>OY740807.1:27888335-29378860 GCA_963514005.1 Raja brachyura | reverse complement strand
AAGTAAAACATTAAAACATTATTCTCCAATTGCTAAATTGACCAAATGCAGCATAACGTGGGGCAGGAAGAAAATTAGTTTAATGATTTTCTTTACATTAATCATGCTCCCATTTTACTTCCTTTTCAAATATCCCAATTGCCCTTGCACTTTTCCCACTGCTTATCGGTGACTGTGCATTTGATGACAAATTTGTGGCTATGTAATTTGAAGTAGACTTCCTCTTGACTGAAAATTTATCTTCAATTCCGTAGAAAAGTCAGAATGCATTTTTTCGGATGCTGCATTAATTAACACCAGGTGAATGCTCATGCACAGCATGCTGTAAAATAAAAACATAAAAAGTTGGCCCGTATCTGACGAGTAAATCTGTCAGTTTTATGGCCAATCATAAGAAGTTTTGATCATTTGTACCACTCATTGAAAACTTGCTGCATTACTCATTGACTTTCATTAATGGAATAATAGAAGGGTTTTGGTATAACTTAGGCTGGGTTTCTCAGGACAATAAAACTTTCTTTGATTCCTTCTCAGATTATTGAAGTGATGTCCCCCACAGCTGGTAGCGTGCTCGCCAGACCCAGCCAGATTCAGCTTCTGCAGGTGTCTACGGAACTCACTGTCCGTACCACGTCCCCTTATGGTGAATCAACAGACTCCAACCCCATCAAAATTCCTCGAGCACTGTTTACATTTCCTTCGCACTCTATGCCATTACAATCTGTCCCTGAGAAATGTCCCCATCCTGACATAAGTGTTCCCCTCAGTAATGAATTGCCCAATGTAGATTTCAGTGACGAATCTCTGTCTGGGACAACTTGTGACAAGGCTCTGCCTATTGACAGCGCCACAAGCTGCAATGGAAACCAACAGGAAAACTACCCATCTGAATTTAATACTTTAAGTCAGGTGGATGATACAAAGCCAAACATTGAAGAGCCAGCATGTGTCCAAGAAGACACCGAAATGACAGACAATTTGAAGGTAAGTTCCACTTGGGAGCAGCTGTGTGCTGGACTATAGGGAGCTTTATATCTCCATTAATGACTTCATTGAAACAATTTGTGCATTATTTGGTGTTTTACAGTATTCTGTTAATAGAAAGTAGTGCAAAAAAAAAATGTATGAACAGTTACACTACCTCTGATTGCTTTGGTTTCAGTTAATTAACTTAGAGCAGAAGTTATTTTAGCCAACTGATCTGGCTGTTGACATTTTAAAGTACTAGTTTGGGGGAAAGATTACTTTATCCAAATCCTGGTCTGTGTATTTGCCCCTGGTTTATGAAGAATGAGTCCGTTTTGACAAATAAGCTTGCTTTCTGCAACAGGGCTGCTAATCTGTTTCTACTAGCAGGTTTGGGAGGCAAATTGTTTTGCTTTCTGGCTTGATAAGAAGCTTGCCTCAGTATGTAGTTTAGCGGCGGGAGGATTAGAATTCTGCTTTGTAACCGTTGCAATGTATTAACGTATTAAATTGGTTAGGAAGCATTTTTAGACGTTCTAATGTCACGAAAAACAATATAACAATATAACAAGAAGCAACAGGTCTAATGCCATAAGAGTGGATATATCTATTAGAAACACAGAAAATAGGTGCAGGAGTAGGCCATTCGGCCCTTCGATCATGGCTGATCATCCAGAATCAGTACCCCGTTCCTGCTTTCTCCCCACATCCCTTGATTCCGTTAGCCCTAAGAGCAATATCCAACTCTCTCTTGATTACATTCAGTAAATTGGCCTCCACTGCCTTTTGTGGCAAAGATCCCACAGATTCATAACTCTCCGGGTGATAACGATTTTCCTCATCTCAGTCCTAAATGGCCTATCCCTTTATTCTTAAACTATGACCCCTGGTTCTGGATCGGGAACATTTTTCCAGCATCTAGCCCGTCCAATCCCTTAAGAATTTTATATTTTTCTATAAGATTCCCTCTCATCCTTTCAGTTCCAGTGAATATAAGCCCAGTCGATCCATTCTTTCATCGTCTGTCAGCCCCGCCATCCCGGAAATTAACCTGTTGAACCTACGCTGCACTCCCTCAATAGCAAGAATTAACTGATATTCAAACTTTATTCTTTTTTTTTTTCGTCATTGGGTCTTGATCTGAACTCTATGAATGACCATTTTCAAAACTGGGATGAATTGCTTGCTTTACTCATGAAATTCTGTTGTTTTATTTATTGGGACATCTAATATCATCTGATGAGCCTTAGAAATAGGTGTGAGTTGACACAATTGATTCATTATTTTGCAGGCCGGTGCTGCGGGTTCATTCGATTACAGTAAAGAGAACAAAGATGAAGAACACTTGAAAGAAGTCACAGACCATTTGGAAAATGCTCAACTAAAGAGGTCTGTTGCCTTTATTGAGGAGTTCCTTGAGGACTTGGAGCAGAAGGAAAATATTGACATTAAGGAAGATTCAAATTGGAACCATTTGGAAGGTGATACCAAGGATCAGATGATGGAAATGAGAACTACACAAGCACCAATCAGTAGAATCCAGGAGCCCAAAGAAGAGATAGAATATGATGTTTCCCCGACTAATATTAGGGTTCCATCCATTGAGGAATTTCTGTCAGATATTGAATTAAAGGAGGAAAAAATACATGTCTCTGTGGATGAAAAGATGATTGAAGAGGGCCAGCTTGGATCTGAAGTAAACCATCTGGTATGTAAAGAATTATATTACAAACCTACTAGCAAACATTGCTGTATTATCTGAGAGTTCCTGTTGTATTGAGCTAGAAAGATGGGTGAAATGAGAGTGGACTGTGAAGTATTCATGTTGCACATTTCCTGTCATCTTAGGGCTCTTTCACACATCCAGGCCTGACTAATCAAAATAAAACTTCAATATAGAAGGTGAAACAATGAAATTAGTATATTAGGTTGTCATCCGTTATAGACTGAATAGACCAAATAAATGGTCTCCTCTTGTGACATGAGAATCCTATGATTTATTCTGCTTTCAAGTAGCCATGGAAATAAGTTACCCTTGAATCATGTCCTCTCAACCTGAAACATGTCCAAACACAGACCAGATCACAAGGAATAAAATGAAAATGAGTTTGGCTAAGCTATTTAACATAAACACAATTCACAATCTGTCCTGCGCCACAGCTCCACAACTGTAGTAGATTTTAAATATGTTTGAAACAGTGCAGATGACAAACTGGATGGCAGAATGTGTGCAAAACACAAAGTACTGGAGTAACTCAGCAAGGCAGGCAGCATCAATGGACGGAATAGATGGGCAACATTTTGGGACGGCAGCCTTCTTCACCTTTTATTCAGCACCATGTAGTGCAGCAATAGGGTTGCTGCCTGACAGCACCAGAGACCCGGGTTTGATCCTGACTATGGCTGCTGTCTGTATGGAGTTTGCACGTCCTCCCTGTGACTGTGTGGGTTTTCTCCGGGTGCTCCGGTTTCCTCCCACATTCGAAAGACATGCAGGTTTGTCGGTTAATTGGCTTCTGTAAATTCCCCCACTGTGTAGGAGAGAACTAGTGTATGGGTGATTGTTGGTCGATGTGGGATTGGTAGGCCAAAGGTCCTGTTTCCACGTTGTACCTCCAAACAAAACTACACTACAGCTCTAGCAGAATGTGTGGGATGATAATGTGATGCATGTTGTACCAGCAAGCATTATTTTAAAATTCAATAGCAAATATTGTCCGTCTTTCACTGTATGATGAACTCAAGATCTCAGTTCTCCAGCCTGCCAACAGCAAGGAATAAGTATGGGAGTGCAGTTAAAAGTTAGCAGAAGGAGAGATTGATTATATATCTAGAATCATGGATAAGGACTAGGATAGTGGCACCAGGACTTCTCATGTGTTATGTGAATAACGGTGTCTTAAGTTTGTAATTATACACAAAGAATAGAATATGTTTGTGTGCTTTGAAGAGGAAATGATGATGTTGAAGAATGACAGTGTCCATTTAAATCTGGTTGAATGTAATTGTTTTTGTCCTTTCAAACCCTTTCTAATCTAGGCCAGTTTTGTCCTTTGCTCTCAAATAATTCCTCTACGCTCACAAAAAAATAATTTTCTGACTAAACTTACAATGAGAAGACTTCTAATGGCCACAAACCTCACCTTCTGTAGGCTCTGCTATTTATATATTTCAGTGGATGTGGATTCTAAGTTTTCAGTGATGTGTATTCTGACTTCATCAAACAATTATTCTTTTCCCGAAATGTCACCTACAGTATTCTTTCTCTCCAGAAATGCTGCCTGTCCTGCTGAATTACTCCAGCTTTTTGGTCTATTCTTTTATGATACTTCTTTTCAGCTCTTCTTTCCCTGGGGAAAAGAGAAGACAAGTCTATTGGTGGGATGACATTTTGTTCTATGCATCTGAGTCCATGCGTGACAAGTACATGAACTAAACGTACCTTGCTCCTGTAAAATAAGTTAGAAGCCTTCCTTGCAGTAAATGGTGGTGAAAGTAATTCTGAGAAAACAGGGTGTTTATCTTTAGAGAAATTCCCTTTGCAGAAATTAATTTCCCAGATATTTGAATGCAGAAAGTTATCTATATAGAAAAAGAGGCGAGTGCAATTATTTAAATTATGGAAAATGTCTATAAGGATCGAAAGTTTAACTTGGTGCTACTGTCCACCTTTTGTATTGTGTGGAAGTAGGTAGTAGAAATGTCACTGACTATCTGGATCACCGCCATGCTGTACACCTGCAACGTGCGTTTTGCTTATTTTGGGCCTCATGCGCTTGGGGCACATCAGGTTGCCCAGACTAGTAGCCTTTATTTCTATCAAAAGTGAAAATTTGGGCGACATTTAAGCGACAGCCTAAAAAGAGGGTGGTCGGGTCGTGATGCGTGGTGACGCACGGTCATGCGCGGTGCTTCCCAGTCGCCCCAGGATTTTGGAATGTTCAAATTCTTGGGACGACATTTGGGTGTCTCATCATGTTGTGCGCCCTGTCACACGCTGACTATGCTGTCCTGTGGGTGACACCCGGTTGGGGTTAGGGACCACAGATGGGTTGTAAAAGATCCTTCCTTCAATGCATGGACTTTAAACATTAATATATTAAAATTAATACAATAAAATCAATTGTGCAAATGAAAAGAAGTCCGAGTCGTTCAGTTTTATTTATAGATGTATTAGTCCGCTTCCAGATCCGATCACTGTCTATAACCTTTCACAGGGATGGATTCAGTGAGTGTAGACTGAACTCCCCTCTTCCCACCTCCCGCCCCCATCCCTCCTTCTCCACTCCCACCTACCCTTCTCCTCTCCCCCTCTTCCTCCCTTCTCCCCGCTCCACTCTTCTCCCCCTCCACTCGCATCCCCTTCTCCCTTTCTCCACGCCCCCCCATTTGTGGACCCAGCCTGCGACCAGCAATCCCCCGCACACTATCCCACGCATGCTATAGACAATTTATACAAACCTGTGCACCTTTGGAGTGCGGGAGGAAACCCTAACCCTAGCTTCTGCCTGCTCCTCATGGGAACTAAACTGTTGGCCCCCTCTCCTCCCTGCTCCACTCTTCTCCCCCTTATCCACTGCCCCCTCCCCTCACAACCCCTTCTCCCATTCTCCAACCCCCACTACCCCCCCCCCCCCCCCCCCCCCATTTGTGGACCCAGCCTGTGACCAGTGATCCTGGAAGCGGACCAATACATCTATAAATAAAACTGAACGACTCGGACATCTTTTCATTTGCACAATTGATTTTATTGTATTAGATTTAATATATTAATGTTTAAAATCCATGCATTGAAGGAAGAATATTTTACAGCCACAACCCTAACCGGGCGTCACCCGCATGACAGCTTACGTCAGCGTGTATGTCATGCTACTTGACGGTTTTACGGGCGTCTGTCACTGACGCTCCGCAATCGCCCAAGTGGGACAGGCCCTTAAGGCTACTCCTATTATTATACTGAAATATATTATAGCGTGTTATCTGGACACTGTAATTCGTTCGTTGGTGACTTTGTAGCAGTCAAATCACCACTCCTGGGTAATAATGTCTGTGGAAGGAAACATAGTAAAGTTGGCAAAAGTGTTACATTAGCTGGTGTTAGGACAATATTACCACATGCCTGGGGGTAGGTAGAAAAGCTAAAGGGCCTGTCCACGAGCATGCGACCTAACGTGGTTGCTTGAGCCATACGGTCTCGCGGGGCCGGTCCCACTTCGATCGCCGGAGCCATATGGAGTTGTGCGGAGCTGGTCCTGACATCACGCGGGGCTAAGAAAAACTTACCTGTCAGCCCGCAGCCGCCTCGATGCCATATGTCATGCGCGAACATCCCGTGGACTTCGCTCGAACTTCACGTCGCTCACTCGACCTCCGCGCGGCGCCCGCTTCCGTTTTGGTCGTGCTCGCTGCATGCAGGCACATGCTGGTGGGACCGGCCCTGTACGGGGTCACGCGACCCCTGCTTCCGGTTTGGTCGCGCTTGCCTCATGCAGGTCGTATGCTCGTGGGACAGGCCCTTAAGTTCGCTGTAACGGTGTTTTGCCATTTCTGTCAAAACTCTGAGATGCTAAGTTGTGAAGGAAAGAAGCTACAGTAAATGTAGGGAATGAGTTGTGCATTCCTTGAGCTGAACACCAGACGCACTGTTCTCATCGAATGTCCCAACTGACTGAACTGTGCTACATTTTGTGCATTCACATCCCTTTTTTTTTTAAACTAGCACATCGTTAAAGCTGACAACCATGAAAATGAGGATTATCCCCCAGACAATAGTCGCGGCTCAGACCTCTCCGATATCATGGAAGAAGATGAAGAAGACCTGGGATCAGACTCACAAGCCAATGACGATCTACAGAAACAAGAAAACAACTTAAACAGAGAGAACTCACTGAAGGTACTATCTAGTTGGACATTAACTCTTTGCATTTACTGTTACTTGAGAAAGTCTTATGCAAAGATAATGGAGGGACCTCAGATTGAAGTTTGTAATTTCTAAATAGCATATTGTTACTTCTCTTTCTTCCATTTTCTGACCTCTCCTGAGGCTAAGTATAGATAAGTTGTGTTTCAGTGCATATGAGAAACAGTGCACTATTGGGATGTAGCAAAATGCAATGATCACTGCGTTCTGACAGATAAGCCTCACCCAAATATGGTTGCACATACATGGAAATATGTTTAGGCATTGCTGTAATGTTCAGTGGCTCAGTGGATGAAACCTGCAGGAACAGTGGTAGTCACTAACCCTGTAAACAAAAGCTGCAGGAAGTGTGATGCTCACTAACCCAGTGTTTGGAACCTGCAGGAAGAGTCGTGATCACTAACCCTGCAAACAAAACCTGCAGAAACAGTGATCACTGACCCTGTGGATGGAACTAGCAGGAACAATGGTGTTCATCAGCTCTGTGAATGAAATGTGCAGGAACAGTGGTATTCACTGGCCCGGTAGACTATTCCTTCTAGCACATCGCTAATTCCGCAAACCAAACTGCAAGGAACAGTGTAGCTCACTGATCCGGTGAACTGTGTCGTTTCTCATTATTGTTATCTGTTTTTAGCAGAATAGAGCCCAACTTCAGTCCGACAGCATGAACACATGGCATTCATGACACAAAGTGTGTTTTGTCCCCAAGTAATAAATAGTTGCTTTGTTGGAGACAATCCAATAACTTATGTGTTGACAAAATCAAAAATCCTCAGGTGTTGTTGCCAACAATATGGTTGCTTATCTCAGAAGGCGACACAATATCAATTGACAAGTGTTCCTGGCCTCTATCTTTCCTCTAATGTTACCGATTGATCAGTTAATTGGACAAGACTTGCTTTATGTTGACTTATGGCGAGCTGGTATAATGTAGCAGGGAACGACCCAGTCATGGAAGGAATGGAAATAAATAATCTTTTCATAGCTGGGCAGGTATTCTACTTTAGTCTATGCTATGTAGTTGGCTGCTTCTCAGTTTAGTGATTGCAGTGAAAATGCAGACAAATGGGAACAGCTCCATACGGGACTAACTTGAGAACAGGATGTCATGATCCCAGGGCATATAGAGTCAAAGAGTTGTCCAGCAAAGAAACAGACCCTTCAGCCCACCGCATCTGTGCCGACCATCATGCATATCTATACTGATCCTATTTGCTTACATTAATTCCATATCCCTCTATATACCACTCATTCAAGTACTTATCCAGATGCCTCTAAAATGATGTTACTGTTCCTGCCTCCACCACCACCTCAGGCAGTCAATTCCATTCCAAATACACTTTGTTTGAAAAATATACCCTTCAAATCCAATTTGAATTTCCTTCCTATGCCCTCTAGCTTAAACACTCCACCATTGAAACAGACTCTGGCTTTCTACCTTTTCCAGTCCAGTCATTATTTTTCATACTTTTATTTACCATGTATATCAAGTTAATTTAGATTAAATGTATCAACTGAATTTGTGTAGCCAATTGTAAGTTTCAGTTTTATAACTGATTTATTAAACAGCATAAGAAACTAATATTGTCATCACAACTTATTTAGTGGGTTTGGAAAATCAGATTGAAAGGAGATGTGGTGGACAAAGAAGCAGTATGCTACTGGGATACTGGAACTCTTCTGCCTTTATGAATGGAATTACTCTTTATAAATAAACATTTGACACTACAAATAGTTACTGACCTGGCCCTGCATGTTCACTCATGATACAAATGATTTTTTAAAAATTGGAACTGTATTTGTATCAGTATAAAGATAGGAGGGAATTTATATTTGTAACAGTATAAAGGTAGGAGGGAATACGTTTTGGAGTCCTGAACATAGACTCTGACACCCATGGCACCAGGTCAAATGTGCACATGGAGGGTTGCTTTGAATTCCCACCTATCATCCTACCTCAAATGATGAACCAGTGCTACTCCATGTAGAACAAGGTCTAAAAGTAACAAGGGCACAGAATGTACTCTACTCATAACTTGTACTCTGCTATAACTTTCAATGCTGGGGATCAGAAGTGCAGAAGGGCATGACAGCAGCTGTATCATGCATACCAGGTACCAGCTACTTGGACCGTAAAACTGGGCAACATGCTTGCAACACAACAAAACCAACATGCCAATTGACAGCCAGGTGATCTCGCCACAGATCGGATCAAAGCTCTGCAGTCTATAATCTCCAGTCATGAATAGTGGTGGACAATTAAGCAACACTTGGCTGGGCATGCGATTGCCAAAGATGGTTGCTCACAATGATTATTCTCAATCTCTTCATGAAATCCCCACTAGCATAGATGAAAGTCTGTAGCCAATTTAAATCCCTCTACACCATATCAAAAAATAACTGAGAGTTCTGAATACAACAAAAGATACAGGACCAGACTACAAGTCAGCTGTGGTACTGAAGATCTGTGCTTCAGAACCAGTTGCACCTCGAGCAAAGTGAAAAATATACATCTTCTAGATGAGCTGGGACGCATCCTCAGTGATGTGACCTGGAGTCATCGGGTGTTTCGGGTCTCACAACATCAGACACCCTCGCCCAGGCGACCCAGCCGGGGTTGATCAGGCCCCGACTTGCGTCCCAGCAGCAACCGCCCACGGATCAGCCATCTTAATAACTACTCTGCAGGGGTTGGGAGACTCTAGTGCATGGAGGGACTGGGCTCTGTGGGGTGACTCCCAGCCGGGCTCCTCCTGCGTCTCACCAGGTTCAAGGCCTGTGCGCTGCACTTCTTTCACCTTCTCCAAGCATTTCATTCTCGCCTGATGGATGTTTAGGCCACGATGGTTCATTAGGCCTTTCGGTAGCTTTGTTAGGTGTCTTTCTCACAAAAGACACAGACTGGGGTGCTAACCCAGCCTTTCCGGGGTGCCGTCTTTCCGTGCCGTCAACTGTCTCTCCAGTATCACCAAACTATTCTTGGTTGTCACCCAGTCTATTCCTCGGTGCCACTGGCTGAGCCAGACATCAATGTGAAAAATATTCATCTTCTAGATGAGCTGGGACGCATCCTCAGTGATGTGACCTGGGGTCATCGGGTGTTTCTGGTCTCACACTTGGAGTGAATTAACAACACTACAGTCAATTTGACAATAAGAAAATTCACCTAGGTATAGCCTGCTCACGAAAAACAGTGCAACTGGAACTCGTAGCTGTTACGGAAACCTGACTAAGAGAGGGACAAGACCGGCAGTTTAATGTTCCTAGGTATGGGTGGTACAGAAGAGAGTGAGATGGGGGAAACAGAGGAGGGGCTGTTGCTTTATTGATTAAGGAGAATGTCATGGTAGTAGTGTGAGAAATAATTACTGACAGCTCGTTCCATGAGCAATAAAAAAGATGATCATCTTGATGGGAATGTACTCTCGGGTTCCAGATAGTCAATGGGAGAAGAACAAATATGCCAGGAGATTGCAGGTAGCTGCAAGACTACTAAGGTTGTCTTAGTAGGAGATTTTAACTTTCTCATTATAGATTTAAGGTTCAAGGCTCACATTTATTTGTCACATGCACCAATTAAGGTACAGTGAAGTTAGTTACCATGCAGTCATACAATTTAAAAAGAACACAATAGAATTTAACAAAATGATCCACTGCAACATAGGATTATAGGCCGACAGTCGGAACTCTTCTCCGGCAAACCCCAGCAAGGGATCGCCCGCTCCGCGATGGTAAGGTCCGCTCCATGCCTGCTGCTAGAAGCTCCGCAAACCGAGGCTTCAGGATGTTATAGGCAGCAGGCCAGCGATTGCAACTGTCAAAGTGCCAAGAGCTTACATGGGGGGAATTTGTCAAATGTGTTCAGATAGATTTCTTCAGGCAATATGGAGGGGGCTCTACAGTGCATTCATCTCTGTGTGGAGCCGCAGGAGATGGACAAGGTGGAGGAAGACATGAATACTGGGGAACTTAGGACAGTTAATGGAGATGTCTTGAGGACAGTCCATATTACGGTTGAGGAAATGTATTCTCAAACTCTGCCCCTAGCTGTAGACTCTTCAGCTATGGGAGATGTTCTCCTTACATCTTTAAAAATTGTGTAAGTTTCAATAAAATCTCACCTTGTTCTTCAAAACTCTGGGGGAACACAGTTCCAATCCATACAACCTCTCCTCGTGGGGAAACCCACCATCTCTGGAAACAGTTGAGAGAATATTTTCTGATCTCCCTCTTTAGCAATTATATCCTTTCTTAGAAAAGAAGCCAAAACTGTGCGCAGTACATCAGGCCCCAAATAGTTTTACATTTTTTAAAATGTAATACTGTTTTGAATGTTACAAGCCCCCATCACGAGTCATTCAGTAGACCACCACTGCCTTTGGTGAACAATTGCATTTTGTGAATTAGAGTATTTGTTTATTATGATATTATTATTTTCTTCAGAGTTGTAATATGCACAGCTTTGTATTTGAAGCTGTTTCTCACATTGTTATAATTTTTGGTGCTTTACTTTAGGCTGTTCTTTGTGTTCCTATTGGTTTGCTGTGCTTTGAGTTGATCGTGTTTCAATTTTCAACTTTACTTTTTTTTCCCCCCCTTTTCCCCCTCCCCATTCCGTCCTCGCATGCACTGAACCACTGTACGTGTTAACCATGTCTCAGCAGCCTGAACAGTATGAAACTGATAGCGATGAGGAGTTTTTGGAGAAAATTCTAGAACTTCCTTTGCAGAAACATTGCAGTAAGAAACTGTTCAGCATTCCTGAAGTAACGAAAGAAGAGGAGGAGAAAGAGGAGGAGAAAGAGGAGGAGAAAGAGGAGGAGAAGGAGGAGGCGAAAGAGGAGGAGAAAGAGGAGGCGAAAGATGAGGCGAAGGAGGAAGAGAAGAAGAAGGAGGAGGACAAGGAAACCATTTCTGGCAGGACTCAAGATTGCACTCAAAATCAAGAGCGAGGAATAGAGGCCTCCAACTGCGCTCAGGATGACGTACAAGTAGAGGATCAGATATTTAACTGTATACAAACTAGTTCTAATGACCACAGTCCAAGAGATCAAGTCTCAAATCTTGAAACCAAAAATAAAGAAATGGAGAAACAGCCAGTCTCCAAAATAAGCTTGCATGACAGCACAGATCTAGCGGAGGGTGCCACAGGTTTGAATGGTGCTCCAAGTGAGCTGATATTCATGGACAGGGAGGAAGGCTTAATGTTGAACAATACATATGATCAGCGTAACAAGCAGGAACCAAGTGAAAAACACATTCACTACCCTAGGAGCAATTTCAAGAAAAAGGAATGGTGTGAAGAGGCCAGTTACAAGTCTCATAATAGACATTCCAAGGAATGTATCAGATCCCAGGACTGGAAAAGGAAGACTTCAGAATACACACACAAAAGCATCATTGATGACCATGTCCTTGAAATCACTCCAGAGAAATCACAATTGGACGAATGCCACAGGGGTATTTTAGATATGACTGCCGTTGATCCAACATCTTTATTGCAAATGCAATCTCGAACTCAGATTACTTCTACAACTCCCGAAAAGTTCAATGTTCCAGTTACTGGGAGCACTCATTACAACAACAGGTACCAGGCGTCACATGAGCACCTAGAAATAGACATAGAGTATGGCACTGAAGAGGAGGAAGAAATACCATCTCCTAACGTGCATTTCTGTTCAAATATTATTGATCTGGACCAAATGAAATCAGGTTGGTCGCATGTTGGCCAGAAACACAATGAAGATGAGTGTAGTCATTGCAGCCAGTGTGGTTCTACCCACTCAAATGATCAAAGTCAATCATCGGTTAAATATGAAGTTTTTGATTTGAACTCTGGCTATACTAAATCTCCCCATTGTCAAAAAGGGAGAGATAAAGCCACTCTCCCGAGGAATCAGTTGCATCGTGATCAAGGGAGACTAAAGGGAAAAATTACAGAGGAGAAAAAGTTGGAGACTTTGAAAATGGAGACTTATGACTTGGGCAGAACAAGGGCAAGGACAAGGACAGAATATGTGGATTCAACATGTACACGGGTGTGTGTTTATCTCACTGTTCATTTACTTATTTTGTTTTTTGTGGCTGTCAGAGTGTTTGACCACCTGTGTGCTTCATGCATTATGTCAGTGATGTACATTTTCCATTTTGCCTTGGAGTGGGGGCAACATGCACGGCCACCCAGCATCAGCCAACCGATAAATTCAATGAAAGGCTCAAATAATATTGAGCCTCTCAATCAAGTTGAGAGTATTACAAAATTATTTGTCATTGATTATTTTGGCATTGGATGCAGCATATCTTTTGAATTTATCAGAACATGGTGGAACTTCAAGGTACCCATTTAATTCAATGCATGTTTCGATGTTAGCAGATTATGAGTGATGATAAACACTCTGCCGATCATAAATGACACTTGAATTTCAGCTACATTTAATAGCTAGTTTATGAAACCTCAGTCATTTAACACAACTTGCAGACCATGTGGTTCTATTCAGTTTCACATCTGGAAACATGATTCTCTGTAACATCTGTCTTGCACAGAATCAGTGTTAGCAACCTTGGTATCACATTGAATCATGAGGTCAGCACATATGATGAAGGATTCATATGAACTTTAACATTTTTCCTTTTCACAGATGCTACAAGATCTTCTTGGTGTTTCGAGGGTTTTCTGTTTTTATTACATATCTGGGTTGCTACTCAAGCTCTCTTCCTTGCATTTATTACCTCTCTATTTGACCAATCCAATCCATTCTTCATCAACCACTCTTGTTTTACTCAATGTCTCCCTCACAACCTGCTTCCTCACCTGTCAACAAATTTGACCACAACAAATCTTTGCGTCCCTTCATCAATGTTATTTGCATAGATTATAAGTTGTTGAGACTCAGCACTGATCCTATTTGTACCTCCATTCTATACTTTGCCATGCTGAAAATCCGGACTATGTTTTCTATTAGATTACTTCTATCCATGTAAATAAATTATCCCCGATGTCATGACTTCTTAACTGGTGTATTGACATTTTGTTCGGCATTTTATCAAACACTTGCTGAAAATCCAAATGATCCAGTGACTTCAGGCAAAAGCTGATGCATAATTAAGCACAGGGTATAATGTTTCTCATGGAACCAATGCATCTGATGTCAGCTTTTGAAAATAGATTCATGTGATCTTGCCCTTTAAATTGAATTGAGAAGTATCATTCATGGAGATTCGTTAAATGTATTTAATAAGTCTTTTTTTTTAAATACATTACAATACCTTTAAGGGCCTGTCCCACTTGGGCGTCATTTGTGCGACATCAGTTACGGTCACGACGCACGAGTTGTGACGCGCACGTGGTGTGCATTATGCGCGCATGCTGCATGGTGATGTAGGCAGTGACGCGCGGTTGCGCGCGGCGGCCCAGGACTTTGGGATGTACAAAATCTTTGCGCGCCATCTGCGTGACACACAAATGACGCCCAAGTAGGACAGGCCCTTTACAATTTGTCTAGGAAAACAAGTTATTTTTGAGAGGTTTTTGTTCACATTTTCCAAAACATATATATATCATATTTCGGCACGGACTTGAAGGGCCGAGATGGCCTGTTTCCGTGCTGTAATTGTTATATGGTTATATATTCAAATTAATTCACCATGTAAATTCAAGATATTTGAAGTCAACATTTGATGTTCTTCAATTTTCATTTTTTTGACACTGAAAATTCAAGCACGGAGTTTCCCCTTACATTTTAATTATTGTTTATTGTTTTCACAATGAAAATTCATTGATTAAAAATATTTTTCACACCTTGGTCCCTTATTCTCTCTCTGTAAACTTTTTATTTTACATTATCAGCTTTTACATTAAACTCACACATGTAAATTTATACTTGCTGGTTCACACCTTGCAGTTTTTTACTTCACAATCATTCATCCTAATTGGATATTTGTTCATTCAGATCCTAGGTATTCTTGGAAACATAGAATAGAAACATAGAAATTAGGTGCAGGAGTAGGCCATTCGGCCCTTCGAGCCTGCACCGCCATTCAATATGATCATGGCTGATCATCCAACTCAGTATCCTGCACCTGCTCTACCTTCTGTAGAGATTTCTGTAATCTGAGGTGTTCTCGCCTTAATTCCATAATGTGCCGGACTAATTCTTACAGAGATTAAAAAGGCAAGGGAATCGAATACCAAGGAGATTTATTACATGTTTTTGAGTGACCTAGTAGGCCCTCAATGACTCCGATTCATTCCTAGAACTTCCACCGACATAAACATCTCACTAATGTTTTGATACTCATTAAGCATTTTAAAGGGAAGTTATTACTTTCAAATGACAGCACCATTTGGCCAATACGGCATGTATATGAAAATCACAATAATTCTATACTAAAAGCAGAGAATAGATGTGCAGAGAAACTGCAATTTGTGGTGAATCAGCAGAAATCTGTGTGTTAGTATCCAAATGACTGGAGAAGTTTCAATTGTGCATTTGGTATGTGTTTATGGGGATGCACTGGTTTATTTTACTTGTGTGGGTACAATATTGTAGAGCTTTCTTTGAGTAGGGGAAAGTGCAAGAGATTCAGTGAGTTTACTGGAATGCCAGAGTCTGTGAGAAATTGCGATGAAAGTTGGTGATTTTGCAGGTGCCAGAATGCTGGAGTATAGTAGGCACACTAGTATTCAGGTATGTGTATAAAAGACTGGAAAGTTAGCAAATATGTCTAATTATTTCATTCCTCGATTACTCTGGCTTTGATATTTCTTTTCTGTTTTGCAGGACTTTGTGGTAGATTTAGATTCGGGCTCTCATTATGCTCCTGGCTCACCTGCAATACGAGCTTTAAACCCCCAAAATAGCTCCTCCCTCAGGCTCGGTAGAGGGGAGTTGTTAGTTTCCAAAGGTATGTATTCGTTCTTCTTCATAGCAGCTTTCAACATATCAAAATTAGATCAAAAGTGTTGTGGCATGCATCTCCTCCAGAAAATAGTTAAATTCTGACGTAGATTATTCATTGTGGGATATTACAAAGAAGAAAAAGCCAGAGGATCAGAAGATGAGGTCTTCTGAATTGCACAGGGTAAAGGGCCATGATAGACCTTGAAGATTCAACTGTAATAACAATATCATCATTATTCCGATAAAAACAAGAATAACCAGTGGATCTGGTTACCATAATAGTAAGGTGCATATAATGCAAAAATCAGTATGCAAATGAATAATTTAAAACTTTAGTGTAAATATAGATGTGCTGCATCCAGCTTTTGTTTCCATGGTACAGGAATTACATTGAGGGAAAACTGGAGAAAACAATAATTCACCATCTCCGAAGACAATATAATAAACATAACACCTCTTAAAAATACGCACAGGGCCTATAATACTTAGAGTAGAAGGTAGACCATTTTTTCCTTTATCTACCTCTGATTTTTCCCACATCTGCAGTTCTTTCTTAAACAATACTTAGAGTAGAGGACAGTTACAGAGTGATTAGATGGAGGATATTTAAAATTAAATGTCATTTTTATATGCTAAGATACAGCTGATTTCCATTATTTTAATTTGCTCTCAGTTATTTGCAGCACTGCTACTTCCCTTCTTAGTTTCCCTTGGGATATCTTTTTTGAGCGTGCGTCACAGACATTCCTGTAATGGATAGAGAATTGTCAGATATTGACATTGCAACATATATCCAAACCAGGATGTCATGCTACGTAACATTGATGGTCTGATAATGCCATTTACTGTTCATGTGATGGAGATCACAAAGGAGAAAGGTGTTGTCAAAATTACCTTGCTCAGGTGCCAAGGTGCATCCTTGTACATCACACATAACCGTGATAGATCATGCAAGAATGTTATTTGAAACTAGTATCACAGATAGTGCAGAAACAAGGAACTGCAGATGCTAATTTACATAACCCACATCGCCGCAACTGGGGCATTTCATTTAGAGCAGGGAATAGTAATCAGATGTTGAAAAAGTATTGGCATTAGAGCCAGTAGGCATTAGAGCCAGTAGCATGGGTGTCTGCTGTGTGATACTCTCTGACATGTTTGATTTCTGCAGAGAAATTAGACAATATGTGATTAGACTAAAGTCATCACGAAAAGGTAATTCAGCTCCTCATTTTCAATCCTTTGATTTCAGCTTTACGTGCAGAGACTTCCAGAAGTCAAGAGAGTTCAATCCTAGATGGATACAAGGAAATAGAGCCAAAGGGAATGTTGGATGGTGTACTTGTTCGCATCTTTGTGGCGTTGTTTGATTATGATCCTGCAACAATGTCACCGAACCCGGATGCTGCAGAGGAGGAGTTGGCATTTAAAGAAGGCCAGATCCTAAAGGTGAGTACATGGCATCCAATCATCATTTCTAATCTTGCTTCCTTCTCGAGGGATAGTGAAAGAAAGAACATTACTGGTACATTCCATACTGAGGAATGGGATTATAATATTACAGCTTTTAACCAACTCTGGATGAGTTAGTAGGTCACTTTTGATTATCAACTATAAGCTAACCATTGCAGTTATATATCTCGATCAATCAATTGTGATGATTAGAATTAATGTTCATATGCCTTGACAAGCAACTCTGTTTCAAACAAGGGGGGGTTAAAAATGTAATCGTTTAGTTTTAGAGATACAGCACGGAAACAACCCTTCAGCCCACAGAGTCCTTATTGACCAGTGATCCCCGCACATTAATAACATCCTACATTCACTAGGGACAGTTTTTACATTTATACCAAGCCAGTTAAGCTACAAACCTGTAAGTCTTTGGAGTGTGGGAGGAAACCGAAGATCTTGGAGTAAACCCACGCAGTGATAGAGAGCACCCCAAGTCAGGATCGAACACTGATCTCTGGCGCTGTAAGAGCTTAAGGCAGCAACTCGACCGCTGTGCTACCATGCCGCAGATTTCTAAAAGAATCTTCTGTTTAAATTGTGGTAATAAATATAGCAGTTTAATGAACTTCTTTCCTCTACTATAGACACAAAATGCTGGAGTAACTCAGTGGGACAGGCACCATCTCTGGAGAGATGGAATAGGTGATGTTTCAGGTCGACCCTTCTACTTCTAATTGTGAGAAAGGGTCTTCAACCCGAAACGTTCATCTGCTTCTCTTCCCACAGATGCAGCATGTCGTGTTAAATATTCCTGGTATTGTCTGTTTTCACTTTAGATTGCCAACATCTGCGGTTATTTTGATTTTAATTTCCTGTTGCATTGATTACACTTTAAATAAATATTTGATATTCCAGCACAGATCCTTGCAAGTTACAATGCCCTCCATAATGATTGGTACACAGACCCATCATTTATTTATTTGCCTCTGTACTCCACAATTTGAGATTTCTAATAGAAAAAAATCACGCGTGGTTAAAGTGCACATTGTCAGATTTTATTTACATTTTGGTTTCAGCATGTGGAAATTACAGCAGTGTTTATACATAGTCCCCCCCCCCCCCCCCCCCATTACAGAGCACCATAATGTTTCGGTCACATGGCATCACAGGCATTTGTAATTGCTCAGGTGTGTTTAATTGCCTCCTAAATGCAGATATAAGAGAGCGCTCAGCACCTCCTCTTTCCTCCAGTCTTTCCATCATCTTTGGAAAGTTTTGTTGGTGTTTATCAACACGAGTACCAAAGTTGTACCAATGAAAGTCAAAGAAGCCACTATGAGACTGAGAAACAAGAATAAAACTGTTAGGGGCATCAACCAAACTTTAGGCTTACCAAAGTCAACTAGTTTGGAACATCATTAAGAAGAAAGAGAGCACTGGTGAACTTACTAATCTCAAAGGGACTGGCAGGCCAAGGAAGACCTCCACAGCTGATGACAGAAGCATTCTCTCTATAATAAGAAAAATGCCCAAACACCTGTCCAACAGATCAGAAACATTCCTCAGGAGTTGGGTGTGGATTGTCAATGACCACTGACCACTTCATGAACAGAAATACAGAGTTACACCACTGGTTAGCTGCAAAAATATGATGTCCGGGTTACAGTTTGCCAAGAAGTACTCAAAAGAGCAACCTCAGTTCTGGAAAAAACGTCTTGTGGACAGATGAGACGAAGATTAACATATCAGAGTGATGGCAAGAGCAAAGTACGGAGGAGAGAAGGGACTGCCCAAGACCCAAAGCATACCACCTCATCTGTGAAACACGGTGGTGGGGGTGTTATGGCCTGGGCATGTATGGCTGCTGAATGTACTGATCAATTCTTGAGTGGCCAAATCAATCACCCGATCTGAACCCAATTGAGCATGCCCTTTATATGCTGAAGAGAAAACTGAAGGGGACTAGCCCGCAAAACAAGCATAAGCTAAAGATGGCTGTAATACAATCCTGGCAGAGCATCACCAGAGAAGACACCCAGTAACTGGTGATGTCCATGAATCGTAGACTTCAAGCATTCATTCCATGCAGAGGATATGCAATAAAATACTAAACATGACTACTTTAATTTACATGACATTGCTGTGTGACAAACATGGTGCCCTGAAATGGGGGGGGGGGGGGGAACTATGTATAAACACTGCTGTAATTTCTACATGGTGAAACCAAAATGTATAAAAATGGCCTTTAATAAATTCTGACAATGTGCACTTTAACCACATTTTTTTGCTATTACAAATCTCAAATTGTACAGAGGCAAATAAATAAATGATGGGCCTTTGTCCCAAACAAAGTGACCTATTGATGACGAATCTATGTTGATTCTCCTAACCAGCACAAATATCTTTTATGTGCTGAGTGGTTCAGTTTATAATTAAAAATTCTTTTTTTTTCTTTTTTTTTCCTTTTTTTTTCCCTTCCAGACACCAACTACAAAAGTATATTAACAAAACATATAATGTACAGTTTGCAGCTTTCTTAAACAATGGAGTTACAGATAAAATGTTGTATTGCAAAGGACATTTCTTGAATCAAGAGAACTTTGGAAGATTATGGATAAAGATCTATAATTTTCTCACCCACGTTCTTTGTAACCTTGCGGTTTAAGCAACTGGCTCCCCTTTTGAAGCCATTTAAAAGAAACCTTGTTTTAAAAACTTAAACAAAAAATTATTTATCTTATTTTTGGTGTGCTTTCGGCTTTGTTTCAAAATGTTTGGCAAATAACTTTATCTCTGTGTAACATGTGATTGAAAGTAAAAGAGTAATCACTTCTATTACTGCATTAGCGAATTTACCTGTGAGAAAAGCAAAAACATTATCTAAAGTTTGAAATTTAAATCAAGTAATCCTTGGGTCATTGACTAAGTTCCCCAAGTTCAAGTTCACATTTATTTGTCACATGCACCAATTCAGTTAACGTGAAATGGGATACCATGCAGCCATACAACCAAACAGGGCACAATACAGAATAGAATTTAACATAAACATCTACCACAGTGGAATCAACATTCTTCACTGTGATGGAGGGCAATAACGTTCAGTCAATCCTCCTCCTTCACCGTTGTCGGGGCCATGAACCCTCCGTAGTCGCCGCTACGGACGGCTCGATGTACGAGCCCTCTTGTCGGGATGATCGAAACTCCGACGTCAGGACGGATCGGAACACACAATTGGAGTTCCAGAATCGGCCACTTTCTTACCGGAGACTGCGGCTTCACGATGTTATAGTCTGCAGGCCGCCGGTAAGTGCACTTCTTCTGGCGATCCCCAGCAAGGGATCGCCCCACTCCGCGATGGTAAGTCAGGCGCGCCTGCTACTGAAGCTCTGGGCCGGTCTCTGAGAAAGGCCGCACCAAACCAGTAGTTGGGCCGCGAGGGGGGGGCGAAGATGTGACAAAGAGAAAAGTCCCATCTCCATCGCGGTAAGTGACTAAAAAAACGGTTTCCCCCTATTTCCCCCACACCACCCTCCACATTAGAACATACAGTTAAACATACATTTAGACATTAAAAAACAAAAAAATCGAAAGGATGAACACGCTGGCGATGCTGTTGGCGATGCTGCCGGCTCACGGCGCCACCTGGTGGAAAACCCTTCTGTGTAGTGCCCTTCCCTTCTTGAGTATAAGCACCAGCACTATCTCTGGAGAGTTCACAAAGGAGATAGATGCAAAGACAAGGGATAAAGTTGCTACTCTGAGAGCATCTTTGCTACTGAAAAAACATGAGGAAGAATTGTGGAAATATTCTGTCTGGATATCTCTCCTCTGTTATGCGAAATGGGAGCATGGTGTCCTGAGGGGAGACTCAGGACCCCACGGTGGAAAGGAGCAGCAATAGTGTGTTAATCCGGATGTGAGACTGAGATATGGATCTCCATTCTGAATAATCTCTTTGCAGGTATATGGTGATAAGGATGCTGATGGGTTTTACCGTGGAGAGGCAAATGGCCAGACCGGCTTTGTACCATGTAACATGGTCTCAGAAATCCAGGTGGATGATGATGATGTGATGGAGCAGCTGTTGCAGCGGGGTTACCTGGCCCCCAGTACATCCATGGAGAAGCTGAGTGAGTGATGTATTGCAGTGATGGTTCTTCTTCATTTTATTACCTTTGGTTTCAAAGGGCGCAGATGGAATATTTGGTGTAAAATGCTGAGCACAGAATCTGGGAGAGTAGATGTGGGAATAATATTTTCCTTTAGTGGGAGCCTGTATGTTATAGTCTCAAAACAAATGTCTTTCCGGACTAAGGTGATTTTTTTTCACCCAGAGGATAATATGATAATACAGATAATACAACAATTTGGTTAGCACTCTACACAAGATTAGTGGGTTTTTTTTTAACTAATGCTGCAATGGATATTAATGTATAGATTGAGAAAGAGGTTTAGCTGGGTTCGATGTAATCGGAAGATGTTGTCAAATGGGTGTTTTGAAAGTGAATGTACGTCTATTGTTTTGAGAGTGGAAGCATAATTGGGCATGGTTTAGAATGAGAATTAGGTAAGCAGGTTATTCCTTGGTCAATGAAAAGCTTATGTTCTTGAAAAGATTTCATGAAACAAAATTTCATAAATCATAAAGGCTTTCATAAATCGTAAAATGCTTTATGGGTATTTGGAGACTAGCTTGATATCCATGAGAGCTGAAAATAGAGTTGAAAAATATATATTCAGCACAAAGTTATAAATAGAAACTCATAAATCAAGGAATATCTGCATATTGATTAGTCATCCAGGAAGAAATATGAACTTCAAGCATATTAGCAGTTCTCAACTAAACCTAACTAAATATATAAATTCTGAATTGCTGGCATATCAGTAACAGGTGTGCCCTAATTGAAAATTGTGCTTATTCAAATTATTTGCATCTGTGCTGTCTGGAAAATTAATGGCTCCTCCAGTATGCAAATGTCAGAGACACTATTATCCATAATAACCAAGTTCTAATACATGACCTGTTTAATCAGTAGCTGCTTGTAGTAATATAGATACCCGGTTGGAAGATGGTAATCTTTGTTGATGAAATGAGACATTGGTATCAGATCCACACATGTGTCTAGCACATACCCACTGCTTGGTTTGGAGTTCCCTAAATAAGGTGGCATTGGGCCAGTCTTCAATGGGGCTCCAGATCACAGCTGGTAATGCTCTAATTATTTTCAGCCTTCATCAGAATCTTGTTTTAAAGCTTACAGATTGTTGCAGCCAGCTTGTTAGCAATGGTTTCCTTGGCATTTATGTTTTAAACCACTATTCTGAAGTACTAAAACACAAAGTGGACAAAAAGTAGTTTTGGACATGGACTAAATCCTTGTCCGCATTGTATTGGGAACCATATCTGGTTTTGAATTATGAGTGACCTGATCATATATTTAGCTTGCATACGTTTGAGCTACACCCATGTATTTCAGGCTCTATTGATGCTAAACTTCATTGCCCGTTTCCCTTTCCAGTGCCCACTAGCAGTGGACTTAGCTCCATGAACAGCTTCATTGTTAATTGTGGTGAACTCAAGCATAAAGAATGCCAAAGACAAGGCAGAATTGTTTAGTTTAATTTAGAGATACAATGCTGAAATAGGCCCTTCAGACCAAGTCTGCCCCAACCAGCGATCCCCACACATTAACACTATCTTACACATACTAGGAACAATTTACACTTATTCCAAGCCAATTAACCTACAAATCTGTACATCTTTGGATTGAGAGAGGAAACCGAAGATCTCGGAGAAAACCTGCATGGTCACGGGTTGAGCGTACAAACGCCGTACAGACAGCACCCATAGTCAGAATTTAACCCAGATCTACTGGCTATGTAAGGCAGAAAATCTACGGCTGTGCCTCCGTAGCACCCTGCGACTATCTCTAGGCAGAAGTACCCATAGCTTCCTGCATGGATCCCTGCAATTTAATTTTCAATTTCCATTAACTAAAAATAATTTTGAAACAACTGGTTGTGAACCACTTTGTTTTATGTAAAGCATGCTGCTGGCTCCATTGAAAATGCTTCTTTAATTGTAAAACCTTACCCTGAAAAGTTAGTGCCATCCGTATCATTTGATATCAAAAAATGGCTGAGGCACGAGATGCAGCAAAGGCTGAAGGACCCAACTTGATCTCAGCTGGCGTGATGAAGACGGCTCCAGGGCAAGCTGCATCCACCCAAACTATTCCAATTGAACTACAGCACTGGCATCTACCCAACAATGTTGATATTGCCCAGGTATGTTCTAGGACAAACAAAAATAGTCCATTATTGCCACATTTCTCTCAATCACCTTTTATTGCCCTGAGTAGGTGGTCGTCCTGGAGATGAGATGATGAACTACCAACCAGACTCATCATTTTTATGCAGGTTATAATTTCAACCAGTGGAGTATTTTACCTTTGATACCCATTGACCCCGCTGATACTCCTGATGTCATGCTCAAATACTCACTTGATGTCAAGGGCAGCCCACTCTCTTATTGCCTCTAGAATTCAGGACTTAAAATCATGTTGAAACCAAGAATAAGGCCATAAGCCTAGTGAAACCTCAGCTGAGCATCCTTCAACAAACAGTCGGTAGGTAATACGGAACCCAAGTGCTGGAATGGCCTATATAATAGATCCGTGGACTTATCCTCAACAACTGCAATCGTCAAGTCAGCAGATCGCCATCAACTTCACGAGAGCAAGTGAATGCCGGCTATTGTAGCAGTACCCAGATTTTAGTGGAAAAGTAAATGTAGACCAGTGGTGGGCAGGATTGACTGAGACAATTAAAAAGGGAAGCCCACCTTGAGAAATATGAACTCTGACATTAACAAACTGGATCAAATGTCCTTCTGTGCTGCAGATTCTGTGCAAGTCAATGCAGTGGCAAGATGGGTTGAAATGATGAAGGTGCTAGAATGAAGGTGGGGGGGCGGGTGGGAACAGATTAAGGTCAAGGCAATGAAACGGATCAGAACAGGAGGTTAGCTGCAGGTATTGATGCAGGTAAAATAAATTATGGGAAGAATGCAATACTCAAAATTAAAATAACTATCGCGTTTTCCCCTGGCAACTTTAATAGCACATAACAATGTTATTTCACTTATTTATGAACAACTAAGGATGAACAGATACCGGTATACCAGAACCAAACACAGTCAGTAAATTTGGGAACCCTTGATCTAGAGGGAGTAATGGGACAGGTCATGAATGAAAAACATGACCACAGAGCTGTTTGTACAGCTATTCACCTAGTGGCATCCAAAATGGAACCCTGCCACTGTAATCTGTGGTTGCCCAACCTGTAAACGTTACTGTGCTCCATTTTACGCTTTGCCTCCACAAGCCTCAATGGTGGGGCACATACACACCATCTGCACTCTGCTAGGCTTGCCGCAGCCCGTGGGAATCGCCCAGACCTGACAGTGCTGCTTGCCAGACCCACTGGTCTCTGATTTACTAACCTGATATGATTTTGCTCTGTCTGTCTCAGCTTCCTTTGTGCTGCTTTATTTCCTCTTTTTTTTTCTCTCGCCCTTTGCTGTATGAAGGCAGCCACATGCTCTCTCAGCCGCCACGCCGGTCTGCCCCTCCTTTGAAGCCAAGGCGATCCAAAAAAGGTCTGTCTCGCATCATGCTTAACTTTTGTTGCTTCTTCCATTTAAAATTTTTCTATGTCAGTGTCGTACAGTAATTGCTTCTTTCTTTTTGCTGCCTAATAATACATGTAGTACTGAGTGTGTGAATGTATATAGTACATGTGTACTACATGAAAGAAAAGGGTCAACTAAATAATTTCTGCTCTTTCAGTGCATTCCAACACGTGGAAGGAAGCTCGGCAGCGAGGTCAGTAAAATCTTCTCTCATGTTCTACTTTGTCAATAGATAACAAATAGATCAGTGCAGAGTCCACCGTTTGTCATGCTTGTTAACTATTTGGATGAGAGTATAGGAAGCAACATTAGTAACTTTGCAGATGACACAACAATTGGTGGGATCGGGGACAGTGAAGAGGGTCATCTAAGATTGCAACAGGATCTCTGTCAATAAGGAAAGTGAGCAAAGGAACAGAATGATAAAGAATCGATGGTCAGCACATACTCAGTGGGCCAAAGGGCCTGTTTCCATGCAATATCTCTAAACTAAACTAAGTCATGGGCGACGTTTCGGGTCGGCACCTCCCTTGACGGCGGGTGTGATTATCAAAATTACGGGCTTGACAAGGGATGTGCCGTGGTAGTCTGACCACTACCGGACTGAGGCCAGGCGACAACTCTCAGACACCTCCTCCTACTTAGCATTGGACCATGACCCCACAGTCGAGCACCAGGCCTTAATCTCAAGCACCATTACTGACCATCACTTCTGGCTCTCTGCCCCCTAAAACCTCCAATCTTATCGTTCCCCAGCCGCACAGCCCGATTTTATCTTCTCCCCAAAATCGTCAAACAGAACTGTCCTGGCTGACCCATTGTTTCTGATTGTCCAGTCACTCTACACCTCCATCCCCCACCAAGGCCTAGCTCCGATTCTTCCTCGACCGCAGAACCAGCCAATTTCCGTCCACCTCTCCTCCGCCTAGCAGAGCTGGTCCTTACCCTCAGCAACTTCTCCATCGACTACTCCCACTTCCTCCAAATCCAAGGCATAGCTATGAGCACTTGCATGGGCCCTAGCTATGCCTACCTCTTTGTAGTGTACATCGAACAATACCTGTTCCAGGCATACCCTGGCCCTATCCCCGAACTCTACCTCTGCTACATTGATGACTGCATTGGTGCCTACTCCTGCACTCATGCAGAACTCACTAACTTCATCAACTTCACCACTAATTTCTATCCTGCACTCAAATTCATTTGGACCATCTCCGACATCTCCCGACCGTTTCTAGATCTCACCGTCTCCATCACAGGAAACAGACTATTGACAGACATCTACTGTAAACCTACTGACTCCCATAGCTATCTTGACTGCAGTTCTTCCCACCCTGCTTCCTGTAAAGACTCTATCCCCCTACTCCCAATTCATCCGTCTACACTGCATCTGTGCCCAGGATAAGGTGTGCCATACCAGGGCATCGGAGATGTCCTCATTCTTTAGGGAACAGGGGTTCCCCTCTTCCATTATAGATAAGGCTCTCATTAGGGTCTCCTCGATATCCCGCAGCTCCGCTCTTACTCTTCCCCACCCCCCCCCCCCCATTTGTAACAAGGACAGAGTCCCCCTTGTCCTCACCTTCCACCCCATCAGCTGTCATCTTCCCATCTCCACATCTTCCATCTCCACCCCTTTCTGCTTTCCGCAGAGACCAAACCCCCAGGTACTTTCCCCTGCAACTGCAGGAGATGCAACACCTGTCTCTTCACCTCCCCCATTGACTCCATCCAAGGACCCCGACAGTCTTTCCAGGTGAGGCAGAGGTTCACTTGCACCTCCTCCAACCTCATCTACTGTTCCAGGTGTAAGTTTCTCTACATCGGTGAGACCAAGCGCAGGCTCGGCGATGGTTTCACAGAACACCTCCGCTCAGTCCTTCTTAACCTAGCTGATCTCCCGGTGGCCCGGCACTTCAACTCTCCCTCCCATTCCCAATCTTACCTTTCTGTCCTGGGCCTCCTCCATTGCCAGAGTGAGGCACAGCACAAATTGGAGGAACAGCACCCCATATTTCGCTTGGATATCTTACACCCCAGCGATATGAACATTGACTTGCCTAACTTAGAAACATAGAAAATAGGTGCAGGAGTAGGCCATTCGGTCCTTTGAGCCTGCACCACCATTCAATGTGATCATGGCTGATCATCCAACTCAGTATCCTGTACCTGCCTTCTCTCCATACCCCCTGATCCCATTAGCCACAAGGGCCGCATCTAACTCCCTCTTAAATATAGGAAACAAACTGGCCTCAACTAGCTTCTGTGGCAGAGAATTCCACAGATTCACCACTCTCTGTGTGAAAAATGATTTTCTCATCTCGGTCCTAAAAGACTTCCCCCTTATCCTTAAACAGTGACCCCTTGTCCTGGACTTCCCCAACATCGGGAACAATCTTCCTGCATCTAGCCTGTCCAACCCCTTAAGGATTTTGTAGGGGTTGGACAGGCTAGATGCAGAAAGATTGTTCTTCAGATAGCCTTTCTCTCTCCATCCCCTTCCCATTCCCAGTTCTCCCACTCATCTTATTGTCTACACCTACCTTCTATCTTCGTCCTGCCCCCTCCCTGACATCAGTCTAAAGAAGGGTCTCGACCCGAAACACCGCCCGTTCCTTCTCTCCAGAGATGCTGCCTCACCCGCTTAGTTACTCCAGCATTTTGTGTCTACCTTCAATTTTACCAGCATCTGCAGTTCTTTCTTAAACTAAGTCATGAATGTATTTAACAAACAGCAGGAGACCTGCCACTGACTCCTGCAACAGTCTTCTGATCACAAGCCTCCAAATCAGGAAAACAACGCACTACAAATACAGATTGAATCCCCCCCTCTGAGCCAATATTGAATCCAATTTGTAGCTTACCTGCAATTTCATAGACTAGCCTACCATGCAGGATCTTGTCAAAGGTCTTACAAAAGTCCATATAGGCATTGTCCACTTCGCTGCCCTCATCAATTCTCTTGGTGACTTCTTTAAAAAACGTTTTCCATCACAAAGCCACGTTGACCATCCCTAATCAGTCCGTGCCTATCCAAATGCTGATAGATCCTGTCCCTATGAATCCCATCCAACAACTTTCCCATCACGGCAGGCTTACCAACTTGTAGTTCCATGGCTTGTCCTTCCTGCCTTTCTTAAATAACAATACATTAGTCACCCTCCATTCTTCTGGAACTACAACTGGGGTTAAAGATTGTTCAAATATGCAAGGGCCTCTGCAATTTCTTCCCTAGCTTATCGCACAATCTGAGGGTGCACTTGGTCAGGCCCTGGGGATTTATCCACCTAAATGTGCTTTAAAATCACCAATACCTTCTCTAATAATTTGTATATGACCTGACAGCACAACTTGTGCCTCAATTCCTTAGCTTCCATAATCTTCTCTGTAAAAATGGATGTAAATATGAATGTAATCTTTCCCCCATCTCTTGTTGCTGATTTTTAAGGGGACCGATATTTTCCCTAGCTATTCTTTTAAGGTGGATGGCTGCAGTTTTATCCCAAGGTAGTGGAGTCTAAAACAAGAGATTTTTTTTAAGGTGAGGGGACCGGAGGCAACATTTTCACACAGAAGACAATGGGTGCAAGGAAATGGAAGAGGCAGACATAATTACATTTAACAGACATTTGGACAAGAACGCAGTTAGGAAAGATTGAGATGGATTATGGGCCAAATACAGACTAGCTTCTTGGTTGGCAGGGGGCCAGAAGTCTGTCTCCATGCTATTTAACTCTATAATTGAAACTCCACTCATAATAAGTAAAAAGACTGCAGTTATTCCAATACATATACATAACTGGTTTCAATATGAGTAGCTGTTTTATAATAGTGACTGCCTCGAACTTCAGTTAAATCATAATTTATTTATCCAGAGTGATCCAGTCAAGATGTATCAAATTAAAAATAAAGCAAATGATGTATCCTGCCAGGAAGTTTGAATGTTAATGCAGTATAATAATTGGACTGATGTTTTTTGAACATGACACTTAATTTTCATGTAATATAAATAAACAGAAGGGTCTTCACAGTGCTGTGAGTTCTATCCTCATCGTCAAACCCAAAAGTAACTAGGCATCTCATTAATGCAAGCAGTTTGTATCATTCTATTTTAAACACTTGTTAATTGAATCATTTATAAGCCACTTATTTTTCTGAAGTCATTTCAGTGAATTCAGTTTTGCTCATCAAAGCTAATTTTGACATGCTATATGTTTCCTGTGTGGCAAGTATTTTAGAGTCATAGAGCAAGGAAATAGGCTTCTTTGCCCTCTAATCTTTGATTCCCCTACCATGGGGAAAAAAAGCATCTGTCTGTTTACCCCTCCGCCTATTGCTAAGCAACAAATAAAGTCCTAGCCTGCCCAACCCCTCCCTATAACTCATGCTTTTGAGTTCTGGATCCTCATAAATCTTCTCTTTCCTATAACAGGGAGAACAAGATTGAACACAATATGTCTTGTACAGCTATTTTGAACCACACTTGAACATTCATATTTATTATTTTTAAGTTTGATTAGTACGGGTGTTAGGGGTTATGGGGAGAAGGCAGGGGAATGGGGTTAGGGGAGAGAGATAGATCAGCCATGATTGAATGGCGGAGTAGATGTGATGCCGAATGGCCTAATTCTGCTCCTATCGCTTATGACCTTATGATCCAGGTGTTAGAAACGCCAGAATTATTGTGAATCCACAATTGCCATATGCTATGTATATTTGTGCAGAGGTATAAAGAATTATCCCAATATTAGTATTCAATATAGAAATTAAAACAAACCCCAGCCATAGACTGTTTACCCTCCTCCCATCCGGGAGGCGCTACAGGTCTTTCCGTTGCCGGACCAGCAGGTTCAGGAACAGCTTCTTCCCTGCGGCTGTTACATTACTTAACTCTGCACCTCGGTGATTGCCAGTCACCCCCCCGGGACACTCCTTCCCCTAGTAAAATTGCACTACTGATACTGTTTGTACATATATATATTTTACTGTTCATTATTCTATGTTCGCTCTTCTGGGTGAGGTGCTAACTGCATTTCGTTGTCTCTGTACTGTACACTGCACAATGATAATTAAAGCTGGAATTGAATTGAATTCCCAATGTTTGATTTTCTTTTTCATATCAACTTTGGTTGTATGGCTTGTTTGACTAATTGTGTGTATGATATTCAACACAAAACTCACTTTTTGTTACAGAATGGAATCGACCTAGCGGGGCACTGCAGAACTTGCCGATGAAAAGGATGATGGCTGTATTTGACTACGATCCCAGGGAAAGCTCTCCTAATGTGGATATTGAGGTGATATACATCTGAGCCCATGTTGTACATTTGTCAGGGGATGGGAATTTAGCCGGTAAAGTGTATTAAACTCAGGCAGAAAACCATTGGCCTTCTTTACTTATGTCCACAATCGTACCCCTGAAGGAGCAGATTTACAGTAGTTGCCTCCTGGACATGGAAGATGGGAATATTATTCAGGCTCTTCATATATCTCTTTTGGGAAGCTCACCATGGCATTTAATATATACTTGAAACAAAGCATGTATGAAATACGGTGATGTGAATGTTAGAGTGGCAAGGTTATATAGAGGATCGCTCATATGATTTAATACAATAACTGCATTTTCTGTGGGAGGGGTAGGGTCTTCATGGGAGACCTAATGCTCACCTGCAATTCCTGGTTACAAAACAAAACAGAATTTGAGTGATGATGCTTCTCAAATATGTTCACGTCATTATAAAAAAACATAATACAATTGTCTGCTTTGTATCCCCATTAATTTGAGTAATGGGACTCTTCTGAATGAAAATGTCATTTAAATTACTCAAAAGCGCAAAGACGAATGAAAGAGATTTAATTTACTTTTAATAAACAAGCAATATTGAGAATCATCCTGCACAGTATTTTCACAGAACCTTCTAATTGTCAATAAAACACACACACAGGAAATACGTGTAATTTTTGCTGTCTGCAAGCTCCTTGCCCAACATTTGCTACTGAAGGAGAGCACATGTTCTTATGGATAACCTCCTTTGCAAATATGTGCTGGGGTACATGCGGTCTTCAGTTCATTCCCTCTCCCTTGCATGTTTAACTCTCCCATAAGGGGCAAGGTAATAATCAGACCCATAAAAATGAATAAGGGTAAGATACAATGTTTCTGGTGATACTAGAAGACACATGTATTATGTGGCCTGAAGATTAGAGTGAATTTCAGCAGCTCTATTAATAAATTGAGTGATGATGAAATTGATAGAATGTAAAGATTGAATGATGCTGAAAATAGAATGAATAAGAAGAGCGATGTGTTTGAGAACAGAAAATAGTAAGATTAAATGAGAACTTACCAGTTTGAAGTTTGATCTGTATTTTATGAGGAGTTACGATGAGGGACTACGTGAAGACCCCGTCCAGCACACATGCACGGCATTCTTCAAAGCAGCGGTGTGGATTCACAGAAAAAACACAACGATTGAAATAAATATAGTAAAGAAAAAAATAAGAACTTAATTACCAGTTGATCTGTATAATAGAGGGTGGGAGCGGAGGGCACGTAGTCCCTCATCGTAACTCCTCATAAAGTACAGATCAAACTTCGAACTGGTAAGTTCTCATTTAATCCTACTATTTATTTCGGAGTCACAAAGCAGGTTTTAAGATTTTTGTGAACAACCTTGGAGCTGAGGTTAGCCCATTTGGTAAGGCTTTAAATTGCCATAGCTGTATCATCCAGATAAACTTTAGGTATTTACAGTGTTCCTTGTGTATGGGTACTGAGTAGTAGGCATCTTTTAAATCAATGCTTGCCAGCAAGTACCATCTAGAAATCAATTGTCTGGCTGTTTCCATCTTGAAATGTATATACTTCACAGATTTGTTTAAAGAAGTTAAGTCAATGATGATGCGACATCCACCATCTTTTTTAGTTTTAGTGAAAATATTATACACAAATTCCAAAGGTTCATGTTTTGTTCTTTCAATGACTCCTTTTGCTAGCAGCCTCATCAGTTCAGCTTAACCCTCTTGTTTCTCTTTGACTGAGAGGGTGAATACCCTTTGGGGTATATGCTGAACTGGCGGCATGTTTTCATGAACAAAGTCAATTTTATAGCCATGAATGCTGCTGAGTATATATTTGTCATTAGTGATAGACTCCCATGTATCCATAAACAAGTGCAATCTCCCCCCTGTTAGTATAGAGCCCCTACTACTCATATGCTGAGAGGAACCAGACCCACCTACCTCCATGGTTACTGGTGTTTCTTCTGCCTCTTCGCTGGACGATGAGGTGTCTGCTGGGTTGTAGTGGGCTGTTGTTGATGTTGCTGTTGATGTTGGGGGTGGCGCATTTTCCATGGGGTCCGCTCTATGCCCTGGCCTAAAAAAGGCTTTGGGGAATGGTGGCGGACCCCGAGCTTTCACCAGTCCAATCTGGTAGTCGACGACTGGTGGACGCAGTGGGGTACTGCCGCCTGGGTTTGTTAGGTCTGCTCGGTCCCAAACCTGCCCTCACAAGACCAAAGGTCTTTGACTCTTCACCTTTTTGGAAGGTCCTTTCCAAAGAGCAGAATTGGAGGTTCTGAACCCGGTGTTTTGCAAAGTCCTGCAAACTTAGGGTTGAGGACAGGCTTGATGATTTCCTTCCGTAAATTGTTAATCACATATTGAGTGGTGCACAGCAGAGCTAATGCATCTTACTGATTTGTGGCGATGTCCACACCATCTATGGACCGAGCACATGATGTTATTCCTGCTGTCAGGAGTTTTAGGGTTTTCTGGAGTTTCAACTCCAGGTTCCTGATGTTCTGCCCCAAATGTCCCCAAATTTGGCTGTTTACAGCTGGTACATTCAATGATGTACAATTTTCTGGGGCTGTATATAATTCAAGAGCCTCATTGACCACCCGCTCTTGTAGGGGTTTTGAGGACAAGTGGTCAATGCTGGCTGCAAGTTTTGGCTCTAAAGGCTGACCCGCTCGTGGAATGGCCAAGTAGCGGTTGACCGAACCCAGCAGCTCTTCCTGATCCTGTACACCCTGTGTACTACGGACATCTTCAGCCAACGACCCCTCCTCTTGACCAGCCCAGACTTGGTCGCCAATGCTGCCTTCAATGGAAGGTGAAGCAATGGTCAGTGCCGTAAAGGGCACTGCGGGAGTGCCTGAGTTCCCTTGGCGAGTCTGCTGCTGCTCTCTCAGCATATCTCGCTGGAGCAATTGCTCCATAAGCCGTTCCATTCGGCTTAGGCGGCTGCCTTTGCCGCTCTCGAGCGGTGAGGCATCTTCATCCGAATCGTCGGATACTACCACCCGGTTCTGGATGCAGGTATCTCCAGCCCGCTGCTCAGGCTGCACTAGCGGTGCTGGGCTCGGCTCGGTAGTCAATCCTGCCGTCTCTTGCCCCCCCCCTCCAAAGAACGCTCCTCAACGGGAGACGAACGGGGGCGAGCTACACATTTCTTTCCTCTGGTCTTGCTCATTCTCCTGGAACACAAAGCAGACCACAGAGAAAATACTCACGGCCACGGTAAAAACACTTGCCTGTCGGCCCGACTTTCAAATTATTGCGGGAGCGCCTTGAACTTCCGTTCGTCGCGGGTGCACTGCATGAACGCTAATGTCGCACATGCGTGCTAGACGGGGTCTTCACGTAGTCACTCACGTGACTCCAAAATAAAATTGGATAGTAGCAGGACAATGCAGTTAAAGCATTTGCTTTGAAAATGTAGTCACTTGCCGACAATGTAATGAATCCAACTCCTACACTGCATCAGTGCACTGGGTACAATGTTCAGACTGGTTACTCCCACATCGAACTTCACTGAAGCACGCCAACTTAATGAGTAGATTGTCCTTTCTCCCATCACTGATGAAATGTTTAATTTATCCATCCTGTTGACTGTACCCAGAAGTATTTCCACAGAGGTAACATTATGTCTTAGTGTTGACCCTGCTCTGTCTATTATTATGCATACTGAGCACCTATTTTCATTGGTGGATGACAGGTAGGTTTTCAAGTAGCTTTTGTCGGCAAGAAATGGTGATGAAATGGGATTTATTTAGGGAAAAACCCAAGCCAATTGAGAGGTTTGATCTTCTTACTGAACTCAATTGTACCAAGTCAGAAAATATTACTCAAAACCGATCATGCATTTAAATAAATTGCATTTTGTGCACCAGAACGATGTACAGTGCCCTCCATAATGTTTTGGACAAAGACCCATCATTCATGAAACCAAAATGTTTAAAAATGGCCTTTATTAAAATCTGACAATGTGCGCTTTAACCACATATGGTTTTTTTAATATTACAAATCTCAAATTGTGGATTACAGAGGCAAATAAATAAATGATGGGTCTGTGGCCTAAACGTTATGGAGGACACTGAAAAACCTCTAACCCAAAATTAATTAGCACAATTGAGTTCAGTTAGAAGACCTGGCATCTCAATTGTCTCTGGGTTTTCCTGAAGCAATTCCTACTCCCATTTCCTCACTATTTTTCATTCTGCCCTCACTGACATCATCTGAAAAACTATCTTCAGATGAATCCATTTCAATCTCACATTTACCAGCGATCCTTTCCTGTTTGTAGTCCCTTTACTGCTATACCATTCCTGTCCCAGATTTCGGAACGCTTTTTAAATGGATTTTCTCCAGCTGTTTGACGTGGCATTTTTTTTTAATAGATACACACGTGGGGAAAAAGGCCCTTTGGTCCACTGACCAGCAATGATTCCCGCACACTTACACTATCCTACACACACTAGGGACAATTTACAATTATACCGAACCAATTAACTTGCAATCTTGTACATCTTTGGAGTGTGGGAGTAGATCTTGGAGAAAACCTACGTAGGTCACGGGGATAACATACAAACTCCATACAGACAAGCAGCCATAGTCAGAATCGATCCTGGGTCGCTGGCGCTGTAAGGCAGTAGCTCAACTGCTATGCCACTATGCCGCCATGTTGCAACTAATATCAACCAAATCATGGTGCTATGAAATACTCATTATCCCTCCTGATCAATTGCTAGCTCCAAGGGGCAGGACTGCCAGTAGAGCTGCTGCTTCACAGAGACACGGATTCCATTCTGACGTCAAGCGCTGTCTGCGACGAGTTTGCACATTCTCCCTTTTTCCCTGCGTGGGTTTTCCCTTGGCGTTCCTGTTTCCTCCCACGTCCCTGTTTCATGCTGTATCTCTAAACTAAACTTATGAAAAACACGCATCGCCCCAGATCAATTGCTGACACCAAGTTGCCAGGAGTAATTCCAAGAACACTATAAATTCTTAGTCTCCACCTTGAGCATTAAATTTGGACCAATAACAGTTGCATACAACTTTCCAGACTTGCTTGCAAACCCTTTTTTTTCCTTATAACTCTGAAGATTGGTTAATCAAATGGATTCCAGCCTCTTTTACTCAATTATATGGCCTGAATGGTATTTAGCATTTTGTACAAAATGAGTTAATTAAATACGTACCATCAATATCGTGAACATTGACATCAATTTAATCTATTCTCATCCAAAATAGGCCAATGATGTTGAAAAAGCTGAAAGTGTTTTAGCCAAAGCTAGAATTGAACTTAGAATTGCTCGATTTAATCGTTGCCTTCCTTCTTTAACAGGCTGAGCTGACTTTCAGTGCTGGTGATATCATTGCTGTTTATGGGGACATGGATGAAGACGGTTTCTATTATGTGAGTTTCCGCAAGTGTATCTGTGATCAAAACATTTTAGTAAAAATATAGTGGAGGTGCTTAAGTGGAATGTAAACATTCACTTCAGAATTTATAACGTGGTACCTGCTAATCTGTAACAAAGCCGTACTTTGGCCGGATGAAGGGCCACAAGTAAGGGTGGAGTGGCTTTGGAGTCTTGTGATGTGATGAGAGAAGTATCAGAGATTTGTGTTGGGGAAGGGAGCAGTGTTTCAGGACCCTATGTTAGTGTGACTAGGGCCATGATAATACAAGTCATCAAAGCATGTTGTGATTGGACAGGGGGGGGAGAATTTGAGGCATGTACTCTGGTTTGTAGGGAAAGATAGGAGGAACACGGAAATTAGTTGGAGGAGGAAGAAGAGACATAGAGTAATGGAAAATAAGTAGTCTGCACCTTGAATGGGGGATCCGGGGAGGGGTCAGAGGTTGAGGGCAATGTGTAGAGAGGGAGAGATTGAGAACTATGCCTTAAAGCAGAGATGGTGGAAGAGGGATCAAAGGAGGAATTATCAAATAGGGTGGGAGGGGTTGGGGTCAAGAGGTGTGCCTCAAATGGAGTGGCAGGATAGACCTTGTCAAGATTGAGAGGGTGGGTTGGGACAAATTTGGGGAGGTGAATGGGAATCATGTTGAGGATCAGACTCAGGAATAAGGGGTGGGTGAGAGCAGATGTGTGTGTGGGGGGGGGGGGGGGTTGTTCATCAAGATCTTTGGGGAATTCTGGATTTGTGGCAGACGGAGGGGAGAGGGTTAGGTATCAGTGCATTGCAGACTAGGTGGAGGGATGGTGGCTCAAAGGATGAAAGATGAGGAGCAATTATCCTTTCAATTCATTGATATACTGGGAAGACATAGTTATCCTGAGAAAGACAACAGTGGTGTCTCCTGGGAAATTATGAACTTAATTTTCTCACAATTCTCCAGAAGGACTTTTGCACAGAAACATAGAAAAGTAGAATATTGGGGTAAGTGCAGGCCATTTGGCCCTTCGATCTTGCATTGCCATTCAGTTTGATTATGGTCGATCATCCAAACACAGTAACTTTGTTCCTGCTTTCTTTTCAGCCATTAGAAATATATCCTACTCCTTCTTGACTGTATTTAATAAATTTGACCTCGACTTCCTTCTGTGGTCGGGAATGCTACAGGTTTATCACTCTCTGGTTGAAGAGATTTCCCCTCATTTTAGTTCTAAATGTACCTCTTAGCAGTGACGCTGAGTTCTTGCTTCCTCACCATCAAGAACATCCTTCCTGCATCTAGTCTGTCTGCACCAGTCAGGAATTTATAAGTTTCAAGCAGGTCCACTCTCAATCTTCTAAACTCTAGTGAATATAAGGCCAATTGTTCCAATCTCTTATTCCCATTCTATCTTTCCTGTCTGTCAATCACTTTTTAATCCATGCATGAAGGATAATATCAACCAATGTACAACACACAAATATTTCAGCAATAGGTCAAGAGGCTGACCAATAACTACTTTGATTAAACCTCACATCTTTTCCAGCATTCATAAAGCACACACTATATTTCCTGGGCGAATGTATCACCAGTTAATCTTATAGGAGTAGAATTAGGCCATTCAGCCCATCGAGTCTACTACACCATTCAATCATAGCTGATCTCTGCCTCCTAATCCCATTTCCCTGCCTGCTCCCCATAACCCTCGACACCTGTTCTAATCAAGAATTTGTCCCTCTGCCTTAAAAATATCAACTGACTTGGCCTCCACAGCCCTCTGACTAAAGAAGTTCCTCCTCACCTCAGTTCTAAAAAAGCGCCCTTTAATTCTGAGTCTATGACCTCTGGCCTTGGACTTTCCACATCCACATCAATGCCTTTCATTATTTTGTAAATTTTAATGAGGTATCTGTTGCCAGTGAGGATGAAGCAACCTACTTGATTAATATCCATCCATCTGTATCAATATTTAATCCCACCACCAGTAGACCTCGACATTTGGCATATGGAAACCATTATCTGCAAATTTCCCTCCGATCACTTCTGAAATTATATCTTCATAAGGTCAAAATCATGGAATTCCCTCATCAAGTAGCACAGTGGGAATATGTTCAGCAGCGGGCCTGCCAGGTTCATGAACTTGGACCACCATGACTTTCGTAAGGATAATGAAGAGCAATAAATATAGTGCATGCCTTGTGTTGTCCACTACCCATGAATAAATGTTTTTAAATAACCACATAGGTTCTGGTGCCCTTTGTATATCTACAGCATCAAACTCCTATGTCATCCTAAATCTTCTTTTAATTACGGAAAGTACCCATTATTCAGCCCAAGTTCTGTCTGTGGGTCAATTTCATCATCATATGTTCTTTTCCTCAACCACTCTCACATTAATGAATTTCTGGCAAAGTCAGTAACACTTGCAGTACCTAGCAGATGATCTATTGAGCCAATCCCATTTTTTTTAAATAAATGCTTTCACACTTTGTAGTTCAGGATACAGCAAGAAAGTAGTGATGCATAAACTAGAAGTAACGGAGTCTAAATACAATGTGCTTCTGGTCTAATCAATAAGGAAGATTTGTTTTGCAAATTAGGGTCTTCATCCATAGTTGAAGTAAAATAGTCTAAAGTACAGGCCCAGCTTGAAATTTCAGAGAAGGGGTTTTGACCTCTTTCATCAGTTGATTACAAACCACAGAGCCTCACTGGCCACATAGAGATGAATTGATCTGTCTATTTATTTTCATTTATCCCAAATTACTGGAACTACTAGTGTATGGAAGAACTGCAGATGCTGGTTTAAACCGAAGATAGACACAAAAAAATTGGAGTAACTCAGCGGGTCAGACAGCATCTCTTGAGAAAAGGAATGACGTTTCGGGTCGAAACCCTTCTTCAGACTACTACTTGGGTTTAAATGTGTTAAGCCATCAATAAAGTAATTGAACTAAAAACAACTTCTTCCAAAACTCCAATATTAGAAAAATGAGGGAATAAGAAAAATGTAAATAGAATTGAGTCTTGGTGACAGTTTGGACAAAGCAGATTTTACAACATTGTTTTTCCTTTTGTTGTAATCCTTAATTTGCACTTGTTGCAAATTGTATTTAATTCTTTTTCACTATTCAGTCAGACGATGCTTTATTTGGCAGAGCTATACGTGACAGTTTCTGTTTTTTGCATGCCAGGGTGACCTGAATGGAGTATATGGACTAGCACCATCCAACTTCCTGGAGCTGATCAGTGCAGAGGAGACAGTGGAGACAGCTATGGGGAATGCCCTGCTAAGGCTTCCTCAGACTGCAGTTCAGAAGGAAAAACAGGTGAGACAAAGAGATCTTCTGTTGTGTATCCTCCTGTTGTGAAATACTGGAATATGCATGCAATGTTTATGCTAAACCTGTAGAAATTGTGCAAGAAGTCAAGACAAGGGCACATTGCAGGTGAGACGGGATTAATGACAAAAAAGTAGTCAAAGAATGATAAGAGAGAGAAAGAAGGGAAATATTGAATGATGAGAGAAGGAGCAGTCGGAGAGAACTAAAGAAGGTCATGGGAATTGTTTGAAATGAAGTTATATATGAAGAGAGAGAAGGCAAAAGTGAAAGAGACGGGGGTAAATAGATTAGAGTGAATGTGGCAACATAAATAAAGGGAGACACGAGGAAATGAAGATGCTGGAATCAAAACAAAGTGCTGAAGTAACTCAGCAGGTCAGGCAAACTTTGTGTTTCCTTAAAGAAGACATTCTGGTTATACTTGTATTTTGATTATTCGTTCTGCTATTTGTAGGGTGTGAATATCATTTAAGTGGCTCAATTACCTATAGTTTGTAATCTAATCTTCAATTTTTAAATATAATCTGAAATGTTCCCTGTGAAATATTTTGATGTATATTTTCCTTATATCAATAATTGCCTTTGGATCTCTTTTGTGAGCGACATATTCTTTGAACGCTTTTTTTCCTCTCTTATGTGATTCTAAAGGTGAGTTACCCTTCATTTATTATCATAGTTGTTTCTAGGCCTTTAAGTTGTATATAATTTTATTCCAACAGTGTTGCCGACAAATACATTGCATTTGGAAACTTTTATCGTGCTCCATTCTATTACGTAACAGATATATAACATTTCCCTTTTAATTGTCGTTTAAATAACGCTGGATTGTAAATATGAGTAATTTTAAAGGGTTTAATGCAAACCCCCCCCCCCCCCCCCAAGATGAATCTTTCTGTTAATGTTCACATGCTGCAGGAGTACAGTTCATTGTAGCTGAGCCACATACTGTTGGAGGCCTGATTGGAGCAGCTAGTTATTATTTAAATATTTTTTTGTTCATTTCTTTCACTTGCGGAGCTTTCTTTTATTTATAATTATTTTTCTCTACCTTTCTCCATGGCAACAGAAGAAGGCTGTTCATTTCAAGCGGTAATTAGCGGCCAGAAGGCTTGTAAGTGTGTGTTAATGAAGATACTGCTGCTACGTTCAAATACCGTCATTTACATCACAGTATGCACACTGGATGGATCTGCATTTCTGCAGGGAGCACAACACCAGTGCAAAGGACAGAGTTAAGGGAGGCAGATCCAACCTCAGGAGACATTCATAAATAGTAAAACGACCATGCTCCTTCATAATTGGAGACATTAGCAATTCGTATCATGAACCTACTCTTGGGGTAATGTAACTCTCCATAATGTCCGGATGAAGTGGATGTGGAGAGGATGTTTCCAGTACTGACAGTGTCTAAGACAGGAGGTCACAAACTCAGAATTATAGGACGTACCTTTAGAATGGAGATGAGGAGGAATTTCTTCAGCCTGAGCACTTCAAGTTGACAGATTCGGTACAGCTCTCCCAACAATATCCTAATTTCATCCACCTCCCGCTGCCAGAGAGAATCTGAGAGGTGGTGTCACACAGCAAATGTATAATATATTAATGTGAGATACAAAGTTATTTAATTCTCAAAGCTGATCTCTAGCATTTATTATCTAGCCAGAATAAAGACATTCCATATTATGGGAAATTAACTGAAAGATTTGGATTCGATTTGCAATTCATAGAAAAAGAATTTAAAACATAATTGACAACATTTACAGGAGGCACTTGGCAGGTTTGCCCATATTATGCTCTTTTACCTTTTGTCCTTTGCACGGTTTGTAAATGTAGGTCTTCATGGTGCACTACACCTATAGTCACGTTGGATAACTAATGGCACAGTAGATATGCTTGGCTGTGTCACTCACGCTTGAATTAGCTGCAATAGGACCTATCTTTATATTAGGTTTAATAGTGATTTCCATCAAAATAGCTGCTACTCTGTATTTCTTTTTAGTCTTGGGATGTGAATATGTCTAACTATGCCGATGTTTATTGTCCAGTTTTAATTCCCCTTAAACTGCGGGGGCAGAAACAATTCAACCTCTTTGATGCAATTAGGGTCACACATAGGCCAGACCAGGTAAGGATAGCTAGTTTGGAAACACAAGAAGCTACAAATCCTCCCTCTGAAGACAGTTTCCACCTCTTCCTTTCTTCTTCCAGCCCCCCCCACCCCCCCACCCTCATATCTGTCTGAAGAAGGGTTTTGAAACATTGCCTATTTAGTTTGCTCCATAAATGCTGCCTCACCCGCTGAGTTTCTCCAGCATTTTTGACTACCTTCGAAGCATCTGCAGTTCCTTCTTAAACTACAAATGCTGGAATCTTGTGCAAAAAAGAGAGTGCTGGTGGAACTCACAGGTAGACACAAAATGCTGGAGTAACTCAGCGGAACAGGCAGCATCTCTGGAGCGAAGGAATGGGTGACCTTTCGGGTCGAGACCCTTCTTCAGACAAGTCTCAACCAGAAAAAGTTACCCATTCCTTCTCTCCAGAGATGCTGCCTATCACGCTGTGTTCGGCATTTTGTGTCTACCTTTGATTTAAACCAGAATCTGCAGTTCTTTCCTACACTGCTGGTGGAATTCAGCACGTCACACAGCACCAGTGGAGGGAATTAACAAACAACATTTTGGGTCTGGTACCTTATTCAGACTGAAGAAGTGTTCCAACTGGAAACGTCAAATTACCAATCCTCTATAGATGCTGCCTGACGCACTGAGTTCCTCCAGCACTTTGGCTTTTGCTCAAGGATAGCAGGTTTCCTTTATGTGAGGATATTAGAGTAACAGATGGATTTTCAGAACAATCTGATAGTTTCATGATCAACGATAATAAGGCTCTTTTTAAAAAATTGCCATTGGCTCTGATAATACCTCCACCATATAGCTTGTTAGATAAATGGGATTAGATTATCTGTTGTTATTGATCAGGAGTGGAATTAGTAAATACAAATTAATTAGTGCTTACGACCACCTTTCTAATGGAAATTCGATTTTGCTCTGCATTGTAGCATCAGGGATGAGGCCAGGTAACCATACCCCACTAACCTCTCACTAGGGTGAACTCATGTGAAATAGTTTATTTATAGTGACTAGAAGGTCCAGGTCTGCATGGGGGTGCTGCTCCTTGCCGTCAGTGCACATGTGAGGAGAAGCTTGTCCTGGTGTTGAAGGAAGAGGCACGATGATCTCAGGCTTGTCCCTGCTGTTCACTCTTGCCTTGTCAGGCTTATACTGGCAGCTCAGTCCTGATCACAAAGGAGGAGGCGTGACGCTCAGACTTGCCCTGTCGTTCACTCTTACCTTGAAGAAGAGGTACTGGCGGCCTCGGGTTTGGCCCGGCGGCTCAGTCTCTGCCTTGAAGAGGATGCACTGGTGGTCTCAGGCTTGCCAGTTAGCTCACTCTTGGCCACAAAGATCATCCTCCTTCTCCTACCCAACATCTCCTACCCAACATCTCCTACCCAACATCTCCTACCCAACATCTCCTACCCAACATCTCCTACCCAACATCTCCTTCCCCCCCTCTCCTTCCCCCCCTCTCCTTCCCCCCCCTCTCCTTCCCCCCCCTCTCCTTCCCCCCCCTCTCCTTCCCCCCCCCCTCTCCTTCCCCCCCTCTCCTTCCCCCCCTCTCCTTCCCCCCCCTCTCCTTCCCCCCCTCTCCTTCCCCCCCTCTCCTTCCCCCCCTCTCCTTCCCCCCCCTCTCCTTCCCCCCCCTCTCCTTCCCCCCCCTCTCCTTCCCCCCCTCTCCTTCCCCCCCTCTCCTTCCCCCCCTCTCCTTCCCCCCCTCTCCTTCCCCCCCTCTCCTTCCCCCCCTCTCCTTCCCCCCCTCTCCTTCCCCCCCTCTCCTTCCCCCCCTCTCCTTCCCCCCCTCTCCTTCCCCCCCTCTCCTTCCCCCCCTCTCCTTCCCCCCCTCTCCTTCCCCCCCTCTCCTTCCCCCCCTCTCCTCCCCCCCCCTCTCCTTCCCCCCCTCTCCTTCCCCCCCCTCTCCTTCCCCCCCTTCCTTCCCCCCCTTCCTTCCCCCCCTTCCTTCCCCCCCTCTCCTGCCCCCCCTCTCCTGCCCCCCCTCTCCTGCCCCCCCTCTCCTGCCCCCCCTCTCCTGCCCCCCCTCTCCTGCCCCCCCTCTCCTGCCCCCCCTCTCCTGCCCCCCCTCTCCTGCCCCCCCCCCCCCCTCCTCCCCCCCCCCTCCTGCCCCCCCCCCTCCTGCCCCCCCCCCCTCCTGCCCCCCCCCCCCTCCTGCCCCCCCCCCCCCTCCTGCCCCCCCCCCTCTCCTGCCCCCTTCTCCCTCTCTTCCTTCCTTTTTCTCTTTGGCTGGAACACCTGGGTTTTATAAGGAGTAGACTGGTGAGATTCGGTGGGCCACTCCAAACATCTGCTAACTGGACACATCCTCAATCATGCTGAGGATTGGCCTGTCCTGGTCTGGCTTCCGGTGATAGGGATCAGAGCAGCATCAGAGGAGGGGGCCGCATGTACTCAACTTTTACACGCAATTTTCTCTTAATTTTGCCGCTTTATTAACGTGTCACCACGAGATCTAGGAAAGGTACTATCTGCTGAAGGTGGGAAAATTGCACTGTGACAGTAGCTGGCATATAAGTCACGGAAGGGCTGAGAACCACAGTATGTTCACTTATATCTGGTTACTTATAATTGATGTCTCTTATTTGTGAAATAGGTTGATTCGTAGGTTGATTGTTCCCTGCTCATAATTCCTTGTTTGCTCAGCATGCTTTAGCTGCCATTTTCTAACAATCTTCAGCCTATAGTTTTTCAATAATAAGTAGTGTCAAGTGATCGTGACGCACAGTTATCATGCCATCAGATAGACCTTCATTTATACTTAAGGTTCACACATCATGTTTAATGATACATTAATAAAAAGTTTAAAAAAGTAAGTATTAAATTTTCCAAGTGTTTTTTTCATGTCTATTCAGAAGAAAAAATAGCATCACAAAGCACATGGTAGTCTGTTTTCCTATTTTTTACTATAGTAGCATAAACTACTATAGTAAATTCAAATAATGCGGTATCCGATTGATTTGGAAATCCTGATAATTCAGGATCTAGCTCATCTGGTTTGGTTTCCCACGTTCCCTTTCAATAAACCCGGGGTCCGTTTCCTGCACTTTCTTTAAATTCACTTTGCTTTGTTTCTGGGTATCCTTTATACTCACCCAGTTCACTGATAACATTATATCACCCTATAACCTATTTTTTTAAAAAAGCAAATTATAAGTGTGCTAATATCCAATAGTCCAGATATCCAATACTGAATTATCAGAATTTTATTGTGCAGAACATGATCCATCTGGCTCATCTTGGGTGGTTGAATATTGGAACAGCAATGGTCTTGTTAAATCATCATAATGACCACTTTCATTACCTTGAGTATGTTTTGCCACCCAGAAAAATTGTCTAAATCTATCTTGGATTACTTCTGTGCCATTTGTTATCTCATATTTGTGGTGAACACAATACAGAGCAATATTTACACGACTGGTGTGTGGCCAACTGTTAACACCATATGTCATTTTTGTGCCCATTCCAACTGTCTTCCTGCTTGGCCCATTGTTTGCACTTATGCCATAACGAGTGAACTGCAAATAAGAATGAACAAAAATTGACATGATAAATGATTAATATGCCGCTTCATTCAAGGTAAATCAAAATTATACAATCCCAGGTCTCCGTTCGTCCAACACTGGTGGCCTTTAAACATCATTGTTTTGATGGCAGTGAATTCACGTCAATGGACAATTTTTGTTTGTGCATGTGCGTGTGTGACAGTGGTGTAAGTGGCACTGGAGGGGATTGTATTGTCTGCAATTTAACTGATGCAGAACAGTTTTCATTTCACAGTGACAGGGAGGTAAAGATGGAGACGGAAAGAGCGGAGTGAGTTTAATTGACATGGAAGTCCATTCGGCATTGAGACACTTTCACACTACAGGGATCATAAACTCATAAGGTCATTAGTGATAGGAGCAGAATTAGGCCATTTTGCCCATCGACGACTCCGCCATTCAGTCATGTCTGACCTAACTCTCCCTCCTAACCCAATATGATCAAATAAAATCTGATCATATGATCAACAGGATCAATATGAAAAATGATTTTAGAAGAGTTACTTATGTTTAAATTAATTTATAAAATAAATAAAAATGAATGTAAATAAAATATTTAGGGCAATAGGATAAAATTAATTCCATATCCACCATAAATTATTTTGTAATGTTCATTTGCAAATTCCCAGTTAATATTATTAATTGAAAATCATCCAAGCAGTTTGGCATGTGTTACTGAATGCAGATGGGAGCAATAACATATGAAGCCCCCTCTATGATCAGCAATGTTTATGCTGTGCACTGCAGATGTCCTTGTTGAAAAACCCTAGGTTTAAAACTAAATGCTCTTGTTCTGTTTCTAGTGATCTTCAACAGATTATGCACATGCACTTGACTGAACTCATAACTGGCAAAAATCCCTCTACGGGCCAGATGATTCGTTTGGGTGATGTTCAGGAATAAAATCAAACCATTCTCTGTTACTCAGAGTCTTGGTGCTTATGTTTCAAGTTGATAGCAGTGATGCCAGGCTTATTTTGAATAAGTGCAGAGAATTCTGTTATCCCATGAGGCATTTACTTCAATCACAGCTATTATAGAGAAATCACTTGTTCAATACTCCCCGCTGTATGTAGGGACACTGTAGTATATCACTTAGTAGCAATATATTCTCAGGTAAGAATAATTAGTTTTTGATTCGGAAGCCCTTATGATTCTGAGCAATGTGTTAACCAGCTGTATAAATGCCAATCCGCTATTCTTTGAGAAGATTTTTATTTGGAAGAACAATCTTGAATGACACAGTGGTGACTGTGGTAAGATTTCCACAATTTGATCATTTATGAAGCAGTGTGACTTTTGACACTGGGCACGTTCACCTGTACGATAGTTTGGCCGAGGTTGGCTGTGGTTTTTTTTGTGTGTCTTAAGGTCACAGTGGATGTGAAATTTTCCAAACTGTTTAAAGCAATATATCAATGACTTTTTTAAATTTTCTTAATCAGCTGAACTTGGACGAGGAAGAGGATTCGAGTCGTGTTGGGACAATGAACATCCATTCCAACGTGACAGCAGGGTGTTTGGACAATCACGGATACAACGAGAATTCCAACAGCAAGAAGAAAAGGGGCTTTTTTTCAAAAGGAAAGAAACTATTCAAAAGATTGGGATCCAGTAAAAGAGAATAATTCACCTGGAGTTAATTAAAAGTGTGAAACTCCCACATGATTCAGTAAACATGAGTAACTCTCATCTAGAATCCCGAAGAGAACAATCTGTGTTCCACCAAAATGGATTAAGTTATACCGAGGATACAAACAATAGTGCAAGTTGGATCCAACCACAGTGGAATTGGATATCAGATCTGGGATGTAGTGAATGGGTGATTACCATTGAAAGTAAACACTTAGTTGGATTCAGTAGAGGAAAAATTTCCACCCAACTTCCAGTAAATCAAAGGAGCTCCCATGTAAGACCAGTAAAAGAGTGAATCTCATCCGGATGATGATAAGCTTTTGATATGCACAACGCGCTTAGCAAATTGTCACCATTGGAGAGAGATTATATCCAAACATGCAGAACATTGTTCCTGCTGTGAAACTCTGGAGAAACCGCCACCTTCCTTTCCTCCTTTTTAAAATTCATTTCTCCATTAATTGTAATATTGCAATTGGCCAATTACTTGGTCAACACTTATAATTTGTCCTGATTGCTCACTGAGCAGTAGCCACAGTGACTGATAGAAGAGAATGCCTTTCCACAGACGGTAATGACTACAATTCATGAATTTTGTAACCTGCTGGAAATATCCACATCTTCTCATCTTCTCATCTATAACTGTAAGAAGACAAGTGACTAATAACTTACATGCATTGATGTATCTCTGACTGTTTAATAACTCAGAACATTATTTTCTTCAATTAACTATGTGGCAGTATTGTTTAGCTTTGCAGTGGTATAAATCTCTCAGTTTGTTATAATAGTCAGGCAGGCTGTGGAGTCTCGAGCACATAACCAGAGATGTGCTAAGGCCCCACTGATTAGTTGTGTTAACAGTAACAGCAGCAATGTACTTGACTGGTAAGCTCATGTTGGTTATCAGATAAGTCTTTGCTACTTAGCATATCTCTGAATTTTATAGCTGTGTTCAGTTTACTTATGTCCTTTCTTCCCTGTTCACATAATTAGGATTATTCTTGGCTTGCCACTATTTACCAAATCCAAACTGGAACAAGTGCAGCACAGGGATTTACAATCTGGACTGCAGTTCTACTGTTTGCTTTGTCACTCAAGAAAACACATTAAAAAAAAAAATAATCAGGAATGAAAAGCAAAATGAGATGGACAAGTAACATGAAAACTCGTTGTTCTTCATCTGACACCAGATCCTGAAGTTCTGTGAACATTGCAGAGATTTCCAACGATCGGGCTGGGTGCAGAACGGGTAGATCACATCTATTGACACAACTGCCCACGTATTTGAGGTCTGATCCATTACATGCCTGTGCACAGGCAACGGGAAGGTTTATCCTCTGCCTTATTCAAGAAAGATATCTTAATGAATTACTGAGCGTGAAAACAGAAATTCAGATGCCAATCGCAATACCCTGCCAGTGTTGAGCTGACACCCTGAGTTGGGAAACATACCTGCTTTGTGTTCCAGGCTTCTAAGCAGCTGTCAGACATTAAATAGAACTTATTTTCATACGTTAAAGATAAGCCATCATGTTTAAATTATAGCACATGGCTTTATAAGATACAATCAAACGATTTTGTAAAGAAGAGTTTATATGATTGATTTTGACATTTGTAAATATTTCCACGTCTTGTTTTGCATGTGTCATCGGGATTGTGTCTGACTGCTCTGCATGGGGTGTAGTGGTGAGCAGAGCCTAAGTTCTTACAGTCAAACCTTTACCTTTATTTCTATATAGAAATGTTTTTACTGAAATAAAGTCTATTTTCACAGTAACTGCCATTGTACAATGAATTATTTTGTATTGCTGCAGACTTTATCAGGTAAGGATAGTGAGGATGTGCAGGCAGCACAATGAACAACTTGGGCAATGAGCTAAGACAATGGATAGTATGAGGATGGTGGGGGTGACATGGCAAGTGGACACGACATAGCTGGTGCAAGTTCACGTGGAATGCTAAGAGGGACAAAAACAAAATAATTAACAATGGAAATGTGACCTCAGGAAGTCACTAGAAAATGCAATGACAGGTAAGTAAGTGGTGAGACCTCAGGAGATGCAGCAAATTCAGGTATGAAGCCATAGAGGCTAGCAGCATTGGAGCTTTGGAAGCAGTAGGTCAAGTCTATTAGCTATAGCAATGTCAATTGTGAACCCATTGATATCACTTGCCATTTGCACCTGTCAGGCTGTTAGAAAGATGTTAATCAGTTTAAAAGGAACAGAATCAAAAGCAAGAAGCAAAGTAGATAACTTACAACCTGGAAAGGCAACAGCGAGACATGAGGAATTGTAGATGCTTGAATCGGGTATAGAATAAAATCTTAGGGCTAACGGAAATAAGGGATATGGGGAGAAGGCAGGAACGTGGTACTGATTTAGGATGATAAGCCATGATCATATTGCTGGCTTGATGGGCTGAATGGCCTGCTCCTGCACCTATTTTTTTTTTTAAATGTTTCTAAAATGGCTGGAGTAACTCAGTGGGTCAGGCAGCACCTTTGGAGGACATGGGTAGCTGACGTTTTGCATCAGGACCCTTCTTCAGACTTCTTCTGGGACAGGATTTGTGCCCTACTCTGCCTTTGCTTTTGGTTATTTCAATTCTTTAACGTAACTGCCTGCAACCCATCTCTCACCATAGAACTACTGGTTTGTGACTGTTACCATCATTTTGTAGGATGACTCCAACCAATTCTATCCCTCTATCCAACTATAACTCTCCTTCTTAGAGAAATGTCTTTAGGATTTTCCAGGGTTCTTGCAAGAACAATCCTTTATGCATCCCATTGCTACAATATTACAATCATTACTGATGCCAGTACTGAGCTACATTGCATGGAGACTGACTACATTTTCACTCTGCAGCTGACGATAATATTTAATTAAGCAAGCAATTGCCTAAATTTACATAGTTACTTGTGTTAACAAGTGGTCGTGGCAATTGAAATCTTCACAGGGTCATACAGCGTGGAAACAGGCCATTCGGCCCAACTTGCACACACCAACCAACATGTCCCATCTACAGTAGTCCCACCTGCCTGAGTTTGGCCCATATCCCTCTAAACCTGTCCTATCCATGTAGCTGTCTAATTGTTTTTTAATCGTTACAATAGTGCCTGCCTCATCTACCTCCTCTGGCAACTCGTTCCATACACCCACCATCCTTTGTGTGAATATTACCCCTCAGATTCCTATTAAATCTCTTCACCTTAAACCTATGCCCTCCGTTTCTTGATTCCTCGATTCTGGGCAAGAGATTATGTACATCTAACCAATCCTCTCCTGCTATCCTCACTTCTGAAAAATGACATGCTCTTGACGAACCAAAATCAGTATTGCAATCAACCTTCCAAAGAAGACATGCCTTGAAATCCTTGGTATTTTGGGTGTTATTCTATTGCAACGGGCATTGAATTTTTTTTTTTCTCCATGGATTTTTAAAATCTTCCTCTGTTCCAAATTGTCCACCTTTCTTGGCTGGGTGGGATAGGTGGGAATTTGTGCAATGATTACAGGATGTACTAGACGAGCTGCAGCTGGAACATGAAAGCTTTTATTATCTGTGCTTGACTGACTCAAACTACAGGATGAGATGTAATACAATGACTAAGCAACTATTGATTTTGCAGTCCACAGAATTTCCGTTTTGCTTTTGAATTATCAAAAACTCAGCAGTTACAAGCCTTTTTGTTTCATCTTTTCAAGAACTGTTTGGCAACCAATGTTCTAATCAAAACAAATTATGTAAAATATTTAATTTAAAAACATAGATAATGCTGGCAGCACTCAGCAGGTTAAGCAGCATCCATCGAAAGAGGATTAATTAATGTTTCAGGTCGGAGACCCTTCATCAGAACAGGGAAAGAGAAAACCAAAGGATGCTAAACCTGAAACATTAACTGTGTCTGTTTCCACAGATGCTGCCCGACTCTCTATGAGTGTTTTCTGCATTTTCCACTTTAATTTCAGATTTACAGCTTTTTGAATTTAATCAAAAATATTTCCGGGATACTAAGTTTTATAGGGATTGGAGAACAGAGTAAATGTGTTTCCTGAAGAGACTCTACAGTAAGTAGTAGCTCTTGCCAGCCAATGGCTCTAAATTCCATGGTCTAGCTATTAACATGGCTGCTCAATCCAAGAGGCTGTAAACCACTGTTGGAATTTTAGATTTCCTCCATACAATTTGGGCTTTGGAGCTACAGAATTGTGAAAAGGAAAAAATCACTAAGAAAATAGTACTCAAAACTAATAACTAATCTTACTAATTAGAGTTCAAATAATTTAATTGGTGTCAGTTTTAAGTCTCTGCATCTACCTTTAGCGCTATTTTTTTTCAATTGTGAAACCAGAACTTGACATCATTCTGAATTGGATGATTGGGCTTTGCAGAGTTGTTACATGACATCTAACTTTGTGCCATCAAACTTGACTTCAAAGGTTCCAAAGGTCTTTTATTGTCACGTACCAATTAAGGTACAGTGATATATGAATTATCATATAGCCATATGAAAAAAAAAGCAACGAGACATAGTCAACATAAACACAGCAGATTCCCCATATTGCTCATTGTGACAGAAGGCAAAAAGGTCCAATCTTCTTTATTCTCCCGCCATCAGTGAGATCGAACCTCCCGCAGCTGGCAGTCGAAGCTCATGTGTCGGGGCGATCGAACCTCCCGCAGCTGGCAGTCGAAGCTCCTGCGTCGGGGCGATCAAAACTCCCGCGTCGGGGCATTCAAAGCTCCTGTGGCTTGGAGTTCCCGAAGTCGGTCTCTGACCAGAGACTGCGAGCTCTGTGATGCTAAGTCCGCAAGCACCCACGGTTGGAGGTCCGAGGTCGATCCCTGGCAAAGGGATCGCGGGCCCTGTGATGTTAAAGTCCCGTAGGCTTCCCGTGGTGAAGTTCTCAAAAGCCAGTCCCCAGCAAAGGCCGCCAACTCCTCGATGTTAGGCCGAATGGAGATACGATACAGAAAAAAATTACATCTCCATTGAGGTAAGAGATTAGAAAATGCTTCCCTCAACCACCCCAACCCCCTCAATACTTTTGCATTTATATTAAATTGTTTTGGTCCTCTGTACTTGAATGCACTTTTGTTCTAGCAGCTGTGGTGCAAAGAATTTTGTAAGAACAATTTTAGGAATGTTGGCATTACTAGAAGGACTGTCATATTATATCCATATCTGCCCTTGGGATCACAGTGGACTATCTTAAAGTTACACAGCGTGAAAACAGGCTCTTGGCCCAACACACTCTAGTCCTACCTGCCTGTACTGTATGTGTCCATATTCTTCTAAACCTATCTATGTACCTGTCCAGATGTTTTTTTAAACGTTGTGATAATACCCGCGTCAACTACTTCCCCTGGCTGCTCATTCTATAGACCTGCCACCTTTTGTGTAAAAAAAAAAGTTGCCCCATAGGTTCCTATTAACTCTACCCCACCTCACCTTAAAACAAAATCCTCTGGTTCTTGATTCCCCTACTCTGGGTCAAAGACTGCATTTATCCTATCTATTCCCCTCATGATCTTATACCTCTATATGATCACCCTTCCTCCTGCACATGAAGTCCTAGTCCTACCAAAATCAATGGGTAATATAGTTGCAATGACCACATGTAGCGCATTTCTCAATGTCGGAGAAACTCAGCAGTTGAGGTAGCATATATGGAGCGAGTGAAGAAGGGTCTCGATCCAAAACGTCACCTATTCCTTCGCTCCATAGATGCTGCCTCACCCGCTGAGTTTTCCAGCATTTTTGTCTACCTTCAATTTTTTCCAGCATTTGCAGTTCTTTCTTAAGCATTTCCCAATATAGTTTATTTCACCCTACCCACTGTGCACCAACCCACCATCCACTCTTGCAGTTCCTCCCATTTCATTTCAAATCAAGTTGAGTTTATGCACGCAAGTATAATGAGGTACTTGCAGCAGCATAAGTACATAGACTCAGACAACATGCAAAAACATAAACTGTACATGTTATTTATAAATTGCCCATATATTCTGCAAAATAGACAACAGGTGCAGGAGTAGGCCATTTGGCCCTTCGAGCCAGCACCGCCATTCAATGTGATCATGGCTGATAATCCCCAATCAGTACTCCGTTCCTGCCTTCTCCCCATATCCCCTGACTCTTTAAGAGCCCTATCTAGCTCATTCAGATGCCCGAATGGTTAGCACTTCATGTGCGTTAGTGACTAAAAAAGAATAATCATATGGTTATGGGTAAATGTTTTAGTTAAGACGGTTAAGTAGACATCAATAAAAGTGCTCAGTTATTTGATAACATCGCGAGTGTGATGCTAGTTAAAATGAAGGGGAATAGGTTAGTATTACCTTTTAAAATGAAATATGATTGTTTTTAATGAGGGGTACAAGATGCTGATGACAATTTACGAAGGGTACACAGTTATCAAAACTTTGGGAATCACTGGTTTACTCTGTCTGTATCTCTCATAATTTGATACATCTCTATCCGGTTTCCTTTCAGCCTCTGAGAAAGAAAAACAACCCAAGTTTATCCTTTCTCTCTTTATAGCTAATGTCCCCTAATCCATGAGTCATTCTGGTCATTATTCTGCACCCTCTTCAAAACCTGCACGTGGATGGCACTCATCTGCGAGAGATGATGGAGAAAGCCTCCATATCTTTCCTGTAATTGGGCGACCGGAACTGCAATACATCAAATGCGCATGACTAAAGTCTTATGGAGCTATAGCGTGTCTCAATGACTTATAATTAATGCCCTAATTGATTATGGCCTACATACCATATCCCTTTTTATCCACTCTATCAACTTGTGTTGCCACTTTCAAGAGGCTACAGACTTTGGCTTCACAATCCCTCTGTGCATCAATGCTTTTAAGGATCTTGCCTTTAACTGTCCATTAACCTTTCCCCTTACATTTGATCTCCCAAAGTGCAACACGTCACACTTACTTGGATTGGATTCCACCTGCCATTTCTTCACCCATTTCTGTACATGGTCTATATCGAACTGCGTAAGAAGGAACTGCAGATGCTGGTTTAAACCGAAGATAGACACAAAAAGCTGCAGTAACTCGGCGGGAAAGGCAACATCTCTGGAGAGAAGGAATGAATAAATTAATAAGTTTATTGGCCAAGTATTCACATACAAGGAATTTGCCTTGGTGCCCCGCCCACAAGTGACAACATGACATACAGCGACCGTTAGGAATGACCCATGAAACATTAAGCATTAATAATAAAACATTATTGATTAAAAATGTGAATTAAATAACATACCAGAGCAAAAGGAGGCTACAGATTTTTGGTTATTGAGTAGAGCTGCTACTCGTGGAAAAGGCTATTTTTATGTCTGACTGTGGCAGCTTTGACAATCCGGAGTCTCCTTCCAGTGGGAAGTGATTCAAAGAGTTTATGGCCAGGGTGAGAGGGGTCAGAGATGATCTTGCCCGCTCGCTTCCTGGCTCTTGCAGTGTACAGTTCGCCAATGGAGGGAAAGTTGCTGCCAATAACCTTCTCAGCTGATCGGACGATTCGCTGCAGCCTCCGGATGTCGTGCTTGGTGGCTGAGCCAAATCAGATCATGATGGAGAAGATGTTGACAGACTCTACGATGGCCATATAGAATTGGATCATCATTGCCTTTGGCAGATTGTGCTTCCTCAGCTGCCGCAGGAAGTACATCCTCTGTTGTGCCTTTTTGACTGTGATGTCGATGGTAGCCCCCCACTTAAGGTCCTTGGAGATGATGGCTCCCAGGAACTTAAAAGACTCCACAGATGTGACTGTGGTGTTGTTGATGGTGAGAGGGAAGGGGACCTCTCCTAAAGTCTACAATCAATTCCACTGTCTTAAGAGCATTGAGCTCCAAGTTGTTGTGATGGCACCAGGACGGCAGCTGTGTCACTTCCTGTCTGTAGGCAGATTCTTCCTCATCCTGGATCAGTCCAATCAGGGTTGTGTCATCCGCAAACTTGAGAAGCTTGACAGAGGAGTCAGTGGAGGTTCAGTCATTGGTCTAGAGAGAGTAGAGTACGCAGCCTTGCGGTGCTCCTATGCTGAGGGTTTGTGGGTCTGAGATGTGCTTTCCCAGCCTCACATACTGCTTCCTGTCTGTCAGGAAGCTGGTGATTCACTGACAGAGGGGTTCAGGCACAGTCAACTCAGAAAGTTTGGAGTGTAGTAGCTCTGGCACAATGGTGTCGAATGCAGAGCTAAAATCAACAAACAAAATCCTCGCATAGGTACCCTGATGGTCTATGTGCTGGAGGATGAAGTGCAGGCCCAGGTTGACTGCATCATCCACAGATCTATTGGCTCGATATGCAAACTGCAGAGGGTCCAGCAGGGGGTTTGTGATATTTTTCAGTTTGGCCAGCACAAGCCTGTGTGATGAGTGATGTTTTGGTTTGAGATCCTTCTTCAGACTTTCTCGACCCAAAAAGTCTGCTCTTATCACTTATGAAGTCATGAACAATCCTCTGTTTTCTATGAATAAGCCAGTTCTGAATCTAAGCAACCAAATCATCACCTATCCCATGCATCTTAACCTTCTGGATCAACCAATCCTTAGGGACTTTATCAAATGCCTTTTAAAATCCAGATAGACAACGTCTACTACCCTATCCTCTTTGATCACCTTTGTCGCCTCATAAAACTCAAACAAGTTTGTAAGACATAACATGCCATGAGCAAAGCCATGCTGACCGACCCTAATTAGCCCATTCTCTTCCAAATGAAAGTAAACCCTAATCCTAGGAAGTCTCTTCAATAATTTCCTTACCACAGATATGTGGCTTGCCAGCCTTTCATTACCTGGATTTTCCCTATTTCCCTTCTTAAACAAAGGACCAACATTGGCTTCTTTCCAGTCCCTCGGGAACTTGCCTGTGGCTAGAAAAGATACAGAGGTCTTCTTCAAGCCCTTACAGCCTTCTCTCTAGCCCCTCTCAATAACCTGGTATAGATCCCATCAGGCACTGACTTATCTGTGCTCTTCTAGAGCCAGAACACTGCCTCCTTCTTGATCGCAAGCTGCCCTTGCATGTTAGTAATCCCCACATAGATCTCCAATATCTGTGCCGAACATGTTACAAGGATAAACTAATCTCATCTGTCTGCACATGATCCATATCCCTCTATTCCCATATCCATGCACCTGTTTCAAAGTCTCTTAATTGCTACTATCGACTCTGCCATTCCAGGCACACACCACCCTCTGGATAAAAAGTTGTGTAAACTTTGCCCCTCTCACCTTAAAACTCTACCCCTTAGTCTTTGACATTTACACCCTGGTAAAAAGGTTCTGACTGTCTACCCTACCTGTGCCTCTCGCGTCTTATATGCTTCCATCAAAGTCCTGCTCCTTGGTGAATGTAGATGCAAAGTACTCCTAGAGCACCTTGCATTAATCCAAGCAAAAACTCTCTCCTTTATCCTTTGGCAGCCCAACTTTCTCTCTGGTTACGCATATTTTTAAAAAGCCCTGGACTTACAATGAACTTTTCCTGTTTTTGATTGCCTGTTTTATATTATGCGCTGTTCTTGAATCCCTTTTACTATGATATCTAGGTTAATAATAAATTTAATTACTGACCTTCTTCATAATCTAATAAATCATGCATCACTGCACGATTGCAACCATGATTTTCTCTTGTCTGACGTTTGTCAAATTCAATGCACGAGAACAACCTAATGCAATATGTGTATCGTATATCCAATTTAATTTTACTTGATTATAATCCGTGGGACCTGATTAATTCACGTTTAGATTCATTTATTTCTAGACCATTCAGCTCGGTTACATTCGCTGTGGAAATGGGACCGATGACATATTCAGGTATATGCTTCGTACAGATTTTCTGCATTGACCTTGATCCACGTGAGTTTATTCTAAAAATAAGGATCCCTCTATGAATGTGGGTTGGAGTGTTCTCAGAATTATGTCTCGTGTTTATTTTTAGATGTATGGTTCTTACAAATATTGAGTACTTCGTTTATATTCATGATTTATTTAAGTCTTGCACTAGAGTGTTCAGTATTCAGATCACATGACAGAACTGGTTTTCAGGCAGAGAATTCTAGCTGTAGAAGGATTGCTTGGGAGAATGGGTTACACATTACCCTGGACTGCTTATGATAGTGGGTCATAAAAGGGCCCATTTCACTTAAGAATTAAGTTGTCTAATCCTGTTGGCTGTAAGGTCAGTAAGTTAATGAGCAATAAAATAATATCAACCAATGAAATCTTTTCTAAATGTACCTTTGATTGTGCCTGCGTAGTTAGGGGAGGGTTGCCGTGACTCGCGTCACAACGGGAACCCGTCAGCCGCGCCTGCGCAGTTGGGGGCTATGGGTCAGTGGTGGAATATTGCGTTGGGGGACGGTGCCCAATGGGTCCAAACTTAGTCTAGTAATTTCTAAATGTACCTATAATGATAAAATAACACAAAGGATAAAACTTTATGTCTTTTTTGTTTTTAATATAGAATTCTTACATCATAAATTACATTATATTGCAAAAGAATGGTTTGGATTTAGTAACTTGAGATTCACCAGTTTATTAAAATTGCTAGTTTCAGAATAAACTGCCACAGGGTACTGATTATTTGTTCTGGCATTGAAGGTAATAATTGTAACTTGAACAAAGGTTCTGTGTCATTACCACAGCAACAGGCCCTTCCCATTGATATTATACTAGTGCCCAACATTGCAATGCCTCATTTTAAAATGTATTCTTCCTCTCCACTGACATCTCCCAATGTTTACAGTTAACACACATACTGGTCATGGCAAGTAAGCAATATAGAAAATCCTGTATATACATGTTGAGCTTAGGCAGAATAATGCTTGGTCCATTGGGACGTTGTAAGTTCTCATTATATAAGCTCCTGCCTGAAACATTGACATGAGTATGATGCTGTTCGTTCATAATTTAACCCATCAAGTCTATTCAGTCATAGCTGATCTCTCTCTCTCTCTCTCATAACCCCATTCTCATGCCATCTCCCCCAGTAACCCCTGTCACCTATACTAATCAAGAATCTATCTATCTCTGCCTTAAAAAATATCCATTGACTTGGCCTCCACAACCTTCTGTGGCAATAACTTCCACAGCTTCACCACCCACTGACAAAAGAAATTCCTCCTCATCTCCTTCCCAAAGGAACATCCTTTAATTCTTTAACAGTGGAAACATCCTGTAGGGAATCGGTGAAACAAGATCCAGAAAAATCATCAACTTGGGAAACTAGTAAATATTCAACTCGAATGTTGTAAGAGATATGGAAAGCAAAAGGGTAAATGTCTGTGGTTCTGCATGGCACACAACCATTACCCCATGAATACGCTCTGAGGAACTCTGTTATTCTTCAGTGGACATGGCACAGTATTACTCCATGTGAATATTCAGGGTCCAATTTCCTTACTGCAGCTTTGTTTTGGCAAAAATAGCATAGCTGTTACCCCATAAATTGGGCGTGTAAATTGGGAGTGTAAAGGGATGTGAAGCAGTAGAATAACGCATCAAATAACACTGGTGCCATACTTTTCTCTAGAACATCAGAGATTGAGGGGAAACGGGATTTATGTTGTCCCTGAGGTCTTCCTCTAGACTGCCACGTATTTCATTGATAACAGTCTTGGGAATCTTGGGCTTGCAGATACATTGGTCATCAGAGGGGTCTGGGTTGGATGTGGTGTCTTTAAAGAATCTGTGGGTATTAGCTATGCTGAGGTTAGCATATCTGTTCCTCCTAGCAAAGGGGAAAAACTTTCATTAAATGTAAAACGTGGTTGGATGTATTTTTTGGGGACTTCATGACCTGCAAGGCTGTCGACCCAATGCTGGATTGGGGGAGGGGGTTGGTTAGGTTGGATTGAAGTCAGCTCAGACAAGATGGGGTGATTAAACTTCTCCAGTTTCATAAATGTTATTTAAATCTATATAGTCATTTTATGTGACATTTTCAGCAGTGAGCTTAATTTTGATAAAGAGCCACATCAGCAGAACTGAAGCCTTTGCAATTAGAGAGTTGGTGGCAGCATGGATATGAAATCAACTGTATATATGGCTAGAGGAAAGTCTGTACTATGACCACAGCTGCTCTTGATATATTTTAATAATTTGGACCCTTTGGGAGTAAAGTGTGCCAATTCAAAAACTGCCACAGCACATAGAAGTGTGGTAATCTGTGGGGAAAATAGCAATACATTTTGAGGAAGTTTAGACAGACTGCTGAACTATGCAAAGCAATTGAACAAGGCAATTGGAATTTAACAATGCCACAGAAGGAAGTACAAGGAAAAACATTTGATGCAAATGATGCAGTTCTAAAAGAATGCATAAAAACCTGAAATATATGTACATAAATTATCGACTGTGGTTGGACTATTCAGAAACAATTTAAAAAAAAACATTCAGGATAATATACAGTGGCAGAGGTTACACAAGCTCTACTGAATCTTTATAAAATGTCGATTTGGCCCGAGGTACAAAGGATTGCATTCATTTCTTGTCAGTGCACAAAAAGGAATGTAGGCCTAAGAGGAAACAAAAATATATAGTTGTTTATTCCTGGCAAGGAGGGATTTCAGTTACATGAATGAAGAAATTTGCAAATGTTTTCTTGGAACAGAGATTAGAGTTGTGAGGTGTTACAGTGTTGAAAATGGCCCTTCGGCCCAACTTGCTCACACTGGCCAACATGTCCCAACTACATTAGTCCCACCTGCCTGAGTTTCATCCATATCCCTCCAAACCTGTCCTGTCCATGTACCTGTTTAACTGTTTCTTAAATGTTGGGATAGTCCCCGCCTCAACTACCTCATCTGGCAGCTTGTTCCATACACCCACCATCCTATGTGTGAAAAAGTTATTCTTCAGATTCCAATTAAATATTTTTCCCTTCACCTTGAACCTATGTCCTCTGGTCTGCGATTCCCCTACTCCGGGCAAGAGATTCCGTGCATCTTCCTGATCTATTCCTCTCATAATTTTATACCATCAATAGAAACCCAGCCTACTCAACCTCTCACTATAGCTAAGACCCTCTAGTCCTGGCAACATCCTCGTAAATCTTCTCTGAGCCCTTTCAGGCTTGACAATGTCTTGACAATATCTTTCCTATAACATCAGATTGTTGAGAGATGATTATAATAGAGATGTTAAAAGTCACGAAGGGACTTAAAAAAAAAAAGTGATACCGAAACAGTTAGCAGATAGGTTGAAAAGAAGAGGACATGAACTTAAAGGCTTAGCATAAACATTGGCAGCCCAGGTTATAGTTTCTCATTCAATCCACCATCATGATCTGGAATTCAATAGACACATTGCCTCTCACTGTGCTGCAACGATTTAGTGATTGGTTTGCATAAAGGTTTGTATGTAACTATGCCCAAAGTGTGTATTCAGATTAATGCTCTATTCGACAAGATTCTTGGCCGTTATTGCTCACCATCTGATTTTGTGCACAACATGAGGCGCGTGCTTATATGGAAGTTAGTAAATTAGACCCAAATTCCCACTGGTCTACATTACACGCAATTAAATTGCCAGGGAGTTGGAATAACAATGCAGCAATCCAAGTTCAGATCCACGGCAGCTGTGGAACTTAAATTCAATTAATTATCTGGAATTTGGAAAAACAACTGGTCTTTTTTGTAATTATCTGAAAAAACTATCAGATTATCATTAGAAGCCCTCTGCTTCAGCAATGACCTTCAGAGGAGGATGTGACTCATCATGAATAGTCTGGCCTATGTAAGACTCCAGATCAATGTGGTTAACTTTTAAATGTTCTTGAGGCAGTTCCAGAAGTCAATCAGCGGGACCATTACAGCTGTGTTCAGAGAAAGATTAAAACCAGATGCACCATCTGGCATCCATCTACGCACTGAATGTGAACACAGCAAAGTCAGTTCCAGCCCAGTCAATATATAGGAAAAGTCCTTCTCATAAGCACTTGTTGTCCAGAGAGGGAGATCTGTCCCACAGCTAATCCAGCAACATCCTGACATAAATATACTCACAGAATTGTAATTTACAGAGAATGTACCAGACGCTTCCTCCATCACCAACACTGGTTCACCATAGGTAGCCGCATAATGGTGTTCAGGGCGGAAGGGTTATTTATCGGAATCCTCATGTTGTCTCCAGACCCCATGAGATTCTGTGGCAACAAGGCCAAAAATGGACAAGGAAACTTCCTACTGATTACTACCCATCTTTAGCTGATGAATCATTGTTGCCCCATTGAGTTAGAGTCAAACAGCATGGAAACAGGCTCTTCAGCCCATCTCATCAATGCTGACCAAGATGCCACATCTATGCTCATCCCATTTGCCTATGTTTGGTCAATATCCCTCTAAACCTTTCCTATCCATGTACCTATCCAAATGTATTTTAAATGTTGCTATTGTACCCACTTCAACTACTTCCCCTGGTAGCTTTTTCCATGCACCCACCACTCTGTGTAAAAACATTGCCCCACAGGTTCCTATTAAATCTTTCCCCACTCGCCTTAAGCCTATGCTCTCTAGTTCTTGATTCTCCCAATCTGGGTAAATTATTTTGTGCATTTACCCTATCCATTACCCTTATGATTTTACACACCTCTATAAGATCACCCCTCGGCCTCCTGCACTCCGAGGAATAACGTCTTAGCCTGCCCAACCTCTCCCCATATCAGGCCCTCAAGTCCTGCGGACATCCTTCATTTTTCTTCCCGCACCCTTTCCAGACTAATGGAATCTTTCCTAAGGTAAGGTGACCACAACTGAACACAACACTCCAAATGGGGCCTTGCCAATGACTTGTACAACTGTATTCACAACCAATGGATTAGACTGAAACTGTGCAGCCCTACGACACCAAGTCATATATAAATGTGGGTAATTAAACACCATTCGTGAAAGAGACACAAGGGATATGCTCATCATACGTGATGGTGAGAGCCAGCATGTGGGTGCTGAAGCAACCACAACTATGTTCAACACAGATCTCACAATTCCTCATCTTGTCAAATTGATAATTTAAGTGCAATCTGATCATTTGCACCCCTTCAGAGTAATGACAGATCCTTTGAGATGCTTTTGAGGAGCTCTGGCATCATGTTAGGTATAATAACCTGGATTGTGTGAATTTTTGAAGTAGATGCATGGTGTTTTGCATGTCATAAGACTTTGCAACAAGGAATGTAAAGGTGAGGCAAAACTGCTATGAAAGCAGTCCCATTTATCTCGAGGGAGCAATTTAGATTCCCATCAATTATTCATGCTCGGCAACAAGTTCCATAACCATCCAGCCAACGCTGTAATTAGAAAGCAGGAGATTACTCAAGCAGGTCAGAGCCAGATGAGAAATGCAAGCTTCTTTGACAAGATTGATCAAATAATGAAAAGTTATGCATTGTGCAAATGAATTTTCTGTGTAACTAAAGGTATCAAAGATTCTTTGCTCCCTGTCAGGTCAGATAATGTTTCTGTCATGAAACCACCCAGCCATTCTGCAAACTGCTTCAGTTGTTGATCTCCCATTATTAAAGAAATGCCTCTTGACACTTAGTGAACCCAGTGTTCTCTCGTCTTGTTTCTTTTGTATATCCAATTGAACCAATGAAGCCTAAAAACTGATCCACGAACTCCAGCCGATGTACAAATGGCTCTGCCTTTGGAACTCACTATAGAGTGTGCCCTCCTGATGGTTAGGAGTTACAAGTTTGGCTCTCCTGATGGGAAAATCCTTGCTACGGAGATCGGACTAAGTACGAACGAGATCGCAAATGGCTCCCAAAAGATGCAGGGCCCTCAAGTGCACTTGGCGCGCGACGTTCGTACTGCTAGACGATTTTCGTGCGTCAGTCACGACTGGCCCGTCGCGCAAATGACGCCCAAGTGGGCATTCTCTTAAGTCATCATTATAAATCGGTAAATAGTTTGCTATTGTGGCGGATTTCACTTTATATTTGTCATTCTTATTTCCAATTGCGATCATGGACAATTTTGTACACAGCAAACCACCATCGTCTTGCAGCTTATTATAGGGCATCATTACAAACCTATGGTAAATAATTTTAATTTGCAAGCCTTCGAACAAAATGAGAGGAAACATATTGGAATAGATGTTGACTTTGTGCAATAATGTTATGTATGTGACAGTGAATGTGCAGCCTATTTGAAACCAAGGGAGATGCCACACGGGCAAATGATTTTTCCTACTTTATACTATTACACGATCCTTTTTACCAAATTGATATGGGCTTGACCGCACCAGATTGAGCTCCGACCATTGATGAAGTGGGAGAAAATGCAGGCCATGGAATCCATTCAGTAATTATAGGTTTCAGGGCTGGTACCACCTCTACCATTTGGCTTTCACTCTTGATGTTTTGTCAACCTTTGGATGTTTCACACTAAATACTAGATTAAAATGAATCTGCCACACCTATATTGAGTAGATTTAACACCACTGCTGCATTTGAAACTTGAGTGGCCACAGAAGGGGCATCCATCCACGATTTATTTGGGAGTGGCCCTACCATTAAATAGAGGGATGAGTGAGTGCAACACTCCCAGTGAGTCTGTAACTTGTACGAGGTGAGTAAGAATATTTTACCGCAGCATTATGTGTATTTTATTTGTGTGACTGCAGTATTTGAATTTCATAAATTGTCTAGTTATATTGACATTTCCTGTGGACTTGTTTTGTTTAACCTAATAGAAAATGTATCTCTTTCCTTCAGTACAGCAATCTCTGATTTATAATAGGCAATTTATTTCAATGAGAAATTCTTTAAGCCCACTTCTTTATTTCCAAGTTGTGTGTCTCGGTACTCTCAGTACCAGTGCGCTGCTGCTGTCGCATGCCCGTCGACTGTTCTCATTGGATGCTCCCATGTGGTCTCCACATCAGAGCTCCCACGTGGTCTCCGTGTCGCAGTTCCCATGTTGTCCCTTCGTGGGAACTCTCAAAACTTTTTCGTGTCGGAACTCCCATCTTCCCATCTGAAGACCAACGTCACGTGTTCTCCCCAACGAACAGTAAATTTAGGCGTGCGCAATAGCACTTCTGTTTCTGACTTGCGTAATGTCTGACTTATACAAGGGTCCACGGGACATGACCCTGGCTTAAGACGGGGATCGTCTGTAGATCATTTATTACAATTGAAATGAATGGTCACAGCAGTTGAAATCAAGCTGCCACATTCAAGCCATGAACTTAAATGTGAAAAGTAAATTGTTGAATTTGACTTTGCCCTGCATTCCATTCTAAAGATATGGGAGTTACTACAATGACTGGCAGATGTAGGCACGTTCTCCATGTCTCCTCGGAAGTGGTGAAATGTTGTCATGGTTAGTTTTAGTTTATATTTGGGACTTTCGGTGCAGTGTCGCTTTATCTCGAGTTTGCCAAATGCGATGTTTGCCTTCAGCGGTCAGAGCCCTGATTATGAGTCAGGAAGTCAGGTTCCAGCTTTATAGGACATTGGATCAACTGCACCTGTGGTACTGTCTGAAATTCCGGCCACCACTTTACAAGAAGGATGTGGAGACTTTGGAGTGGGTGCACAAGAGGTTTACCCGAATGCTCCCAATGTTGGGGGAGTCCAGAACCAGGGCCACAGCCTATGAATAAAGGGGAGGCCATTTAAAACTGAGATGAGAAAAAACATTTTCACCCAGAGAGTTGAATTTGTGTAATTCTCTGCCACAGAAGGCAGTGGAGGCCAATTCACTGGATGAATTTAAAAGAGAGTTAGAATGAGCACTAGGGGCTAGCGGAATCAAATGATATTAGCAATGTTACAAAATTTTGAGATTTTAAAAATCAAGTCTGCAATTTATCCCATCAGATAAAGCATAAAAAGAAGTTTAATTTGACACCTAATTCACTTTCATATCTTCAGTATTAAGAAAGTTATGACCATTTTCATACTCGGAAATTAGCACCTTGTTCCCCATTGCCTTTCAATTGACAACTCAAAAGCTGTGATCTGGAACAGTTAAAAGCCCATAACTTTCTTAAAAATTAAGAGAACTCAATGCAATTTTCAGTTATTATAGATTGAAGCATTCTGAAACAAATATGAAACAATCTTACTTGGATGACCTGAAATTAAAGCATATAATTAGTTAGTTATCTAATTGTAGTTAATTACAAAATTCAATGAGTAGATCTAAACATCTATCCATTTCTTAAGAAAATATAAACTTTTTTTTAATTGCCTAAGTGTCCAAATAACATTCACACAATAATCCACAATATAACATAATTTTTAAATCTAATTTTCATGAATTTCTAGGCCAAATGGAAGGAATTTAGTGTTTGATTCCTGTAAATTAATGGCCATTTAAATCAACGCGAGTGGGTTTTAGTGGAATGCGGTGGATTAGAACGTTGTGGTTAGCGGTGAAGTTGGGAGGAAAAATACTGTTTGTTCATACATTTTTTGGGACCCCATTTCACAACATGAAAATATTATTAAAGCCTCCCGAAAAACCAACTTTTAATATAAAAATAAACTATTTACCTGTTTTTCTCCCCTACGCAAAATCCTTCCGGTTGTCGGTGCTCACGACTTTTGAAGGTGATTTTTAAATTACTCTAGTTAGTAAATAATTTAGAGTAATTTAAATATACCTTCATTCATGAAATGTCGGAGCGATTTCTCTTCCGCAACGAAATCGCCCGACATTGATCGATTTTCCATGTCTGTTGAAAAACGGCACTTTAAGCCCGCCCCCCTCTGAAAGGCGCCAAAGCCACGCACACGGGGAACGGCAGAACTGCAGCGCTGCTCAAGGTAAGTTTTGTGACATACCTAATGATATGGGGAGAAGGCAGGCACGGGTTACTGATTGTGGATGATCAGCCATGATCACAATGAATGGCAATGCTGGCTCGAAGGGCCAAATGGCCTCCTCCTGCGCCAACTTTATTTTCTATGTTTCTAATGCTGTCTGCATTCGAAGGGATCAGCTATAGGGAGAAGTTGAACAAACTTGGATTGTTTTTTCTGGAGTGTCGGATGTTGAGGGGCGACCTGATGGAAGTTTATAAAATGATGAGAGGCGCAGGTAGGGACGCCAATCAGAACGTTTTTCCCCGATGTCAATGACTAAAGGGCATAGCTTTAAGATAAGAGGGGTAAAGTTTAAAGAACATGTGCTGGGCAGGTTTTTTTATATAGGGAGTGGTGGATGACTGGAGTGCGCTGGCAGAAGTGGTGGTGGAGGCAGATACAAAGGGGGCATTTTCCCTCGGGACTTTTGTACAGGCACTAGGATATGGTTCACATGCAGGTAGAGGAGATTTGTTTAATTTGGCATCATCTTTAGGCATGGATATTGTGGGTTGGAGGAGCTGCTCCTGTGTTGTACTATGTACTATTGCCTCTGCCAGAGTATTTCATTAAGAATTAGCTGGTTTGCATTATTACAGTTGCCTTTATCATTACAGCTAAAAGTGTTCTTACAGGTGTTTATATTTGTCCTGTTTTAATTTAACTAAAATTCGACAAAGGGTGGTATGGTTGAGAGAGGTGTACTGGAATTGTGTTGTGACCACATACCATTTTCATGCAGGTCAAGTATAGTTACAGGTTCCTGTTCACGAATGAGATTGAAATCTAGAGTAAAAAAACAGACAGCTGCAGGAAGTCATTGTGTCAGGCAGGATCTGTGGAGGGAAATGGACAGCAATGGTTATCTGTCCATTTTCCTCCACAGATGCTGCCTGACTCACCAGCGGTTTATTTTTCCGGTAAGATTCCAGCATCTGTAATGTTTTCTTTGGTGCATCTGTAGAGATTGGGAAGAGTCATTGGAGACTCATTGTCAAATTTCCTTCATCTTCTGAGGAAGTAGAGGTGTGATGTGTTTTCTTAGCCACAGTGTTAATGTGGTTGGCCCAGGATAAATTATTGAAGATATTTATGCCTAAGAACTTGAAACTCCTCATCCACTCCACTTCAGCACCATAACTGCTGTCCACCATAAATGATCTGTAGGTAATCAACAAGTCCAAATGCACTCCATCATGCTTTCCGCAGTCGATAACCAGCTCCTTTATTTTACTGACATTGAGGGTTGTCGTCTTTACACCATGCTTCTAAACTCCTAAATCTCCTTCCTGTACTCTGTATTGTCATTGTTTGTGATCCAGCCCAGTACGGTGGTACCATCTGCAAATGTGTAAGTGGAATTAGAGCAGAATTTGACCACGCAGTCAAGAGTGTACAGTGAGTACACTAATGGGCAGAGAATACAGTCTTGTGGGGCATTGGGGTTGAGAATTATTATGGAGAATGTTTTGTCACTTATTATTACTCATCATGGTATTTGAGTCTGGAGGTCAAGGATCCAATTTCAAATTCCTAGGCCCAGGAGTTTAGGACCAAGGAGATGATCTCCACACCAGACCCGGGTACAGATTGGGGATGAACATCTGTATGGCGGTGCTGGCTCGATGGGCCAAATGGCCTACTCCTGCACCTATTGTCTATTATCTATTATTATCTAATATTACCTGTTATCGCGGTGGGCAAATTGTAGTGGATCATGGCTGTCTGGGTGGCTGGAGATGATGTGCTTCATGACCAGCCTCTTGAAGCACTTCATGATGGTGAACATTAGACCCACTGGACAGTAGTCACTAAGGCACACTACCTTGCTCGCTTACCTGTGGCCCTCATAATCCCATAAACCTCTATAAGGTTACACCTCTGTCACACCTTTCCTACAGGGAATAAAATCATTGCTTGCTCGCTGTCAATACCTCAGACCCTCAAGTGCTGCCAACATTATTATAAATCTTCTTTGCATACTTTTTAATTTTCTCCTATTTGTGAACCAGCCACAAACATTTTGTATAACTGCAACATAATGTCCCAACTCCCATACTCAGCCCATGCCCTGACCAATAAAAAATGAGTGTGCCAAATGTCTTCTGAACCACTTGTACAACTCCATTCCTTTGTTTTGTAACACATCATAGGTCCCTAAGGTTCATTGTGAAAGTCATACCCTGTTTTGAATTTCCAAAATGCCTTACATTTCTCTGAAATGAATGCCACTTGCCATTTCCCAGCCTACTTATCCCAATTGGTCAAAATCCCGCTGTAATTTTTGGCAACCTGCAATCAGGTTCAATAAAAACCTTGCTTGCAGCAGCACCTGGGCTGATACTGTCATTATATAACTTTTTCTTTCTCCGTTTGCAGTAAAATGGATCACATGCATCTTCTGCCATCTCTGCATTGACAGCTAGATTCATTTGCTGAATGTTTTCAGAATGGTGCCTTTGTGGATTCTGAACATGTTCCTGACTGCACTTTTTGTGCTTCAGACCGATGAAGTAAATGCAGGTGAGAAATTGAATCTGAACCTTCCAAGGTGCCTGATAACTCTTCTCTGCAATTATCTCTTGAAGCAAACTTCTTAAATTGAATCCACATGAAAATGCTCGCCTGGTACTAATGTCCGGATAATCAAACCGGAGGAAGCAGCGATGTTGTACTTACAATTCAGCATTTGTACATTAGTATTGACAATATTGCACATGGTATCTAGACAGCACAAGTTCAAAGTGCAGTCTGGCTGCATTAAAAACATACTACGTTAACTTTGGATTGTTGTGAAGTATTGTATTACTCACTTAGACTTGGCCTCTACATGATTTTAAAAAAATAATCTGGAGGTAACCAACAAGACCACACCCCACCCCAGATGAAGGTTTCTAAACTGAGAGGATACATTTATTTGGAAAGGCTGACATTCTCCCCAGCAAAGAGATAGCAGAGAGGTAACTCAACAAGTTCTCAACATTTACAAAGTTGTTTGAAAGGGAGAAGGTAGAAAAATAATAAGCCAATAATATTAGTCACCCACTAATAAATTCAAAAGGGAATTCAAAAGAATTATTTTATCAAAGAGTGGAATGAATGCACAGGAATATTCTTGCTCCCAATATCTGCTCCAGAAATAGTTTGATTGCTGATCCCAACCTTGTAATAGATAACATGCTGTCTGCTGCTGAACTGGCATCATTCACAATCTTGGCCTCCATCCCTGGTTTATACTAAGCCGTGCTCATCATATTTTCCAAAAGCAGCGTGGCATGGTGGCGCAACGGTATGGTTGCTGCCTTAGAGCACCAGAGACGCGGGTTCGATCCTGACTACAGGCGCTGTCCATACGGAGTTTGTGCGTTCACTCCATTACCTGCGTGGGTTTTCCCCGGAAACTCTGGTTTCCTCCCACACTCCAAAGACGCACAAGTTTGTAGGTTAATTGACTTGGTAAAATTGTAAATTGTCCCAAGTGAGTGTAGGATAGTGTTAATGTGCGCGGATCGCTGGTTGGTGCGGATTCGGTGGGCGTAGATTTCCACGCTGGATCTTTGAACTACACTAAACTAATCTGGGAAAGAGTTCCTGATTGAACTGATGTATTACTGTATGTTCTGTTGCATCCTGCTTCACCTATTATTTCACCCAACTGCTGTGTTGTGCCTTTGTGCTCCATTCCTTACTCGCCTGCAGTAGGAGGTCTACCACAAACTCGATCATCTCCATAACCTGTGTGGCTAAACTGATGTACTGAACTACTTCAGCACTCTGTGACTTTCTCTATTCCTATTGAATGCACAGGTTCTGAGGAAGTCCGAGGCAAGTTGGTTGTTCACAATGCTGTCCAGCAAGCGATCAAAATGGTGGACAGAGCATATAAAGAAAGCAGAGATGAGTAAGTAATTACCTCAAAAGTAGACTTCATACAGGAGGCAGCTGCACCATGCTCACTGGTTTAATATTTATTTGTATCAGATAAATCCAACACTCTTGGATCCAGATGAAAAAGGGAGTTTTGTAATTAGAATTATAGTAAACCCTTGTTGTTATGGACCTCTTATAATGGTTATAGTGGACCGAGTGTCTCACAGTAATTGGTCACCAATGTCTCTCTAAGAACATAGGCTGTTAGTTACACTGTGGAGGCCAGTGAAATTGACAAGCATTTCCTTCAATCAACACTTGTGCAATGATAAAGGACGCAAAGTGCTGGAGTAAGTCAATAGGTCAGGCAGCATCTCTGGAGAGCATGGATTCGGTCAAACCACCGCTGGATTGCGCCACGCACCCGACTGCCACGATGTCGAAACCCGCAGTGGTATTGAGAGATGCAGCACGATTGTTCACCGCCTCCCCGGTCTCTCTGAGGCCAGGACCACCAAAGCTGCTGCCGCCCTACACCACCACTTCAACCGCTTCCAGACTAGTCCTACCGACTTTCACCGCCAAGACAGGCTGCCGATGCCGGCACGCAGTGGCTCTCCGACTACTTTCAGGCCAGACACCGCCGGCCCACACAGCTCCCTTGGCCGCACCTATGCTGCTGTCACCGCCGATCCCTACCTGTACTCCGGCTGCCTGCGGGCCACGACCATCAACTCCACCAATCCTTGTCTCGCCACCGGCCGCCAGTAGGCCAGGGCCCAGTTGCAGACCGAGTGTCTGTAGAAGTGTCAGGACTCGAAACGTCCCCTAACCATGTTCTCCAGAGATGTTGCAACGGTTCACCACGTGATACAGTTCTTTAAGGGTAATAGAGACCTCAGCATGTTGAAAGTAACAGTTAATACACAAACAATATGCCAGTGTACATACATCATTTCCAGTGTACTCGCATCAGTGGTGTGACAAAATATTTAGATGTCTGTTTTGTTATTTGCTATTTGATATTCAGACTAGAAATTTAGTCTGAAGAAGGGTCTCGACATGAAACGTCACCCATTCGCTCTCTCCAGAGATGCTGCCTGTCCCGCTGAGTTACTTCAGCTTTGTGTGTCTACCCTAGAAATTTAGTCTGATTTCAGGAGAACTTTAACTCTGACATAGGTGCGCAAAAGTTATCGGAGCTGAACAAGAAGAAATCAGATAATACGGCTGGAAAACTGCGTGAGGAGGAAAAAGGCAACTTTATCAAGGGACAAGGGGATTTTTGGGGTGCATAGCTTACGACCTGGAATCACCCATAATGTTGATGAATCTTTACCAGTGTAATATTTCCTCACCATTTCATTGCCTTTTGAATCTGTGATCATCTGGATCTGATCATCCGTATAATTTAGTACTGTATCTGATTCCTCTGTCCTACATTTGATTCCTTCTGTCCTGTTATTTAATTTCTGCCATTTTTTATTTGCTGAATTTCATCAGTTATGCATTCTCTATCAAGGTCAGGCTGGAGTGAAAATTTCAACAGTGCAGCAGGGATTCAATGTTGGAAGCATTATTTTTTCCAAGTCACATCCAATATATAAGCTTAATATAATTTTGTCAACTTTCTGATAGAATCAACATTGACCGAATTGGGAAAAGTAGCTCGGACATTATGGGATGAATTGAAAATAAGTAACGTTATGCAGGTTAAAACTTATAAGTGGCAGCTTAAGGACTGATATCTTTGTACTAAAACCATAGAATAAACTTAGTGAATTTCTTGGAATCATTTCATAAACAATTTAATTAGGGCAGCATGGTGCCGCAACAGTAGAGTTGCTGCCTTTCAGAGCTTGCAGCGCCAGAGACCCGGGTTCGAACCTGACTACAGGTGCTGTCTGTACGGAGTTTGTATGTTCTTCCCTTGACCGCGTGGATTTTCTCCTAGATCTTCAGTTTCCTCCCACACTCCAAAGACGTACAGGGTTTGTAGGTTAATTGGCTTGGTATATGTGTAAATTGTCTCTAGTGTGTGGAGGGTAATTTTAAAGTGCGGGGATCACTGGTCGGTGCAGACTCGGTGGGCCGAAGAGCTTGTTTCCCCATTGTATCTCAAAATTAAATTGGATGTTGCAAGGGGTTGGGGAGATGATCGGAACTTTCTAATGTTGGGCCAAACGTCTTTCCTATTTGTCTGCTGATTCTCAATTCCTTATCTTTTCATTTGTTCTTTGTGCCTACGTGAAATACCTTGGAAAGTCACTCTTCATAAAAAAATGTCACAGAAATGAAGATGTCTGGTTATCTCTTATACAATTTTAGTTTATCTGAAAACAGTTGCTTTATTCAGCCACAAGGTTAAACTGGCAAAAGGGGCCCTGACTTCAGCTGACCTGCTGGCCTATTTTAAGCAGCCTGTGGGAGAGACTAGAACTGCGGTGCGGTCTGCTGAGTACATGGAAACTGCACTAAAGCTCATCCAGCACAATGCCAAGGGCATCTACAAACACCGGCTCAATATAACAGGTGAGTTAGAAAAGTGCCAGGCCCACAGGAGACCAATGATGGGCTTGCACTTGTTATTGCTCCAGGAGATAGTTCAGATTGGCAGGCATCCCTGACCTCATCTTCTAGTTGCTGCATACAAATACTGCTGATATCTACAATAGCACACGTTAGTTCATCGGGCGGCACGGTGGCGCAGCGGTAGAGTTACTGCCTTACAGCGCCAGAGACCCAGGTTAGATCCTGACTACGGGTGTTGTTTGTACGGAGTTGGTACGTTCTCTTCATGATCTGCATGGGTTTTCTCTGGGTGCTCCAGTTTCCTCCCACACTCCAAAGATGTACAGGTGTGTAGGTTCATTGGCTTTCCAAAAATGTTAAATTTTCCCTTGTGTGTGTAGGATAGTGTTAGTGTGCGAGGTGATCATTGGTTTGTTTGCTGACTCGGTAGGCCGAAAGTCCAGTTTCCACGCTTTAACTCTAAACTTAAAGTAGCGACTGTCCCCCGGTCAGGAAAACTAACTTCTCTTTTCAGACTTAAAAAAATATATATATTTGAAAGTCATTTAAGGTTGAAAAATGGTCGAATAAATATGCATTAATAGAGCCAGACAAGTGCAGTCCAGTTTTGTGAAGGGTATTCTGGCAGGGACATGCAATCAAGCATGAATACAAAGTCATTGTTTGTCCTATATGAGTAAATATGTCTATCCTCCACTAGCTCCACTTCGGGGAAGTGATAGCATCAGATGATATGATACTGAGGGATGAGTGGTTCACAAGTTCACGTTACAGAATTAGGCCATTCGCCCATCGAGTCCACTCCGCCATTCAATCGTGGTTGATCTCTGCCTCCTAATCCCATTTTATTGCCTTCTCCCTATGACCCTTGATACCTATTCCAATCAAGAATTTGTCTATCTCTGCCTTAAAATGATGCCACTAACTTGGCCTCCACAGCCCTCTGTGGCAATGATTGTATGGGAGAGGATATCAGGATGTGATTCAGTTGGCAGGTACAATTAATGCAGGACAATGCAGTCATGGGGGCATCAGAGGCTGGCAATTGATCTGAGTTTGGGTTGGATGGTAGAGCATTATAGAAGAGGCCGAAAGGACACTATCAGTGATGTCAGAATGTGGTAGTGAAGTAGTGATGGGAGTGTATATCAGGGTAAATATTTTACAAATAACTCAACTACACCAATATCGACCCAATGAAACTGGTGAGCACAGTCTTGTTTAATGAATTAACCTGCAGGCTTCTGCTTTCCCGTTAAATTTCAATTCATTCAGAGACTTCAAATTTGTGAGTTTGTAATTGGTGTTGCATAGTATAAAAATGTTTCAATCTTTGAATTTGTCCCCTGGAAACATTCTACTTACATAAACGATAATCCCCTAACCTAGCTTGATAATGATCTCAACTGAAACTTGAGCTGTGGAATACATCTTTGTTTCAAAATAAATTTACTCTCTTGTACATATTGCCACAAAAGGCTGTGGAGACAAAGTTAGTGGATATATTTAAGGCGGGGACATTCTTGATTAGTATGGGTGTCAGAGATTATGGAGAGAAGGCAGGAGAATGGGGTTAGGAGGGAGAGAGAGATCAGCCACGATTGAATGGCGGAGTAGACTTGATGGGCCGAAAGGCCTAATTCAACTCCAATCACTAATGATCTTATGAACTTACACAGTATTTGACACACACGATGAAACTGCACCATTTGCCGCATTGGGACCTTGAAGTGGACCATCTTTCAGAGTTTACAGTGTTCTCCCTTGTGTGTTGAGCAGATCTATTAACGCAGACAGATCTGGATACCATCTCGAGGATCACTGGCTGCTCAGCTCCATCCCTGCCCACAGTTTGTGGGGGTGACTGTTGGTCAAACAGATATAGGACCATCAACTCTCAGTGCAACAACAGGTAGGCACTAAAAAAAGCTTCTACAGTACATGTGCTCGCTGAGTTCTTATCCTCCAGCAAAGCCTGTTGTTGAGTGTACAGAGTTATACCCGAGCCACAAGCAGAAGGGTCAAAATGCCTGGTTGATTCCATGGATTGTCACAAATTGTTGCTGGAATTTATGTAAACATTGCAGTCTAGAAAGCAGTCAGTCGCATTACACAACCTTTAAATTGGTGACCATATTGATGAGGTGGCACAACTGTGCAAGAGCGGCACAGTGGCACAGCTGGTAGAGTTGCAGCATCCTAGCACCAGAGACCTGGGTTCGAACCCGACTATGGGTGCTGAATGTGTGGAGTTTGCATGTTCTCCCTGTGACTGTTCGGGTTTCCTCCGGGTACTCTGGTTGCCTCCTACATCCTCCTCGTCTTTGAGATGTGGTTAATTGGCCTATGTAAATTACTCCCAGCGTATAGGGAGCGGATGGAAAAGTGGGATACCACAGAACTTGGGTGAACAAGTTATTGATAGTCGGCGTGGACTGAAGAGCCTCTTTCTATGCTGTATCTTTCATTCAATTTAATCAATTATCAAATAGAACTGTTGTTCACAGCCAGAAAGTAAGTACTGTTATTCACAGCCAGTAATTACAATACAAAGTTTCATTAGGGACAAAATTCAAAGCCAAAACTCATTAATCAATTAAATATCAAAAGTGTAGTTGAACCCAACCATTACATTTGACAAAGATATCTCTTTGTTCGATTAATTTCAGAATATTGGATATCCTACAGTAAAATGATAAGCATAGCAAGTGATCTGGAGCTAAACTACAATCACCGAGCTCTCAAACATACCCCTGTTTGGCACTGCACCCAGCACTGAACCTATCATTAGGCTGCACTTCTCTCTGGGACTGGAGTGATTCTCACCTGGTACTGAACAGGATTCCTACCTGGCACTGGGACAAACTCTAGCCTGATAATGGAACTCAATCCCACAAGATACCGGAGAGTATTTGCACTTGGTATCGTGCCACACTCACACCTGGAGTTAGTCTGATGAGGAATGATAAGAAGTTTGTGCAGATGGAGGTACAATGAAGAGGCAACTATGAGTTGCACTCTTAAGGCTATTGATATGAATTTGTGTTTTACACAACTGTGGTACTATCCACATGCGTGAAACTACCAGACGCACTGAGATTTGGCAAAGGCATATGATAGCCATTTATACCAGCACAGCCCTGTGGCTCATTGTCAGTACTGAATTTGGTGCACGATTGTAAACTTGTCTGAGTTGTAATCTCTTTGTATTGTCTGTTTCCTGGCACCCACTGAGGAAGAGGGTCTTTCCCTGAGGCAGGAATTGATAAAACTGCACGTGAAAGAGTCGGCATCAGATGGTTCAGGGTCGTGAGTGTGTGATCCCATGCGGGTTGCAAGGTCAGTGGGAATTAGACGGGTAATCTTAAAAAAATATGTTGGGCCATTAGCCCTTAGAAGAACAGGTCTATATCTATATCATGGGACTGGAAGATAGTCCTATGTCAGAATGGGGATAGGTAAAGAGTTAGAAAGACAGCCCTGAGGGACTGTAGAGTTTGGAGAATAGTATTATTGGGCCATCAATAATAGATTGGAAAGACAGATAGTCCTGTACCAATTGGATAGAGTGGATGTGGAGAGGATATTTCCACTAGTGGGAGAGCCAAGGACCAAAGGTCATAATCTCAGAATGAAAAGACGTTCCTTGAGGAAGGAGGAGGAACTGCTTTTAGTCGGAGGGTGTCAAATCTGTGGAATTCATTGCGACAGGAGGATGTTGAGGCTGTCAATGGATATTATTAAGTTAGAGATAGATAGATTCTTGATTAGTACGTGTATCAGGGGTTATGGGGAGAAGGCAGGAGAATGGGGTTGAGAGGGAGGGATAGATCAGCCGTGATTGAATGGCGGAGTAGACATGATGGGCCAAATGGCCTAATTCTGCTCCTATCACTTGTGACTCATGGAGACAGAAATAATTTGGAAAAATAAGATTAAATACATTCACTAGGTATGTTGCAAAACTTACCTTGAGCAGCGCTGCAGTTCTGCCGCTCCCCGTGTGCGCGACTTTGGCGCCTTTCAGAGGGGGGCGGGCTTAAAGTGCCATTTTTCAACAGACCTGGAAAATCGATGAATGTCGGGCGATTTCATTGCAGATGAAAAATCGCTCCGACATTTCATGAATGAAGGTATTTTTAAATTACTCTAAATTATTTATTAACTAGAGTAATTTCAAAATCACCTTCAAAAGCCGTGAGAACCGATAACCGGAAGGATTTTGCAAAGGGGAGAAAAAAGGTAAATAGTTTATTTTTATATTAAAAGTTGGTTTTTCGGGAGGCTTTAATAATATTTTTATGTTGCGAAATGGGGTCCAAAAAAATGTATGAACAAACAGTATTTTTCATACTGAGTTCACCGCTAACCGCAACGTTCCAATCCACCGCATTCCACTAAAACCCACTCGCGAGTTGATTTAAATGGCCATTAATTTACAGGCATTAAACACTAAATTCCTTCCATTTGGCCCAGAAATTCATGAAAATGAGATTTAAAAATTATGTTATATTGTGGATTATTGTGTGAATGTTATTTGGACACTTAGGCAATTTAAAAAAAGTTTATCTTTTCTTAAGACATGGATAGATGTTTAGATCTACTCATTGAATTTTGTAATTAGCTACAATTAGATAACTAACTAATTATATGCTTTAATTTCAGGTCATCCAAGTAAGATTGTTTCATATTTGTTTCAGAATGCTTCAATCTATAATAACTGAAAATTTCATTGAGTTCTCTTAATTTTTAAGAAAGTTATGGGCTTTTAACTTTCCCAGATCACAGCTTTTGAGTTAAGTCAATTGAAAGGCAATGGGGAGCAAGATGCTAATTTCCGAGTATGAAAATGGCCATAACTTTCTTAATACTGAAGATATGAAAGTAAATTAGGTGTCAAATTAAACTTCTTTTTATGCTTTATCTGATGGGATAAATTGCAGACTTGATTTTTTAAATCTCAAAATTTTGTAACGTTGCTACATTCACCTGTTTTATTTTGTCAATTTTCTAGGAAGAATCCTCGTCTGGGAGCGGCTAATGTTGCATTTGCCCGCTGGCTCCCAGCTCAATATGAGGATGGGTTTTCACTTCCAAAGGGCTGGAGCAGAAGGACGTTATATTCAGGATTTCGTCTGCCGCTGGTAGGCAAGTTATTCTTCAGATGGATAATTAGGGACAGCGCAGAATTTCTTTTCACTTGCTCCTTAGATGCTGCTGCACCCGCTGAGTTTCTCCAGCTTTTTGTGTAACCCCCCTTCTTTTCACTCTCCCTCTCTCACAATCTCACTCTTAGCAATCAAAGGGAAAAACCATTTCCCCCATTTCCAGTTTCGGGGAGCCAAGTGGCACTATATATATAAAAAGAGGCTTAAGTTAAGCAATTGAAAACCAGAATCCCTAATGAATGAAACCTCTTCCTTGTGTAGGAAGGAACTGCAGATGCTGGATTATACGGTCCGTATACTGGGATGGTAAACTTCTTCCATTCCAGCTTTCAGTCCCATCACTGCATCCAGTTCCGGGGAACGTAACTGGCATATGCATTTCCTCTGGCTTTTGTTCTCCAATGGCATACCTGAAACACACTCATATCACTGATACGTTGAAGAGGAAAATCTATAACATGTGAAGAATAAATCAGCATGAGTGTTAATAGTGCATTCCTGTCACAAGTAAGATAAAGATGTGACCGAAGGCCCATGAATCACACTAGGACGCAGCAGACCAGGCACCCAGCTTCTCCTGTTATTGTGATCTTTGCATGCGGAAGAATTACTGTCGACCCTGGAAAGAGATTCACAAACTAAATGTGGCAATGGGAGAGGTGGGAGCAAGGTAATGGGGCTCTCAATCTCAAGATTGTCCTTCGCTTCAGTTTAGCATCTTCCGCACAGGTAATCCATGAAGTACACTGGCCTTGTGACAATAGTGTAAGACCCATTGAATGGTTAATGGATCACTAAAGACTGGGTCTGACCTGTCTGGCCTATGCTATTTTTCTCCTAGCAGCTGGAAGCCTTGTATTAATAACAAAAGCCCTCATGACTCTAGATACAGTAATGAAGAGTTGACATTGCTAGATTCTGATACTCTCTAAGGAGCCAAGAATCATGTTTCCAAACACAATATCTTTTATTACCTTTTTTATTTTTCAGGTGCGAAGAGTATCGAATAAAATTCTGCAGGTGTCCAACCAGATGATACCCTTGGACCAGGACTATGCTCACATCTTTGTGCAATGGGGCCAATGGCTTGATCATGACCTGGGCTTAGCCCCTCAATCAGGCAGCATCCAAACTTTCAATGAAGGCATTCATTGTGATAAAACATGTGCACGGAGAAGTCCATGTTTTCCCATCAGGGTCAGAATACTTTGTTCTTGATATATAGAGGTAGAATAAGCACAGTAGAGTTTTAACCAGTTCCTTAGATATTGCCAAATAAATTGTTTTTTAAAAGCCTAGTTTTCAGCAATAATGCAATATATTTCTATTAGCATGAAGATAGCTGACATATCAAAACTTTTGAGAAAATATTTTCTCCTCCGTTCTTTTAAAGTCAACAACAATGTTTCTCCTCAACAAATAGTGCAAACCTTGGTTCCATCTTATTTTAAACTGCTGCTTCACCCCACACAAATGCAGGATTGTCTTTTCTACAGCTACAACTTTCCTGTGTTCAAATTCTTTCATGTCATTGCAACCTCCTTTATCTTTTCAATCCATGATTTCTGCATTCCTCGAGCTTCTTCTGCATGCTCCTTCCCTTCATCCAACCATTAAAGACCAAGCCTTTCATTGATTAGCTCCTATGCACTGGAATTTCCATCCAAAAGCCCACTATTTCCCACAAATCTATTCTCCTTAAAATCCATTTTGAACATTTGCCTCTTATCTAACTTTTTTGCCACCACCACTTTCATCTTTGATCATGTATCCATTTTGTTCTGCTATGTTCACATGCTTTTCAGTGCTCTGTATAAACGTGAGTTGTTTCTGCTGACATAAGGACATTGCTAATATTCAGGATTACATGACGCCACTATGAACCCATAAGGTCTTGTTTGGTAATTGAAATATACACAGTAAACACCCACAGCTTTAAATTGCATGTTGATGTTAACATTTATTCTAATGATTACAGATCAGTAGTTCTTTCTGTGTTTCAGAAAGTGACTGGAGATGGTCGAGAGGGATTCGCTCTCAGACTATAGTGGCTTCTTCTGTATATCCTCTATGTTTTTTGCTAATGTCATTTTGTGTTAGAAGATTGCTTCATCTTGAACTTGAATATAACCTGACATAAATTGGCTGACCTCATTTTAGTTGCTGAGAATTTGACCATTAATGTCTATAGATAATTTAGTCATCAAAAATGATTGCATTGTTACTGGCACTTCAGCCCTTGCTGAACAAAATACCACCCTGTTCCTTGTCGCCTTTAAGATTATCAGTGATAACTGGCAGGAGAGTTATCCACAGATACCAATGTTGCATTTAAACTATATTATGCATCACACTCAAATTAAGCAGCTAACCTTAGATTGCTGTCCTGAATTTTGCCACATTTCTCCTCATGATTGTACAGATCTGTTTAGTTTCAAATCTGTTTAGTTATATCCTTGAAGAATTGAACATTGGAATTCTCTAAAACCTCCTTGCCCCATGCTCCACAAGTAATCATTCAGCCTGTCTCCCATCTTATGGATTTTTATTACTAAAACACAACATTGATTTTTTTTTAAATGTAAGACTATTTTAAGTCAGAGTGCTTTTTGTCCTGTTGGCATGCAGGCAGTTTTTAAGAGATTAATCTTAAATTCATGGGGATTCCTGGACAGACCTGCAAATGTAATGCACCGGGAGGTTAGGTTAAATGTCCACTGATAGCAACATTGATTTTTTGGAAAGTGATTTATTTCAGTTGAAGTGTGCACATGCGTGTATGTGTTTCTGAGTGAGGAAGCTTTATCTATCAGAGATGCTGATTTATCTTGTGAATTAGCATGTGTATGCTCAGATGCCTGAAATTGGTTTTATTGCTGTCATTAATAGATACCTAGGAATGACTTCAGGTTCAATAGCAGTGTAGTCTGCATGCCTTTCTTGCGATCAGCTCCTGTATGTGGCATTGGTGATCTGGGCTCAATCTTTGGACACGTTCACGTTCACGTTCGGGAACAACTAAATGCTGTAACAGCCTTTATCGATTCCAGTATGGTGTATGGGAGCGTCAAATCTGTTGCAAATCGAATCCGAAACCATACCACTGATCTGGGAATGCTGATGATTAACCAAAACTACTCGGATAATGGGCTGGAGTACTTACCATTCAGCAGTGGTGAGCTAGAGAACCCGTGTACTATGAATCCCAACAGCACTGGAGTTCCTTGCTTCATGGCAGGTGAGACCTCCAATGCACATCATCCTATTGAAAGTAGAACACTCCTTCTTTGTGGATCATTTTATATTTGTAATTAAAATGATCAGCACAGAGTTTGCATGCCCTCCCCGTGATCATGTGGGTTTCCTCCCATAACCCCAAAATATACTAACTGGATACCCTTTTCAAGAAAGTGGGAGATATCCAAGGAACTGATCAGCTTATTTCCATGTTGTATCATTGTGTTGAATCTATGGCTTTAAGTAAACACCCAGAGTGACTTCACATGAGAAATTCTTCTATTAATAACGAATTGCTCATTTCATGCACTGAATCAGGTAGAAGTGAGTGACATACAAAACTCAAAAGGGAAATAAATGAAGCAGAATTAATTTGTCAACATAAACCATTAAAGTCCTATACAGAGGCTCAAAATAAATACATTCCCAGCAATAGATGGAAGCCAGCGCTCATTTATGTTGGGAGCGAGAGACTAGGAGATTTGTCTGGAATCAGTGTGAAGGAGACAGCGGATCCTGGGGAGATAACGGCAAGTTGGAAACTGGTTAATATGGTCCTGGTTTCCCAAAAAAAGCTTAATTCAGCAAGACGGGGACAAAAAGTTTATCTTCGGCTCTGAGTAAAATAATGGAATTCATTACCAGGAATGAACAATTATCCTCGTGTAAACCCAGTGAGGAACCAGTTAAAATTCTTGAACACATAGCCATGCAGTATATAGCAAAGCTGCCCCTTTTTACTCTTGCACTTTAGTTTTACATTTTTAAAGTACAATTGTTTTTTAATCGTCTTAATCGTTTAATGCTGTGTATTGTGATTTACCATGTGAGAGCAAAGCACCAAGTCAAATCCCTTGTATGTGTACATACTTGGCCAATAAATTGATTCTGATTCTGATCAACTTCCTATCTGGATCCAACCATTGACCTGTCATTTTTCTTCACCAAGCAGAGCCGAGTCCAATGACATTGTGACAATATTAATATGTGGCTTGAGTGAGCGATGGTTTTCTAAGCTGATACAGGAAAGATGTGAGGAGGCCATATAAGTTAATTTGGAAAGTCTTTTGCTATGATGTTCCTGAGTGCCCCACAAGAAATGTTTATACATCCTCTGAATTAATTGATCACGCCAATCTTCTCAGGAAGATTCAATGTCGGCAAGAAATTGTTAAAAGGACCTCTGGATAAAATTGTATTGTCTCTTGCTGCCAACATGTAAATCAGAAGCAAAGTGACTGCTCTGAATTCCTATAGGAAGCTTTAAAAAAACTCCTGACTTTTTCATCGGGTTTATTTATTAAGAATACCTTGTCATGAATTTGATACACTTTCCCATTTGATTATTCCCAATTGATGAAACTCATTCAGCACTATTCCTAAATATGCTTGATTGTTCTGGTGTTGGGGAGGGTCAAAATACATAACTCTGATGTTGACATTTTGTTGACCAAATTGTGTTGGTTCATCTCACAGAAGTTTTTATTTTCTTTAAAAGAAACTTGGGCAGGTACAAGGATAGGAAAGATTGAGAGGGATATGGGCCAATGGGACTAGCTTAGAAGGGGGCATCTTGGTCGGCAAGGATGAGTTGGGCCGAAGGGCCTGTTTCCATGCTGCATGACTCTATGACTCTATTTCAGATGAAGGAGGTGAACATCAGAATGAAAACTTGTGCAAGGATGATGAGAAACTATTACAAACTTGGGCTGAAATGTAACTGAGAAAATGTTGATATTTTCTTCTATAATGCAAAATTGCAATCAATGTAATATTTATCTTGGGCCTACAGGTGACGGACGTGTGAATGAGCACCTGGGGCTCCTATCTTTTCATGTGTTGTTTCTACGGGAACATAATCGCTTGGCAAGAGAGCTGAAGAGACTAAACCCACACTGGAGTGGTGAAACAACGTACCAGGAGGCGAGGAAAATCATGGGAGCATTTCATCAAGTAAAATATCATTCTACTAAGAGATGCATGCTGTAAGAATCGAATCATGGCGTCATAGAGAGATTGAGGACAGAAACATATACTTTAGCCCACCGAGTCACCTAGGACAGCACAGTGACAGCAGTAGAGCTGCTGCCTTACAGCGCCAGAGACCTGACTTCGACCCTGACTACAGTGCTGTCTGTATGGAGTTTGTACGTTCTCCCCATGAAGGCATGGGTTTTCACCGGGTGCTCTGGTTTCCTTCGACACTCAGGTTTGTAGGTTAATTGGCTTCAGTAAGTTGTAAAAATTGTTCCTAGAGTGATAGTGTTAGTGTATGGGATGATCATTGGTCAGTACAGACTTGGTGGGCCGAAAGGTCTTTTTCCTCGCTATTTCTCTAAAGCCTAAAGAGTCCACATCGACCATTTATACCAATTCCTCTTTTTTTAAAAATTCGCCCTACATTGCTGACAACTCTCCCCAGATATTACTGCTCACCTGTACACTTGGGGTCATTTCCAATGACGACTTAACTTACCAACTTGCACCCCTTTGGGATCTGGGAAGAAACTGAGCATGCTGATAATACCTATGCAATCTTAGGGAGAAGGTCCAAACTACACACAGATAGCACCCAAGGTCAGGATTGAACCTGGGTCTCTGGCACTAGGAGGCAGCGACTCTATAAACCACACCAGAGTGTTGCCTGATTGGGCACGGCTGGAAAATAAGGTGAATATTTCTTACATTGTATCCTGTCTCATTTTAGCATCCACCTAACATTCCAACTCATTTCTGTCAACTGATAGAACGGGTTAAAATGGACATGCATAGTTCACTGAAGTGGAAATTACATGGTGATAATCTATTTACTTCCGAGGCGAGAGTCATTGAAGTTAAAATCTCAACCTTTTCACATAACTTTCGCAGAGAGATTCATTAAATCTCATCCTTGTGATGAGACAGAAGGAAGCCTTACAGCTCCCAGAGGAGCTTTCCTATTAGGATCATTCTCTTTGTCCTTATTTCAATGCATCTTATTCCCTCTCACAAATGCCCTTCAGCTGCCCTTTCATTCTTTTTACTACACTAAGAGGGAATTTACAAAAATCAGTGCATCTACCAGCACATATTTAGCTATGGAGGAAACGGAAGCACTTGCGAAGTCCAGCTGGTCAGGGTGAGAATGAAAATTCCACACAGATTGCACTGAGATCAAGATTGAATCCCAATCCCTGGAGCTGTGAATCATTAACAGATTCACCCCTTGTTGACACATATTACTTCTTGGGTTAGTAATGGGCCTGTCCCACTTCGGCGATTTGTTTCGGCGACTGCCAGCGACTGTCATAGTCGTAGCAGGTCACCGAAAAACCGGCGACTGGATCCCCTGACGACATGCCAACAACCTACCACCTAGTCGGCGGCAAGCTACCGACAACTGGCGACCCAACAACGACCACACCGATGAAAACCTACGTCCACCTGCGACAAGCTACGACCCTGTCGGCGCCAACTGAAGACAACTTAAGACAATTCAGTCGCTGGTACCTGTCGCCGGTTGCCGTAGGTAGTCGCCAATGGAATTCACCAAAGTCAGCACCGGCGACAACCTACGTCACATGGTGACAACCTACGTCATCCTGGCGATAGCACCTACGTCAGGCTACGATCATTAGCATCAAGCCTACCAAAACGTTTTGAACACTCCAAAATCCATCGGCATCCACAAAAAAGGTAGGACTCTTTGGATGACTGAGGAGACCATACAGGGGACATCCCGGCGACCGTGTGGCGACGGCCCATTCGCCTAAAAAATCGCTTAAGTGGGACAGGCCCATAAGTTCCGGGAAAAAGGCCGAATGTTGTGATAAAAGGTAATGCGCAGATATTCTAAAACCTTGGAGAATTCTAATTTTCCATTGATTTAAGAAAAAAAAAAGATGTTTTACCATTGGCCTTTCCTGGTCAGTTGATCTTTGCTTTAATTGGAAAGTAAAAGACCTTCAAGTGCTACAAATGACAAATATAAACATTAATACAAGCTTGTCAGGTGGCAGCTGTAGAGGAAGAATCAGATTTAACATTTCAGGTAGAAGACCTTCAATTGGAATTGTGGTAATTGTTCGTAATATCAAGTACAACAAGTTGTTATTAACTTTGCACAAATTCAGTGTTCTGCTATTGTCTGAAATCAAAAATTCTCTGAGTTTCCTTTCCATTTCTCTTACCTCTTGTCTCTGGCAGATTATAACCTTTCGAGACTACATCCCTAAACTTATTGGTCCAGCAGCAATGCAGAAATTTCTCCCACCTTATGTTGGTTACAATTATTCCATTGATCCCAGAATTGCCAACGTTTTTGCCACAGCTTGTTTTCGGTATGCACACGTCACCATTCAGCCACTGGTCCATCGCTTCAACGAAAGCTATCAAGAACACCCACAATATCCAAACATACCCCTGCGCAGTTCCTTCTTCTCTCCCTGGAGAATCGTGCATCAGGGTAAGTAATATTTCAATATCACTATAAATTCTCTACAGATTTTCACTATAGAGTGTAAGAACACTTTTTCTATAAGAGCATCAATGTACGTGAAGCTATTGAAGATGCATTTGAGATGTGCTGAGCCCTACACACATGCAAGACATATTTGTAGCACTAGCGAGGTGGAGAGTTGGAGTCGCAGATGGGCAGGAATGCAGAGTGGCCTGATAATCAGATCAGCCATGATCTCTTTGAATGGGCTTGAAGGACCAAGTGTTCTACTCCGCCTCTCAACTTGTATGTTCATAGTTATATTTTATTCTACCAGGTGGAATTGAACCGATTCTTCGCGGATTACTGGCCAATCCAGCCAAAAGGCAGAAGCAAAATCGAATGATAGTGGATGAACTGCGCCAGCATCTGTTTGAGTTGACGAATCGGCTGCCATTGGACCTGGCCTCATTAAACCTGCAACGGTCCCGGGATCATGGGCTGCCAGGTACTGAGAGCGGAGGAACTTGTCCACGCACATGAGAACACATAGTCTGCTCAGATATACCTACATACATGGAGGCAATGCTGATACCTCACAACTACCACAAACTTCCAGTCCTGTCTGTGTGGAGTTTGGATGTAGGATTCTCCCAATTGCTCTAGTTTCCTCCCACTTCCCAAAATTGTGTTGGTTGGAAGGTTGACCCAAAATGCTGGAGTAACTCAGCGGGACAGGTAGCGTCTTTGGTGAGAAGGAATGAGTGATGTTTTGGCTCGAGACCCTTCTTCAGACTGAGTCTGAAGAAGGGTCTCGACCCGAAACATCACCCATTCCTTCTCTCCAGAGATGCTGCCTGTCCCACTGAGTAACACCAGCATTTTGTGTCTACCTTTGTTTTAAACCAGCATCCACAGGTCTTTCCTACACACTGGTTGGAAGGTTAATTGGTTACTATAAAGTGTAGGTGGTTGTGAGAGACTCTGGGTGGAGCATAAGCTATCAAATCTTTAATCATAAGAAAATCCATCTATTCTTAGTTTAGTGAGCCTTCTCAAAACTACTTCCAATGTTACATATTTTCTGAAAAAATGTTGCACACAATACTACAGAAGTGGAATCGCCAATCCCCAAATAACTGAAGCAGTAACTCCATATGTTTATGTGTAGAAAGGAACTGTTGGTTTATGATTTGTTCTGGCCTTTTCCTACCTTCAGTTCTCTCCCCTTTACTTTCAGTCTGAAGAAGAATTCTGACCCAATTCGTCACCCATCCTCTCTCTTCAGAGATGCTGCCTGACCGATTGAGTTATTCCACCACTTTGTATCCATCTTCTCCATATGTTCATATTCATCTCCCCTCACAATAAATGAGATATTCGTAAATGCCATGTCACATATCAGATCTAGTCCTCAGTCTACTGCTTTTTCAGTAGTGCTGGACTACTGTGGTAGTGGTAATGATAGTGGACATGTCATTTATTATGAAGTACAGAATGAACACTTCTGTTTCTGACCATGGTGCAAACTGGTAATTTCTCTGCCAAGAACGAATAGTCATTGAGCAACCAATCTGCAAGGACTCGTTCATTTTTGGACCCGGGAGTGGGCGTGTTAGGGGCTTGGCACGGAAGGGGTAGTCAAAAGAAAAGGACAGCAAGTAAAATTGAAATAGTACTCTTTGTTTCCCTTCTCACCAATAAACACAGGCTATAATGCTTGGAGGAGGTTCTGTGGTCTCGCTGAGCCCAAGAATGTAAAGGATCTCACAGCAATCCTCAGAAATTCTCGTCTGGCAAGGGACCTGTTCAAGCTGTACGGAACTGCAGATAACATCGAGCCATGGCTAGGGGGAGTGTCAGAGCCATCGGTGAGAGGTGGAAGGTTGGGTCCGTTGCTTGCCTGCTTGGCAGGGCAGCAGTTCAAAAACCTGCGAGATGGAGACAGGTAAGAGATTACAGTTCGAGACATGAACAACGATTGAATCCTATAAATCATTTCTTCACTCGTGCAAAGGGGAAATAGATCTCTGGTCTGAATTATCGAGCTCAATGTTGAAGCCTTAAAACTCTTCTAGTTTGTTAGTTTAGTTATAGAATATACATGATTACAATCGAGGCATCCACAGTGTACAGCAGAGTAAAGAGATGAGCGATTGTAATACGTGATTGCAGATCCACTTCTGTAACAAGCACAGAGTTGCCTGACTTTTGTGGCATCTTCTGCTGTTCAGATCATTTTTGACAATTTTTGATTGAATTAAATTTAATGCTATTTGGAATAGGAGGAGGAGAAGATATTGAGCAACTGTAGATATGGAGCAGCTACAATTTATCCAGCATTCAACTGAAACTGCCCATTGGGCATTGCTGAGAACTGTCTCCTTATAAAGTGTATGGACAAATGAATCTCAGAAATGCCTTCCACTATATTCCTTCTTTGTTCTTCAGATTCTGGTGGGAACACCAAGGAGTTTTTACCATCGATCAGCAAAAAGCTCTGAAGCAAGTCTCACTCTCCAGGGTCATCTGTGATAACACCAGGATTGAAGAAGTTCCTCGAGATGCATTTAGGTTTAGGTCCTATCCAGAAGGATATGTAAGTTGCACGCAGATTTCAATGGTAGATCTGAGTGCCTGGAAGGAGAATGTGGAAGGTACAGTATTCCTGCGGTAGAACAATGATTTTCTCAGTCTTTCTGAGCTTAAAGTGTGTTTATACCAATTAGGGGTGTGAGGGCACTTTGGAGAAGTCTTGCTGGACACAGTGACATGAGTGCTGGGTTAAAGAGCCTTGCCAAGGTCATCCGAAAAAGGGAGAAATACATTAATTCTGAAGATAATTAGACAGCATCTAATAGAATGATGAAGGAATGTCTTTGCAAAGGTGATCAATATATAATGTGTAGGAAGGAACTGCAGATGCTGGTTTAAACCAAAGATGGACACAAAATGCTGAAGCAACTCAGTGGGACAGGCAGCATCTTTGGAGAGAAGGAATAGGTGATGTTTTGGGTCGAGACCCTTTTTCAGACTGAGGTCTGAAGAAGGGTTTCGACCCGAAATGTCACCCATTCCTTCTCTCCAGAGATGCTGCCTTTCCCGCTGAGTTACTCCAGCATTTTGTGTCTATGATGACCAATATATAAATTGGGTTTATGTTGGAGCTGACTAGATATTTGATGGAAATTCGACGAGATGTGAAGATGCAGCTTTGAAGAAGTCAACAATACGCTAAGCTTAAGAATATTTTCATCGTGCAAGGAAATTATTGGAGTAATCCTTAGGCCCAATTCTGTCTCTGGCACCACTGATGCTGTTTTCCTCCAGTCCTTTCTCCTGATCAAACAGGTTGACCATTAGGTGAAGATAGACACAAAGTACTGCAGTAACTCAGCAGGTCAGGCAGCATCTCTGGAGAAAATGGATAGGTGATGTTTCAGGTCAGACCTTTAGGTGCCCTGATTGTGTATGAATCTGAAGATCGTGAGCTAAAGCCAGGAGCTGTTCCGAGCTCACCATAGATCTGGTAACAGGGCCAACTCTTAAAATAGAGCAAGCTTTCTTACGGAGATGTGATGATCAGAGGGGTCTGCCATCTATTAGCTGCTTGACAATTAAATTATTCTCCCACAAAATCCAGCAAGTTACAGCTCATTTCTATTAACACTCTTTCTCAAATTTGATCACAATCCTCTTGAACCTGTTGGCAATATAAATGATTATTTTAGAGAATACGTTGCAATTTAAGCATCATGCCAATTCTGGGCACCACACCTTTGGAAGGAAGTCAACCCCTGAGAGAGCAAAGAAAATATTTTGTAGAGCGGTACCAGAGATCTAGACCCGGGGTGGCTCTCCTTAGCTAACAGAGACTTGTAAAGTACTAAAGATGTGACGGAGTGCCAAAGGAAGCACAATTACAGAGATAATTTGTAAAACAACCAGATATGGGAAGCGATTTTTCTTGATAGATGAGTTGTCACCTGGGATGCACTGGTTGAACTGGCAGATACAATAAATGGGATTCGGGTCGATGAAGGTGAGAACATTGCAGCACTATAAGGACAGAGCAGGAGAGTGAGATTAATTGGATAGTCAGTTTCAAGAACGTGAGATATGATGAGCTGAATAGTATCCTACTCTGCTGTCCTTTAATAAACTGTTTCTTCATTCATTTTGTGGCCAAAGTCCTATTTTGTCCTTCCTCGTTGTTCAAAACCACTGGGGTGGGAGATTGCAACCTTCACGTGGTCCACCCTGTTTCGACGAATGCTATCAACCTGGCTTGCACAATCAAATAAGATGAAATAGAACAAGTTGTCCTGCACCTTTAGGCTGTGCACGCCACACGCAAGATGAAGACGTTCAAAACCATTAAAACCCTAGCATTTCAGACCCTTGATGTTATCGTCATGAATGTAAAAATGACATTTTCTTCTTGTAGTGATTCCCTGTGGATCCGCCCCCACTGTGGCTCATGCCCATTTCTCGATCTGTAAATCCTCAATCAGATACACCTGTGAGTGCGGACACATGCTGGTGGGAGCGGATACAATAATGTGTTTGAGCAATGGACAGTGGGACCCAGCTCCACCCAGTTGCACAGGTAGGGCTGGAACCCAGGTATCAGTCGGATACTAACCATGGGATGTTGTCTTTGGTGTTTATTTAATGACTTTGGACATCCAATGTTAAAATGTCAGAAATACAACATATCTGCTAGGCAGCTTCATATATTTAATTTTCTTCAAAGATTTACTATAATCACTGCAGCTTCCTCATTGTGGGTGGTATTAAGATACAGACACAACAAAATAGAACAAGTAGACAAAAATGCTGGAGAAACTCAATGGGTGAGGCAGCATCTATGGAGCATATGGATCTATTTAGCTCCATAGATGCTGCCTCACCCGCTGAGTTTCTCCAGCATGTTTGTCTACCTTCGATTTTCCAGCATCTACAGTTCCTTCTTAAAAATAAAACAAGTTATCAGCAAAACATTTATTTTCCAATTTTATTTCTTAAATATTGGTATGTCCTCCACCTTTTTACTTCTGCTACTTGGCACATATATCATCATATAATGTTGTCATGTCAGACTATTGATCAGCCACAGGGCAAAACTCCATCAATGGCATTCCTTCAAGCTCTCCTTGATATTCCTTCTACTCTCTGTGGAGATGTTATACAGTTTCTCCATTACTTTCTTGTCTACAATCAGGAATAAATGAACAGGTACATGGGATAGGAAAGGTACAGAAGGATGTAGCCAAACACATAATAATTAGATAGCTCAGATAGGTATCCATGTTAACATGGGCGAGTTAGGCCAAAGGGCATGTTTCTGTGCTGTATGACTAATACTACTGCCTCATAATCCTAAAGATCCGTATTCAGTCCTGACCTCCCGGTGAAGAATGTGTGGTGTTTGCATGTTCTCCTTTGCACATTCCTCCCATAACCCCCAAAGATGAGCAGGAGATATGTGTAGGAAGGATCTGCAGATGCTGGTTTAAACCAAAGATAGACACAAAAAGCTGGAGTAACTCAATGGGTCAGACAGCATATCTGGAGAAAAGGTCCAGGTGACCGTTTGGGTCAAGACCCTTCTTCAGACTGTGTAGAAGGGTCTCGACCTGAAACGTCACCTATTCCTTTTCTTTAGAGATGCTGTCTGACCCGCTGAGTTACTCCAGCTTTTTGTGTCTATCTAAGATGAGCAGGTTTGTTGGTTAATTGGGTATTTTAAACTGCTCCTAGTGCTGGAAAATTTGCAGCAGAATAAGTGGGGATTTAATTGACATGTTGAAGAGAATAGATGACAGGGAAACATGTGGGGGAATATGATTGATGGGTCCGTTTAATAGCTGGCATGGGGTTGATGGCCTGAATAGATCCTTCAATGTTGTAAGTAAATATGAGAAATTAAGAGAGAATCCAACTCTTTTGTAACAACTATGTGGTTACAGTTCGTTCTAACTTGCTTTAAATCATTTTATCCTGTAGGCTCATTGACAAACGAAATATGATACTTCTTTGGTTGTATTTCAAAAGAATACATTGCTAATTACGAACGGCAACATCTCCTGTGCCCAATCCCTGTGAGTATGATTAGGTTTGGAGGACAATGTCACACAACCAATCCAAACACATCCAACCTCACCTTATGATGTTTATAGTCCAACTTCAACTTAAGCATTGCTGGCGCTCATAGGCTTTAGGTGGAAATAGGATGAAATGATTATTTAGGTTAACAGAATTATAAAATTCTAGAATATATTAATGTTCTCACTGATACCGAATCAAGAATGAACAAATTAATTCACATCTGATTATGCTTCTGAGATGCAATGTAATTCTGTTGTGGAATTAACCAATAAAAACGCTGTGATGTATCACTGATTGTATGAATAGTTTGACTTTGAAAAGTTCCAACTGAATAAGACTCTTGGAGTGGAGAAGGATGAGGGTCAGGGGTTAAAGGTTAGATTAAGGCTAAAAGGGTGAAGTCAAGGGTTTAATGATAGAGGTTGCAGGTTTGAGAGGTGCTTTCAGGGTAGCACCTGCACGGGGAAAATATCTGCAGCGCATTTTGTAGATGATACATCCTGCAGCCACAACAAGGCACTGAGGTAAATGAAATTTGATACTTTGCATGGATGTGAAATGAATACATTGATAATTAAGAGCAACATCAGCTCCATTGTCCATTCCCTAAGTCTCTGATCAGATTTGGAGGATAATATCCCACAACCAACCCAATTACATCCAACCCCACCTTATGATGCTTTTGCTCAATTAAGGGGAAGGAAAAGGAATGAGTGTTTTGGATAGTGAGTGGCATAAACACTTCACTGAGCTGCTTTGTACCAAACATTGTGGCTGAAGCATGCAGGTAGTGCCTCTTCTTGGCAAGAGGAGAAGATGGGAAGGGAATGGAGGGGTATGGTCTGAGTGCAGGTAGATGGGACTAGGGGAAAATAAATGGTCGGCACGGACTGGAAGGGCCGAGAAGGCCTGTTTCCGTGCTGTAATTGTTATATGGTTATATATGGTTATAGCATAAGTGGGCCTCAGAGATGTTGAAAAACCTGTTGTATCACCAGCTAAGTGACTGAACACAGGTTACAAAGCTTCTGATCTGCTCTTGGAGCCAAAAGTGTTTGTGCAGCTAATGCAGTTGAATTTTTGATATACAGTGACCCCCTGATAATAATGGATGGGGGGGGAGGATATAGTAGACTATAAGACCATAAGATATAGAAACAAATTAGGCCATTCAGCCCATTGAGTCTGCTCTGCGATTCTCCCCCCCCCCCCTTTTAAAGGACTTACCGTACACCGTGTTTTAGCTGTCTTTTTACAGCGCCAACCCTCCTGTTCATCGCAGTGTGTATCTGTATATCACCTTGGCTTTGCACCGTATGTTTTTTAGACAGGGCAAGGGGGGGAAGCGCTGTCTAAAAAATTCACATGGGCTGGTGAAGGAAGCGATGTGTTTGTGTGTGTTCCACTCTGACAGTCGCCGTTCCAATTCCCAGTTTTTCAGGCGACTGCCGGCAACTTGACATTCGCCGGCAGTCGGCTGAAAAATCGCCTAAAGGGCCTGTCCCACTTTCCCAAGTTATTCACCAATTCTCCTGAGATATTCACGAATTCTCCTGAGTTTTCAAACTCACAGAATGTTCGTAACGAGTCCGTAGGAGTCCGTGGATATATCATAGCAGCTCGTTATGCCAGCCGCAGGTACTCGGGGCATCAGGTAATTCGGGATGTTTTTCTGGCCTGATGAAAAATGTCCACGAGTAAAAAAAATAGCCCTGAGTACCTACGGCTGGCACAACGAGCCGCTACGATATATCCATGGACTCCTACGGATTCGTTACGAACATTCGGCGAGTTTGAAAACTCAGGAGAATTCGTGAATAACTCGGGAGAATTCTTGAATAACTCGGGAAAGTGGGACAGGCCCTTAAGTGGGACAGGCCGATTAAGCATAATTAAATCCAAGATAATTAAAGCATTTTTAAAATTAATTGTGCAGCACTCTTTCTGCATGGTTGGACTTCCTTAAAAAACAAATACAATAGCTTTAACTTCCATTGAACAAGCTTTTCATTAAACACTGCACCAAGTCCAGAATCATTGCAACTAATGTTCATTTAATTGCATGCTTTACAAGTTACGTGATGCCTAAACCCCTTTGGGAAATTTTCAGGTGTGGCACCTTAACATTTGTGAAATGAAGAAAGGAATGAAAGGGAGTATGCTCCCTTAGCTATCAGAATGAGTGCAAGTCATCATGCCAGGAACACTTCCACTCCATCATTCAATATATTGTTTAATGCTGCTTCACTTTATAGCGTTGACAAGCAGAGATAATCACAGTAGAAATTTATTGTCATAGTTAAAAAGGCAGAGTATTAGCTTGGAACAACTTTAATCCAGAGTACGAATAGATTAATTAATCAAATTACAAATAGGATTACATGCATTAGACAACCGCAGATTAAATATTATTGAACTTGCGTCATGACTATGAGGGCAAATGAGACATGCAAGTCTCGTCGAGCCAGTTCTCACAAACAGCAGGAGTTTCATTGATGGAGGAGGGAACACGGCATAGGAGACACAAGAACAGAGCTCGGTTTTAATTAGAACGATGTACCTTCAGTTTGATGTATCATCCACATAGAAACAACTGTAAATGCTGCATTTATGATAATTACATGAAGTGCCTTGTACAATAGCTCCAATTCATCTATCCTGCTCTAACTGAGTCTGATGCCCCCATTGAATTGCATCATCTGGTTTAAAGTGTTCTTGTTGAGTTCAGGGGGAGGGGAGGGTGTTAATTTCATAGAGGAAGTAACCAACTTCAGAGAATATATTTTATATAGCACTCTGTACTGGACACTAAATGTTTGGAATCAACTCTCTGCAAGTGTTGGAGTAATAGGATGGGAAGAACAGAGTCTTAACTTCCTGGTGGTTTTATTGTAGTGAAATTACAGGGAACAGACAACCAACATATCCCAGGAAGCTATCAGCAGCATTACCTTGAGATCATCAGAACTCCAATCTCCCATTTAATCATACAACATGCTGGTGTGAACAGTCTCTTCAATATCCCTTGGTGAAAATCATTAGATTAACTAAAATTATAATTTGGTGATTGGTAGCATACCATAGTAGGCAGAGGTTCCAGAAAGGCCAACCATGCTCTCCCAGCAACTACCATGCACAATATTTGCTGCCTTGTCAGTGTTACTCATATCACTGGATCAAATGAACATAAAATACCAGGTCTGGAATCAAAAGATCTTGAACTGGTGACTGAGTGCACTGCTAATGATCAACCTACTACAGATGGAGTGTGGGAAATTCCTGTCTTCTAGACACGTACTTTTCCTGGACCTCAGCAGAATGCACGTAGTGGCTGAGCTCATATTTGCAATAACGAGTGATAAATTTCATCTTCATCCAGGAAACCCTGAGCTTTAATCCAGTTTCCACCTCCCCTATTTCATTTCTGCCAGGCTAAATACGTTTGGTATTAGACTGCAGCCCAATGACTATCTCCTGAACCATCAACAAAGTCTGTAACCTGGTCCAATTCTGCTGAGTCAAGTTCATTTTCATCTTCATTTGGTATTTTGTCCAAGTTTCCAGGAAGTTCTGAAAATATATTTTTTAATATGACCATGGTTACGCTCATCAAATTTGGCACATGCTAAAGAAACATAACTTTTATCGTGACGTGACAGAGAATTTATTGCAGAATGCAAGATTAAATATATTTCCTTCCCCAGTGGTTTTTTGTTCTTACCAGTACAAGTAGGTGGTGCAGAGTTCCACAGTCCATTGCTCAGGCATTTTATCGTGTCTCCTCCCACCAGTTCGAATCCAGGTCGGCAGGTGTATGTGACCAAGGATTCGCAGACTGAAAAATGGGCATGAGAGACCAAAGGGATGGCTCCACAAGAGGTTCCTGTAAAGAAAAGAAATGGAAGCTGTTATTAAAGAGAGGTTTAGCGTTCCAAGGAATAGCTGAATAAGCATTTGTCAAATTATAAGCACTGTCCTTATCGTATGGACTTTACATCAATATAATCTGAACTGTTGTTGAATATTTAAGAGGAACTCTTTCCTTTGACTATCAATAAGACTGACTGAAATTAAATAGTTGTTTTTTCCAGTTTAGATGTAGGTGATTCTGGATCATAAGTGTAAGTGGCGGTCAGTGCAGAAAGAACAAAGACAGCCACTGGTGATGAACTCCACAATTGCCTCACAGTGCCTCAATGCAACCTGAGCTACTTGAGTAGAAGAGTGTGTGAGACTGGGGTCTCAAACCCAACTGAAGGTCCCCGAGCTGCAAGGCAGCTGTTATCTGTGCCTTCCTCTATGTTTCTGAGACATAAAACACAACAGACACTTCAAAGCACTGTACGAATCACTGATACTGTCTCAGCAAAATCTTACAAATCTACTGGCAAGCCATGTGAACCAGGGTCAGTGTGACTGAGGCTTAATTACACATAGCTGGGTCGCTTGGACAGGCCATCTTATTTGTATGCCTGACACCAGGCTCACGAAACAGACACTCTGCTCCAAGATCTGTCACAGCAGAGATTATGAAGTGGATAGAAGAAATTACTTAAGTATAATTCTACATCTTCCTTGGAAAAACTGTCATATTATCACTGACTGTGATAATGACCCGTGACTATTTAAAGCGGAGAAGAGTCTATCTAGGTGGCTCTGAGAATCTCATCCTTTCATCCTGAGCACATAGGCACCCGACATAGATAGTTGAAACATTATGCCGTCTCCATAATTTTCTCCAACTCACTCTGTTACAGATTTGCTGCACCATAGACTCTGCAGGTTACAGAATGTATAAATTGGGCACTGGGAAATACAGAGAATAAAGTGGAAGTGATATATCTTTAATCCCAAGGAGCTGCCTAAGAAGGCAGAGATATAACGAAGACAACAAGTAAAGTGTTTCATGGGTCTTTGACAGATTACCTCAGACTTGAGAAGATGTTTACATACAGAGTGAAAAGGAACCGGATTAAAGTTAAATACTACTGATAATTTATAAAGTAGATTAAAATGCTGATCTTTTTTTTTTTTACACGGTACTTAGCTAGATAATATCTTTGAACCTAATCCATTTAACTGATTTTGTCAGCATTGTTGTTGGAATCATCTGAAGTATAAAATTGAACAGTAGTTTAAAGTGTTTCAGTTACATATCAATCACATAAATTAAAGTTTTGAAAAGTGATCTGGAAAGTGACTGAATGTTCTAAATGTAAGAAAGAACACTTCAGAAAAGTTGTGTAAATATTGAAGTTGAACAAGTGAGTTTAACATAGTGAAAGACAGAAGATTAGCAAAGGAAATAATTGGACGGATAGGCAAATGCTTGATCAAAGAAGTTCATTTAAAGGAGTGTTTACAGGAGGAAAGAGAGACTGAGAGAATCGGGGAAGTAATTTCAAAACTAAGCTTATAGTGCAGCATTAAAAACTGGGGATAATCAAGAAACATAGAAAATAGGTGCAGGAGTAGGCCATTCAGCCCCTCGAGCCAGCACCGCCATTCAATATGATCATGGCCAATCATCCAAAATCAGTCACCCGTTCCTGCTTTCTCCCCATATCCCTTAATTCCATTAGCCCTTAGAGCTATATCTAACTCTCCTCGAATACATCCAACGAATTAGCATCCACTGCCTTCTGTGGCAGAGAATTCCACAGATTCACAACTCTCTGGGTGAAAAAGTTTTTCCTCATCTCCGTTCTAAATGACCTACCCCTTATTCTTAAACTGTGACCCCTGGTTCTGGACTCCCCCAATATTGGGAACATTTTGCTGTACTTGCATACTTACTTTCAGTGACTGATGTACAAGGACACCCAGGTCTCGTGGTACCTCCCCTTTTCCTAATCTGATACCATTCAGTAAATAATCTGCCGCCTTGTTTTTGCCGCCAAAGTGGATAACTTCACATTTATCCACATTATACTGCATCTGCCCACTCACCCAACCTATCCAAGTCACCCTGCATCCTCATAGCATCCTCCTCGCAGCTCCCACTGCCACCCAGCTTTGTGTTATTAAGAGGTCAGAATCAGAATTTACTTCAATGTTAAGAGCCATCACCATTTGACCACATTGATCTTAGTTTTAGGACAAAAATAACTGTGTCAACCTAGACTTGGTGCCTGTGGTCACTGCATGATTGCACTGACCATGGGCTGGATGTGGAAGGCTGTCAGATTGGCTCTCTGCCCAGTGGAGTCCAGTGATGTTGTCCAGGGAATGGTTAGACCATTGAGGAAAGCTCCTGTCTCTGACCACAGACAAAGCCAGCGGTGTGTTTTCCCTACTGTCAGAGTTGGAAGAGATTTTAACAATTTGTAAATGGCATTTAGGGATAATTAAGAACCATTCATAGTTGAAATAATAAGTTAGAAAGTAAAGATCAAGTTGGCAAAATAAATTTAAAATCAAGTGAAGTAACATATTTTCCCAACTACCTCCCGCCGTTTTATCTAACAATCCCCGTTTAAACCGATGACCTCATCAAGTTTCAACGCTGAGTTTGAACGGGCGAGGAACCTGAGAAACAATTTTGCAGTGAAACACCGTAAATTAACATTACAGAGCCGTGCCGTAGGACTCCACGTAGAGTCCAGTGGCATCGTAAGCTTGACAGAATAAGTTCTGCCAATCTTTCGGTGAGCGCCAGACTCAATGCATGCCCACTGTCTAGTGTCTGGGGCAAAAATAGGGCTTATTTCTATCTTTATATTTACTTATTTATTTTTTAGTCTTTTTAATTATTTTTTGTCTAGAGCATAAATAGGGTGAACATGAGGTTCCACTGCCAGCATGATTCAAACCAAATATCTGAACTAACTGAAGGTTTATTAGCAACATACCATCAATCATTTCTCTCCAGGCCCTCAGGTCCACTCGTTGTATGTGATCACACCTGACAAAAGCTTCTGGGTATGGTCTGAATGTAAGTACATCCCAAGGAACATTTTCAATCCTGGTATTATCACAGATGAAGGCAGAGAATGAGACCTGTTGAAGAGCCTGCTGTTGCTTAGCAGTAAAAACTCCTTTGTTTTTCCACCAGAATCTAAAAAACAAAGAAATACAGAGACCGATATTAGGAAGAATGAGAAGATTTAGGTCAACATTTATCCCTTTGTTCTATAGAATATGGTCTTCTTTCATTGATTACTTAAAAGGGTAGATCGGTTCGGCAGGGAACCCTAACTGAAATTTGGACTCAGGATTAGATGAAAAGTTATATTCTATATTCCTTGATCTTATCTCCAATGACGTATTAATGGTAAATTATTCCATTCTTCATGATTTCTTTTTGACTTATATTTTATTTTTCTCTCTGTTTCTCTCTCTTTAAAAAAAAGTGTTTTATTAGAGACAAAATTATTCATTTGATAATATTAATAATGTATGATTGTTGCACACGAAATATTACTATCATAATATGTGTTTGCTAATGTACTGCTTACCTACTCTAATAAAAAATATATATATTAAAAAAAAAACATTTATCGCTTATGTATCCCAATGCAACTGATATTTGTCGTAGCGGAGCTCTGTCTACTGTGTCTCCCTAAATAATATCACCAACCTATGTTATTCATATATGTGAGCCCTTAGAGACATTACTGTGATAACCTGTTTGTCTTTCTTAAGTTAAGGATAATATTGAGAACTGGTCTTCTCCATTCTGGTGCATGGACACAAAATGGCATTAGGTGGACTGCAAATAAATATATTGTATTATATGTAGTTAAAAGAAATTTCTAAGGTTAAAATATTCCAAATGTCCACACTTATACGTCAGACCTTAAAATTGCTGAGCACATTTTCGGGAATGTGCTGGGATAACAACTATCTGACACCTGGCTTTGCTGGGGCATGGCTTTGTCAAGGTTGGTCTTTCAACTGCATGTGATGTAAGAATCCCCAAATCATTTCACATTCTCCATCTCTCAGGCTGATCTTCGTGCGTATGGCGTGCACAGCCTAAAGGTGTAGGACAACTTGTTCTATTTGATCTTATTTGATTGTGCACGCCTGGTTGATTGCATTCGTTGAAACTGGGCGGACCACGTGAAGGCTGCAATCTTCCACCCCACAGGCTGATCTAAATCAAGATCAGTGCATACATAAAAATTTAAAATGCTTGAAATACCCAACAGGTCAGGCAGCAATTGTGGCGTGAGATACAGAGTAAAAATCGATCCATCGATGGTAGGCTGCAGAGCGACCGGAGATACAATCCGGAAAATAATTGCATTTCAACTCAAATTATTGGATCAGCTTCCAGTAAAATGGTGAGGCAGTAGCCAAAAGTTGATAGTTAGTGACATGCTGTTGGCAAGACAACCCTATGACCTGCCCCGTTGATTCAGGCAGGAAACCGAAAAGGATTGCAGTTGGCAGAGAGTCACCTTGATCTTTGAAAAAGGTGCTTATAAATGGTGGAGGTGGTCAAAGGTTAGAGAGGAAATTAGCTCTAGAAACTAGCTGCAAAAGATTTACTGGATTGGTGGTGATTCATTAGCATGAAAGAGAGCAAACACTGTCATATGCTGAGAGAAGGGAGCGGCTGGGCATGTATACTCTGGAGTTTAGAAAGATGAGTGGAGATCTATTGAAACATATAAGATTATTAAGGGTTTGGACACACTAGATTCAGGAAACGTGTTCCCGATGTTGGGGGAGTCCAGAACCAGGGGCCACAGTTTAAGAATAAGGGGCAAGCCAGTTAGAACGGAGACGAGGAAACACTTTTTCACACAGAGAGTTGTGAGTCGGTGGAGGCCGGTTCTCTGGATACTTTCATGAGAGAGCTGGATAGGGCTCTTAAAGATAGTGGAGTCATGGAATATGTGGAGAAGGCAGGAACGGGGTACTGATTGGGGATAATCAGCCATCATCACATTGAATGGCGGTGCTGGCTCGAAGGGCCGAATGGCCTACTCCTGCACCTAATGTCTATTGACACATAACAAATCAAGTAATTCATTCTAAAAAAAAATAGAGGGCTGTTGATTTGAATCTCCAACACAAAGATAAAAAGATTAACACAGAGCTGTAAGAAAACCTACATGTAACAGAGCAAATGATTCACAACACGAGACCAGGATCTATGAGTCACGCTCCTGTGGTCGCATGTCTACAGCTGTCCTGTCATTCCCCTTGTGGTTGGTTCAGTGGAGTCAACAAATAAGTGGAAAACTCTACAGAATGCCCTAGGAACACTGCACTGTGTAGATATGGGCAACAAATGTAAATTAAAAAGCCTAGAATCATCAGGATTATGTGGGGAAGACAAGTGACCTGTTTCTATTATCATTACAGGCTGCAACCTGTTACAAATAAATAATGATGATGCTATAAATTGAGATGACATGGGCAGGAAGCTGGCTTGTTGCAATTATCCAGGTTGCGTCAGTAGCGAGCTTCTGCAAACCAGGAAAGGAAATGTTGACCAAACTTACTCAGAGGTGTAAACCCAGAGATAAAGTCACATGTTGAAAACACAGACTTCTCTAATGCCTGAAGCAAATGGGGCGAAGAGTTGTTTTTGTAAATATCCAATTACAAGGAAGAGCCAGTACCACCAAGAGCGCCACACGATTGGCGCCCCGCCAACAGTCTGTTTTTTCGTCTCTTTTTAATTTTTAGTGCGTTTTAAATGCCTTGTAACTGTTCTCTGGTTTGTTTTATGTGGGGGGAGGGGAGCGGGGGAAACTTTTTTTCAGTTTTTTACCTTGCCTGAGATGCGATTATTTCCCGGATTGCATCTCCGGTCGCTCTGCGTCCTACCATCGATGGAGCTGGAGGCCTCCTCGGACTGTATTTTGGCCCCACCGCGGACTTAACATTGGAGTCAATCCCTTGCCTGGGATCGCTCAAACCGCGGCCTGCGGACTTTAATTGGGAGCTAGCAGTCTCGGGAGAGACTAGTCGGGAGCTCCAATGACACAGAGGTTCGACCAGCCCCGACGCGGGGTTTGATCGCCTGGCGCGGGGTAGCTGACATCCCCCCCCCCCCCCCCCCCGATGCAGGAGCTAATCGCCCAGATGCGGGGGGCCAAAACACCGCTGGCTACGGGAGTCAAGATCGTCCTGTCAACAGAGGGCTCGAGGCCCGTGACCACGGGAAAGGAAAGAAGGGAAGAGATTTGAAGATTTCTGTTCGCCTTCCATCATTGTGAGGAATGTGGAGGAGAAACTGTGGTGGAGAGTGGTGAATCTCTGGAATTCTCTGCCACAGAAGGTAGTAGAGGCCAGTTCGTTGGCTATATTTAAGAGGGAGTTACAATGTGGCCCTTGTGGCTAAAGTGGTCAGGGGGTATGGAGAGAAGGCAGGTACAGGATACTGAGTTGGATGATCAGCCATGATGTTATTGAATGGCGGTGCAGGCTTGAAGGGCCGAATGGCCTACTCCTGCACCTATTTTCTATGTTTATGTTAAAATGTATTTTGTGTGTTCCATTGCTTTTTATTTGTATGACTGACTTGGCAGATGAAATTCCTCATATGTTACAAAACATACTTGGCTAATAAAGTATTATTGTGATTGTATTCTCCCAGGACTTATATGGATCCAGCACATTCACATACCAATTTCCCTAGTTGATCTGTAAAGAAACCAAATTATATTTGGTGGTCTTCCATTGATTGCTGTAAGCTAAACTCCCTCATGTATTCACCTATTGCACAAAAAATTGGCACATTGTATCCTGGATGTTGACGGGCACCCAATGCTTCATCACCCTTGGAACTTGCAGCGGGTTTTGAGGTTTTCTATTTTGGAAAGAAATACCAATATGCCTCTACACAAGATCTATGTTAGGAATTCCAACATGACTTATATTTTAAAAAAATAGCAAAGGTATTAAAGATTTTCAAATCGGGGTTTGTTTCAATATGTGGACAATCTTTCCCTGATGTAGACAATCTTTCCCCGTCTATGAATCTTAGGAAGGCATATCTTTAGGTGATTCATGAATTGCCTGAGTTCTTAATTGAATCATTCTGAAGGCCAGCTAGTCTGCTTAAATGCCACATTCAGACCACAAACACCTGGTTAAGTGGAGCCGCTTCACAACGTGCAGCTTCAACTAAACCAAGGCACTAATTGGTGCCTTCAGGGGAAAGTCAGGAGACCACATCCAGTTTTCTTTGGTGGTGAAGAGAATTGTCACCTTCAAACTGTTGGGCTTTAACATCTCAGGTGACCTGCCCAGGGCCCAGCACATAAGATGTGGCAGCATCTCAATTTTCTTAGACGTTTAAAGAGATTTGGCATGTCACCAGGTGACTCTGCAGAGATTATCCTGACTGGTTGTATAATGGCCTGCTCCACCATTTCCAATACACTGGAATGCAAGAAGCTGCATAGAGGGTTGCATTTAACCTGGGCACAGCTCCCTACCCTCAAAAGCATCCGGAGGCACTGCCTCGAAAAGGCAGCATATATCATCAAGGATCCCCACCATCTGGGCTACACCTTTTCTTGTTGCCACCATCGTGCAGGAGGCACAGAATTCTGACGTCTAATACCATCAGGTTCAGAAACAGCTCCTTTCCGACAACCATCAGGTTTTGAAAACTGACCTGCACAACCCTATTGCTACTTCAAGCGCCCAGAAACAGAACCCTACACATTGCTATGTACTTGTTTTCTCGTGATTTGAACATGGAGCTGCTTACTCCTAGAAAAAGGGTATGGGAAAAGCCTTGTGAGCAAGGACTTATGTCGCCAAAGAACTGTGAAGAAAGAGGAAGAGATATCCCCATAATGACCTTTCTGTCTTGGGCCTCCTCCATTGCCAGGCCACATGCAAATGGGAGGAACGAGACCATTCTCAAACCAAAACTTGACCCATTCCTTCTCTCCAGAGATGCTGCATGTCCTGCTGAGTTACTCCAGCTTTTTGTGTCTATCTTCGGGTTTAAACCAGCATCTGCAGTTCCTTCTTACAATCCAATGGTATGAACATTAAATTCCCCAATTTTAAATAATACCCTCCTTACACCCTCTTACTTTCCTGTAGTTTCTTCTATCTTGTGTACTTGTTTTTGCCGACTGCAGTAAGAGTGACCTGTATTGTGTTTAATACTGTTTAAAACTGTATTGTGATCATCTTTATTGTGAATAAGATGAGCGAAGTAAAATTGCAGGACCACCACCGATTTTCCAGTAATGTGGGCTAGCACCTTCTTTAATCCGGACAAAATTACAAGAACGCACTTTAAAACCCCCTCCCTAGAAGTCACCCTGATTTTGTAGTACCTAGGCTGGGTGAGGTGACCGATCTCAACCTCATCGGGACTTTCGTGGCCGATCGGTGAGTTGGATTTGCCCCCTGCTGCGGGGGCTCTGGACTTGACCCGGTCGGAGCCGGCAGATCTGTTCCCATAGCGGCTGACTTTGTGGGCCTCTGTTGGTCCAGCAAAGCGGGTAATACAGCAATGCGCTGGAACCAAGTGTGCCGGAAAACCAGTGGTGGACCTGTATAACCGATCGAGTCATTGGATTGGATAGATTCAGTTTCCACAACAGGTTTGTAATTAAAATCACAATGCATTTGTTACCTGTCTCCATCTCTGAGGTTCTTGAACTGTCGTCCTATCAAGCAGCTAAACAATGGGCCCACCCTGCCACCTTCCTCAAAGGGTTCAGAGATTCCCCCGACCCACACGTCAATGTTCTCTGGCGTTCCATATAATTCGAGGAGATTAGATGCAAGTTCCATATTCTTGAGGATGAATGAAAGATCAAAGAGACCACGGGGTTCAGATAGTCCACAGAACTTTCGCCATGCATTGTAACCTGGATTTGGGGTTGGGAGATGGAGGTTAATTGTTTCCTCATCAGTTAAGATAAACAAAAAAAAGATAAGTGCAAGAAAATAAAGAGCATCAACAATTGTGCAATCTGAGAATTTGCAAATTGAGCCTATGTAATATAGCATCCTGTATGATTCATCATCTATTTTTTTTTAAACAAATGGATAAGTCACAGAGTGGCAAAATAGTTATCGACACCTAGTGACTGATTGGGCTGAGGGAGCTGAATCAGTAAGTCAGGACCTTCACTGAAACCATCTTCTATTACCTTGGAGCCCATGGTCCCTGGATCGCTGTATGTTAATGGCAGATAGGTCCTGATTCATCTCATGCTCTGATACAACCAGCTTCTCCCTCAGCTCATCTGTCATCATTGCATCTTGGGTCTGCAATTTGGCCGGGTAACCAAATAAACCGCGGATGATTGGATCAATACCTCCTAAACAACAACAAACAACAGCTATTTATGTTTACATTTAATGCCTGATTAAATTTAAATGAAAATGGGATTGTAAATCAGATTTTTTTTTTAAATGGCACGGAATTATTAGAAAAATGTAAATAACTCATTGTAGGTAAGTCACCAAGAGAGTATGGGAGACTTCCTAGGGTATTGAGTTGAGGTACAGAAGGAAATTAAATGGTTACTAATTAAACCTTTTTAAGGCAGGCATAGATAGATTCTTGATTAGTATGGGTGTCAGGTGTTATGGGGAAAAGGCAGAAGAATGGAGTTAGGAAGTTAGGAAAGAGAGACGGATCAGCTATAATTTGAATGGTGGAGTAGACTTGATGGGCCAAATGGCCTAATTCTGATCCTATCACTTATTAACTTATGAGAGTGCCAATGAGGGTGATAAAGTCGAGGTGATATGCATTGGCTTTCAGAAGCTGTTGATAAGGTGCCACATAATAGGTGTAGCAACAAAATTCAGAACACATGTCATCCAGTCGGATTAAATAGTGGGATAATGGATAGGTGGAGCAATTGTGGATTTGGAGTTACAGGTATAAATTAAAGGGGAAGAAAATAGTAAGATTAAGCGAGAACTTACCAGTTTGAAGTTTGATCTTTATTTTATGAGAAGTCGAGTTGAGGGACTCGAGTTGATAAAGAAATGTAATTACTTGCTACAGATGTTGTGTGAGTAAAGTACATTCCGATTAAGGCAGTACATTTAAATATTAAGCCAAAAATAGTTGTTTGATGTAGTTCGTGAGAAGGCTACTTAGTGCATGTAAAGGAAATGTACATTTGAATGTGAACCTAACTATATTGTGTATAGTTATAACTACACCCATACAAGGTGTCTTCTACTAAAATTAGAGCAAACATCCATTATGACATAGTCTTGATCTTGCACTTTCCTACAGACATTTCAAATTAATTAGTTTAGAGATACAGTGCGAAAACAGGCCCTTCGGCCCACCAGCGATCCCCATACACTAGCACTATCTTACACACTAGGAACAATTTACAATCTTTACCAAAGCGAATTAACCTGCAAACCTGTACATCTTTGGACTGTGTGAAGAAACCAGAGCACCCAGGGAAAACCCACGTACACACGGGGAGAACATACAAACTCTGTACACACAGCACCTATGGTCAGGATCGAACCAGGGTCTCTGGCGCTGTAAGGCAGCAACTCTACCGCTGTGCCACATGCCACCCTTACAGCTGCCCCTTATTCTATATCTCAATAATGAGTATTTGATGAGACATGGTGGAAACAACCTCTGCACCAAACTCGTGGTAGACCTAGGCCATTGATGTGAAAGTACAAAAGCCATTAGTTCCTGTAGTTGATCTTATTTGTATCTGTTTGGGAATTTGGAAGCATAACTTAGAAAGTTGTTCTATGACCGATCCCACTCTAACACAATTACTGAACACCAAAGTGCAGCAATAATTTAACTTGGCTGCTGTTATTTGCACATGGAATAATAATTATATTACAGACCTTCCTCGATTAGATTCCTCGGAGTAAAGTAAGTATCATGCAGGAATTTGCTGGGATATTTTGGGTCCTCCTGGTACATTTCATTGAAACGTTTCACCACTGGTTGCACAGTAACATGCCCAAAGCGCATGGCAGCTGTAGCAAAAACATTAGCAAGCCTGGGATCGGCAGATTCATTGTAGCCTTGATATTCGGATAAGTACTTCCTCGTTGCATGCTTTCCAATTACCCGCGGAATATAATCCCTGTAGGTTATAATCTGTTGGAGAAAAAGCAAAAAGGAATTATTAAACATTTGTTATATATTGTTTTAATTGTTGATTCACACTCCTTAATTCTCCTCCATTATTTAGTCATGGAGTCAGACAGTATAGAAACAGACCTTTGGCCCAATTTGCCCACAACAAACAAGATGCTCCATCTGTGTTACTCCCACCTGCCTAGGTTTGCCATATCCCTCTAAATATTTCCTATACATGAATCTGTCCAAATGGCTTTTAAAATATTTCTCTCACTTTCTTTTCTGATTGTCATTCCATTACTCTACTTTCCGAAATAGACTTCCTCTGCAGGAGCATGGACTGGGTACAGGGATGTAACAGGAATGTCTCCTGCTTTTCTTTCACCTAATCCAAACAATCATCTTTGAACCCATCACAAACCTGGTAGCCTTGCCACAGGTCCCATTCTCTGTCCCACTTACTGTCTCAGATGAAAGAAAATCAGTAATATGTATATCTTAACCAGAGCTGGATTTCCAATTCATATTTTGCCACTTATAAGGAGAGATTATATTTCACACAGTCGGCCTCTGTCCTTGCCTCATCTACTCAATAATGGAATCTGAATTTGTGCTTTTATTGTCACCTCCAGCCAGAGTTATTTCAATGCTCCCTAAGCCAATCTCCCAGCATCCATAAAGTTACTTAATTTTATAATTTGGATGCAAAGTCACTATTGAAAGGTATGATAAGGAACTGCTTAGACACATGCAAAGAGGTGCAGATTGCCACGTGTGTACAGTCCCACATTTACAATAACACAGGAGATACAGTAATACAGAAACTGTTAGGTGGATAAAGGTTTGCTTTTTCTCTTTCTCTAACCTGCTGGTTCCATGATATAACAGAAATGATCCTGGAAGTCAATCTTTATCAATTAATCTGTGGTAGCTCCAGACAGATTAGAAATGTCCAGAACTGAATGAACTTTGGAAACCTGGTTGACAAAACCTCGCATCATTTCCAGTTATGCTCCAATTTGCCTTCACCTGATGAAAAGCTCCAATGATTTTCCTCGCCTCCTGATAGATGGTTTCTCCACTCCAGTGTGGATTCAGTCTCTTCAGCTCCCTCGCTAAACGATTATGTTCCCGTAGAAATATCGTATGGAATGCCAACAGTCCCAAATTTTCATTTGCTCGGCCATCGCCTAGGATTGATGGGATAATTGCATTATTTACACAAGGATGAAAACGTGAGGTCAAAATGTATGGGTGAGTGAATTTATGCTACGATTAATAGTCCGAGGATCTGCAATTACCAAATAGGAGTGAACAAATAAGGCAAAATGAATCTCTAAATAACTAGTTAAAGCAGAGGTGGTTCGAGGAATGTATACCAGGTAAATGGCCTGATTGATCAGAAAGGCAGAGATTCTCAGATTTGATCCAGTGGTCTAAATGTGCAGTACAGAGACACTTTCTTGATTACAGTCTAATAACTGTGAAAAAATTAATACTTACATTTTGGGAAAAAACAGCAGCCCCCACAATTAAAATGTGGATTACGGAAATGACCGACACCTTACATTTGGAAAAAATAAGATTTGTCTTAATTGACAAACCAGAATTATTTGTTAGAATATGGTCTCCATTTATTGAATTCTTGAAAAAGTAAATTGGTTTAACACAAGATCAGCATTGAAGCCTGAGTTTGGGATTGGATGAATAGTTACACTTAACATCTCCTGGATCTATCTCCACAATTTTGTTATTTTTAATTTCTTTTTTCGTCCTCTTTTTCTCTTTATTAGATTATAGTTTCTCTTATCTTTTTCTCTCTTTATCTTTATTCTTTAAAAAAAAATCAAAAAAAATGAAGCTATGTAAGAACTCTGTAATTACATTGTCACGTACTATTATTTGTATACATGCTTCTAATAAAAATATTTAAAAAAATAAAAAATAAATATGCAGTATTCACATTAAGGCCCTGTCCCACTTTCACCATCTAATTCACAACCTTTTTTACTCGTGGACATTTTTCATCATGTTGAAAAAACACCCCGACCTACTTGATGCCGCGAGTACCTACGACTAGTATCACGACCTGCTACGACCTACCTACGACCTCCTACGACCTCGTGACGACCATGCTGCGAGTATGAGTTAAGGGCAAACTCTGCAGAGGTCGTAAAAGTGGGACAATCCCTTTAGCAGGCTTAATGATGGCTCAGAGGACAGTGTGCATGATATTCAATAACTTGAACACTAGGACGGTGTTATATTTATTCTACATCACCATCAACAATTTCTTACCAGCATGCATACAGGGAATATTAATACTGGGGCATAAGGACTTGTTGTAGGCCATTGGATAAACATTTGGCTGGCTAACATTTCTGAAAGGCAAATATTGCAGGTTGTGGTCTGAAAAGGTTGGGTTGACTTTCAACAGGCCCAGTTGATTGGTGAAATTTCTGAGTTTCTTTGCCTGGTTTTCTGTGCTGCCGTAAACATTGCTGGCGTCGATGTAAGCTGTGTGTGCATTGATCTGCTCACATCCATTCCTGTTCCCAAATCCCAAGCGGCATGTGAGAGCCGAACGGGTGAATGGAAGGCACCGTCGACTGTCTGTAGCCTGAAGGTCATCACAAGTTACCTGAGGATGAACAACAAGGGAAGGGGTGATAGATCAGGGTAGGGGAGCAGTTTAATGAATGCATGAGCTGTTTACTATTGAAGTGTCTCTGGAATGGTTTTAATGTACAATTTAAAATAATAACAAAATGCTGGAATACTAAGTAGGTCAGGTGCATCTGTGGGAAGAGAATTAGAGTTAATTATAGGACAGAGCCCTGTGCACAGAAATGATTCACATTTAAATTAAATTGGACATTTTTTCAAAAAGCAGCTGACCACCGTAACACTGTTTAAGATGTGCGTTTCTCTCATGTGTTGCTAGAATTTGTGCTTGTCAACTGACACCTATCAGTGTACACCTGCATTAATTTGCAATCGTTCTGGTTTTTAGATCTCAAAGTGGCCACAGTGCATATTGAATTACCGTCTGTGGATAGTGGAAAATACATGGAGTGGTTGCCCTAGGGCTGAGAGTAAATTAACATTGAAGAGATTTCACAATGTTTGAGGGAGCAGTAAAGGCGGGGAATGGAAGCAAGAAGGGGAAAATTAACTGCATAATCTTGTCAGGCACTATTCTCTCAAGGTCCAAGATAGCAGGTGCAAGATGAGACAGCATTAATACACGTGCAAGTTAAAAGGACATATGACTTTGCACTATAGGTATTGCCCTTAATGTCACTCTATATTTTACATTGTTATTCATTCCTTCCATTGCCAATATCAAGAGCTACAAGGGGCAAATTATCACAGCAATTGTTTTTAATAAAATGCAGTATAATGTGGATAAATGTGAGGTTATCCACTTTGGTGGCAAGAACAAAAAGGCAGATTATTATCTGAAGTGTCAGATTAGGAAAAGGGGAGTTGCATTGAGACCTGGGTGTCCTTGTACATCAGTCACTGAAAGTAAACATGCAGGTACAGCAGGCAGTGTGGAAAGCAAATGGCATGCTGGGCTTCATAGCGAAATAATTTGAATATAGGAACAAGGAAATCCTACTGCAGTTGTACAGGGTCCTGGTGAGATGAAACTTGGAGTATTTTGTGCAATTTTGGTCTCCTAATTTGAGGAAAGACATTCTTGCTACTGAGTGAGTGCAGCATAGGTTCACCAGGCTAATTCCCGGTATGGCGGGACTGACATATGATGAAAGAATGGATCGACTGGGCTTGTATTCACTGGAATTTAGAAGGATGAGAGGGGAACTTAAAGGGCCTGTCCCACTAACGCGACCTTTCAGCGACTGTCTTCGACCTTCAAGCTCGAGGGCACTCGCCTGAAAAACCTCAAGCTGGATCGACCGTCAGCGATGAAACCGTGAGCTGGATCGACCGACCGCACGCACACACACACACAACAAAGCCGGGGGCCAGGGAAAGCGGGGGAGCACTGTCTGAAATTCACACCCGCGATGAATAGGAATGTAAAAGACGGCTGCACAGTGTACGGTAAGTCCTCTAGAGAGTGCGCGGGGGGGGGGGGGGGGGGGGGGGCGGAGAGAGAAGGGGGGAGAAGGGGGGGGGAGAGACACTTTTAAGAAGCCATACAACATAATAAAGTTTAGCGGGCATTTTACATTACCGGTCGGTTTTCCTTGGTCCTGAAAACGACAATGAGCCAATTAAAATGCCTGGTCAGCGAAGGAGCTTGCCTACAGCTGCCCTCGACTGCGTATAACGACATAGCAACCCCACTCCACTGCTCTATGAGTTCAAAAGAACCATGCTGACCAATTTTTACTAGCGGAAAATTTACAACCAAACTGAGGCCGTGAGTATGCGGGACCTTCCCTTGAGCATGAAGAAGAGTTCCAGTGACCTCATAGGACCACAGGTCGACCATGCTACGAGTTTGAGTCGAGGGAAAACTCTTCTAAACTCACAGATTAGGTCGCCGCAGTGGGACAACCCCTTAAAGAAACATATAAAATTCTTAAGGGATTGGACAGGGTAGATGCAGGAAAAATGATCCCGATGTTGGGGGAGTCCAGAACCAGTGGTCACAGTTTAAGAATAAGGGGTAGCCCATTTGGGACTGAGAGGAGGAAAAAACGTTTTCACCCAGAGAGTTGTGAATCTGCGGAATTCTTTGCCACAGAAGGCAGTGGAGGCCAATTCACTGGATGTTTTTAAGAGAGTTAGATATAGTTCTTAAAGCTTATTGAACCAAGGGATATGGGGACAAAGCAGGAATAGGGTACTAATTTTGGATGATCAGCCATGATCATATTGAATGGAGATGCTGGCTCAAAGGGCTGAATGGCCTACTGCTGCACCAATTTTCTATGTTTCTATGTTTCTAATATAATAGATGAAGACTCCATGGGTTGTTTCCTGACTTTCCCAGAACAGTTTTAAGTCCTGTGACCTGGATATTCTTCTAATATATTCATTGGATTCCCCAAATGTATACACGGTGTTCTCACTATGTGAAAGAGGATCATAATGTGATTTCTATTAAGAATAAAAGGCTCTGGCAAATACGAAAAAAGATTTCAAAGACTGATTTAATTTTTCTATTAACAATTCATCAGAATGTACGGCAGCTCCAAATTAAATTCATCACAAAGGAGCATATCTTCAACCGATACCTCTGGGTTTCTCTTATTGAAACTATTGGAGTAGGGAAGAGGGAGGGATTGAATTTGCTTGACCTACAAGCAGCATCCCGGAGCATTGGAGCGCTGAGATCCGAGTATCCCAGTAAGTAGGTGCTCCCGGCACTGATCCACAAGGCAGCTTGCAGCTGAGCGAGCTGATCTGCAGGGGGCGCATCAGGGCCAGGTTCACACAAAATGGTGGAGTAACTCAGTGGGACAGGCAGCGCCTCTGGAGAGAAGGAATGGGCGATGTTTTGGGTCGAGACCTTTCTTCAGCCCCGCTGAGTTACTCCAGCATTTTGTGTCCACCTTCGGTGTATAAACAGCATCTGCAGTTCCTTCTTATACATTCTTGCAAAGGTTTTGCCTGAATGTCTGGGCTCAGTTATTCAGCTCAGGTTTTTTTTTAATTGCCTCCAGGTTTATGTGTTTGATTCACATTAGGTGGCTTGCAAGCAAAGCTCAGGATCAATAGACTGAGCATTGTACATATCTATGATATTTAATATCCATGTTAAGAGGCATTTAATGTTAAGAGGCATGTAAAACTATGAGAGGCACAGATAGAGTAGACAGTCAGAACCCTTTTTCTAGGGTGGAAATGTCAAAGACTAGAGGGCATGGGTTTAAGGTGAAGGGGGCAAAGCTTAAAGGAGATGTGCAGGAAAAGTTTTACTTTACACAGACGGTGGTGGGTGCCTCGAACGTGCTGCCAGGGGTGATGGTGCAAGTGGCACCATCTTGCACCATCCGCAAATGGTGGCACTATCGAGTGTGGCAGCCTCGCCAGCAGCTGTCTGTCATTTCATCCTTTTTGTTATTTTTAGTCTAAAAGTTTGTTTTTGGAGGTCTTTTAGTCTTTTTTATGTGTGGGGGGGGGGGGGGGCGAGGAAGGGGGAAACTTAGTCACTACCTGCGTCTTTTCTCCGAGCCGCATCTTCGCCCCCTCCTCGCGGCCTACCATCTGGATTGGCGCGGCCTTTCCTGCCGGAGACTGTTCAGAGCTTCAGCGGCGGCGCAGCACCGAATTCCATCGCGGAGCAGGCGATGCCTTACCGTGATCGCCGTGTGGAGCTCCGGAGGGACTGCCGACTTGCACACCGTGGAGCTGTGGTCTGCGGCACTTCCAGCCGCGGGCGGCGCTGACTCAAACATCGCGGAGCCCTGGGATCCTTCGCTGAGGATCGCCAGTGTTGGAGCTCTGCCCAGCTTGGCCTGCAGACTTCGGAAGCCGCGGTGTCTGGTAGGAAGCGGCCGCTTCGGAAACTCCAAGCCACTGAGAGTGTCGTTCCGATGTCGGAGTTGCACCATCCTGGCGAGAGGGCCTGAAACATTGGGCCGCCGTTGCGGCGACTGCGGAGGCCTCAATTGGCCCTGACCACGGGTGAATAAGAGGACTGAACTCTGTTAACATCCCTTACAGTGGGAAACGTTGATTCCGCTGTGGGTGATGTTTTATGTTAAATTCTATAGAGTGGGGTTTAACTTATTTGTGTGCTGCATGGTAACTCAAATTTCACTGCACCAATTGGTGTATGTGACAAAAAATGTCCCTTGTCCTTTGGTGGAGGTAGATTCAATAGTGGCATCTAAGAGGGTTTTAGATAGGCACATGGATATACATGGGGGATATGGATCACGTCCAGACAGAGGATATAGTTTAATTTGGCATCATGTTTGGCACAGACATTGTGGGCTGAAGGGCCTGTTCCTGTGCTATCCTGTTCTATGCTTTAAGGACAAAACACCACTGCTAAAGTACTTTCTCAGAGTTCTGCGATGCTTCTCCCAGGCATGGTTGTTTACAGGGCTTCACTCAACCACCTGTTGGGAGATTGTGCCTGGGAGCACACTGGAAGAAACCGCGGAATTCCGAAGACATGCGATCATGTACCTCGGGCAACTCGCCAGTGTTTGGAAGATCCAATCAATTTGTGTGGTAAGCAGAACAAAAGATGATGTACCGAGCAGCTGTGGAAATTGACTTGGAGTGCTTTCGGGAACAGATCACAGTTTTTGATCACAGATCACAGATCACAGTTTTTGATCACAGATCACAGTCTTTGTTCAATGCTGGCATACTCCCCAATTCAGTAGGTAAACATAACACCACTGGCAGTGTTAAATGCACCCAGATTAATATTTAATTTATCAATGGGAAATGCATGCCCTTCGGTTGTGGTTAACATTCTTACTTGCTCTACTCAGCATCCCTCCCTTAACTTGTTTCTCCTAACAACAGCCAGCCACCATCTCAAGATCCCCACTCCCCCACTGGCTCCATCTAGCTATCATCTCTCCTCCTCCCCCACCTTCCCACCTCAGTTGATTCCACTGATCACCCTCCAGTCTCTGCCTCACCCCTCCCTCTCACTTCTATATACTGTACTGGCACTCTCCCCTCTACGCTCCTGATGCAGGGAACTTGACCCGAAACTACAATCATCTCTTGGCCTCTATTGATGCCGCTCGACCCACTGAGTTCTTCCCTCAGTCTGTTTTTTTTCATTCATGTTCTAGCACGGCACTTGCTTGTATAATCTTTCAACATGCTCACTTCTTCAACATGAAGAAGCAACTGGAGAAGAAGACAAGAAAAGGGATACAAGAGACTAACATGACTAGCTTGTCCAAGGGTGGGCTTGAATTCTGCACTAGGATCTACCAGGATCTTTCCAATTGCTGCTGCTAATTATGTTGGCGCATTGTAACATTTTATTTTTGTAAGAATTAGGACAGCTAACATTAATTAGACTGCAAAGCATTCATGTTACCAGTGGTGGAACTAAATGAAATTCCTACAGGTTTCACTTAAGAACATCTTTGCTTACAGCATGGAAGCAGGGCCTTCGATCCACCTGGTCACGCTGATCATCAATCACCTGTATACGATTTCTATGTTATCTCACTGTCGCATCCACTCCCTTCACAATAGAGGCAACTTATAAAAGAAAATTAACCTACAAACGAGCACGTCTTTAAAATGTGGGAGGAAGAAGGAGAGCCTTGAGAAAATCCACGTGGCCACAGGGAGAATGTACAAATCCCACACATACGGCACCCATAGTCAGGATCGAATCCTGAGTCTCTGGCGCTGTAGGGCAGCAGCTCAACCATTGCGTCACTGCACCGCCTGTTTGGATTCAGCTGTCTATAATGGAAAATAAATTCTGTACCTTAATGGGGAAACAAGGAGCTTTCTGAACACATGATGTTGCACAGTTGATGCCATTGCTGAAGGCCTGGATATTGTTGGATGGTTGAGTTAAACTTATGTCATGAGTAATCCACTGGCCCCACTGTGCAAATAATCCACTTCTTTCAGAATCTGAAACGATGCTTTCAATGGATGCTTTCAGGATCTTGTTGGAAACTTCTCTGGCCTGAAGATGAATCAGAATAATTAACAATTTGTAATCAGTATTTGATATGTAAATCCTCTTATAGGCTCATTTTGAGCGCCCAAACCCAGTGCTGGATGAGCAGAGATGTTCATGAAATGACAGCCCCCATCAAAAGAATCCTTCAATGTTCAGTAATATTCTTAAGCCAGCAATATCCCGCAAGGCATTATTTGGGAATGGATTTATATTATTAGTTTCAACATTTTTCCAGGTTATTAACGTTGTATCTTTGTTTTGATTCCTGATTAATTCCCAATTTCTCTAACATGAATTAAAGGAAATTCTCTGTAGAGGGAAAATCTAATAGTATTGTGATTCAAATAACCTTAGACGCAGTGGATTCATCACAGATGCTGGTTTACACTGAAGATAGACACAAAATGCTGGAGTAACTCAGGACAGCCATTCCTTCTCTCCTTCTGTCCTGCTGAGTTATTTCAGCACTTTGTGTCTATCTACACTGGGATAATGTTCTTCTGCATGGGTCAGTCCCTGTTAAAATGTATAATTTTGCCCCTTTATTTTAATTTTTTAACATTTTATTTATTTGACCAAGTTTATATTGCTAAATTCCCATGTTAATTTGCCATTCTATTTTTATCTTTCCACCAGTGGTGTCATTACAGCGCTCCATCCCTCTGCCAAATCACGGATGGTAACTACTGGTCACCCAAACAATTAACTTACAGATGAAAAGCACTGGCATTAAATGAAGAAGGGTCTCGACCCGAAACGTCGCCTATCTCCTTCGCTCCTTAGATGCTGCTGCACCCGCTGAGTTTCTCCAGCTTTTTGTGTAACCCCCGGCATTAAATGTATACTGACCTAAATTGTTTTCTATATTTATTGATTTGCATTAACAATTCCACATGAAGATAAATCACCAACCAGAAATTGATTTTAGAAAATAATCACTTGGTAATATTGAGTTTAACAAAGTTTCAGATTTCTGACTGAGAGTCGGATTCATCGAGCAATATAGTAGTGAAAAATGCTCTTTGGCTTAGCATGTTCATGCCAACCATGTTGCCATTCTGGGCTAGCCCCATTTATCTGCATTTGCTGCATATCCCTCCAAACCTCTCCTATCCATATATCTGTCCAAATGCTTTCGAAAGTCGTAATTGTTTCCGATTCTACAGCTTCCTCTGGCAGCTCCTTAGATGAAAGAACCACATTTCTGTTCAAGCATGGGTTGTAAAGGCCGTTCCGGTTACAGACACAATTAGACCTTTAACCTCACAGTTGAACTGGCACTGTTTCAGTTTATTTGAAAAATGACTTGGAGCCGTCTTTGTAGCAGTGGCCCTCTGTGGAGAGCAAGTATACTGGTTAGAGTCAAATATCTGGACTTCTGTTTGACTAATGACTGAAAAACCTGGAGTGTTTACAAATGTCTTCAACCTCACAAGATTTCCTTTTTGTAACTTTTGGGGAACTGGTCCAACAGTAAACAGCACAGTGGCTGCCATTTTCCTTGGCCTCTGAGGCACAGTTAATAACATCAGAGGTTGAGCATCGAACAGTCCCTCTGTTGTTGCAGCATTGATTTTTAGGTACAACATACAATATTATTTGGTCATAAACAGATAAAACACTAAAGATATGACATGGTTTAACCACCAATTATTTAGATTTTAAAATTATGTCGTATATATCTTAAAACATGATATTGATTATATAACCATATAACAAACCATATAACAATTACAGCATGGAAACAGGCCATCTCGGCCCTTCAAGTCCGTGCCGAACAACTTTTTTCCCTTAGTCCCACCTGCCTGCACTCATACCATAACCCTCCATACCCTTCTCATCCATATGCCTATCCAATTTATTTTTAAATGATACCAACGAACCTGCTGCCACCACTTCCACTGGAAGCTCATTCCACACCGCTACCACTCTCTGAGTAAAGAAATTCCCCCTCATGTTACCCCTAAACTTCTGTCCCTTAATTCTAAAGTCATGTCCTCTTGTTTGAATCTTCCCTATTCTCAAAGGGAAAAGTTTGTCCACATCAACTCTGTCTATCCCTCTCATCAATTTAAAGACCTCTATCAAGTCCCCCCTTAATCTTCTGCGCTCCAGAGAATAAAGTCCTAACTTATTCAACCTATCTCTGTAACTTAGCTGTTGAAACCCAGGCAACATTCTAGTATATGAATGTGAATCGATTTGATTTAAATAAATCTTGGACTATCTGTACCACCTGAATCCAACTTACACAATGAGAAACATTTTAATTTAAATTTTGCTATATAAAATTCTAAATTGAGAGGCACTCGGAAGTGAATTCTGGCCATGCTCTAGGTGTGCTGTATTGTATATTTAATATTGCAGGCAACGTGTGAGGACTACCTGGACAGAAAGCACTCACACCATCACAATGTTTCATAAATCATAAATTCTGTGCATTCTGGTGCCAAAAGCCCTTTGTTTCCCATGTAGCGATGTTGCAATACTTACCTTCAGCAGCGCTGCAGTTCTGCCACTGCCCGTGTGCGCGACTTTGGTGCCTCTGAGGTGGGGGGGGGGGGGGGGGGGGGGGCGGGCTTAAAATGGCGTTTTTTACTGCCTGTCCGAGATGGATTTCCTCAGGCTGCCAGCTGATGCAGAAAAATCGTTCCGACATCCGTTCTCGGAAGTTTTAAATAAAAATCGCGGGACAATTTAATAGCTGGAGTAAAATAAAAAAGCTTCTTCTAACGCCCTCAACGCCTACAACGGGACGGATCTCACGGAGGGGATAAAACACGGAGGGGGCAAAACATTTTACATATAAACCTGCTTCTTAGGATGATTTTAGTCAAAATTTCCTTGGCGAAAAATGTGATTTTGGCCCCATATGAACCGGCAGTGTTTTTCCTGGCGCTATGGGGTTCAAATTCACTGCAACCGCAACGTTCCATTGGTCGCGGCCCACAAAAACCCACTCGCAAGATTATTTAAATGCCCATTAATCTACGGGAATGAAATTTACGAGTATGAAAATGACCACAACGTTTTTAATACTGAAGATATGAAAGTGAATGATGTGTCAAATTAAACTTATTTTTATGCTTTATCTGATGCGATAAACTGCAGACTTAATTTTTTACATCTCTACATTTTGTAACATTGCTATCCCATGACTGTTCGTATGAGCAGTATCAGCCAACGAACAAAGTTTTGGGCCCCTATCCCTGGGAAATCTGGCAATTACACCAGCTTCAAACACACTTCAAGCCATTTATTTGTTCATATTAACAGTTCACGGGATTTACAATCGAGACAATGTTATGCAAGCACTGTTTCCTTATTGAACTACCTTTATTTCCTGGAGCGCAGGAGGCTTAGGGGTGATCTGAGAGGTGTAAAAAATCATGAGGGTAACAGACAGGGTGAATGCAGAGTCTTTTTTTCCCTGAGTGGGAAATAAAGAACTATGGGGCATAGGTTTAATGGAAGAGTGGAAAGTGTTTGGATGACCTCAAGGGACAAATTATTCAAAAAGAGGATGGTGGGTATATGGAACAAACTAACAGAGGAAGTAATTGAGCACCAATAATTACCGGTGGCAGAGGGAATCCCAGGTAAAGTTTCCCCTGTATCCAGCCTTTTGGAAGGGAAAATCCATCTTCATATTCAGCGGGAAGCCAACGAGTAAATGGCATGTTGGGTATTCCCAGATACGGAGTCCTCCTGGAAGTGAGCAGAAGCAAAATATCATTTTGACCCCAATTTCTACATCTGCAGTCATTATACATGTAAGATGAAGTCAGAAATTATTTTCATATCTTGTTAAATTAATTTCCAAAGATGACATTGGGAATCCTTCCCGTTGCACTTTTCTCTTTCTTGTAAATGGAGTCAAAGGGTAATAGATATGGTCGAACTGCAAATAATATCTTCAGCAAACAGCCAGATCTGCACATATGTATTATCTGAAATAAAGTCTGAGTTTAGGGTCTGTCCAATACCTTTCCCCATTTGACGAATAATGTCATTGAGCCGTTTCGAGGGCAGGTTACCTGTCCTGTGGCAAGCCAGATCATTAACTCCTTCATTTAATTGTCACATGTTAACGTGAGCTTCTGTCAGACTCTTTCAGCAAGTTAGGAAGTCCCAACAGATTTATAATCTGATTTAAAAAACCACAGGCATTTCCCTGAATTTTCTGACGGCTTGGTATACCTTGTTAACTGTAGATTGTGTGACCTTTGGAAAATAATGTAAACTTGCCCACCACACGGGCTGACTTGTGCATCAGGACTTCATCATGATATCTGGAGATTTACGTAGCAGGGATGGATAGCAAGTATGTTTTATAGTAATCTCATTATTCAGTGATCTTCAGCTTATTCCAGGTTGATATTTTTTAGCCTGCGGTTCCATTAGACCTTGGAGGTCCAGCCCTATACATGCTGGATTCTACTTTGGAGGATGGGAGGTTGAGAAAGTGGGTGAGATTTCCCTCTTCCGCTATAGCTGCCTTGGCTGACTTCTGCTTGCTAATGGTTCAATTTAATCTAGTTTTTCACTCCCTCAATAGCTTCACTCACTGTGCTCCAATTCTGGACATCTGTGGAACTCAAATGTCCTCCCCCCCCCCCCCCCCATCTCTCCTCCACCAGTACCTGCAGCTGCTTTTGTTGCCTCCAACTGTTCCTGAAGGTTCAGTTCCTTGAACAAGTCTTTGGTTACATCTTACTATCTCCTTAAAAGCCTGGGTATCAAAGTTTGTTTGGTAATTTGGTACCTTCTGAGAGGCACCTTGGAACATATTACAATACTAACATAGCAATGTGAATGCAGGTTGTCATTGGGTGCAGAAGTATTATGGTTATTAGCCATGCAGTTTCTGTAGATTATGTAACTAAAGGATTAGAAATAGTTTATTTCATTTGACTCCATTTTAATGTAGGCTATAATTGTATAATTCATATACGTAGCTGGTTTCCTCATTTCTTTAGAAAGATGTAATTATCTCAGTTGAAGATCACATTAACGTTACCTGTTGTTGCACATGGAATTGATAGCTCTGTATCGGTTGGACCAGCAGCCAGTTTCACAGACAGAAGGCTGGACAATTCTTGGACTCTTTGCTGCATGTATCATCCTGTCCAGCTCACTGGCAGTTAGACGATCTAAAGAACAAATTCTCATGAATGGAAGAGTCTGGAAATATAATCTTTTATTGAGACTGATAATGGATTTATGTTTACTGTAAGTGTCAATGCTGAGTGACATATTTAGTGCATTCATGACAGATTCATCACATTTCCCTGAAGGTTAAGGTTGGAAATTGGTTTTGGTTGTGCAGATATTATGTTGTTGCTTGGCCATCATAAAACTAGCAAATGCACCTATAATGTGACCATCATTCCTGACTTTCACGCTGAGATTAACCCTTTCTTTTGGATATTTATCTTTGAAATGTGTTTCTAGGTTTAATCACCCAGTTTACAAAACCTAAATTAATGCCTGATTTAATTCCCATTCTGTCAATTTTTCTAAGCCTATGGTATGGATTTAATCCACGATCTCAGATTTAGAATAACAGAATATATAGTATTTCCAGAAGAAAGGAAATCTTTCTGGGTTCAATTGGCAAGTAAATAATTTAGAAAATTGAGGTGTACCAGATTGACAAGAGAATGTCCCATCAATATTTATTACATTTGTGCTCCAACTCATTGAGATACCCAGTGTCTTACTTGTACACGGTGGTCCTTGGAGTCTAACAATCTGAAGAGGTGGGTTACACTGGTGCAAATCAGGCAGGTTGTGACAAGTCTTTTCTGATGTGTTGAAAGTGCATAGGTCATTAATGAGGGTGAGGTATGACAGGGCAACTGGCCGAGTGAAATATACCTCCACAAACAGATGGGATGTCCCAGACATTTCCAGTAGTCCAGACACCTGCACATACAAGAAGTGTCTCCAGCTGCAGCAGTTTGAGATCTGCATGGTGCTTGGACAAGTGGCGGTACTCACTTTGGTGCATCTGTCAGGCTGAGAACTTGATGGATAGTCTATTGAGGGAAGTGGTCACATTGCAGCTGAACCAAGTGCAGGCAGAGAGGCTTTGGATGACAGCTAATGGAGAAGCAGGCTAATGGTGCTGCAGTCCTCTGAGTCAACCTCACTCTCTAACAGATTTATTTTGGGGGGGATGGTTCAATGGTGGTGTATAGTCAGAGCCATAGAGCTGTATAGTATGGAAACAAGCCCTTGGGTCCACCTTGTCCATACCAACCAAGTTGCCATACTAGGTGTGTTTGTGTACATTTGGCCCATAGCCCTCTAAATCCTTCCTATCCATGCCATGAATGTGGTACTGAAAATGGCTCAATGTCATGGCCGGGGTGAGGGGTGAACCGTGGGAAGTGAAACGGAAGTGAGAGATCAACAGTAATCGGGCATTCAACGGTCAGGGGTAGTGACTGGTGCATTTCTGTGGTAGACGTTGCTCCCCTAGTGCCAAGATCAAGGATGTCAATGAAAAGTTTGTGGCACGATCTGGTGGTTAGACCAGTTATTGATCGAACCCTGGTTAGTAAAACTGGAACGGGCACGTGAATGCTTTGACGGGAAGATTACGATATGAGTCATGGGTGTGCCAGACTGCAACTGCAAAGACTCAGTTAGTGCTCACTCTCAGCGCGCGAGTGTCTGACTCTGCATCTGCCAATAATGATCACTTTATTCTGATCGCGTGTCTCGCCATAAGTTACAGAGCACTCTGAAAAGATTGTGTGATCCGTTTGAGGTCTTGGTTCACATTAGTACCAACTAAACAGGTAGAAACGGAATGAGATTGTGTAGACAGAATTTATGGACCTAGGAAACATTTGACAAAGCAGGACCTCCTTGTGATCTCAGGATTACGCCTTGGGCTAATGTGTGGAGAAAGGAAGATTGTGCTATTGCTATTGTAGTGGGTTTAAACATCTGACAGCCAATGGAAACCACACAGGGTATTGAGAAAGGATAAAGATAAAACAGGAAGGTGAAGTTAGAAAAGTAGTAAGTAAAATTAATAGGTTTCAAAAATAGCTGAACAGCACAACCAGGTTACAGTAGAGAAAAATGAAAATTTACAGCTCATTAAAGGCATATTGTACCTGAATGTTCACCTCATTTTCAACAATGCAAATGAATTTCATCCACAAATAACGGGAACTCTATATTATTCAAGACATGTGTCAACAAAGCTGAGTGCTAAATAGTCCAGGGTATTTTATAGTTAGGAAGAATAGACAAGAATGATAGGAAACTTTGTGATAAGTAACAATGATGAGGAAGCTATGTGTTGTAGTATGATCTTCATCTTCGAGTCCGTTGCAATCTCAGATGTCGTTCTGCCAGGTCACAGTATGATTAATAAAAGGGAAGATTAGTGCAGTGGTGAGGAATGATCTTGGCAAGAGCTCTATCATGATATAGCATTAGATAAATTTGGGTCAAACTAAGATGTAGCAAAGGTCAGAAAATATAGGTAGGTGTTATTTATAGGTGTCCAAATAGTAACTGTAATATTGGACTAGTATAGATCAGGAGATTAGAGCTGCCTGTTAGCGGGGTAATACAATGAACTTGGGCGACCGACTACACACAGACTGAACAAATCAAATTTCGTGGAATATGGTGGAATATGGTGGAAGATGAATTCATGCAATATATTTGAGACACATTTCAAAATCAATATTTGAGGCATCAACAAGGATAAAGGTTATTTTATATCTTATTTTGTGCAATAAATTTTGATAGATAATCTTGTTATCAAGAGGCCTTTGCTGGAGAGTGACAATAATGTGATAGAATTTTATATTGAGTGTGAAAGTGATGGAGTTCCATGAGCATCTAGTGTCTTAAATCTAAACAGTGGACACTATGATTGCATGTGAGAAGTGTTGGGTGTGTTTAATAGGGAGAATGCATTGGAAGGCATGAGAGGAGACAGAAAATGACCCATATTTAAAGAAACAATTCCTACGTTGAAAAGAAAATCCTTTAAGGCACAACACCCAAAAGGATAACTAATTATCAATGCCTTATCAGAAAAATTAATGTTCTAACTCAAATGATGTTTTAGTTTCCAGAAAACGCGGTAGGCCTGAGAAAGGACCTGAAATTGATAAAGGTAGAATATGAGCATAAACTGGAGATAAACGTTTAAAACAGAATGCCAGAACTTTAATAGGTGGTAGGAAGAAAAAGTTTAGTGAGGGTAAATGTGGGACCCCTGTTTAAGGGTCCTGACTTCAAACAACACCTAGAGATCTTCTCCAGAGATGCTGCCTGACACACTGAGTTGCTCCAGCACTTTATGCCCTTTGCAATTAAACAATTACTTTGTTTTGTCTTTACAGAGGAAAACACACAAAACTGGCCAAGATTGCAGAGAGTATGGGAATCCAAAGGAAATGGATAAAAATCTGGGAAAAAAACCATCAGAGAAGTTGGCTACATTTGAAAGCTGATAAATCCGAAGGACCCAGCAGTGGTTTGGGAAAATACTTGAATTTATAACGAAAGGTGAGGTGTTCTTAGTTTCCTGGAAGTCATTCAATAATATTCTGCGGGTTACACAAAAAGCTGGAGAAACTCAGAGGGTGCAGCAGCATCTAAGGAGCGAAGGAGATAGGCGACGTTTCTGGTCGTGACCCTTCTTCAGACATGGCAGTCTGAAGAAGGGTCTCGACCCGAAACGTCGCCTATCTCCTTCGCTCCTTAGATGCTTCTGCACCCGCTGAGTTTCTCCAGCTTTTTGTGTAACCCTCGATTCTCCAGCATCTGCAGTTCCTTCTTTAACAATAATATTCTGCACTGGTTAACTAGAGTTGGGGCAATGTACTGACTTGGAGTGAGGTTTTGGTTATTGGACCGAAAGCAAGAATAGAAATAAACAAATCCTTCTTAGGTTGGTAGCCTTTGATTAAAGGATTACTGCAGAGGTCAATGACTGGACCTCAGCCATTTCACTTTGGTGCACATAACACAAATAAGACAGGTTTCCATTAAATGGTGAGAGATTGGTTAGTGTAGATTTTTAATGTTACTTGGATGTGCTTGTACACATATTACAGAACATCACTGTGCATGAGTAGCAAAGTCATTAGGAGGACAAGTTGTATACTAGCCTTTACAATGAGAGAATTGGAGCACCATCAGAGAAAGGAGGTCTTATTGCAATTGTACCCATCATGGAGAGACCAGACCTGGAGTACTGTGGGCCGCTTCAATCCCCTTATCTAGGAAATGATGTACTTGCCATTAGGAGTTCATTTCCAGAGATGGTGCATTTTCCATATGAGGATAGATTGAGAAGACTGGGATGGTATTATGTCTAGCTTAGAAGAATTTGAGATCTCATTGAAGCTTGTGAGATTTTTAAAGGGCTCAACTATCCAGATGTGTGGAGAATGTTTCTCCTGACTGAGGAGGTTAGGACCAGTGGGCACTGTTTGAGAATAAGTAGGCTACGTAGAACTGACATGAGGAGAAATGTCTTCACTGAGAAGATATTGATTCAGCTAAGGGGCCGCCGTCATTGTGTTCTTTGAAAATGTTGAAGGGGTAGGTGGCTCATTGATGCTCCTATTTGTCACATACTTGATTCATTTTTAAACTGACCTGTTATATTGATTTCCCATTGACTGTGCACGTGAACCCAGTGTTGTTTGGGCCTCAGTGAAATCTCCACATTCTCAGCATTTTGCACCTCAATCTTGTTCTTTGCTGTAAACTGCTTGAAGAAAGCCAGGAGATGTGAAGGTGCTGACGATGTGTTAGTATTGCTTCTTCTGCTACTAAAATAGAAAAGAACTACAATCAGATGGATTGCAGGATAGCTATGAATACATTGAACAACCTTGTGCTTTGTGATTACTCAATGCTTTCAAAAGCCCTCTGTCTGCGAGATTATTGTGATTGATCAGAATGGACAAAGCTGTTTTACAACAATGTTATTATTCAGTAAGATTTCAAATAATCTGGCATGCTTGGGACATTAGTGGTGTCGAACTGCCAGATTTTTGGACTATATTGTGAATTCACTTTTTAAGGTTACAATGTTAATAATACATTTCTCAGTGAACTCAGCAAGTTTCCTTGGACCCTGATCAGTTTGAAAAGAGCTTGGAAAATGGGGCCCCAGATAGTGGAATGGGAGCATGGCAACTAGTACCTCGGTGAGTCAGTAGGGCGTGCTGGAAGCAGGGGCCTGGCGAGTCGGAAGAACGTGGCAAATATTACCTGCTGAGCCAAATCATCTGGCTTTCCAAATGGTTTGGTACTGGATTATCTGGACTTAACTGTACTAGGATCACATCTTGTAAAATGTCTTCTACTGAAACCGTTTTTCAATCTTCACTCTCTCCCTAGTTTTTACTCAGACCCACGGACCATTGGGATATACAGCAGGGAAACAAACCCTTTGGCCCATCTCTTCCGACCAAGATGCCTCAACTACTTACTCTTGTGAGGTACTTTGACAAATTGGGGCTTAGCAAACATGAATATCCAATAGTTTGTCCAACTCACTTGTTGCAATACATTCATTAAATCCCTCCACCCGAGACTTTCAACCCATGATGTCTGGATGAGTTCCTGTTATCAAGCCTGCTATCCTTTAATGCTCAAACGCTGAGGATTTCAAGCTCGCTGAGATTTAACAAGGAGAGAAAGTTTCTTAATTGGTGTACTGAGATCTACAAAAATATGGAATCGACAAAGAAGTGGCTTCTGGGCACAGGAATGGCACATGGGCCATTGTGGAAATGACTGTTGAAAGTGTCCAGATCTATTTTAATTGAGTTCTGTGCTTGATTGGATGTCTGATGTGAGAGCAGCACTCACACATGCCCAGGGAACCAAATGTTTGGTTTGTGTTGAGGGGAGGCTGCTAAAGGAGAGGAGAGCCCATGGTATCAGAGGGAAGATACTAGCATGGATAGCACGGCAGAAGGCCAAGAGTGGCAATAAAAGGGGCTTTTTCTAGTTGGCTGCCTGCGACTAGCAGTGTTCCACAGAGATCGGTGCTGGGGCAGCTACTCTTCACGGTATATAGGTATCAACAATTTCGATGAGGGAATTCAAAGGTTTGTGGCCACGTTTGCAGATGATATGAAGATAGGTGGAGGGGCAGGTAATGTACAGAAAGACTTGGACAGGTTGGGAGAGTGGGCTGAGAAATGGCAGATGGAATACAGCATAGCAAGGTGTGGAGTCATGCATTTTGGTAGTAGGAATAAAGGCATAGACTATGTTCTAAATGGGGAGAGAATTCAGAAATTGGAAATTGCAAAGGGACTTGGGGGTGCTGATGCAGGATTTCCAAAAAGTTAATTTGTAAGTCGAATCAATAGTAAGGAAGGCGAATGCTATGCGAGCATTTATTTCGAGAAAGCTAGAATATAAAACCAAGGATGAAATCCTGAGGCTTTATAAGGCACTGGTCAGACCTCATTTGGAGTATTATGAGCAGTTTGGACCCCATAACTGAGGAAGGATAGGCTGGCAGTGGAGAGGATCCAGAGGAGGTTTACGAGAATTATCCCAGGAATGAGGGGGGACCTCATTGAAGCTTACCGAATTGTGAAAGGCCTGGATAGAGTGGAGAGGATGGAGAGGATGTTTCCACTAGTGGGAGAGTCTAGGACCAGAGGCCTTAATCTCACAATAAAAGGAAGTATATTTAGAAAGGAGATAAGGAGGAATTTATTTAGTCAGAGGGTGGCGAATCTGTAGAATTCATTGCCACAGACAGTTGTGGAGGCCAAGTCAATGGATATTTTTAAGGTGGAGATTGACAGATTCTTGATTAGTGTGGGTATCAAGGGTTATGGGGAGAAGGCAGGAGAATGCGGTTGAGAGGTAAAGATAGATCAGCCATGATTAAATGGCAGAGTAAAGATGGTTGAATGGCTTAATTCTGCTCCTAGTACTTACAAACTTATGAAGTCGCAGCACAAAGTACGAGTGTAATCTTATTTAATAGATTAGAAATTGTATTATCTGACACTGACATGTTTCAAAAAATGCAATTTACTTTCTTTCCTTATTATAGAAATTAGTAGTTATGAGACAATGTTGATTTCACAGCTATTTAATTATGGTTAATAAACAAGTCTGCAACCCGGGGAGAAATCACCAGGGGATTTACTTGAGGTTTCATGTTCTTCAAATCTTTCACAAATGTTGCAAACTATCTTAATTCTTATAATTTTAATAAATGTGCCGATGGCTTCAAGATAAGTGTCACATAATTAATATAGTGGAAAGTGAAAGGCCCAAGAGGGGGTGGAAGTGATGAAGCAAACGAACCAGGAAATTGTAAATTTCTTGTAATTAGGAGCAGATAAAGGAAAGACAAAAACACAGAATTAGATTTTAATAACCTTGAGGATTGATAAGCAAAGTTGAAAATGTGAATGATTTGGTTCTGATTATTAACAGTCCACTTTAGGTTTAGGTTTAGGCTTATTATTGTGACGTATACCGAGGGACAGTAAGAAGGGGACAGCCATCCAATTAAATCAGTTAATATTATACTTAATTACATTCAAGCCAAAGTTAACCCCCCCCTTCTCACTCTCTCTTTCTTCCCCCCTTCTCTGCCCTGTGCACAACCTGAATACACACCCATTTCTCCCCTTTTCCCAACCCTTCCACCTTTATTCCTTCCTCTGGCTTCACAATTCATACCTCTTCTAACCTTATCTCACACCTTTTGTCTTGCAACTCGGGTCCTGACCAAAAACATCACCTTTTCATGCACACCAGGGATGCTACCTGACTTGCTGAGTTTCTCCAGCAATTTGTGGGGTTTTTTTACACCTGCATCTGCAGTTCCTTGTATCTGCTCAAGTAGAATAGATAAAGGGGGAGGTACAGAGTGCAGAATATGATCTTCTGCACTGAAATGCACCAGTTCCACGGACAAAGTCCAATGGCAGCAATGGGGAAGAGGTGAATCGGACAGTACTCTAGCTCATGGAAGGACCGTTCAGAAGCCTGATACCAGAGGGAACAAAACTGTTCCTGAGCCTGAGGGTGCATACTTTCAAGCTTCTGTATCTTCTGCCATTCAATCCCTGCAAAACTATGATCAATAATATTAAATCTGAGCTGATTATTGATTAAGGCAGTACGAGCAAATGTACAGTGCATTTAGAAAGTATTCAGACCCCTTCATTTTTTCCACATTTTGTTACGTTACAGCCTTATTCTAAAATGGATTAAATTCATTTTTTAATCATCAATCTGCACACAATACAATGACCCTAAGCACACAGCCAAGACAACGCAGGAGTGGCTTTGTGACAAGTCTGTGAATGTCCTTGTGTGGCCCAGCCAGAGCCCTACTTGAACCCGATCGAATATCTCTGGAGGGACCTGAAAATAGCTGTGTATTGACGCTCCCCATCCAACCTGACAGAGCTTGAGAGGATCTGCAGAGACGAATGGGACAAATTACCCAAATAATTGGTGTGCCAAGCTTGTAGCGTCATTCCCAAGAAGACTTGAGGCTGTAATCACTGCCAGAGGTGCCTCAACAAAGTACCGAGTATAGGGTCTGAATACTTATGTAAATGTGATATTTCAGTTATTTCTTTTTAATTACTTTGCAAAAATTTATAAACACCTGTTTTCATTTTTTTATGATGGGGTATTGTGTATAGATTGATGATTAAAAAAATGAATTGAATCAATTTCAAAATAAGGCTGTAACGTAACAACATGTGGAAAAAGTGAAGGGATCTGAATACTTTCTGAATGCACTGTAACCATGATGACTACTCACTTTTCTCTTGTCTCCTTATTCATTCTGTCCTCTCTTTTGATAGCGTCCAGTGTGGCATTTTGCTTGAACCGGTTGCCCTGAGCTTCCTGAGAATCTGTAAAGGAAGGTGGTGCACTCATTAAACTCACAAAAGATCCCAATACATTTTATTATTTGCTTAATTTAATAATTTAGAGAATTTGATAACATTATTAATATAAGGAATGTTGCCGGAGTTAGTACTGCCTGTAAACAGGATGTTGTTCTGGGTTTGAGATCTTGACCTGCAAACACTCTTTTACTTCGATGGGCAAGGGCATTGCTGGCACTCTGAAGGCAGTTGTAAATGTCATCGTCAATGTCTCCTTCGCCGAGAGAAAGCTCCCGAGAAAAACATGGTGACTCACGTTTTACATGTGATGAATGTAGTTTTGATCTTTATTGTTGGATGTATTATCATGCAATGGGTGCTTGTTGGTAAACGATCTTTGTCTGTTTAGTATGAGGCCCATTCTCATGCATCTTAATGAGTGTCAGTGGTAACTATAAGGTCGGCCTCTGAATGTACAAGCTTTGTGCTCTGGAGATTGATAATGGTTTGGTGTGATGATGGTAAGGGTGGTGAATCTGTGGAATTCTTTGCCACAGAAGGCTGTGGAGGCCAAGACAATGGATATTTTTAAGGCAGAGAGATTGATTCTTGATTAGTTTGGATGTCAGGTGTTATGGGGAGGAGGCAGGAGAATGGGATTAGGAAGGGGAGATAGGTTCAAGGTTCAAGGTTAGTTTATTTGTCACATACACCAATTGGTGTAGTGAAATGCTCCTTGCCATGCAGCACATAAAATAAAGAATACAGACACAACAATAATAAAGAGATTTAAACATAAAAACATCCCCCCACAATGGTTCCCATTATGAGGGAAGGCACAATGTCCAGTCCCCAACCCAAGTCCACCCATAGTCAGGCCTATTGAGGCCTCCATAGTTGCCTTCACGGAGGCCCGATGTTCCAGGCCGTTCTCGCCGGGTGGTGGTGCTCTCTGCGGCTTGGTACACCCGGAACGGCCGCTTCCCACTCGAGTCCGCGGCTTCCAGAGCCGACAAGGCCGCGCTGAATGGAGCTCACCTCCGCTGGCTCCCGGTGTTAAAGTTCAGCGCTGCCGCCCGCAGCTGGCCGCTCCACAGTCCCGCGGCTCCGCGATGTTTGGCTCGGGCGGTCCCAGCTCACCGGAGCTCCAGCGCGGCGACCCAGGCAAGGCATCGCCCGCTCCGCTCCGCCCCGCGATGGCGCTCCAGCACTCCGCCGCTGCCGAAGCCGAGGCCCTGGACGGTTTCCTCGGGAAACGCCGCTCCAGGCCCGCTGGTAGGCCGCGAGGATCGGGTCGGAGATGCAGCCCGGAGAAAAGCTGCCTCTCCAACCAGGTAGGGACCCTGAAAAGTAGTTTCCCCCTTTCCCCCCCTACTCACCCCCCACATAAAAAAGAATAGGCTCCAAACAAAACACTTAACACACTAAAAAAAAGAAAAGAAGAAAAGACATACGGCTGCAGGCTGGGCAGCCATACCACACAGGACGGCGCCCCCTAACCATGATTGAATGGCGGAGTAGACTTGATGGGCCAAATGGCCTAATTCTGCTCCTATCACTTATGACTTTATGACTTTGCTCGCAGAGTGGAGGTCGTCACTAATGCATTTTTTCCAAGAGTATCTCCTTCTCCCACTGCTAAAATTAACAGAACCCTCAGTACCAGCTTCCAGATTATTTAGCAACTTGTCACATCAGCTAAATGCATTTCAAAATGTATTCATTATTTACGATCTGGCTGTCACTGGCAAGCTGAGCATGTGTTGTCAATCCCTGATGCCAAATGGGCTATTTAACAGCCAACTACATGTCGGACCATGTAAAATTGGCAGATCTCCAACCTGAAGGACCATGTATTTCAACCACACAAGTTTGTTGTCAACATTACTATTAAAAAAAAATCCAGATTATTACCTGAAGTGAAATGCCACAGCTGCCATGTTGGGATTAGAATTCAGATCTCTGGATTAGTCCGAATATCTGGATTTCTGATCCAGTAATTTAACTGCTGCACAATAAGCACAGTGGTTTGACAAGTTTTTTTGTTCCAAGAACAGAATCTGTTTTGAAATAACTGAAGGAGTATTGTTTTCCTTCATTCTTGTCAGATATTTGTGTTGTGACTAATCCTCATGCTGGTTTAATGCCAGTTTTAGACAAAGAACTTTAAATGCAAGCATCAAACAAGCTTAGGCTTGGGCTGAACATTACTATCCTGTTGTCACCACCTGGTATTCCTATCCTGGTCTCTCTAGCCCCACCCAGTCCAACTAGAGAGGACTTATCTAGCTTATCTTAAGACTCCAGTCTCCTGTCTGGGAAGAAAACTCCCATGGCCAAAATGCCCAGAAAGATTTGACAGCCGACAAATGCTTTGTTACCGCTTTAATGATCATTTTTAAATGTTCAGGAACACATAAGAGATATTAATGTTGAGTAATTTAAAAAAAACGATTCCGATTTTTTAAGATGCAAGTTGGCTAAGAATAGCTAAAATCTAAACAATTCAAACCTGATTGAAATAGTGTTTCAAAAAGAGAAACTCCTTGTACAATCTATCAATACGCACAGTCCTATGATCAATGCACTCCCTGACAACAAGTCAGTGCAGTGGTGGGGATCTAAGCTTCAACTCTGCTGCTGGAATTGTGTGAAGTTCAGTGGTAGAGTGAGGTGACAGATTTAGTAATAGCAGAACATAGCAACATGCTTGCTTTGATAATACATGTGCTCAAGTCTTTGGGTTGCTTCCATTTAAATGATAATAGCTTTATTAAGACAAGCCAGCATTTACCTGCAAAACCCTGGCCAATTAATGCTTGACAATTCTTTAAGCAAGATTCAAGAATCAAGAGAGTTTATTGTCATGTGTCCCTGATAGGACAATTAAATTCTTGCTTTGCTTCAGCACAACAGAACATAGTAGGCATGACTGCAGAACAGATCAGTGTGTCCATATACCATTATATAAAAATATACACACATGAATAAATAAACTGATAAAGTGCAAATAAACTGGGCTATTAATGTTCAGAGTTTTGTCCGAGCCAAGTTTAATAGCCTGATATCTAATAGCAAATATCTAACTGCACCCCTGAGCATTATTATGGTAATCTTGCTTTTGTTGGCAAATTTCTATGAAATGATTTCATAATGTTAGTAGTGAACCACATCTTGACTGATTTACAGAATGAGTCCACACTTTAGTTTTGTAAAAATATTGCGGAATTTCTATTCATCATTCTCCTACGCAATTTGAGAGGCTTTCAAAAAATCGAACCCGGAGACAAACTGTTGTTGCAAGTCTTGACCAGCCACTAAACAGCTCCATCTCTGCATATGTTCAGGATCAATCCGCAGTGTATGAGAGTTAAGGCACAGGTGTAGTGTCTCCTGGTGAGACACAAAATACTGTAGGTGCTGCAATCTAGAGTCAAAAACAAACTGCAGGAGGAACTCAGTGGGTCAGGCAGCAACTGTGGAGGGTGATAGACAGTCGATATTTTGGGTCAACATTTCATCTGCATACTGACGATATTATGGATATGGCAAACAGTTCATCCTCCAGAAAATCTCTGCGTTTTCAGCCATTGCTGCATGTAAATAAACCTTCAATAATTCAGTTTACAGATATGCCATGGAAACAGGCCTTCGGCCTACTGAGTCCATGGTGACGAATGATCACCTGTTCATATTCGTTCTATGTTATCCCATTTTCTCATCCAATTTTACAGAGGCCAACTAACCAATAAACTCGCACGTCTTTGAGATGTGGGAGGAATCCGGAGCAGCTGGAGGAACCGCACTCAGTCACAGGGAGACTGTGGAAACTCCACACACTTGGCAACCAAGGTCAGGATCAAACCCGTATCCCTGGAACTGTGAGGCAGCAGCCCTATCAGCTGCGCCACTGTGCTGCCCCTGATTGTGAAGGTTATGCCATTGGTGGTTTTTTTAGACGCTCACTTGATGTTTGATCAGTCCCTGCGTGGAGATTTTCCTGATCTTTGTCGACTGCATATTTTGAACTAAATTGTGAAGGGAATATAGAGGGACATTGGTGCACATTAGCATTTCCATATTTCCATATTCCATTCCTTACACTCCTTACACTCTGACGTAACTCTATAAAATCATTTCCAGTAGCATCCTCACTGGGCCAATAAAGCCTCTATTTTAGAATGCCATGCAAAGTGTATGCATAATTTGAGCTACATATTTAACTCAGGCCAACTTGAATTGCACAGGCAGTTCACAAACTCATCCTTTAATTTAATTATTATGATCTCAAGGGCTCAAACCCAAATGCCACAGGTTTTTAAACACTGCTATTCAACTGTGAAATGTTTTAATTTTGTATGTTATTAGTATGCTATAAATATGGTATGGATTGTTGATTTCTATTTTAAAAACGAGACTGTGTTTGAATAGGAATTGGAATAGTGATTATTGGTTGGGAAGCTTGGCTAGAAAGGAGGCCTTTACATTGCCTCCACTCTTCTAGTATTTCCTTTTGGTCCTTCCTTCTCCGCTCTGCAACTGTTCTCCTACTTAATAGTAAGGCCTAAGCATCCATGATAACATTGTAAGATGTGGCATTCTGTTGCAAGCTTTGAACTCCTACTGTTGTTGGAACTGTTGTTCCCTGAGCAGCCCAGATGGCAGAATGGTTCAAACATGCCGTATGTCTGTGTCATCTGTGTGTTGCATCCATTGGAACACATATTGATTAATCTGTGTGGGCTATGCAACAGAATGAAGGACCATGGTCTATCACCAGGGGTTTACCATCCAATTGCCACCTTCTCATTTCTCATGGAGCATCAAATGCAGGTGCCACAATGATCCCCCACAGAATGAGGGCATCGTGTCTGCTTTCAGAGTACTGGGAGCAATTCAGTATTAAGTACTACAAATGACAGGCACAAAAATGCTGGAGTAACTCAGCAGGTCAGGCAGCATCCCTAGACAAAATGAATAGGTGCAGTTTTGGATCGAGACCCTCCCCCATTTCTCGACCTTATTCCTTTTCTCCTGAGATGCTGCCTGTCCCGTTGAGTTACTCCAGCATTTTGTATCTATGTTTGGTGTAAACCAGCATCTGCAGTTCCTTCCTACACATTAATTACTACATGTAATTGCACACCAACTGCGTATTAAGAGTGTGCTGACCCTGATGTTGCCAGAACTAGAGAGTCTGAGCTATAGGGAGAGGTTGAGTAGGCTGGGACTCTATTCCCTGGCACGCAGGAGGATGAGGGGCGTTCTTATAGAGGTGTATAAAATCATAAGAAGAATAGATTGGGTAGATGCACAGAGTCTCTTCCCCAGAATATGTGAATCGAGGACCAGAGGACATAGGTTTAAGGTGAAGGGGAAAAGATTTAATAGGAATCTGAGGGATAACTTTTTCACACAAAGGGTGGTGGGTGTATGGACCAAGCTGCCAGAGGAGATAGTTGAGGCTGGGTCTATCCCAACGTTTATGAAACAGTTAGACAGGTACATAGATAGGACAGGTTTGGAGGGATATGGACCAAACGTAGGCAGGTGGGAGTAGTGTAGCTGGGACATTGTTGGCTGTTGTGGGCAAGTTGGGCTGAAGGGCATGTTTCCACACTGTATCACCCTATAACTATGAACCTATGACCCTATGGCCCTTTTGATTGAGATGCATCATGGAGTTTGCTGTCTGAACCTCCTCTGTGCAACAGTGTTTGAAGATAGTATTTCCAACTACTCCTTGAAGAAGCATGATGCACAGCAGTACATATTCCTCATTTATTCACAGTCCTCTGTGAAGCTCAGTCACAGAGCTATTACTGAATTGCAGACATCCAGCCAGGTGTGCACGGGTGAATAGTTCTGCAAAATTCCCTGATGGACACATTATCCACCCCATCCGCCTCTTCCTCCCTGTTCTATCAGGTTGTCCTGTTCTTCATGCCTGCTGCTCAGTCTCCCAGACGTTGCAATTCGAGAAAAATGGCTGCAAAAGCATTTGTGTCTGGGAGCAGCTGATTCCTGGAGTAATCTTGAATTCAAGCCAAACCCCCAACTCCCTATAAATCCCAGTGACACAAAAGAAGCACTAGACAATTAGCCCCTCACCAAAATGTACCAAATAATCTCCTTAAATACCAGAGTTAGGAGACTGAATGCTGAATGCGTGATTGCTAATGTACATTAAACCTTTGTGGTGTAGAAAGGAACTGCAGATGCTGGTTTACACCGAAGATATACACGAAAAGGTGAAGTAACTCAGCGGGTCAGGCAGCATCTCTGCGGAAAAGGAATACATGACGTTTAGGGTTGAGACCCTTCTTCAGACTGACTCTTACTGATTGCTGTTGGTTCTTGCTGGCTAGATTGGACACAACGGTTAAGGTATGAACTGATTAGAGCATGGTATAATTTGATCACGACCTCCATTAACACGATAGGTAGATTCCCATCTGGGTGCCATAATGAAAGGGTAATAAACAGACCACTGGGGAGTGGGGTGGGATTGGATCTATAGATGGAGAGGGATAATCGACAAATGAGGTTGGAACACTTCATGTGGACATTCCCTTCACAGATGCTGGCTGACCTGTTGAGTTCCTCAAGCAGTTTGATTTTTGTTCCAGATTCCAGCATCTTCAGTCTCTTATGACTCCATTATGGCAGAGTTGATTGGCTGCTCATCATAGCATCCACCTGTGCAGCATAATATAGTTTATTGTTTGCTATTCCACATGGTTGAACATATCGAGTATTGAATCTAAGATTGTTAGGGTCCATGTTTGCTGCTTTGCGTTAGTTTAACATATTGAGCATTGAATCTAGATTGCTAGGGTATATATCTTGACAATATTCATGGAATAAAACTTGTTTGTTTTTCAATCCTCCAACTGGTATATTATCTTTATCAGCATTTAACATCACTTGTCACTGTTCCCTTTACTCAATGTTTTAAAGAATCCTATGGTATCTGAACTGCCCCGTTAATTAATCTGTTTCTCCTTCTTACAAATCTCTCACGGGTTTCTGAAAAAAAGGCAGCAATGAAAATTGGAAACAATACAGATTCCAAATTGAGCCTTGGGAGAATTTTATATCCTCTTAATTTAATTGACAAAATATTTAGTTTTATAATGCTTTTAACATCAAAAACCTCCCTAGGGGGTTTGCTGGGAGCTTTATAAAGTACATTTGATACCGATCCAAGTAAGGTGATATTATGACAACCATCGAAAACAAATGGCCAAAGAGCTAGATTTTAAGGAAGATAATGGGTTAGAGAGGCATGGCTGTTTAAGATCAAAGAACAAATTTCTTCACCTGGAACCTTTGGTATTCCCTGCTCAGGAGAATACAGTTCAGCCATTGACTGCACTAAAGAACTGAGATCTATAGACTTCTGCACATTGGATGAATGAAAAGACAATATAGTGGTAGAAAATGAAATAATCTTGATGAATGGCAGACAAGGAACGAGGGGCTGAATGGCCAATTCTGATACTACTTCCTACGTTCTTCTGTTCGTTTGTAATGAATAAATAGTCTCCTCCTTAAGAAACTTTCCATACTTGGTGACTTTGTGAAGAAAGTCTGTTTTACACCAGAAACTCAATGCATATCTCTATTCGTATTTACTTACTATTTGCCCTCACGCTTTGCTCCCCACTCATTCACCAATTTTCTCTCCATACATTTATTTTGTAATATTTATCTTAGTTAAGAAGCTCCATATGATGACATCAAAGCACATGCAAAGTTCGTCAACTGTAATATTTTTATTCACACATATCAAAAAAACGTCATTCTCTTTAAAATCTCTGTGCTGTATTTAATTGCTTACCTACTGGAACTCCACCCATCACCGTAAGGAGTAACACAACAAAGGGCACTTTCAGGAACCAAATGAGTATCATTCTGAAAGAAAAACATTTCACATCTAATTCACGAAACAAGTTGGTAATTATTCCTGGAAAGAATATAGTTACCCCCTGCATTAACTATTAAATTGCTTAATAATTTTAAATGCCTCCATTAATTTCATTGTTTGCCATTCCCAGGGACTACCAGTGTTGTATGTGCAGGGTAACTGCGCACCTCCTCTTCAATGAGACAGTCTATGTTTAAACTATAATGCAGGTGTCCCAACTTTTCTTAAGAACTGTCTTCTTGCCTCTATATAGTGACTCCTAATGTCTGTCGACACTATGAACTGCAGATGCTGGTTTGCAGAAAAAGACACAAAGTAATGGAGTAACACAGCAGGCCAGACAACATCTCTGGAGAACATGGACAGATGACATTTTGGGCCGGGACCCTTCTTCAGACTGATTATGGTAGGGGAAGGAAGAAGCTGGAAGAGAGGTGGGGGCTGGATAAAGTCTGGCGAGAGATAGGTGGATACAGGTGAGGTTTTTCTTTGATTGGCAATGGCCAGTGATGAAAAACAAAAAAATGTGAGATAAGGGACAAGAGTATGACTTCTGGAGCTAGAGGATGGAATGTCTAGTGCTTGTTCCATTTCACAAAAGAGATTAACTTGAGTTGCCAAATGACCATGAATCTAAAACAAAAAGCACTGTATACATCGGTAACTAAATCCGCAATGTCATCTGAGGAAATATTTTGAGCTTACAACACTGACAGTCAGTTTTATGCTGTGCATCCATGCAGGCTATTGCACTGAGCAATATTCATGTTGTGCTTGAGTCCAGTTCAAGATAGCTACAGCAAGCTATGTTGACCTGGTTCTGCCTTAGCTGCCTGCTTTCAGCTCGTGGCTGGTGGGCTGGAAGTGAAGATAACAGTGTGGCTATTTTAGAGACACATCATGGAAACAGGCCTTTCGGCCCACCGTGTTTGTGCCGGCCAGATCACCGCACACTAACGCTATCCTACACACATTAGGGACAATTTGCAATTTCACCAAAGCCAATTAACCTACAAAACTGTATGTCTTTGGAGTGTGGGAGGAAACCGGAGCACCCGGAAAAAACCCATGCAGGTCACGGGGAGAACGTACAAACTCCGTACAGACAGCGCCGGTAGTCAGGAACGAGAAAGAAGGAGATTGTCCACTCCACATACAGTGTTGAACAGGGAGCATTGCAAACCTTGTGAACACTACAGCCTGCTTGCTTTTTTTTGTTGAGGATTTTCAAAAAATAATTTAGGTACTTGAAGACACACATATTAGTTTAGTTTATAGTTTGGAGATACAGCGTGACTGCAATCCTACACACACTAGGGACATGTTACACTTATACCAAGCCAATTTCCCTACAAACCTGTACGTCTTTGGAATGTGGGAGGAAATCGGAGATCTCGGAGAAAACCCACGCAGGTCATGGGGAGAACGTACCAACTCCGTACAGACAGCGCACAGTAGTCAGGATCGAACCCGGGTCTCCGGTGCTGCAAGCGCTGTAAAGCAGCAACTCTATCGCTGTGCCACCGTACCACCCCATTAGTTGCTTCATGATGCTACTTTATCAAATTTGTGAAGGAAACTTTCAACTCACACAGCAGCTGAAGTGGTTTTGCTCAGCACCTTCTCACAAACCAACAAAAGGTACATTAAGTGCTGGAGTAACTCAGCAGGTCAGACAGCATCCCTGGATACGTTTTTGATCAACAACCTTTTGCAGACCGAAGACTGAACTTGTTGATCTGAAGTGTCACCCATACATGTTCTCATGCTGCCTGACCTGCTGAGTTACTCCAGCACTATGTGCCCTTTTGTTTATTAACCAGCATCTGCAGTTCTTTGTTACTACAACCAAGAATTCCACCAGTTTCAGTAAACTAAAGAAAATGATTATGTTCTGCAAGCTGAGGATTGTTTCCTTATGAACTGGTGCACTATAGGCATAGGCACAGCTTTGACCCTTTGAAAGTGCATTAGAGATGTTTAAAAAGAATACTGCTGAAATTTCTATCCTCACCGACAAAATCAAAGGCAATAATTTGCAAGGCATAGACACCTTGCTCAAACAAGGAGCTACTGGGCAAAGGATTAAACAATGCATGTGCTTATCTCACCTAGCTTGCATTTATAAAATAAAATAGACCATAAGATGTTCCCAGCTAGACAAAAGTGCTGGAGAAACTCAGCGGGTGCAGCAGCATCTATGGGGCAAAGGAAATAGGCAACGTTTCGGGCCGAAACCCTTCTTCAGACTTCTTCAGATGTTTCCAGTACTGATGGTCTATTTCCTTCCATTGATTTGGATGAAAAAAAACCTCTCCGTTTATTCTCTACCAAATAATTTACGAATCAAATTTCATGGAGTCACAGCTCGGAGACAGGTCTGTGTAGCCAGGAACTGCAGTTGCTGGTTTAAACCGAAGGTGGTCACAAAATAATGGAGTAACTCAGCGGAACAGGCAGCATTTGTGGAGAGAAGGAATGGGAGATGTTTCGGGTCAAGACCCTTCTTCAGTCTTCTCTCGAGAGATGCTGCCTGTCCAGCTGAGTTACTCCTGCATTTTGTGTCTACAAGGGGATTGTTAATGTTGTGAGTCAAGCTGGATATTTCTTGTGAGTCAAGAAATATTTGGTATCAGTTAGGATGGTAACATTACAAATATAATGTTACAAGCCAAACAATACGACACAGAGATCAGCAAAAAAAGATTCAGATTGATGCTAGCTTTACTAAATTGACAGAAAATTGTTTTTATGAAACTCTTATTAACATAACTTGTTGAAATGAATTTACTTACCTTTACCACCATCAAGTCACACCAACAATCTTCCCGATCCAAAGGCTCAAACTGGTAATTCTGATCTTAATTTAAATTGTATTGAGGTGTCACATGCAAAAAATTGACCTATTAAAATAAGAGTTATTTCCTCAATGAAAAATGTGCGGTGAAAGCTGCAGAGATAAGCAAAACATTTGAACTGGTGGGCTGCAACTGATCTTGCATAATTTCAGAATTCTCACCACAGAAGAGGTGGAATCCAGCCATGATTTCTTCATGCATTGAGTTGCAATGAAAAAAATAGCCATGGAAATAAAGTATGAACACATGAACACGGGAGGTTGGTGTAGCCCATTCAATCCTACAAACTGGCTTTATCATGCAATTGGATTATGGCTAATCTACACGTAACTTCAACTCTGCAAACCTCCCGATCCATGGTACACTTTCAATCCTTTGTTTATCTATCTATCTTTGTCAGCCTTAAAAATATTTAAGGACCCTACTTCCACCTCCCTTTAAGGAAGAGGATTCCAAAGACTCAGAATGTTTGGTATCTGGCAGAATGTTCTTAATGCACACACAAATATATGTATAATAATTAATACATTTTTTATGGGGTAGATTTCAGGCCTCAGTTCTAGGATGGCTGAGTTCTGGCGGAAAAAAAAATTGTCTCGTTCTGACTTGTGTAAGGTGAGGCCTTATTTTTAAACAATGCTTATTTCTAGATTCTTCCACAAAGAGAAACATCCCCTCAACACCTGTCCTTTCAAGTCCACTTCAAATTTCCGATCAGGCTTTCCCCATGTTCCTCTAAACTTCACTAGATGGTAAAAAGCCTGTCCAACCTTTTCGCAATGCCAGCCAACCCTTTTCAGGTTTGGGTCTGTGATATAGATGGCACATTGGCAAAACAAATGCTTATTATCATTCTAAGATGAATTACTGAATTAATTGCCAAATATCTTTAATCATACATGAACTGCTCTTTTCTCAAAGGCAATCAAACAAATTAAACTCAGCCATCCTAGAACTGAGGCCTGAAATCTACCCCATAAAAAAATGTATTCATTATTATACATATATTTGTGTGTGCATGTGTGCGTGTGTGCGTGTATGTGAGTCTACAGATTAATTATAGTTGTTCTTACTTGGTTTTCTAGCTCTCTATACCTCAATGAATTCTTCTGCAAATTTAATTCTGTTGGGTACTTCACTAATCACTCATTCTATCCCCTGCCAATACAGAAAAAAATAATTGCCCTTCCTCCACCTAGGAACTCTATAGTCTGCATTATCATATATCATCCCCCCCACCTCCCCATTATCTCCTCTGATGCATCATTGGTTACATCTTTCACCTGTTGATTACTTAACCCTGTCCGTTACGTTCCTTGAGATGTATAGTAAAATTCCATTTGAATCCTTATTTCAAACCAGTTGTTATTCAAAGCCTCCTGGGTACAAATTAGGCTCTGAAACATAAATTGAAAGATGTCTATGAGTAAAATGTAAAAATCTTATTTTTCAATCTAGAACATTTTGAGAATTTGTCACCCTGAACGTTGGTTAATTTAATAATCAGGAACAACATAGTTGAAAAATTGGAGAAAACTGTGATTCAAAGTTAGGGTGGAAATTTCACCTTACACAAGGGATTCCGGTGGAATTGCAAAAGCCATTGCAAGTTAAAGATTAACCAGCACAAAATATTAGCCCGTGCTAGGCTAAAGTAGATTACCACTGGATTTGTTTGGTGACTGGTGAATGGAAAGGAATGCTGGGACTGAGGACCTTGCAGAGATAACCAGAAGCATCAGGTTGTGCAATTACAAAAAAAAGAGGAAATTATTTGTTTTAGAGCCAATTAATGTGATTTTTCTGGAAGTTATCCACGCTTTTAATCTCCTCATGCAACAGCCACTCCCATCTAATGCTAATGCCAAGCTTGCAATGAAAGAGCTGCATACTGCCATTAGCAATCAACAGACACACAACCCCGAGGCAGCCTTCATCGTTGCGGGTGACTTCAATCACTGTAGACTGTACTCCCCAAATTCCACCAGCATGTCTCCTTCCCCACTAGAGTAGACAAGACACTGGACAAAGTCTACACCAACATGGCTGAAGCTTACAAAGCCATCCCCCTCCCCCACCTTGGTCAGTCTGATCACATCTCATTGTTCCTGCTCCCTAAGTACTCCCCACTCATCAGACGGGTTAAACCAACTGTGAGGACAGTTAAAGTCTGGTCAGAGGAAGCGGACTTCACACTTCAGCAGTGTTTTGGAAACACTGACTGGAAGGCGTTTGCAGCCCAGGCCACCCTTGACTCCCACACGGACATTGACTCCTACACATCCTCTGTTCTGGACTTTATAAACTCCACCATCAATAGTGTCACCTCCCTCAAACAGGTGATCATATTCCCGAATCAGAAGCCATATTCCCGAATCAGAACAGCGAGGTCAGGCTACTGCTGAAAGCACGGGACACCGCTTTCAGGTCAGGCGATGCTCGAGCCTACAGTTCAGCCAGGGCTAACCTGAAGAGGGGCATCAAGAAGGCCAAGCACTGCCATAAGCTCAGGATTGAGGAGCACTTCAACAACAACTCCGACCCTCGACGCATGTGGCAAGGCATCCAGGCCATCACGGACTACAGACCCGCCAACACCACCCCCACATCCAGCGACGCCTCCTTCCTTGAGGAGCTCAATCACTTCTATGGCCGCTTCGACAGGGACAATCTAGAGACAGCCATCAAGGCTGTGCTACCTGCCGATCACCAACCCCTCACACTCACCCCCTACGACGTATACGTGGCACTGAGTAGGACTAATGCACGTAAAGCTGCTGGCCCTGACGGCATCCCCGGGCGCGTGCTCAGGGTCTGTGCGGCGCAGCTGGCAGACGTCTGGACTGATATCTTCAACCTGTCACTTGCCCAGGCAGTTGTCCCCACGTGCCTTAAAACCACCTCCATCGTGCCAGTGCCAAAACACTCCACTACGGCAAGCCTCAACGACTTCCGCCCAGTTGCACTTACCCCCACCATCACCAAGTGCTTCGAGAGGCTGGTCCTGGCACACCTCAAAAGCTGCCTACCCCCCACACTGGATCCCTATCAGTTTGCCTACTGCAAGAACAGGATTACGGAGGATGCCATCTCAACGGCACTTCACTCCGCCCTCTCCCACCTCGACAACAGAGACACTTACGTAAGCATGCTGTTCATCGATTACAGCTCAGCATTCAACACCATTATACCATCAAAATTGATCACCAAACTCGGTAACCTGTGCATCGCTCCTTCCCTCTGCAACTGGATACTGGACTTTCTAACCAACAGACCCCAGTCTGTTAGGTTAGACAAGCACACCTCTTCAACCCTCACCCTGAACACCGGCATTCCACAGGGCTGTGTGCTGAGCCCCCTCCTCTACTCCCTCTTCACCTATGACTGCACACCTGTACATGGTACTAACACCATCATCAAGTATGCAGATGATACAATGGTGATTGGCCTCATCAGCAACAGCGATGAGTCAGCCTACAGGGAGGAGGTCCAGCACTTAGCAGCATGGTGCGCTGACAACAACCTGGCCCTTAACTCCAAGAAGACCAAGGAGCTCATTGTAGACTTCAGGAAGTCCAGGGGCGGCATGCACACCCCCATCCACATTAACGGTGCGGAGGTGGAACGTGTTTCTAGCTTCAGGTTCCTGGGAGTCAACCTCTCCGACGACCTCTCTTGGATCCACAATGCCTCAACTCTGATCAAGAAGGCTCACCAGCGTCTCTTCTTCCTGAGGAGACTGAAGAAGGTCCATCTGTCTCCTCAGATCCTGGTGAACTTCTACCGCTGCACCATCGAGAGCATCCTTACCAACTGTATCACAGTTTGGTATGGCAACTGCTCTGTCTCCGACCGGAAGGCATTGCAGAGGGTGGTGAAAATTGCCCAACGCATCACCGGTTCCTCGCTCCCCTCCATTGAGTCTGTCCAAAGCAAGCGTTGTCTGCGGAGGGCGCTCAGCATCGCCAAGGACCTCTCTCACCCCAACCATGGACTGTTTACCCTCCTACCATCCGGGAGGCGCTACAGGTCTCTCCGTTGCTGAACCAGCAGGTCCAGGAACAGCTTCTTTCCAGCGGCTGTCACGCTACTCAACCGGACACTTATTATTATTTATTCAAATCATTTGCTGTGTCGCTCTTCCAGGGAGATGCTAAATGCATTTCGTTGTCTCTGTACTGTACACTGACAATGACAATTAAAATTGAATCTGAATCTGAATCTGAATCTGAATCTATAAGTAAAAATCAGCATAATGTAGGCACCAACTTTTTTTTGTGCTCAATTTGCCTTGCAGTTTAATTTTTCATAACAATTAGATTAACGAGGACAATTGATGATGACAGCATAGTGGCACAACGATAGAGTTACTGCCTTACAGCACCAGAGACCCAGGTTCGATCCTGACTAGGGGCGCCGTATGGAGTTTGTACGTTCACCCCGTAACTCCGTGGGTTTTCTCTGGGTGCTCTGGTTTCCTCCCACATTCCAAAGATGTAAGGTTTATAGATTAATTGGCTTCAGTAAAATTGTAAATTGTCCCTTGAGTATAGGATAGTGCTAGTGTACAGGGTGATTGCTGGTTGGCACGGACTCGGGGGGCCGAAGGGCCTGTTTCCACGCAGTATCGCTAAAGTCTAAAGTCTACTATCTGGTGAAATTGTGAGTTAGCAGAACACAACCAGAATCACAAATGCTACCTTGTAAATAACCAGTGAGTGTGAGCATGATTGGTACATGAATGAGTAATCGAGTATTCCGCACCTCAAGAAGTGCACAGCTGAGAAGGAATTTCTAAACCATGTTCTGCTGAGCTCTAAATCCTGGTTGTGAAACAAATCAATTGTAGGGTGCTGCTAGCTAGCAGTCTGCCCTCAATATGGATGATGCTTCCCCTCCTAATGAAACAAAACGTTCTTAGTTCACTGAACTGCTTTAATAAAATTATAGCTGCCAAGTTCAGTTAAAATAAGCCAAATTGATTGAATTGAGCAAAGTTAGATTTGTATTATTTGAGACATGAACGATCCAGGATGTTTTACAATGAGGAGTAACATACAGTATTAATTTATTTGGTATCTCTGAGTGCTATCTCTATTGTTGTCATTCTAATGTCAATAAGGCAACACTGCGATGCAGCTATTTTACAAGGTTATCAACCCAGATTCAATTCTGACCAACAGTACTGTCGGCCCGAAGATTGCACAAGCACTCTGTGACTGCATAGGTTGACCCCAAGTAACTCAGTTTCCTCCCACATCCCAAAGACGTGTTGGCTGGCACTAAGGTTAATTGGCCATTGTAAGTAACTCCTATTTATAATGCAGTTCAGTGAATTTCTTGTTTCATTGCCACATTATAGAATTGGCACTAGAGTTAGCCTTTCCTGGTGTTTGTTACCAACAAAGTCACTATTAGAAGCTGCTCCTGATGAAAAAAAACAAGCAGGTTCATGTTTAGAGTAATACAAATCCATATTTGCTCAGCTCGGTGATTTTGGCTTGTTTTAATTGAACTTGGCTGTTGTGTTCTTATTGATGAATCATTCAGGCACACAAAACTCTGAAACTTAACATGTCAATGCAGCAGGTAAATGCTACCTTGGTTTTAATCACAAAGGGGTTTGAGTGCAAGTATAATGCTACAGGACAGAGATTTGTACAGTTCAGTTTTGATCCCCTAATGAAGGAATGATTTACTTGCCCACATTACGTAGCCAGGTTCATCAGACTGAAGTCTCTATGAGGATGGAAAGCTTATGAATAGTTTGAGAAAGATGGGTCTGAAACCACTGGAATTAGAAGCTTCAGATGTGACTTCATTGAATTATGAGATATTCTAAGAGGGTTTGACAGAGTAAATGCTGAGAGACTGCTTTTCCTAGCTTGAGAGTCTTAATTGCACGGACTCGTAATAAGGGGTTGGACACTTAGAAACATGGAAACATGGAAACAAGAAACATAGAAAAAAGGTGCAGAGCTGTTCGGCTCTTCGGCTTATCTAACTCTCTCTTGACGACACTTACAACCTAGATGAGGAGAACGTTCTTTATTTTGAAGACTGGAAGTTAGATTTAGCTCCTTGGGCTAAGGGAATCAAGAGATATGGGGAAAAAACCGGAACGGGGTACTGATTTGGGATGATCAGCTGGCTCGAAGGGCCGAACGGCCTACTCCTGCACCTATTTTCTATGTTTCTATGTTTATTTGAAACGTTGTGGATTAGTTAGATATTGAGTACAGTTCTGGCTGGGTTTAACAGGTTTGTGGGTGTAGAGGTATGGGATCAGAAACAACATCACCTTGTTCTAATTGAATTGTGCAGCAGAGTCAGAAGAGCCTTCTCAAACTTTCATTTCTGATGTTCCAATGTTATTAAGTTCTTACTGGAACCCAGATTTGAGCTGCTTGGCTTTTCTGAATCTATGTCAATCTCCTGTGTCAAATATCCACACAACATATGACTCAAGGTGTCCTAAATACAAAGCGAGATTTCTACTTCAGAAGAAATGTGTGACACACATTCTCAACGAGAATGAAGCTGAGTAGGTTTCTCCCTTATGTTCTTTCTCTCATCCATTACCCAGCTCAATCAATCCCCTTTAACCAACAGGAGTTGGCAATGTCAGTTAATAGCGATGGTAATTTTATTTCTGTTGATGTTTATTAATGTTTCCTATTCAGAATGTATTTTGTGCCTTTGCTACTCAGTTCTTTTTTCAAGCAATCTTCATGAAGAGACACTGTGTCTCGGCTAGGGCGACCCAGTGGGGCAGCGGTAGAGTTACTGCCTTACAACGCTTGCAGCTTCAGAGACCTGGCTTCGATCCCGACTACGGGTGTTGTTTGTATGAAGTTTGTACATTTTCCACATGACCTCTTTGGTTTCCTCCCATACTCCAAAGACCAACAGGTTTGTCTGGCTGTGGCAGCTTTGAGAGTCCGGAGTCGCCTTCCAGAGGGAAGTGATTCAAAGAGTTTGCGGCCAGGGTGAGAGGGGTCAGAGATGATCTTGCCCGCTCACTTTCTGGCCCTTACAGTGTTCAGTTGATCAATGGCGGGAAGGTTGCAGCCAATAATCTTTTCTGCTGATCGGACGATTCGCTGCAGCCTCCAGGTGTCGTGCATGGTGGCTGAGCCAAACCAGACCGTGATGGAGAAGGTGAGAACAGACTCTACGATGACCGTGTGCAATTGGACCATCATTGCCTGCGACAGATTGTGCTTCCTCAGTTGCCGCAGGAAGTACATCCTCTGTTGTGCCTTTTTGACTGTGGAGTCGATGGTAGCCCCCCACTTAAGATCCTTGGAGATGATGGTTCCCAGGAACTTAAAAGACTCCACAGATGTGACTGTGGTGTTGTTGATGGTGAGTGGGGTGAGGGGAGGGGGAACTCTCCTAAAGTCTACAATCAATTCCACTGTCCCAATAGCATTGAGCTCTAGGTTGTTGCTACGGCACCAGGTTGCCAGCTGTGACACTTCCTGTCTGTAGGCAGATTCCTCCCCATCCTGGATCAGTCCAATCAGGGTTGTGTCGTCCGCATACTTGAGAAGCTTGACAGAGGTGTCTCAATGGGCCAAAGGGCCTGTTTCTGCACTGTATCTCAAAACTAAACTAATAAACATTGATTCACCTGTTCAACAAGAGCAGTAGCTATTAATTAGCAGAAGCTTCATATGTAATGTCAAATTGGCAAATCATTCCCATATCCAAGACAAATCGGTTCCCCAATGGCACAAAGGCTGGATATGAGTGTAGTATTTAAAAAATCCTGAATAACATTGTATGTCTTCTAAGCTTATATGAACATTTATTAATAACAAATTAATAGTATTCTTAAATTTGGTCACATTATTATTAATTGTTGGGCTTCAGTGGGTCCTGTAAGAACCAAGGAGAGCGATCGGTGGGCGGGCGCGACTCACGTTGCAGCGGCCCCTACCGCCTATCTGTCTTTTTTTTATTTTTTGTCTAGTTAAATGTAGTTGTTCGTGTTTTTTTTTGTATTGTTTCTAATTGTGTATGTCTGGGGGGTGGGGGGGAGGGGGAAACTTTAAAAATCTTTTCCCTGCACGGGAGACCCGACTTTTTTGCTGTCGGGTCTCCGTTGTCGTTGGGGCCTAGCACCGTGGAGCGGCCTCCGACCGGGACGACCTGGGGGCTCCAGTCACTGAGCCTGTGGAGCTGCGGACTTACCATCGTGGGGCTGGCCGGCCTCGCAGCGTGGGGAGTGGTGGTGGCTCGCCGCTGCGGCCCGACTCCGGAGCTCCAGCTCCGGCTCCAGCTACAGCTGCAGACCGGTGGACTGTCGGGATATCGGGAGCTCGTGGGTCCAGGTGGGAGACCGCTCTCCGGAGCTCCCGCAACACAGCTTCTCCAGCCCGTGTCGCGGGGTTGGAGCGACCCGCAGCGGGGCCATACATCGCCCGGCGCGGCTTTCATGGCCGCAGGACATTCCAGCGCCCGCCGGGGGCTCCAACGTTGTGACTTTTGGACCTAGAGCGGGGCCGTACATCGCCCGGCGCGGCCTCAATGGCCGTGGGACTTAACACCGCCCGCCTGGAGCTTCGACCTCGGGAGAGAAATGGTGCGGGGGAGAGAGAAGACTTTGCCTTCCATCACAGTGAGGAGGAGATTCACTGTGATGGATGTTTGTGTGAATTGAATTGTTTGTGTGTTTTTTTATGAATTGTTCTGGTTGTATGGCTTGTAGAAACGGAGTTTCATTTGAATGACAAGTAATAAAATCTAATCTAATCTAAGGAGGTGGGTGAGCCTGCACATAGTGTAATCTCTACAGTTCCTGATGAATATAGGATTTAGGCAACCGCTCGCGAATGCCCGATGAAGGTAGCTAATACTGTTTCCGAATATAATTTGATCAAATGCAATTTTGATGAAGATTCCACAACCTGAAACATTAATTCTGTTTCCCTTTTCACCAATGTTCCATGACTTGCCGAATATTTCCATATTTTCTAGTTTTATACCAGTTTGGGACAATGTTTGGGACAAAGAACCATCATTTATTTATTTGCCTCTGTACTCCACAATTTCAGATTTGTAATAGAAAAAAATCACATGGGGTTAAAGTGCACATTGTCAGATTTTAATAAAGGCCATTTTTATACATTTTGATTTCACGATGTAGAAATTACAGCAGTGTTTATACATAGTCCCCCCATTTCAGGGCACCATAATATTTGGGACACAGCAATGTCATATAAATGAAAGTAGTCATGTTTAGTATTTTGTTGCATATCCTTTGCATGCAATGACTGCTTTAAGTCTGTGATTCATGGACATCACCAGTTGCTGGGTGTGTTCTCTGATGATGCTCTGCCAGGCCTGTATTGCAGTCATTCTTAGATTATGCTTGTTTTGTGGGCTAGTCCCCTTCAGTGTTCTCTTCAGTGTATAAAAGGCATGCTCAATTGGGTTCGGATCGGGTGATTGACTTGGCCACTCAAGAATTGACCTTTTTTAGCTTTGAAAAACTCCTTTGTTGCTTTAGCAGTATGTTTGGGATCATTGTCTTGCTGTAGAATGAACCGCTGACCAATAAGTTTTGAGGCATTTGTTTGAACTTGAGCAGATAGGATGTGTCTATACACTTTAGAATTCATTATGCTACTACCATCAGCAGTTGTATCATCAATGAAGAAACATAGAAACATAGAAACATAGAAAATAGGTGCAGGAGTAGGCCATTCGGCCCTTCGAGCCTGCACCGCCATTCAATGTGATCATGGCTGATCATCCAACTCAGTATCCCGTACCTGCCTTCTCTCCATACCCCCGATCCCTTTAGCCACAAGTGCCACATCTAACGCCCTCTTAAATATAGCCAATGAACTGGCCTCAACTACCTTCTGTGGCAGAGAATTCCAGAGACTCACCACTCTCTGTGTAAAGAATGTTTTCCTCATTTCGGTCCTAAAGGAATTCCCCCTTATCCTTAGACTGTGACCCCTTGTTCTGGACTCCCCCAACATCGGGAACAATCTTCCAGCATCTAGCTTGTCCAACCCCTTAAGAATTTTGTAGGTTTCTATAAGATCCCCCCTCAATCTTCTAAATTCCATCGAGTACAAACCGAGTCTATCCAATCTTTCCTCATATGAAAGTCCTGACATCCCAGGAATCAGTCTGGTGAATCTTCTCTGTACCCCCTCTATGGCAAGGATGTCTTTCCTCAGATTTGGAGACCAAAACTGTACGCAGTACTCCAGGTGTGGCCTCACCAAAACCCTGTACAACTGCAGTAGAACCTCCCTGCTCCTATACTCAAATCCTTTTGCTATGAATGCTAACATACCATTTGCTTTCTTCACTGCCTGCTGCACCTGCATGCCTACTTTCAATGACTGGTGTACCATGACACCCAGGTCTCGTTGCATCTCCCCCTTACCTAATCTGCCACCATTCAGATAATAGTCTACCCTCATGTTTTTGCCACCAAAGTGGATAACCTCACATTTATCCACATTGTACTGCATCTGCCATGCATCTGCCCATTCACTCAGCCTATCCAAATCACCCTGCAGCCTCCAAGCATCCTCCTCACACCTAACTATACCCCCCAGCTTGGTATCATCTGCAAATTTGGAGATGTTGCATTGAATTCCCTCGTCCAAATCATTAATATATATTGTAAATAGCTGGGGTCCCAGCACTGAGCCTTGCGGCACCCCACTAGTCACTGCCTGCCATTCTGAAAAGGACCCGTTTACTCCTACCCTTTGCCTCCTGTCTGCTAGCCAGTTCTCTATCCACATCAATACTGAACCCCCAATACCGTGTGCTTTAAGTTTGTATGCTAATCTCTTATGCGGGACCTTGTCGAAAGCCTTCTGAAAGTCTAGATATAACACATCCACTGGTTCTCCCTTATCCACTCTACTAGTTACATCCTCGAAAAATTCTATCAGATTTGTCAGACATGATTTACCTTTCGTAAATCCATACTGACTTTGTCCAATGATTTCACCACTTTCCAAATGCGCTGCTATCCCATCTTTAATAACTGACTCTAGCAGTTTCCCCACTACCGATGTTAGACTAACTGGTCTGTAATTCCCCGCTTTCTCTCTCCCTCCTTTTTTAAAAAGTGGGGTTACATTAGCTACCCTCCAATCCTCAGGAACTACTCCAGAATCTAAGGAATTTTGAAAAATTATCACTAATGCATCCACTATTTCTGTGGCTACCTCCTTGAGTACTCTGGGATGCAGACTATCTGGCCCTGGGGATTTATCGGCCTTCAATCCGTTCAATTTACCCAACACCACCTCCCGGCTAACCTGGATTTCACTCAGTTCCTCCCTCTTATTTGACCCCCGTTCCACTGCTATTTCCGGCAGATTATTTATGTCTTCCTTAGTGAAGACAGAACCAAAGTAGTTATTCAATTGGTCTGCCATGTCCTTGTTCCCCATGATCAATTCACCTGTTTCTGACTGCAAGGGACCAACATTTGTTTTAACTAGTCTCTTTCTCTTTACATATCTATAAAAACTTTTGCAGTCAGTTTTTATGTTCCCTGCCAGTTTCCTTTCATAATCTATTTTCCCTTTCCTAATTAAGCCCTTTGTCCTCCTCTGCTGGATTCTGAATTTCTCCCAGTCCTCCGGTAGGCTGCTTTTTCTGGCAAATTTGTATGCCTCATCTTTTGTTTTTATACTATCCCTGATTTCCCTTGTTATCCATGGATGCACCACCTTCCCCGATTTATTCTTTTGCCAAACTGGTATGAACAACTTTTGTACTTCATCCATGCAGTCTTTAAATACCTTCCATTGCACATCCACTGTCAACCCTTTAAGAATCACCTGCCAGTCTATCTTGGCCAATTCACATCTCATACCTTCAAAGTTACCTTTGTTCAAGTTCAGAACCCTTGTTTCTGACTGAAGAGAAGTGAACCAGTTCCTTCAGCAGCTATACATGCCCAGGCCATAACACCCCCACCACCGTGTTTCACAGATGAGGTGGTATGCCTTGGATCTTAGGAAGTTCCTTCTCCCCTCTATACTTTGCTCTTGCCATCACTTCATCTCTTGCAATCTTCGTCTCATTGGTCGACAGACCTTTTTCCAGAACTGCGGTTGCTCTTTTAAGTACTTCTTGGCAAACTGTAAACTGGCCATCCTATTTGTGTAACGAACCAGTGATTTGCATCTTGCAGTGTAGCCTTTGTATTTCTGTTCATGAAGTCTTCTGCGGACAGTGGTCAATAAAATAAACAGCAATAAAAGCTTACAAAGGTGATGGAAGGACTGGATGACGGACTGGGTGCTCTCTTATACCTGAATTAAGGCAATTAAACACACCTGACCAATTACAAACACCCATGAAGCCATGTGTCCCAAACATTATGGTCATGGAATCATGGAATCGTGGAATCATGGAAAACTTTATTGTCATTCAGACCTTGCGGTCTGAACAAAATTTTGTTGCCTGCAGTTAAACATATAGTAAATAACAAAACACACAATAAACACATATTTAACATCCACCACAGTGAGTTCACCAGGGGCCGGTTCAACTCCGCGGCCCGGGGTGGTCGAAGCTGCCGAAGCTGCCGCCCTCCAGTCCAGCGGACGCAGCTGTTGCCGCGGGAGCTCCGGAAAAACCAACCTGTGACCTGCGAGCTCCCGACGATGTCGTCCACTGGGCCCGCAGCCGAACCTCCGAAATCGCTGCAGCCGCCACCGCCACCGGAAAGCTGCCACAGCTCCGAGTCGGGCTGCCGGAATGCCTGAACCCGCCGCAGCCTCGAAGTCGGCCAGCCTCGCGCTGGTAAGTCCTGGCTGGCTCTGCCTCTGGAGCCTCGAGGTCGGTCGCAGTTGGAGGCTGTCAGGCCCGCCATTAGGCCTCAGCCCAGACGGAAACAGAGACGGGGGATACGACAAGAAAAGTCACGAGCCCCCCCAAAAGGAAGGGACTAAAATGTTTCTCCCACCCCTCCCACACACATACACTACATAATAACTCAAATTAACACGCTAAAACAGACAAGAAAACAATAACAAAATAGAAAAACAGATGGACTGCAGGCGAGCCGCTGCTGCCAGTGCAGCGCCGCCACTCCCACTCCCATAGTCCCTCCCAATTCTGGTGCCCTGAAATGGGAGGGACTATGTGTAAACACAGCTGTAATTTCTACATGGTGAAACTAAAATGTATAAAAATGGCCTTTATTAAGATCTGACAATGTGCACTTTAACTGGCGATGTTACAAAACCTACCTTCAGCAACCGCTGCAGATCTGCCACTGGTTGTGTGTGCGACTCCGGTGCCTTTGAGGGGGGGGATTAAAATGCAGGTTTGTATCGCTTGTCGGAGAGGGATTTCCTCGGGCTGCTAGTCGATGAAGAAAAATCGATCGGACTTCTGTTCCCTTTTTTTTTAAATCGCTGGATAATTTAATAGTTGGATTAAAGTAAAAAGCGACTTCGAACGGTCTCAATGACTTCAACGTGACGGGTTGTAATATCAGGATAAAACAAAGGGTAAGTCGTCTATTTCACATATAACCTTGCTTCTTGGGGTGACTTTAGTCTAATTTTACGGTGCAAAAATGTTATTTAGGCCCCAAACAATTTGGCCATGTCTTGCCTGCCAATATAGGGTTAAAATTCACAGCAATGGCAATGTTCCAATTGATCGCATTCCAGAAACACCCACTTGCAAGATGATTAAAATTCTCTTTTTTTTTGGGCAATCATATCATAAGAGCATCTAAATCGTCTATATTTTGTGTCGTTGTCTATCCATATTCAATATTTTCATACTAAATATCCACAACAGTTTTAGTCACATGTATTGTGCAAAAAATAATAATTTTGATTATATTGAGAGCGGATAATTCTAGGTTAATTTATGGGAATCAAACATTAAATTCCTTCCATTTGGCAAATAAGTTCATGACAGTGAGATTTTAAAATTATGTTATATTGTGAATTCTTGTGTGAATGGGATTAGTTTCTTATTTGGATAGTTAGGCTATTTAAAAAAAAATAGCCTTTTCTTAAGAAATGGATAGATGTTTAGATCAAGTAATTGAATTTAGATGAATTTAATTGATTAATTGACTGATGAATATGATTTTTTTGTTGGGTATTTACTATTTGTTTTAGCGTTTAACTTTATAAATTCTACCTTTTTTCTAAAACTGCAAATAATGACTTGTTCTGTTAATGCTATTCAGTGTTTTTTTCCCTTTACATTTTAAACAGGTGTCTCCGAAGAAGAAATGCAAAATTGTCAATCCAAATGCCCAGCAAAAGTGACTGATTTATACAGCATTCACAGAGATTATCCAAATTTGGACTACTCCAAATGTGATAATCTACAGGACATTCTTAATGGGAAAGTAATGCGCAGAAAGGCATGTCATGCATGGTTTGAAGAGCAAAAACGTGTAGTTTACAATGCCAAAATTGAAAAGTTGAGGTAAAACAAGGTGTACAGAGTTACTTATTGGTTACAATCTGAGGAGTATGATGATGCTACTGATTATGATATGCCAATGTACCAGCTAGCAACTGATCTTCTCCATAAAGACTTGGTCTATTGCTAGAAATTGTAATTTATTTACCTATCTGTTACGGACTTACAGCATAATACAATAATATTAAAGTTCTGATCTTGAGAATATCACATTTTTGAATTTTCAAGGCAGCCTGGGTGTCTATTACTATTTCCGTCACAACGGTCAATTTTGTAATTAGCTACAATTAGGTAACTAACTAATTATATGCTTTAATTTCAGCTCAGTAAGATGTTTCATATTTGTTTCAGAATGCTTCAATCTATAATAACTGAAAATTTCATTCAGTTCGCTCTTTTAAAAAAAGTTATGGGCTTTTGACTGTCCTCGATCACAGCTTTTGTGTTAAGTCAATGGAAAAGCAATAGGGAACAAGATGCTAATTTCCGAGTATGAAAATGGCCATAACTTTTTAATACTGAAAATATGACAGTGAATTGGCTATCAAATTAAACTTATTTTTATGCTTTATCTGATGGGACAATTTTTTAAATCTCAAAATGTTGTGACTTTGGCTACTTTAACCACATGGGATTTTTTCTATCACAAATCTCCAATTGTGGAATACAGAGGCAAACAAATAAATGATGGGTCTTTGTCCCAAACATTATGCAGGGCACTGGTATATGAGCAATCATATTATTGGTTTTATTTTTTTAATCAGAGATATTATACTGGGTTCACTTGTGGTGCAAATCATAAGCTCCTAAATTTGAGAAACAATGAACCAATGTTGTTGTTGCTTCATCTTTAACGCTGAACAAAGAGGTTTACAGAGTTAAAGCTACTGATTATCGGTGGGCGGTGCACTTGGTTTTTCATGTTTTCAGCTGGTAGTTTAACTGGTTGGTATTAATGAGGCTCTAAGAGACACTGAAAGCTGGAGTACTCAGCGGGACAGCAGCAGAAATTGATGTAGAACATAGAATAGTGCAGCACAAGAACAGACCCTTCGGCCCGCCATGTCTGTGCTGAATTAATGCCAAAATCTTCACATATCTAGTTGCACATTATCCATATCCTTCAATTTCCATATGCTTATCCAATAATGTAGATAGCGGTGTGGCGGTGCCTATCGGCAGCGGCTCGCCTACAGTCCGTCTGTCCTTTTAAAACATTTTTGTCTTGTTAAATGTATGTCTTGAGTCTAGTTTTTATTTAGCTGTGTATGGGGTTGGGGGAGGGGAGGGGGGGAAGGGGGGGGTGGGGGAAACCGTTAGTCTCCTCCCTGTTCGGGGACCCGACTTTTTCCCTGTCGGGTCTCCGGTGTCGTTGGGGCCAACATCATGTAGCCGGTGGCGGGACCAACCTGAGGGCTCCAGTCGCGGAGCCTGCAGGCCTGACCGTCTTCGGAACGGGAAGAGCTGTGGTGGCGCGCGGCTGCGACCCGACTCCGGAGCTTTGGAGGCTCCGGCCGCAAGCCCGGTGGACGGGAACATCGGGAGCTCGCAGGTCCCTGGTGGGAGAACGCTTTTGGGAGCTCCCGCAACGGCAACTTCTCCTGCTGGAATCGTGGGGTTTAAAGGACATGGAGCCGGGCCTAACATCGTCCCATGTGGCTTAAACGGCCACAGGACTTACCATCGCCCGCTGGAGACTTTAACATCGGGAGCCCCAGTTCGCCTCAACACTGCAGGACCGCGGGAGAAGAACAAAGGGAAGAGATAAGACTTTGCCTTCCATCACAGTGAGGAGGTGTTGGAGATTCACTGTGATGGATGTTTATGTAAACTGTGTTAACTGTGGGTCTTGGGTTTTTTTGTAATGTAAGACTGTATGCAGTTCAAACCAAGCTGTTTGAATGACAATAAAAGGCACTCTATTCTATTCTATTCTATTCTTAAATGCCACTAACGTGTTTGTTTCAACCACCACCCTCCGTGTAAAAAACCTGTTCCGCTCACCTCCTTTAAACTTCGCCCTCTCACCTTAAAGACATGCCCTCTAGTAGTTACGCTATCTACCATGTATTGAAATCATGTGCATGGACTGAGGACAGGTAGTGGGAAGTTGGGAAATATTTCCCTCCTACAGAATGGTGTGGCGGTAGAGTTGCTACATCACAGCGCCAAGGACCCGGGTTCGAACCTGACCTCAGGTGCTGTATGTATGGAGTTTGGACGTTCCCCCTGTGACTATGTGTATTTTCTCTGTGTGCTCCGGTTTCCTCGAACATTACAAAGACGTACAGGATTTTAGGTTAAATGGTTTCGGTAAAAGAACATTGTAAAATGTCCTTAAAGTGTAGGATCGTACTAATGCACGGGTTGATCGCTGGTCAGCATGGACTTGGGGCCTGTTTCTGCGCTGTATCTCCGTACTCTAGTCTAATGTCGAAAGACTTTAAATGTATCCTATTTTGGGTGTATAATTCCATTCAACTCTCTTCTCTCCTGAAATATTATGGTGGAAAATGTACCCCCATTGTAACTACAAAATTTTGACCATCTGAAATGTAATTGAGAATTTTGAGCTTATTACAACAAAAGTAGAAGAAACAGCTGTCTCAGTTACCATCTCAGGAAAAGGGACGAGAGCAAAAGTGCTGTCTACTGGGGCCAGAAACAGAATAGGCAGTGTTATTGACCAAAATCTACTACAAACCTATTGACCCCCATAGCTATCTTGACTACACTTCTTCGCACCCTGCTTCCCGTAAGACTTTATCGCCTACTCCTAATTCCTCCGTATATGCCACATCTGCGCTTGGAGATGTCCTCATTCTTTAGGAAACGGGGGTTCCCCATTTCTATTATGAGGCTGTCTCTACTTTCTCCTCAATAGCCCGCAGCTCCGCTCTTACTCCCCTCCCCCCTTTCGTAACAAGGGCAGTCCCCCCCCCCCCCCCGTGTCCTCACCTTCCACCCCATCAGCCATCGCATACAGCATATAAACCTCCAACATTTTCGCCGTCTCAAACTGGCTCCCATTACTGACCACATCTTCCCATCTCCACCTCTTTCTGCTTTCTGCAGAGACCGTTCCCTCCTAAACTCCCTGGTCCGAAACTTCCTTCTCACCCAAACCACCCCCTCCCCAGGTACTTTCCCCTGCAACTGCAGGAGATGCAATACCTGTCCCTTTACCTCCCCCCTCAACTCCATCCAAGGACCCAAACTGTCTTTCCAGGTAAGACAGAGGTTCACTTGCACCTCCTCCAACCTCATCTACTGTATCCACTGTTCCAGGTGTCAACTTCTCTACATCGGCGAGACCAAGCGCAGACTCGGAGATCGTTTCACTGAACACCTCCGCTCAGTCTGTCTTAACCTATCTGATCTCCCGATGGGTCAGCACTTCAGTTCCCCCTCCCATTCCCAATCTGACCTTTCTGTACTGGGCCTCTTTCATTGTCAGAGTGAGGCCCGGAGCAAATTGGAGGTACAGCACCTCATATTTAGCTTGGGTAGCTTATACCCCAGCGGTATGAACATTGACTTCTCTAACTTCAGATAGCCCTTGCTTTCTCTCTCCATCCCCTTCCCCTTCCCAGTTCTCCCACTAGTCTTACCGTCTCCAACAACATTCTATCTTTGTCCCGCCCCCTCCCCTGACATCAGTCTGAAGAAGGGCCTTGACCCGAATCGTCGCCCATTCCTTTTCTCCAGAGATGCTCCCTCACCCGCTTAGTTACTCCAACATTTTGTGTCTAGGCAGTGTTTAAAACGTAGTCTGAGATCAGAGGGGAAGCTACGATGATTAATGTTCATGGTAAAATGGAGCGGTGGCAGGGTTACTCTAGAAGTGAAACCTCTGCACTAGAGGCACTGAAATCAGGAAGAGTGATATTGTCAGACATCAGCAGGTAGATGGCTGAAGCAGGGAGTGCATTGGGGGAAAAATGTCCAGGTCAATCACCAGCAGATGCGGGCATTGGACCACACTCAATGAAGATGGTTTAGTTGGTCACTGGAAGTTGGACTGACCCCTGTGGAAATTGGGAATAGATGCAGGGTTCAGTTCATAGTGATGATAGTTTGGGAGAAAGTGATGGATGTCATGGTGCCAACTGTTATATTAAGATCACTACAGTTTTCCAACCTCCAGCAAAGGTTTTCACCACAGAATATGGAATAATGCTTTTCTTGTCATGCACTAGCGGTCTCTTTTCAAGACTTTTGTGCAGCCGGTGATTCAATTACAGACGCACTGTAAACGCATGTAAACAGGAGAAACACTAGTCTCATAAGATGCTGTAAAATATATTTGCCTGTCCCTTACAGTGAGGTGGGTCTGAATAACTCATTTGTTTGGATATTTTATTTCTTTGGGTAAATTCTTTCACAAGTTGCTTCATTTTGAATCGCAGCAGAACTCAAGACAAAGTAATATTTGGGGGCGGAACAGTGGCGCAGTGGTAGAGTAGCTGCCTTACAGCGCCAGAGACCGAGGTTCAATCCTGATTGCGGGTGTTGTCTGTATGGAGTTTGTACATTCTCCCCATTGGCCATGTGGGTTTTCCCTGAGTGCTCTCAAGTTGTCTCACACTCGAAAGACATTGAGGTTTGTAGGCTAATTGGCTTTGATAAAGTATCCGAATTATCCCGAACGTGTAAGGTAGTGTAAAATAGGGGGATCGCTGGTTGGCGTGGACTCGGTGGGCAGAAGAGCCTGTTTTCATGCTGTATGTCTAAATTAAACTAAACTAAACTTTAAAAAAAAAATCACATTGCACATAATAACGTCACAATTATTGAGAGTGCAGAGTTCTTTATTGTGTATCTTGCAAGAACAGTGAAAGATTCAATCTCATACAGATGGTTTTTTATGGAAACCATTTCAAAAAGATAGTTTTAACAATCGGTTTCCCACTGGGATAAGCGACTGGGCTCTCTACATCTTTTCACCCAGCCTCTCTGTGAAGAAGGGTTATTTTTTCAACATTCATTCAGAATAATCAGAAAGTGATTCACAGATACTTCAAAAAGAAAATGAGCACAAGCAGGTACATTCTTGTCCACATTAATAACATTTGTGAAAGGCAAGTCAAGTGAGGTGTTTCAACTCAAAGAACTCCAGACATGAAAGCAATAGGAAGAGACGAGATTTTAGCATTGATACCATGCCACTGAGCTGCAATGTGCTATGAGTGGGGTCTCAGATAGTGCGGCATGACAGTGAACAGCGGTACCCACACAAAAGTTGAATCAGTTGACTTCACCAGAGAAAGAACATGAAGCACAGTGATCTGACTGGCAATCTGTTGGGTAGCGTACTGATTGGACAATTGACATCTTGTGAATCCAGACTTTGCACATTCATTAAATGAAAGCTTTTGGCTTGGCAAGAGCTGACACATTGCTTCATCAAATGTGCCACTGTAACACCACAATGGTGATAGTTGCAGCTGAAGATGCAGGAATAAATGAGAGGTAAATCCATAGTCCAATGAAAATCTTTCTACTTCTACTGTTACCTACTGCTGGGCTGCAAACCTCTCAGATTTATTACCTGCAAAATGCTTTGAAATGCAAAGCCCCCTCACAGTAGGTACAATGATCAACCAGTGGTTGCTCTTCCCCAAATCCAAATGTCCGGTAGCAATTTTGTATTAAGAATGATCACAGATATTTACTGAGATCTGTCCAGTTGTTTTACAACATTCTTCATCATTTTATTTCAGAGGCACCCAATAGATTCTTGGAAATGCAGAAGAAATAATGAATACTTTGGTTTTAAAATTATCTCGCTTTTCTCTGATTGCAGATCAATTTGCTTCATGGTTCTAATTCTGCTTGTTAATTTACAGTATATCTGTCTGGAACCATTATTGTTTGCTTTGTGTGTGCTTTTGATCTGATGTTACTTTATGGCTCTGTTCATACTGAATAAAATGACCTCCAGATGTTCCAGATCATGTCCGGGCAGAGTTGAAGCAAACTTGACTTACCTTTGATGTTGACAGGAGAGGTAAAGTTCCAGAAGTCATGGGTAAAAGTAGGATAACATAATGATTTTTTTAATCTTTAAGATCAAACCACATTTGTCTATGTCCCCACCCACTCCCCTTTACCCCTGGAGATGATATTTGGAGCAGTCCCAAAAATAAAATGAGGAAGTTGTGAAATGATGTATCTTTAAAAAAAAGTCCACAGTGAGATGAATAGAATTAGATACACAACGTCAGTCTTCAATGGCGAAAAGTTGGACAAACAAAAAGCAAATGACCAGCAAAGACACATGCTTTTGTGATGCCATTCTGTCCATCCATAGTCTCCAAATGAACTGTATCACCAGCATCTAGTACAACGATAGCACCTCCAGCCATTGACTGATAACTATTTTGATATGCTTGGTAGGCTACAACAATGGTTACATCATTTTTCTTCATTGCAATATATGCATTAACTCTGTTGACTTCACCGTGAAATGTAAAGAAATACACACCGGGGATTCTGCATCTGAACATACCTGTTACAGGACTATAGAGCCCTTGGGCATTGTATATCATATTTTCAAATCTAATTGGTGCATTACCTTCTGGAAAGTTGTAGCCAAGACTGACACAGAAAGCGGCAAGAACTACATTGTAGGTTCCTGGCATACCAGGTTGCCCTGGTGCTCCAGTGTCTCCTTTCTCTCCAGTCAGTCCAACCTCTCCTACTGGTCCCATTTGTCCCCTCAACCCAGGAGTGCCTCTGTTACCATCTGCACCTCCCATTCCATTAGCTCCATTTCTACCTTTGGTTCCAGTTGCTCCAGATGGACCTTGTGGACCTTGTGCCCCAGGTGCTCCTGGAAAGCCTTGGGGTCCACGTGCCCCCTGTTGTCCAGGTCGTCCTGATGCTCCAGATTGTCCTCTGGATCCATCTGCACCTGGTTCACCTTTTGGTCCCATTTGTCCCATTTGACCTGGTTCTCCTGGAGGTCCACGTGGAGCATTGATGACTGTTCAAAAAGATGTTCATCTTATTTAGAGTCAGAACCTTGCAATTAATTGTGATATGAAACATTTATATTTGGCAAGGAACTCAATGGCTAAAGCATGATGCCTGCAGTATAAATTCCATTAATGCAGCACTTGTCAGTGGATCGTTAATCTATTGGCCTGGACCAATGAACCAGGGACCGAAGTTCATTCATCAGTCTTATCACTGGGAATTAAAATTCAGTTAATCACACCCAAAAAAAAATACTGAAATTAAAAAGCTAGATTCAAAAATGGTGGCCATGAAACTACAGATTTGTTCTAAGATAGATCAGTTGTGAAAGAAGTTGGCCTCAAAGATGGATTTAATTTAAATAGGTGTCAATCCTGCCACAGGGGATCAGTGCAGCACAAGCATAGATGTGACTACAAGCACCAAGCATTTCATTACATTGCAACTATACATGCTTTCCATAAAACATTGTACATCTATAATGACTGTGAATCTAAGAATCTTCAGCAGTTGAAAATATGCCTGTGATGACTCATTGAAAAGTGAGGAGTTTGTTAATACTTACGGATGCAGCGTGGTGCAGGACCATTCCATTTGCCAGTGGTGAGACAGGTTAATGATTCATCTCCCAACATGTAATAGCCACTTGCACAGGAGTATGTTACAACTTGTCCTACATGTTTAAAATATCCATTTTCGATCCTTATAGGATCTGGGCATACAATTTCTGTTGCAGAAAAATAAGAAAAATTGTGAAAATTAAAGATAATGGGTGTTCTGGGTTATCAATTTCCAATGTCAAATACATTCTGAATGGATAGCAAATGGATAGCAAATCTCACCCCATTGTTTAAGAAACTAGGGAAAGTGAAAACATGAAAATTGTGATCCGCTGGGGTTACAATAGTGGTTGGGAAGATGTTGGAATCTGTATGCGGAACATAATAACCGAATACCTTGGGAAGAATAATAGCATGAAGCAGAGCCAACTTGGATTTATGGAAGGAAAATCACATTTGATTAATCTGTTGGAGTTCTTCAGGATATGACCAGTAGACTAGATAAAGGGGAAACAGTGTTTGCGGTTTGTTTGAATTTTTGGGAAGGTGTTCAATTAGGTCCCACACAAGTGGTTGATTGACAATCTTAAAGTACATGGAAATGGGGGGTAACAGATTCACATGGATTAAGAATAAGTTACTAAATAGATAACAGAATGCAAATGGATTCTCAATTTGGCTAGGTGTGATTATCAGGATAGTGTAGAGATTATTAGCCTTAATTGTGGGAGAATATGAATACAAGGATAAATAAGTCCTGTTGCAGTTGACTAGGTCCTTGATGAGACCAAACCCGGAGTATTGGTCCCTTGTTAGAAGGGGCATGCATGCTGTAGAGGAAGTGCAACAAAGATACACTGGACTGGTTCTTGGACTGGCAGGTTTGGTTTATGAGGAGACATTGAGAAGACGGGGACTATATTCTCTGGAGTTTAGACGAGAGTGATATCTCACCGAAACATACAACAAGTCCATTTGAAAGGACTTGACAATTTTGATGAAAGGAAGATGTTTCCCCTGGATGAGGAGTATTTGGCCAGGGAACACAGTTTCAGAATAAGTAAGTTAGTCGACGCACAGAGTCTCTTGCCCAGAGTAGGTGAATCGAGGACCAGAGGACATAGGTTTAAGGTGAAGGGGAAAAGATATAATAAGAATCTGAGGGGTAACTCAAAGGGTGGTGGGTGTATGGAACAAGCTTCCAGAGGAGGTAGTTGAGACTGGGACTATCCCAATATTTAAGAAACAGTTAGACAGGTACATGGATAAGACAGGTTTGGAGGGATATGAACCAAATGCCGGCAAGTGGGGCTAGTGTAGATGGAACATGTTGGCCTGTGTGGGCGAGTTGGGCCGAAGGGCCTTTTTACGGCTGTATCATTCTATGACTCTATGGCTCTAAGTAAGCCATCTGAGGGTGGTGAACCATAGAAATTCTCCCCTGCAGAGGATTATAGAAATTCAGTCATGGTATTCATTTGAAATAGAGCTCAATAGAATTTAATATAATAAAGGAATCGAGAGAGATGGAGATAGTGCCAGCAAATGGCGGCATGATGGAAGAATGGACATTATCTTGAGCAATAACATAGCAGGCTTTAAGGGTTAGATGACCTGTCTCCTCCACCTCCTCCTCCTCCTATTATTGATGCTATAATGTATCCCCACCCTATCAATCTGGTGTCGGAGCATTTAATTGCTTACTTTTACAGACAGGTGGATCACAGTCCCAACGACCTGAAGGTTGGCAATGTAGTGTTGCTGATCCTGTCATCGAAAACCCAGGATTACAGGTGTATGTCACTGTGTTACCAGCAACATGAGCCTCTCCACCATGAACATTAGGTGGGTTCCCACAGCCGGAAACTGAATTAAAAAAAAAGACATTTGAGAATCCTACACAGGAGCAAATGTAACATTTTATACTGCTTTAGAATGCATTAAAATTAAATAAGGCCAATTGGAACAAGTACCACAACAACATTTATAACAAATCCAAAATCGGAACGGAGATTGTGTGGTTCAGGGATAGAAATAAAGATAAGGAATGTATACCATACACTTGCTGTAATGATTAAATGGCTGCCTGACCTGCTGAGTTACTCTAGCACTTTTGTAAACCAGCATCTGCAGTTCCTTGTTTCTACATTTCAGATGTTTAACCTGTCCTCATGACTACCATTCAGAGTATGTAATTCACTGGAGTTTCAAAGGTAGGCTGGTGTATGAACTTATTCTGAGAAGCATTGTACTTTATTAACAAATGCTTTCAGTGGTGGAAAAAAGGCAAGAGGCCAGGAATGTCCCCTTGTACTTCACTTGTAATCTTCTGTCTTTTCGCATTGAAATTATAAGGTAATACAAATGGCTGAGACCTAACTTGCATTACCTAAACCTCACACTAATGTAACGTGTATTTTTCAGGTGCAATGATGTTTGCCGATTTAATTCCCCACAGATGAATTGGATTTCAAATTGTAAAGATTCCTCATTTGACGGGACGATGAGTAAATATAATACGCTTATGATAAATATAAATATAATGAGCTTCAGTGTGTCACAATGAATGGAAGGAACAACTTTGATTGGACATGACCTATGATTTTAGTCTGTAAACTTATAAATGAATCTTAGACATTAATAAAGGCAAAAAGGGATTCATTTCCCTGAAGTCCATCATTTGTACATTAAATCTGCCATCAAATACACACTTCTAAATTTATTTATTTATTATTTATTTATTTATTGAAGATCTATGGCCCTCATGCCAACCGCAGAACTTGGAAATACATTTTCTGCACTACTCTTCCAATCACCCACCACACTTCATCAGAAATTCCACGGAAATATATAAAATTGTGGAGCAGTGTTATGTCATTTCTCCTCATTCGTTTATTTAATTTCCATGATTATTTTTAATTTATGTCTCAACTCACAGTAACGCTTTTGGAGATCATTTTCTGGCATATCCAAAGAAGCAGGGATTACATTGCTGTAAAATAAAATTGGTTCTGGATGAAATGGTCTGATTAATAAAGGTTCAAGAATGTAAAAAAAAAAAAAATTTAAGTGTGAAAGAGCATTTAATGAATTCATGGTGCACATTTTTGCAATGAAGGAAATTTGACATCTTAAAATGGTCAAAGTAAGGAAAAAGGAAAGGCTACATTGAAATATTTGTTAAGTCTCCAACCGAAGGTCATTGTTGTAGTGGTCAGACTCAGAGATGGACCTCTAGTATACTTACAGTCCATCAAAGCACATTTCACCAGCATTTTCACTTGTCCATTTTGATCCAGCTTTTGTTTTGTCCAAATTCTTTCAACTGTAGGAACCACTATGTTTTAATTCCTAGTTCTAGATTTAGACCCCTAATTTAATTTTCCAGCCCTCTGCCTCTGTTACAACAGTTTGACACTTTTTGCGAATTATATGATGTTGTGGAAAAGTGGTGCTAACCTTTATGAAAGTGCAAGTTCTGTGTAGAAATGGATTTAGTAGAAATTCACACTAACGATTGGTTGTTATTAAATAATTTATCCTCATGCATCATTCTCAGGGGGAGTATAAATGAGACATCATTTGGCAGCTGTCCAAGACATTGGTTTGTCTGCACTTGGAATATTATGTGCTGTTCTGGACACCACTCTATGGTAAGAACTAGAGAGATCACTATGATGAGTACAGAAGAGATTCGCCATGGAATGGACATTTTTAGTTAGAAGGAGAGATTCAATAGGCAAGATTGTTCTCAGAGCACAGGAGGGTGATCCATTCGAGGCTTATTAAATTAGGATGAACAGAGTAGGTAGAACAGAGTAGGATGAACAGAGTAGATGAATAGGTAGGCACAGTCCTTTTGAAAGGGTATGAGAGTCTAAAACTGAAGGGCATCGTTTAGTTTAGTTTGATGGCCCTTTGGTCCATTGAGTCCACACTGACCAGCAATCCTGCAGGTATCAGGATTGAACCCAGGTCTTTCAGGCAGCAACTCTTCCACTGTGCCATTGTACCGCCATAAGGTGAGAGTGGAAATATTTGAAGGAGGGGCATGTTTTTCTCGTGGAGGTGGCGGGTTTATGGAACAAGTTGCCAGAGGAAATGTTTAAAGAGCATTACAACAGGTACAAGGATATAAGGAAAGGAAAGGTTTAGAGGGGGATAACTGCAAGAAAATTGGATGAGCATAAATAGGCATCTCAGTTGGCATGTTGTGTTGAACCAAACATCCTGTTTCAGTGCTGCACGACTATGACATAATACATTTAGGATTATGAATTATCAGGATAGGAATTTTCCTTATCAATGGAAAAAGAATACTTAATTTTTTTGAATATTTTGTAACTGTGACAAACACATAAGGGAACAAGATTAGTGTGGTTCACAGCACCTACAGTCTGCTCAACTTGTCCTTGGCTTTTTATTACCTTGCAAGTTTCAGAAATTGCAAGATAAAAAAATAATGTAATCCCTCCCACACCAAGAGCAAGGGAAATTACTTTTCTTCTTGAGCACCATGCTAGAAACAATTTCTGAAATTGGCAGCACAAAGCCCAAGTAAGCAATGCAAGTTACAATGATGACTAAAATCTTAAATCAAGGTAAGCGCAGAAACAAAGAGCAGAAAGAAAATTTGGAATAAAAGATTGTAGAGAAAGATTGGAAAGAAGAAGCAAGGTTTTATTTATTTGGAAAATCCCTCATGATAAGTTAAACTTTTGTATATTTTATATCATTGCTTTGTGCACCTTTAGAAATTTGTAAACTGATATATTGCTTTGCGAATTTGGCAGAAAATCCCAAATTAGTTCATTACCAACAGTTCAAAGAATACTTCATATCATAGCTAATATCCACCAAGATAACACTTTGAAAGGACTTGCAAAGTCTATAGAAATAATCAGTCAAGCAGAATGGACCTCTCCAGTACTGAGAATTTATGTGCATCCAATTAGTTCTTATCTCCATTACACAGGCAAAGATATATCTTTTTTTTCTTCCATTAATGGAAATTTCTATGTAATAAAATGCACATTCTAAAGATGAGTTTTTAAAAAATGCTGGTGATTGTGATATCCTAGCTTTCCTTCTTGCACGGTACAGAGACTCTACAAATTTAATATCATCATTGCAAGTTTTTTTTAATACCTTGTTAATGAGAAGGGAAATACCTACTTGTTACTTCTCCCCACCAGTTCCTGAGCATCTGTAGAAAAAATGCACAGTATTTTAATATCACTGGACTAGTTTTATAACAAAACAAGTAGATTTGATGATGAGGTTTATTTTGACCTTGTTATCAATCTAAATGCATATGTGTAATCACTCAGTTGAACATTTAATCTGATTAATTTAATGTGGAGAAGTAGGAAGTTTAACCCATTGTGATATGGCTCCCACAGTTAGGAACTACTAAGTAGCAGTTTATTCTCAACTCTCAGTAAATTTGAAAAACTGTGACTTGATGGGAATTGCACTATAGAGGAGAGAAGGTTACATATTTAATGCAAGAAGCATTCAGTTTGAAATAATGTGTTTTGCTGCTTTTTTCGCAGTCATGCTGCTGATTAAATCAAGGCAAAGAGAAGCCTGAATGATTGTTCTGGCTGAGTAGTGTGGGCTCAGTGCACCCACTGGATGTTTACAGGGCAGCGTTCAGGTCAGGAAGCGATGCCAGCCATCTCTGACAATGAGCCAGTTCAGAGCAGAGCAAGGAAATCTTCATGAGAGCTGAACAATAATGGGAGCAAGCAAAGTGGGTAAGCGTGGTGAGAGAAAAGAACATGTAGTATTATGGGGAAGGAAGGAGAAAGTAAGAATATTTGTGCAGTCAAGTGAACGTGACTCTTTATGCCCCACAGCTTACTTCTGGGCTCTAGGATATCACTACTGAAATGCTACTGTGTCATTGCAATCCATTGTCATAGGTCAGATAATGAGCAGGCCTTTTATGATATTAAATTGCATAGTAAGAGCTAGAAACATCACATTCAGGATTAATATTTATTATATTTAAATGGGATATTATTATTCTTGTCAAAAACAAAATTACATAATGGTTTGTTTTTTTTCTCGCACGTACTTTAAAGGAATATGACTGGTAAACTTTGTGTATTATATTCATGTTGACCAGACTTCAAAACACTGAAACTATTTGAAAATCAAACATCAGTAAAATGGGATGCAATGTTGGCAGAACGATGGCTAAATTAATAATGCACGTTTGACACTACCCTATTATAGCTGTAAAAATAGATTTGGCATTTTGCAATCAATTCAGGACAATTTGTGAAACATTCTGATTAGCCACCATCTGCTCACCTGCATCCACCTATCACTTGCCGACTTTGTCCCATCCTCACCTCTCTTTTCCATTTCTCTCCTCCCCCCCCCCCCAACTCAAATCATTTGGCAGCAAATCCAAATTAATAGTTGAAGACTTTATCAAATTAAATGAGTGTTAGTGAGCTGCTCAGAGAGATAGAAACATTTGATAGCATGATATTTCTGTGGCTTATAGTGTCTAAGATATCATTAAGTGGTGCCACATATGTCAGCAGATTCATATGTTGGATTTGGATGAATATTGCTATCTTGCTACTTTAATACTTGATTTGCCACATTTTATGCAGTACTATCACAATATTCAAAATACATTTGGACAGGTACATGGAGAGGACAGGTTTGAAAGAAAAGTGGCCAAACACAGGCAGTTAGGTCTAATATAGATGGGGCATGTTGGAAGGCATGGGCAAGTTGAGCCTGTTTCCATGCTGTATGACTGTGATTCTATAACATACTGGGCAGTTTAAACACAACCTTCCATTGTTGGTTTAACAGGATTAAAGTTAAAGTGAGGTGGTCAATCTAACTCCCAACAACGCTAGAGCCATTACATACCTGCTGGATCCTGGGGAGAAATCCCATTAGTTCCATTCACTCTCTCATTTCCTTGCATTCCTGCATCTCATCCCCATCAACTCCCCTTTGATTATTTTTGCCATTAAGCCATAGTAAGATATAGTTGCCAATATTAGCACATCTTTGGGATGTGAGAGGAAGGCAGAGCTCTCGGAGGGAATTCACATGGCCAAGGAGGCAACACTCTGCCTTCTGACAGACAGATTAGGATTGGTCCCTGAGTCTGTGTGGCAGAAGTATTAATGGCTGAATCGATATGCTACCTATTGGAATGTGTGGTCATAACAATTCACATTGTATTTCCCCCTCCCCAACCAAATTAAATAGCAGCCTTTTTCTTTTCCAATTCCTTTTTCTGATGAATAACACGTGCAGATTTTAATTGGCTTAAAAGCATTCGAATCAAGACCTCACTCAGTCTATGCTGTCCTTGCAACGTTACTCTAGGAATCATAGAAACATAGAAAAATAGGAAATAAGTACAGGTGTAGGCCTTCATTCATTCAGCACTGTTATTCAATATAATCATAGCTGATCATCCAAAATCACTACCCCGTTCCCACTTTCTCCCCATATCCATTGATTCCGTTAGCCCTAAGCGCTATATCTAAAGGGGCTGTCCCACTGCAGCGACCTAATCCGTGAGTTAAGAAGAGTGCCTTTGACCACCAAGCTCGAGGGCACTCGCCTGGAAAACCTCGAGCTGGATCGACCGTCCGCGTTGAAACCGCGAGCTGGATCGACCGACTGCACACAACCACAAACACATCGCAAAGGCGGGGGCCAGGGAAAGCGGGGGAGCGCTGTCTGAAATTCACACCCACGATGAAGAGGAAGGTAAACGGCTGCCACAGGGTATGGTAAGTCCTTTAGAGAGCATGGAGGGAGGGGGAGAGAGGGGGAGAGAAGGAAGGAAGAAGGGAGGGAGAAGCTGAAAAATGTTACGCGACCTAGCTGAGGCCATGAGTATTCGGGAACATCCCTCGAGCATGAAGAAGCGTTCCAGTGACCTCCTAGGACCTCGTGTGAACCATGCTGTGAGTTTGAGTCGAGGGAAAACTCGTCTAAACTCGCAGATTAGGTCGCATCAGTGGGACAGCCCCTTAACTCTCACTTGAAAACATCCAGTGAATTGGCCTCCACTCTCTTCTGTGGCAGAGAATTCCACAGATTCACAACTCACTGCGTGAATGTTTTTCCCCTTATCTCAGTCCTAAATGGCCAACCCCGTATTATTAAACTGTAGCCCCTGGTTCTGGACTCCCCCAACGTCGGGAACATTTTTCCTGATTTAGCCTGTCCAATCCCTTAAGAATTTTATATGTTTCTATATGCTTCTATCAGATCCTTGTATGGTCTCTCGATATGAATCCACGTATAGCTCTTACCTGCTGGAATTCCAAAGGTCTGAGGGAGAAAAATCCCCGCAAGGCACACACCCAACCACAAGGGCACCATTCTGTAAGAAACAAGTTCAAAAGATGTGTCATGGGTGACAATTCTGTGGCAAACATAGAAATCCAAACCTCAGCCATAGAATAGAATGGAAACAAAGAATATAATGAAGCTAACCGATAGAATCACAAACGGATGCTTTACAGTAACCGGCAACCTTATATTAAGATAGCCCTTACAAATCCCAGCCCTGAAAGTGACGCTTGCTATTTCCAGGTGCTAACAAAGCCCATTCTTCCCTAACTAACTCAATCCTGATATTACTTCTATCCTAGTTTCCATTATCCTGATCCAAGCTGTCAGCCTGAATTCTTAAGGGCCCAGAGGTGTGCAGAAGGTGACCTAGGTGGTCCCCAGACTGTGAGACAGACTGTCACTCACCTCAGGCTTTCAGAATCTCTCTGAACATGTTTCCAGATCCCAGCCTTTTAAATAGACTAGCCCCTCCCAGAATTTGCATAACTTGGTGCTTTCTGGCTTGTCACTTTGTACGGTGAGTTATATGAGTCCAGCCAATGCCAGGCTCTGAGTGGAATCAATCACTTTAAAGGGCCATCCTTCTGTACTGACAACAATTCTCATACTAGAAAGCCTGAGTGGATGTTTGCAATTTTGTCTAAGTCTGGTTTCATTACAAGCTGGAATTGTTCACAAAGATTGGATTTATACTGCCAGGGCATCAATCCGAGATGCTGATTCCTGCACTATCAGAGTTTGTACCCATGGTGCTATTCATTCCAATGCCACTTTCTGTTTCAGGATGTACTGCATTGAATTGCTACCTTGTTTTTGCCTTAGCAGAGAGAGGTTAGACATCAACTGATGTCTAACTCATCCTGAACTTTAAACTCAATCAACCCAGCTTCAGCAGCTAGACTATTAATTCCACTGGACTTGGCTAGCCATACATGCAACAAGAAATAAATGACAGCCATGTACCTTTGATCAGCGGTAGAAAACATCCGTCAAGCTCTGTAATGTTTTACACTGAAAGTTAGATCAGTGTAATTTACCGGTTCAGGTACTAAAAACATTTTTTTTTACTTTAGCACTCTCACATCAACATCCTTGGCAAGTTGAATAAATCCCTAATATTGTCTTCTTCTTGGAACTATGACAGAAGCCAGTTTGTAGCTCAATCTTCCTTCAACCATCTGAGTGTCCAATGCATTTACATTCCAGGTCTGTCTGTCTGTATCTTTTTCATTTGTTCTTTCTCTCTTTCTTACCTCTTTCCCTTTCTCTCTCTCTATTTCTCCCTTTCTCTCTTTTTCTCTCTATTTTGAGCTTTTTCTCTATCTCTTTCTTTCTCCCTATTTCTTCTCACAAGGGCGGCGCAGTGGTAGAGTTGCTGCCTGACAGCACTTGCAGCGCCGGAGACCCGGGTTCGATCCCAAATATGGGCGCCGTCTGTAGGTAGTTTGTACGTTCTCCCCGTGATCGGTTTTCTCCGAGATCTTCGGTTCCCTCCCACACTCCAAAGATGTACAGGTTTGTATGTTAATTGGCTTGGTGTATGTGTAAATTGCCCCTAGTGTGTGTAGGATAGTGTTAATGTGCGGGGATCGCTGGTTGGTGCGGACTCGTTGGGCTGAAGGCTGAACTAAGCATTAGTCTACCAAGCACTATTTTCCAACACATTTGACATCACAAGCCATATTTTGGAAATGCTGGAGAGAAGAGCTGACGTGACTGTCTGAAACCTCACAGGTTTGTTGACGTTTTGCTAGGTACCACAATTTATTATCGGTAGCAAACAGGCAAAACGAGGGACACTTTTCATTTGTTTCCTAGAACCTGAAGTTTCAAACACCTTCTGTCTTTTGATTAGTTGATGAATGCATAAATAACTACTTACTCAAATAAAAAAATATTTTAATAACTTCTTTGAAAGCAAAGAGCAGTTTGCAATTTAGTACTGTGACCTGGTGAGATTAAGATTTGAGTGTGCCTTCCTTCCGATAAGTTAAGTTCACGTTATATATTTCCAGACAACAGAGGAGGAGGCCATTCAGCCCATTAAGTTCATGCTGGCTTTCAAAACAATCGCATTCCCCATTTATTGCCCTATAATCTATTCCCTCACATATGTCTGCCTACACATCCTGATTCTCCTGACATCGACACCACTTAAATTACCAGCCAACATGTCTTAGTCAGAGGGTCCTAGGGTTATACATCATGGAAACAGGCCCTTTGGCCCAATTTGCCAACGCTGATCAACATGCCCCATCTACACTAGTCTCATTCTGCCTGCATTTGGCCCATATCCCTCTAAACCTATCCTAGCCCCGTACCTGTCCAAATGTTTTCAAAGTGTGATAGTACCTGCCTCAACTAACTCCTCTGGCAGCTTGTTCCATATACCTACCACCTTTTGTGTAAAAAGGTCGCCCCTCAGGTTCCTATTAAATCTTTCTTCCCTCACACTAAACCTATGTCCTCTGGTTCTTGATTCTCCTACTCTGGGTAAAAGACTCTGTGCATTTATCCTGTTAATTCCTCTCATAATCTTATAAACCTCTATAAGATCACCCCTCATCCTCCTGCACCCCAGGGAATAATGTCCTAGCCTGTTCAACCTCCCCCTATAGCTCAGGGCCTCGGGTCCCAGCAACTTACTTGTAATTTCTCTCTAAACTCTTTCTAGCTTAACAACATCTTTACCATAGCATGGTTACCAAAACTGAACACAATACTCTAAATGTGGCCTCATCAATGTCTTGTACAACTGTAACATGACCTCCCAACTTCTGTTCTCAAAACTCTGACTGATGTGGCCAATGAGGTCAAGAAAGCCTTCTTGACCACCCTATCCACCTGTGATGCCACTTTCAAGGAACTATTTATCGGCACTTCTGGATCCCACTGCTCTACAACACTCTCCAGAGTTCTCCCATTGTGTTTTGCAAGTTTGGTCAAGTCTTTGCAAGTCAAGAGTTTTTTCACCTCCCATCATTTTTTTTTTGCATCTGGCAAACCACACTGAAATCAAGGGTGACTTTTTATGGCAAATGCAGGGCCATGAGACAGAGCCGGGTTTTATCTGCAGCAGTGAATCCAAGGACCGCTGATTTAGTGTGAAATGCTCTGACTGTGTTCCCTCATGGCATTTCAGTAGATTCAGATTCAATTTTAATTGTCATTGTCAGTGTACAGTACAGAGACAACGAAATGCATTAACTAGTTCACTTTCAGGAAAGATTTAGTTTCTTGTGTAAAAGTGAATAGGCAACTAGATTTTATAATTTTATCATATTCATTATCCCCATCACAAAGTCAAATTAAAGCAGGGATAGATAATTTTACTGGGCCTTAGTAGATGGACTTTAAATAATCCATAGCACAGCATCGGCAAGAACAGATCCTATTTTTTTAATGTTAGCTGCTGGAATTTTGGATTAAGTAAGTCTGACCCCAGTGGGATAGCTGCAAATAACTTCCCTGAAGGAGAAAGCCATCACAACATTCAGGAGACATTATAATAAATCAAAATATGTCAAATCAAATTAGTTAAATCAGGTAAATTCTAAAACAAGTCCCTGATGGTTCTTACTTGTCTACATGTTGAACAGTGTCCAAGTTTCAGTAGAGATCAATGTAGAATATTCACCTGAACTATAGAATCAGGTCACATTTATATGTCTCCACCAAGGACATGTTGTGCAGGTCACACTCATGAGATTGGCTCATGTTTTCCATTTACATAAGTTGTAAATCTGTGAATTCTCAAAGCTCTGTTGGTTTAAATGTGATATTTTGAAGTTGGTGAGTTGAAGTGCACAGGCCTCGTCACCTCAGACAATTAATCTGAAAATGTATGTGGCTGAACCAAAATAGAAAACTTTGTAACTCTCCAAAGTTGCTTGGTTGATTCTGCTCTTGAAATCCCCATCTATGTCGAGTAATGTTGCTAAAGTCAGGTAAGTTCATCTGATGGGAGAAGTGGAAAATGACAGACAGCATTGGGACTGTAGAAATTAAAGAAATTGGTAGAAATAACATGCATTTTAAGAGAGTTACTATCTAAACGTTGATGATATCTCTGCCAAGTGCTGAAAAGGTGCTCCATGACACTAATCATATATTTTGAGCAATATGTTAAGATATCAGGCTTCTATAAATTTCCCCTTCTATTGCATTGATGGTGTCCGCAAAGTTCAAGTACCTTTCTTTCAGCGTTCTATCAGGAACACCTTGCATCTGCCCATGTTGATCTCGGTTGATGGTACGCGTAGTTTCAAATCCCGAACTTCACTGTTGTATGGTTTTAGCTCTTTAAGTTCACATCCATTCCAAAGTTTGTGGTCAACTCTAAATTGAACTGTGTGACTCTGGAACTGTTCACACTATGAATCCCAGCCTGGATATTTTTTTACTTTTAAAATAATGATTGAATGGAGCTCCAGTAATGTGTGGCAAACAATTGAATATTCTTACTAACTTCTTGAACTTTAGCATCTTTACTTTTTTTCCGCAAACTTTATTGTTAGCATAAGTCAGCATAGCTCTGAGCGAAGGCAAAAAGATTTAATAGGAATCTGAGGGATAACTTTTTCACACAAAGTGTGGAGGGTGTATGGAACAAGCTGTCAGAGGAGGTAGCAGAGGCAGGGACTATCCCAACATTTAAGAAACAGTGAAAGTGGCACATGGATAGGACAGGTTTGGAGGGATATGGACCAAACGCAGGCAGGTGGGACTAGTGTAGCTGGGGCATGTTGGCCGGTATGGGCAAGTTGGGCCGAAGGGCCTGTTTCCACACTGTATCACTCTATGACTCTGTCTCCAAGTGCGTTCTGCCATTAGCATATCATTGGGCGATGAAAGCAATCGATCATTATTTATCATTTAATCTTGAAACATACCAGTTTGTAACTTTTTCACAATTGTCATAGAATCAGATAGCTTGGCCCACCAGCCCCACCTTAACCAGCGATGATCCATTTGCACTGGTGCCAATAATTCACCCTACATTGCCATCAGCTCAGCCCCAGATTCACAAGGGACATTCTACAGAGGCCAAGTAAACTACTAGCCAATAGGTCTTTGGAATGTGGAAGGACATTAGAACATCCAAGGGAAACCCATGCAGTCATGGGTCTTTGGGCTAAAGGAATCATGGGATATTGGGAAAAAGCAGGAACGGGGTATTGATTTTGGATGATCAGTCATGATCATATTGAATGGCGGTGCTGGCTCAACGGGCCGAATGGCCTACTCCTGCACCTATTTTCTATGTTTCTACATCACAAGGAGAACTTGCAAATGCCTCAACCAGAGGTGAGGATTGCATCTGAGTCACTGGAGCTGTGAGGCAGCAGCTCTATTAGCCGCACCTCTGCTGTATCCAAAATTGTTCAGTAAACATTTTCACTTTTAAGTCTCTTAATACAAGAGCTTTGAGATTCACCAATTACTCAATTTCAAGGCAAAGATGCTCAATGCATCAATGATTAATTTGTAGAATTAAAAATATGACGTGGCGCAATAAAGCATAGTATTCCTCAAGTCTAACTATCCAAATCATGCTTGATTATAGTATGGATCGGATTGTTAATCGGTCAGATTTTGACTAGTTCACATGGACCGTTCCAGGCAAGAGACAACACACTGCAGATGCTGGGAGCTTGAGCAAAAAACAAACTGTTGGAGGAACAGCAGGTCGAGCGGGGTCTGTGGAGCGAAATGGACAGATAACATTTTGGATTGGGCCCCTTCTTCAGCATGATGAAGAAGAGCGCAGAAAGCTGGAAGAGCGAGCTTCTTTTTGCCACTTGGGGTGTCGGCTAACCATTTCCCCCCCCCCATGGATGCTGACTGACACGTTGAATTCCTCCTGCAGTTTGTTGCTTACTTGTTTTCTGGCAGCGTTGCCTTTGTTTTTGCTTCACCAGTCACAGTGCTGACTTCCAACTGGTTAAGATGCCCTCAGTCAGGCAGAGATGTGACAGATTAGATCTCAATCTACTGAGACATTGTGCAGAGTCAGCCAACCAAAGTCATGTCCCGTTACCATTGCATGTACAGAGTGTGACTTGGATGGAGCGTTTATCTGATATAGCGGGCAGTTTGTGCGGAATATATTGTTTGTACACTGGTCATCTTGTTCTCCATCAGATGGGGCTGTGATGGCATAGATTGCAGAGAGACCTGTGATGTTAACGCTAATACATTAACTTGCTTGAAATCTTACAAGAGCCAACACTGTGCCTGCTCAGCTCTCTGAGAGCCAACAATGTCAAAGAATGGTGTATTTTCCCATGATGAAGAATTAATCCCACTTGGATTCTTTCTCTGCTGCTGTAGCCAGGAGAGTTTGTCCAAGGCTACACCCCAATAGAATATTTAACTGGTGGAACCATTTTTTTCTCATTTCTGTGGCTCATAAAATGATAGTGAAACATATGATCTGATGCAATATACCCTGCATTCTGTCCACTTCTGCATGATTTTATTATCTCAACTTTGCCTCCAATAATGCACTTGTGGCACCTTCTCGCCCACGTTGGTTTTGCATACAGCCTGTTACTGCTGGCGACTGGGCAGCAGCCTCATGAGAAGGTCAGCCACAAGAGCTTAATAACAACTCCAATGTCAGGTGTACTAATTGGCCTTATTTGCACATGGGTTATGATTGGTGAGAATGTAGGTAAAAGGGGCTTCTAGAATAAACGTGACAAAAGGTGTCTGGCTCAGCGAAGTGTCGTTTGTTCTTTGCTTTCTGTCGTGGGGTTCAGTAGATCCTACACACTCGTTTAACTGCATCGTGGTCAGGAAGGGCACTGCAATGAAACTTAAGCTTCAATCAAAATAGCTTGTCAGGAGAGGAAACTCCGGCTGAGATTTACCCATTTGACCTCAGAAATGATGACCACCCACATTAACACCACAGTAGGTGGTGGCAGAGATGAACAGATTCTGCATTTTGTCGACTTGAGATCTTTCAAATTTGCAATCATTGGTGGCAAGAACCTTTGTTGGCATATCATTGCATTGTTTAAAAACTAAAATGTGTTCATGTTGACTGTGCATCAGCTGCCAAGTACATTTGAGAAAAGAAAGACATGAAATGCTGGAGTAACTCATTTCAGGCAGCATCTCTGAGCAACATGGATAGTTGACATTTCGGGCTGGAATATATGCATTATCAGGAAACAATGCTTATTGTACAATGTAGTTTGAGGTGAAAGTCACTATTTCCAACTACCATGTTAAGAGACAGATCTGCTCAACTCTACTTTTGCCAATAAGATGAGCCTGTAGCCGCTCCTGCTAGTGCACGCAGAGATCGAACCCGGCGTTCGGAAGCCGCGGTCACGTGACTCTGGAGGGGCTGCTTGTTTCGCACGGTTTTTCACTTGGGCAAGTTAGTTCAGCGCTGACCACCATTGTGGGCAGATGTGTCTGAAGAACCTGTATACTGAATATCGAACTTTTGAATAAAGATCTGTTGAAAACTCCAGTAGTCGTTTCTCAGACCACTAAGAGCCAACAATTTAATGTTAACAGATTTACGGTTTCCTTCATTGCAAAAGAAATTGGACTTCAAATATGCTTTAATGGATTTAAAGATATTTGTATTAATTTATTATCTATCAGGTCAGAAGACATTCTTATTGTGTGGTGGTCATTAATTAAATTGTTCATGATTTTTTTTAAATATGTCACCACAGTGCGGTCAAGTGTGCTGTCTAGGTATTTTCTACTGCTGGGCAGTTCAGCCTATGGAAGTAAAGGTGTCTGCAATATTACGTTTTTACTTCCAATGTACCCTCAAAGACTTTTGCCGAAGCAGCCAGTCCTCTCTGGAGCAATGTATCAAGTCAGTGACATAGACCTTGTTTGCTAGAGGTATTACTGTATGTTTATAATTTTTGCCATAGAAAGGAAGCACTGGCAGATGAGCAAAGGTTACCTGTCCCAGGTGGCCAGAAACACAATCCAGTGGATCAGCAAATCTATCACGTAAGCAAATTTAAGCAAAAAAAAAAAACGTAGATTAGAGGAACCCACCAATAAATGTATATGCTTCATGGCTTGAAGGCGGCAAGATGATCATTATCTTGTGGAGGGGGCTGGTTGGGCAGATGAGGGCAGTGAGACCAAGAGGCCCATTGAAGCACATTAAAATGTTAATTTCAGCAGCAGGTGAGCTATTGTTGGGATGAAGTATTGTGATGGTGTACAAGCGAAAATTGTAGATATGATCAGGAACCAAATTATGGGACAAAACAGTTAATGATGGAAACCGTCAATAGATCAGGCGGCATCCTTAGAAAGTGAAACGGAGTCAATGGTCAGGTCAGTGACCTTGCATCCGAATTTATATTTAGTCATCAGCAAAAGTGATGGAAGGTGCCATTGACATTAATATTGAGAACCATTTAATGTCTAATAATGTGCTCACCTAAAGGTCAGTTTTGGTTATGCCAAGGACCACATTTATACAGGTCTCACCGCAGCCTTATTCTGAGCATATACCAAAGAGGTTAATTTCAGAGGTGAAGTAAAAGTGACTGCTTTTGATATCAAGGCAGCATTTGACAGAATGCCTCCTGGTAAAACTGAAACCAAGGGCAACAAAGGCAAAACATTCCAACAGTTGGAGTTATACATTGCGCATCGAAAGTTTGGAGTGGTAGTTGGAGTTTTAGGGATATCAACACAGTGTCTGTGTCTTGTTTCATCTGCTCAAATATCTTCAACTGCTTCATCAGTCACCTTCCTTTTGTCATCAGATTAGAAATAGGGATTTTCTCTCATAAATGCACAATAATAAATGCCATGAAAAATCCATAGCAAATGTTCATACCTGCGTTCAGCAAGACCTAGAGACATGCAGCGTGGATTGTTAAGAGGCAATCAGTATTCATTTTGCAATTGTGCCATGCAATGACTCTTTCCAACAAGACAGAATCTAATGATCCATCCTTGATATTCAATGATTATTATCATCGAGTTCTCCATTGTCAATATCCATTGGTCAGCATCTCAATGGGACCTGCAACACAAATACTGTGGTTACTTGGATCAACACGTAGATGGGTTGATCAGTGAGTCTACTGACAATGCAAAAAATGTGGTGTTGTGCATTTTGTGGGATTTTACTTCGTAGTCACGTGAGTGACTACGTGAAGAACCCCGTACAGCCGTTGGTGCGTCATTACGTCTGACGCATTGGTGCAGTTGGCCGGTTGGAGCAGCAGAGCTCCTCCAAGCGGTAAGTTTAAAACATAAGGTACGTTTCAAACTTCTCTAGCGTTCATTTTCTGTTTCAGCGGTAGAGTATGCACCGTTAAAATGTTACAGAAAGTGAAGAAGGTGTCAGCGAGGCGATCCGCAGGGAAAAGGGTCGACGATCATGATAGTATTGTTAGCAGACGCCCGCCTAGGACACCAAGTCCAACGTCAGCAATGGAGCTAGCGTCACCGGACCCGCTGCCTGTGAGCAGCGTAGCCATGCCGGTAGGGCGTAAGGCTACCGTAAAATCAAATAGGCCCGTGGACCCAGAGTCGGGCCTGGAGGTTTTATCCTCAAAAGGAGAGACCGTTTGCTCACGGCTTTCCCAGGTCGAGGTCTTATTGCAGAAGATGCTCGACAGGGACGAACTCGGTGAGGAGGAGTGGTGCCCATGCTAGGCTAGTGGAGAGCCTGTGCTAGCAGCGCCTATAATAGGGCTGCAAGAATTCCCTACCTTTGAGGAGGAGGGTACTTTACTGATGCCGAGTCTGTGGCTGGGGAGAGCCACAAGGGAGTGGAACTTGAAATTATCGCAAATATAGCAGAGAAATTTGCAGTCCCGAGAGAGGCAGGAGAGCCATTAGGGGAACAATTGGCATCAGCCATCCAATATATGCTCTCTCATCAGCTGCAAGAATTGGGCATGGATGAAGCGGCTAAAAAGTATGAAGCCCCTATTAATTGTGGTTTACTAAAGGTACCTATGGTAAACCATCTCACATGGACACAGTTGGGGATTCATCAAGAGCCCCAGAATTAAAATTCCAAAAGGTATTGAAATTACTTTCAGCAGGGCTCACGACATTTGCTATTACAGTAGACAAGGGACATATGTCGGAAGCTCATCAAGATGCACTGGAACTTCTGTGTAGTGCTTATTTTGAAATCAACAATATAAGACGGTGCTATTCGACCAGTTATTAATCCTAATCTGGCATCATTGTGTAAACCGCCCAGCGTACAACCGGCTAATCTTTTATTTGGAGGGGATCTTGCCAAGCGAGTTAAAGAGCTCCACGAGGACGCTAAAACTATGGGCCTAATCAAGCCGGGTGGCAAACTAGGAAAGAGGGGTTTTCCTTACCGGTGGGGTACCAGTTCAGATGCCGGGGAAGGGACCAGCCACTCAGCTTCGCAGTCTCGGAGCTGGCAGCCTGCCACAGGCGTGAGGGGAAGGATGACTTTCCCTGCAAAGGGCCGGGGACAACAAGGGCAGCAGGACATATGCAGGTGAGAGATTTTCCTCTTAAAGAGAATGAATCAAGTGAATAGATGTTCAAATTGGGTGCAGATTACATTTGTTTCTCAAACAATGGCAGGAGATAACATCAGATACATTTATACTTAGCAGAATAGAGGGGGTAAAAATTGAATTTTACTCTACTGGGTGTCCACCTAATCAGCATGTTCCAAGTCGGAAACTTGTATTTTCAGAAGAAGAGAATGTGTTCATACAAGCAGAACTTAACTGTCAGTTTGTGTCAATTATTTTTCCTAGGTCTAAAAAAACTGGGGGATGTAGAATCATTCTGGACCTGACGAGCTTGAACTCCTTTGTTTGCTATAGGCATTTCAAAATGGAAACTTTTTCTACGGCTAAACATCTGGTTTCCAAAGGGTGTTATATGGCCAGCTTTGATATAAAGGATGCATATTACTCGGTGTCTATTCATGGTGATGATAGGAGGTATTTAAAATGTATCTGGATGAGTTAGTTGTGGCAATTCAAAGCATTGCCTAATGGGTTAACTTCAGCTCCTAGATTATTTACTAAATTGTTAAAACCTGTTCTAGGATTACTCCGAGCTCAGGGGCATGTTGTAATGGCCTATTTAAATGATATTTTAATTGTTGGGAAGACTGGGCTGTAGCTGAATCATCTGTTTCAATTGTTCAACTCACTTTTGAACAATTAGGGTTCGTCATTCATCCAGATAAATCCAAATGATCACCAGTTCAAATCATTGATTATTTGGGCTTTACTATTAATTCGGATCACATGTTAGTGACTTTGCCTAGGGACAAATGGCAGCAGTTAATTGAGGATTGTGTTGATCTCCTTAGTGAACAACGACCTTCAATCAGATAAGTAGCCAGTTTAATTGGTAAATTGGTGGCTGCTTTTCCAGCTGTGCAGTTTGGACCTCTGCATTATCAATAATTACAATGAGCAAAAGAACAGGCACTGAGGACACATGCAGGTCATTTTGATAGGCCTATGCAATTGTCAGCTGGGGCAATTTCAGACATTCAATGGTGGATCATAAATTTCTCAAAAAACTCCAGGGAGGTTTTGGTTGAACCACCTTCCATAATATTACAGATGGATGTTAGTGTGCTGGGTTGGGGTGCTACAGATATGTCTTCCAGTTGTGGAGGCAGATGGAATACTGGTGAGACATCCCTTCTTCAATTAAGAGGGCTCAATTATTTAGAGCGTTTGGGAACCTTGTATGGGCTTAAAGCTTATTGCTATGCCAGGAGTGACTTGCATATGCAGGTTCAGATTGACAACACTACAGCAGTGGCATATGTAAACCACATGGGTGGAGTCAAGTCACAGTCTTGTGATAGACTGGCTAATCAGATCTGGGGCAGGTGCATTGACCAAAACATCTGGCTATCAGCAATATATTTACCAGGTAGATTCAACACAGTAGCTGACATTAGGTCATGCCAATTCAATGATAACATAGAATGGATGTTAAATCAGGCCATATTTAATAAAGTGGTTGCTCAGTATGGAATGCCAGATATTGACTTGTTTGCATCTAGATTAAACCATCAGTTGTCCAGATACGTTTCATGGGAAGCAGATCCTGGTGCAGCAGTGGATGCATTCTCGCTGCATTGGGGTGGAATGTTTGTTTATGCATTTCCTCCATTCTGTCTCATCAGTCGATGCTTGCAAAAGATCAAGCAGGACTCCACTTCAGGAGTATTGGTAGTGTCAGATTGGCCTACACAACCATGGTTCCCTCTCATATTGCAAATGGCTAGTCAGCCTCACATGATTATTCCCAAACATAAACATCTACTGGTAAATCCAGTAACTGGCGATCAACATCTTTACATAATTCGTATTGATCTGTTAATTTGCAGATTTTAAGGAGGCCATACCTGGGGAGAGGACTGTCTGATCGTACCATGGATGTTCTCATGTCGGCCTGCAGGGATAGTACTCAGAAGCAGTACATCACCTCAATAAGGAAGTGGTAGGTATTCTGTCTACAGCAGAATATCTCATATCAAACTGCAGGAATCCCAGACGTACTGGAGTTCTTGTCCACCCTTTATTTTGATCAAAAATTAAGCTGTAGTGCGATTAATACAGCCAGAAGTGCTCTGCCTTCTTATTTATCCATGAGTTCACAGTTACATTCAGTAGGGACACATCCGTTAGTTTCTCAATTTATGAAGGGAGTTTTCAATTCTAATCCTCCTAAACCCAGATATGCCGGTATTTGGAATGTGAGTGAAGTTCTTATGCTTCTTTGCCAGTGGGCTCCTGTTGCAAGCCTAATTCTAGCCAAACTAACCATGAAGGTAGTCATGCTTGTGGCGTTGGTATCAGCCCAACGTATGCAAACATTGCAAACGCTACGGCTAGACAGAATGCAGGTATCGGCAGATGTCATTACTTTTTATGTCTCTGATTTGCTCAAACATAGTAGAATAGGCATGACAGGATGTAAGATTGTGTTTTCAGCATACCCCACAGATGCTCGCCTGGTGTAGTATCACATTTGTCTTGTTACATTGAGGCCACCAGAGTCCTACGAGGAACAGGCTCTGCATTATTTATTAGCCACAAAAAAAAACACACAGTGAGGTGTCGGTGTAAACAATTTCAAGGTGGCTAAAGCAGGTTCTGGGAAGTGCTGGGATTGATACTAATAAATTCAAATCTCATTCCACCAGGGCGGCATCAACTTCCACGGCAAGGGCGATGGACGTGCCTATAGGCCATATCCTCGCGGTCGCAGGATGGTCCAGTGAGCTGACCTTCCAAAATGTTTTATCATAAGCCGATTACAAGGCTGGGTGTGTTTGCTGATTCTGTTTTGAGTTCTGTTATAGTTTCCCCCTGAGTTGGAGGGGTTGTTATTGTTTTGTTTGTAAATAAACCGTTATTCATTTGACAATGTTATGATTGATGCATTATTGATTATTAACAACTTTTGAGTCAATCAATGCAGTGTGAACGCTGGATTAGGGTCTGCGGCATGAAATCACAGAGCTTTGAAATCTTCATGAAGTAAAACAGTAAGATTAAACGAGAACTTACCAGTTTGAAGTTTGATCTTTATTTTATGAGTTACGATGAGGGATTACGTGCCCACCGCTCCCAACCCTCATAAATATCATCTGGTAGTTCTAGTCTCTGTTATCTTACTATTATACTTCAGTCATTATTACCTGTGATTTCACTCCGCTGCTTTGATGATTGACGCACCAACGGCTGTACGGGGTTCTTCACGTAATCCCTCATCGTAACTCTTCATAAAATAAAGATCAAACTTCAAACTGGTAAGTTCTCATTTAATCTTTCTATTTTAAAGGACACAGCAGGATATAGATCAGTTACAGATGTGGATGGAGAAATGACAGATTGAGTTTAATCTGAGCAAGCGTGAGGTGTTGCATTTTGGAAGGACGAATGTAAGGGGCATGTATATAGTTAATGACAGGACCCTTTACAGCATTGAAGTGCAGAGGGATCTTGGAATCCAAGTACATAACTCCCTGAAACACAATTAGATAGAGTGGTAAATAAGGCATATTGTATGTTTACTCTCATCAGTCAAGGCATGGAGTATAAGAGTCATGAAGTAATGTTGTGGTTTTATTAAACTTTGGTTAGGCTGCATTTGAACTACCATGTGCAGTTCTGGTTGGCACATTACAGGAAGGATGTTGGTGCTTGGGCAAGGATGCAGAAGAGATTTGCCAGCTTGGATTGCTTTTTCTGGAATGTTGGATTCTGAGGGTCAATCTTATAGAAGTGCAGTCTATAAAATAATGAGATGCGTGAGATAGTAGAGTCAGAGAGTCATACAGCACAAAAATAGGGCCTAGAGCCCAAGTCATCCGTGTGGACCAAAATGCATCATCTGAGCTATTCCTATTTACCTGCATTTGGCCCTTTTCCCTCTAAACCTTTCTGATCTATGTACCCGTCCAAATGTCTTTTAAATGCTATTATTGTTTCTGACTCAAGTATGTCCTCTGACAGCTCATTCGATAAACACACCACCCTCTGTTTGAAGAAATTGCCCCTCATGTTCCCATTAAATCTTTCCACTCTCTCCGTAAACCTATACCCTTGTCCTTGATTCCCATTGGTGTGCATTCACTGTATATTCTACTCTCATGATTTTATACACCTCTATAAGATCACCCATTAAACCTCTGCACTGCAAGGAATAAAGTCCTACCTGTTCAGTCTCTCCCAATACCTCAGGCCCTCAAGTCTGGCAACATCATAAATCTTCTTTGCATATTTTCCAGCTTAATGCCATCTTTTCTAAGGCACGGTAACTAAAACCGAACACAATAAACTAAGCCGCTCCAACGCCTTGTACAACCATAATGCACTATCTACCGTCACTGCAGCAACAATTGGTGCAGGCCAATGTAATGATTCTTGCCTCCAGGCTCTTCAACTCTTCGACTCCTCCCCAATCTTTTGTTTGTCATGGCGGGCATTTGGAAAGCTTTAACTGGATCGTCAAAATCAGCATGGATTTATGAAGGAAAAAATATTTCTTGACTAATCTTCTGGAATTTCTGAGGATGTAACATGTAGAATGGATAAGGGGGAGCCAGTGGATGTGGTGTATCTGGACTTTCAAAAAGCCTTTGACAAGGTCCCACACAATGGTATTGTTGGTAGGATATTGATATGGATAGAGAACTGGAAGCAAAGAGTAGAAATTAATTGGTCCTTTTCAGAATGCAAGTGGTGACCAGTGGGGTGTCGCAAGGCTCAGTACTGACACCCCAGTTATTTACGATCTATATTAACGATTTAGATGAGGGAGTTAAATGTGGCATCTCCAATTTTGCGGATAACACAAAGCTGGGTGTCAGTGTCTGCTGTGAGGAGGGTGCTATGAGGCCGCAGGGTGACTTGGATAGTTTGGGTGAATGGGCAGATGCATGGCAGATGCAGTATAATGTGGATAAATGCGAGGTTATCCACTTTGGTGGCAAGAACAGGAAGGTTGATTATTATCTGAATAATGTCAGATTAGGAAAAGAGGAGGTGTAACAAGACTAGGGTGTGCTTGTACATCAGTCACTGAAAGTAAGCATGGAGGTACAGCATGCAGGTACAGTGAAGAAAGCAAATGGCATGTTGGCCTTCATTGCGAGAGGATTTGAGTTTAGGAGCAAGGAGGTCCTACTGCAATTGTACAGGGCCCTGGTGAGACCGCACCTGGAGTATTCTGTGCAGTTTTGTTCTCCTAATTTGAGGAAGGACATTATTGCTATTGAGGGAGTGCAGCGTAAGTTCATTGGTTAATTCCCGGGATGGTGGGACTGATATATGATGAACAAATTGGTCAACTGTACTTGTATTCATCGGAATTTAGGAGGATGAGAGGGAATCTTATAGAAACATTAAATTTTAAAGGATTGGTCAAGCTAGATGCAGGAAAAAATTTCCCGATGCTGTGGGAGTCCAGAACCAGGAGTCACAGTTTAAGAATAAGGGGTAGGCCATTTAGGACTGAGATAAGTAAAAACCTTTTAACCCAGAGAGTTGTGGATCTATGGAATTCTCATCCACAGAAGGTGGTGGAGGCCAATTCATTGGATGTTTTCAAGAGAGAGTTAGATTTAGCTCTTACGTCTAAAGGAATCAAGGTATATGGGGAAAAAGCAGGAACGGGGTACTGATTTTAGATGATTACCTTTGATCATATTGAATGGCGGTGCTGGCACGAAGGGCCAAATGGCCTACTCCTGCACCTATTTACCATGTCTATATCTATGTCTTCTCCACAGAAGTAAAGCATCTTCAAACAAACAAGTAGTTCTTTGAAGAAGCAAAATTCCTCCTTTTGGTGAATAATTGGCTTTCGCAGCTTTTCCTAGGACCAACTGAAACAGACCGTTTCCTCACGCTCTTGATATCAGTTTAAACTAGCTTTATTTCTGGATGCCCAATCCAGCGTATCACATTGGATCCTTGACCTGGAACCTTCAGCAGCCTCGCTTCACTTTCACCATTTCTCATTCTAATAACATATCCTCACCACATTGATCTTATCACCAGTGCAGATAGGACGGAGAGCGGCTGACTCCTTGAACTACTCTATATCATCTTGCCAATGTCGCTTAAATTCCTCATCACACAGCACTGATATATAAATTTAGAATGAATGGCGAGACCTTTAACAGCTGCTCAGCTAGAATGACACTTCAAATGATTTGCTGCAATTAGGTTATTATACATTTATGTCGATCTACAATTGAGAACAAGGACGTAGGACCTACAGTAGAACAGGACAGAAATTTCAGCCCATGATATCCGTGCCACATATAATGCCCAGTTACGCTAATCTCCTCTCCCTGCAAAAATGAACCCATCCTTTCTATTCAATCCATGTGCTGACAGAACATTTGAAAAAATGTGAAATCACAAAAGTGGTGATCTTGAATTGTGTTACACCACATCACCGCAGAATTAGAGCTATAAGAAACAAGGAACTACAGATGCTGGTTTACAGAAAACACTCTAAGTGCTGGAGCACCTCAGTAGATCCAACAGCATCCATGAAGAACATGGATAGGTGACGATTTGGGTGGGGACCCTTCTTCATAAACAGAATTATCCAAGTTCAATTCAGCCTCAGTAATCTAGGTTCAAAAAAAAGGATCGCAATGCTTATAAGAGGCATGCAACAGTTAGTTCTGGAAGCAACTTTCAGTCTCAATACTAACCATTGTAAAGGCAAATTTTATGATATGCAAACATCTTGTAAAATTAACACAAGTTTCAGCGGTTTTAATATGCAGAGCTCTGAGCAATTGTTTTTACCACATCCACTAGAGGGTATTTGCAACAATATGATCATGAACTCAAGGTTCTCGTGGGTGATTAAAATGTTCCCAGTGTAGATCATTACAATATCACAAGATTGAGAAGGGATAAAGAAGTGATTTAGAACAGAAAACACAGTGCATTTTGTAAAGGTTGCACATTGAAAGTCTTGTCTAATAATAGCCGGCAACTTAAATATTTAGGATGGGTGATGGAAAATATGATTTGTTCTGGAAGAAGTCAAACTTTCTGAGTCTAGTCAGCCCTAAATTCACTCAATGCACAGATAAAGGATAAATTAAGCAATATTTAGTGCAAGATACGACATTGTAAATTTGTAATTTGTGATATATTTATTTATAATAATGATAAATATGAAAAAATATAAACATTGTAAATTTGTAGGTGATGGAAAGATCTTGTTGTGTCAGAAGGTGAATCAGACAGCACCTGTAGTCAGGATCGAACCCAGGTCTCTGGTGTGTAAGGCAGCAACTCTATCGCTGTACCACTGTGCCACCCAATGCCAGGTCTGAGTTTCAAGAGCTGTTTTGAATTCATCCAATATTGCTAAATGATAGTGTTATCCCAACTGTTTTGCCCATCTACACCAATCCCAATTGGATTATATTGTATTGTGAGTATTGCTTACATCGTGAGCAATTTTGGGCACCATATCTAAGGAAGGATGTGCTGGTTCTGGAGATGGACCAGAGGAGGACTACAGAATGGTCCCAGGAATGAGTAGGTAAACCTATGATGAGCGTTTGTTGGCCCTGGGCCTGTACGCGCTGGAGTTTAGAAGAATGAGGAGGAACCTCATTGAAACGTACATGAATAGTGAAATGTTTGAACAGAATGGACATGGAGAGGATGTTTCCATTAGTGAGAGAGTCTAGAACTAGAGGTCATAGCCTCAGAATTAAAGGATATTCTTTCAGGAAAGAGATGAGGAGAAATTTATTTAGTCAGAGGGTGGTGAATCTATGGAATTATTTGCCACAGAATGCTGCAGAGGTCAAGTCACTGGATATTTTTAAGGTAAAGATAGATAGATTCTTGATTAGTACAGGTGTCAGAGGTTATGGGGAGAAGGCAGGAGAATGGGGTTAGGAGGGAGAGCTAGATCAGCCATGATTGAATGGCGGAGTTGACTTGGGCCGATTGGCCGAAATTCTACTATTTCTTATGGCCTTATGATCTTGTATCCTTCCACGTCTTGTCTATTGTCTTGTCTATTTCAGTGTTTGTCTAAATGCATAGTTGTAGCTGATTTCATTTCGGAGTCACGTGAGTGACTTCGTGAAGAGTCCGCCGGCGCGCATGCTCGACATATCGTCGTATCGCGTTGCTGCGACGGCTGGCGGTGGAGCGCGCTCCTCGCCAGCCCTTCATAAGGGAACCACTGAGGTAAGTATCCTACCTTAAGTTGGTGGTTCTTGTTGTGTTTTGTTTTCACAGCAAGGACATGGATGGGAGCTTTAAAGGCCGGAGAACGTCTGGACGAGGTCGCCGGTCAACAGTCCAGTGATATCGGCGGTACCTGCAGCGCAGGCCGGGACAGGGGCGGAAATGTCGGTGAGCCCTGTGTTTACAGGTCCGGATCCGCCAGCACACCACAGCTCGGAGGAGTTCGACGAGGAGGAGTGTGGTGTGCCGCCAGAGCAGGAGGATCCTGCCATGGCAGTCAGGTCGTCAGCAGGCTTGCTGGCGGCCTCGAGCAGAAGGGTGCGTGTGGCTGCACGGCCCTTTTCACCCAGCCCTCCGAGAAGGGGAAGGGCAGGAACCCGGAAGTCTAACCCTGTTGGGGCTAAGGCTTTACCTGCCGCCGAGGAGCGGTCAGGTTCCAGGGCGGGACCCGGGGCGGCTGTGAGGTCCAGTCGACGCCCCCCCAACTCTCGACGCCGGGACGGGTTGGTTGGGTCGGGTCTCGTCGCGGTCGCTGAGCCCCCCATGGATGGGTGGGCGAGACCATGCGTCGGCGAGGTCCACGACGTGGGCTGCCGGCAAGCCTGCGCGGGCATCGGGTATCCAGGCTGCGGCTGGTGCCGACATCACGCCGCAAGTGTCCTTAGTGGCAGTGGCGTCCGCTCCTGCTAAACGGAGGCAGTTGAACACGCCCGCGCAGGAATCGCGCAGTTTCGCTTCGGCGGCTGCTAGCGACGACTACCGGCACCGGGTGGGCCTCGATGAGGTGCGGGCCGATGATAGGGGCCCCGGCCATTTTTCAGAGCCGGAGGACTCCGACCACCTGAGTGTTCAGGGTGAAGGGCGTATTGACCGGATGGAGCGGCTGCTGGAGCTCCTGCTTCACGGTCAACAGCAGCAAGCGTCCAGCAGCGACAGGCACAGGGCTGTTTCACCAACTTCCACCATCAGCCTGGAGCAGCAGGAAGAGGAGGTTTTGGTCGATCCCATCCCACCTCCGTCCGATTTACCAGCGGAGGGCCTTCTCGATGTGGCCACTAAGTTCGCGGCCCCACACTCGTCTGGGCTTCCCCTCAACTCGAAATTGGCAGCCACAGTGGACTTCCTCAACAACCATCAGCTCCAGGAGGAGGTTCTCATTCAGGCCATGAGCCGTCACAAGGCTCCATCCAACTGCAACTCCCTCAACGTGCCTGTGGTCAATACGCCGATATGGGGCAACATCAGTGCGGCTATCCGTCAACAGGAGCTGAAAATTCAGCGGATCCTGAAGCTCCTCACGGCCGGTATTACCGCCTTTGTGCGGTCGGTTGATGGGGATGACTTAAATTTGGACCAGGAGGATGTTCTGGCTCTATTGTGCGCAACTCAACATGAAATCAATGGGTTCCGCAAAAGCAGCATCCGCCCGGCGCTCAACCCTAAGTTTGCAGGGTTGTGCAAACCGCCGCCGCCGCTGCCCCGTCAGCTCTTTGGCGAGGATCTCTCTAAGAGGGTCAAAGAGCTTGACGAACAAGCCAAAACGGTGAGACTCATGCGCCCTCACGGTGCCCCCACGCCGTCGGGCTCGAAAGCTCCGCTTGTTCGACCACGAGGGTCTGCCAGCACCTCTACGAGGACCTACCCTCCAGCTCCACCCCGTTACCAACCACCCCAGCACCAGGGGGCTTTTTTAGGACAAAGTCGGCAGAAACCCTGGTGGAAGATGAGGACGCCGTGCCCTCAAGCCAACCCAGCACCTCCACGTCCACCCACACGTGTCAAGGACCGCCGGTAACCACGGAGGTGAGGCGGTCTGGTTCTCTCTTTTCTCTTTGTCTAACCTCACATGTTGGTGGGCGCCTTCTGTTCTTTTTGGGTGCATGGGGTGATATTACTGGTGATGAGTATGTGTTACGAAATGTTCAGGGTCATAGCATTGAGTTTCTTAATGGGGACATTCCTCCATCCCAGCACAGGCCTGGTCGAACATTTAAATTGTCTGCTGCAGAACAGGCAGCAGGCTATAAGGAAATTTTGAGGCTAGAACAGAAGGGAGTGATAGAGAAAACGGTTCATGAGCCCGTGGAATTTGTTTCCAATATATTCACTCGACCAAAGAAGGATGGAGGCTGTCGAGTCATCATTGACCTGACTAGTTTAAATACTTTTGTAACATATACTCATTTCAAAATGGACACTTTTGAAACAGCCAAATCATTGATTTCACATGGTTGCTTTATGGCATGCATTGATTTACAAGATGCGTACTATACTGTATCCATTCAAAAATATTATAGGAGGTTTCTGAAATTTATCTGGATGGGTCAACTCTGGCAATATAGGGCTTTGCCCAATGGGCTTACCACAGCCCTTCGATTATTCACTAAATTGGTGAAGCCAATTATGGCCTATTTACGACAACGACATCATATAGTAATGGCCTATTTAGATGATATCTTAATTGTGGGCCACACCCTGGAATTGGCTCAACAGGGTGTTGCAGCTGCAGTCAATTATTTCAGCAGCTGGGGTTCATTGTCCATCCAGCCAAATCAAAGTTCTGCCCCTCCCAGGTAATTCATTATCTGGGGTTTACGGTGGACTCTATTCGCATGAGGGTCACCATACCACCTAATAAGGTTGAGGAGGTCACCCAGGTGTGTCAAGGTTTAATCACCGCTGGTATACCATCGATTCGTCATACAGCTACAGTAATTGGCAAACTTGTAGCTTTGTTTCCGGCAGCCCGATATGGGCCTTTGCATTATCAGAATTTGCAAAGGGCCAAGATCGCTGCGTTAAGACAGCACGCTGGTCATTATGATCGACCAATGCAGCTGCCGCCTGAAGCGACGGATGAGTTACGATGGTGGGTGCGCCACATTAGTAACTCGTTTAAGCCTATTATTGAGGCTAATCCGGTGGTATACTTGCAAACTGATGCAAGCTCTTATGGCTGGGGAGCTACGGATCATTCCTCTAGTTGCGGAGGCAGATGGGATACCCTTGAGGCTACTATGTTGTTGTCACACGGGATCAACTATTTGGAGCTACTTGCAGCATTCCACGGACTTCGTGCTTATTGTTCCAAGTATTTTGGGGCACATGTCCGTCTCCAAATAGACAACACCACAGCGGTGGCATATTTAAACCATATGGGCGGTACCAGGTCAGTTTCGTGTGATAAATTGGCTAACTCAATTTGGCTCTGGTGTGTTCAGAGAGACATTTGGATTTCAGCTACCTATTTGCCAGGTGAGCTTAATACTGTGGCGGACACCAGGTCACGCAAGTTCAATGACAATATTGAATGGATGTTGCATCCTGAAATTTTTGCCAAAATCACAGCCAAAGTTGGGAAACCGGATATTGACCTTTTTGCGTCCCGGTTGAACCATCAGGTACCAACCTACGTTTCGTGGGAACCAGATCCTGGGGCTATGGCGCTAGATGCATTCTCGCTGGACTGGGGGAATTGGTTTTTCTATGCATTCCCCCCGTTTTGCCTCATCAGTCGGGTATTATGAAAGATTCAGATGGATGCAGCTAAGGGCATCCTTATTATACCCGACTGGCCTACACAGCCGTGGTATCCAGTGGTCTTTGACATGCTCAGTGAGCCTTGGGTCCTTTTGAAGGGTTGCCCAGAATTAGTTACTCACCATGTCTCAGGGGAGCCACATCCCTGCCATGGCTATTTGAATTTGTTGGCTTGCAGGTTTTGAACAGGCCGTTAGCCCAATACGGCCTCTCAACTCGGACCATGGATACCATTGCGGCGTCGTGTCGAGAGTCAACAAGGCGAAGATACCGCTCACATATCAAGAAGTGGGAAGCCTTCTGCAGCCGCTCTCGCATCACGTACGATGCCGTGACTATAACCGACGTCCTGGAATTCCTCGCGGGGTTGCACCATGATGAACACTTAAGTTACAGTGCCATCAACAGCGCCAGGAGCGCGCTATCATTCTACCTCAAGATTGAGGTGGGATCCAACAGGCTAGTGTCCAGGCTCATGCGGGGTATATTCAATATGAATCCGCCTACACCACGCTACAATATCACCTGGGATGTCAGGGACGTTTTAACCCTGCTCAGGACGTGGTCCCCCATGGAAGGGCTCCAGCTGGACAAACTCACCATGAAGCTGGTGATGTTGCTAGCGCTGACTTCAGCACAGAGGGTACAGACACTCCATAAACTACGTGTCGACAGAATGATGTCTACCCCTACAGAAGTAGTCTTCTTCGTTGATGAGCTACTAAAGCAGCATAGACCTGGGTGCACAGGGCTGCAGCTGAAGTTCCCGGCATACCCCGCAGATGCTAGGCTGTGTTTAGCCTCCCATATCCGTCACTACGTCAAGGTGACGGCAGGCATCAGAGGAATGGAGAGATACCTGCTTGTCACTCATAAAAGACCTCATCATCGAGTGACAGTCCAGACGATATCCAGGTGGCTCCGGGTCATCTTGGGTAAGTCAGGTATCGACACTAATGTGTTCACGTCTCATTCCACCAGGGCTGCATCGACGTCGGCGACGAGGGTCATGGAGGTGCCCATGGACCATATTCTCGCCACAGCCGGATGGGCTAATGAAGCTGTGTTTCAGCGATTTTATAACAAGCCTGTTGCTGCTCCTCTACAGTTCGCGGAAGCCGTGTTGAATGCAGGTCGAGAACGTGGAGGTGTCCCCGCATGAGGGGTTTTTGATTTGTTGTTAATAAATATGCTCTTGTTTTGCAGTATGAACTATTTGAGCAAGTTTGTTCCTCCCATCCATCCCTGCTAGTGGTGTGTCAGCATGGACGTGGTCCAGGGCGTGTAATCACAGAAGCTTTTGAAGTCTTCACGAAGTCACTCACGTGACTCCGAAATGAAATAGTAAGATTGAACGAGAACTTACCAGTTCGAAGGTTGATCGTTATTTCATGAGGAGTCGCGGTGAGGGATTTCGTGCCCTCCACGCCCAACCCTCAATCGCCTTCACCTGGTAATTTGAGTCTCTTTCATCTTACTATGCTAAGTCATTTCTGTTATTGGTTTCTGTGATTCCACACCGCTACTTTGAAGAATGTCGAGCATGCGCGCCGGCGGGCTCTTCACGAAATCCCTCACCGCGACTCCTCATGAAATAACGATCAACCTTCGAACTGGTAAGTTCTCGTTCAATCTTACTATTCCACCACCTACTCTGGTAACATGTTCCAAATATCAACCACTCCGTGTGTAAAACAAATCATCCCTCTACCTAGGAAAAATATGTTATCTATACCATTCATAATCTTATATACCCACTGGGGCAACCCTTAACCTCCTTTGCTTCAGGAAAGACAAGCCCAACTTATCAATATTCTCCCCATAATTAATGTTATCTGATTCAAGCAACATCTTGGTGAATCTCCCCTACACTATTTCCAGTGCCATTATAGATTCAGGATCAGTTCCTGTTGTTTGGAGGGTAGCTAATGTTATCCCACTTTTTAAGAAAGGAGGGGGAGAGAAAACAGGGTATTATAGACCAGTTAGCCTCATGTGGGGAAGATGCTGGAGTCAATTATAAAAGATGAAATAGCGCAGGCCCGTGCCGTCAGGGCAGGCAAGGTAGGCACTGCCTACCCTGACTAAAATTATAACATAGTAATAACTAAATATAAATAGTAAAGGCATGGGAGAATATGCCTATGTAAGAGATCGATCTCTTAGGTAGGCATAATTCTCCGTGCCTTTCATCCGCAGCACTTGTAACAACGGAAGATCTGTGCAGCCCACGTGCCGTCAGCACGGCCTGAAGCCGTCAGTTTCAAGCGGGACTGAAGGCAGCAGAAACTCTGCCTTTGCGGGGTTTTCAAATATGGTTTTCAGTTTCTTGGCGGGGTTTTCAAATATGGTTTGTCAATATTTTAAGTGTATCTTAGGTAACAAAGAGAGAAGAATGGAGTTTGTGTACCAATAATGTGGTAAGTACATTTTGTGTTTATGTTTTTAAATACTGTATTTCCCGGGGTGTGGGGGTGGGGGTAGAGCTCCTTTCCAAGCATTTGGCGAGTCTGGCCCGAGGTTAAGTTTACGGGGAGGAATGTTATGAATGAGGGGATTGGGATAATGCCACTTGTGACGCTCCTTGCATGGAGACATGGAATGCCACCGCATTGAGGCCGATGGGGGGGGTGGGGGGGGGAGGAAGAGAAGTAGCTCGGTGGCTGAGCAGCCGCCGGGCCGGACAGCGGAACCAGCCGCCACCTTAGCTCCTTCTGCCGGTCCCCGCTCACCTCTGGCAGCTCTCCGTCTAAAAACCTCTCTCCTGCCGCTCGCTGGTCTCACTCATGTCCTTAAATTACGATAGCGCGATTGAGGTTACTCGGCTGTGGGAATTTAAGGATTTGCAGGAAGCCGCTGACATGAGCGAAGTCAGCGAAAGGATGGTGACAGGTGTTCTGACGGCGAGCTCTGCCAAAGGTGAGCGGGCCGGCAGAAGGCGCTGAAGTGGCGGCCAGTTCTGCTGTCGGGTCCCGGTGGCTGCTCCCGTGGCTTGGCGCCTGGCGAGCTGCGGCAGCGGTGAGTGAGTGAATTACTGGCAGTATCCCCGACACCCTCCTTCTCAGCACTCGTGCCCTCCCCACAACTTTGCCCCTGACTCTCCACATGCTGTGAAAGGAACTGTTCCCCCAATTGGTCTAGGACTAGGAAGCCTAGGAAAGGGCAAATTGAAATGTCACTGCTTTTTATTTATTTATTTATTTAACGGAGAGAACAATCTGCGCATGCGCGGTGTAATTTTTTAAAGCGGATTGAGTGCCTACCCTGAGTAATTACTCACGGCACGTGCCTGAAATAGCGGCACATTTGGATTGCAGTAACAGGATCGGTCTGAGTCAGCATGGATTTACGAAGGGGAAATCATGCTTGACTACTCTTCTGGAATTTTTTTGAGGATGTAGCTAGGAAAATGGACAAGGGAGAGCCAGTGGATGTAGTGTACCTGGACTTTCAGAAAGCATTTGATAGTCCCACATAGGAGATTAGTGGGCAAAAGTAGAGCACATGGTATTGGGGCTCGTCAGCCTGGGAAGGCAGTCCATCTAGTAGAGGGAAAGCTCTGATTTAAAACCTCCACTGCCTTGTGGCCATATTCAGTCATGGAAAAGACTCCCTGGAGTAAACCTCAAGAAAATCCTAAGGCAGTTCGTTGTTGTCTACAACCTCGCTCTGGCAGCTCCTGCGACGGCGCTGGTGCCAAACTGTAATGGATCAGCTTTGAATCGATCAGCAACGTGGAGAGGGGGGACGTGCTGCATGGGCAACAGCCTGTCCCCCATATGACATCGCCCAGGCTTGCACCCGACCAGGATGCATCACCCATGGTCAGTCATGACCGAGAGGGGCCTTCGTACTGACATGGATAGAAAATTGGTTGGCAGACAGGAAAACAAAGAGGCGGGATTAACGGGTCCCTTTCAGAATGGAAGGCAGTGACTAGTGGGGTTACCGCAAGGCTCGGTGCTGGGACCGCAGCTATTTACAATATACATTAATGATTGAGATGATGGGATTAAGAGTAACATTATCAAATTTGCAGATGACACAAAGCTGGGTGGCAGTGTGAACTGTGAGGAGGATACTATGAAGATGCAAGGTGACTTGGACAGGTTGGGCGAGTGGGCAGATGCATGGCTGATGCAGTTTAATGTGGATAAATGTGAGGATATCCACTTTGGTGGCAAAAAGAGGAATGGTCTGAATGGTGTCATGTTATGAAAAGGGAAAGTACAATGTGATCTGGGTGTCCTTGTTCATCGGTCACTGAAAGTAAGCATGCAAGTATAACAGGCAGTGAAGAAAGCGACTGGCATGTTGGCCTTCATAACAAGTGGAGTTCAGTACGGAGCAAAGAGATCCTTCTACAGTTGTAGAGGGCCCTAGTTAGACCACAACTAGAGTATCGAGTGCAATTTTGGTCTATAAAGTTAAGGAAGGACATCCTAGCTATTGAGGGAGTGCAGCGTAGGTTCACAACGTTAACAGCGGGACTGCCATATGTTGAAAGAATGGAGCGACTGGGCTTGTATACACTGGAATTTAGAAGGATGCGAGGGGATCTTATTGAAACATAAAAGAGCATTAAGGGATTAGACACGCTGGAGGCAGGAAACATGTTCCCGATCTTGGAGTCCAGAACCAGGGGCCACAGTTTAAGATTAAGGGGTAGGCAATTTAGAATGGAGTTGAGGAAAAACTTTTCACCCAGAGAGTTGTGAATCTGTGGAATTCTCTGCCCCCAGAAGGCAGTGGAGGCTAATTCTTTGGATGCATTCAAGAGAGTTCGATAGATCTCTTAAAGATAGTGGAGTCAAGGGATATGGGAAAAAGGCAGGGACGGAGTACTGATTGTGGATGATCAGCCATGATCACAGTGAGTGGCGGTGCTGGCTCAAAGGGCCGAATGGCCTACTCCTGCACCTATTGTTTATTGTCTATTGTCTATTGTCTCATGGAAGTGGATCTCAAAAGTCCAGAAGGGACTTGACACCACAAGGTTTAATAACTACAACTATCAACGTTGTTTCCTTAAGAAGTGAGGAGCATTATACTGAAGTATACTTATCCATCACTTTTGTCACCGATGTTAAACATTGACAATTAGTAAGTATTTTGGGAAAGGTTTAGCAATTTTTAAATATGTTATGTCATTAGATGTGATAATATTCTGGCTAAAGGAACTGTTACTTGACTCCCAGTATTCCCACACCATCACTGATTTCTGTGGATCACCCCTTTCTTTCCCTTCCCTTCCCTGACAACGTCAAGAATGAATGGCTCAGCGGCTGTCTGTCCAAAAAATTGAAGCATTTGTGAACAAAGTGCTGGAGATAGTCAATGGGTCAGGCGGTATATCTGGAGAGCATGTTGGGACTCTTCCTGAGACTCTGCCAGTAGGGTCTGAAGTCTGGATTTCTAGGATGGTTGGTTTGTCGTGTAAAAGCTTTAGCAGACTGTGCCCATAGTCTCGTAATATATATTGTGAGCAACTGGGGTCCCGGCAGCAATCACTGAGGCACCCCAGTAATTACAGCTTCTCAGAGTGTAAACGAATGAGGTGACCTCATCGAAACATAATAATTCTTATAAAGCTTGCAGAGAAAATGGAGAGTTGCGCTTCTCACAGTGAGACTGTTTTGAACCAAGTATCACAATCTGCAAATATGGGTAATATTGCAGATAGTCATAAGATCACAAGGTCATAAGTGATAGGAATAGAATTAGGCCATTCGGCCCATCAAGTCAAATCCCCCATTCAATCATGGCTGATCTATCTCTCCCTCCTAATGCCATTCTCCTGCCTTCTCCCCCTATCATCTGACACCAGTACTAATCAAAAATGTATCTGTGTCTGCCTTAAAAATATCCACTGACGGCCTCCAAAGCCTTCTGTGGCAAAGAATTCCACAGATTCACCACCCTCTGACTAAATAAATTTCTCCTCATCTCCTTTCTAAAAGAATGTCGTTTAATTTTGAGGCAATGACCTCTAGTCCTAGACTCTCCCACCAGTGGAACCATCCTCTCCACATCCACCCTATTCAAGCCTTTCACAATTCTGTATATTTCAAAGAGGTCCCCCCTCATTCTTCTAAACTCCAGCGAGTACAGGCCCTGCGCTGCCAAATGCTCATCAGAGCTTAACCTTCCTCATTCCTGGGATAATTTTTGTAAACCTCCTCTGGACCCTCTCCAGAGCCAGCACATCTTTCCTCAGATTTGGTGTCCAAAATTGCTCACGGTATTCCAAATGCGTCCTTACCAGCGCCTCATAGAGCCTCAGCATTACTTCCCTGTTTTCGTATACAAGCCCTCTTGAAATAAATGCTTGCATTGAGTTTGCTTTCTTTAATAGACAATAGGCAATAGGTTTAAGAGTAGGCCATTCAGCCCTTCGTTGTGATCATGGCTGATCATCCACAATCAGTACCCTGTACCTGCCTTCTCCCCATATCCCTTGACTATCTTTAAGAGCTCTATCTAACTCTCTCTTGAATCAACTTGCAGATTAACTTTTTGGGAATCTTGTACCTCAGATTTCTGGATTCTCTCCCCATTTAGAAAATAGTCTACACCTTTATTCCTAGTATTTCTTATTTTATAGTGAAGATGGTTGTCAAAAATTGCAGCAGGTTCTTGATCACTTGACCAGGTGGGCTGAGGAATGGTTGATGGAATTTCATACAGAGAAATGTGAGGTGTTGCATTTTGGAAAGTCTAACATGGGCAGGACTTACACAGTAAATGGTGTGGGCTCTGGGAAGTGTTGTAACACAGAGGGATCTAGGTATGTAAGTACATAGTTATTTGTAGATGGTGCCACAGTTGGACGGGGTGGCCAAAAAGGCTTTTGGCACATTGGCCTTCTTCAGCCAGAGTATTCAGTACAGAAGTCACGGTGGCACAGCGAAAGAGTTGCTGGCTTACAGCAAAATGCAGCGCCAGAGACCCGGGTTCGATCCTGACTACGGGTGCTGTCTGTATGGTGTTTGTACGTTCTCCCTGTGATCTGCGTGGGTTTTCTCCAAGATCTTCGGTTTCCTCCCACACTCCAAAGACTTACAGGTTTGGCTTGATAAAAAAAATGTTAAATTGTCCAATGTGGCGGCTACAAAATTCAGATGGAAGTTAGGAGGTCATATTGTACCTGTAGTTACCATATATAAGACGTTGGTGAGGCTATATTTAGCGTATTGCGTTCTGTTCTGGGCACTATATTATAGAAAAAAATGTTGTTAAGTTGGAAATGGTGCAGAGAAGATTTGCCAGGATGTTGCCAGGGCTGGAGGGTCTGAGCTATAGGGAGAGGTTGAGCAGGCCAGGACTCTATTCCCTGGAGCGCAGGAAGACGAGGGGTGCTCTTCTAAAGGTATAAAATTATGAGAGGAATAGATCGGCACAGTCTCTTGCCCAGAGTAGGTGAATCGAGAAGCAGAGGCCAAAGGTTTAAAGTGAAGCGGGACAGATTTTATAGGAATCTAAGGGGTAACTTTATAATACAAAGGATGGTGATGGTGCGGAACAAGCTGCTGAAAGTGATAGTTTAGGAAGGGACTATCGCAATGTTTAAGAACCAATTAGACAGGTACATGTATAGGACAGGTTTAGAGGGATATGGGTCAAACGCAAGCAAATGGGACTAGTGTAGATGGGACATGTTGACCGGTTTGGGCATTTTGGGCCGAAAGGTCTGTTTCCATGCTGTATGACTCTATAACTCCATGTCTTTCTCCAGAAATGTTCATTGAGTTCACCCATCTCCTGCAGTTCCACACATAGATGACCACTTTAGTTTCTGGTCTACATGTGCAGTTTCAGTATTAATGTTTGAATGTACATTTCAAAAATAATGGTTGCCGTTATCGGCACATTTCAGTTGGGGTAATGTACAGTGCTCACATAAAGTATTACGTATATGGACAGGAAAGGTTTAGAGACTATATGAGCCAAATGCAGATAGATGGACTAGTGTAGATGGGGCAATTTGGTTGGCATGGGCATATTGAGCCGAAGGGCCTATTTCCATGCTCTATGACGCTTTTACACAGTCAACTTGCTTTGATGGTTGTAGGTAAATCTAATCATAACCTGCTCTTTACATTCAATTTCCCAACAGCAGACCACGTCTCACCAAACGTATCCTGAAATGTTTAAAGAAGGAATTTTAGCATCCTGTAGGGTGTGCTATATTGGGACAATTGTTGGGCCAAAGACCACTTATTTTCTTGTACTATTTCAATTCAGATGGTGGAGAGGTTTGGATGATGGGGGAATGGATCATACCAGGCAGGTGAAACATAGGGGATCAGTTTGTATGTGAGCAGTTTGAGTTTGAGTTTAATTTATTGTCATGCACAATGAGGTACAATGAAAAGCTTTTGTTGCATGTTGATAATGTTTGGGTAGAGTATGTGGAAAGTCAGGAGAACAACTGTTTCAATCATGTCTGTCAGTTTTAGTGGGAGTGGGGGTGAGGTAAGGAAGTAGATCATGGACTTAGCTGCTCCATGTGGAAGGTTCTAAGCCTCAAACTCAGCCAGTGCAGTGCCAGTGTTGGCCTGGAGTGGAGAATGAGGATTGGGAGTCAGGGACTTGATGCAGTTCAAGTTGAGGTATGGTTCAGTACAGAATGGGAGAGGGTGTATTGTGCAGTCATAATACGGTGATGGGCACTGAGGCCATATCCTAAAGTTCAGAGTGCTAACAGGAGCACATATATTATTTTACTCATATGATTATTAAATATACAAATAAACTTGCAGCAATGAGAAATATGAAAATTCCATTTGAAACCACCATGCATGTGAAAGCAGGATTTATTTTATTGTGTATCTTTGAAAATATCCATACAATTAAGATTTCATAGAGCAGTGAATTCTGAAAGAACAATAAAAGAAATCCAATTTCAGATAAATCCAGACAGAAATTAATGCAACGCAAAGACACTATCTTCAGTATTTTGTCTTTGCTCCAGGATTTGGTGCCAGTAGTGTTAAGCAGCAACTTTCAGATATCGGGCTCCCAGTCAAAGATGGTCAGAACCCATTGCCCACTCTAGACATTGATTTAGATGGTACATTCTGTTAAATATTGACAACATATTTGCCAATCTTTAACTAGGTTCTGTCCAATTAATAACCAGGTTCACATAGGCTGAGGAGTGTGACTTGGTTTAAGACAACCTCTGCCAGTTACAATTACAGCTCATGTGAGAAAATACATGGATATACTGAGTAACAAATGCAATATAGTTCAAATTCTGAATAAATGCAGGTGTCTATCAGATTCATTATTTGCTCAGAATGTTTGATAATGTATTGTTATGGCCAGGTTCAGTGGTAACAGAATATTCAATTATATCAGGTACAATAACTGACTATTGCATCATTATCAACATTAAGGTCTCGGATCATCTTAAGTTATCTGCTGCTGATTTTCCTTACATGCACATTTCATGACGGGACACATCTAAATTGCTCCAATCAAAATCACTGCCAAAAGGCACAATATTGTCTCATTTATTGCTTTCTCAATTGCTTTCACTGAAACTATGATTTCTTGATTAATTCAGTGATGAATGTTTTAAAATAACCAAATGTAATCTTATTTTTTGAAGGGGTCATTTTGGTTTCTGTCCTGCCAGCTTGCACTGTATGGTTTTATAATGTACAGATGAAATTGCTGATCTAAGCTTAGGCTCTGAGGTGTGAATTGTCCTGCAATAAGGCTGGGGCCGATTTATCAGTGGAGTCTATGTAAGATAAAGGGCAGCCTTGAAGCAAAATTGGGTCTTCTTTGCATGCAGACAAGAACAAAATGACCCCTCAGCCCCAAAATAGTAAGGTATTTCAGACTCATGCATCTATAAAATTGAGTTAGCACATTTTGTTGTTTTGAGATAGTTTCATGGGTGTAACATGACAACATAAGACATGGATCAATGAAAATGTCAAATTTAGATGGTAGTTAAGATCGATATTGGAATTAGATACACGTGAAATATGAAGTTATGTAGTCAAATATTGGATTTCTACTTGCACTCGTAAATCAAGTATCCCATGAAATAACTGTTACGGCAAATGCCAGTATCTGAATCAATAGCTTGTACCCAAACTTTGTCACCTACTTTCAGTTTTACAATTGTACCAAGTGTTGACATTTCAGGATATGAAGAATATGACTGGAAATTAGAGTAAACACGTCGCCCATTTACTATTATTGCAGTGTGTGCATTTCTAGTATTCACTTCATTATAAGCATGGAATGCATAGACACCTGCAAGGCGACAAATAAATGTGCTGGTCGCAATGTTATAGTCACCATCTTCATTATACAGAATTTCCTGGAAAGCTATCGGTTGGTTAGAAGTAACACTGCCAGTGCCAAGTTTGACACAGAACGCAGACCTTCTCCATGCAATGGAGATCCCTGGAGCACCTGGCATCCCAGGATCTCCTCGCTCTCCCTTGTATCCTGGTTCCCCTTGGCTGCCTTGAGGACCAGTTGCTCCAGTTGCACCAGGATCACCATCAGCACCTTTTGCACCATTGATACCATTCCTGCCATTTGCTCCTCCTGGCCCTGGCATTCCAGCAGCGCCTGGAGATCCGGCTGCTCCTGGGCTACCGTTGGGCCCTCTCGCACCTCTCGCTCCATTTCTTCCAGGCATACCAGCAGGGCCCATTGGTCCTGTAGCTCCAGCATTACCCATTTCACCTTTAGCTCCCATGAGACCAGGATCGCCTGTTGCACCCTTTGGTCCTGGGAAGAACCTTGGTGTTGCTAGAAACAACATTCAAAGTTTGATTAAAATTACTGACATTTTAATTTAATAAACCAATATATTTTCTTCTAAAAAATGAGTACAACATTAAGATTCTTGTAAGGTGAAGCAGTTAATGTATTACTGCATTAACTGGCATGTATTATGATAAGATGTGTATATAGCAATACTTTAGCCACTGTGTGGTGTTATTGAGCTAACAAAAAGGGTACTTTAGATCAAGAAGTCCCCCATCAGAAAATCTGTCCTGAATTGCCTGTCAAGAATTGATTCTTAACAAATAGATGACAACTTGACTCAGAAAGACTCAAGGTTAAAAGTATATGTATTTTTTCAAATTGCACAACATTTCTGTTAAATATATATACTTTTAACCTTTAGCCGACATCATTGCAGACATTGGACTTTGCCTCTGGAACTGTTAAGGTTTTCACTGTACCTCAGTACAGGTGACAATATAAACCTAAACCCATTTGACTTTTTGTCAGGAACTGCTACCACAATTAACATGGACATATATTGCTGACAGGCTTAGCAGTTGGTTTGTTTGATACTGGAATATTTGATGAAGCCTACCAGAGATACTGTAAAGCTGCAATAAGAAATGGATTATATTCAATGGGAAAGTTAAGTACCAGGTTCTTGAAACTTTAACATTAATGGACTTACGCAGACAGAGTGGTGCTTGGCTCCATCGACCTTGTGAATCACAGTAGATAGAATCCCCTCCTAGTACTGCATATCCTTTTTTACAAGTGTAGTAGGCTTTTCTCTGCACAACCTTGCAGGATCCATGTGCAACCATGGGAACAGTGCCGCACATTTTATCTGAGATTAAAAGTAAAATTAGATTTAAACAAATATACTTAAATAATCCTAAATTCCCGGTATCCCACTTCTTATGAGTATTAAACTCCAAATCCACGCAGCTATAAATATTGAACACTTTGTATCCCATGCCCTTATGAATATTATTTATCTTCCCTGAAGCTTACATAAGAATTAATGCAAAAATATTTTTGCCTGTGCAGGTGGGCATAGAATGAGGAAATAAAATGGTGCTGGGATTTGTAAAACACTAATGATACTGGGTTTATATTGTGCACTGTGGTGTTTTGCAGAATTAATTGTCATGCAGGTATTTAGATATCTGGAAGCATATTATTCCAATAATTATAGTAGAATAAAGATGTTAACCTCTGATTTAAGGGACCATACTGCCACCTGTTCTAATGCTTTAGGTGGAATGAGCAGCGTACACCATTGGAGATAGGATCAGTTATTTAAAATACATGGTTTGGACATTGTATTCACGCAGTCAGCATCTCAGTAATGGGTTTAGGCATCCCTCGCACATTATTCCTTTTCCCATCCCTCTCCAACCCCCACAGATCCTGGATTGTAAGTAATGTTCATTTTAAACTCACAATCACGCTTTTGGAGATCATTGGCATCGAGATTCTCTGAATTTTGGACTCCAGAGCTAGACAAATAAAGAAGGAATTGGATGAAGGAACGACAATAATATTATTGTAGAGGAACTCTTGACAAGCATGTTTTTTATTACTGATCTTTTGACAATTCAATTTATTTTCTAAATGAGGCAAAACATTTCAATTTATTTATAGCTGGATTTAAACTGCTGTCATCAGATGATTCAAGCACAAATGTACATAAGAGCAATAATACAGATTTATTGCATTCTTCAAAAAAATCAATATCATTATTAGCTTAAAAACATAAGTTGGACAAAATGCTAAATTAATTTAATCATTTTTTAAAGGAGTCAAAAAGAGAAATGTTTAGAATAACTGGTTACTAATTAGGCCAAACTCATGCTAATTCATAGAAACATAGAAACATAGAAAAATAGATGCAGGAGTAGGCCATTCGGCCCTTCGTGCCTGCACCTCCATTCAATATGATCATGGCCGATCATCCAACTCAGTATCCCGTACCTGCCTTCTCTCCATACCCCCTGATCCCTTTAGCCACAAGAGCCACATCCAACTCCCTCTTGAATATAGCCAATGAACTGGCCTCAACTACCTTCTGTGGCAGAGAATTCCAGAGACTCACCACTCTCTGTGTAAAGAATGTTTTCCTCATCTCGGTCCTAAAGGAATTCCCCCTTATCCTTAGACTGTGACCCCTTGTTCTGGACTCCCCCAACATCAGAAACAATCTTCCTGCATCTAGCTTGTCCAACCCCTTAAGAATTTTGTAAGTTTCTAAAAGGTCCCCCCTCAATCTTCTAAATTCCAGTGAGTACAAGCCGAGTCTATCCATTCTTTCTTCATATGAAAGTCCCGACATCCCAAGAATCAGTCTGGTGAACCTTCTCTGAACCCCCTCTATGGCATTATTGCTTTAAAGCAATTCATTATTGCTTTATCAAACAGGTGAGGATTGTTGCAATGGACTCAAACCAGTGATGGTACCTTGAAAGGCATGTCTGTTTGTGGAGGCTGTCTATAGTCAGATATGGTATTGTACCAAGAGTTGATCTAAACCATGATATAAACTAAAATTAAGTCTATTCATTGCAAAATCAGGCCATTATCTCCTTCATACACGGTCTCTGTTTAATTGCATCCAAAGATGATTTGCCTGCAGCTCCAAAGTGACTGACTAAATTTAGTGAAGTCTCAATTTGTTACTCGGAGTGTTTCCATTTCCAAACAGGTGAATGTGAATACAAGGTAACGGAGGGAAAGACTTACTTGTCACCATAGAGGTAGTCTCTTTGCCCTAGAAAAATGGAATCCTGTATATCTGCCATGGCATTTTCAGAATCTACAAATACAACAGAGACGTATCTTATACTGGTGTCTTCATTTGTACTTCTGATCAATAATTTACTGGCTAGTCAGGACTTAAATGACTGAATATAGAATTCGACTATAAAGCACATGTTCAGTCCCAATCTCAAAAGCACATTTCACCCAGACTATTTATCACTGGTTGCGTAGACTTCATGAATTTGACAGTGGTTGTTCTTTTTTTTTTTTAGCAAAAAACAAGTAGTCGATAACATTATGTGGCTCCCCTTTGCTTGTACTATTCAACATTGGCAAAAAAATCAACAATAACACAGAAGAACAGACGCCTAAACTGCACTACCACACATCATCAGTGGGATGGCTTGTTCGGGCAGTGAACATGCACTGACTCCAAGTGAATCCTAGGACACAACATATCATTGCGACTCAGTTTCATTGCAGAAACCCTCCCCAGATTTCACTGATTTCCCAACAGGTAAGAAGTTGGAGGTTTCATGAATATAGCTTTCAAATAATCTTCAAATTTATTATAGTATATATGAGTATTGTTCAATTGCCATTGAAAAGAAACAGATTTGTATTGCTCCAAAAGAATGTTCTGAAAATAATTTCCTTCTTTAACTTCCACTAAGTTAGTCTATTTATTTGCTGTTGAGGAAATTTAAAAACTTCAGTGGAGGAATTCAGTGCATATTTTTAAAACCTACATATTGATTGAATGAAAGATACAACATGGAAACAGGCCATTCAGTCCATTGAGACCGCGTCAACCACTGATCACCCATTTACACAAGTTCTGTTATGCAACTTTCACACCCACTCCCTACGCACTAGAGCCAATTAACAGAGGCCATTGAACGTACAAAACCGAACGTCTTTTGGATGTGGGAGGAAACCGGAGCACCCAGAGGAAACCCACATGGTCGCAGGGAGAAGGTGCAAAGTCCACACAGATTGCACCTGAGGTCAGGATTAATCCGAGGTCTGTGGCGCTGTGAGGCAGCAGCTCTACAAAAGCCCCATTGTGCTGCCATATGCTTAATTGATCATGGATAAAAACTCAGAAATATGAACAAGCTCAATATGTATAAATACTTAATGCATGCATGCATGATTGTAAATTTACGTACTATAGTCCAAATACTATAAATTTGTTATTGCCACTGTATTCAGATTATGGTTGCTACATATTGTTTTTAATTCTGATTGCTAGGAAGTCTACATGGGATCTCATGGATCTATTCAACTCCAAGCAATTCTGCTTGTGGTAAGTTGTATGCGGATGTTTCTACTCCATGAGACTTAACTGGAACTGGGGAATTTTGAATAGTCTCTTACCTGCCGGAACTCCATAAGTCTGAGGGAGGAAAAGTCCAGCAAGGCACAAGCCCAACCACCACATGGGCACCATTCTGAAAGAAACAAGTTCAGTACATGCTTTAGGCTGATAATTGTACAACAGATTTGGAATTACCAATCATTCACCTATGCTGTATAATGGAAATTAATATGCGCTCAGACCATACTCTGACCACTTTCATAGACCAGCAATTTTATGTTACGTTATTTCCTTACTCCAAATCATTAATCTCAGTTCTGTGATTTTCAGGTTGTCTTTCCCCTAACCCAATCCAATATTACTTTTAAAATATCACAACTCTTGCTTCCTTTGCCATGATCCCAGCTTTCTCCCTGATTTTTAGTGTCGATAAATGAAGGGCCTGAAGTTTGTCAGATAGTGATCTGGACATCCCCCAGACTGGGAGACAGACTGTCACTCACCTCAGGCTTTCAGAATCTCTCTGAACATGTTGCAGAAGCTCAGCCTTTTAAATAGATTAGCCCCTCCTTCAATTTGCACAGCAGGTCCCTTTCTGGCATGTCACCATGCAGTGAGTTATATGGGTCTACACAATGCCAGGCAATGACCACAATCAATCACTCTCTGTCATTCGCTTTAAAGAATTGTTCACTTCTAAAGTAAAACACCATATAACAACTGCAGTTGGAGATCATTCAAATCGAAAATAATAATAGTGTCAAGAGATTAATAATAAATATAATAATGTATGCCTGGAAATTAATCTCCTCTGCCTGCACATGATTTAAATCCCTCAATTCCCTACATATCCATATGTCTATATGAAAAGGCTCTTAAATGTGATTATTGTATCTGCTTCCAACACACCTAGCATTATGTTTTAGGCACCGACCTCTCTCTGCATAAAACTTGCCACGCACATCTCCTTTCAACTTTGCCCATCTGACAAATCCATACCTTGTTAGGCTTTTTTGACCTGGTATAAAAAGGTTCTGACTGTCCACCATGTCTATGTGTCTTGTCATTTTATCTCCCTTCAGCCTTTGACGTTCCAGAGAAAATAATCCAGGTTTGTCCAATCTCTCCTTACAGCTAATACTCTCTAACTCAGGCATCATTCTGGTAAACCACTATTCCACGCTGTCCAAAGCCTCCAAATCCTTCCCGTACCTTTTTTTGTGCATTGAGTTGCATGAAATTGGGAAATTGATGAGAACCAGGCAAAACGTTCACTGGTAGACACAAAATAGTGGAGTAACTCAGGGGGACAGGCAGCACCTCTGCAGAGAAGGAATGGGTGATGTATCGGGTCGAGACCCTTCTTCAGACTGATGTCAGGTGAGTGGGCGGGGCAGAGATAGAACATAGTCGGAGACAGTAAGACTGGTGGGAGAACTGGGAAGGGGAGGGGATGGAGAGAGAAGGAAAACAAGGGTTATTTGAAGTTAGAGAAGTCAATGTACATGCCGCTGGAGTGTAAGTTACCCAAGAGAGATATGAGGTGCTGTTCCTCCAATTTGCGCTGGGCCTCACTCTGACAATGAAGAAGGCCCAGGACAGAAAGGTCAGATTGAGAATGGGAGGAGAAGTTAAAGTGCTGGGCAACCAGGAGATCAGGTAGATCAAGGGCGGACTGAGCAGAGGTGTTTAGCAAAACGATTGCCGAGTCTGCACTTGGTCTCGTCGATGTACAGAAGTTGACACCTGGAACAGCGGATACAGTGGTTGAGGTTGGAGTAGGTGCACATGAACCTCTGCCTCACATTAAAAAACTGTTGGGGTCCTTGGATGGAGTCGAGGGGGGAGGTAAAGGGACAGATTGCATGTCCTGCAGTTGCAGGGGAAAGTACCTGGGGAGGTGATGGTTTGGGTTGGACGGGACGGGTTGACCAGGGAGTTGCGGAGGGAATGGTCTCTGCAGAAAGCAGAAAGGGGTGGAGATGGGAAGATGTGGCTAGTAGTGGGATCCCATTGGAGATGACGAAAATGTTGGAGGATTATATGCTGTAACATTCCATAACATTCACTGGGAGGGTTTGCTTTCTGAATCATACAGGTAAGTTCTATCTACAGTGGCTTGCAAAAGTTTTCATACCCCTGAACTTTTCCACATTTTGTCACGTTACAACCACAAACGTAAATGTATTTTATTGGGATTTTATGTGATAGACCAACACAAAGTGGCACATAATTGTGAAGTGGAAGGAAAATGATACATGGTTTTCAAATTTTTTTACAAATAAAAAAATGAAAAGTGTGGCGTTCAAAAATATTCAGCCCCCTTTACTCTGATACCCCTAAATACAATCCAGTGCAACTAATTGTCTTCAGAAGTCATGTAATTAGTAAATAGAGTCCACTTGTGTGTAATCTAATCTCAGTATAAATACAGCTGTTCTGTGAAGGCCTCAGAGGTTTGTTAGAGAACATTAGTGAACAAACAGCATCATGAAGCCCAAGGAACACACCAGACAGGTGATAAAGTTGTGGTGAAGTTTAAAGCAGGGTTAAGTTATAAAATAATATCCCAAGCTTTGAACATCTCACAGAGCACTGTTCAATCCATCATCTGAAAATGGAAAGAGTATGACACAACTGCAAACCTACCAAGACATGGCCGTCCACCTAAACTGACAGGCCGGGCAAGGAGAGCATTGATCAGAGAAGCAGCCAAGAGGCTCATGGTAACTCTGGAGGAGCTGCAGAGATCCACAGCTCAGGTGGGAGAATCTGTCTACAGGACAACTATTAGTTGCGCACTCCACAAATTGGGCCTTTATGGAAGAGTGGCAAGAAAAAAGCCATTGTTGAAACAAAGCCATAAGAAGTCTCATTGCAGTTTGCCACAAGCCATGTGGGGGACAGAGCAAACATGTGGAGGAAGGTGCTCTGGTCTGTTGAGACCAAAATTGAAGTTTTTGGCCTAAATGCAAAACGCTATGAGTGGCGGAAAACTAACACTGCACATCACCCTGAACACACCATCCACACTGTGAAACATGGTGGTGACAGCATCATGCTGTGGGGATGCTTTTCTTCAGCAGGGACAGGGAAGCTGGACAGAGTTGATGGGAAGAAGGATGGAGCCAAATACGGGGCAATCTTGGAAGAAAACCTGTTAGAGTCTGCAAAAGACTTGAGACTGGGGCGGAGGTTCACCTTCCAGCAGGACAACGACCCTAAACATACAGCCAGAGCTACAATGGAATGGTTTAGATCAAAGCACATTCATGTGTTAGAATGGCCCAGTCAAAGTCCAGAGCTAAATCCAGTTGAGAATCTCTGGCAAGACTTTAAAATTGCTGTTCACAGATGCTCTCCATCCAATCTGACTGAGCTTGACCTATTTTGCAAAGAAGAATGGACAAAAAGTTCAGTCTCTAGATGTGCAAAGCTGGTAGAGACATACACCAAAAGACTTGCAGCTGTAATTGCAGCGAAAGGTGGTTCTACAAAGTATTGTCTCAGGGGGGCTGAATACTTTTGCACGCAACACTTTTCAGTTTTTTATTTGTAATAAAATCTGAAAACCATGTATCATTTTCCTTCCACTTCACAATTATGCACCACTTTGTGTTGGTCTATCACATAAAATCCCAATAAAATATGTTTACGTTTGTGATTGTAACGTGACAAAATGTGGAAACGTTCAAGGGGTATGAAAACTTCTGCAAGCCACTCTATGTCATTCCCAATGGTAGATGCCAGCAGATTTGCAGCTGCTGCGTTGCGTTCATATTCATGATGACGACTGCAAAATTCATCAGATCTTAAAGGATTATGGTACAATGGACATGAGGGAAAATGGGGATGGGTTATCTGACACAGGGCTGAGGAGTAATCTCAAAGAGATGTATTAAACCTCAATGGGGAATTGATAAGGTGAATGCACCAAGAGTCTTTTATGCAGAGTAGGGGAATCCAGAATCAGAGGACATAACCATAAAACCATATAACCATATAACAATACAGCACGGAAACAGGCCTTCTCGGCCCTTCCAGTCTGAGCCGAACATTTTATTTTCCCCTAGTCCCATCTACCTGCACTCAGACCATACCCCTCCATTCCCTTCCCGTCCATATACCTATCCACTTTTAAATGTTAAAATCGATCCTCCTGCTGGAAGCTCATTCCACACAGCCACCACTCTCTGAGTAAAGAAGTTCCCCCTCATGTTACCCCTAAACTTCTGTCCCTTAATTCTCATGTAATGCCCTCTTGTTTGAATCTTCCCTACCCTCAATGGGAAAAGCTTATCCACGTCAACTCTGTCTATCCCTTTCATCATTTTAAAGACCTCAATCAAGTCCCCCCTTAATCAAGTCCCCCCTTAACCTTCTGCGCTCCAAAGAATAAAGACCTAACTTGTTCAACCTTTCTCTGTAACTTAGTTGCTGGAACACAGGCAACATTCTAATAAATCTCCTCTGTACTCTCTCTATTTTGTTGACATCCTTCCTATAATTAGGCGACCAAAATTGTACACCATACTCCAGAATTGGTCTTACCGATGCCTTGTACAATTTTAACATTACTTCCCTACTCCTATATTCAATGCTCTGATTTATAAAGGCCAGCACACCAAAAGCTTTCTTTACTACCCTATCTACATGCGATTCCACCTTCAGGGAACTATGCACAGTTATTCCTAGATCCCTCTGTTCCACAGCATTCCTCAATTCCCTATCATTTACCATGTACGTCCTATTTTGATTTGTCCTGCCAAGATGTAGCACCTCACACTTATCAGCATTAAACTCCATCTGCCATCTTTCAGCCCACTCTTCCAAATAGCCCAAATCTCTCTGTAGACTTTGAAAATCGACTTCATTATCCACAACACCACCTATCTTAGTGTCATCTGCATACTTACTTATCCAATTTTCCACCCCATCATCCAGATCATTGATGTACATGACAAACAACAGTGGACCCAACACAGATTCCTGAGGCACCCCACTGGTCACCGGCTTCCAACCTGACAAACAGCCACCCACCATTACTCTCTGTCATCTCCCATTCAGCCACTGTTGAATCCATCTTGCTACTCCGCCATTAACACCCAAAGATTGAACCTTCTTAACCAACCTTCCATGGGGAACCTTTTCAATGGCCTTGCTGAAATCCATGTAGACAACATCCACTGCTTTACCCTCATCAATTTCCCTAGTAACCTCTTCAAAAAATTCAAGAAGTTTTGTCAAACATGACCTTCCAGGCACAAATCCATGTTGACTGTTCCTGATCAGACCCTGTTTATCCAGATGCTTATATATATTATCTCTAAGTATCCTTTCCATTAATTTGCCCACCACTGACGTCAAACTAACAGATCTATAATTTCTAGGTTTATTCTTTGAAACCTTTTTAAACAATGGAACAACAAGCGCAGTACGCCAATCCTCCGGCACTATTCCCGTTTCTAATGACATTTGAAATATTTCCATCATAGCCCCTGCTATTTCTACACTAACTTCCCTCAATGTCCTAGGGAAGATCCTGTCAGGACCTGGAGACTTATCCACTTTTATATTTTTCAAAAGTGTTAGTATTTCCACCTCTTTGAATCTCATAGTTTCCATAGCTACTCTACTTTTTTCCCTTACCTCATAGAGTTCAGTATCCTTCTCCTTGGTGAATACCGAAGAAAATAAATTGTTCAATATCTCCCGCATCTCTTTTGGCTCTGCAGATAGCTGTCCATTCTGGCTCTCTAATGGTCCAATTTTAACCCTCGTTATCCTTTTGCTATTAATATAGCTGTAGAAACCCTTTGGGTTTACTTTCACCTTTCTTGCCAAAGCAACCTCATATCTTCTTTTAGCTTTTTCTAATTTCTTTCTTAAGATTCTTTTTACACTCTTTATACCCCTCTCGCACCTCATAAGTTTAATGAGAGAGGGAAAAGATTTAATAGGTACCTGGGGGGCAATTTTTTCAAACAGAGGATGGTGCATCTGTGGAACGAATGTTGCAGTTGAGGCAGATACAATAACAACATCTAAACAGCATTTGGATATATGGATAAGGTTTAGAGGTATATCAGCCAAATGCAGGCAGGTAGCAGCGGGGCACTTTTGTCAACAGAAATGATCATCAACGCAATATGAAATGTGATAAATGGTGTAACTGGTGGACCTGCAGCTCACAGCTCCAACAACTTGAGTAAAATCCTGGCTACCAGTGCTATCTGCAATTGTCAATCCCCAACTCCACGTGCTTGAATTTCATCCTTCCTCTAGACTGGATTGAGCCATGTCAACATAGGCTTGTGAAAGGAAAATATGTTTACTTTATCCTCCACAATTGTTTGAGGATTTGATGAGTAAAATAATTGAGGAACCAAAGGCTGAGGTGATTTGGGATTTTCGGAAAGCATTTAATAAAGTCCCATTAAAGAAATTGGTCAACAAAATTCAAGCACGCGGAGTTGGGGATTGACAATTGGTTTCAGACAGAAAACTAAAGTGGAAATAAACACGATACATTGGCTAATGTATCAAAAGTGCCAAGTTGGCTGCAAAAGAGAGTGAGTAAGGATTTAATGTGTAGGAAGGAACTGCAGATGCTGGTTTTAACCAAAGATAGACACAAAATGCTGGTGTAATTCAACGGGTTAGGCAGCAACTCTGGAGAGAAGGAATGGGTGATGTTTCAGGTTGAGACCCTTCTTCAGACTTTTACGCTTATACTGCATCAGAATGATTTGACAAAAGTGTTCAGGAGGTTACTATAGTTGGCGCAGCCTATCTGCATTTGTTACCACGTCTGCATTTGTTCACATAGCTTCATGAAGGAAGTAATTGAATTAACCTTGTTAGATTTGAAGTATCCGTAGCGCATGATTAAGGCTGCTTGAGGATATGGAATGGAGGATTTGAAACATTAGATTTGCTCAATAGCTTCAATCTTTGTATACCTTTGACCTGATGTTGTATCAATGTGATGGGTTTTGGAGGATTGTTGACTCGCAGTCTTAGTGAGCCAGGCTTTCACCCCTGTGTTCATCAGGCAGCACTTTTCCAATCATCAAAATAAAATTACGGAAACTCAGATTTTGGCAAATATAATGGTGGAAACCACAGCAACATTTTTGGAAAGTTGAGGAATAATGGTTTTGATAATTTCATCCTCCAGATAATACATTCATCCAAGAGATAAACTCAGGCCATCTGGTTCTTCAATAGTCACACGAGTTCAATTCTATTCGGTCTACTAAATGGATATTGAACAATAATTGAAGGATACTTCCCATGAATTTTGAGCTAGTGTCAGCGATGGCTTACTAATTATTGCAGGTGTGAAAGTCTAAACAAATGACTAAACATTGGTCAACATTCAATATCATGCATAAATAATTCTCTCCATGACTTAATTCCTCAGCTATTCATTACTTTGGAATCGATCATATGTTGTTTATGATTGATGGTGTCGGTGGAACTGTTATGCACATCTAACAAGATTTTATCCACCAAAATTGGGTGGAAAAAATCTAGAAAAGGCAGGCCAGACATTGAATTATAATCACAAATCATAAGCTGTGCAATGGTTTGCAGCTTATGTCAATGTCTTATTGCCATAGGCAATGAGTAAAGGGATCAGATATAAATGAGTAAAGGGACCAAATATAAAGGGGATCAATTTCAACTTTGCTAATGGTGCATTGAGTTGCATATGGCTGGTTTCTACAAGGGGCATCAAAACCACTTTGCCAGTTTACTGCCTGCGATTAAAATTACTTCTTTAATCCAACAGTTTTAAACATACAAAGACCAGAGTAGGTGGCCAAAAATCATTTATAAAATACTACAAGATCAACAAATGCACCAACAAATCTAGAAGGCAAAAACATGGATGTGAGAGTATTCAATGCAAGGTTGCATAGTGCAATGAAATGGCAGCACCAGTGATGTTTTTTTATTGGAGAGTCCAATGCTTTACCAGACTTGACACTAACAGCATCCAATGGTGAAAAATAAGTGGATCTAAGTGTATCCATTGGTATAATACAACAGGAATGGCAAAATCAATGATACTAGAAACATGTAACACGCAACTCTAGTGATACGACACATCTGGATCGAACAATGTCCAATGCTGTAAGCTACATGGCGCAAGCACCTGGCAACAATAATTCACTTTTTTTCCAATAAACTTTTTTACAAAGGCTGAGCTAATGAGGTTCATGCTGGTGGAAATCAAGCACAAGATGTTTTGTGTCCCACAGTCTAGATATAACAACACAAACAGTGACAAAGTGACCTAACCCATTCATAATAAATCATTCAGTCATAGCTTACATAGATATTTCTGGCAGAATTGTATGTCCTGCCAATTTACACAACAATATGTCATGTTGGTTGCCTGATGGTTATCTTGCCCTCAATCACACAGAGATGTAACAGATTAGAAGGTAAACACAAAATGCTGGAGTAACTGAGCGGGACATGGAGCATCTCTGGAAAGAAGGAAAGGGTAAGGTTTTGGGCCGAGATCCTTCTTCAGACCTGAAACGTCACCCATTCGTTCTTTCCAAAGATGCTGCCTGTCCCGCTAAGTTAAGGGCCATTTAGGCGATTTTTCTGGCGACTGCCAGCGACTGTCATTGTTGTAGCAGGTCGCCGAAAAACCAGCGACTCGACCCCCTACGAAAATGTCTATGACAAGTAAGCAACTTACCATCTAATCGACGTCAAGCTACGGCAAGCTATCGACAACCGGTGACCCAATCGTCATGACTTAGGACGTCCACCTACGACCACACCTGTGACAACCTTCGCCGACACCTACACCTGCGAGAAGCTACGACAAGCTGCGGCGACAAGCGAGGACAACTGAAGACATGTGACATCATTTTGGCCTCTAAAACAATGGAATCAGCCAGTTTTCCTATAAAACGGGTTGTAGGGTGCGGATTCGAATCATTCTGCATCATGACCACCATGGAGCAACATCAGATTACTCTTATTACAAGAAGAAGAAGCCCTGCTACTTGCAGCAGCCCTCTTGCTTAAACATTTGCAAGACAGAAGGACAAGAAGAATGGTGAAAAAGAAGCCCAAGAAGTCTGTGTGGTTGAAGGCCTTGCCCGTGAAGAGACACAGGTTGGGCCAGCATGAAAACCTGATGACTGAGCTCCAGCAAAAAGATGAGGCTGCCTTCAGAAACTTCACTAGGCTCCCCCCTGAGCTGAAGACACAGGTAGGCCCTCTCCAAGAGAAAAAGGAGACCTCCATGAGGAAGCCACGGGAACCAGGCCTATGCCTAGCCATTACCCTCCGCTACCTGGCATCAGGAGACTCCTACAAGAGTCTCTCCTACAACTTTCTTGTGGCCCACAACACCATCAGCAAGGTTGTCCAAGAGACCTGTGAGGCCATCATAAAAGCTTATGAAGATGAAGTCATGAACTGCCCTAGTACACCAGATGAGTGGAAGAGAGTGGCGCAAGGCTATGATACTATCTGGAACACATGTGCGGTAGTGAACGGCAAACATGTGGCCATCAGGTGTCCACCCAAGGGAGATTCTATGTTCTTTAACTACATCGTATTTCCATTCCATCGTACTCATAGCTGTGGTGGATACAAACTACAACATCCTGTTTGTGGATGTGGGCACACGTGGCAGTGGTCCAGATGGTGGGAGCTAGAGAAAGACTTCCCTTGGGCAAGCACTGGAAGAAGGAAGAGCAGGCCTTCCTGAACCAGAACCTCTGCCGGGAGAAGACAACCCTGACACCCCCTACACACTGGTTGGTGATGACGCCTTCCCACTCAGGTCATGGATTATGAAGCCATACCCTCACAGGCGGATGTCAAAGGAGCAGAGGATCTTCAACTACAGGCTGCCCAGGACTAGGAGGGTGGTGGAAAAAGCCTTTGGCATCCTCGCCAACAGATTCAGATGCATGCTGACTACGATGGAGCAGGAGCCCAAGAATGTGGAGACCATTGTCTACGCAGCATGTGTCCTCCACAATCTGATCCGTACCAGAAGTGCAGCAGCAGCAGTCGTGGTGGAGGCAAAAAAAATGATCATTTGCATAACCAGCTACATTTACGCCAGCAAAATTGTGGGGCAACATGTTTTGCCAGGCTGCTCACAAGACTGAATGCAATCATCTTTGAACTGCAAAGTTCAAAGGTAAACTACAAAGTGTCCAAGATGCCTAGCAACTTCCCAATAAATAAATACACAAATAAACAGATAACAATGACATAAATAAATAAAACACATCCATTTGTTCCTCTTTGGACTGATTTATAGAGCAAGAAGATGAAAGTGCATGGACTCTAAGTCTCAAACGCACTGATTTAAGCTCAGATTCCGACCACACTGCCACGTGTGAGCCGCGGAGCCGGCCCCTGCTCATTTCCTGAAGACTGGAGAACCGGAAAGGAGGATGGAGGGAGCTGGCAACAGTGGCCATGAGAGCAAAAGGCTGGTAAGAGCGCGAACCGGCGTCTTACCTCTCGTGCCCTCAAGGTTGGAATTCACTGGAATTTAGAAGGATTAGAGGGGATCTTATAGAAACATATAACATTTTCAAAGGACTGGACAAGCTAGATGCAGGAATAATGTTCCTAATGTTGGGGGAGACCAGAACTAGGGACCACAATCTAAGAATAAAGGGGAGCCCATTTAAAACTGAAAAAATGTTTTCGCCCAGAGAGTTGTGAATTTGTGGAATTCTCTGCCACAGAAGTCAGTAGAGGCCAATTCACAAAATCAATTTAAAAGACAGTTAGATAGAGCTCCAGGGGGCTAGTAGAATCAAGGGATACGGGGAGAAGGCAGGCACAGGTTACTGATTGTGGATAATCAGCCATGATCATAATGAATGGCGGTGCTGGCTCAAAGGGGAAAATGGCCTCCTCCTGCACCTATTTTCTATGTTTTTATGTTTCTATGTTTCTATGTTTGGGGCTCCACCAGGACACAAAAGCCCCTGTGCCACTTTCACGACCTAATGGGCGACTCCTGCCGGGTTTGCCCTTGACTCATACTCGCAGCGTGGTCGCCACGAGGTCGTAGGAAGTCGTAGGTCATTCTTCCTCATGCCCGTGAGTGGTCTCCGCGTACTCGTGGCCTGAAGTAGGTCGCGGCGTTTTCTCCTGCCACGATGTCCAAAAATGTCCACGAGTAAAAAAAAGGTCGGCATGGAAAAAAATGATACTTTTTACTCGTAGGTAGTTCATAGTAGGTCGTGATGGTGGTCATAGGAAGTCATAGGTCGGTAACTGGCCCGAGGAAAAAAAATGCAAACATGACATCATTTTATCATGTTATCATTTCCACTCGTAGCTAGTTGTAGCTGGTCTTAGGTGTGAAAGACTGAGGTCGAGGGGGGTCGTAGGAGGTCATAGACATAGTCATAGAAACATAGAAACATAGGAGGTCTTTTACTTTGGCGACCTTGACATTTTTTTTAACTCGTCTCGGGTCTTCTAGACTCGTGGATTAGGTCGTCCAAATGGGACAGCCCCTAAAAGCAGCACCTTTGGAAAGAAGGAATGGGTGACGTTTCGGGTCGAGACCCTTCTTCAGACTCAAGATTCAGATTCAAGTTGGTTGTCCAGGCTCCAATTCTGCATTTGGAGCGTGGTATATAGTTTTAATGTTTTGTTCTCTGTGCTCCGTAGGGAAAATATCATTGCCTTGGAGTGAATGTGGATTGACTAGATCGAATCCTGGGATGAGAGACTTGACCTGTGAGAAGAACCCGAGTAAGACCTACCTACACTTTCTAGAGTTCAGAAGAATGTGGGGTTTGAGGCAACATTCTGACAGGGATTAAGGATGGATGTTAAACATGCACCCATTACTATTTATTAATAGAAGACCCCCCAGACGAATATAAAGCCTGACCTGGAAGAAGGGACCTGACACACCATATTCTCCAGGGATGCTGCCTGACCTGCTCATTTACACCAGCTTTTTGTGTCTTTCCTTGGTAAAGCAGCATTAGCAGTTCATTTTCCCTAGATGTTAAGTTGCTGCTTGCTTAGGAGAATCTAGAATTAGGGAAAATCTCAGATTAAATGATCGCCTATTGAGGGTTAAGATGAGAACATTATTTTCTGTAAATCTTTGGAGTTCACTACAGCAGCACTGCAAGTATATGGTTTCTCAATACATTCAATGCTGAGATTTTTTACTCTAAGAGAAAGGAAAGTTATCAAAATCATCCAGGAAAGTGGTAAATGTTCATGATCACTCACGACCTTATTGAATGGCAGAGCAAACACATACTGTAACTGCTAGGATCTAAATAAAATTAAAGGAAGGAGCCAGATTAAATTATCTGATTTTACGTGTCGATAACACCACATAGCAAGTCCTTACGGACTAATTCTCCCAAATCATTAACAGTCTTCTCCAAACTCCATAATTGTAGAAATGAAACAGGGCAAATTAACCCTTCTGAGTACCAAATGTCCTTTGGAACTTGTTCATTAGGTACCTGCCAAAATTTCCTTTTCTTTGTGTGCAATGCAATGGCCCCTTGTATCTTATTCAACGTGGGCATTAACTCAACAGGCTTAAATTCCACTCATTTTAAATACTAAAACTTTATTCTGCACCATTCCTTGAATATTTAATGTTTCAATTAATTTTTTTTGGTAATTTATAATTTATTGTTTTAACCCAAGTGCCTTCTCTCATGCCAGTTTATGATTCACATAGCACAAATCCTCATCACCATACAAATGGCCAACTTACATACAGCCTGTGTAATAAGTGCAAGCATTTGAGAGGCTGGTATGGATTAGCCCGGTTGCTATGGGACTGAAGGCATTTTCTGTAATGTGGGATCCCAGTATTTCCACCTTGCAAGCTGTTTGGGTGACCTGTACAACAGAAGATGAGGTCGTTCAGTCTATTAGGCCGATGCCAGGTCCCAACCTAGGGTCCCGTTAATCCTATTATACCCTTCTTAAGGGCCTGTCCCACTTTCCTGAGCTGCTCACGAATTCTCACGAGTTTTCCCCTTGATTCAAACTCGGAGAATGTTCGTAACGGGTTCGTATCTACTGCAGACGTAGGTATTCGGGGCATGAGGTAAGTCGGGACATTTTTTTCCAGCATGACAAAAAATGTCCACGAGTAAAAAGATAGTTGGGAGGAGAAAAATTGCAACATTTAATGCCCAGAGTACCTACGGCTGACATAACGAGCCGCTACGATATATCTACGGACTCCTACGGGCTCCTACGGACCCGTTACGAATATTCTCCGAGTTTGAATCAAGGGGAAAACTCAGGAGAATTTGTGAGCAGCTCTGGAAAGTGAGACAGGCCCTTTATTTTCCCTATAGCCTACTTATCCTTCTCTTTTCCATGCTCAGCTACTCCTCTTTAATTCCTTTGCTACTTACCTACACTAAGGGGTCACTTACTACAGCAAATTAACTCTCTGGCATATGTTATGGGATGTCCTGGAAAACTGGAGCACCCAAGGCTATATGGTCACATAGGCACTATGCAAACTCCATGCAGACAGCACGCAATTTCAAGACTGAATCTAGGTCCCTGCAGCTGTGGGGCAGCAGTTCTAATTGCTGCATCACCAATATCTTCAGCAGTGAACATGATGCCTTTTCCCATGTCAAGGATAAGTTGAATATTGATTTCATTGATAGATAATCACTCAACTTGTCTTCAGAATAGTCTGATGGGACCTTTGTATTCACCCTAGGGAAATTAGTCAGGGCTTCAAATGAACAATGTATCCCAAAAACTCCATGTATTGCAATACAGCATTGCAGTACTGACAAGTATTTTGACCCCCCACCTTCTAGAACTAAATTTAGAGACAGAGGCATACAACAGGATGGCAAACCCTCCAGCACACTCCTTCCTTAGAGATTGGGATTCAATTCAAGTTACCTGGAGTTGTGCCAGACTTATCATGAACTTTGAATCTTCGAACTTTGAAGCAACCATGTGCAATTCTACTGTCCAAAGGAGTTTCTGTGATTAGCCTTCAGCTCTAACGGGCTGCTATACCTTCTATTATGCTTGAAGATCAAATAAACTGCAGATGTAAACAGGAAATATTGGACGAGGCAACATCTGTGGAAAGAGAAACAGGTACCATTTCAGGTCTGGAATGCTTCTGGGGAAAGATTCTTTGAATACAAGTTCTTTACAAGAGTCTAGATTTCTAGTCAACAAGTTTCAACTTTTCAGCTTCCATCACCCATGTAAGTTAACATAGAACATAGAAGAGTACAGCACAGGAACAGGCCCCTTGGCCTGGAGTGTTTGTGCTGAACATGTAGCCAAGTTAAACTGATCTAATCTGTCTGTGCATGATCCATATCATTTAATTCCCTGCACTTCCACTATCTAAAAGCCCCTATCTAAAACAGCACAATAGTTTAGCTATTCTCAGTACTTTATCCAGTGGATCTCATTCATCCATAATTCCTACTCCTCACCACAGCTAGATAATGAGAGATCAACCATTTGACCCATTCATGATCACTGTGTCTGTCATCTCCTGCCTCTCTGGCTGATCCTTTCTTTTATACGTAACCCTTTCAAGGGATGGAGTGAAAACTCTCTCCTTCACCACCTGCAAGGAAGGCAAATTCACTATGGAGCCACATTATGACTGTTGAAGGCTCAAGGATCACACTCCCACTTCTGTGTGCAAGTTTAATTATTCTCCAAAAACTTAATTTCTTGGGAGCTCCGGATCCTAATCTCCAAATTCATTGCCAGATTCCTGCTTCAATGTCACTGGTTGAGGGCACTTCCTACTATTTTCTACATTATCCATGAATCACAGATCCTCATCCTCATTACCACTTAATTTACTTGGAGGAAACTCTCTAAACTGTTGTCCGGGTTCAAAGAATAAAATGCTGTAATAGCAAGGTGATGCCAATTTTTACTGCTTGAACATGTTAATTTTTTTAGATTGGAAATTCCATGAGAGATAGTAAGAAGTTGTTGCAACCAGCAGATAGGACTTAATCCGTAACATTTTCACTCGTATTTGTCGGGTGGCATGGCGGTGCACTGGTAGAGTTGCTTCCTTACAGTGCTTGCAGTACCAGAGACCCGTGTTTGATCCTGACTACGGGTGCTGTCAGTATGGAATTTGTATGTTCTCCCCGTGACTGCATGGGTTTGCTCCGAAATGTTTGGTTTCCTCCCACACTCCAAAGAGGTACAGGTTTGTTGGTTGATTGGCTTGGTTAAAGTGTGTGTAGGTTAGTATAAATGTGCGGAGATCGCTGGCCGACACAGACTTGGTGGGCCAAATGGCCTGTTTCTGAGCTGCATCTCTAAACTAAACTAAACTAAACAGTGAACAGACAAATTACAATGTCCCTTCATAACCAATTCACGAGAAAACAAATAGAAGTATGGGTTCAGAACGAATCCTGAGTAAAACACTACAGTTCATTGTGTTCCTGATTTTTAATTTCTGTCTTCCAGTGTTTCAGTCCTCTGGTCCCTCAATCTGATTAGCTAAAAATGCTTTCAGAGAAGTTGAGACAATGGAAGAAAGCTGAAACAAAATACCGTCTTTCTTTCTTTTGTTAACATTGTTGCAGAAGGCAATAACTGTAATCCGGTCAATCACTGCCCTACTTTGTCACAAGGCAGTAGAGGCCAATTTACAGGATGAATTTGAAAGAGAGTTAGATAGAGCTCACAGTATGAATTTAAAAGAGAGTTAAGCCCCTGTCCCACTTCGAAAACCTGAACAGAAACCTCTGGAGACCTTGCGCCCCACCCAAGGTTTCCGTGAGGTTCCTGGAGGTTCCGGTCACTCTCCCTAATGGTGGAAAGTGGTTCCCGCTTCGTCGAGGCTTCTTCAAAGTTCTTGCGATTATTTCAAAAAAGCCAAAACTAGCCCTGGTTAAAGGGGGTAGAGTTTGCACATTTTCCCCGTCATTGCATTTCCTCCAGGTAATCTGGTTTCCTCTCACAGCCCAGGATTCTGTAGGTTAATAGATTACTTGGCCACTGTAAAGCACTCCTAGTATATAGGTGACTCGAATCTGGGGGAGAATAAAATGTGCTTGGATTAGAGTTAGAATAGGTGCTTGATGATTGGTGTGGATACGTTGGGCCAAAATGCTTGCTGTAGCTATGATTCCATGGCTTTAAAAATTGAGACTTATCACCATAAGTCCCTCCCAGCTTTGTGGTGAAAAGTGATGCCACATTTTCTGCTATTCCTTTACGAGAAATTGTGGTTGGTTCCCAATCTAGCCTAACATCTTCAAATGCATTTAACAAAGCACAAAAACTGACTTATGAGATGGGATGGCTGAGTAAGACAAACTTCCAGGCAGAGGTGAGTCTGTGCTCCGTTCTGGTAAATCATTGGGAATCCAGTAAGCCAAGGAAAAGTAGGTGCGTGAGCAGAGGCAGAAATGCCTTGACCATCCAGCGGCTTTCTCGAAAGTAGAAGGTCTTATTCTAAAAGCGTTGATAAATACTACCATGTCCTAATAAATGTTGCAGTGAGTCTCTTTCCCAGTCTCCTTAGTAAGAACATTAATATCTGAGGCATTTTTGAGTATTCTGGGCCAAGCTAATGTTTATTTAAAGAGGGTTTGATAAAGTGGTAAAATACTCCATCATGAAGATCAAGAAGTTAATTTGTGGGCTCCATCACCTCCAATCAAGAGAAGGCTACACTCCTGCAGAAAAGTAAATCTTCCAAAACCCGCAGAAGACTGTAAGTCATGTTCTCCTCCTGTGGCAGAGAAGGCAAATTACACATCCTGGGAGAGTGGCTGAATCCTGTGGGTAATTTATTTGCCCCGAGTTTTTAAAAAAATTGTGAATTTAATAAATCAGCAGGTAATGTCGCAGGTAGATTTTAATCTAAACTCTCACAGCATTGCCTGAATGAGTCAAACACAGCATAATGCCAAAGGCACTGGCATCAAAGAGTTTATTTTGGTGAGAAATATCTCTCCAAGTCACAAACTGTCCCATCAGTGGAACCTGGAGAATCAGTTGCGGATGGAAGATTCGGCACAATAATTCTGGGGCATTCAGAACGTAATCTGCTACATCTCTGTCTGATTAAAGGCTTGATAGCCAGCTGCAGGTCACCATGGCTGGGAACACAGTGAACAGGTGGGGCGTAAAATGCAAACTTTTCCTCCCACAAATTCACCATCTGAATTCATAATCTGATGCAGTGATTGATCGATTAGATCAGGAGCAGATTATTTCTCACTGCTCGGATTAATGTGTAATCTCGTGGTTTCTCGTCACCTGTAAACACGATCAACCGAGCCTCCACAGAGGTAGTTCGTGCATTAGAAGCAAAGTCATGTTGCCCTGTGGAAGTTACGTGTGCATCGAGCAGTGCATGCTGACAGTTTGACATTTATTACAACATTGCGCGCTCTCAGTTATTTGATCCTTTGTGCATTGTAGTCAATGTCATTATTCATGCAAACTTTGCATCTCTCCCCAAAAGGTAGACCTTATCTTCAGATGATGAGAAGATATTAGGTTTTCCATTCATTTTGCTGCCTTTAGTGTTCCTTAGTGGTGGAATGCTGGAGAAGACATAAAAAGTGAAGCCCGGTATATCTTTATGCAATATCTGACCTTTAAAGATGTGTTCTATCATTATTGCCTGTATACCAAACTCTTGACCAGCAATGACAATGTGCAGGAAGGTTGCCTGCTGTCAGCCTTCCGATAATGCAACACTTCCAACTGTTACACTGGTGGTGTCTGTCGTAATTTCCCAACCTTACCTACAGAGGCTGGCAAAGTATGGATATGTATATGCAAGTGTGCAGATGAAGGACATGGGCTTTGGGATATTCAAGCACAACAATCTCCAATGAGCTTTGACCGCTGCGATATGATCTTCTCCTGACCTAATGATATGGAAGTATTCCTCAATCCCAGTAAAAGGAGTTTCAAACTCAGCGACATTTCTTAATAAAAAAAATTACACTTCATCAAAGCTAACTATTTTCCACCATCAAATTATGTATACTGTAACCCACTTTGGACTCAATCGCAAGTCCCCTCAAGGAGTTGGTTGTCTGAGAATGTGCACAGGAAGAACTGGGAATGTCATTCTATCTTTTCACCACCATCAGTTTGAATTTTGAGCGATATCTACTTTTTTTTATTGTGATATACTCAAATCGCAAATTTGTTGCATTTCTTCAATAACATGGACCAAAAAAATTAAGAAAACTTTAGAAAACAGAAATGATGTGAGGAAATTGTACAGGAAGGGACATGTTAGTTTGTTATATGACTGGCAGTTGATGTATGAATATCACTCACAATCAGCATAGAAAACCTTTTTCATATGGATGGTATTCACGATGGAGAGGGTCACAGATGATGGAGAGATTAGGGAGGAGAATATTGATATTCTAGGGCATATTACTATTAAGAAGGTGTGTACAATATCATTATTCATGCAAACTTTGCATCACCACACAGTTTGCATGAGTTTGAAAGTTTGGTGTCTTGAAAAACATAAATCCCCAGAGTCTAATTAATTATTTCCCAGGATACTGAGGGAGGCACAGGATGAGATTGTTTGGGCTTTGACAAAGATCTTTGTATCCTCTTTAGCCATGGGCAAGGTTCCTGAAGACTGGAGAATAGCCATTGTTGTTCCTTTGTTTAAAAAAGGCGACAGGGATAATCCAGGAAACTATAAATTGCAGAGCCTTATATCAGTGTTTTATTTAGTTTAGAGATACAGCGCGGAAACGGGCCCTTCGGCCCACCAAGTCCGCAGCGACCAGCTATCCCCGCACAGTAACACTATCCTACACATACCAGGGACAATTTATATTTATAACCAAGCCAATTAATCTACGAATCTGTACGTCTTTGGAGTATGGGAGGAAACCAAAGGTCTTGGAGAAAACCCACGGGGTCACGCGGAAACGTACAAACTCTGTACAGACAGTGCCCATAGTCAGGATTGAACCTGGGTCTCTGGCGCTGTAAGTGCTGTAAGGCAGCAACTCTACCATTGCACCACCATGCCACCCAAGGGTTATGGGGGGGAAATTATTGGATTACAGGATTTTATCGCTTTTGTTAAAGTATGGAATTAGAGGGAACGTCAGCAGTGTGTGGAAAGTCCTGTCTCACAAATTTGATTGATTTTTTTGGAGAAGGTGTTGAAGATGATTGGTGAAGGTAGGGCAATGAATGCTGTCTACATGGACTTTAGTAAAATCCTTGACAAGTTCAAAAATGGTAGTCTGGTCCAGAAGACACGGGATCCAAGGCGAGTTGGTAAATTGGATACAAAATTGGCTTGGCTTTAGAATACAGAGGGTTGTAGTGGAAAGTTGTTATTCTGACTGTATGTCTGTGACTAGTGGTGATCCAGAAGGATCAGTGCTGGGACCTCTGCGGTTTATAATATAGATTAATGATTTTGATAAAAAAGGTGATCTGATTTGCAGATGATATGAAAATGTGTGGATTTGCAGATAGTGAGAAAGTGGTCAAAGGATGCAGCAGGATATAAATCAGTTGGAAATTTGGGTAGGGAAATAGCAGATGGAATTTAGTGTGGGCGCATGTAAGGTGATGAATTTTGGGAGATCAAATGTAAGAGGGGAGTCCACAATAAATGGCTGGATCCTTGTAGCACTGATAGACAGAGAGATCTCAGGATGCAAGTCCCATAAAGTGGCAACACAATAGATGGGGCAGTAAAGGAGACATGCAGCATATTTTCCCATGTCAGTCAGTGTATTGAGTATAAAACTTGATCATTCACATTCCAGATGTATAAAGCTTCAGTTAGACCACATTTGTGTGCAGTTCTGACGAGCGCATTCCAGGAAGAATGTGGAGGCTTTGAAAAAGGCGCAGAAGAGATTCACCAGGATGTTTATTGGATTAGAAAGTAGAGCCTAAGGAGATGTTGGATGAACTTGCATTGTTTGTTTCTGGAATGTTAGAGACCGAGGGATGACCTGATAGAAATATATAAAACTACGAGCGGCATAATCAGGGCAGATAGTCAAGATTTTTTTCCGAGCATGGAAATATCAAATTCAGAGAGCAACTTTAAGGTGAAAGGGGAAACCTTTAAGGGGAATGGGAAAAAACAAGTTGTTTTTACACAGAGAATGGTTGGTACCCGAAATACGCTGTAGGGTAGGTGGTGGAAGCAGATTGGATGCCCATGGCTAAGAGGCATTTAGATGGACATAAACTGGCAAGGAATGGAAGAACCATGGACCAAATAAAGGTAGATGGGATTTTTTAGAACAACTTAATGGTCAGGGACACATGGTGGGACAATGGGACTGTTCCTGTGCTATACAGTTCTAGAGTCAAGAAGAGTTGAAAGAACATCAGAGAACAGAATTACTTACACACCATGTACTCAATACAAGTAGATACCTGGACAAATTATTTTTTTTCAGGATCATCCTAAAGGAAGAAAAATAGATACAAAAGTAAAGTCACTCAGAGAAAATCTTTTAGATTTTCCAGTGCTGGTATTGGAAGTCACAATCCTTAATGGTGGCATGATTAAGATTGAGTTGCTTAAGAGGACAGAATTTGACATGTGCAGATATCTTAGAGTTGGGAGTTTTAGAACAAAAGGAGGAGGATGAAGTGACATAAGTATTTAAGACTAAGAGAGATTATACTAGATTCAAGGGGCTATTTAACTGGGGGCAAGCCCAACTGGGCTGTTAGCAAAACAGGTTGGCGTGGGACAAAAAGAAAAAGTGCTGTAGGAATTTGGTGGTTTGGTGTGAGGAAGGTCATGGAAGTGGGCAACCAAATGTGGTGCAGAGCAATGGACAAACCCAATGGGCCAACATAATATCGGAGGAATCAGCATCAGATGAATTGAGGCAAGAGTGGTGTCAGGTTCTGGAGGAAATTGGCAATCTTGATGAAGGCATATAATCTGGTTGCCAGCGCATTTTAGAGCAACCTTAAGACACAGGTTCTGAATGATTTGGTTCAGCGTCAGACAAACGCCAGGGGGATAGATAGAGATTACTAGGAATGGAACATGGCAAGACTGTGCTCAATGGCTTTGGAAGTCCTAATATTTAGTTGGGTGAAAGTTTTATCATGTAGTGAGGATTAATCAGGAGTGTGAGATTAGATTCAGTAGTTTGTGTTAAGAAAAGCTTAAGTACTAACTAATTATGCATTGCAGATTGTTCTTGTTATGATGCATTTTATTATACTATGATTAAAGTTAAACAATTTGTGCAACAAATCCATACACGATGAGCAAATTATAACAATGTCTTTAACTTCAGCACTCACTTCAGTTCCATATTCAGAGATCCAATCCATCTAATTATTTTCAAGCAAACTACATACTTGCATCATCCAATTTATGAGCAGCTATGTAATAACTCCACTACACTCCACAACCACCAATTCCCTTGTCAAAGATGAGCCAATTCACAAAAAACATCCAAGAATCCAAGTCCTCCTGCAAGAACTACCAAGGTGCTAGTTAGCAGTCCAAAATGTACCATTTTGCTTATAAAAGATTCCTCGCAAAACAAATTTCTTGTCATAAAAGAATCTGGGGTTTGAATTAGAAGGACGATCAGTCTAAGGCAGGTTGACAGAGAGTGATTAATACTGTTCAGTGCCTGGCATTGTATGGACCCATATAATTCACTGCGTGAAGTGACAAGCCAGAAAGGGACCTGCTATGCAAATTGAAGGAGGGGCTAGTCTATTTAAAAGGCTGAGCTTCTGAAACATGTTCAGAGAGATTCTGAAAGCCTGAGGTGAGTGACAGTCTGTCTCCCAGTCTGGGGGATGTCCAGATCACTCTCTGAAAAACGTCAGGCCCTTCATATATCAACACTGAAAATCAGGGTGCCAGCAACCAATTGTGCTGAGAACTTGAAGAACTTGTCAATTTTCACTTGGAATTGGTTGCAGCGGTAGCGTAGGATGCATAACCGCAACTGTAGAGTCTAAAATAGTCTGAAGTTTACTTAATTCCCAAATCAGCTAAATTCCCTTTATTTTCAGCTCCATTTTCCAAACTGTCAGCCCGACTCATGTACTAAATGCATTTGTTTCTTTCAGAATGCCGCCTATTTGGGTGCTGGGTGTAGTCCTCACAGGATTTTTCCTGTGTCAATTTCATGGATCTCTGGCAGGTAAGACTCTGAGGCCAACTCTTCTGCACTGCCTCATTCTGTTTTGGGGAGTAAGGAGATGGGGTTATCTTTCAGTAATTTACACCGTAATGAAGGTTTCCCACAAATATAAATGACTAATTAAATATCAGTGCTGGAGATTCCTGTACATACAGCATGCGTGAGGGACCTTTCAGACTGTATCCTTGATTATCAGCTCAGTCACTCTGGGTTAGTTGTGGCTATGTAAGGTGTGTGTCTGAAAGGGCCCTTGTAGCTTGTTGCTGCTGAGCGTGCCTGTGTTAACAGTACCTGATGCACCAGACGTAAGGTGGAACAGCTGAGGACAGTGATACTTTTCTAATTTATTTTAGCCATTGGTTTCATGTATTACCTAGCCAATAAATTAAATGTGCCAGCATGTTACTCAGGCACGTTAGAGCATTTTATCATAGAGCATAGCACCGTACAATGCAGGAACAGGCCGTCTGGTCTTTAAAGTCTGTGCTAACCATGATGCCAGCCTAAACTGCACAACTGCCTGCACGTGATCTATATCCCTCAATTCCCTGCCGGTTCAAAATGCTTCTTAAAGGTTGTAATCATATATGTGGCTGTCACTTCCCTGATAATGTGTTCCTGGCACTTACATTTCCCGTGTAAAGGAAATATGCCCTGCACATCTCCTTTAAACTTTCCCACTTTCACCTTAAACCTATTCCGTCTTGTATTGCACATTCCATGCTGGGACGAAGACTCTGTCTACCCTATCTATGCCACTCATAATTTTATGCAAGGTCACCCTTCAGACTCCCTTGCTCCTGATAAACCAATCCAGGTTTATCCACCCTCTCCATATACCTAACACACTCCAATCCAGGCAACATGTTGATAAGCCTCTTCTACATCCTTGCCAAATCCTTTCTGTAAAGAGACAACCAGAGCTCAGCAATACTTCAAATGCAGCCTGACCGCAGTTTTATCCATCTGTAACATGGCTTTCTGACTTTTATATCAATCCTAAGCATGTTATATCCCATCTTTACCATCCTATCTATTTGCGTTGCCACTTTCAGGGAGCCATGGACTTGAACCCCAAGATCCCTCTGTACATCAGTGCTCCTAAGGGTCCTGTCATTTACTGTATACTTTACTCTTACATTTGACCACTCAAAATGCAACATCTCGCATACATTTAGATTAAACGTCATTATTCCCTTGTAATGCTAAATCCTTTGACAACCTTCCTCACTATCCACAACTCGGGCATTTGTTTTAATTCTTATCTGCAAATTTAGTAATTTAAACCACATATATTTTCAACCAAATCATTCATATACATCACAAAGAACAGAGTGATCCCTGAAGAACACCATCGGTCCCAGATGTCCAGTCAGATTAACAACCCTCTGTCTATGGCCAAGACTCTGAGTCAGTTATAGACTAGCACTGTTGTGCACCAATGAGCCCGAAACCTTCGTTAGCTCATTCTTTGGGATCTGATGGGAGGATGTCTTCGCTTGATACTAATTAATGAATCAGAAACCTTACTGGTGATCTCATTGACTTTAACTGGCAGATTTCCAAGTAAAACCCTGCATGTGATCATTAATCTTAATGTCTGTACGTGTTATGTTTGCTACTTACACAGCACCACATTTCATATTGGTACAGAAATCAAATGTACGCAAAGTAGGTGTAATTATTTAAAAAAGGATATTGAACAAGGAATGATATTTATTTGTTTTTAATATTACAACATTGCCTAAAGTACATATAAAACTCTACTTGATTAGACCCTGTAACATTCTGTGCTATCAAGAAATATTTTGATGTTATAAAACATTTTTAATTTTGTACACTCCTATTATGGATTTTAAACGTTTTCTCCCACAAAACAAAGAGGATATTTACCTTCTGTGCGTAATTGTATTTGCTGAGAAAGTTAATTGCAAATTAATAATTGAGGGTTCCAACAGCTTTCTGGTGTAGTCACCATGGCAATTCATCTTTCAGAAAATAATGTTAGCTTAAGTTTTAGGAATTAATAGGAAGGAACGATAGAGCTGAGTGTTTTGTCTCTTCAATTAATTTTCCTGATTCTATATATTGCTTTATATCTTGCAATCTAATCCATTTTAATTGAATGAAATACTAAATGTAATCCACCTTCCACTGATGAGGCTGTTCCATATTGACATAGAAGCATAATGTCTTACCATGCATGAATAATTCTTGTCTGACACACTACATTTTTGGACTCTCTTTAGGTTCTGGTGTTGAATTGGTGGGGAGGTCACTCCTGCAAGACAATGACTAGTAGGTACTATGTGTAGGAATGAATTGCAGATGCTGGTCTAAATTGAAGGTAGACACAAAATGCTGGAGTAACTCAGCGGGTTAGGCAGCACCGCTGGAGAAAAGGAATGGGTGACGTTTTGGGTCGAGACCCAAAGAAAGGTCTGAAGAAGTCTCCCATTCCTTCTCTCCAGAGATGTTACCTGTCCCACTGAGTTATTCCAGCATTTTGTGTATACCTTCAACTAGTAGGCACTTCCTTGAATAAACTGCTGCCACACAGAGCTGTCTGTAAATGAGTACATTCACCATTTGTTTAGCTGCTCTTTGAAGTGGCCTAACAAGCCATCCTGTCCATGGGCAATTTTAGATAAAATGTTATGGGCAATCTTGCCAGCGACATCCATATTCCATGAACAATTTAAAAACAAATTAGTTTCATGATAACAACGCACAATTGAGACAAGGAGAATTTGGGCTGGATAAACATATAATATTTACTGAGGTACTGAAGAATGAAAGAATATTGCACACAATCCTCTTATTAACGCATTCTGAAAGTTTATTATGGTACATCTGAGGGTTCTATGTCAACTATTTTCCTTGTTACGTACTCGTTAAAAACTCCAATAGGTTTATTAAAGACAATTGGCCTATCAAAAACCCATTTAGTCCAATCTTATTAATGCTTTCCTAATGGTCTGTGATGGCACTTCTAAATAACATAGTTTATTCTAAATGATTTTAAATTAAGGGGGATTAATTGAATTATTAATTCAATATAAGATAATCAATGTTCATACTTCCCTTTTTCTGTGACTGTTTGTGTACCAGAAGAAACAATGTTTCCTGCAATTAAGTTTCCCTTTTTCTGTGGGTTCTACCTTTTTTGTTTCATTTCATCCATCTCGCTTTGGTTGCCTGCAATGGCAGCAAGCCCACTTCGTCCCAAAACCTGAGGCTGCATTCTTTCTGTTCCTCCAAACCTGAACTATCGGTCTACTAAATATGATCAAAAATATTTTCAGAACTATGTCGTTTATTTCCATCTTTTATTTTATCAGCTCCGCTCTACTCGAGTCTGGTGCCAACCAACAGGGACTTCAAAAAAGAGATTACAGTGAGTTCAGAAACAATTTTACTACAATTAACTATGAGAAGAATGTGTTACTAAATGCTTGGATTAAATGTTAAAAAAATTGACATTATAAAACCCTTGTACGGCATGCTCCAGGAATGGTTCAATTATTTTAAACATAGTTTCCTGTCCCATACAATGAACACACGTGTGTAATGAAAGGGATTCATAGAACCAAGCTTCTTTGTGACCATCCTTCATTTGAATACATGCCACATTTTATTCTATACATCTCACATTTTACATAATTGAATAAAGCTTTTTTCCAATCTATGTTTCTTATTTCCCCTTTGAGCTGAGCTTTATCCTTTGCAAGTGAATAATTATGCGGTTGCACAGACCCATAATTCCACAGGATATGCATAGCCACCACAAGGCAGAGAGTAGGTCAAACTGACAAGAGCCAAGATTACAACATTGGGATTTCATCTCTCTTGCCTACTCACTGCATTAGAGTTTCAAGATCATATTTTCTACGATCTGGAAACATCGTATTTTCTACGATCTGGAAACATGGCGATAAAATTACAATTCCTTAGAGTGTAAGTTTTCATCCAGTTTTTGACTGGACCCTGGAAGAAGAGGTCGGAGAATAAATTTCATACCCGAGAAAAATGCTTGTTGAATTAAAATGTAATTTTGCTCCTTGGAAAGCTGGGGCTGCATTTTTAGGGAACGTGTTTTTTTGTCCCAAAGGACTGATTTTTGGTAGCTTTTTTTTGACAGAATACAATGTTCAGTTATTGCTCAAAGCTCATTGAGTGCCATCAGGAAGGAGGTTTCCCCACATTGATCCAGTGATAAAGGACGAGCTGCAATTTTTGTCTCAGTAAAGATAAGGCATGACTTAGAGGTGGTGATGTTATTCCCTGCTGATATGTGAATGTTTGAGAGGTATTAACAAAATCATTCTCGTCTTGCCAAAGGTCATAAGTTCAGAAGGTATAGGAGTAGAATTAGGCTATTTGGCCCATCAAGTCTACTCCGCCATTCAATCATGGCTGATCTACTGTATCTCTCCCTCCTAATGCAGTCTGTGAAAGTACAGCAGGCAGTGAAGAAAGCGAATAGCATGTTAGCCTTTATAACAACAGGAATCGAATATAGGAGCAAAGACGTCCTTCTGCAGTTGTACAGAGCCTAGTGAGAGCACACCTGGAGTATTGTGTACAGTTTTGGTCCCCTAATTTGAGGAAGGACATTCTTCCTATTGAGGGAGTGCAGTGTAGGTTTACAAGGTTAATTCCCGGGATGGCGGGACTGTCATATGCTGAGAGAATGGAGCAGCTGGGCTTGTACACTCTGGAGTTTAGAAGGATGAGAGGGCATCTCATTGAAACATATAACATTGTTAAGGGTTTGGACAAGCTAGAGGCAGGAAACATGTTCCCGGTGTTGGGGGTCCAGAACCAGGGGCCACAGTTTAAGAATAAGGAGTAAGTCATTTAGAACGGAGACAAGGAAACACTTTTTCTCACAGAGAGTGGTGAGTCTGTGGAATTATCTGCCTCAGAGGGCGGTGGAGGCAGGTTCTCTGGATGCTTTCAAGAGAGAGTAAAATAGGGCTCTTCAAGATAGCAGAGTCAGGGGATATGGAGAGAAGGCAGGAACAGGGTACGGATTAGGGATGATCAACCATGATCACATTGAATGGCGGTGCTGGCTCGAATGGCAGAATGGCCTACTCTTGCACCTATTGTCTATTGTCTACAACCCCATTCTCCTGCCTTCTCCCCATAACCTCTGACAACTGTACTAATCAATAGTCTATCTATCTCTGCCTTAAAAATATCCACTGACTTGGCCTCTGCAGCCTTCTGTGGCAAATAATTCCACAGGTTCACCACCCTCTGACTAAAGTATTATACTTTACTTTAAATAATCAATCTATTCAGGATATGACTTTAATGATGGAATCACAATATACACTTCCATAATCTGATACTTTTAATACTCAACGTTTTGTTTTCATATTTTCCCAGGCACCCCTTGTGGCCAACCGGCAACTCCAAAACATGGATCAAGCAAGATAATTGGAAGGGTCGCCTACTATTCCTGTAATCGCGGATATGCAATGGTCGGCAATAGAAGATCAGTCTGCATGCCAAACTGTCGCTGGCAATTTCCAGCACCCTATTGTATTGGTAAGATCTTTTAATATAAGGGCTGACCTCTGAGTGCTCCAGGAAATGAATTATTATATCTTAGTCCAACAACCTTTCCTATTTTAAATCAATGAAGGAGAATGAAACGTCTTTTCAAACGGGTAAAATATTCGAACTGGTTTCCCGCTAAATCATTTGCAGGTTTGATTGAGCCGATGCTAACTTTGCATTTTGGCTCACTGGGAACAACAACCATCTCACTTGCAGCCAGTGAGTGGATATTAGTAAAACTCCTTGCACTGCAATGAAGGAACAGGGATGCATCTTTCATTCCTCAAGGAGACAGTGACAAACATGAAAACAAATGAAAAATGGGTTTGTTGAAGCCCAAGTACCATCACCACTTCCAAGTACATTTCTTTGAAAGCATGCTCATATATCAGTGGATATGCAAGAGCACAATCAATATGCCACTGATATCACCCCCTCTTTTCAATTGGTTTGGATCACTCAAACCATCCTATGGTTGAGAGGCTAGGAGAATTCCCCAGCAAATAAACTTGATCTTGCTCGTAATTGGAAGCAAGATGCAAACTAGGCTGTCAGTCACAGAATTGCTGACAGACTTTGAATGGCAATTGGTGCAGTGCGTTCTGCTGATGGACTCTGAGTGAAGTCCAGTGGCACAGCCTGAACCTGCTGAGATTCCTGAGCGTTTAGGCTGGGAACAGCCTTTCTGATCACACACACGATCCACAATGCATTAAATGCAATAGAGATATAGCGCTGCAGATATGAAGCAAGGGGAATGTAAGTACCTTACTTTTCAATTACTTTGTTTTGGTTTAACATATTTAATTATTTACTTGTTTCTGTGGTTTATATTTAACTATTATTTTCAATGTTTTAAATATATATTTCACTTTTGATATCTCTAAATGTCCTTCAATATAAGAGACATGAAATCTATTGAATGACACTCAGTTTGACAATGAAAACTGGGGATGACCTTTGTGACGTACCAGCGCCTTAGCTGGCATTGATACCATTCAGAACATGGTGCTGGAGTCTGTGAAACGTTGGGTCTGCAAGGCTGACCCTCCACATCCAGGGAAGTATGTGCAGAAGATGATTTCAATGTTTTCATTGTAATGATTTCAAGTGGGTGATTAGTTCAACAAAATCTGGTCCTTTATTTGAATGATACAGCAGGTATTCTGGTATAGCTAAAGCCCATCAGTTACACATTTTCACTTCTTGTTCTGTTTGAAATGCTTTTTAAATGTTGTTATCATATATGTGACTGCCACTTCCCTGTCAGTGTGTTCCTGGCACTTACATTCCCTGTGTAAAAAAACGTTCCCCCATTCCCCCTATCCCGTCTAGTATTTGACATTCCATGCTGGGAATAAGACTCTGTCTACTCTATCTATGCCACTCATAATGTTATGCAAGGTCACCCTTCGGACACCCTTGCTCCTGAGAAACCAATCCAGGTTTATCCATCCTCTCCGTATACGGAACACACTCCAATCCAGGCAACATGCTGATAAGCCTCTTCTACATCTTTGCCAAAGCCTGCACATCCTTTCTGTAATGCAACAACCAGAGCTCCGCAATACTTCAAATGCAGCCTGACCCTAGTTTTATCCACCTGTAACATGACTTTCTGACTTTTATACCAATCCTAACTGTTGAAGACAAGCAAGTTATATCCCATCTTTATATTCCATCTTTACAAGCAAGTTATATCATATAGTCATATAACCATATAACAATTACAGCACGGAAACAGGCCTTCTCAGCCCTTCCAGTCCTTAACGGCCATTTATTTTCCCCTAGTCCCATCTACCTGCACTCAGACCATACCCCTCCATTCCCTTCCCATCCAGTCTTGGAGAGAAAATAGAGGAGATTTACTAGAATGTTGCCTGGGTTCCAGCAACTAAGTTACAGAGAAAGGTTGAACAAGTTAGGTCTTTATTCTTTGGAGCGCAGAAGGTTAAGGGGGAACTTGATTGAAGTCTTTAAAATGATGAAACAGATAATCAGAGTTGACGTGGATAAGCTTTTCCCATTGAGGGTAGGGAAGATTCAAACAAGAGGGCATGACTTGAGAATTAAGGGACAGAAGTTTAGGGGTAACATGAGGGGGAACTTCTTTACTCAGAGAGTGGTGGCTGTGTGGAATGATCTTCCTGCAGAAGTGGTGGAGGCAGGATCGATTTTAACATTTAAAAGTAAAGTGGATAGATATGGATGGGAAGGGAATGGAGGGGTATGGTCTGAGTGCAGGTAGATGGGATTAGGGGAAAATAAATGGTCGGCACGGACTGGAAGGGCCGAGAAGGTTATATGGTTATTTTGTTGACATCCTTCCTATAATTAGGCGACCAAAATTGTACTCCAGAATTGGTCTCACCAATGCCTTGAACAATTTTAACATTACTTCCCTACTCCTATATTCAATGCTCTGATTTATAAAGGCCAGCACACCAAAAGCTTTCTATACCACCCATTCTACATGCGATTCCACCTTCAGGGAACTATGCACAGTTATTCCTAGATCCCTCTGTTCCACAGCATTCCTCAATTCCCTACCATTTACCATGTACGTCCTATTTTGATTTGTCCTGCCAAGATGTAGCACCTCACACTTATCAGCATTAAACTCCATCTGCCATCTTTCAGCCCACTCTTCCAAATGGCCCAAATCTCTCTGTAGGCTTTGAAAATCTACTTCATTATCCACAACACCACCAATCTTAGTATCATCTGCATACTTACTTATCCAATTTTCCACCCCATCATCTAGATCATTGATGTATATTTGATGTATATGTATATATCCCATTCTATCTATTTGTGTTGCTACTTTCAGGGAGCTGGTGGACTAGTGCACATCATCAACAGTTAAGATTTGCTGTAGGAGAGGATGTAACATGGATAGAAGATGGGCAATGTATGATGGGGGAATGTTGTTGGAGAGAGGAGTCTCCATGCATAGATAGGAGGAATATTTGGAAGATTCTTTGTGAATACTTTCAAAGTTCTGTCGGCTTTCTTTCAACACCTAAGAGGGTCATTTGGAACAAGTATGTGTCATCTATGATTAGAGTGAGAAAAGTGATGTGAAATCTCTCAATTAAAACTTTGTACCACATCTATGGAGAATTAAAGTGGCTATGATATATATTATTGTGAACTTCACCTTTTGCAAATAGTCAAGTGACATCTATGAATCTCAGCAATTTGTAACTAGACACAATTTTTTTTTACAGCTATTTATATTGGACCACGAGGTCCTAAAGGTCCACAAGGCGCAACCGGAGCACGCGGTGCTAAAGGTGACGATGGGCAACCTGGACCAATGGGCTGGAGAGGTTCCAATGGAATGCCGGGAAAGACAGGCGCAAGGGGTGCTCCTGGAGCAGCTGGCATGCCCGGATGGACTGGTTCACGGGGTGCAATGGGTTTTCCGGGTCGGAGAGGTATGAACGGACACAATGGGCAACCAGGCCGCAAAGGAGTTCGTGGCGAAACAGGGCAAAGGGGACGTATGGGACCAATGGGGCCTCAGGGACTCAGGGGTCCAAAAGGTGATACTGGAGCAATGGGAATGGCTGGGGCTAATGCTGTTGCACTAACATCTGCATTTTCAGTTGCACTTGGCACGAGTGATACCTCAGTTGGTGTACCAATTGCTTGGCAGAGATTAATCTACAATGGAGATGGGGATTTCCAGGCTAGCTCAGGCATTTTCCTTTGTAGGATATCTGGTGTGTATCGCTTTACATACATCTTCCAAATCTACACGATGAATGCATATGTAGTTTTCAAAGTAAACGGTGCTATTGTGTGGAGCACCTTCCAGTCTTTTAATTCCTACTATGAAGTTGCATCTGCCAGCTTAATTATAGGCTTGAATCATGGCGACAAAGTCTGGTTGGAGATAAAAGATGACTGCAATGGCATTACTAAGGCATCTACTTTCCTAGGACATTTGATTAGTCCATGTCGTATAAAGTAACTTTGTGATGCTGCCTAGATTTTTCATGTGCTTTGTTTTTAATGCCAGTGGTGTTTCCATGGATTAAAAAAACGTTGTTCAGAAAACCTAGCCTTTCACTTTTTGTGTATCTAATTCTAAAAATCTTTTTTGTGATTCTTATTTAAACTTACACCTCTGGGAAATGTTTCTCTTTTACCTAAATTTATTCATAAAATAAAATGCAATGATGCAGATCAGTTTTCCAAATTTTTTAAATAATGAAACTGATATTTTTAGCAGATGGCTAACCAGTCCAGACCATCCTGGTTAGATTAAGAAACAACTGACTATGCGTTACAAGCCATAGACAGATAATTAATGAGATACAAGTCCCCATTCCGTTGGTTGCATTGAAAATTGTCATAAAAGCTAAAAGTGTAATGGTCTTTAGAAATATCTGTATTGTCTGCAAACATTTCCTGCTGAAATTAACCTTCTGTTCAGTGGAAACGGTCTTGGCTTAATCTTTATTTGGCCCACTGAAATCTGAATACATTTCATTGTCACCTTTGTTTTGCTACGTTACTACACAATGGGGAACAGAAATATGGGGAAGAGTGGATAATAACCCATCAATGTGCATGGAAAAAGAATGTATTTTCAGATGTGCCCATGTTATGAATAATACAGACATCAACTCAACATGCTAGTGGCGATTTAATGTTGATAAGGATACAAGTTATTTCAGTTGCTTTCTGCATCCAGAGAACTTCCAGCCTCAATCATTATTTCATCTGTAATTGAACAGTGAACAAGTATTAGTTTCAAGGGGTTTCGACTCTACGTCCTGTTTAAGATCATTCCTCATCACTCGGCTATGAATCTGCATTACTTCACAATTATCCATTTTGATGGATTTTCACCCATAACCCCAGCTGCACAACATTATTTCTGACAGAAGACATGTGACAATGCTCAGGTGATCAAAATGCCTCTTCAGGGCTATGCATAGTTTGAAACCTTTAAGGGATTTATTAAAACGCAGACTTACAAATAGCCGTTCACAAGGTTAGCAGATAATGTATTATCTACGTCAATGGGTGCACATTTGACCTCTCACAGTGTGGGACCTGCAGTGGCTGGAGGTTACTGCCCAGTGTTAGAGGTGAAGAACAATACAACATTGCTGTTTGAATCAAAACCCCAAAAAAATGTTAAATGCTCAGCAGTTCAGACATCATTCACAATGAGAAACAGAATCAATGTTTCAGTTGATGGACTTTCTTTAGAGCCTGCTCTCTCCTGTGTTCAATTCATGACTCATATCTGATTTGTCTCCTCGCAATACTGATTGAGACCGACTATTAATGTGAAAATAATTTTGTTGATTGATGTTCCCTAATTAAATACATTCTAACAATTTTAACATTTGAAATGTTCTGGACAATAGAATCAGTTTAAAGTCTGGTGTATTAACAAGCCCATTAAATTACTGGGCTGGAAAGAGTTTGTTAGAACTGTCCTTTTGAAATGTAGTTTCCTGTGAAAAATTAACTGTATGGAGATCTTGAAAGATACACAATAAAGAATATTGCACTCTCACCCAGTGCCGGACTCTAGCGCATTTATCATCCACCTAGTTTGCACAAGTACTGAAACAAAAAACTCCCTTGTTACAGCCTTCTCTGTTTGAAACTGAACTCCAATGATTGCCATATGATTCAATAAGGCGTGACTTCTGGTAACTGACTATATCTCCCCTGGTTGATGCGCGAGACGTGACGAGTGAAATATTTAACTTTCAGATTGATCAACTTTGATGCCACAATAGGGTTAGAATATAGAAAAGCTTAAATGATAGAGGTCATGATAATGCCATGAAAAAAAGCACAATTCTGACAAATATCCAGTACAAAAGATGGGAGGGGGCGGGGTTAAAACATTGATAGTGAACTTCAGGGGTAATGGAAATGTCTTGAAGAAGGGTCCCGACCCAAAAAATCATCTTGCTTTTTTGGGAATTGTAATATTGGCCCAGGAAATATGTGGAAATGTCTCTGAGGGTTGATAATATTGTTAAGTAGAACAACATGACCATAATGCAGGACATAAGCTGGGGTGTGTATGGGAATCAAGTCAGGTATTTCTGTTGAGGCAGTATAAGTGGCTTGGTGCTCCAGGCAGGATTGATTTTTGGGGAAGATAGGCATTGGGTTTCCAGAGGGGATTGATTGTTCTAGTTGTAGAGAGTAGTCGTGAACAGGGAGCAGGGGCAGATATTAGAATGAGGGACAGCGTGAGAATTATAAGAATTATTTCTTCTCTCCAGGGATGCCATCTGTCCCGTTGAGTTACTCCAGCATTTTGTGTCTACAGTGCATTCTGGAAGTATTCAGACCCCCTTCACTTTTTCCACATTTTGTTACGTTACAGCCTTATTCTAAAATTGATTAAATTCATTTTTTTTAATCATCAATCTACACACAATACCCTATAACGAAAAAGCGAAAACAGGTGTTTAGAAATTTTTGCAAAGTAATTAAAAATAAATAACTGAAATATCACATTTACATAAGTATTCAGACCCTTCACTCAGTACTTTGTTGAGGCACCTTTGGCAGCGATTACAGCCTCAAGTCTTCTTGGATATGACGCTACAAGCTTGACACACCTGTATTTGGATAATTTCTTCCATTCTTCTCTGCAGATCCTCTCAAGCTCTGTCAGGTTGGATGGGGAGCATCGGTGCACTGCTATTTTCAGGTCCCTGCAGAGATGTTCGATTGTGTTCAAGTCCAGTCTCTGTCTGTGCCACTCAAGGACATTCACAGACTTGTCACAAAGCCATTTCTGCATTGGCTTGGCTGTGTGCTTAGGGTCGTTGTCCTGTTAGAAGGTGAACCACTGCCCCAGTCTGAGGTCCAGAAATTTCTGAGCAGGTTTTCAACAAGGATCTCTCTGTACTTTGCTCTGTTCATCTTCCCTCGATCCTGACTAGTCTCCCAGTTGCTGCCGCTGACAAACATCTCCACAACATGCTTCCTCGTTGGTATGGTATTGGCCAGGTGATGAGCGGTGCCTCGGTTTCATGTTTGGTATTCAGGCCAAAGAGTTCAATCTTGGTTTCATCAGACCAGAGCACCAGAGAAAACAACCCTTTTGGCGAACTCCAAGCAGGCTGTCATGTACCTTTTACTGAGGAGTGGCTTCCGCATGGCTACTCTACCATAAAAGCTTGATTGGTGGAGTGCTGCAGATATAGTTGTCCTTCCAGAAGGTTCTCCCATCTCCACAGAGGAACTCTGGAGCTCTGTCAGAGTGACCATCGGGTTCCTGGTCACCTACCTGATCAAGACTCTTCTCCCCCAATTGCTCAGTTTGGCCGAACGGCCAGCTGTATGAAGAGTCTTGGTGGTTCCAAAGGCCTTCCATTTAAGAATGTCGGAGGCCACTGTGCTCTTTGGGACCTGCAATGCTGTAGAAATTGTTTTGTGTCTGTGTCTCGACACAATCCTGTCTCGGAGTTCTACAGACAATTCCTTCGTCTTCAACCCCATCCCTGTGGCGGACTGCGGGAGTGGGGTGCCGTTGTGTATGGCTGCTCTTTTTCACCCTTTTTAATTTTTATTTTTAGGCCTGTTAGAAAAAACAAATGTTAGTTGGAGGTCTTTTATGTGGGGGGTGGGGAAGGGGGAAGCTTTATTTTCTAGTCCCTACCTGGTCATAGAGGCGGCTTCTCTCCGAGCTGTTTCTTCGCCCCTTCCTCGCGGCCTACGATCGGACTGGAGTGGCATTTCCTGTCAGGACTGGCCGTGATTACAGCTACGGCAGCGGCATAGTGCTGGGACACCATCAGGGAGCGGGCGATGCCTTACCGGGTCGCCGTGCATTAAGCTCCGGAGTGCTGTGACCGGCGACTCCAACATTGCGGAGCTGTGGCTGCGGGCGTCCAGCCACGTGCGGCGTTGGATTTGGAACACCGCGGAGCCTGCGATCCGAGATCGCCAGAGTCAGAGCTCCAGCCAACGCGGCCTGAGGACTTTGGGAGCCGCGGTCTCCGGGGAGGAGGCGGCCGCTCCAGACATTTCCAAGCCGCTGAGGAGTGTTCACCCGACGCCGGAGTTCCAGCTTTCCGGCAAAGAGGGCCTGGAAGACATCGGACTGGCTGGCTGCGGAGGCCACAAATAGGCCCCGACCTCAGGTGTTTCACAGAGGAAGAGGAGTAAACTTTTTGATGCCTTTCCCCACAGTGGAAAATGGTGATGCTGTTGTGGGGGACGTTCATGTTGAATTCTATAACGTGTTGTGTCATTTTCCTTATTTTTAATTTTTTCGAAGGATGTACGGAAACTTTATTATTTATTTTTTGTAAAGCACGTTGGTTTCAACGCGAGTTGATTTAAACATGCTCTATAAATAAAATGTACTTTACCTTACGGCTTGGTGTTTGCTCTGACATGCACTGTCAACTATGGGACGTTATATAGACAGGTGTGTGCCTTTCTAAATCATCTCCAATCAATTTAATTTACCACTGGTGGACTCCAATCAAGTTGTAGAAACATCTCAAGGATAATCAATGGAAATAGGATGAACCTAAGCTCAATTTTGAGTGTCATAGCCAAGGGTCTGAATACTTATGTAAATATAATATTTTAGTTATTTCTTCTTAATTACTTTGCAAGAATTTCTAAACACCTGTTTTCATTCTGGGGCATTGATGATTAAAAAAAAAAATTGGATCCATTTTTAAATAAGGCTGTTACGTAACAAAATGTGGAAAAGGTGAAGGGGTCTGAATACTTTCTGAATGCACTGCATGTAGTGTAAATACAACGGTCAAAATCACAGTTGTCAGGGAACAAAATATCTTGGCTAAACTTGTCAAATCCACAACTTTCCCTGTGTCTCTTCTCATACTTTCTATATTCAAATAAACTGGGACATATAAACCTTGTTCACTTTCTGTATATTCGGGTCACAAGCTGCCTTTACAGTCTACCGCGTCAAATAACATTGTGTATAAAACCATGAGAGGAATAGATCAGGTAGATGCACAGTATCTCTTGCCCCGTGTAGGAGAATCGAGTACCAGAGGACATAGGTTCAAGGTGAAGGGGAAGAGATTTAATAGGAATCTGAGGGGTAACTTTTTCACACAAAGGGTGGTGGGTGTATGAAACAAGCTGCCAGAGGAGGTAGTTGAGGCTGGGACTATCCCAACATTTAAGAAACAGTTAGACAGGTACATGGATAGGACAGGTTTGGAGGGATATGGACAAAGCACAGACAGGTGGGACTAGTGTAGATGGCACGTTGGCCGGTGTGTGGGCAAGTTGGGCCAAAGGGCCTGGCTCTACACTGTATCACTCTATGGATCTATTCCTCGAATAGAATACAAAGAAACATGTTTAAACAGGAAGTAATCTTCTACCCACCAAAGTCACACCTGAATATAGGTGGTCCCCATTTAAACAGTAAAACCCTGAACTGTGTTGAGCTTTTTCTTAATAAATCATGCAGAAATGTTTATGAGCTAATGGGAACATGTCTTAGGGAAATGTGCTGACAAGAAATATTTAAACACGCAGTTCAAAAATGTAACAAATATTGAACTCTGCAAAAAAACAAAATCTGCTAAAAGATAAATCACTGACCAAGTGTGGGCAAGTTGGGCCGAAGGGCCTGTTTCCACACCGTATCACTCTATGACATCATAATTTTAAGCCACAATCTTCCTTCAGTAACTCCCCAGTGTTCTGGTCCCACTCATATAGATCTCCTGTCAGGTGGTTTTGAAAGGTACCAAAAAGTCTATGCCATAGGAATCTGAGCCCAGGATATGACTGGGACAGTGACTGAGTATTTTCAGAACAATGAGAATAATAACATATCTCAATAATGAGCAGCTCATGGAAAGGGACTGCAATATGTTTGGACGGGTAGGGGCCAGAATACTTGAGCATGGAAGCCACTTCAGAGTTTCCAGATGATGGCTGTGTTGTTACAAGAATCCAGTGATAGAATGGAAAACAAAGAGCTGAGCATAGGTTCATAAGAGACTGCAGATGTGGCAACAATATTGAATTCTTTAATTTCAGGTATTCCTTTACCCTTCTTCTTATCTACTCCATTCCATTCCCTGCACATACATTTCTTTCCACTTACGCTGTCCCCTTAACTATTTTTTTCCACTCCTCCATTTGCTCAACTCCTATCTTTCCCCACTCCAGTATCCCCCAGTTGTATTCCTCCCCCCTTCCCTTCCACCCACTATCCCTCCCTATGGTCCCACATTTTATTCTTCATTTTCCTTCCTTATCAGATTCCATATCTGCACCCTTTTGTCTTCTCCAGTTCACCTCCAGCTTCGGATTCTATCTCCACCATTATCACCTCCACCTGATTCATCTACCAATCAATCCGTTCACATCGGAATCCACCCATCACTTGCCAGTTTTTGTGCCACCCCTTACTCTCACCCCTCTGTTAGCCAACTTCCCTCTGCTGCAGTAGTCTGAAGAAGGGCCCCGACCCAAAATGGCTGTCCATTTCCTTCCATAGATGCTACACAACCAGCTGAATTCCTCCAGCAATTTATTTTACCCCAGCATGAGGTGCTGTGGTAAAGTAACTCCAATTGAATCTGCCACAGACAATACTGTCGATGAACACGAGGTTATATGAATTTTGGTGAGAACTTTTTAGTTTACTTTAGTTTAGGCATACAGCGTGGAAGCAGGCCCTTCTGCCCACCGAGTCTGCACAGACCAGCGATCCCCTTGCACAAGCACTATGCTACACACTAGGGACAATTTATCTTTGCTGAAGCAAAGTAACTAACAATCTTGGAGATAGCTCTGAAGATCAGGTCTGAAGAAGGGTCTCGAGCCAAAATGTCACTCATTAGAGTCTGAAGAAGGGTCTTGGCCCAAAACTACACCCATTGAGTCTGAAGAAGGGTCTAGACCCAAAACATCACCCATTCCTTCTATCTCGAGATGTTGCCTGTCCTGCTGAGTTACTCCAGCATTTTGTGTCTATCGTTGGTTTAAACCAGGATCTGCAGTTGTATCCTAAACAATCTACAAACCTGTACGTCTTTGGGGAAGTTGAACAAATTTATATATTTTTAAGAAAAACAAAAGCTTTCCATTACCTTTCATTACAAACTTAAGAGTGAGGTTGCTTGAACTGTCATTACAAGTCTGTTGTTCATTAAACAGCTAGTAAGTGGAATGAATCAAGCACAGATCGATTTGGAAAAAATACCTACAGATGGTGAAAATCTGCAATAAAAGCAAAAGATACTGAAACACTCAGCAAGAGAAGCACCATCTGTGGAAAGGAATATTTGAATTAATGCATTAGGTCAAAGACTCGCAGAACAAACTTGAATCAGATGTTTTATGAGCAGTTACATTATGATTTGGGGGCATTTCAAAATGTCATGCAAATTTTAGACTTTAGGCACAGCGCGGAACCAGGCCCATTGGCTGACGTCGAACGGCGATCATCCCATACACTAACACTATCCTACACAACGAGGGACTATTTACAATTTTACTGAAACCAATTAACCTACAAACCCGTATGCCTTTGGAGTGTGGCAGAAAACCTGAGAAAACCCATGAGGTCACAGGGAGAACGTACAAACTCTGTACTCAAAGTCAAGATCAAATTCTGGTCTCTGGCGCTGTAAGTCAGCAGCTCTACCGCTACACATTTGGACAGGTACATGGATTGGGGACATTTTGAGGACCAAAAATGGGTAAATTGGACTTGGTTATATAGGACATCTTGGTCAGCATAGAAAAGTTGTGCTGAAGGCTCTGTCTCTGTGCTGTACTACTTCATAACTCGATTAATACTTCCCTGTGACTGCACAGTCCCCCCCCCCCCCCCCCCCCCTGTATCCTTAAACTAAATTAGTAAGATTAAGTTTTTCAGAACTTTTCATTACAAAGTCAGCATAGAGGGGATTTTAACTGTGGTTACCAGCTCAAAACACCAGATGGCGCCACCAGTTTGTTTGTCCGTTCTGCTTTTTTGTTATTTTTAGTGTGTGTTAAAAAGTATGTTTTAGTGTTCCTTGCTTTGTATTATGTTGGTGGGGGGGGGGGGGGGGGGGGGTTGGGGGAAACTTTTTTTCTATCTCTTACCTCGATGGAGATACGATTTTCTTCTGTATTGTATCTCCGTCCCCACTGTGGTGTAATATCGCGGAGTTGAACTTTCCTGGAGACTGACCTGGCGATCCAACTGCGGGAGTCTGCGGACTTTAACATTGCGTAGCTGTGGGATGCCGGGGATCGAAGTTCCAACCGCGGGACTGTCGACTTTAACATCGTGAAGCCCGCTGTCTCTGGTAAGAAGAGGCCGATTCGGGAGCTCCATGCTGTGGAGAGAGTTTCAACCATCCCGACACGGGGGTTTCGATCACCGTGACAGGGGCTTCGATCGTCGGCTGCGGGGCTTTGCTTGCTCCGACTGCGGGTGGTTCGATTGCCCCGACCGCGAGAGAACAAGAGGAAGAAGATTGAACTTTACTGTCATCCATCACAATGAGCAATGTAGAATCCACTGTGCTGGATGTTTATGTTAACTTTTATGTGGGTGTGTGTGTCTTGTTGCTTTTTACTTAGCATGGCTGTTTGGTAACTTAAATTTCACTGTACCTTAATTGGTACATGTGACAATAAACTGACCTTAAAACCTTGAAACCTTGAAAACTGAATGTAGATATATGTTAACATTATTGGACCAGGATGTGTTTGGGAATACATTTCCTAATTTTTATTACAACAGTAGAAGTAAGACTATCTGAACTATCTTTGTATGATCAAAGATGATACAATCTGGGGAGGCCACCGGGTGGCAGCCTTTCCCGTCTCTTTCTTCTTTTATTGTTTTTAATTTGTTTTAGTTGTCTGCTTTAGTGGGTCTTTAGTTTTGTTTTATGTGGGGGGGGGGGGGGGGGGTGGGGGGAAACTTTTTAAAATCTTTCCCTCGATGGAGATGCGATTTTTTCATCGTGTCTCTGACAGCACTGCTGTCTAACATCGTGGAGCTGGTGGTCCCTTTGTTAGGGATCGACTTCAGGTGTTCCAATCACAGGACCTTTGACTGCCCCGATCGCGGGATCCTCAATTACCCCGACTGCGGATATTTTGATCAGCCCGATCGCGAGAGAAAAGGAGGAAGAAAGAAAAAGTTATTTGCCTTCCATCACAGTGGGGAATGTGAGGTCACCAAAAAAACAAGATGGACGTGCTGCCTGCGCTGGTGGGGACTCGGAGGGATGGCCGTGAGTGCAGTGATCTCAGTGATCTTGGTGTTTGTGGGAGACATCACACCATGGGAACATCCTGGAGTCTGGTGCGAGTGTGGACGGCTTTCTGACTGTTTGGGCGGACGGGGACTGCGGAGAGAGTGACAGCGATTGGTGCAACTCTGGTCACATCACGATGAAGAAGTGTGTGTATGGCCCGGACATTGGACTGTTGTCTGTGGGTCTCCGCTAATGCTGTGTGCCCAAGGGATTTGCACACCCTGCTGTGCTGGCTGTTTATGTTTAATCTTTATGTAGTTTTGCACCATGTGCTTTTTTTGTTATGACTGTATGGTAAATCAAATTTCACTGTACCTCGGTACACGTGACAATAAAGGACTATTGAACTATTGAACCATTGAAGATGAATGTAGTGTATAAAGTGACCTTACAACGCAATATAAATTAGCAACCCTTAAAGAAATTAGAGAGAAAAGGATTGAAGAGTAGTGAATTATGATGAAGGAGGGGAGGGGGAGAGGAGAAATAGGAACAAGGGAGGCCTCTTATCTCAAACCTTCTTTTGTAACGTAGAAACGTAGAAACATAAAGTTCCTTGTTTCTGTATTAAACTGAAGATTCCTGCTTTGATTTAGACTGTGAGCAGTTTTAGGCCCAATAACGGAGGAGGGATGTGTCGGCATTGAAGAGGGTCCAGAGCCAGTTTATGAGAATGATCCTGGGGATGATTGTGCTAACATATGATGAGCATTTGACTGTTTATGGACCCATACTCGCTGTAGTTTATTCTACTGAAAACTGACAATTAAAGATAGATAGGACATAGGTTCAAGATGAAGGGGAAAATATTTAATAGGAATCTGAGGGGTAACATTTTCTCACAAAGGGTTAAGGGTGTATGGAACAAGCTGCCAGAGGATGTAGTTGAGGATGGGCCTATCCCAACATTTAAGAAAGTTAGACAGGTACATGGATAGGACAAATTTGGAGGGATATGGACCAAATGCAGGCAAGTGGGACGAGTGTAACTGGGACATGTTGGCCGGTGTGGGCAAGTTGGGCCAAAGGGCCTGTTTCCACACTGTATCACTGTGGATCTATGCCTCGAATAGAATAAAAAGAAACACATTTAAACAGGAAGTAGGCTTCTACCCATCAAACTTACACCTGAATATACTTGGTCTCCATTTTACCAGTAAAACCCTGAACAGTGTTGGGCTTTTTCTTAATAAATCATGCAGAAATGTTTATGAACTGATGAGAACATGCCTTAGGGAAATGTGCTGACAAGAAATATTTAAACCCGCCATTCAAAAATGTGGCAAATATTGAACTCTGCTAAAAGATAAATCACTGACCATTCCACTAAAAGTGAATTCTTTAAATTACACACAAGGCAGTACATGAAAATGTGTTTTGGGGAAATGTGCTGACGAGAATTTTCGTTAAAAGTTATGGGTCTGTACTCGCTGGAGTTTAGGATAAGGGGTAGCATCATTGAAAAATACCGAATAATGAAAAGCCTAGATAAAGTGGACGTGGAGAGGATATTTCCATCAAATGGCAGAACCCAGGACCAGAGGGCACAACCTCAGAATAAAAGTACGCACCTTTAGAGAGGAGATGAGGAGTAATATCTTTTGTCTGAGGACGGTGAATCTGTGCAATTAATTGCCACAGACATCTGTGGAGGGCAAGTCATTGACTATTTTTAAAGTGGAGATTAACAGGTTCTTGATTGGTAAGGGTGTCAAAGGTTATGGGGAGAAGGGTGAGGGGTGTGTAAAGATATGAAGCAGGTATATCCCTTTTATTTTATTTTCTTTATATTTTCTTTTTTTTCTTTTTCCCTTTCTCGTGCTTTACATCTTTATGGACTCTTTCTTTCTACTTTTTCACAAACTATTAATATCACGACCATACCCAACTTTCTCTCTCTCTCTTTTTCTTTCTTGCTTCTGTTACTTTTCTATTATTACATTTTAAAACAAGAAGTTTTACATGAAATATATTATGTTATTCTTGGTTATACTATTATACTACTGTACATTACTTCTAATAAAAATATTTTTAAAAAAGAGGGAAAGAACCATGATTGAATGGCGGAGTAGACTGGATAAGCCAAATGGTCTAATTCTGCTCCTTTGATTTACAACCTTATGAACTTATGAATGAACATACTTATTAATTTGTAAATTATTAAATTATTAACATGAATTTACAATATGATCCTTCCTCAGAAATGCTTCTGATATTTCAAGTATTTCATAATATTATGCAAGATCATGGCTGATTTGATTTAGCATGTACTCTGCTTTATTATTTATCCACAGTGACTGTCACACCCTTGCTTATTAAAAATCTGTCCAGCTTGACCTTACAAATATTTGGAAATTCTGCTTCACCATTCTTTGAGGAAGTAAGTTCCAGAGAGGCACAATACTGAGGGGAGAACAAAAGATTTTATCTCCAACTTAAATAGGCCGCACCTTATTCTAAACACATCTCTAGATTTTCTGAGAAGAGGGAACATCTCTTGACATCCAATTTGTCAAGGATTATATTGTGCTTTTTATATATTTATATTTAACATTTTATGTTTTAATAAGTCACGTCTCACTCTCTTAAACAAAAAGATACAACCTAGCCTGGCCAAATCGTCCTCATAAGACAACTGGCCCATTCCAGGTGCTAGTCAAGTAAGCTAAACTGCCTTCATGCACTGTAGATTTACAATTTACATGCAATGCCCAAAGCAGAATCTATTTTGTTATGCACCGTGATAATCTGTCCAACAAAATTCTCGTGTTAAGTCCTGTTCAGCAGAACTCATCTGCAAACAAGGCTCATCAGATCGTGGGCTCACCAGATGGCTTGTCGGTTGGTGGAGCCCACCAAAGGTTCGTCAGGCTGTGGGGCCTACCTGAAGATTTGTCGGTTGGCGGGGCCTCACCAAAGGATCATGAGACCGCAGGGCCTGGCCAAAAGCTCAGTAGTCGGTGGAACCGGGAGGGAGCTGGAGACGTTGGATGTAAGGAGCAAGGGCCGGTAGGAGGGTGACCTGGGGTAATGCTTCCTGCACCTTCAAGGTTGGCTGCAGGATGCGCCCCTGGGACACAAAGATGGCCGACGAGAAGAGGGACATCGATTCACTGGAATTTCTCCAGTACATTGAGCGCACGGGCTGTGGACATTGGAATTTCATAATGTGCCTTATTCTGCCTTTAAACTAAACACTAAATTATCCACGGATTACCTAAATTGCTAATTGGGTGTGTTGAACTGAGTGATAATTTCTCTATTAGGGTTCGCCTTGACCAGGAGCCATCTTATGTGAATAGAGAAAAGCTCAAAGATAAGATTGTAGAGAGTGATGTGAATAAGGGGGAAAGTTAATCATTGAAAGAGACAACAACATTAGGAGGAAGTAGGATGAAAAGAAAATTAGTCATTAGATAATGTAATTCTCCTGAGTTTTATTAGCTCCAGTGACCGAGGTCACAATAGTGATAACATCCATTAGGACGGGCTCCCTTTTCTTTTACTTTCTGAAGAAGAGTGTTTCCAATCAGAACAGTTCATTGATGCAAATCTACAATGTGTAGTTTATTTAACTTTTTTAGTATAGCAATCAATCAATGATTAGTGACAGATTTATGTTCAAACCACAACACGATGTGCTGGAGTAATTCAGCAGGTCAGGCAGCATCTCTGACAAACTTTGACATTTTGGCTCGGGTCCCTTCTACAATCCCTTCTGACTGTAGGGAGGGTGGTGGGGGGGTTTAGAAAGCTGGAAGAGGGGAGGGCCAGGACATAACCCACCAGGTAATGTGTTGATACAGCTGAGGAGAACGTTCTCATAGGCAGATCGATGAAAGACAGGAGGTATGAGACTAAAGCATTGAAGAGTTGCAAATTGTGAAACTAGAGGAAGGAATGGAAGAGAGAGGGAAGAAATAGATGCAAGCCCAGGTGGGGCACAGGGACGGGGAGAGGGAAGGGAGTATGTAGGTGAAGAAGGGAGAGGGGGATGATTATATAGTCGAATTATGCAGCAGAAAACTGACTGCAAAAGTTTTTTATAGATATGTGAAGAGAAAAAGGTTAGTTAAAACAAATGTAGGTCCCTTGCAGTCAGAAACTGGTGAATTGATCATGGGGAACATGGACATGGCAGACCAATTGAATAACTACTTTGGTTCTGTCTTCACTAAGGAAGACATAAATAATCTGACGGAAAAAGCAGGGGACCGGGGGTCAAATGAGACGGAGGAACTGAGTGAAATCCAGGTTAGCTGGGAAGTGATTTTAGGTAAATTGAATGGATTAAAGGCCGATAAATCCCCAGGGCCAGATAGGCTGCATCCCAGAGTACTTAAGGAAGTAGCCCCAGAAATAGTGGATGCATTAGTGATAATTTTTCAAAACTCTTTAGATTCTGGAGTAGTTCCTGAGGATTGGAGGGTAGCTAACGTAACCCCACTTTTTAAAAAGGGAGGGAGAGAGAAAACGGGGAATTACAGACCGGTTAGTCTAACATCGGTAGTGGGGAAAATGCTAGAGTCAGTTATTAAAGATGGGATAGCAGCACATTTGGAAAGTGGTGAAATCATTGGACAAAGTCAACATGGATTTATGAAAGGTAAATCATGTCTGACGAATCTTATAGAATTTTTTGAGGATGCAACTAGTAGGGTGGATAAGGGAGAACCTGTGTATGTTTTATATCTGGACTTTCAGAAGGCTTTCGACAAAGTCCCACGTAAGAGATTAGTATACAAATAAGGTTATCCACTTTGGTGGCAAAAACAGCAGGGTAGACTATTATCTGAATGGTGACCAATTAGGAAAAGGGGAGATGCAACAAGACCTGGGTGTCATGGTACACCAATCATTGAAAGTAGGCATGCAGGTGCAGCAGGCTGTGAAGAAAGCGAATGGTATGTTGGCATTCATGGCAAAAGGATTTGAGTACAAGAGCAGGGAGGTTCTACTGCAGTTGTACAGGGTCTTGGTGAGGCCACACCTGGAGTATTGCGTACAGTTTTGGTCTCCTAATCTGAGGAAAGACATTCTTGACATAGAGGGAGTACAGAGAAGGTTCACCAGACTGATTCCTGGGATGGCAGGACTTCCATATGAAGAAAGACTGGATATACTCGGCTTGTACTCGCTGGAATTTAGAAGATTGAGGGGGGATCTTATAGAGACTTACAAAATTCTTAAGGGGTTGGACAGGCTAGATGCAGGAAGATTGTTCCCGGTGTTGGGGAAGTCCAGGACAAGGGGCCACAGTTTAAGGATAAGGGGGAAGTCTTTTAAGACCGAGATGAGAAAATCATTTTTCACACAGAGAATAGTGAATCTGTGGAATTCTCTGCCACAGAAGGTAGTTGAGGCCAGTTCGTTGGCTATATTTAAGAGGGAGTTAGATGTGGCAGGTACAGGATACTGAGTTGGATGATCAGCCATGATCATATTGAATGGCGGTGCAGGCTCGATGGGCCGAATGGCCTACTCCTGCACCTATTTTCTATGTTTCTATGTTTCTATGTAGTCACCTAAAAATTGGAGAATTCAATTTTCGCACTGTTGGGTTGCAAGCTACCAAAGTGGAATATGAGGTGTTGTTCATCCAATTTGCATGTGGTCACACCTTATCGTAGATAGATCCCTCATTTGCATCTCCTCCTGCCGTCCTCTTGTTTTTGATTCTACTACCCTGGGTAAAAGACTCTGTGCAGTTTTAGTTGCCTTATAATGAGGATGTGATTACACTGGAGAGGATGCAGAAAAGGGCGGCAAGGTGGCACAGTCGTAGAGTGGGATCAAATGGAATGTGTAAAGTATATATTTAGACAAATCCATGGAAAGGAAAGATTCCAAGGTACATGTGGTCCAAATGCAGGTAGATGGTATTAGCTCAGGTAGGCAAATTGGTTAGCATGGATGAGTTGGGCTGAAGGGCCAACTTACGTGCTACATAACGTTATGACTCCTGACCAGCCATGATCTTTTTGAATGTTGAGAAAAACTCAGGGGGCTAAATGTGCCATCCTGGACTTCCGGTGGCGCCATGTTCTAGGAGAGAACAGCGCCAGACCAGCTCTTAAAAAATCTGAAAAAAAAACGGGGTTAGAGGAGGTTGCTAACGCTACTTACCGTAGGAGATCGATTTTAAACGGCTCCGGGTGCGATTGTAAGCTGCGTGACGTCATCAGGCGCGCGACTTTAGCGACTCCGGTAAGAAATTTAAAATGAATCCCTCCTCCCCCACACAGCCGAAGAAAAGCTCCAGAAGGGAGGTAGGCCCCACCAAAGCTTCAGGCTCGGGACTGGCTGCCTCCCAAGAAGAGATTTCACTAAGAAAAGCTGAGATGGAAGATCTTAAAAAATCTCTGCTGGCTGATATGAGGAAAATGCTGAAGGAAACACAAACAGAAACACAAAAAGAAGTGAAGAAAGATTATAAAGAAATTAAGGATGAAATGAAAGCCTTAAAAACGGATATTCGAAAAATCAAAGAAGAATTAATGAGAGAAGTTAAAGAAATGGTAAAAATCATGATGAATGAATGGAAAACAGAACTGGAGGAGGAGATACATACTCAACTGATTGAGGTAACTGATAAGATTGCTGGGATGGAGCGAATGATGGAAGAGATGATGGATGCGAAAATAGAGGCGAGGTTAAGCCCTATGTCAACTGTACTGGATCAACAAAATGATACGATTAAAGAATTAACTGATGCTGCTCTAACAACTGCGAGGGAGAATGAGAAGATAAACGAAGAGAACAAACGCCTCTCTGAATTAGTACGTAAAATAAATGAGAAATGTATTGATTTGGAGGGGCGGCAAAGACGTAAGAATTTGCGCATAGTAGGTCTGTCTGAGGGACGCGAAGGAAACCATGACCCACGTAAATTCTTTGCTAAACTCCTGAAGGACATTTTGGATCTGGATGAAGAACCCCTGTTGGGCCGAGCCCACAGGGCTTTAAGACCGGCTTCTAGGAGTGGTGCACCACCAAGACAAGTAATTGTAAAGGTGGTTTATGACAGCGTCTTTGAAGATATGATGAAGATAATAATAAGAAAAAGAAATCTGAAATACGAAGGAGATAACATCAGTATCTTCAGAGACTACCCGGCCGAAGTGGCTAAAAGAAGAGCTCTATTTACAGAAACAAGACGCATCTTGAGAGATATAAAAGGAAAAAAGGAGATCAGATATGGTCTGGTGTACCCGGCAATACTTAGAGTTACCTACGAGAAGAAGGATCTTCGTTTCACCAAGCATACAGCGGCACTGGAATTCGCTCGGAAAATACAGAAGAAGGCAGAAGAAGGAGAAGAAGGAGAGGCAGAGGAAGAAGGAGCAGACCCGACAGGAGTAATTGATGGATGAACTTTATGGACCTGCGGTTATGAACCACTCACTGAGAAAAAGGCGAAATAACGGACATAGAATTGTAGTATTATATTGCTTACTAATTAATTAATAAATATTAATTTGTAATTATTAATTGCTAATTAGTTTGATTTCCCTTACTCCACTTATATAGTATTACTAATTATGATACTAATTATAGTTGAAATTAACAACTAAAAATTATTAATATGAATAATAGAAAAAGTTATTAAGAAAATAAAGTTAGCACCCCCACCCCAATATATACAGTATTCCAAATAAGAGCTGGAATATTTAACATCTTTTTTTTTTAGAAAACGGAAGTCGCTAGATTAGTAGCCATGTTAGTGTGGCTTTCACCTGTGCACACTACACATTATAAAAGTGTAGTCTCTTTTTTTTCTGATCACCTTTTTATCACCCTTTACTTTTTTTATATTTACACTCGTTATTATTTTTTGTATAACACATACTTGATTTTATATTATATATTATATAATCATGACTTCTATCTATTTTATATAATCAGATTAAATGGATATGGTTTAATGGAATTGGAAATTCGCATCGGATTGAAGTTGGGGTGTAATGTCGGGCTGGAGGAGCCAAGAAGGCTACTCCAAAAAAAGCCACCCTAACAATAAAATGCAAGATATGAATGTAAGGAATGGGGGTGATGGAATCACCTTCTGTAGTTGGAATGTTAAAGGAATCAATGAACCAATTAAAAGGGGAAAGGTATTAGCTCAGCTGAATAGATTGAAATCTGGAGTTACTTTTCTTTAAGAAACACATCTTAAAAAAGATGCTCAATATAGATTAACAGCTAAATGGATTTCAAAAGTATATCATTCTTCGTTTATACACAAATCTAGAGGGGTTGCAATAATTATTCGTAAAGGTATACCTTTTAAACTTAATTCGATAATAGAGGATAACGAGGGTAGATATTTAATAATTACAGGGGAACTACATTTAAAAAAAGTAATTCTTATGAATATATACGCACCTAATTTTGATAATCCACTATTTTTTAAGAAAATATTTAATAGTATTCCTATATCCACCCAATATAATTTAATAATTGGAGGTGATTTAAACTGTACTTTAGATAATTATTTGGATAGATCTTCTACAAAAAGTAAGGCTCTTTCTAAATCAAGTAAGCTTATAAATTCTTTTATTAAGACATCGAATGTTAAAGATATTTGGAGATTGGATAATCCAACCGGACGGGAATATTCATTTTTCTCGCCGGTATTCGGAACCTATTCGAGGATAGATTATTTCTTAGTCGACTCAAAATTACTCCCCTTTACGTATGATGCAAAGTATCATAATATTATTATCTCAGATCATGCTCCATTAACATTTAAGATAAAATTAAAAGATATAGTTAATAAAACTAATATTTGGAGATTCAACACACAGATATTAAAGGATAAAGACTGCTGTAACTATGTGGAGAAACAGATTAAATTATTTTTTGAAACTAACGATAAACCTGAGACTTCCCCATTATTATTATGGGATACATTTAAAGCATTTATGCGCGGTGCAATAATATCAGCACAAGCTCATTTTAACAAAGAAAATCGAAAAATGGAGCAAAAGTTAGAAAAAGAGATAAAACAATTAGATAGTGAAAATATAATACATCCTTCTAAAGCGTTGAGTAATAAAATTGCTATATTAAAATATAGATTAAATAAAATTTACTCTGATCAAGTGATAAAACTATATCAACAAACTAAACAAGTTCATTTTGAATTTGGTGATAAACCTCAAAAATTATTAGCACGACAACTCAGAAGATTAGACGATGAAAAAACTATACATAGTATTAGATCGGTACAGGGAAATACGTTGACTATACCAAAAGACATTAATGACACATTTTTACAATATTATCAAAATCTTTATTCATCTAAATTAACAGGGCAAACAGATGAAATGGAAACATTTCTAGAAAAATGTCATTTTAATAAGCTATATTTTGAGAGTAGGCAATTATTAAATGCTGAAATATCGGTAATAGATATCGAAGAATCAATTGGATCGTTAAAAAATGGTAAAACAGCGGGCCCCGATGGCCTGAGTGCAGAATTTTATAAAAAATTTCATGATCTACTTTCATCAAGATTACAAACAGTGTATAGACACACCTATGAGTTAGGAAAATTACCAGAGTCTTTAAATGAATCTACAATTACATTAATTCCTAAATTAGATAAGGATCTGGAAGATCCTGGATCATATCGAGCGATTGCCCTTTTAAATACTGATCAAAAAATATTAACTAAAGTACTGTCTCGGAGGCTAAGTTTAGTGATTTCCAAAATAATACATTATGATCAAACAGGTTTTATTCCAAAACGTTATTCATCACATAATCTTAGACGCTTGTTTAACATTATATACTCGAGAAGAAGGAGAGATATTGAATTAGCAGTTATATCGTTGGATGCTGAAAAAGCATTCGACCAGGTGGAATGGTCATATTTATTTAATATAATGGAAAAGTATCAACTGGGGGATGGATTTTGTAAATGGGTAAGAATATTATATTCTAACCCTACAGCAAGAATTTTAACTAATCAAATACTATCACCTAAATTTAGACTTTTTAGGGGATGCAGACAGGGATGTCCGTTATCCCCTTTATTATTTGCTTTGGTGATAGAACCTCTGGCCGAAAGAATCAGATCAGAACCCGAAATATATGGGTATAATACTGACACAACAAATAATAAGATATCTTTATATGCAGATGATATTCTGATTTATATTACTAAGCCGGAATGTAGTATTCCCAAGTTATTCAATGTTATAAATGAATTTAGCGTATTTTCAGGATATAGGATTAATTGGAATAAAAGTGACATTATGCCTATAACTGGTATAAATGTAAATATACTACAAAAATACCCACTAAAAATAGTTACAGATAAATTTAAATATTTAGGAATCAATGTGTCTAAATCCTATAAATTATTAATTAAAGCTAATTATTATCAATTATTAGAGAAACTTAAAAAAAACATTTCATATTGGAAAACACTCCCTATATCTATGATCGGTAGGATTAATGCTATAAAGATGATTTTTTTACCACAATTGTTATATTTATTTCAGGCAATTCCTTTTTTTCTCCCAAAAAGTTTTTAAAAAAAAATTGATACTATAGTTAATAATTTTGTCTGGGATTACAAAAGTCATAGAATAAGTAAAAAACACTTATGTAAGTCTAAGATAAATGGAGGGCTGGCACTTCCAAATTTTCTATATTACTTTTGGGCAGTCCAGATTAAGAATATGAATTTTTGGTGGGTAAATATGGATGTTGAACCAATGTGGTTAAAAATGGAAAAGGAAGACTGTTTACCTTTCAATATAGAGTCGATTATTTTCGCACCAAAGGAAGTACAAAAAAAGACTTATAGGGACAACCCTATAATTCATAATAATAGGCGTATTTGGAAACAGATAGTTAAGACCCTATATCTGGATAATCTTTCTTTTAGGTTACCAATTAGGAATAACCCACTGTTTAAACCCTCAATCTTAGATGCGGGGTTTAGACTGTGGGAGGATTCAGGAATTAAAAGGATAGGACACCTTTATAGAAATGGAAAATTTTTATTATTTGAAGAGTTACAAGATATTTTTGGATTACCTTCACAACACCATTTTAGGTATTTACAAATTAGAGATTTTATTAAATGTAACACACAAGACTATAAAAAAAAAAGAACCAGGCTTATTAGATGAGCTGTTTAATTTACATCCAAATACGGATAAGCTTATAGCTTATATATACAATATTATTTTAGATAAAGAGAACCCAACAACTGAAACATATCGTCAAGCATGGGAAAATGAAATTGGATTACCTATAACAAAAGAAACTTGGGAAGAATGCTTACAAAGAATACATTGGTGTTCTTTGAATGCCGACACACACTGATACAATTTAAAGTTATATATAGATTACACTACTCGAAAACCAAATTAAAAAGTATCTTTCCTAGTCTCTCCTCTATTTGTGATAAATGTAAGAATCTTGAAGCAAATTTAATACATAGTTTGGTAACGTGTCCACGGTTGAATTATTATTGGATTGAAATTTTTAAAGTTATTTCGGAAGTTCTTAAGGTTGAACTCGACCCAGACCCAAAATTAATAATATTCGGAATCCCGGAGCCAAATTTGGTACTCACAGTTAATCAAAGAAATTTTTTTGATTACTGTTTAATAATAGGGAAAAAAATGATACTTAAATTTTGGAAGGGAACATTATCCCCAACAATTAAAATGTGGAAAGCAGAGATGTTGGAGACGTTGAATTTGGAAAGAATTAGATTTGTCCTTTTGGACAGGTATAATTCTTTTGAATCGATATGGTCTCCATATATACAGTATTTAGAGAAGTAGCTATTCTTGGAATCACGGCTCGACGGACACCCTACGGATCCGATGCGAATAACTTACTTATATTTGATATTATTGTGCATTTATTAGAGATATTTCTGAATGAAATAGTATTTCGTATAATGACTTTAGTTTTTGTTTATATATATGTAATATTTTTGTTTTTCAAATTTTCTCTTTTTTTTCTTTTTTTTTACGGTTGAAGTATGTGGGAAGAATTTTTTATTCCTTTTTATTTACTCTTTTTTCTTTTCTCTTTTATATATCCTTTTCTTTATTTCCAAAAAATAGAAGATATTAAGTATTGATATGTTATTTGTAGTAATATTGAATTAAGGTGTTAGTTTATAAAGTAAGCTTTACATTGTAAACGGTTTACTTCAAATAAAAAAAATATTACACATAAATGTGCCATCCTGGAGCTACATTTTTTTTCAGTATTGCTTGTAAATTAAACAATTTCTGCGTAACTGATTCAAGGTGGGAATAAACCAACCTATTTATCATCAGACTCATGCCTCTGCATAATGCATCATGCAATTGTCAACATTAACTTGGAGAACTTTTGCTGAATAAAAACGTCCAAAAACTTTTCAGTTTCACAATACAATTACACATGTCATTTAAAAATGGTACAAATAATGTCTGGGTTACTAAAATTTGTTAACACAAGTCATTATCTTGTTATCAGGATAATCTAATTTCTTCTAAAACATCGGTGGCACCTGTTCTTTCTGTTGATATTTTCAGAGCAATTTTAATTATTGTCAAGATACTAGAATTTATTATGCAGATCTCCATAATGTATGTAGGTAATTAGTGTTATCTAGTAACTTATTGTTGGCATAGAGGTGGTGACAGATACATGATCCTCTATGCGATCATTCAGCACTATTTCTTACTATTACGGGTGTCAGGAGGTTTGTGGAGAAGGCAGGAGAATGGGATTGAGAGGAAGATATAGATGAGCCATGATTGAATGGCAGATTCGACGATGGGCCGAATGGCCTAATTCTGCTTACTTATGACCTTTTTGACCATGGCAATCATATGGTTCAATGTCCCTATTACTTAGGTAACAGCTGACACCATTTAAATCTGATAGATTATTGGGGGGGGGGGAGGTTGCCACAGCAAGCTCAACTGCATTTAATTGTCTGCTTTCCAGACAAAAAAACAGGATATGCTGAAAATACTCAGCAGTTCAAGCAGCATGCACAGGGAAAGAATTAGAGTTGATATGTCATGTCAATTAACCTTTATCGGAACTGAAAAGATGAGAGAACATCTATCTATCTATATATTTATAATAAAAAACACATATAGTTTGTTTGTTTGTATGTGTGCATGCATGTGTATGAGTTCCGGAAACTCGGCCAAAATGTTACACGATAGCGCTACAATTTTTGGCCCACCTTACTCACCATTGTCCTGAAATGTGCAGTACCAAGTTTTGTTCAGATTTATGATATATTTTACAAGTTATTCACATTTTAAACCCAACAAAAAACACTTTACAAAACCACATTCCACTTGCCCTGCCCATCAGCCGAATTCAACATCACAATGCCATCACAATGGGATCCCGGATATCATTTGAAAAAATCGCGATTTTCATTGACATTGATTTTATTCTTTTAAAAAAAAATCAGTTTTAACCAAATTTGTCCGTTTTCATTAACAGCTAACACTGTGTTTAAGTTACTTTAAAAAAAACGCAATTTTCATTGATAATTTCATTTTTTTTAAAACATCACTGTTTTCATTTTGGAGGGTGGGATAGGGGGGAGGTGAGGAGTGGGGGAGCAGGGGGACAGAGGGAGAGGAGGGGGGTAAGGAGAGGAGGGGGGTAGGGAGGGGAGAGAGGTTATGAAGGGAGGGAGTGACTGAGGGTAGGGGAAGGGAGAGGTGAGGGAGGGAGTGGGGGAGGGGAGGAGGAGAGGGGAAATAAGAGGGAAGATGAAGAGGAGGGGGAGGGAATGCTGGGGGATGAGGGGGCGTGGAGGAGGATAGGAGTAGGAAGTGAGATGGTGAGGGGAGGGTTGTCGTGACTCGCGGCACAATGGGGATCTCTGGCGTCACAACGGGAACCCGTCAGCTGTGCCTGCGCAGTGGGGGGCTATGGTTCAGTGGTGGAATATTGCCTTGGGGACGGGCAATATTCCACCTGGTCAGCACCTGGTCTAGTGTATTATAATGTGCAGGGATGGGGAAAACGGAGAGCAAAGTCTGTGACAGCGAGCTAATCAAAGTTGTCAAGGAAACAACTACACTGAAAACTGGCAATTAAAGACAGATAGGACCTAGTTTCAAGTCGAAGGGGAGAAGATTTAATAGGAATCTGAGCGGTAACTTTTCCACACAAAGGGTGGTGGGTGTATGGAACAAGCTGCCAGGGGATGTAGTTGTGGCTGGGACAATCCCAGCGTTTAAAAAAAAGTTAGCCAGGTACGTAGATAGGTCATGTTTGGAGGGATATCGACCAAACGCAGACAGGTGGGACGAATGTAACTGGGACATGTTGGCCAGTGTGGGGAAGTTGGGCCGAAGGACCGGTTTACACTCTGTCTCACTCTATGAATCTATGTCTAAGAGAATAATAAGATACACATTTAAACAGGATGTAGTTTTCTACCCACCAAACTCACACCTGAATATAGTTCCCATGTTATCAGTAAAACCATGAAAAGTATCTTAATAAATCATGCAGACATGTTTATGAGCTGATGGGAACATGTGCTGACAAGAAATTTTTAAACACGCAATTCAAAAATGTAACAAATATTGAACTTTGCTAATAGATAGTTCACTGTCTACTCCACCAAAACTGAACTATTTAAATTACACAGAAGGCAGTACGTCTTGGGAAAATGTGCTGACGAGAATTTTTGTTAAAAGGTTGATTGACCACACCAGAAAAAAAAGAATTTGTTAAATTAATCAATAAATTAGTCGTTCCAAAATATTTCAATAATGTAATTTCACAGAAATGCAATTGATAGCAATTCTCTCCTTTTCATATTGATATTTCAATGAACGGAGACGCACAATCTTGGCAGAAGCATAGCTGATATTTTTAATTTGCCCCTGAACCAAATGAATTTTCGAGGCCATTTCAGGTCAGTATCATACATGTTTGTGGGCCTAGAGTTGCTTAAAGGGCAGCCTGAGTATGGACGAAGGATCTTGGAGAAATAAGTGATTTTGTTATGGCAATCTGGTCATTATCAGTAACATTAGGTTTCTTTGTTCTGAACTTATTTCAATGGCCTCAACTGTTACATTGAGGTTCATAGACATACCTCTGGATCATTAGCCCAATAGTCAAACAGACATCGTGTGGAAAAAGGTCCTGCAGCCCAACATGCCCACAATGGCCAACAATGTCTCAGCTACACTAATCCCACTTGCCTATGCTTGGTCCATATCCCTCCAAATCTGTCCTATCCATGTACCTGTCTAACTGTTTCTAACTATGGGATAGGCCCAGCCTGAACTACCTCTGCTGGCAGTTTGTTCCATACACCAACCACCCTTTGTGTGAAAAAGGTACCCCTCGAATTCCTATTAAATCCTTTCCCCTTCACCTTGAACCTATGTCCTCTGGCCTTCGATTCCCCTACTCTGTCCTCGATTCCCCTACTCTGTGAAATCTTCTGGTCTCGTAAACTAACCACTGTACTAAGATTACCAAAATGTTACTCCAAAAATCTATAGGTTTGTAGGTTAATTGACTTCTGTAAAAATTGTAAATTGTCTCTAGTGTGTGAGTAGCTAATGTACGGGGAACGCTAGTTGGTGTGGACTATGTGGGCTGAAGGACTTGTTTCCATGCTGTATCACTAAACTAACCTAAAATAAAGTAAACTAAACTAAACTAAACCTGCTGAGAAACTATAAGAATTTGGCATTCTCTTGCTAGAATCCAATGTTGAATTGGTGTCAAGAAGTTGTGGCGAGACTCTCTTGAGAAGTTAAACAGAAATGTTCTTTCACTCTCCTCAGATGCTGCTTGACTTTTGTAGTTTAGTTTAGCTTAGAGATACAGTGTAGAAACAGATCCTTCGGCCTACCGGAGCCACTCTGACCAATGATTATCCATACACTAGTTCAATCCTACACACCAGAGACAATTTATGGAGGCCAAATTAACCTACAAACCTGCATATCTTTCGGATGTGGGAGGAAACCTTAAGGGGTTGGACAGGCTAGATGCAGGAAGATTGTTCCCGATGTTGGGGAAGTCCAGGACAAGGGGTCACAGTTTAAGGATAAGGGGGAAATCTTTTAGGACCGAGATGAGAAAAACATTTTTCACACAGAGAGTGGTGGATCTCTGGAATTGTCTGCCACAGAAGGTAGTTGAGGCCAGTTCATTGGCTATATTTAAGAGGGAGCTAGATGTGGCCCTTGTGGCTAAAGGGATCAGGGGGTATGGAGAGAAGGCAGGTATGGGATACTGAGTTGGATGATCAGTCATGATCATATTGAATGGCGGTGCAGGCTCGAAGGGCCGAATGGCCTACTCCTGCACCTATTTTCTATGTTTCTATGAAACTAGAGCACTCGGAGAAAACCCATGCAGTCACATGGAGAATGGTGCAAACTCCGTACGGACAACACCCGTAGACAGGATTGAGCAAGAGTTTTTGGCGCTGTAAAGTAGCAACTCTCCTGTTACGCCACTGTGCTGCCCAGCCAAGGATTTCCAGCACCTTCTGTTTTATTTCAGAATCTAATCTTATTCTAATGCTCTGTGGCCACTGCCTCTCTACCCTAACATCCATGAGACTCTCTCCTCCACATAGGGAGACCTTCAACAGAAATGGACCTCCATTTTGTCTGCTGGTACTTGCATCTGTTCTGCACCACCTTTGCCTTTGAGGCAAAGAGCCTTATCAATGAGGTGGCCTGTTTGATGACTGTCATCATGTGCAAGTGACTGATTGTGGAAAGAATATGGGAATCAGCATGTGATTGTCAGCACGTGTAACTTAATGGAGAGCAGCAGGAAGTAAGGTTGTAAGTGTCACCATGTATGCCTATAATTGAGTGTGGGTGAATGGATTTGGTGGATAAGATGCAGAAGATAAATGCTCACAATTTCACGTAGTGGGTGAGCTTGTGCTATCTTTGTCCCACACTGTTGTTTATTTCCTAATGTGTTATGTCAGGCTATTAGCTGCAGCACTACTTCATTCTGAGTTCACCTGACTTGTTCACCTTCATTGTCTCTATGTCTGCTGGCACGAAGGACTTCTGTCCTCCACTGTTGTTCCCTATCAGAGAATCACAGAACACATTCCCAACTTTCCTTGTCTCTCTCCCTATCAGATCAAGTTTTACAAATTGCAGTAGTGATGGAGGTCGGTCACATAGATCTCTTTTAAAGTCTGAACCCTCAGGTCATGGCTCCATGTCTATGTTCCATCCACTTCATGACATAAATACATATTTTCACCAATTCACATATTGCATTGTGAAGCAGTGTACTAAATTTAAAATCTTCACCTAACCGGCTCCATAAAGATAGAGACAAAATGCTGGAGTATCTCAGCGGGTCAAGCAGCATCTCTGGAAAAAATGAATAGATGACCTTTCGGGTCGAGACCCTTCTTCATACATGGGCAGGAAAGGTTTAGAAAAAGATTAGGAGGGATACAAGCCATACTTAGGAAAATGGGATTAGGTCAGATAGAGAGACACAAAATGCTGGCGTAACTCAGCGGGTGAGGCAGCATCTATGGAGAGAAGGAATTGGTGACGTTTCGAGTTGAGACCCTTCTTCAGACTGATTTCAGGGGAGGGGGTGGGAGAAAGATAGAATGTAGGCGGAGACAGTAAAGGGCCTGTCCTACAAGCATGCAACTCCATGCGATGAGCGTGACCTAACGAGGTCACTTGAGCCGTCCGGCGTCGCGGGGCCGTCCCACTTCGATCGCCGGAGCCGTGCGGAATTATGTGGAGTTCGTCCCGACATCGCGCGGGGCTCCGAAAAACTGACTATGTTCAAATATTCTGCACGGCAACGGCTTGTCGGCTCGCAGTCGCCTTGATGCATTACACACCGCCTCGACATCGTGCCTCCGTGAACCTATCTGTAGGTGCCTCCGTGACCCTCTATGTGTGTGGCTCCGTGGCCCTCTGTGTGTGTGCCTCTGTGTCCCTCTCTGTGTGCCCCTCTCTGTCCTGGCGAACTTACCTTAAGACTTTGCTCCAAGTTCACCTCACTTTGTGCCGCTTTGCGCCACTCACCTGACCTCTGCGCGGCCCTCGCTACCGGTTTGGTCGCGCTTGCCGCATGCAGGCGCATGCTGGTGGGAACGGCCTTGTACAGGGGATCACCCGACCTCTGTGCGACCCCCGCTTCTAGTTTGATCGCGCTCATCGCATGGAGTGGGATGCTGGTAGGACAGGCCCTTAAGACTAATGGGAGAACTGGGAAGAGAGACGGGAAGGTGAGAGAAAGCAAGGGCTACTTGAAGTTGGAGAAATCAATGTTCATACCGCTGGGATGTAAACTACCCAAGTGAAATATGAGGTGCTGTTCCTCCAATTTACGCTGGGCCTCACTCTGACAATGGAGGACAGAAAGGAATGGAAGGGGGAGTTGAAGTGCTAGGCCACCAGGAGATCAGCTTGGCTAAGACAGACTGAGAGGAGGTGTTCAGTGAAATGATCGCCAAGCCTGCGCTTGGTCTCGTCGATGTGGAGAAGTTGACACCTGGAACAGAAGATGCACTAGATGAGGTTGGAGGAGGTTGGAGGAGGTGCAAATGATCCTCTGCCTCACCTGGTAAGACTGTTTTGGTCATTGGATGGAGTCGAGGGGGGAGGTAAAGGGACTGGCGTTGCATCTTCTGTGGTTGCAGGGGAAAGTACCTGGGGAGAGGGTAGTTTGGGTGGGAAGGGACGCATTGACCAGGGAGTTACAGAGGGAACTGTCTCTGCGGAAAGCAGAAAGGGGTGGAGATGGGAAGATGCCTCCAGTGGTGGGATCCCTTTGGAAGTGACGAAAATGTTGGAGGATTATATGCTGTATGGGACGGTGGAAGGTGAGGACAAGGAGGAACTCTGTCCTTGTTATGAATAGGGGGAGGGGGAGTAAGAGCGGAGCAGTCAGATAGGGATCTTGGTTGTCATGTATGAGTTGGGCCAAAGAGCCTTTCCATGCTGTACAACTCTATGACTCTATAGTCTAAAGGTAGAACATGAGCTTCCTTCAACCTAGTATAAGCATTGGCATGGAATGAAATACGTTCAATCTCATGTAATCAGAATTGAAGAACCATGGCTCCAAAATTCATTATTGTCTCATTTTCATAATGTTAGCCAATATTGGTATTACATTTCTTTTTCTGATTGTATATTATGTAATGTAACTCTGCACATGATTGAATCACCTCATGTGCTTTGCATGTTGTGTATTAGATCAATGTTTGTCGCTACTCACATTGTTATCTACTCATGTTCACTACTCATGCAGTAAAACCCACTCACCTAAATGTGTAGAAAGGAACTGCAGATGCTGGTACATACCAAAGGTAGACACAAAGTGCTGGAGTAACTCAGCAGGTCAGCAGCATCTCTGGAGAAAAAGAATGGGTGACGTTTTGGGTCGAGAACTTTCTTCAGGCTTGTTGTGCTTGGTTTTCCCAATGGAAACTGTGGCCCACAGCCAGCTTTCTCCATCATTACAACACACCGTGTTGAGATGACCCTTCTCCAATGTAATGGGATCATAAGGCAGAACAATCCCACTCACAAAATAGCTGAAGGAACTTTGATGGCTAACTTAATCACATCTCTTGATTTGACTGTCAAAAACCTGGTATGTTCTATGAGCTTCGGACATTTAGAAACATTTTTTAAAACAAGCTAGAAGGTCAGCATTGACAGAGGCCAGATCAGTTAATCTATGAACAGGATTGCACGGCATGTTACCAAACTATGAGACTAGCAATGCGTAAGTAGATTCCTCAGTAATGGGTAATAGGTCAGTTGGATGGTGTGGTGAGTGACTGATTGTTAGCTGACATTAATGATAGGTTTTGGAACTTTGACTTTTTCTGATGAGTACAGAGAAAAATAATTATTATCTCTGCAGCATTTATTATCCCCACAACTGTCTGTAACGTTTAACGTGTCAATGGACATATAGATAACTTCTCATTCACTTTAACCTTCTCATTGAAATCAAATCTCTCAAGCCAAAGAGAAAACTAGGTCGTTCCCAAGAAAGTTGCACTCAACACTGCTGAGACTTGCCTGAAAAGGTGCAGTATTGGAAAAAGGAAAGTTTGAAGGTAACTGACCAGAGTTTTTAGTGCACCATTGAGGACGATGAGTGGTGCAATACAGCCATTGTTTCCTCGTTCCAAATTTCCTATGTAACTGGATGTTCTATATTGATGCATTCAACATTGTGCTGTTTGGTCCTCATCTCCAGGGACAATCAGCATTGTATCAAGTGGGCACAAAATGTTGGAGTAACTCAGCGGGACAGGCAGCATCTCTGGAGAGAAGAAATGGATGACGTTTTGGGTCGAGACCCTTCTTCAGACTTTGTCGACCCGAAACGTCACCCATTCCTTCTCTCCAGAGATGCTGCCCATCCCGCTGAGTTACTCCAGCATTTCTTGTCTATCTTCAATTTAAAGCAGAATCTGCAGTTCTTTCCTACACGTAGTTAGTTAGTTGGTTAGCTTAGTTTACGATACGATAAAACTTTATTCATCCCTTGAGGATAATTGGTCTGCCAACAGTCACAACACACAACGTACACAAAAACTTGAAATTAAAAGTGAAAACAAAAACTAAAAGACAAGCAACTGTGGCTGGCTGCCGTATGCACATTGCCTTCACCAGAACAAATGAACAAACAAACAAACGCAGACTTATCTCCTGAACCGAGGATTGTAAACTAGAGTGCACACCCCCCCCCCCCCCACACCAGGTTCCCCTTTGTAATCCCATTGTCCCTCACGGCGGCCTCCCACGCCAGGTCCCCATTGTCTTCCCTCCCCCCTCATGCTCATCGACCGCTAGGCCCCACCACAACTGAGGTTCCCATTGCCGCTGAGGCCCGCGTTGCTGCTGAGGCCCACTGCTGTTGCCGAGGCCCCACTGCCGTCAAGGCTCCCGCTGCTGCCACCGAGTCTCCCGCTGTCTAACCCACTCCTACTTCTTCTCCATCACACTTAAGTAAGACACAAGAATGTTAATCCTGGCTGAAATCTAGTAGCCATAGTACCCACACTTTAATAAGGACTTATGTATTGCTAGGCCATTTTGGTCAAGATTGGTGTTCTATGTAGAAATGGGACAAGCTTCTGATGGTACCAGCAAGTCTGTGGCCCAGCGGCCTGCTGGCTTCGGGAGCCGCGGTCTCCGGTAAGGAAGCAGCCGTTCCAGGTATTCCAAGCCGCTGAGAGGGTTCTCCCGACGCCGGAGCACCATCATCTGGCGAGAGGGCCTGAAACATCGGGCCGCCGTAGCGGCGACTGCGGAGGCCTCAGTTGGCCCGACTATGAGTGAACAAGAGGATAAGGACTGGACTTTGTGCCCTCCCCAGCAGTGGGAGCCATTGTGGGGGGATGTTTTTATGTTTAATGTTAAATTATTCTTTATTGTTGTGTTGTATTCTTATTAGTGTGCTGCAATGGCAACTCGAATTTCACTACACCAATTGGTGTATGTGACAATAAATGAACCTTTGAACCTTTGAACCTTTGAAAAGTATCCGGACAGTGAAAGGTACCCCTAAGGCTGAGAACGTAGAGTGGAGGCATAGAGGTCCCCCAATAGAAGTCAGCACTTAGTGAGAGGAGAAATATCTGAAGGGGAAAAGTTGCTAACTAAGAAGTAGTACCCCTCAGCAAAGAGTACCCTAGTAAGGGGAAAGTCTTCTGTATCTGAGGGAGAGGTTCACTGGTTGATAGCAGCATGACTTGAGATACATATTGTGATTTGCTTTTGGAACTGTTCAGTTAACGAATGTGATATTAGATGAATGCTTGGGGTTTATAAGGGAATGTGGCTGTGCATGATAATAATAGAACGTATAGTTTCTTGTCTGTGTACGGTTTTGCTTGCGTGTTTGGAGTTCATTTGTATGTGCTTAGATTGTGGTTGCCTTGGGTGTAAAAAACAGGCTGCGGGAGTGTGTTTGGTTGCGATTGACTGTGTTTGATTGTTCCCTGAAGCACCTTGATCTTTAGATGATTGAGGATTGTGGAAATCTAAAGTTTGAAAGTGTGTGGACTTGTGGGGAATAGGAGAAGAGTTTGAATAATAAATTGGAAAGATTGATTGAGAGACTTGTCAGGAGCACTAAATAAGAAATTGTGAAGCAAACTATGGCCGTTAGGGAGCATTGAAGCATTGAAAGGATCGAAGTTCATCGAGCAAATTTTACTCAGATCAGTTTAATATCTGATACGTCCCTTATCTAAGGACCGAAACATTGGCACGCTCCAATGCACGCCCCATTTAACTCCAATGCAGATCGAGCAATCCAGCAACCATGGAGGTACTGGACTAGTCCAGGATATATCCTCTAGAGATCAGTCACCGGTTGGGGGTAGGTTGCAATTGTTCTATGATGAATGGTGCTGTATAACATCAGATCTATTCATACTGGACTGTATCCAGGGGTCTTGAATTGAGTTTATTTCAGAAGTACATCCAACTGTACAAAATACACCTAGTTGGGTATTGGGCTTTCAAGACCAGAAACTCTACAGGTGAATGATGGAATATTATTCCAAAAGGTGGCAATTGAAAGGATGGCATATCAGCCTCAACAATTTGTGTCCAATATATTCCCCAGGCAAAAGAAGGATGGTGGGTGCCGAGTCATTCTGCACCTAACCCGATTTAACTCTTATGTCCAGTATAAACATTTTGAGACTGAGACTGATGACACAGCCATTCATGACTATCCCCAAATGCAGCAACTTGTTGGTTCACCCTGTATACATGATCGTATTAATCTGTTGATTTGTATATTCTGACCAGACCATTCCAGGGATTCAGACTATCGAGTAGGACCGTGGATGTGATTATGGTGGCCTGGAGAGATAGTACTAAAAAACAATATGTATCTCATATTAAGAAATGGGAGATGTTCTGTTTACAGTCAAATATATCTTATCATACTGCAGGCATATCGGATGTTTTGGAGTTCCTTGCTATATTGCATTTTGATGAGCAGTTGAGCTATAGTGCCATTAATAGTGTACAAAGTGCTTTGTCCTACTATTTAGGGCAAGGGTCGGGACAACACTTTGTCGGATCTCATCCATTGGTGGCCCGATTCATGAGAGGTATTTTAACAAAAATTCTCCCAGACATAGATATACGGAAATCTGGGATGTGAGCATAGTTCTCACACTGCTTCAGCAATGGGCTCCAATTACATCTCTGTCTTTCCAGAAGTTAACGCTCAAAGTGGTCATGCTCATGGTGCTAGTGTCAGCGCAACGGGTCCAGATATTGCAAAAGCTACGACTGAACAGCATGCATTCTTCTGTAGATAATATTAGGTTTTATGTATATGATCTAATCAAACAAAGCAGGCCAGGAACGGCTAGAACCAAAATAAGCTTTAAAGCATACCTCATTGACCTGAGACTATGTGTAGTTATGCACCTGTGTCAATATATCAAGGTCACCAAGAGTCTCAGAGGCTTTGAAACAGCGATGCTCATCAGCCACAAAAAACCTCATAGAAAGGTGTCAGTACAAACTATTTCTAGATGGCTGAAACAGGTTTTGGATTATGTTGGAGTAGACACTGATGTGTTTAAATCTCACACCAGGGCAGCATCAACGTACGCAGCAAAGGCGCAGGACGTGCCTTTAGACCAAATCCTCGTCGCAGGATGGTCCAGTGAAGGAACCTTTTCACGATTTTATGATAAACCTGTCCTCGCAATGGAAGGATTTGGGCATGCTGTTTTGGGTTCTGTTTGAGTTCTCCTTTGTAATTTCCCCTGGGAGAGAGGGGTTATTACTGTTCTTTTATTGTTTAAAACATTCATTGTATAATTTAAACAATGTTCAATACATTATTTGTTTATCCTGTGTCAACCGAAGCAGTGTGTCGTATGGAACTGGATCTATGGTATGAAATCACAGAGCTTTGAAATCTTCACGGAACCACTCACATGACTCTGAAGTAAAATAGTAAGATTAAATGAGAACTTACCAGTTTGAAGTTTGATCTTTATTTTATGAGGAGTTACGGTGAGCGATTACGTGCCCTCCGCTCCCGGCCCTCATAAGCGCAAAGATCATCTGGTAGTTTTAGTCTTCTTACTATATCACTTTGACTGTAGTTACTGTGATTTCACGCCGCTGCTTTGAAAATTGACGCGCAGGCGCACTGGCGGGGTTTCTTAACGTAACCGCTCACCGTAACTCCTCATAAAATAAAGATCAAACTTCGAAGTCGTAAGTTCTCGTTTAATCTGACTATTATTTGGCAATTAGTAATAGTGAAAGTGCAAAGGAATGAATAGGATTTTGGAAGAAATATTATGAGGAACGAAAGGCAAATAAAGAGGTTAGGGGAATGGCAAGTGGGAAAAAATCAATTTCAAAACATGGAATAGAAGTGAAAAAGGGTGCAGTAGATCGACCTTCAGGCAATCGAAAGAACAGGAGTAGAGATGAAGGACAGGAAAGAGGTAGATCTCCTGAAAGGAAATTAGTCTCTGTAAAATTAAAGTTTAGAGATCCGATGGTTAGTGTTGACTTAGAGAGGGAAGTAGATGAATATTTGGACGATTGGACAGATGCTAAAACTAGTAGAAATTTACAGCTTCCACCATGTTCCTCTTGCATTCCCCAGGCTTCACTTGTGTCCGTAATAAATATCCAGAGTCTGCAGAACAGATAACAACTCCTGCAGATTCCACATCAGAACAAACATTACCGATAGCAGTGACCGGGATGCCAAAATGTTTGACTCCATCCACTCCACCATTAATAGATCATCCAGTAGCTTATGGTACCAGAAGAAGAACAAAGAGGTCCCGGTATTTAAAGAAAACGAGGGACTTCTGGTGATGCCATGACGGTGAGGGCTGTGTAGTCAACTTTCTCTCCGAGAGGCCCTCTTCAAAGCAGCCATAAATAAAACATATATCGAGGCACACTGATATAGGTATGTCGGCGACTGCCCAAACGTGATGGGCCGACGTTAAGCGTCCGAGCACGGGGGAAAAGGAAAAAATGAAAGGCAGAGGCCGTCTGACTCCCCGTATGATGATGGTGAGTCCGACAAGGAAGGCTCGCTAACATTATGCGAGCTGCGAGAGCTGAGAAAAGAACATAAAGAAGCTTCAGAAGACACCAAACAGAGACTAGCGAGAGTGGAGGATAATACGAAGGACTTAACGGTTCAAATTGAAAAGCTGAAGGGGAAATTCAAGGAAATGGAGGACAGAGTAATTTCAACAGAAGACAGGGGACACGAGAGGGCTATCAAGTACCTGCTACAAAGAGAGGCTAAGTTAGCGGAGAAATGCTTGGACCTGGAAAATCGAGTGAGGCATAAGAATCTGCAGATATACGGAGTTACAGAGGGAAAGGAAAAAAAGGACATGCTCCAGTTTGTAACTGAACTGTTGAGGAACTTCCTAGAACTCCCAGAAAATTTAACTATCCATATTGAGAGAGCACACAGGTCCCTCGCAGACAGACCAAGAGCTGAGCAAGCCCCACCTAGATTCATAATAGTCAGATTTTTGGACTATTACACGAAAAATGTTGTGTTGCAACAGGCTTGGAAGCAACGACGGATAACATATGATGGGGACAGAGTTTAATTTGACCAAGATTACTCGCCAGAAGTCCAGAGAAAGCGCAAGGAGGTACGACAGGTGATTAAGCAACTGCGGGAGAAAAATATCAGAGCCAAGTCTCCATTCCCGGCGCAGCTCAGGATCTTCCTAGATTCAGGAGTTAAGGCCTTCAAGACACTGATCGAGGCAGCACCCACACTGGAGAAGATGGGGATCAGAACGGAGTCCAGAGATGAGCTGAATAGAGAGTTGCTGCGGGACCACTGGTCAGTGGTCACTAATAAAGCCAGGGGTCAGAGAGGAATGGCAATTTTGGCAGAGGATGATCTTCGTACCATCCTGGGCATCACAAGAGAAGGACTATAGACAGGTTTGAAACAACTACAGAAACGTGGGTCCTAAGGTAAAATGACAGCAAAAGACTATTGAGACAACTAAGCAGATAAATAATATGTATATGTAAATACAATATTATATGTAAATATAACTACTATGTAAATAATATGTATATATATTTTGCTGTGTTGTTTTGAAGAAGGCTAGCTATGCCATGTTCAATAGTAAGTATAATGGCTGGTTTTGTATTCTATTTTTCTACTTGATTCAAATGCACTATCTAGGAGAGGGACTGAGTGGGGCTCTCTCGGGCGGGGGGCTATACCTGTCATTTATTTTTGTGTCTAACTGTAACTTAGAAGTCCCAAAGTGGGATTTAGAGCAACCTTACTGTAGTTGCAACCACACACAAGTGGGCTACCCAGGAGAGACCTAATCACATCTCTTCACCTTTTTTTTTTTTTTTTGAATAATTTTTTTATTAGCAATAAACAATTCTCAATGTTTAAAACTGAGTTATAAACATCAACTTAAATCAATATTTGTACTCTAATGATTATTATCTTTTTTTTTTTTTTGAAAATAAAAGTGGGTAAAGAGAAATACCATTATTAATCAATAAAATTATAATTCCTTAATAATTATTTGGTATAAAAGAAAAAGAAAAAATGAAGAAAAAGAAAAAAGACATATTATGTATATATATCAATTAAAAGCCACACAATATATTATAAATGAAACAACTACAAATAATAATATCAGTAAAGACATGCATATATCCTGGTATACCAATACATTATTTTCATCAAATCCCGCAGGGTGTCAGTCGAGCCGTGATGCCAAGAACAGCTACTTCTCTAAATACTGTATATATGGAGACCATATCTGTTGAAAAGAATTATACTCGTCCAAAAGGACAAATCTGATTCTTTCCAACTGCAACGTCTCCAACATCTCTGATGCCCACATTTTAATTGTTGGGGATAATGTTCCCTTCCAAAATTTCAATATTATTTTTTTCCCTAATATCAAACAATAATCAAGGAAATTTCTTTGATCTAGTGTAAATATCAAATTAGCCTCTGGAATTCCCAGTATTATTAGCTTTGGGTCAGGTTCTAATTTAACCTTAAGAACTTCAGAAATAACTTTAAAAATTTCTGTCCAATAATAATTCAATTTAGGACATGTAACAAAACTGTGTGTTAAATTTGCTTCTAAATTCTTACATTTATCACAAATAGAGGAGAGATTAGGAAATATACTATTTAATTTGGTTTTCGAATAATGTAATCTGTATAATACTTTAAATTGTATTAATATATGTCTAGCATTTAACGAGCACTGGTGTATTCGTTGTAGACTTTCTTCCCAATTTTCTTTGGTTATAGGTGATCCAATTTCATTTTCCCATGCTTGACGATATGTTTCAGTTATTGGATTCTCCTTATCCATAATGATGTTATATATATAAGCTATTAATTTTTCTGTGGTTGGATGCCAGTTAAACGATTCATCTAATAATCCTGGTTCCTTATTTTTAAAATCCTGTGTATTAGATTTAATATAATCTCTAATTTGGAAATACCTAAACAAATGCTGTGAAGACAATCCGTAGATATCTTGTAATTCCTGAAATGAAAGAAATTTTCCATTTCTATAGAGGTGCTCTACCCTTGTAATTCCTAAATTATCCCAATGTCTGAACCCTCCATCCAATGTGGAGGGCTTAAATAATGGGTTATTCATAATTGGTAATCTAAATGAAAGATTGTCTAATTGTAAAGTCTTGACTATTTGTTTCCAAATACGTCTATTATTATAAATGATTGGATTGTCCCTATAAATTTTTTTTGAACTTCCTTTGGGGCAAAAATAATTGAATCTACGTTGAAAGGCAAACAATCTTCCTTTTCTATCTTTAGCCACGTTGGTTCCAGGTCCGTATTTACCCACCAAAAATTCATATTCTTAATCTGTACTGCCCAGAAGTAGTATAGAAAATTTGGAAGTGCTAATCCTCCGTTTATCTTTGACTTACATAAATGTTTTTTACTTATTCTATGATTTTTATAATCCCAGATAAAACTATTAACAATATTATCAATTTTTTTAAAAAAGGTTTTCGGAAGGAAAAAAGGGATAGCTTGAAACTGATATAATAATTGTGGTAGAAAAACCATCTTTATAGCATTTATTCTACCAATCAAAGATATAGGCAGTGTTTTCCAATATAAAATATTTTTTTTAAGTTTATCTAATAATTGAGGATAATTCGATCTAATTAATGAATTATGAGATTTAGATACATTAATTCCTAAATATTTAATTTTGTCAGTAACTATTGATAATGGATATTGTTGTAATATGTTTAAATTTATATTAGTTATTGGCATAATATCACTTTTATTCCAATTAATCCTATATCCAGAAAATGTACTAAATTTATTTATAACATCAAACAACATTGGAATACTAATTTCAGGTTTTGTGATGTAAATCAAAACATCATCTGCATATAAGGATATTTTATTAGTTGTTGTGTCAGTATTATAACCGTATATTTCAGGTTCTGATCTAATTCTTTCCGCCAAAGGCTCTATCGCCAAGGCAAATAATAAAGGCGATAACGGACATCCTTGTCTACATCCCCTAAAGAGTTTAAATTTAACTGATAGTATTTGATTAGTTAGAATTCTTGCAGTAGGATCTGAGTATAGGATTCTTACCCATTTACAAAATTGATCCCCCAATTGAAACTTTTCCATTATATTAAATAGATATAACCATTCCACCTGGTCAAATGCTTTTTCTGCGTCTAACGATATGACTGCTAATTCCGTATCTCGTATTCTTTTAGAATATATAATATTAAACAGGCGTCTTAAATTATGAAATGAATAGCGTTTTGGAATAAAACCTGTTTGATCATAATGTATTAATTTAGAAATCACCAAACTTAGTCTCCTAGATAAAACTTTAGCTAATATTTTTTGGTCTGTATTTAGAAGGGCAATCGCTCTATATGAACCAGGATCTTCCAGATCTTTATCTACCTTAGGTATGAGTGTAATTGTGGATTCATTTAAAGAGTCTGGTAATTTTCCTTGTTCATATGCATGTCTATACACTGTATGTAGTCTTGGAGAGATCAGATTTTGAAATTTTTTATAAAATTCTGCACTCAGGCCGTCAGGCCCCGCAGCTTTTCCATTCTTTAATGAACCAATTGATTCTGCGATATCTTTCACTGATATTTCAGCATTTAACAAGTGTCTCCCTTCCTGATCTAAACTCTTAATTTGACATTCTTGTAGAAATGTTTCCATTCCATCTGTTTGTCCTATTAATTTTGATGAGTAAAGATTTTGGTAATATTGTAAAAATCTATCATTAATATCTTTTGGTATGGTCAATATATTTCCTTGCATTGATCTGATTCCATGTATCGTTTTTTCATCGTCTAATTTTCTTAATTGTCGTGCTAGCAATTTATACGGTTTATCTCCAAATTCAAAATGCACTTGTTTGGTTTGTTGAAAAAGTTTGATGACTTGATTAGAGTATATTTTATTTAGTCTATACTTTGCTATTGCAATTTTATTACTTAACTCCTTAGAAGGGTGTTTTATATTCTCATTGTCTAGTTGTTTTATCTCCATTTCTAACTTCTGTTCCCTCTTTCGGTTTTCTTTATTAAAATATGCTTGTGCCGATATTATTGCACCACGCATAAATGCCTTAAATGTATCCCAAAGTAACAATGGTGAAATTTCAGGTGTGTCGTTTGTCTCAAAGAATAATTTAATCTGTTCTGTCACATGATTACAACAATCCTTGTCCTTCAGTATCTGAGGATTAAATCTCCAAGTCATAGTTTTATTAGATATATCTTTTAGTTTTATCTTAAATGTTAATGGTGCATGATCTGAAATAATAATATTGTGATATTTTGCATTGTACGTAAAGGGAAGCAGTTTTGAGTCTATTAAAAAGTAATCTATCCTCGAGTAGGTTCCGAATACGGGCGAGAAAAAAGAATATTCTCATCCGGATGGGTTCTCTAATCTCCAAATATCCTTAACGTTAGTTGAATTAATGAAAGAATTTATAAGTTTACTTGAATTAGAAATAGCTTTCCTTTTTGTTCAGGATCTGTCTAAGTAGTTATCCAAAGTGCAATTTAAATCGCCCCCAATTATTAAATTATGTTGAGTGGATATAGGAATATTATTGAATATTTTCTTAAAAAATAATGGGTTATCGAAATTAGGAGCATATATATTCATAAGAATTACTTTTTTTGAGTATAATTCCCCTGTAATTATTACATATCTGCCCTCTTTATCTTCTATTATAGAACTTTGTTTAAAAGGTATACCTTTACGAATAATTATTGCAACTCCCCTAGATTTATGTATAAATGAAGAATGATATACCTTTGAAATCCATTTAGCTGTTAATCTATATTGATCATCTCTTTTGAGATGCGTCTCTTGGAGGAAAATAACGTCTGATTTCAATCTATTCAGCTGCGCTAACACCTTACCCCTTTTAATTGGTTCATTAATTCCCTTAACATTCCAACTACAGAAAGTGATTCCATCATCCCCAGTCTTCAAATTCATATCTTGCATTTTAGTATTAGGGTGGTTTTTTTTGGAGTAGCCCTCTCGGCCCCTCCAGCTCAACAAGGCACCCAAACGCCAATCCGACGAAAATTACCAATCTCAATAATCCATATCCATGTCTATCTAAAATAGTTATACGGTATTGTTCATAATTACATTCATATAATATATAACATAAATTCAAATACTTAATATATTAAAAAAAATAGAAAATATAAGTGAAAAAAGAAAAAAGAGTGTTAAAAGGGTGCCCAAAGAAAAAAAAGACTACACTGATAGATTGTGTAGTGTGTGTTAGTGAACGCCACACTAACGTGGCGATTAATCTAATGACTTCCGTGTTTAAAAAAGATGTTAAATATTCCAGCTCCCAACTAGAATACTGTGTATATTGGGGTGGGGTACTAACTTTAAGGATTTAGTAATTATTTCTATTATTCATGAAACTATTTATTAATTACTATTCTATTGTAATTAGTATTATAATAAATAATACTATGTTAGGGGAATTATTGAAATTCTACAAATTGATACCAAACCACTACTACATTCCCATTATTTTCCCTCTTTCTCAATGAATAATTCATAACCGCAGGTTAATGATAAAAGTCCAAAATGTTCAGTCGTCGTCTTCTTCCTCCCGTGGTTCATCGTCTGCTTCCTCCTCTTCTGCCTTCTTCTGTATGCCTTGAGCGAACTTCAATGCATCAGTATGCTTAACGAAGCGGTGTTCCTCGTTGTCATAGGTCACTCTCAGTGTTGCTGGGTACATCAAGCCATATCTGAGATCCACTGTATTCTTTAAATTCCGTAGAATGCCTCTTGTTTCAGTGAATAAGGATCTTCTCTTAGCAACTTCCGCTGGGTAATCTCTGAAGATACTAATGTTATTTCCTTCGTATTTCAAATTTCTCTTTCTCATTATTATCTTCATCATATCTTCAAAGACGTGATCATACACCACCTTTACAATCATTTGTCTGGGTGGTGCACCTCTCCCAGGGACCCGTCTTAAAGCCCTGTGGGCACGGCCCAACAGTGGTTCTTCATCCAATTCCAGAATGTCTTTTAGGAGTTTTGCAACAAATTTTCGTGGATCTTGATTTCCTTCACAACCTTCAGTCAATCCTACAATTCGCAAATTCTTACGTCTTTGTCGGCCCTCCAAATCAATACATTTCTCATTTATTTTGCGAAGTAGTTCTGAGAGGCGTTTATTCTCGGCAAGTAACTTCTCAGTTTCCTTGGCACTTTTTACAGCAAAATCAGCCAAATCTTTAAGTGTATCATTGTGTTGGTCAATTGTAATGGTAATAGGATCTATCTTATCATTCAGCATTTGTTCCAACCCAGCAACCTTGGCGTTTATCTCAGAGAATCGGTTTTGAAATTCAGCCTCCGTCTTACTTTTCCATTCGCTCATCATAATCTTTACCGTCTCGGTAACTTCTTTTGTTAATTCCACTTTAATTCTCTCCTGAGACACCAGAATCTCCGCTTTTAGATTTTTTATTTCATCTTTATATTCTTTCTTCATGTCTTTAAATTCATCTTTATATTCCTTCTTCAGATCTTTTATTTCTTTCACCAGTTTCTTCATCTCACCTATCATGGAATTTTTGAACTCTTCCATTTCCACTTTTCTCTGTGAGATCTCTTCCTGGGAGGCAGTCAGACTCGAGCCCGAGGCTTTGGTGGGGCCAGCCTCCCTTCTTAGGCCCGGTTTCTTCGGGGGGGGGGGGAGGAGGAGTGCATTTTAAATTTCTTACCGAAGTCGCGCGCCTGATGACGTCACGCAGCCTTCAATCGCACCGGAGCCGTTTTTAATCGATCTCCTGCGGTAAGTAGCGTTAGCACCCTCCTTTAGCCCCGTTTTTTTCACAGATTTTTACGGAGCTGATCTGGCGCTGTTCTCACCTAGAACATGGCGCCACCGGAAGTGACCGGAAGTCACCTAGAACATGGCGCCATCTCTTCACCTTTTTACGAGGAGCTGGCACACCAGTTTGTTCAGGGTGTCCAGATGGGTTGGTTAGGTAGGAAGGACCGTTTTTTTTTTTTTCTTGTCCTGTGTGAAAAGTTTTATTGTTCACTGATTTGTTTGTTTTGCAAATGTTCTTTAATGTAAGGCGTAATACCACAGCATCGCAGTCCAGTAAATCGTATTGTGAGTATAGCGGACATTCACAGGCCAACCAGAGTAAGAAACAAAAATGGTACAGAAAGCAATTAGTGGAATACACAATGATGGATAATGACTAATTTAAATATAGTAAGTTATAATGTTCACGGTCTAAATCACCCTATAAAGGGGAGAAAAATTCTGAGCCAACTCAAAAACCTAGGATGCGGAGTCGCATTGATACAGGAAACTCATTTGGTGGAAACTGAACACAAAAAGCTTAGAAGAGAGTGGGTGGGTGAGGTATTTAGCGCCTCCTTTGCGAAATGGAAGGGGTGGCCATCCTTTTCAAAAGAAATGTCTTTTTTTCCATAGAGAAAGTGCTCCAAGACACACTGGGGAGATACGTAATGCTAACTGGTACAGTAAGTGGGAAGGAAGTATCGAAAATAAATATTTATGCACCAACGGAAGATGATTACTCTTTCTTTAGAGACATTGCAAATATAATTGCAGAAAACGCCGAAGGTATGGCTTGGTGGAGACTTTAATGCTGTTCTCGATGGGAGGCTGGATAGATTACCAGATGAGCTCAACCATGCAATAAAATCCAAAACACTAAATAACACGCTAGGGGAGTTAGGATTAGTAGACCTATGGAGACATAAACACCCAAGGGGGAAGGACTATAGTTTATTTTCAAACGTGCATGGGAGCTACTCACACATAGATATGTTCTGTGTCCCCAAACAATATATACATAAAGTTGCAGATTGTAATATAGGCTCAATAACAATCAGTGACCATGCGCCCATAACTCTCATCCTGGAGCTAGGAACAGAAAAGTGCTTTAAATACCGGAGAGCAAACATTTCTTTACTGACCGACACTGTAGTGACCCAGGAAATTAAAAACTGTATTGAAGAGTACTTTGACAACAATGATAACAGTGAAGTAACACCATCCACTCTTTGGGATGGCGCAAATGCAGTAATAAGGGGTAAAATGATCGAAATATCGAGTAGAGCAAGAGAGAACAGGTTGAAGAAGCAATGTGACCTGGAAAGTAAAATAAAGGTATTAGAAGTAGAACATAAAAATAAGAATATTTTAAACGAGCTAAAACAAAAAAGACATGATTTAGAAGAGTTTTTAACATACAAAGCGGAAGGAGCCCTGTGAATTTTAAACCAAAAATACTATGGGAAGGGAAACAGGGCTAGTCACCTTCTGGCATTTCAGTTGCGCAAGAAACAAGCTAATCGAGTGGTTTCCAAAGTTTCACACCCAACCTCTAGAAATTTAGTTTCACAACCAGGAGAAATTGCAGAAGCGTTTGCATCCTTTTACGAACAACTATACGACTCTCCTAATATCATAGATAAGGAGGAAAAGATTAGTACTTTATTTTCTGGATTGAAAATGCCCTCCCTTTCCCAAGAAGAAGCAATAAATATGACAACACAAATAGAAGAGTAGGAAATATAAGAAGTAATAAAAAAATTAATGAACAACAAGTCCCCGTGACGGATGGGATTCCGGGAGAGTTTTATAAGTGTTATAAGAACGAGCTCTCTCCGATTTTGGCCAGAGTCTATAATTATGCCTTGCCTGAAGGCAACCCACCTAAATCATGGCTATAATTTTCTGTTATTCATAAGGAAGGGAAAGATCCCACTAGATGCGAAGGCTATAGACCGATAAGTCGCTTATGTAATGACCAAAAGATACTTAGCGTTATATTAATTAAGAGAATCCAAAAACTTATAACACCACTGATACATCCTGATCAAACAGGGTTCATACCAGGTAGACGGGGAGCTAATAATATCAGGTGTGCCCATAACATCATGGCATGTGCAAAAAGGAAGCATCAGATACTCAGTTTAGATGCCCAAAAGGCTTTCGACAGAGTAGACTGGGTCTATCTTGAACTACATTCGATAAGATGGGGTTCCACACAAAATTTATAAATTGGGTGAAAACACTATATTTAAATCCAAAGTCAAGAGTGAGGGTGAATGGGTGTTGCTCTGAGTTTTTTTAATTGAAGCAGGGAGTTCGACAGGGGGACAGTTTGAGTCCCCTGCTCTTTGATTTATGTTTACAGTCACTCGCTGAAACCATTAGGCAAGAGGATCATATAGAGGGTATTAAAGATGACAGGGGGGTGGAATATAAAATTTCATTATTTGTGGATGATGTCATGCTGTATGTGAGCAATCCTATTTCCTCAGTGCCTCGCCTAATGCAAGTTTTAAAGGAATATGGAGTAGCATCTGGTTATAAAATAAATGATTCAAAATCGGAAGCAATGATGCTGTCAGGTTTATGGCCTTCGCAACTAAATGATCAGCTCAGGTTTCATTGGTCTAGGGAGGTTTCAGATACCTAGGCATTGTCATCACCCCCTCCATTTCAACATTGTATGATGCTAACTATGGAAACCTACTAAGGGGATAAAGGCAGATATGTTCAGATGAGAGATTCTCCCTCTATCCCTAATTGGTAGAATTACATAGAAACATAGAAAATAAGTGCAGGAGGAGGCCATTCGGCCCTTTGAGCCAGCACCGCCATTCATTGTGATCATGGCTGATCGTCCCCCATCAATAACCCGGGCTTGCCTTCTCCCCATATCCCTTGACTCAACTAGCCCCTAGAGCTCTAACTAATTCTCTCTTAAATCCATCCAGTGATTTGGCCTCCACTGCCCTCTGTGGCAGGGAATTCCACAAATTCACAACTCTCTGGGTGAAAAAGTTTTTTCTCACCTCAGCCTTAAATGACCTCCCTTTTATTCTAAGACTGTGGCCCCTGTTTCAGGACTCGCCCAACATTGGGAACATTTTTCCTGCATCTAGCTTGTCCAGTCCTTTTATAATTTTATATGTTTCTATAAGATCCCCCCGCACCCTTCTAAACTCCAGTGAATACAAGCCTAGTCTTTTCAATCTTTCCTCATATGACAGTCCCGCCATCCCAGGGAACAATCTCATGAACCTACACTGCACTGCCTCAATCACAAGGATATCCTTCCTCAAATTAGGAGACTAAAACTGTACACATTACTCCAGATTTTTTGTGGGGGAGTTGTGAAATCATATAAGCACCTTCAGAAATAATTCGGACTGTCAGGGACGGACGTTTTTAGATTTCTCAAAATACAGCATTACCTGCAGACACATGTAGATTGGGAACAGATATGTAAATTACCTTCTAATTTGGAAAAGATCTTCCTGTTGACTATGGAGAGAGCGTTAAAAAATAATTTGATATCCCATTTATATAAAGGACTTCAAGATTATGCAAAAGGAAACACTATAGAAGCGAAACAGAAATGGGAATTGGAAATGAATATTATTATTACTGATGAAACGTGGGAAAAGACATGTCTTTTGGGTCACAAGTTAACAAACAGTCCCACCTGGAAGGAGTTTGAATGGAAAACTAGAATGAGAGTATTTAAGACTCCTCTTATGTTAGCAAGATACAGCAACACCTCAGATTTATGCTGGAGATAATGCGGGAAGATTGGTGATCATACCCATATTTTTTGGGATTGTCCCAAATTGTATCAATATTGGAGACACATTCAGGTGGAGATTAAGTTAATTTTGGGAGTGGATTTACCTCTGGAGCCGGCTTGCTTCATACTAGGAGATACTCCAGAAATGATAGATACCAAAAATCAGAAATACTTGCTTGGGGTGTTGCTGTTGATTGCAAAGAAGATGATTACAGTGTCATGGAGACATGTAAAGCCACCAAATGTTCAACATTGCAAGGAAAGACTGAAAAGTGTATATTTGATGGAAGGTATAACAGCTAAACTCCAGTTAAGGACTGATGCTTTCAACATTATGTGGACACCGGTATTACTACAACTGCCAAGATTGATTAAGGACACGATTTGATGAGCTTGCTTGGGTGCCGGTGAATCTGATGTTTCTACGACAGAACTCTAAGACGATTTGATGTGATGCTGATAGATGCTATGTGATTTGTATATCTTGTTTGTATGTGTACTTTGTCTTGTTAATAAATGTTGAGTGCAAAAAAAAATAAAGAAAGAAAAGGAGGGTATGGTGGATATAGTGCAACCTCCTCAACCTAGACATATTAGATGAGTGGCAAGAGGAAGGAACAAATCATTTAGAAGGTACCGTGAACCCCATAGTGAGGAGGAAGGTTCATCTGAGGGTGAGACAGTAATTGAAAATACCGAGATGGATTTTGATTTGACAGAAAGTCTACAGACTGAACATATACCCCATAGACAATTCCCAGTCAGGGAAGTGCAGAATCCTGCCTTTGATTCAACCACCGCAGTAGGTGTAAATAATCCCCGCACCATAGATGTCCATACTCCATGGAAACCCCATGAAATAATGGCGGTGTTAAATAAAATCCCTGATAGAAAAAAGTCACCTGTTCCTTTTGTAGATTATTTAAGAACCACAATGCATGTATATCATGCAGACTCCCAAGACCTATGGGCGACTGACCATACAACAAATAATTACTCCAGCACAATTTTTAGCAGCCCTGGGATACTCAACACATGAGGCATTGGTAAGCATAATAGTGGATGATGGTGCAAGAGAAGAGGCTGTTTTAATGACCCTTGCAAACATCCTTCAGAAGTCAATTGATTTAACAAGAATTCTGGAGATAAAACCAAAAAAGGGAGAGGGAGCGGATGAATTTTTAGAACGATTCTCAAGATTATACATGGACCAATCCGGTGATTTAAGCTATCAAAATGGAGTGAGTTCCCCACAATATTGTGCCATCTTATTAAATTGTCTCCCCACTATGGTAGCTGACTCAATTAAGACAAACAACGGGGACTGGTCTGAGAACTGCGCCAGTCAAATGGCCAGAGCTGTGAGGCATCATTGGAAGGAGAGTAGAAAACAGGAAGATTATCCTGTAACTGGAAGAAGAACTGAATATATGGTTAAAAATGAGGGACCGAGATCTGGGTCAGGACCATGGAGTCCTCAAATGTTAATGAAGAATGGATTTGGGGAAATCAGAATCCCAGACCACCCAGATTGTTATTACAATTATCCCAATTTAGAACCAATTCTACTGGAATCCAGTGGGAAAAGAAATTCAACACCATTACCTAATCAATGTCATACTAGTGGGGGAATGGGACATTGGAACCAAGCCTGTCCGACAAGGGAGCAAGTGAGAGAGAGGGGTCAAGGGAAGAATTTCCAGGATCTTGGGGAAATCAGAATCCTAGGGGATATAGAAACATTGGAGATCCTAGGAATTGCAGAATGTCTTCCAATTCAAAAGGCTTTTGGGATTTAAGAAAACAGAGAGAGAGCTGGTCAGAATATCAGGAACCAAGAAAACACACACCATTTACTCAAACCAACTCATTATTTCCGTCCTGACTTAACAACCCATCCTGGAATTGTGGATTTAGTATCATGACCCCTACCCTTGAACCTACTCAAGTAATTTACCAGAATGAAAGAATTGGATGTACTATCATAGTAAAAACTGAAGATCACATAAGAGAAAATTGTAAGCAATTCTATAACTGCCCAAGAAAACACCTTAAAGCAAAGAACACTGTAAATTTGGGAGCTTGTTGTAACTGCACACAATTAGGTCATTGGAGTAAGGAGTGTCCATCTAGAAGACAGAATATAGCCGACTGGAAGATAAATCAAGGAGCAATTAAAAAATTAAGAAAAGGAACACAGTAGCTGGTGTCAATGGAAAAAGAACTGGAGGGAGCTCAAGGTGGCACTAGGGAAGAAAGGAAAATAATATATTGCACAGGAGGTGTAGGAGTAAGGAATAGAAGTAATTATGAAATCACTTAATAATTTTTGTCAAGTTGGTGTGCCTACAGAACAGTATTACCTACGAAACGCCATTATCTGGGGAGTGATGGAAAAAGAGTATGTAGACCCTTAAGAGCAGGCAGAAGACACCGCTCAGGTAGGATGTGTAGTCATCATCTCCGTACAGGTAGCTCCCCAGAGACAGAAACAAACAGAAAGGAAGAAGTGATACTGTCTTGTCCCTATAACATCTACCATATGGAAAAAGCCAACAGACAAGGAACATTGTTCCTCGGTATTCCTACTCCTCAAGAATTAACAACAAGATGGAAAAAGAAGATACATACCTTAGTGCCCAACTTTAACATAACAATTATTGACGCCAGAAAAGAAAAGAACAACGTCCAAAACTTTCTGAAGAAATAAAAGCCTGTCCCACCTGGGCATAATTTGTGCGTAATTTACGCGTCGTGCCTCGCACGTGATGCTGGTTTAAACTGAAGATAGACACAAAAAGCTGGACCTGACAGGGGGCGATCAAACAGCACCATGTCATCCCGTCACCAATTCCTTCTCTCCAGTGATGCTGCCTGCCCGCTGAGTAAAAAAAGAGCGAGAATGTGATCTGAGAGGAAAGATAGTGGAGAGAAGTGAATCGTAACTGATGGAAAGGGAGGAAAGGCGCCTGAGCGAAAGATAGAGTGGAGAAAACCCAGCAATCGATATATATAGAATGTACTTGGAAGAGGAAAAAAAATCCCTTTGTGAATACTCTATTCACGCTGATGATAGTTCGGACTGATCAACGTGGGCTGTGACTGGACGATGGTTGTGATCGTTTACAGGCTGTAAATCAGGAAACTTGTGATCTTGTAATTGCTATTGGTTGTAAATCTACGCATCAGGAAAATCCAACGTTCATTGATTCATCTCAGAAAGCAGCGACGCACGGCCCATTGCGGTCTGGAAGTTCGGACACCCTTCCTGAAGTCTGATTTCACTTTTCGGATGCAATGCGCTATATCAGCGCTTCTTAAACTGGTGAATGGTTCACCCAAGCGCGAATGAAATTACTTTATGGAGTGAATGAAACTAGGGGGGTGAGTGAAGGGTGAATTACATAATTTATCCAGATTTTGTTTTCTATACTTAAAAAAAGACATTGCCATTAAAGTGGTTAGTAAGCGCATTGGTTTTAATGGCAGTGGAGCTGGAACTTTGATGTTTTTTATCTATACCTATGGTTTTCTAATTTAAAAGGAACAGGATATTTCCCAAATTTATTGTAATATAACCGTTTAAGGAAGACCAGAAGAGCTAGTGTGATCATACATTTATAAATGGCAACACTGGAGGATCGCCGTATGCAACTGTTGAACTGTAACTTTATTTTGTGTAGAAATGTAGCTACCAAAGTTGATATTTGGTGGTTTTGTGAGCTTTCGGGGAGGGTTATAGAAAGTTATATTAATTGGAGAAAAATATATTAAATCACACACTCCATGGTTTTTATAGCTAATTTTCCAAGAAATAACTGCAGTAATCAAAGCCCGAAAGGGTAGGATAGGGCTGAAGCCCAGTGTTTAGACGTTGGAATTTTTTTTTATCATTCTAATAGAATGATTTTCCAACTCCAGTGGTAATTAAACTTTTTTTTCACTCCTAGTTTTTTTAACATATTTTTAGGATGTTAAAAAAGCTGAATAAAATAAACACTTACGAAATGAGTTCATTCATGTATTTTGCTCATGTGACAAAAATACATTATATATAAAATTGTGCACAAGGGAAAATAAGACGAAAATTACCAAAAAAACAAAGAAAATTTAGTCGAGGGTGAATTAAATTTTGAGATTAAGACTCGAAGGTGAATGGCACTGAAATAATTTAAAGAGTTCCCACGGTAGACTCACGAGTCACTAAGGTAAACGTACGGGCCACTACGCTATTACAACGAGTTTAAATGATTCCAATTTTAACTTGAACAGTAAATTTGACATGGAAAAAATCAAACATGTTTGAATTTTTTCACGAGTTAACAAGTCTCACGGTTACCTGCCGTTAGCGCCACAAGTCGCTAAGTTGCTCACGCGAGTTCCGACGTTCCCGCTATGTTGATTGTACATGATTACCGCGAGTGAAAACTCGGTGTCACTCGTGGGTCAACTCGCACCGTGAGACAGGGGGTTTAAATAATAACTCGGTGTTGGGAGTAGATGATTCCCCATTAAATTCTAATCCATGGCTGAGAGAAGCTTTAATCACAGGTTCACAAACTCATCTCTCACTTCCAGAAAATGGAAACATGCCAAGGGATATCAGTTACATAGTAATTGTGACCAATTTCAAGGAAGGATATACAATATTTATCTTACTATGATAATTGCACAGCTGCCTTCCTGCTGTCTGTCTGTAATGTACGGGCTAAACAGGCTTTTCAGCTACAATATTGTCTGCAAACAGCAGCACGTGACTAACAACCGAGATAATTTAACAAAACAGGTAGGTGCTTGGGAAATCAGAAACGGAGTAACTGCAGATGCTTGTTTACACATTTATTGTCACGTCTACAGTTAGAACCTTTTGCCCAGGTTGGAAATGTCAAACTTGTGCGGGCAAGTTTTGTTTACACTGTGAGTGATGGGTGCCTGGAATGCATTGCCACTGCTGGTGGTAGAGGACAATATGATAATAGTAAGATTAAATGAGAACTTACCAGTTTGAAGTTTGATCTTGATTTTATGAGGAGTTACTTTGGTGATTATGTGAAGAAGGCCCGCCGGGCCGCATGCGCTGCAAACTTCAAAGCAGCGGTATGAAATCACAAATAAACAACACCGAAGTAAACAGTAAGATCAGTGACTCGAGAACTACCAGATGATCTTTTATGAGAAGGTTGGGCATGGTGGGCACGTAATCACGAACGTAACTCCTCATAAAATCAAGATCAAACTTCAAACTGGTAAGTTCTCGTTTAATCTTACTCTCACGTGAGTGATTCCGTGAAGAGTTCAAAGCTGTGTGATTTCATGCCGCAGATTACAATCTCGGCATCCCACTGCATTTGATTGACTCGAAAGAGAAATAAATGCATTAGTAATAACATTGTATTCAATGTAATGATAGGGTTTATTTAACAAAGTAAACAAACAACAGTACCCCTAAAATTTAGGTACTTAAAATGTCATTGACAAACAGACCTGGATTGACAATTGGCCGATGATAAAATTCTGAAACATCAGCTCATTTGCCCATCTGACGGCCGCTAAAATTTGGTCGAAGGACACATCCCTCCCTTTGGCCGCTAACATAGCTGCTGCTCTAGTATAATGAGATGTAAACACACTATCTAAATGATATACTGACTTTGATGCTGACCTGGTGGAATGAGACATACAATCGTCAATGTTAATACCTGTTGCAGCCACCTTGAAATAGTCTGAACCGACCTTCTCTTGTGTAATTGTTTATTAACTAATACACAGTGCTGAATCCATACTTCTAAGGATTCTGGTGGCCTTGATAACATAAAAATGAGACTGTGGGGTATTTGAAATGATCTTAAAAATCATGCCAGCCCTGGTCTGCTCTGCTAGTGTAGACCAGAATGTAAAATGTAATGGCATGAACAGCCAATTCCATCCTGTCCAGCCACACCGTTTGCAATGTTTTGCCGTCGTTGTGCTGATATTAGAGTCATGAAGTCAGGAATAAGTTTTTACATTTGGAAAGTTCATATGCCCGATACTCTCCATTCTTCATAATAACATGCCAATCCTGCCTTATTGCATGGGTGGTTTGCATGAGAACTTCTGCCCAATTTCCAAACCCTGGCCATAATCCAACTTACTTGGAATGCTCCGGCTGTGCCCCAACCAAATAGTTTTACCCTTTGTGTGTTGTACAAACAAATGTAAATATTACAACTTGTGAACTACCCGAATTTTGGAAGTGCTAGACCCATTTAGTTGAGCATGATGGAATGTGCATGGAATTTCTGAGCTATCATGCTGCCCCCTGCTCCAGTGAATCGCAACTGCCGATGAGCACCTGGGGTGCATTCTGAACGATGACTTTTGCCCATTGTTGGCAGAATTAATTAATCTGCCAGGCTTCTTCCCATGTAGAATAGACCTACCTGAATAACCAATTCAGCGGCTGGCTCTCACATCCCCCTGTTGGCGTTGTTCACTGCCGGCACATATGTGCTTGAGTCTGTTCTATTGACATCTTTAGAGCCCGGAGTCATCTTGACCTTTTGCTCTTCCCTCCTCAGAGAGGGTGATTCGTAGGCAACTCTAACAGGCGCTGCCGCAGGCCGTAGGATACAAATACTGATACAAACCCATTGGCCTTATTCCAATAGAATATTTTACTGGGATGGCAACTTTATTGTCAGGAAAGGTACCTCTGACACGTGCCCTTCATCCCTTTGGGTATGCCCCACGGCCATACCCTGAGACTCAGTGTCAGCAGGATACTGACCCATCTTGGTCTCTGCCTCCGAGAGGGAGACCTTTGCAGCACTGTATACAACAGTTGCTGTATTTAGGATAGTCGTTTCAAAGCACTATCCAGCCCCGGTGAGGAATTCATCCCCTGACTCCGTGGGCCTTGCTCTCTAGCCCTGGTGGAGAATCATCTCCCAACTCCGTGGGTGAGCAGATATGTGTGAATTTGAGCAACCCTGTCCCAGGCATTGCTGGCGCCGCCTTTCATAAAGGCCGGCGCTTTTTGACATGAACAACCCTGCATCAGGCGCTGTTGGCACGGCTCTCCCGTAGGCCGGCACTTCACACATGAAGCAGCCCTGTCAGGCGCTGCTGGCACGGCTCTCCCATAGGCCTGTAATGTCACAAATGAAACAGCCCTGCATTAGGCGCTGTTGGCATGGCTCTCCCATAGGCCGGCACTTTCATATATGAAGCAGCCCTGTCAGGCGCTGCTGGCGTGGCCTGTCCCATAGGCCCGTACATTTTACACATGAAGCAGTCCTGTCAGGCACTGCTGGCACGGCCTGTCCCATAGGCCCGCACATTTTACACATGAAGCAGCCCTGCCAGGCGCTGCTGCCGTGGCCTGTCCCATAAGCCCGCGCTATTGCTGTGTAAGCTCACTAAATCAACATTTAGTGCACAGCTTTATCTGTATAGGGTAAAAATAAATCATAGCAACCTGTGCTTAAACAATTATAACATTGTCAGAACATATAACAATAACTTTTTACTTTGCCTTTAGCTTTTACTTAAAGAAAAAACACTATAAAATACATACTTTTTATTATAAGGAGAAACCCTTTATAGCTCGACTCACCTGAGTCCAAATAGGGCTGAATGAGCCCCAGTAATTTCTTGACTGGGGACCAATGTCTGTGAGCCACTGACCCCACTGTCAGTGGCTCCAGCGTTGCTTCCTTGCCGTTCCAACGGCATCCCACAGGCTGGGATCCGCTGACCCCCCTGTCAATGACTCTTCTTACATTTCTTGCCGTTCCCATGGCATCCCCGCAGGCTGGGGTGTCACTAACTGCACTGTTAGCGGCTCCTTATCTCGCAACCTGATCAACTTTGCCGGTTTATCCGCATTTGCGGTCGGACTGGAATTTCCCCACAGTCCATAACCGGCAACCTGTCGGGCTGCGAAAATGGCAGGAAAAACCTCTGTAAAAAGAGGCTCCTGCCTAAAAACCCCTGGTAAGTAAAAAACCAAACTTACCTCTTAAGTTTAACTTACCACCGGCAGGAGCTCTGTCCTGCCAGACTGGTGCTTGCGCCAATGCGGCTGACGTAATACTGCGCATGCGCCTGGCGGGCCTTCTTCACGGAATCACTCACGTGACTCCAAAGTAAAATGGCATTTAAGAGGCTTTTAGAGACTTGGATATGCAGGAAATGAAAGAATTTAGATCACAGATTAGGCAGAGATTAGTTTAACTTGGCGTCATGCTCGGTACAGATATTGTGGGCCGACGGGTTTGTTCCAGTGCTGTACTATTTTATGTTCTATGTTCAAAGTTTGAGGTGGTGCATTTTGTGAGGTCAAATCTAAGGGGAAAGTATGAGTTAAATGGTAGGACCCTTAGGAGCATTGGGGTACAAAGGGGTGTTGGGGTGGGTCAAGAATCAAATCAAGAGTTAAGAGAGTATAATTGTAAAATGTGCAAGCAATAGAATAATGAACTTCCAGCCTGCTGCAGCTCAACGGCCCATTAATGCAATAATACACAAATGAAAATACAATAAATAATCATACAAATAACTTAATAATCAGTAATACATGATAACGTTACCATAATAGTGCATAAAATGAAGTCCGTAGTGCACCAAAACAAAGTCCACAGTAGATAATGGTTGCTGAGGTAGTGGTTTGTGTTGTGCAGTGTTCAAGAGCCTGATTGTTACTGGGAAGAAGCTGTTATTGAACCTGGAGGTCACTGTTTTGAGGCTCCTGGAGTTTCTCCCTGATGGTAGCAGTGATAGCTCCATGAAAGTGGCAATACAAGTGGATAGGATGTTCAAAAGAAAAGCATATTTATAGTTTAGTTCAGTTTAGAGATACAAAGCAGAAACAGGCCCTTCGGCCTACCGTGTCCACGCCAACCAGCAATCCCCAAACACTAAGATAATGCTACACACCAGGGGCAGTCTACAATCTTTATTGAAGCCAACTAAACTACAAACCTGTATGTCATTGCAGTGTGGGAGGAAACCGGAGCACCTGGAGAAAATCCACACGGTCGTGAGGAGAACGTACATACTCCAAACAGATAGCACCCGTGGTCAGGATCGAACCCGGGTCTCTGCTGCTGTGAGGCAACAACTCTGCCACTGTACCACCATGCCATCCCCATACAGCACGCGTGGGTTCATCGATCATGCGATTGAGTACAAAGTTGGCAAGTCAGATTGCAGCTGCATAAAACTTTAACCCATGTTTAGTGTACGATGTGCAGTTCTGGTCATCACACTATAGGAAGAACATGGCGACTTTGAAGAGGGTGTAGAAGGAATTTACCAGGGTGTTGCCTGGATTGGAATTTACTCAAGATAAGATTGAGTTACTAAGGTTGATTTTTATAGTTACTAAGGTTGATTATAGCAACAATAAGATGTTGGATCAATATTGGAGGGTGAGCGATGGTAGTAAAATATAAAATGATGACAGGCATAGATAGAATAAATGGTCAGTTGTTTTTTCCTCAGATGGTAACATTAAATCTGGGAGGACATAGGTTTAAGTGATCGGAGGGTGGGGGTGGAAACTTAAATATGATTTGTGAACCAACGTTTTTTACACAGACAGTTGTAGGTGCCTTGTATGTGTTGCCAGGGGAGGTGGCAGAGGCAGATGTGATAGGAATACATAAGAGGCATTTAAACCCATGAACAGGCAGGGAATGAAGGGAAAGGGACCATGTGCAGGCAGATGGAAAGAGTTAAATCATCATCATGGTTGGCACAGATATGATGCCACAGGAGGTCAAGATTCGCCTGTGCCATGGGAATGCAAAGCAACAGGTCTACTAGATCTGATATCGTGCAAGAATTTACATATTGTGTGTTTTTAAGTACCACAGGTATTTTATTCTGATACCATGAATCAGGCTTGCATAACTCCAGGGCCATCGATTATTTATCAATTATTTATAACAAGGAGGAATGATGGTGTCAACAATCACAATCTGTTGTCAATCACAAAATATCACAAGCACATATTTGGTTAAGATTTTCATTGTTAGCTGCTCCTATTGCATCAGCTTCTCCAGTTAGATATTTATAATTGAGCTTGGATCAGAATTTTTAAAAGGTTGTCCAGGTCCATTAGAGGTATATTGGTTCAATGCAACAGTTTGTGAAAGTTGTGTTGTACAGACTAACAAGACTGTAGTTGATGTCCAATGGCATTCAGTCATCTCAACCAAAGAAACTGGTTATTTTTGCGCTTTCTCTTCTTATGCTAGACAAGGGTAAACAATCAGCCAGGCCGGACTCTCCTGATCACTGTAGCATTCCGTTATCAGTGCACAGATCAGTATATATTGAAATAGCAATGTGAAGGAAAAATTGAATATGCTTTACCTGTATGCTTGATTAAATGCTGAGTATTGAAACATTACTGCTTGAACTATGCTCATCACACAGGACTCATTCCACCCTGCCAACCACCTTTTCACTCTGCTGCCCTCTGGGAGGCGATACAGGTCTTTGAAGGCCCGCACTTGCAGACTAACTAACAGTTTCTACCCACGTGCCATTAGAGAACTTAACTCAAACAGATAACACTACGGGCAACACTACACAATTCGGGGTGCAAATACAAATTTGTCTGCTAGAATGTGCAATATAATGTGCATTTTTTATTATCTATTACTTATTTTATGCATTGATCTTGTAGTAAATGTAAATGTGAGAGTAAATGGTTGTTTGTGTTATTGTGTTTTGTTCTTTTTTTAATCTTTTTATCCTGTGTCTTTTATTGTTTACCATTGAAGGGGATGCACATGAAATTTCGTTGTACAGTTGACGTGCAATGACAAATAAACGTATTTGATTTGATTTGATTTGATTTGATGCTCTAGATTAGGAGCTGAGCATAGAAGCATTACACAATTAAATTGTGGAACTATATGAAACTGGCAAGGCTTACTTCATAATAGGGGCTACAGGCAAATGGCTAAATATGGACTAACTGAAAGGTACAACTGAAACTGATTTGCTATATTTAAGAGGGAGTTAGATGTGGCCCTTGTGGCTAAGGGGATCAGAGGGTATGGAGAGAAGGCAGGTACAGGATACTGAGTTGGATGATCAGCCATGATCATATTGAATGGCGGTGCAGGCTTGAAGGGCCGAATGGCCTACTCTGCACCTAATTTCTATGTTTCTATGTTTCTATGTACTGTTAGGCCACAGGAGCAACACCTGTTCAGTTACAAGGGCAATATGGGAAGTAACTGGAGAATGGAGAAGTGCAGCAGGTGAACATGTGTGGATATTGGGTCATTAGTGGTGAATACGTGGAGAAAAGTGGTATAACCAGCAACTGACCTAATGGCCATTTGTACATCTGATGGCATTAGATAAGAATAACTTGACTCTTGACCAACTGTAAGGCCTTTGGTATTATGTAATTAAACTCATGTTCACCCTTGAAAGCTTCTCATTTTGTGTGTATAAATATGCTGCTTACCCACTCCATCGGTGAGTGGGTTTCTGAGAGACAAGCAGTATGTAATCATACTGATTGTAACTCTACCACTCCCGGTACCGTAATAAAACTTGATTCTTTTAATGAAAATTTGTCTGATGTATTCTGTTGTCATCTAGCAAACATTTACATTTGGCGCTGCGAACAGGGTCTTGCTGGGACCATCACCGACGACTGAGTAAGTGGCTATGATCTGATCCTTCTTGAAGGAAGTAAAAACGCTATCGGATCCATTGAATCTGAACTTCCGAGTAAACTCCCAGGAATATCGCGGTCCCTCATCATTAGAAGTTGATCCGGTTCTCTGCCAAGATCCCTAAGAAGACAACTTGTGGTAAGAGGAATTACTGTATAAAGACTATAGTGATACGTCTAAGTAAGATTAAGTACAGCAGACTTCGGGTCTGGGTACATTAAGATACATTAAGCTACATTAAGTACGATAAGGTACTCTAAGATACATTAAGGTACAGAGATAACAATTGGACACGTCAGGCCAGTTAATTTGATAATGGGACTGGTCTTAGATAAAAGTGATGGTGGTGCACCAGTACAACACATGTCTTACATAGATCCGGGGAAACAGACAGATTTTAGACAATTGTCAGCACCATTAACTAAGAGGCTGGTGAACGAAGCCTGGCCCATGGGGGGATTGTGGAATGTAGATACCACTGGGGAAGAAGATGCGATTTCCTGTGGGGATGCTCTAGCAGACATTATTGCTCGAACCGCAGCATGTAACTCTGATTCTATAGTCCCCACAGAACCATGACTCCTTGTAAGCAGAACGGACTTGCCAGATATGGGTAACCCCTATTGGACAAGTCTGTGTACCTGATGTTTTCTTGCCTGTTTTGCTGACCTATATTCACTCCCTTACCCTTGCAGGTAAAGAGGGAATGATCAGAATGGTGAAAGAAACCTGGTGACATCCCAAAACTCGCCAAGAGGCTTTAAAACAGGCCTCAGAATGTGATATTTGCAAGAGAAATAACCCTGGCAAAAGTATAAAATGCCCAAAGGGACTTACACCAATGCCATGCAGACCCTTTGAGTGTATACAGGTTGATTATATTGAATTACCACGGGCAAAATGTTATAAATATTGTTTAGTTACTGTAGACCTGTTCAGTCGGTGGATTGAGGCCTTGCCAACCACCAAAGCCACGGCTGAAGCCACGGTTACGCTTTTATTGCGAGAAATTATACCTCGCTTTGGCTTACCCACTGTTATTAGCTCTGATAACGGGCCACATTTTATCGCTAAAATTAACAAAGAACTGTGCCAGCATTTTAATATTAAGCAGCAATCTCACTGTGTTCACCACCCACAGGCTGCCGGAGTGGTTGAACGAGCAAATGGAACCTTAAAAAATAAGTTAGCCAAGCTTATGGAAGAAACTCGTTAGAGCTGGATCAAGGCCCTGCCTCTAGCCATCTTTGAAATGAGGTAACCAGTAACTGACCTAATGGCCATTTGTACATATGTTGGCATTAGATAAGAATAACTTGACTCTTGACCAACTGTAAGGCCGTTGGTATTATATAATCAAACTCATGATCACCCTTGAAAGACAAGTAGTAGGTAACCATACTGATTGGAACTCTCCCACTTCCAGTACCATAATGAAACTTGATTATTTTAACGACAATTTGTCTGATGTATTCTGTTGTCTTCTAGCAAACTTTTACAGCAACTAACATCCTTACTTTTTACTTTAGAGATACAGTGTGGAAACAGGGCCTTTGGCCCACTGAGTCTACACCAATCACCGATCAGCCTGTACACTGATATCATCCTACACCCCAGCGATAATTTCCAGAATCCATTAACCTACAAACCTGTACCTCTTTAGAGTGTGTGAGGAGCCGGAGAAAACACAAGTGATCATTGGGAGAACGTACAAACTCCGCACAGATAGCACCTGTAGTCAGACTCAAACCAGGGTACCTGGCGCTACAAGGCAGCAACTCTACCGATGTGCCATTGTGCTGCCCTTCTCCCGTCAAATACTAAACATAGAGAAAACATCAATACTTTCTGTGATAGAAATGCACGCGCTTAGCAAACCGATAATTTAGTTAATTAATTGGCAGCTGCAATTTAATCCATTTAACAATTAGATTACTGATTCAGATGAAAACAGCAAGGAAGAAGGCAAGGCAAGGCAAGTTTATTTATATAGCACCATTCATACAAGCTGCAATTCATAGTGCTTTACAAAAGAAACAAGAGAATAACATAGTTTAAAAACATTGCAGAACCACAATACAACACAGGACAACAAAATAGCCAATAAGCCAATTGCATGAATAGTAAAACAAAATCACTAAAATATTAAGGCGATTTTAAAAGCACATAAAAAGGTTAAAACAAGAAGATTAAAATTACCCGCATGTAGGGTCATGAAAAAGCTACATCAAACAATAGTGTCTTTAGGCCTGTCTTAAATGTGGTTACAGACTGTGCACACCTCAGGTGTTCGGGAAGCCTGTTCCACAGGTGTCGATCATAGAAACTGAATGCTGCTTCAGCCCTTTTTGTTCTCACCCTGGGAACATGGAGTAAACCTGTCCCCGAAGACCTGAGGAGTCTAGGTGCCTCATAAACAACAAGAAGGTCAGAGATGTATTTTGGACCCAGACCATTCAGAGCCTTGTATGCCAGTAGCAGAATTTTAAAATCTATCCTTTTACACACAGGGAGCCAGTGCAAAGATTTAAGGACAGGTGTAATGTGGTCCATTTTCTTGGTGTTGGTTAAGACTCTGGCAGCGGCATTCTGGATAAGCTGCAGTTGTTTAATTGATTTTTTACTGAGACCTGTAAAGATACTATTACAATAATCTAACCTACTGAAGATATATGCATGAACAAGTTTTTCAGTGTCTTCTTTGGACAGAAATCCCTTGATTCTTGCAATGTTTTTTAGATGGTAGTAGGCAGATTTGGTAATGGTCTTTATATGGCTGTTAAAATTCAAATCCGAGTCTATAACTACACCAAGGTTTCTGGCTTTGTCTGTGGTTTTCAATGCAATTGAGTCAAGTTGAGCACTTATCTCTAGCCTTATTTTTTTGGGGCCAAGGACAATAATTTCTGTCTTATTTGCATTGAGCTGGAGGAAACGTGGTTTAACTGACAATAGTATATGCTCATCAGGAAACATAACTGGATGCATGCCTTTTCTGAAAGCTACGTGCTGGGTAGAGAGATTACCCTGACAGATTTAAATGAGGAACAATAGGAGGATGGCTTAGTGGAGCATAATTGTGGCCTCAACTAATTCAGCTATTTCGATGGCATGATTCTATGTTATCTTACATAATCCTTATGTGTATGGTTACCAAGGAGATTTTCTTCAACACCAAGCCAAACTGGCATTGTACACAAAGTTATGCACCATAGATTGTGAAATTGCTTTTGTAGCTTGAAGATCCATGAATTACTTCAGGCATTTAGGCAGTGTCTTTCTTCTCATTACTTGAGTGAGTTGGTGATCAACAATCCTGACAGTAATTCTGACAACCTTTTGTTCTGGAAGCTCAGTTCCCGAGAGGCTCACTGCCGATGTCTGCCTTATTGAAATTGTAATTTTTACAACAAAGAACATTTATTGTTTGGGCTGGAGCATGCATAGGCCAATCTACCCTTGAGTTTAGCACTTGGACCTGGAGCCAGTCTCTTATCCAGAAATGTAATTGCATATTTGTTGTTTTATTTCCCTGCATGAAAGTGAAGATCAGACTTTTTTTCCAGAGTGAGTTGCAGTAACAACCATTTCAAACCACGTCCTGACCCGATGTGTCGCCTGTCCGTATCCTCAAATAATAGTCTGAAGAAGGGTCCTGACCCAAAACATCGCTTATCCATGTCCTCCAGAGAAGTCTGAAGCCTGACCCAAAACGTCATCTATCTATGTTCTCCAGAGATGGTGCCTGACCCACTGAGTTACTCCAGCGCAATGTGTTCTTCTCAATATTGCAGCATCCGCGGTTTCTTGTGTCAAATACCATTTCAGGGTTATTCTGTGCCACTCCAAAAATCTGAAGGTTGCCCCTATTCCTTCTAAACTCAAATGAGTACAGACACAGTGCTATCAAACGCTCTTCATACGATAACCCAATCATCCCTGGGTCATTTTCATAAACATCCCTGCACCCTCTCCAATGCCAGCACACCCCTCCTCAGATATGGGGCCCAAAAGTGTTCACATTATTCCAAATATGGTCTGACCAGTGCCTCATACAGTCTCAGCATTATATCCCTGGTTTTATATTCTAGTCCTCTTGAAGTACATGCTAAAATTGCAATTGCTTCTTTACCACCGACTCAACTTGCAAATTAACCTTTTAGGAAACTTGCATCAGCACTTCCGAATCCCTTTGCACCTCCAACTTCTGAAGACAGGCTAACCGGCCTATAATCTCCCCTTTTTTCCCCTGCTCCCTTATTGAACAGTGGAGTAACAGTTGCAATTTTCCACTCCTCCGGGACCACTCCTGATTCTAGTGATTCTTGTAAGATCACCACTAATGTCTCCACAATCTCTGAAGCTGCATCTTTCAGAACCTCGGGGTGTAGTCCAAGTGGTCCAGGTGATCTATCCACCTTCAGACCTTTCAGCTTCCCAAACACTTTCTTCTCAGCAATAGCAATTCCATTAACTTCTGACTCTGACTCCCTTGAATTTCAGCCACGTTTCCATTAAAATGATGTATAAAATTGAGATCTGCCAAGTGACTCTTCAAATGGCAATGACATGTGAAACTCACTGAATTGTGCATCTGTTTATTTGTGACTGTGGAACAATGGTCATTTTCTGGACAATGGTTCTTCATATTACATCAGGTAGGGTTCAAACTGGTGTGGCAGAACAAGATTCAAGATTCAAGAGAGTTTATTGTCATGTGTCCCAGATAAGACAATGAAATTCTTGCTTTGCTTCAGCATAACAGAATACAGAACAGATCAGTGTGTCCATATACCATTATATAAATATATACACACATGAATAAATAAACAGATAAAGTACAAATAAACAGATAATGGTCTATTTTTCTTCGGAGTTACATGAGAGACTTTGTAAAACCGCACGGAAGTCGAGTAGCCCCGTTTTTACGGCAGGCACCAAGTTTCCGCCGCATCAGTCCGGAAGACCACGGACTGGCGGCAGGCCCGCGCGGATGTCGTGTAGCCCCGCTGGAGCGGCAGGCACTGACTCCCCACCGCCACAGTCCGGAAGACCGCGGACTGGCGGTAGATCTACTAGGAAGTCGTGTAGCCCCACAGGAGCGACAGGCACCGACACTCCACTGCTTCAGTCCGGAAGACCGTGAACAGGCAGCAGATCCGTACGAGAATCGCGTAGCCCCACTGGAGCGGCAGGCACTGACTTTCTAACGCAACAGTCCGTGAGACTTCACCCCAACGGGTGCGGACTAGCGGTCATAGCCCCATTGACTCAGCCGAGTCTGGGGAAGACGACCTGCAGTTCGCAGACAGCGACGGCGATCGCATTACCCGCATGGAGCGGATGATGGAGCAGCTGCTCCAGAGGGACCTACTCCAGCAGGAGCATGTGTCCCTTGGATCACACAGGTCCATGACAGGGCCTTTTCCAGGACTGTCCAACATCTCTCCCTCCTCGGAGGGGAGTGCCAGAAGTCAGGGGTTGGCTGACTTTGAGGAAGGTTTGACCGAAGATCCAAAGTTGCATGGGATGCAGGAAGAGGAACTTCTGGGGATGGTGTCCAAATTTGCACAGCCATTTCAGAAAGGACAACCACTTCAGCTACGGCTAGCGGCAAGTATCAATTACCTGACTACTCACCAACTACAGGAGTAGGTAATATCCGAGACCACAGCCAAGTACGTGGCCCCGGAGAATTGTGCGTCGCTGAATGTGCCCACCGTCAACACTCCCATATGGGGGAACATAAGCCCTAGTATCAAGGCACAAGAATTGAAAATTCTGAAAATTCTGGAACTGCATTTGCCAGGTCCATTGATGGTGCGGACATGACGGAAGAGCAGCAGGATGCGTTAGGCGTGTTCTGCAATGCTCAATATAAGATTCATTGTTTCAGAAAGAGCTCAATCCATCCTACGCTCAACCCCAAATTTCCGGGGTTGTGTAAAGCCAGCGCTACGTCGTCACCGAGCTTGCTGTTTGGGGATGACGTGCCTAAACAGGTCAAGGACCTAGATGAGGAAGCCAAAGCGGTTGGCATGATAAAACCAACCGCTTTCACCCCGATAGGATGACGGGTGCAAACCCAAAGGTCGCGCATCATCCACAGAGGCCTTTTTTAGGCCAAGGCCCAGAGCGACCCGCTTGGAAAATGCGTCAACCCCACACCACAGCGCCACCACATCCCAAGAGCCAAGGACGGAAGACCAAGCACCATGGAGGTAAGTGGGTCTGGTTCCCTTGGGAATTCTGCATGCATAACCTCACAAGTGAGAGGTAGGTTGCGCTGGTTTGGGGATGCATGGAGTTCCATAACTTCTGACCTCTTTATATTGCACAGTATTCAGGGTTATGAAATTGAATTCATTAACCAACTCCTCCCTCCAGTTCAACATGTACCTAGCTGAAAATGTGTGCTTTCTCAAAAAGAGAAAGTGGAAGGACAAGCAGAACTATTTAGATTACATACCAAGGGGGTAATAGAGAAAACCAAACATGAACATCTTTACCAAAACAAAAAAAGATGGTGGATATCGTATTATTATTGATTTAACTCAACTGAATACCTTTGTGCAATGTACCCACTTCAAGATGAAAACACTTGAAACTGCCAAACAACTGATTTCCAGAGGGTACTTCAAGGCCTGCATCGATCTAAAAGATGCATACTATTCAGTACCTATACGTAAAGATCACCGTAGATATTTGAAATTTGTCTGGATGGGGCAGTTGTGGCAGTATAGAGCACTGCCTAATGGATTAACAACAGCCCCAGGTTATTTACCAAAATATTGAAACCAGCATTGGCGTCTCTACGAAGACAAAACCACATAGTCATGGCCTAACTTGATGACATCCTGATTGTGGGGAAAATCTTGTAATTGGCTAAATTAGCTGTGACAGCCACCAAGTCACGATTCCAAAAGCTGGGGTTCGTCATCCATCCAGACAAATCAAAGTTAACACCTTCTGCCATAATGGACTATCTGGGGTTCACGATTAACACAAATCACATGTCTATCACTTTACCAAATAACAAAGTGGCAGATATAATAGAGGCATGTAATAGCCTTGCTTGCGCCAAAAAACTGACTATTCGACATGCTGCTAAGGTAATTGGAAAACTTGTAGCTACATTTCCAGCTATGGATCATTGCATTATCAAAATTTGCAAAGAGCAGAAATCTCAGCACTACAAATTCATGCTGGGCATTTTGACAGACCTATGCAGCTACCAACCAAAGCAAAAAATGAGCTACAATGGTGGATTAGCAGCATTCGACATTGTTTTAATCCCATCGTAGTCACAAACCCATCAGTCGTGTTGCAAACTGACACCAGCGCCCACGGCTGGGGAGCTACCGACACCACCTCCAGTTGTGGCGGTAGATGGGATTTGCTTGAATCTACATTGCTTCAATCACGAGGTATAAACTATTTGGAAATGCTGGGAGCATTTCACGGACTACAGGCCTACTGTACAAATATGCATCATATGCATGTCCGTCTACAAATAGACAATACCACAGTGATGGCATATTTAAACCATATGGGTGCTATCAAGTCTATATATTGTGATGAATTGGCAAACACAATTTGGCAATGGTGCATTGAAAGAAACATTTGGATTTCAGCTACATACCTTCCGGGTAAGCTAAATACAGTGGCGGACACCAGGTCATGGATATTCAATGACAACACCGAGTGGATGTTGAACTACCAAATATTTTCTGACATTATAGCTCAATATGGAACACCAGATATCGACCTTTTTGCGTCCAGACTGAACCATCAGATACCAACATATGTCTCTTGGAAACCAAACCCTGGGGCAGTAGCAATGGACGCTTTCTCGCTACATTGGGGGAACTTGTTCTTCTATGCATCTCCTCCTTTCCGCCTCATCAGTCGGGTATTGCAGAAAAGCTAGTTAGATTCCGCATCAGGAATACTGATAATACCCGACTGGCCTACACAGCCATGGTTCCCGGTGGTCCTCGACATGGTGAAGGAACCATGGTCCTCGACATGGTGAAGGAACCATGGTCCTCGACATGGTGAAGGAACCATGTTTTCCAGTACCCTAATGCCCGAATCTCCTGACACATCCCATAACAGTATTGATATTGAAACTAATGAGGGGTATTTTTAATTCCAACCCTCCCAGGCCACGATACACTCTGACTTGGGATATTGGGATGGTGTTGTCCTCCTCAGGAGTTGGGCAGAAGTGAGGATAGTCGGCGGCATTTTATTCCGACTCCAACGGCCCAGAGAGGTTCAACGGAGTCTGAAAGGCCTGGGCAGTCCAGGAGGGTCCCCTCCGACATGGGTACGTCCTCGCACGTTTTTACCCATGTGGAGCATGGATAACGTCAGTAGAACGCTCATCCCACTAATGCTCCATCCTGATATGGTCCATGAATGGCATATCAGGAGAAATATACCACCGACGGATAAGCCCAGAGACCCGGCAGGGTCCGGACCCGAAGATTCACCGCCTGCAGATATTGCCGGAGACTCGGCTGGGTCCGGGCTAGTGAATATACCGCCATCAAATAAGCCCGGAGACTCGGCAGGGTCCGGGCTGAAAAATTTGCCACCTGCGGATAACAGCAGCAGCCATTTATCCCGCATGGAGCGGAAGACTCGGAAGTATGTCCAGGGAACATACTGGAGTACAAGCTTGAGGTTCCCGAAAATTCTGGCATGGCATCAAGACCTTCGCTAACGAAGAAACCTAGAGGCCAGAGTTCCCTCGTGAAGGAGCAGCCACCTCACGCCACATCATTACTAGAATAGGTGCAGGCTGTAGGATACCATGGACCTGCAAAATTGTTCCTGAGAGTACCAGCAGTGAACAGCTGGTGGGGGTACAATGCACTTCAAAATGAACTGCTTCCAGAAGAACGCCATCGGACCAGCCTTAAATTCCAAATCTGCAGGTTCAAGTGAAGGCCTGTCGCCGAATCCTCTCTTCAGGAAACTTGCCCAAACAGGTAAGACCCGGATAAAGAATTAAAGCTGTCCGGCTTATCAAGGTACCACGGCAACAACACACCCCACGCCTCTATCGGCAGCAAGCTGCCACCACTAAAGCTGGTGGCAGCTTCAAAACTGGGCGCAGGTCTTTCAGGCCAAGGCCCAAACCGGTCCTCAGGGAATTGGGTCCACGCACCTTTGCATCATCAGAGCTACTCTCCAAATCTGGGACGGAATTAGAACCCACACCAGGGGCCTTTGGGCTTACCACAAGACCACCAATAACCATGAAGCTAGGTGGGTCTGGTTCTTTCCAGAATAGGAGGTATGTGGACCATTTACAAGATGGTAAAATTTACACTTGTTTTATGCAAGACAGAGTTGCCTTTCAAGACAGGCCGCAGTTGCGGGCCGCTCATTGTCACAATGAAAGATACCGGTTCAACTCGCATGTGCAGTATAGACATTTCTGAATAGAAAACTTAATTACTGTCTAACAACAGAGGAACAGATTTCCACTCACAGGGCTCACCGAAGATATTTGAAATTTAGCTGGATGAGACAATGATACAGTCAAAAGCATTGCAACATGGGCTAACTTCAGGCACAGGCTATTTAACAAATTACTAAAACCAGTACTTCGGCTGCTCAGAGCTAAAAGCTATTGTTATGTCCTATTTGGATGATGTTCTAAAAACGCTGTATTTTGCCAAATCAGCCGTATCAGCCACAAACTATACTGCAGAAATTGGGTTCTCATCCATCCAGTTAAATTTAAGTTGATACGAACTGAAATTATTGAGTATTAGGATACCTTAACTCTATCAAATTGTCTGGGATTGGCAATATATTGGCTTTCAGCTGTGTTATTTGCACCTTTGCATCATCAGAGCTATACAGCGTGCAAAGGAACAAGCTCACAGGTACCATGTAGGTCATTACTACCAGACCTACGCTATTCCCAGCTGAAACTATCAAAGTCACCATGGTGGACAAACAGTTTCAGCATTGCTCCACTAACCTTCAATAACTCGTCAGTTAATTACTAACTGATGCTATTGCTCAAAGATGAATAATTACCAAGTACCATCTTTAGTTACGGAGGCGGATGTGTTAGCATGAGTTACCAATTGTTCAGTTATATGGTATCAACTACCTATTCACACTAGGTGTATTCTGTGGATTAAAGGCTTGTGCGAATATGCATAATCTGCATGCTCAAGTCTAACTTGATACACTCTAGTGCTGTTATATGTTAATCACATGTGTGCAATCAAGTCAAAGTATCCGGTAATAGTTTACCTAACTTCATTTGGTATTGGTGTATCATCATGTAAACGCAACGACAACACAGAATGGATATATTGGATCGCAAGTATTTAAGGACATTGTGGGCTCGATGGAACACCTAAAGATCGAAATGTTGCATCCAGGCTCAATCACCAGTTGCAAAATATGTGGCATATCTGTGACGATGGATGTGTTCTCGCTACACTGGGGAAGAATGCTCTTGTCTCCCTCGATTTTACCTTCTCAGATGGGTCTTGCAAATTCAGCAATTTCCCGCTTCAGGCATTTTTTGTAGTGCCTGACTGACCTATACAGCAATGATTCCCGCTGATGTTGGGAATGATGATAGAACCTTATATGGTTATTCCAGGCACAAAATTGTTGGTTAGCCGTGACTCGGGAAACCATCCTCTGTATATATAAATCAATTCATTGACTTGCAGACTGGGAAGACCGTTCCTGCGGCTAGGTTTGTTAAACCAAACCATGGACGTGCTCACTGCAATTGCAGGGATAGCACCAAATAAGCAGTACTTCCCTCATAGAGATGGAAAGTATCTTGTTATTACATATATGGTGACACGGATGACTGACGTCTTGAAGTTCAGTTTCTATATGGGGTTTGACAATCATTAATAGAGTGCCATTTACTGTGCCGCATGTGCCTTCCCAGCATATTGGCTACGAGGAGCAGAATCAACTCTGTCGGGGTTCACCTTCTGATATCTTGATATCTGAATCGGATTACGTGCCCTCCGCTCCCAACCCTCTATTATAAACGTCAACTGGTATTTTATTTCTCTTATCTTACTATATATTAGTCAACTTCTGTTATCTGTGATTTTGCACCGCTGCTTTGAACAATGTCGCACATGCGTACTGGTGGGGTCTTCACGTAATCCATCAATGTAACTCCTCATAAAATAAAGATCAAACTTCAAACTGGTAAGTTCTCATTTAATCTTACTATTAATGTTCAAAGTTTGTTTGAATTGAGTTTAATAGCCGGATGGCTGTTGGGAAGTAGCTATTCCTGAACCTGGATGTTGCAGGCTCCTGTACCTTCTACCTGAAGGTAGCGGTGAGATCAGTGTGTGGCCAGAATGGTGTGGGTCCTTGATGATGCTGGCAGCCTTTTTGAGGCAGCGACTGCGATAGATCCCCTCGATGGTAGGGAGGTCAGTGCCGATGGACTGGGCAGTGTTTACTACTTTCTGTAGTCTTTTCCGTTCCTGGGCACTCAAGTTGCCGAACCAAGCTACGATGCAACTGGTCAGCATGCACTCTACTGTGCACCTGTAGAAGTTAGAGAGAGTCCTCCTTACATAATGACTCTCCGTAATCTTCTCAGGAAGTAGAGGCGCTGATGTGCTTTCTTTATAATTGCATCAGTGTTCTCGGACCAGGAGAGATCTTCAGAGAGTGCACGCACAGGAATTTGAAGCTCTTGACTTTCTCCACCATTGATCCATTGATATAAATGGGACTGTGGGTCCCTATCCTACCCCTTCCAAAGTCCACAATCAGTTCCTTGGTTTTGCTGGTGTTGAGGGCCAGGTTATTGTGCTGGCACCATTTGGTCAGTCGATCTCTCTTCTATACTCTGACTCGTCCCCATCAGTTATACGTCTCACAACAGTGGTGTCGTCAGCGAACTTGATGATGGAGTTCGCACTATGACCGGCTACGCAGTCATCAGTATCGAGTGAGTACAGCAGGGTACTGAGCGCGCAGCCTTGAGGTGCTCCTGTGCTGATTGTTATCGAGGCTGACACATTTCCACCAATACAAACATTTAATATCATTGAGCACGCCATTGATTTGATTGGTACCAGAAGCAGAGAGAAGGATTCTGAACAGAAGAGCTCACACTAGTTTCTCAATTTATAGATTCATAGTGTTATACAGCATGGCGAAAGGCCCCACAGTCCAATCTTCCCATGCTGCCCTTCAATTCAGTTCAGTTTAGTTTACTGTTACAGGTACGAGAAGCTTTTGTTGCATGCTAACCAGCCAGCAGAAAGACAATACATGATTACAGTTAAGCAATTGGCAGTGTACAGACGCACATTAAGGGAATAATGTTTAGCGCAAGGTAAAGCCAGTAACGTCCGATCAAAGATAGTCTGAAGATCCCCAATGAGTTAGATAGTAGTTCAGAACTGCTCTTCAGAAGGATGTTTCAGTTGCCTGATAACAGCTGGGAAGAAACTGTCCCTGAATCTAGAGCTGTGCATTTTCACACCTCTATACCTTTTGCCTGATGGGAGAGAGGTGAGGAATGGCCAGGTGCAACTCTTCCTTAATTATGCTGCTGGCTTTGCCGAGGCTATGCTAATCACATTTGCCGAGTTTGGCTGATATCCCTCTAAACCATTCCTATTTACGTACCTGTCTAAACATTTCTTTAAGTTTTGTAATTCAACCTGTATCTACCACCTTCTCTGACAGCTCATTCCATATACCGACTACACTCTGTGTGAAATTCTTTCTCCTCACCTTAAGCCTATGCCCTCTATTTTTACAATCCCCTATTCTAGACAAAAAACTTTAACTATCTAATCAATCTATGCCCATCATAAATGTATATACACTATAAGGTTACCTACCCCTCAGCCACCTTTGCTCCTGGAAAAACAATCCCAGCCTATCTAATCTCTCCTTCTAAGTCAAGCCTTCAATCTTGGCAACAAACTGCTAATCTTTTCTGTACACTCTCTAGCTTAATCACCTTTCCTAAACCGCTGCAATCAGAATTGTACACAATGTTCCATGTGCGGCCTCACCATTGATTTGTACAACTGTAACATGACTTTCCCATCCTATACTTAATGTCTAGGCTAAAGAAGCCAAGCATACCATATGTCCTCTTCATCACTTTGTCTACTTTCAGGAGTCTATGTACCCCCAAGGTCTCAGTGTTCAATAACACTTCCCAGGGCTCTTGCATTCACGGTGTATGTCCTGGCCTGGTTCAAATTGCCAAATCGCATCTCTCACACTTGTCTAACTTAAATTCCATCAGCCATTCCTTTAACCACTTTCCCATAATCAAGGATCTTTAGAAACATAGAAACATAGAAAATAGGTGCAGGAGTAGGCCATTCGGCCCTTCGAGCCTGCACTGCCATTCAATGTGATCATAGCTGATCATCCAACTTAGTATCCCGTACCTGCCTTCTCTCCATACCCTCTGATCCCCTTAGCCACAAGGGCCACATCTAACTCCTTCTTAAATATAGCCAATGAACTGGCCTCATCTTTACCACCCAGTCATTCCTCTTTCTCCCGGCTCCTGTCGGGCATAAGATATGGAAGCATAAAAGCATGCATTACCTAACTCTGGAACAGTTTCTTCCTTCTGTTATCAGACTTCTGAACAGTCTTTCCATAAACTAGGATACAGTCCTGATTTTCCAACCAACCTCATTGTGGACTTTGGACTTTCTCTCTAGAACTGTTGCATTATAAAGCTGAGACCTATGTTCTGCACATTGGTATCTTTCACTTTGCTCTGATGGCATGGTTCTATTTGAGTATACTCTAGTATTATCTGATTTGTATAGGAAGGAACTGCAGTTGCTGGATTACACCAAAAGACAGACACAAAAAGCTGGAGTAACTCAATGGGTCAGGCAGCATCTTTGGAGAAAATAAATAGGTGACATTTCTGGTTGAGACCCTTCTTTGGACTGAACAGCACGCAAACAAAAGCACTTCACTGTATCTTGGTACACGTGACACTAATAATAAATTAAACTAAACTAAACTAAGTTTAGGATCTCAAGAAAATGGCAGCAAAAATATAAAGTTGTAGAAACCCAACTTGTTTGGTCGTGTCTTTTGGACAACTGATCCACACTCCTTAACATTACTTTCCAGCTCCTCAACACACTTCATCAATAATGCTAACATAACATTGGCAACTAAGGATGAAAATAAAAAGTCCTGCAACCCTAATAAACAAGAACAAATGACATGTTGAGGCAAGGTGGGGGTGGGGTGGGGGTGGGGGGTTCAATTCGAAATAGAACACTGCACCCTGAAAGAGCCAGCACACACACCAGGCAGCCATTGATGCATATGAAGGAACTGCAGATGCTGGTTTAAACCAAAGATAGACCCAAAACGTTGGGGTAACTCACTGGGTCAGACAGCATCTCTGGAGAAAAGGAATAGATGACGATTTGGGTCGAGACCCGTCTTCAAGGGGATTGCAAATTTTTATTTCATTTTTTTAATCTTCCTGATATTTCCCAATGAAACTCCTAAACCCTTGGGCACTGCAGCCTAATCTAGAAATCAACTACAATTGGAAAACCAAAAAACCTGTGGTTGTCGGAAATTTGAAATTAAAACAATAAGTGCTGGAAATACTCAGCAGGGCAGGCAGCAACAGTGGAGGGAAAAATCGAGTTAAAATTTCAGCTCAAAGACCCTAAAACATTTCAACGAGAATTGACAGCACTGAGGAAGGGCATTTGACCTGAAATTACAGCTCTGTTTCTCTCTCCTTAGATACTCTCTGAGCTGCAATTTATCTTTAATGCTAAGAAATCAACATCTGCTGTCATCAACTGCCCCACCCAACTCTGCCTGCAGCCACTGAGAAGCCAGTTCCACTGGTTTGAATTCCTACGGGGTGGAACAGTATGTGGGCAGACTTGGTGAAAGTACAACAACCCTTAATGTGCACATTCGTGATATGAGGAATTTGACTGTTTTCCATTTACGTAGAGTCGAGATGTTGTTCACTGCCAAGATCATCTTTGTTTACAAAGGATCATAATTAAACATGACCTTCATTAAATTTAACTTGCTTGTGTTTTTCTTCAGATCTGATGTTGCAATAAAATTCAACTAAAACTGGCCGCAAATGAGGACCAACCTCCGGAGGTTTAAAACTTTAAGCCAGGTTCAAATTTTGACCAGGGTTACATTTTTTGGTGTTCCTGCCCAACGAACTCATCCCCAGGATCACTGCATTGTTACAATCACTGGCACAAATGGAAGATAAATTGGGCAGCACAGTGACACAGCTGGAAGAGCTGCTGCCTCACAGTTCCAGTGACATGAGTTCGATCCTGATCTCTGGTGACCTCTGGTGGGCCTTCCCTTTGACAGGAGTTCCAATTTGTGACCAAAATGTGCAGTTGGTAGGTTAACGGCCCCTGCATATTTCCCCATGTGAATGAATGAGTGGTAGAATCATGTGTAGTAGATGTCATAAGTGTAATTTGGCATCATATTCAGTGCAGATATAGCGGCCTGAAGTGGGGTTGGGGGGGGGGGGGTGTTAGGGGGTGGGGGGGGGGGGGGGGGGGGGGGTGTTGACCTGAACCTGGAGAGAATAAGTTCCAGAGAAAATTGCCAGAAAACAATATTGTCTGTAAACCAGCGAAGGTGACTATTCAACTTACACAATGTCATTAAGAAATGTGGAAATATGAAATTATTTTTTTAATTTAGCTGTCAATGTATGAAGCCACAAAACCCGTGCCTCACTATCTTCCCTAAGCATTGCTCAGCGTCACCCAGTGGATACTAATACATTTAAAAAAAACATATAACAAAAGGGAAATGAATGCATGCTTGATGGATCAATCCTCATGTCAGTGGGCGAGAGTATTGTGTAGTTATATATGTGGTTAACACTGTTAATAAAACATAGAACATAGAAGAGGCACTTCAGTCCACTAACTGTTGTTAAGGACCTTGCCATTAACTGCAAACGTTCCCTTTACATTTGACCTTGCAAACTATAACAGCTGACATTTGACTGAATTAAACTCCATCCACCATTTTTGTGTCCATATCCATAAATTAATTTTGATCTGAAGGGTCTCGACCCGAAACGTCACCTATCTCCTTCGCTCCTTAGATGCTGCTGCACCCGCTGAGTTTCTCCAGCTTTTTGTGTAACCCTCAATTAATTTTGATCGCCTTCTTCACTGTCCACATCACCAGCAACTGTTGTGTTGTCTGTACATTTATGACCAATCCATCTATATTTTTGTTTTTATTTACATCACAAACAACAGAGTTCCCAGCACTGATCCCTGAGGAACACTACTGGTCACAGACCTCCACCCAAAACAGCGCTTTTCCACCTCTACCCTCTGCCTTCTAGAGGTAACTCAGTGTTGAACCAAAACTATCAAGTCGCCATGGATCCCATGCATCTTAATCTTCTTTTTTTAATGAGCCTGCCACAAGGGGCCATGTCAAATGTTTTACTAAAGTCCATGTAGCCAACTAGCCTTATCAATCTCCTTTGTCACCTCCTCAAAGCTCAATCAGGTTTGTAAGATAGGAATGGCCCAAGGCAAACCCATGTTGACAATCCACAATAAGCAAATTTCCTTTCAAATGCCAATAAATTATATTCCTTCTCTACCATTGCTGTGAGCCCCACAGCCTATTGTTTCCTGAATTCTCCCCATTTCCCTTCCAGATAAAGAAAAAACATTGAACACTTCCAAAACCAGTGGTACCTCAGCTTTGAATGGAGAGGATACAATGACCTTTGTTAAGGCCCCGGCAATCTCCTCTCATGATTGTTGGTCAAAGGGTCCGTCCCTGTAGTGTGCTGTTCCATGTTTTATGTTCTATATTCTGTAGTGACAGACAAGATGGTAATATTTTTTCGGTTTAGTTAGTTTAACCAGTCCACAGGGTATTAGCACCCCAGGCAAAGCTCAATGCCATGCCTATCAATGCCCAGATAACATTCCCGCAAATACCATCCTTCATCTGGGAAGGAGAGAAATGGAGGACGAACCCCTCGCCTCTCAACTCGTGCCCACTGAAAGCAGCCAGGACCTGGGAAATGCGTGTTGACCTAGGCCAGAGGCTTTCGTTCCCAGTTGAAATCGCAGTTACCAACCTGCGACCAGACCTCGTTCTCTGGTCCATCTCCTGTCGGCGTGTTTTCATCATTGAGCTGACGGTCCCATGGGAGGAGGATGTCGACGATGCTTTTGAAAGGAAAAAGCTTTGATATTCAAACCTTGCAGCTGAGGCAGAGGAGAGAGGTTGGAGGGTAAAGGTGTGTCCAGTGGAGGTGGGGAGCAGGGGCTTTGTAGCCAGTTCCACCGCAAGGCTCCTGAGGGAAGTAGGAGTCAAAGGGCAGGCACAAAGGAGGGCAATAAAAGAACTTGCCAATGCTGCCGAACGGAGCAGTTACTGGCTGTGGCTGAAGAGGAAAGATGCTGTCTGGGCTGCCACGTGACCATCTAGAGGCTAACAATAAGACACACACCCAGGTCTGATCAACCTGTGGTGGGCCTGCCTCGTCTAAGGGTGTCGTGTGATAAAAGGCCGAAACACCCAGTGACGTTGAGGTACACAACTGAAGATGTGTCTGATTGTTAGCAAAATTCACCTAGTGGTCATACCCAAGAATGTCAATTGTAGTGAAATCTTAGGGATTGTAACACCCAGTCCTACTAATCAATCTTAGAAATACAGCGTGGAAAAACAGGCCTTCCGGCCCACCGAATCTGAGCTGACCAACGGTTTACGTACACTAGCACTATCCCACGCAATAAGGACCATTTACAACCAAAGCCGAATAGCCTACAAACCTGTACGTCTTTGGAAGTTGAAAATCCCACGCAGGTCACGGGGAGAACGTACAAACTTCGTACAGACAGCACCCATAGTCAGGATCGAACCTGGTGCTGTAAGGGAGCAACTCTACCACTGCGCCACCATGCCACAATTGTTGGCTGTATTTCTGTACCTCTCTTTTATTTCAGGTTGAAATCTTTATTCCGAAACCACTGGAAAAGATTATGTCCCACTTGATTTTGTTTTGTTGATTATCGCAATAAATAAACTTCCACTGAGATAGGTGTGGATCTTTTAAGTATATATACATTGTCAGCAGCTTTCATGTAATGACACAGGGGAGACAGATGCGGGGATCCGGGGCTGGTGACTGTTTGCCGGGGACAGATGTCGGGAACGGGGCTGGCGAGTCTTTGCGGGGATGGAGAGTGTTTGCGGAGCTGGCGAATCGCTCGCTGCTGCTCCGGCCATGGAGCAGCTTCAGTGGAAGCCTCAGGGTCCCGGGCCGTTGGAGGAGTCGGAAGCGTTGCGCCGCTGCCATGAGAGTCTCTGTGCCGCTTCGGAGGCGGAGATAGAGAGGGGAAAGAGACAGGGAGACAGGGTGAGAGAGACATAGACAGGGTGGAGAGAGGGGGGGGGGGGGTGAGAGGAGAGCGAGGGGAGAGACAGAGAGTGAGAGAATGGGGAGAGAGAAGAGTGAGAGTGAGAGGGAGGGGGAGAGAGAGGTAAGGAGAGAGAGGGGGAGAGTGAGGTGGTAGAGGGGGGGAAGAGAGAGAGAGGGGTGAGAGGGAAGAAAGGGGGAAGAGAGAGAGGGGGAAGAGAGGGAGGAGAGGGTTGGAGAGAATGGGAGAGAGAAGGGGAAGAGAGAGGGGTGGTAAAAGGGAGAGGGGGAAGAGGGAGAGAGGGGGGGAAGAGAAACGGGGAAGAGAGAGAGAGATGGGGGCAAAGAGAAAGAGGAGGTAGAGACAGGAGAAGGAGAGAGGGGAGAGAGAGCAAGGGGAAAGTGGGGTGCGAGGGAGAAATGGGGGAGAGAGAGGAGGAGAGAGGGGAGAGAGAGATAGGAGAGAGTGTGTGGAGAGGGAGCGAGAGGGAGAGAGAGAGGGATGAGAGAGGGGGAGATAGTGAGGGAGGGAGAAAGAGAGAGGGGGAGAGAGAGAGGGAGAGGGGGAAGCGAGGGGGAGAGAGAGGAGAGAGAGATAGACAGAGGGGGAGAGATAGAAGAAATGAGGGGGTAGAGAGAGAGGGAGAAGAGGGAGGGGGAGAGGGGAGAGAGAGGAGAGAGGGGACGAGAGAGGGGGGGAGAGAGGGGGAGAGAGAAATGGGGAGAGAGAAATGGAGAGAGAGAAAGGGGGAGAGAGAAAGGGGGAGAGAGAGAGGGGGAGAGAGAGGGGGAGGGCGGGTGAGAGGAGAGAGTGGAAGAGAGGGAGAGAGAGAGGGGGGAGGGAGAGTGAGAGGGGAGAGAAAGAGAGGTGGAGGGAGAGATGGGTTGAGAGAGAGGGGGACAGAGAGAGGAGAGAGGGGGAGAGAGAGAGGGAGAGAGAGAGGGGAGAGAGAAATGGGGAGAGAGAAAGAGGGAGAGAGAGAAGGGGAGAGAGAGGGAGATAGAGAGAGGAGAGAGAGAGGGGGAGAGGGGGATAGAGTGGCAGGGCTGCCAAATCCCATGCATTGAGCGTCAGAATCACGCTTTTCTTTTTTTAAAACATTTTTATTGGAGGGAAAAAAAAATTCACAGTACATCTGATGTATGGCATTGCATTTTCCTCCATTTTGTTTTTTTGTATAAATAATAATATAAACAAAATAACCCGAACCCACCCTCCCTAAACACCCCTTGGCAGCTTATTTTTTCACAATCCAAATATATCACAAAATCAAATGCACTTTTGAACAATAATAAAGTAACAAAACAGAATAAAGGCAGATCCCCACTTAATGTCAAGTGCCCTCAGTCAATAGGTAGTTCCTTTAGACCCTCAAAGTATGATAAAAAAGGGTTCCCATTTCAAATAAAACTTTTTCACAGACCCCCTCAATGTGAATTTAATCTTTTCTATCCTTAAAAAAACATGACGTCTTCCAACCAAGCAGCGGCAGATGGAGGAGTGTTAGATTTCCAGACCAGCAAGATTCTCCTACGGGCCAAAAGTGATGTAAATGTAGTGATATCAGACTGGGTTGTATTTAAACCCAAGGTTTTATCTGTTACACCAAATACATCTACAAGCGGGCAAGGTCTCACTGTCATCCCAAGGACTTCACTGATGGTTTTAAAAATCACTGCCCAGTAGTTAACAAGTTTGGGGCAAGACCAGAATGCATGAGCTAGATTTGCATGGAGAGAACGAGCACCTGTCACAGCCAGCGTCCGTCCCTGGATATATGTTAGCAAGCCTTGCTTTGCTGAAATGAACACTGTGTAAAACTTTAAATTGTATGAGCCCCAATCTAGCACATTATGACGAGGGGTGGAATTTTTTCAGCGCTTCTGTCCAGCATTCCTCAGACAGATCCATACCAAGGTCATCCTCCCACCTAGCTTTAACTTTGTTCAGGTTTTGATCTCCTAAATACATCAATCGAGAATATACTGCAGAGATCAGTCCTTTATTTGCAAAGGTAAGAGTGAGTTTATCCAACACTGTGACAGGAGGGAGATCAGGAAAAGAAGGAAATTGTTTCATGACAAAGTGGCGAACCTGAAGATATTTAAAGAAATGATTATGTGGGAAGCTGTAGCGGCACCATACGTGGCGAATAAAGAAGAGACATCAGGTTGGTGCAAGTGGTTCTTTATTTTGTAGTCACACATGAAGTGGGTGCGCTAACTATATTAATGGTTGTTGTAGCTGAGCGAGGTTGTTCCCTCGAGCTCAGCTACCGGTAGAAACTCCTCTTGGGTCTCGTGGTGAGAGAGCTTATGTACCAGGGCACTCCCTCTACCCATGTCGTCAAGTGCCCGCCCTCGTATCTCCTGACGAGGGTTCGGGCTTAAGTGGCCCGTGTTTAGGCTGACGCCACAGGACCCCCCCCAGAACAGGAGGAAGGAATAGCATGGTCAAGGGAGGCTCCTGCATGTAGGTCTGGGACACCCCGGACGTGGGTCGGGACGGAGGGCTCCACGGGTGCAGTTGACGCTCTGCATGGGCGATCCCGATGTACCGAGGGGTGCGAGGAGACCGATGCAGAAGCCGCTGGACAGAAGAGGACTGGGACACCCCGGCGTGGGTCGGGATGCTGCTCTACACGGGCGCAGTTGACGCTCTGCGTGTGAGATCCCGATGTACCGAGCGGTGCGACGAGACTGAAGAGACACGGTTGCATCTCCTTGACCAGCTAAGGGAGAGTGTCCTGTGGCACACGGCCCCCAAAAACGATGGGGGGTAAACTAAATACAATATACAAACTAATTGCAGTGAACACAAAAATGAACAGTAAAAAAAAAACTATCAGTGTCCAGTGTCCAAATTTCAAATTGTCCAGTGTTCATAGTGCAGCCACAACATCCAGCTGGAAGGTGGCGCTGTGGAAGGTGGTGAGGCTGCAGTGACAGCATCCGGCCGGAAGGTGGCGCTGTGGATGACGGTGAGGTTGCAGTGACGGCATTCAGCCGTTAGGTGGCGCTGTGGTCGGCGGTGAGACTGCAGTGACAGCAGCCAAACTGACGGTGGCGCTGTTGCTGGTAGTGAAGCTGCAGGGACAGCATCCCGCCAGAAGGTGGCGCAGGAGACGGCGGCCAGGTAAGTTCATAGTTCACTTCCGGCCGGCCGCGGCCATTTTTGTAGTCGGAAGGCCACCTGTTTCAAGATGGTGCGGCGTCCATCTTGCCGGCCAGGTGAAGCGGAATTCACCTGGTGATTGAAGGCCGGTGAGGAGCTGAAGGGCATCTTCGGCGGTCGCCTCAGGTAAGCCCACTTTATCAAGTGGCTAGGCCCTGTGCAGCGGTCGGCGGGGCCAGGCGTGATGCAGGGCAGGACGTGGAGCCGTGGTGAGGCCTGTTGCTGTGCCGGGTCTGGAGCGGTGAGCCCGGTGCGGTACGGGTGAGGTGAGGCTGGTGCGGGGCCTGGAGCCATGGTCACGGTGAAGCCGGGTCCGGTGCAGGGCCTGGAGGCGTGGTGAGGCCTGGCGCGGTGCCGGGGCTGCAACTGGGGGAAACTCAGTGCGGTGCAGGGCTTGGAGCGGTGTCCGCGGTCAGTTGCGGTGCAAGGCCCGGAGCCGGAGTCCATTGTCGGGAGCGGGAGAGTGGCAGGTACTCTCTCTGCTCCCAGGGCCGTCGGGCGTGTGTCGGGGTTGCCGTGGGCAGGAGGCTGCTATGCTCGCAGCTCCTGCAGCAGCTGGTGGGGCAGCGGCGGCTGGTAAAACCTCTCCACTCCGGTGGTCGGCTCCTGGCATGTCATGCAGAGGAGCTCGGCGGCCGTCACACAGGGCCTGGAGCGGTGTGCGGTTTGGAAGCGGGGCCTGCCCCGTTGCCGGGAGAGGGAGAGCGGCGGCAGCCGCGGTTTCTCAGCTCCGGTGAGCAGCAGCAGGTGAGGAAGAGGCGGCATACCTCACTGCAGGGCTGGGTTGGCGGCAGCGTAGTACTGCAGGGCTGGGCAGCCGGCTGCAGACATCAGGTCTCCCGAGGCTGCGTGTTCAGGTGAGTCCAAATTTAAATTCAGACAGTCGGGGGTCACCAATGTAGTGGCACCATACATGGTGAATAAAGAAGAGACATCAGGTTGGTGCAAGTGGTTCTTTATTCTGTAGTCACACATGAAGTGGGTGCGCTAACTATATTAATGGTTGTTGTAGCTGAGCGAGGTTGTTCCCTCGGGCTCAGCTACCGGTAGAAACTCCTCTTGGGTCTCGTGGTGAGAGAGCTTATGTACCAGGACACTCCCTCTGCCCATGACGTCAAGTGCCCGCCCTCGTATCTCCTGACGAGGGTTCGAGCTTAAGTAGCCCGTGTTCAGGCTGACGCCACAAGGCCATGTTTTTTGTGTAGGTAGTCGAAACTATCAAATATGTTGTTAGTGTATAAATCCTTAATGGACATAAGACCATTCAACCCCACTGTCGAAAGGTTTAGTCAAGTGTAGAGGGGGGGAATAAATGGTTACTGTGAATGGGACCCAGAACTGAAGCTGATGTAAGCTTATAATGGCAACGAAATTGGTTAAAAATTTTGATGGTTGATAGTACGACAGGGTTGGATGTAAATCTACAGGGTTTCAATGGCAGGGAGGAATATACTAAAGCTGGGAGAGACGAGCAGTAACAGGATTGTGATTCAAGCAGACACCAGTCTGTATCTGGTCGGTGGAGCCAGAATAATATCTTTTGGATATTGGATGCCCAGTAATAATTAATAAAGCTAGGAAGGCCCAGTCCACCTACTTCACCACCTCTTTGGAGAGTGCACTTATTGACCCTTGGAACCTTGTTACCCCATATAAAGGAGGTTATAGATTGGTTAACTGAGTTAAAAAATGACTTGGGTAGGAAAACCGGCAAACATTGGAACAAGTAAAGAAATCTGGGAAGTACAGTCATCTTCACTGACTGCACTCTCCCAGCCATAGTGAGTGGCAGACTACGCCATCTCTCAAAGTCAGCCTTCATTTGACTAACTTGAGGCATGTAGTTAGCTGCAAACAGGGATGTGAAAAAGCGAGTGATGTGTATTCCTAAATATACAAACCCTTCTTGAGATATGGGAAAGGGCAGGGTTTCCTGTTTGATCTGTAGGGCTAAGTAGATGGGAAAGCATTTGCTTTTTTGGAGGTTTAGTTTATAGCCGGAAAAAGTCCCAAACTGATCCAACAAGGACACGATTGCAGGGCTACTGGCTATAGGGTCGCTCACATAAAGAAGGAGGTCATCAGCATATAGAGACACACGATGTTCCCTGTTTCCTCTCCTAATGCCCTGGAATAATGTAGTTGACCTAAGTGTAATAGAGAGAGGCTCAATTGCAATCGCAAAAAGAAACGGAGACAATGGGCAGCCTTGACGAGTGCCACGTGTTAATTGAAAATAATCAGATCGCAAATAATTGGTCTGTACACATGCTAAGGGTGAATGATATAATAGCTTAACCCAGGCTACAAATATTTTGCCTAAGCCAAATCTCTCCAAGACTCTGAACAAATATGGCCACTCCACTCGATCGAATGCCTCCTCCGCGTCCAAAGAGATAACAGCCTCTGGGCGCGGAGAAGCACTGGGCGAATAGACCACGCTGGCCAATCGGCGGATATTAGAAAAGGAATGACGATTTTTAATGAAACCTGTTTGATCTTCTGAGAATCACACTTTTCACCAAATTCTCTCGCTGATCACAAATTTCTCACGCTCTGGGTGTTGTAAGCAGAAGCAGCGACGGGTACAGATGCGGACGGGGAGCGGAGTTTCTGAGTGTTTGCCGGGCTGGCGAGTCGCTCACTGCTCCGGCCATAGAGCAGCCTCAGTGCAAGGCGTCGGAAGCGTTGTGACGCTGCCGTGAGAGTCTCTGTGCCAAATTCTCACATGTGACCAAGTTCCTACCCTGGGAGGGGGGACACTCTTCTTCCACGCCCTCTCCCCAGTCGGTTGCTCCACTCCCTCACCGGGTACCCCTAACGCCAGTGATCAGTGATCGCTCAGCCTCCCCACTTTCGAAAACGCTCCACAGCCCCTGGTTCAGATGGAGAACACTGCCAGACGTGAGCGGGAAACTGAAATTGAGCGGCCAATGTCCGGGATGTCTGGATCATAATGCTCAGCGCTTCATGTTTCGGAGTTGGCTACTGTTATTGATTTGTAATTAGCCTGATTTGTAATTAGTTGACAAAACCTTAATTTATTAATCTGGAATATCCAGGGGGATGGGATAAGTGTAATATTAAATTACATGCAAGGTGTCAGGCTGTCTGTCACAACATACTGCCCTGATAACCCATTATTTCCTTCAGTTAAATATTGGGAAGGTAGCACTATTGTCATTTGCCACTCAATTATTATGTTTGTTTACCTCACTGACTATTTCTAACCCCCCCATCCCCCCTCCCCCAATTCCTTTGACAGGTTGAATAGAAATGTCCTCAATCTCATTGTTTTATTAATTGAACACGTAGATGAACATCCTCAAGGAGTATAATCAGATGGAAACTGATTGGGATGCGATATTTAAGGGCTTGTTCAAAGAAGGCGCATATTTTAAAGGAGTGACAGAGATACTTGCAGGGGAATGTGTGAGGAGATTATTACTTGTCTTTAGTTTTAGTTTGAACTAGAACATCTGAAGATTTAAAGTTTAATATAGTAATTGTGCTGATACTGACCCCAACCAACCACATAATGAATATCATCCATTCTGGAGGTTTTACTTCTATGATGCCATTTAAACTTCACTTTCATTCGCTTCAATGTAAAAGTAATTGGGAATGGGGAGCATTGGAACAAAAATTTGCCCTCAGTACATATTAACTGTAATGTAATAATGTATGCATGTTGGTAGGTGCAATCAAAACAAAGATCTTTTTATCATTGTACTCTCATATATTATGTACTCTCAAGATCACAATTAATAGAATAATATTGCTTAAATATATAGTAATTGCACTTTGCATTTTGGAAAAGTCCAAGCTGAAAGGAAAACAGCAAAATACTGAAAATATTTGGGGGGAAAAATGACTTCAGGACAGTTTATTATGAAAATGAAAGAAATTGTATCAAAATACTTAAACAGTTGAGTGAGTTTAATTTTATGGATGGGAATTGCGTTCAACCAATTGATGACTTATTTGACAAAGTAACTAGCATGTTAGATATCAAGGAAGCCAATGAATGTAGCAAATTTTGTTATCCACAATTTGGTCTGTGAAGTGCCCCATAAAGGATTACTGCATTAGATAAGCACCTGTGAACTTGAACGTAATATGTTAAGTCCAGGGGGTCAGATATGGGGCTTTATGTGTGGGCCAGATATATTATCAGTGCAACGGGGCTAGGAGCAAGGCCAAGTTTGCATCCAGAGTCAAGGTCTGGAATAGTACTAGGTGTGCAGTCAAAGCTGGGACCAGGGGTGTGTTCAGCACTGGGAACCTAAGCAGGTAAGCAGCTATGATCAGGGTAGTATAGGGGGCCAGGTGTAAGGCTGGACTCAGGGACCGGAATGAGAGAAGGTATGCAACTGGAGTCGGGGCCAGGAGTAGTATCAGGTGTGCAGTGAGACCCAGGTTGGTCAACATGGGCCAAGTGCTTGATTATAATCTGATTTCCATACATGAATACACTAAGATCATTCATGTGCTGCACCCGTTGATCAGAGCCTGTGCTCTACTGTGGAATGTAATTAGGAATGTAATTTACTCTAACCTTATTCATAGCTAATCCAATTTAAAACATATATATTGCATTCAAGTGTAAGTTAAAAGACTCGCTACAGTATGCACCATATTGCACAATTTCAAGCTGACAAATGAAAAGTTACGTACGCTCCCTCGGGCTGGGTCTCTCGTAATTTCTCACTCCCAACTCACCCAATGTTGACAGCCCTGTGTAATGTCACTTTTGTTTGGCACTTGAAAGTACTTTTACAGTAGGTACAAATGATATAACATTATTATTTATGTAAAGCCTGAAGGCAGCTCCAGTAAGAGTCGGAGCTGAAGCCGCATGAGGCGAGGGATGGCACATTCCAGGCTGATGTTTCTGGATCAAGTTACCGGTGGAGTAGGCCGCCGGAGACCCTGCCAGAGCCTGGGGCTTGATTAGATCAGTTGCTGCTCCCAGTTGCTGAGCGCACAAATTGGACGCGGCCTGCAGGGGCACAAAGCAGCCGAGCCATGGTGGAGGACACCAACAACATCACCTGGCCAGGGTGACCTCTTGAACTTCAACACAATGCCCTCGCTCGCACAAAGGGCTTTTATGGCAAAAACAACGCTCTTACGTTGTTAACTTTGAATATGTCACACAAAATTGTGCCATAAATATGGTCTTGTTTACTGTTTCGGTGTAATGTACTATTCCTACACTCTTACACTTAAGTGTGATTATGCCTATGAATATTAAGAATTTACTGAATCTTTCCATAATGGAATTTTACTGCACCTAGGTACATGCAACAATAAAGTACTATTGAACCATTGATTGATTGAATTGATTGAAAAATACAGCATGGAAACAGGCCCTACTACTCTCTTAATTCACATCAACCATTCGCACTAGTTCAACACTATCGCAATTTTTCATCCACTCCCTACACAGTGGCAACAATTTACAGAAGCCAATTTACTTACAACCCTGTACATCTTTGGGATGTGGGAGGAAACCAGAGTACCTAGCCAGATCCCACAGGGAGATAGGGAGAAACGTGCAAACTACATGCAGAGAGCACCTGAGGTCAGAATCAAACCTGGATCTTTGGTGCTGAGAGACAGCAGCTCCACCAGCTGCACCATTGTGCTGGCCCTGAAATTCTCATTCCCTGACCAGGAATCAAACACAGGCCACAACCTCTGAATCATAACCACTGGAATATTTACTCTAGTTTTTGACACGATTGTCACATGTACATCCTATGGTTAAGATTGCAAACTATGTACAGACCAATGTTTTTTTCTGTGAACACTTCCTGCAGAGTCTTATTTCTGTCTACATTTTTCTGTTGCTATCATCTATTTTAACCCTGGTACCTTTCTGGATCTCCTGTTCTGGAGATTAGTTGTAGTATCTTTATCCATCTTCAATGGGATTACTGTATTTCAGTCATTTCCACAGCCAGCACTCGAATGAGTTTCTCCTTCCCAAATATAGCTCTCTGCAGATCTGGAAATACTGATCAACCTATCATTTCTTACCATTGAACTGCATTGACCAGCAGTATCTGTAAGTCTTTAAGGAAATGGTCTATATAGAAACATAGAAACATAGAAAATAGGTGCAGGTTCCCTTCGAGCCTGCACCGCCATTCAATGTGATCATGGCTGATCATCCAACTCAGTATCCCGTACCTGCCTTCTCTCCATACCCCCTGATCCCTTTAGCCACAAGTGCCACATCTAACGCCCTCTTAAATATAGCCAATGAACTGGCCTCAACTACCTTTTGTGGCAGAGAATTCCAGAGACTCACCACTCTCTGTGTAAAGAATGTTTTCCTCATTTCGGTCCTAAAGGAACTCCCCCTTATCCTTAGACTGTGACCCCTTGTTCTGGACTCCCCCAATATCGGGAACAATCTTCCAGCATCAAGCTTGTCCAACCCCTTAAGAATTTTGTAAGTTTCTATAAGATCCCCCCTCAATCTTCTAAATTCCAGCGAGTACAAGCCGAGTCTATCCAATCTTTCCTCATATGAAAGTCCTGACATCCCAGGATGTTCACCTGCAAATTATAACGTCTGAAAAGGTGCAATGTGGACTTTCCAGGGCATTTGACCTGAAATGACATCTCCTTAGATACTCTCTGAACTACATTTTCAGTTCAATGTGAAGAAATCAACATCTGCTGCCACCAACTGCCCCACCTGCCTTCAGCCACTGAGAAGCCTGTTCCACTGGTTTGAATTCCTACTGGGTGGAACGGTGTGTGTTTTCTATGACAGACTTGGTGGAAGTCCAGCTACCCTTAATGTGCACATTCGTGACATGAGGAATTTGACTACCCTGCCATTTACGTGGTGTTGAGTTGTTGTTCACTGCCAAGATCATCTTTGTTTACAAAGGATCATAATTAAACATGACCTTCATTAAATTTAACTTGCTTGTGATTTTCTTCAGTTCTATGTTGCAATAAAATTCAACTAAAACTGGCCGCAAATGAGGACCAACCTCCGGAGGTTTAAAACTTTAAGCCAGGTTCAAATTTTGACCAGGGTTACATTTTTTGGTGTTCCTGCCCAACGAACACATCCCCAGGATCACTGCATTGTTACAATCACTGGCAGAAATGGAAGATAAATTGGGCAGCACAGTGACACAGCTGGAAGAGCTGCTGCCTCACAGTTCCAGTGACATGAGTTCGATCCTGATCTCTGGTCACCTCTGGTGGGTCTTCCCTTTGACAGGAGTTCCAGTTTGTGACCAAAATGTGCAGTTGGTAGGTTAATTGCCCCTGCATATTTCCCCATGTGAATGAATGAGTGGTAGAATTATGTTCAGCAGAAGTCATGAGTCTGAGCTGACCAACGATTTCCGTACACTAGCACTATCGCACGCAATAAGAACCATTTACAACCAAAGCCGAATAGACTACAAACCTGTACGTCTTTGGAAGTTGAAAATCCCACGCAGGTCACGGGGAGAACGTACAAACTCCGTACAGACAGCACCCATAGTCAGGATCGAACCTGGCGCTGTAAGGGAGCAACTCTACCACTGCGCCACCATGCCACAATTGTTGGCTGTATTTCTGTACCTCTCTTTTATTTCAGGTTGAAATCTTTATTCCGAAACCACTGGAAAAGATTATGTCCCACTTGATTTTGTTTTGTTGATTATCGCAATAAATAAACTTCCACTGAGATAGGTGTGGATCTTTTAAGTATATATACATTGTCAGCAGCTTTCATGTAATGACACAGGGCTGCCAACCCTCATGCTTTGAGCGTGAGAATCACGCATTATAACAAATTCTCACGCCATCATGCTGTAGGCCGCCGGAGACCCTGCCAGAGCCTGGGGCTTGATTAGATCAGTTGCTGCTCCCAGTTGCTCCCGGATGCGGCCTGCAGGGGCACAAAGCAGCCGAGCCATGGTGGAGGACACCAACAACATCACCTGGCCAGGGTGACCTCTTGAACTTCAACTCAATGCCCTCGCTAGCACAAAGGGCTTTTATGGCAAAAACAACGCTCTTACGTTGTTAACTTTGAATATGTCACACAAAATTGTGCCATAAATATGGTCTTGTTTACTGTTTCGGTGTAATGTACTATTCCTACACTCTTACACTTAAGTGTGATTATGCCTATGAATATTAAGAATTTACTGAATCTTTCCATAATGGAATTTTACTGCACCTAGGTACATGCAACAATAAAGTACTATTGAACCATTGATTGATTGAATTGATTGAAAAATATAGCATTGAAACAGGGCCTACTACTCTCTTAATTCACATCAACCATTCGCACTAGTTCAACACTATCGCAATTTTTCATCCACTCCCGACACAGTGGCAACAATTTACAGAAGCCAATTTACTTACAACCCTGTACATCTTTGGGATGTTGGAGGAAACCAGAGTACCCAGCCGGATCTCACAGGGAGATAGGGAGAAACGTGCAAACTACATGCAGAGAGCACCTGAGGTCAGAATCAAACCTGGATCTTTGGTGCTGAGAGACAGCAGCTCCACCAGCTGCACCAGCTGGAATATTTACTCTAGTTTTTGACACGATTGTCACATGTACATCCTATGGTTAAGATTGCAAACTACGTGCAGACCAATGTTTTTTTCTGTGAGCACTTCCTGCAAAGTCTTATTTCTTTCTACATTTTTCTGTTGCTATCATCTATTTTAACCCTGGTACCTTTCCAAGACTGTTCTGGAGATTAGTTGTCTGACTTGCCAGTATCTTTATCCATATTCAATGGGATTACTGTATTTCAGTCATTTACACAGCCAGCACTCGAATGAGTTTCTCCTTCCCAAATATAGCTCTCTGCAGATCTGGAAATACTGATCAACCTATCATTTCTTACCATTGAACTGCATTGACCAGCAGTATCTGTAAGTCTTTAAGGAAATGGTCTATACGTTCACCTGCAAATTATAACGTCTGAAAAGGCGCAGTGTGGACTTTCCAGGGCATTTGACCTGAAATGACACCTCCTTAGATACTCTCTGAACTACATTTTCAGTTCAATGCGAAGAAATCAACATCTGGTGCCACCAACTGCCCCACCTGCCTTCAGCCACTGAGAAGCCTGTTCCACTGGTTTGAATTCCTACTGGGTGGAACGGTGTGTGTTTTCTATGACAGACTTGGTGGAAGTCCAGCTACCCTTAATGTGCACATTCGTGACATGAGGAATTTGACTACCCTGCCATTTACGTGGTGTCGAGCTGTTGTTCACTGCCAAGATCATCTTTGTTTGCAAAGGATCATAATTAAACATGACCTTCATTAAATTTAACTTGCTTGTGATTTTCTTCAGTTCTATGTTGCAATAAAATTCAACTAAAACTGGCCGCAAATGAGGACCAACCTCCGGAGGTTTAAAACCTTAAGCCAGGTTCAAATTTTGACCAGGGTTACATTTTTTGGTGTTCCTGCCCAACTAATTCATCCCCAGGATTACTGCATTGTTACAATCACTGGCACAAATGGAAGATAAATTGGGCAGCACAGTGACACAGCTGGAAGAGCTGCTGCCTCACAGTTCCAGTGACATGAGTTCGATCCTGATCTCTGGTCACCTCTGGTGGGCCTTCCCTTTGACAGGAGTTCCAATTTGTGACCAAAATGTGCAGTTGGTAGGTTAATTGCCCCTGCCATATCTGTAAGTCTTTAAGGAAATGGTCTATACGTTCACGTGCAATTTATAACGTCTGATCTGAAGAAAGGTCTCGATTTGAAACGTCACCTATTCCTTTTCCCCAGAGATGCTACTGGACCCCCCGAGTTACTTCAGCATTTTGTGGCTGTCTTCGGTGTAAACCAACAACTGCATTTTCTTCCTACATGTTATCTCATATACTGTAGATGGATCAAATATTTGAACTCCAGCTTGTCACGCATGCTGCGTTTTTCAAATACCTTGTCGCAATTTATTCTAACTTTCCCAGATTTTGACAAAATACAAATGTTTTTCTGCTATTCATGAAAGATTGTGGTGGATCTCCTCTTTGTCATGCCTCTCCGAAAGGAATGATTGCCATTTGACGGGGGTGGGGGGGGTGGGGGGGTGGGGTGGGGGGTGATGTGTGGGATAGAGTTTGTGGTGGGGGGGTGTAGATGGGAGAAATAGGTGGGAGTCCAGGCACACGGGATGGAAGAGGGAGGGGAGACAGGGTAGTTTGGGGTTAGATAGAGGTAACCTAAAATTTGAGAATTTGAAGTTAATATTGAAAGGGATGTCATTGCAATACATGTTTTTTATACAGAACAATCTTCATTTTATCTGGGTTTGGTTGTTTTATTTCTTCAGATAATTCTTGAGTAAGATTCTGTCACCTCATGGATTTTGCCCTCATGGTCAAAATTGTAGAGCATAGTTAATTTAGAAATCATAGTCCAGACTGTTTATATCCTGATGCAATCTATTGACCCAAAAAGTTGTATATCCATTTTCCTTCACACATTCTGCCTGACTCATCGAGTTCCTCCAGCAGTTGCAAGTGACCCTTGTTAAATTCTCCATGCAAAACAAAAACCCCCGAAAGGTGACAAGATTTTTCTCATTTGATGGGGTCCAGTGCTTCCAAATCCCCCTCGACCCCAAAGCCACAGATCCCTACCTTCCTTTCTTTTGGAGGCTTCACTTACTTTGAAATGTTCTGTCACTCAGCAGTCCAGGTGTGTGGACAATTCTGGAAGAAGAGCCTGCCACTTGAGGTAAGAGTTGGGAGTTCAGCTCTAAGTAAGTAAGTAAGTAAGTAAGTAAGTAAGTAAGTAAGTTTATTGGCCAAGTATTCACATACAAGGAATTTGCCTTGGTGCTTCGCCCACAAGTAACACCATGACATACAGTGACAGTTATGAATGACTCAGAAAACAATAATAAAACATTAATGATAAAACACCATTGATCAAGCATGTGAACCAACAAAATACCAGATCCAAGGGAGGCTACAGATTTTTGGCTGTTGAATAGAGCAACTACTCGCGGATAAAAACTGTTTTTATGTTTGGCTGTGGAAGCTTTGACAGTCCTGAGCCGCTTTCCAGAGGGAAGTGATTCAAAGAGTTTGTGGCCAGGGTGAGAGGGGTCAGAGATGATTTTCCCCGCTCGCTTCCTGGCCCTTGCAGTGTACAGTTCATCAATGGAGGGAAGGTTGCAGCCAATAACCTTCTCTGCTGATCAGACGATTCACTGCAGCCTCCAGGTGTCGTGCTTGGTGGCTGAGCCAAACCAGACCATGATGGAAAAGGTGAGAACAGACTCTATGATGGCCATGAAGATTTGGACCATCCTTGCCTGTGGCAGAATGTGCTTCCTCAGCTGCCATAGGAAGTACATCCTCTGTTGTGCCTTTTTGACTGTGGAGTCGATGGTAGCCCCCCACTTAAGGACCTTGGAGATGATGGTTCCCAGGAACTTAAAATACTCCCCAGATGTGACTGTGGTGTTGTTGATGGTGAGTGGGGTGAGGGGAGGGGGAGTTCTCCTAAGGCCTACAATCATTCCACTGTCTTAAGAGCATTGAGCCCCAGGTTGTTGTGAAGGCACCAGGATGCCAGCTGTGACACTTCCTATCTGTAGGCAGATTCCACCCCATCCTGGATCAGTCCAATCAGGGTTGTGTCGTCCGCAAACTTGAGAAGCTTGTCTGTGGAGGTGCAGTCGTTGGTGTAAAGAGAGTAGAGGAGAGGAGAGAGTACGCAGCATTGCGGTGCTCCTATGCTGAGAGTTTGCGGGTCCGAGATGTGCTTTCCCAGCTTCACATGCTCTAGGTAGCATGAACAGGAATTACAGGGAACCAGTTTCACTTGCAGCAATTGTTGGAAGTTTGCCAAGGATCTAATTTGCTTAGGTTCCGGTGGAAAATCAAGGTTTCACGGTTTCACAGCCAAGGTCAGTTTAATATCACATGTACCAGTTAAGCTAGAGTGAAATCAGGCAGAACAAGTAGTAATTTGGTCATGGTATTATCTTCCTACATGTGGTAAAGCAATCTGGCTAAGGAGACAAGCCTGTGGTTTGGATTATTTTTACTTTCAGACTTCCTTGAACCACTGCAGCCTGTGCAGGGAAGGAATTTCCATAAAGCTCTAGGCAGAAAAGTCCAGAATGTGACACAACGTCAATAAGGAAATCATAATACATTTCCCACTTGAAGATGAACTTTGAAATGGCGGTTCGATGTCCTTGTCCTCCATGATTTTAGTGGTCATATAATATATGGATGTTGGCTTTAGGAAGTTCGGAGATAATTGTAAATGACCCAGTCATTCTCACAAACAAGGTACAACAGAGTTTATTAAAAGACACTTACAGTTCACTATAGCATGTTGCTTCAGCTGTTTAGCGGCAGCACGCTGGGTTGCGATAATATGAACCATGTAGTAGTCGGAACTTCTAAAAATAAAGCACTACATTGGTTAGTGTGGAGTAACAAATCTACATCTTTCCTTGTAGAAATAAAAGTGAAGCACATCTAAATGCAGGTGGCCTATAAGAATAAACACACCAATACGTGATGGCTGAGTAATACAGTACTCTAAACGCTAATAGCGCATACGGGGACGTGTAGATGGTTTAAACAAAATTCTCATACCTAAGGGGTGGCCTAAGGGGACACTAAGGGGTGGCCTACAAACCTGTCCCATGCATGTGTGGTATAGATCCGCGTCTCGTTCCTTCACCGGGGAAGTAACCGGGGGCCCATGTGTGAACACGGCGAAGCCGGTGAGCAGGGCGTCGAATGTTGTGGTGAGGCCATAGGGGACATGGCCAGTGGCTGACCTGCAGCAGCAGAGCTCGAGGGAAGAGACAGTCTGACAGTAGAAGGGTACATCAGATGAGTGGCTTCTGGAAACAAGACCCCAGAACGTGGAATTCCTTCACTGGAATTGGCATCATGTTCAGCCGTGTTGCATCTGGCAATGAGAATATCGTCAACAATAATGGTGCATGGGTACCTCGCAAATAATTGTTCCAGTGTGCGTTGGAAAACCTCACTAGCAGATGCTAAAGGGCATCCGCAGGAATTTATAGCGGCCTAAGGGGGTGCTGAACGTGGTGAGATTGGATGAGTCAGGATCCAGCGGGATCTGCCAAAACAAACTTTTGGCATCCAGAACAGAAAACATGGATGCACTGACTATCTGAGTTGCAACTCCCTGAGTTGCAACTGTACACATATGGGTAGTGTGGGCGTCTGATCGCTGCGTTAAGGTCTCTGGGGTTGATGCAGATTCGGATTTCTTCCTTGTTCTTCTTTGTTGCCACCACCACGGTGGAAACCCAGTTGGACGGGTCGGTGACCATTGCAATGACATCCAGGGACCCCATCCGCTGGAGCTCATTGTATACTCTGTCATGCATAGCACGCGGAATACGGTGTGGTGCTCAGACCACAGGTAGGACATTTGGATCAGTAACAATGTTGTACTTGATGGGCTGCTTTCCAAACTTGCCGTCAAATAGTTCTTTGTATTGTGAAAGTATCTGCTGAGTGGAGCCCTCAGTGGGAGAAATTTGAGGGACTGCAGGCCCAAAGGTATCCAGTCCTAGATCCTGCCATCACAATGCCAAGCAGAGTTGCAGAATTCCCACGGACAATGAAAAAAATCAGTTTGTGAGCGTGTGACTCCAGGTGGCAATTCAGTTCAGTTTCTCCAAGTGGGAGCAGTTTCCCTCACCCATAGGCTTGCAAAGTGGTCGAAGTGTTTACAATACATTCATCATTACGGATTTGTTTAAATTCAGATAAAGACATGACATTGCACTTGGCACCGGTGTCGATCTTTGCAATGGTGATGTTGCTGTTAATGAGCAAAGAAACTTCAGGGTTAAGTTGCTTGTTAGTGGAAGCAATCAGCGAGTTGATGTTAGGACTGTTATCTTCATGCTCTGGTAGCCGAACAGGAGATGGCGCTTCCAGCTCCTGGTTTTCATGGACTGCAGGGTCATCAATAGTTTCAGCAAGTACCACAATCTGGTTGTTGTGATCCAGAACTGCAGGCACTTAGTTGAAATGCTCAGTGCACTGCATTGCTTCAGGGCCAGTGACATTGAGTGGTATAGAGGTACGCACGTCTGGCGCAGCGTTGCGATGAGCAGCACAAATGCAATGATTGTAGTCGTGCTCATAAATGTGGCAAGGTTCAGCGATGTCTGAGTCAAAGATCAGAGGGTCTGGACGGCGAAGTGTGCTGGCCATGGCAGCAATAGTGAATAATCAAAACAAAACTCAAAAATAAAAATCGATATACTTAAACACTGAGTGGGTTACGAACCACATCTTACACCATGTAAATGACCCAGTCATTCTCACAAACATGGTACAACAGAGTTTATTAAAATACACTTACAGTATACTACAGCATGTTGCTTCAGCTGTATGGGGACTATCAGTACAAGCTGGGTTATGATAATATGAACAGTGTAGTAGGCGGAGCTTCTAATAATAAAACACTACATTGGTTAGTGTGGAATAACCAATCTACAATAATCACTGGCAACACAACATTCAGTGTCTGACCTGCCTTAGAGAAGTCCTGTGGACTCGAAACATCACCTATCCCTTTTCCCCAGAGATGCTGTCTGTCCCGCTGAGTTACTTCAGCTTTTTGTGTCTATCCTGTGACTTTGTCTTGTTTAGTTATGTTTAGAGATACAGCGTGGAAACAGGCCCTTCAGCCCACTGAGTCCATGCTGACCAGCGATTTCCAAACAGTAGCACTATCCTGCACTCAAGGAACAATTTGCAATCTTTACCAAAGCCAATTAACCTACAAACCTGTGCTTCTTTGAAGTGTTGGAGGAAATCAGAGCATAGATGTGGATAGGGACAGAGAGGTCTTTTAAAAATGTGATGATAAAGCATAAAATATGCATGTCCCTGTTGAAATAATTGACCATCTTTATATCCTTCATAAACAGCAGGTTCCAAGTTATTCCTGCTCACTATGTAAAAGGCTTCTACCTTACAATCCCCTCCCCCCATTATTTTTCTTTCCCAAAATCTTCTCTTTGCCGATTTCATTGTTGTATCACGAGGGAATGGGAATGGTTTCCTTTGTCTACCTTTACTAGATTAGTCCAGATCTTCCACATATCTGTGAAATCTCCCCATCGCCTCCTTTGCTCTAAAGAGAAAAACTCAGCTTCTCTAACTTTGCACTTAAAAACCTCATCTCTGAAATCATTCTGATAACTCTCTGCTGCACCATTTTGAGAGCCATACCCTTCTTCCCAGATGTTGTGACCAAACCTGAGCACAATGTACCAGTGTAGTCTAACTTTCTTTATTTTTGTACTTAATATCTCAATTTATGAAGCCGAAGGTCACATTTGCTTACCTAATGCATTCTTAATTTGTCTGTCACCTACATTATTCTGGCAAAATGCATCAATTTTTGTCCCTTTGCGTTAAATCCGATCTGTCCTGTTTATTTCTCTGCTGCCTCCCCACTGCCCACCTCCCTGCCCCCCACATGCTCCCCATACCATTCCTCCAACATCCATCCTGTTGTATAATCAGTGTTTGACATCTTTGGCAAATTGTGTAATTTTATATTGATACTAATGGCCAATACCGCCATTCAATGTGATCATGGCTGATTCTCCACAATCAGTACTCCGTTCCTGCCCTCTCTCCATATCCCTATCTTTAAGAGCTCTGTCTAACTCTCTCTTGAAAGCATCCAGAGAACCGGCCGCCACCACTCTCTGTGGCAGAGAATTCCACAGACTCACCAACTCTCTGTGTGAAAAGGTATTTCCTCATCTCTATTCTAAATGGCTTACCCCTTATTCATAAACTGTGGCCCCTGGTTCTGGACTCCCCCAACATCAGGAACATGTTTCCTGCCTCTAGCGTGTCCAAACCCTTAATAATCTTATATGTTTCAATAAGATATCTTCTCATCCTTCTAGATTCCAGAGTATATAAGCCCAGTCGCTCCAATCTATCCCGGGAATTAACCTTGTGAACCTACACTGCACTCCCTCAATAGGTGGAATGTCCTTCCTCAAATTTGGAGACCAAAACTGCATACAATACTCCGGGTGTGGTCTCACTGCATGCTTACTTTCATTGACTGTTGCACAAGGACCCGCAGATCCCATTATAATATTTGAAATATTTTGAAGGACCAAGAAACCAAGAACCAAGGCGCAAACGAATTGCTTGCTAAGAAGGTTGTAGCGCAAAGAAGCGAGTGAATCGGTACTCTTTCCAGCAAACATAACTGCCATCGCCTTGCTCCCAAGGTCCTCTATGACATGTTTTATTTGATTTGGAAGCAGAAACGCATTGGCACAGGTCTAGATGGTCGATTCACCATTCCCAAGTTTCCGAAATGTTGACTTCTTGCCAACAATAGATTTGCAAAGTTGTATCACATGCTGTGAAAGCATGAATAAACAGAAACAGAGAATACAGATCACTACCCATGACTTGTTTTATCTCGATGATGTTGTACACCTTAGGAACTGTTGACTTGTCAGAACGAAAAAAGAGGCGCTTATTGTTCGGCGTCTCAGAATAGTGGAGAAGGAGAATGAGCAAGTCGAGGTCGTGGGCTGATGTTGTGATGCCGTAATTGCAGCCTTGACATTGTCCACGTCTGCATCCTCTGATGCATTAATAACAGTGCAGCCCTGCTTCTGAGGTTCCTCAGTTATGAGATCAATAAGTCCTTGTTTGTTACAAGGTCTGGAAAGGAAATCAGCCTTTTTTTCCCAAAAACTCAGCTTTGGAATTGAAGTTGACGATCGGGTGGGTGTTTTCCTCACGTCGCTGATGCGTATTGTCTTTGATGGAAAAACCTTCGCAATAACCATCAAAAACTACGGTTGCTTTACCATAATGGCGTATGGCAAATTCGGCATACGACTTTGCAATGTCACCATAACTGTCACCCCTTTTTCATGGCAAACGATGAAGCAGGGAGCCACCATCAAGGACATAATGTTGAATTGGTGGGATAGAATCAATGACAGTTTTGTTTGATTCCTTGCTTGAAAACTCAGTGACTCAGCTTTACGAAAGATTTATTTGGCTTCAAATAGGGATGTAGGGAATGGGCTTAGCTCATAGCTCATTACATCTTCCAGTGAAAGGACTCCGGTTTTGGACACAAATAAAAATTGTTGGAACAGCAGAGCAGGATCAATGGTTCAACCTTGGGCAACTGATGTTGAACTCATCTGCAAGGGTTTTTACGCGGTCTTTCCATTTGAACGAGATCCCAAAAACTGGTTTTCCAACCAAATTTTCAACGATCTCGCACCCAACAATCTCGAACCCAGGCACATTAATATCCTCTTTGGCGACTACACCAGTAACAATGTTTGTCAGAGATGGGTCTGAAGAGAATGGCGTGCAAGTGGAAAGTTTTTCCTTGATCTTTTCCAAGTCAGAGTGATCTCATTTCATCTTTGCTTCTGTTGATTCTCGGTGTTACTCGCTGGTCGTGTAGATGAGATCATTGAATTCCTGCATGCCGTTGTTGTCTCAGATGTGACGGGTGTGGACATGGTCTACAATGCGCGCATTTCTTCAGTCATTCCACTTCCATGAATCAATCCTGTACGACTCTTCAAGGACTGCATTAATGTCTGCTCGATGACAAGGTCAGAGCTAAGGCCTGCACAGAACTGGTTGCTCTGGTGGATCACATGGAAACCCTTGGAAAATTTGACATATACATCAGGATGTCTGGTCTTGAGTTGGCACATTTCTTGGATATATGCAGACTTCAGATAGTTGTAATGCCCAGAGGCGGCAAATTATAGGCAGGCAGTCTGACACTGCGCGCAAGTGCAGCATCCAAGATTCTGTGCGATCTGCAACATTTTCTGATAGTTTATCCCAGTTGATTGGTTTTTGACCTTGTGTCAAAGTTCCGCCTTTATTGTGTCAATCTTTTCTTTGATTTGGATTAACATGTCTGCTGCTCCAACACTCTCCAAAGTCGTTTCTTTCTCTACCAAGGATGAGCACGTTTCTCCCGCCTGGTCTACCAATGACTGGAACTGTGGGTCATCCTCCAGCAGATCTGACACAACCAGATGATTGAGACTTCTGTCCACCAGCAGATGTCCATGGAAAGCTCTTTGCACTGATTTTCCAATCATCATATGCTGGACAGCATTTTCACCATAGACATTTAAGAGCATATTTCGAACTCACAACATGGGCATAGTTATACTGTAATTACTATTACTTGATTTTCATGTGTCATGTTTGTTTTTGTGAGGCAGACCTATACTTGCATTGGAAAATATTACTTTTTATGCTAATATTACATTAAATGGATCTTGGACGCTATCTTGAAAATTAGACCTTTCCAGTGGTCTGACTGTGGCAGACTTGTTATGTTATTAAGCACATCTGATACTACAAAAAACCGTTGAGAAACCTTTTGTAGCAATTTTTTGGGGTAAGGTGTTTTTTTTGTCATATATGCAGCCGCTTATGATGAGTTCAGCAGACCCCTTGGACTATCAGCCACTCACCCAGGTCTCATTAATGGGCCTGTCCCACTTACACCCCTGTCCCACTTAGGAAACCTGTCGGAAACATCTGGAGACTTTGCGCCCCACCCAAGGTTTCCGTGTGGTTCCTGGAGGTTCCCGGAGGTTTTTGTCCTCTGGCAACCACCTTGAACTAGCATTGCAACCGGCTTCGACTAAAAAATTACCGATTTTTAAAACGGAAAACACTTTCGACCATTAGGGAGACTGACAAAAATCTCCGGGAACCTCCGGGAACCGCACGGAAACCTTGGGTGGGGCGCAAAGCCTCCATGAGGTTTCCGTCCAGGTTTCCTAAGTGGGACAGGTGCATTAGGTAATTTTTCAGGCGACTGCCGGCGACTGTCAAGTCGTAACAGGTCGCTGAAAAACCAGCGACTGAAACGGTGCCTGTCAGAGCAGAACACACGTACACACATCGCTTTGTTTGCCAGCCAGTTATGCAGGTGGGGGACAGGGCAAGCGGGGGAGCGTTGTCTGAGTGAAATTCACATGGTGCAAAGTCAATGTGTTAAAGACACACAACACGATAAACTAGAAGGTTGACGCTGTAATTAAGACGGTGAAAGCACAGTGTATGGGAAGGGTCACTTAAGCCCTTTAAAAGAGGTGGGGAGAGCGTGGAGAAGGGGTGAGAAGGAGGAGACGGGGGTGGGGCGAAGGAGTGGAGACAACTTTTAAGAAGCTAGAGATACACGGCTGTGAAGCTCGGCGAACATTAACATTACCGGTCGGTTATCCTTGTTTTTGAAAACTACTGTTTATGTTTTTTTTCCCAATGAGCCAATGAAATTCTATGGCCAGCAACGGCGACAACCTAAGACCTCCTGGCGACCCACTACCACTGCACCTACGTCACGAGAATTCTCGCTACTCCCCATGGCATTGAAATTCTGGGCGCCGCTAATTTTTCAACATGTTGACTTGTTGCGAGTCTGAGGGCACTACTCACGACCATGAAGGCGACTCCCTGGTAAACACCCGCAAGCATGTGGCGACCATCTGGCGACTGCATAGTCTCCTGTAGTTGCCTAAAAAGTCGCCGAAGTGGGATAGGCCCATGACTCTCAGAATTCCCTTGTTGCCGTACAAGGGCAGAAAACTTACTCTCAATCCGCTGACACTAGGATTATTGTTAAAACGTGCATACCTGATTGTGATGACTTGCACAATTTATCTCCTCTGCCTTAAGTATGTTGAAAATTACCCACCTATTTACTTTTGCACTTTCCACGTTAAAACTAATAATAATATACAGTATTTTGCTGTGTCTTACAAATATACTCATCTTGTCAAACAGGAATACGTGACGTAATTCATCAGTATTTAAATATCATAGGCTGCTTTGAGTTTCAGAACATCTCTTGCAGGAGGAATTGGAGTCCTAAGGTGAGTGTGATGCATCTCCTTGGGGTATCTCTGTTTGCAGAAAAGATCCTTTTAATTTTTGGAAGAACCAACATTCAGAATATTTACTATTTCATGGTCATTCTCAACTTGAAGGGTATTGTTGTCTTTTTCTCAATTCTAACTGTGCTGAAAGGACTTAATAATTTTCTTTTCCGTGTTATTTTTTCTGCATTTTGCAATACTCTTTGACATAAATTGACCATATTTCTATAACGAAGTCAAGTTTTTACTTTTTCAATCACTTGTATTGCCCTTTATTTTCCATTAAATGTGATCATCTATTTAGGACCATGCTAATTTACAATGACATTTATCCTTGCTATTCAGTATTATATATTCATAGGTAATCTACTAAACATTAAGTGGGGCCTTAAATACCTTTCCTCAGCAGTTTTTATCCATCCTATTGAATTTATACCCAGCCGCATAGAACTTGATTATTTTGTGGTCATTCTCGCAACTGGCATCTCCCTACTTCAGGTCTCATTGACAAAGAAAGTAAGTCTTGCGTTTATATACCATTATTTCCAGCATGGGGTTAACACTGGAGTTGTGCTATTAGAAACCAGGCCTTATCTCTGTTTAAGACTTCATCCAGTAACAACATCTAACAACAAGCTATTTCTGAACCTGGTCGTTGCAGTCTTCAGGCTCCTGTACCTTCTACCGGAAGGTAGTGGGGAGATGAGTGTGTGGCCAGGATGGTGTGGGTCCTTGATGATACTGCCAGCCTTTTTGAGGAAGCGACTGCGATAGATCCCCTCGATGGAAGGGATGCCAGAGCCGATGATGGACTGGGCAGTGTTGCTACTTTTTGTAGTCTTGCAGGAGAAAACGCAGTGTCATTTGCACCAGAGAAATTGTGCAAACTCCACACAGGCAGTGTCTGAGGATTGAGCCCTGATGCCTGGAGGTGTGAGGCAGCACTGCTTTCTATTGCACCACCAAGCCATCCTATCTCTGCCATGGATTACATGGCTGTGTATGGAAGCATTACTGTCTGTCTCCATGTATCCCCTTAAGGCCTACTTGTATCTGAGTTTTACCTGTATGCACTTGCCTATGTTATTTACCTTTTTAAGTGTCCTCACTTTAACTTATCTCAAGTCTCACAGCCCTGTGTCAAACTGGTGCACCAAATATCTTTCTTTCAGCATGCCATCTGTGTGGTCCTTGAGTGTTCTCCTCTTCGGTGTTTTCATGCTTCACAGAGTTCATGCAGGTAAGAGACTGAGTCAAACTCCTACAATATAATATTTGCCCAACAATTGACCTGTCTTCAACAATGTTAACTTCTAAAAAAGACGAGAGAGTGAGCTGGTTAACTTTTCCTCACTACAACTAAAGCAATGAATACAGATAGAGCAAAATCAACAGCTTCATGACCAAACCATCATCTGAAACACTGCAGCCATTCAAGAAGGGGGCCCACATCTTCATGACATGTCAATCGACAAGACCAAGCACAGCCTCAGCGATCATTTCGCTGAACACCTCCGTTTAGTACACCTAAACCTACCTGTTCTCCCGGCTGTTAAACACTTTAACTCTCTCTCCCATTCCTATACTGACATTTCTGTTCTATGCCTCCTCCGCCTTCAGAGTGAGGCCCAATGCAAATTGGAGGAACAGCATCTCATATTTCGCTTGGACAGCTTATACCCCAGCAGTATGATAATGACTTCTCTAACTCCAATTTTACTTCGGAGTCACGCGAGTGACTACGTGAAGAAGCCCCGCCTGGTGCTGGATCGGCATTACGTCGTCGCTGTCGGTAGAGGAAAGAGCTGCAGAGCGCAGCTCCACACAGCGGTAAGGAAACGGCCCGCAGGTAAGTGAAATTATTTTGCTTCCAGGGCGTTTTCAAAACTCCGTAGGCTGGTGGGTAAACCAGGAGGAGTTAAACGAAAATGGAGAAAAATAAGAAATCGCGGGTAAAACGTGCGTCCCGGGGTGCAGAACAGTCGGGACAGGAGATTATTGCGGAGCTGGTTCCGATACCGGTGGCCGTTGAAATACCCGTTAGTGAGCCTTTTGTTGCTCCACAAACAGAAACTTTGGAGGAAAACCCAGTGCCTAAAAAATATAAAAGAAAAGCTGAAAGGCCTGAGGTTTCTGATGAATCCGATTCGGAAGGTCCAGAAAGGAAAGCCTTATGGCTCAGAATGGATCAAATGGAGAAAACACTCCAAACTATAATCAACCAAGGGTCTAAGAACCCAGAATATTCCCAGGCAGCCCCTGAGGGGGTTCTATATTATGAATATGGTGCCAGTTTGAATTGGGAATTTGAAACTCCAGTGCCCGGGATTGGGGTGGAGGAAGTCTCCTTTGAACAAGTTTCAGGAGTACCAGGGCTGTATGAGACTGACCCTGAAAGTGGTGATTGCGGTCAGGAGTACCCACCACAATACAAATATGTTGATCCAGGTATGCCTGATGTGGCACAAAGTTTTGCTATACCTGGATGAGGCGGTGAGGCCATGGAAGAAAACCTGGCAGCCAATATTAATTATATGGTCTCTCACCCGCTTCAAGAAGCTGTTATGGTTGAGACAGCAGAATTGTACAAAAGACCTATTAATTGTACCTCACTGAAGGTACCTACGGTGAATCCGGCTATTTGGGCGCCAATGTTATCAATGATGCGGGCGCAGGAAATACGATTTCAAAGAATCCTCAAGCTGATTTCGGCTGGCATCACTGCCTTTGGAAGACAAGTGGAAGGTTGTGGAATGACCAAAGTTCAGAAGCATATGTTGGCTTTATTCTGCAACTCATTTTTTGAGATAAATTGTATGAGGAAGATTGCCATTCAGCCTCTTTTACATCCAAGATTTGCAGGGTTGTGCAGGTCAAGCAATGTTCAAGCTCCTGGTTATTTGTTCGGAGAAAATCTGACTAAACAAATTAAATAAATTGATGAAGAGGCAAAAACTATTGACCTTATGAAACCCTTCAATGTTGGCCAGAGAAGGGCTGGTCAAATGAGAAGGGGATTTGATTTTGGAGCTGGAACAAGCCGAGGCAGGAGTATGATATGGAAAATTACCAGCCAGCACAGCCGAATGTACACTCATTTATTGGGAGAAGGAGATCACTACGTCCGGTTGGAGAGGTACAAAAACTTTATCCTATTAAAGAAGAATTTTTGATGAACCTCAGATTGGTGGTAGACTCCGAATGTTTTATAATGAATGGGACAGTATAACATCTGATCGTGTTATATTAGATACTGTTTTAGGATCTGCCATTGATTTTGTAGAAGGTATGGATCCACTGCGACAGAATAAGCCTAATCATACTTTGATGTTTTCTGTTCTTGAAAAAATTCAAATTGACAAAGAGGTTAAGAATTTGTGCGGGAAAGGAGTTATCGAGAAAACAGGAGAGGATCCACAACAATTTGTGTCAAATATTTTCCCCAGACCAAAGAAAGATGGGGGTTGTAGAATCATTTTAGATCTCACACAATTGAATAAATTTGTCCAGTATAAACATTTTAAAATGGACACATTCAACACTGCAATGCAGCTGGTATCAACAGGTTGTTATATGGCTACAATAGATTTGAAGGATGCATATTATTCAGTTCCAATTCATCATCACTTTCGCAGATATTTAAAGTTTAAATGGATGGGACAGCTGTGGCAATACAAAGCATTACCTAATGGATTAAGCTCAGCACCTAGACTGTTCACTAAATTGTTGAAACCAGCACTTGCACTGCTAAGGGCACAAAAACACATTGTTATGGCTTATCTAGATGACATTTTAATTGTCAATGCTAATCAGGAGTCAGCTGAAAAATCAGTCTCAGCAACTACAAGTCTGTTTGAAAGGCTGGGGTTCCTGATTCATCTAACAAAGTCTAAGTTACAGCCATCCCAAACCATTGAATATCTGGGGTTTGTGATTAATTCAGTTACCATGTTGGTAACTTTACCAATGGATAAGGTTATTGATTTGACAAATGTGTGTCAGAGCCTGATTAACAAACCTTATCCCTCCATCTGAGAAGTTGCTAAGGTTATTGGGAAGTTAGTAGCAGCATTCCCAGCAGTAGAATTTGGTCCACTACATTACCAAAATCTTCAAAGGGCAAAAACTCAAGCGCTTATACAGCGAGCAGGCCATTTTGATAGGCCTATGCAATTGCCAAAGGAAGGCTTATCAGAATTGCATTGGTGGATTGAGAATGTTCCACAAGCTGTTAAGAACATTTTAGTTCAGCAGCCAGTAGTGTATTTGCAAACAGTTGCAAGTTCTCTCGGATGGGGAGCTACGGATAATGAGACCAGCTGTGGGGGCAGATGGACTGTCCAAGAGGATTTATTGCTCCAAACATATGGTATAAATTATTTGGAGCTACTGGGAGCATTTTATGGATTAAAAGCTTATTGTTCTACTTTGAAGGATTTGCATGTCCAAATACAAATAGACAATATCACAGCTGTGGCATATATCAATCACATGGGTGGTGTAAAATCAATATCATGTGATCATCTAGTAAACCAGATGTGGCAATGGTGTATTGGTAAAAATATTTGGCTTTCAGCTATTTATCTCCCAGGGAGAGACAATGTTGTGGCAGACAAAAGATCACGAATATTTAAAGACAATACAGAATGGATGTTAAATCCACAAAATTTAAAAAAATATAGAAACATAGAAAGAAACATAGAAAAATAGGTGCAGGAGTAGGCCATTCGGCCCTTCGAGCCTGCACCGCCATTCAATGTGATCATGGCTGATCATCCAACTCAGTATCCCGTACCTGCCTTCTCTCCATACCCCCTGATCCCTTTACCCACAAGTGCCACATCTAACGCCCTCTTAAATATAGCCAATGAACTGGCCTCAACTACCTTCTGTGGCAGGGAATTCCAGAGACTCACCACTCTCTGTGTAAATAATGTTTTCCTCATCTCGGTCCTAAAGGAATTCCCCCTTATCCTTAGACTGTGACCCCTTGTTCTGGACTCCCCCAACATCGGGAACAATCTTCCAGCATCTAGCTTGTCCAACCCCTTAAGAATTTTGTAAGTTTCTATAAGATCCCCCCTCAATCTTCTAAATTCCAGCGAGTACAAGGCGAGTCTATACAATCTTTCCTCATATGAAAGTCCTGACATCCCAGGAATCAGTCTGGTGAATCTTCTCTGTGCTCCCTCTATGGCAAGGATGTCTTTCCTCAGATTTGGAGACCAAAACTGTACGCAATACTCCAGGTGTGGCCTAACCAAAACCCTGTACAACTGTACTAGAACCTCCCTGCTCCTATACTCAAATCCTTCAGCTATGAATGCTAACATACCATTTGCTTTCTTCACTGCCTGCTGCACCTGCATGCCTACTTTCAATGACTGGTGTACCATGACACCCAGGTCTCGTTGCATCTCCCCTTTTCCTAATCTGCCACCATTCAGATAATAGTCTACCCTCATGTTTTTGCCACCAAAGTGGATAACCTCACATTTATACACATTATACTGCATCTGCCATGCATCTGCCCATTCACTCAGCCTATCCAAATCACCCTGCAGCCTCCAAGCATCCTCCTCACACCTAACTATACCCCCCAGCTTGGTGTCATCTGCAAATTTGGAGATGTTGCATTGAATTCCCTCGTCCAAATCATTAATATATATTGTAAATAGCTGGGGTCCCAGCACTGAGCCTTGCGGTACCCCACTAGTCACTGCCTGCCATTCTGAAAAGGACCCGTTTACTCCTACCCTTTGCTTCCTGTCTGCTAGCCAGTTCTCTATCCACATCAATACTGAACCCCCAATACCGTGTGCTTTAAGTTTGTATGCTAATGTCTTATGCGGGACCTTGTCGAAAGCCTTCTGAAAGTCTAGATATAACACATCCACTGGTTCTCCCTTATCCACTCTACTAGTTACATCCTCGAAAAATTCTATCAGATTTGTCAGACATGATTTACCTTTCGTAAATCCATGCTGACTTTGTCCAATGATTTCACCACTTTCCAAATGCGCTGCTATCCCATCTTTAATAACTGACTCTAGCAGTTTCCCCACTACCGATGTTAGACTAACTGGTCTGTAATTCCCCGCTTTCTCTCTCCCCGCTTTACATTAGCTACCCTCCAATCCTCAGGAACTACTCCAGAATCTAAGGAACTTTGAAAAATTATCACTAATGCATCCACTATTTCTGTGGCTACCTCCTTGAGTACTCTGGGATGCAGATTATCTGGCCCTGGGGATTTATCGGCCTTCAATCCGTTCAATTTACCCAACACCACCTCCCGGCTAACCTGGATTTCACTCAGTTCCTCCATCTTATTTGACCCCTGTTCCACTGCTATTTCCGGCAGATTATTTATGTCTTCCTTAGTGAAGACAGAACCAAAGTAGTTATTCAATTGGTCTGCCATGTCCTTGTTCCCCATGATCAATTCACCTGTTTCTGACTGCGAGGGACCAACATTTGTTTTAACTAGTCTCTTTCTCTTCACATATCTATAAAAACTTTTGCAGTCAGTTTTTATGTTCTCTGCCAGTTTCCTTTCATAATCTATTTTCCCTTTCCTAATTAAGCCCTTTTTCCTCCTCTGCTGGATTCTGAATTTCTCCCCGTCCTCCGGTAGGCTGCTTTTTCTGGCAAATTTGTATGCCTCATCTTTTGTTTTTATACTATCCCTGATTTCCCTTGTTATCCGTGGATGCACCACCTTCCCCGATTTATTCTTTTGCCAAACTGGTATGAACAAGTTTTGTACTTCATCCATGCAGTCTTTAAATACCTTCCATTGCATATCCACTGTCAACCCTTTAAGAATCACCTGCCAGTCTATCTTGGCCAATTCACATCTCATACCTTCAAAGTTACCTTTGTTCAAGTTCAGAACCCTTGTTTCTGACTTAATTTTGTCACTCTCCATCCTAATGAAGAACTCAACCATATTATGGTCACTCTTGCCCAAGGGGCCATGCACAACAAGACTGATAACTAACCCTTCCTCATTACTCAATACCCAGTCTAGAATAGCCTGCTCTCTCATTGGTTCCTCCACATGTTGGTTGAGAAAACTATCCCGCATACATTCCAAGAAATCCTCTTCCTCAGCACCCCTGCCAATTTGATTCACCCAATCTACATGCAGATTGAAGTTACCCATTATAACCGTGTTACCCTTGTTGCACGCATTTCTAATTTCCTGTTTGATACTATCCCCAACTCCAATACTACTGTTAGGTGGCCTGTACACAGCTCCCACTAGCGTTTTCTGCCCCTTAGCATTTCGCAGCTCTTCCCATATCGATTCCACATCCTCCACACTAATGTCCTTCCTTTCTATTGCATTAATCTCCTCCCTCACCAGCAACGCTACCCCACCTCCTTTTCCTTTTTGTCTATCCCTCCTGAATATTGAATATCCCTGGATGTTCAGCTCCCAGCCTTGGTCAGCCTGGAGCTATGTCTCCGTGATCCCAACTATAGCATAGTCATTAATCACTATCTGCACCATCAACTCATCCACCTTATTACGAATGCTCCTCGCATTGAGACACAAAGCCTTCAGGCTTGTTTTTACAACACTCTTACTCCTTATACAATTATGTTGACAAGTGGCCCCTTTCACATCGATCCCTATTACACTTGGCCATACCCTCCTATCCTTTTGTGAGCTTTCTTTCCCGTTAATTCTGGGGTCATTAACCATCCCTTTACTCTCTTTCCCTTTAACTCCGCCCTCAACTATCCCATTTGACACCCCAATATAGTCAGTCGGTATGGAGTGCTGGACATTGATCTGTTTGCATCTGGATTGAATCACCAATTGCCCAAATACGTGTCTTGGGAACACAATCCAGGGCAGTAGCGGTGGATGCTTTGTCGCTACACTGGGGGAATACGTTCTTTTATGCTTCTCCCCCATTCTGTCTGATTGGGCAATGTCTCAAGAAAATAGCGCAAGACGCTGCCAAAGGCATTTTGGTGGTGCCAAATTGGCCTACGCAGTCATGGTTCCCATTGATGCTAAAAATGATTATTGAACCATGTATGACGATTCCTAGTTGTGACAATTTGTTGACACAACCAGTAACAAAAGAAATTCATCCATTGCATGATCATATGAATTTGTTAATCTGTAGGTTCTCTCCAGACCATTGCAAGAGTTTGAACTGTCGGACAGGACCATGGATGTTATAGATGCAGCTTGGAGGAATAGCACTAAAAAACAATATATGTCGCATATAAGGAAATGGGAAGCTTTTTGTACACAGTCAAAGGTATCTTATTATACTGCAAACATTTCAAATGTATTGCACTTCCTTGCTGGGTTACATTTTGATGAGCATTTGAGTTAGAGTGCTATTAATTGTGCTCATAGTGCTTTGTCGTCCTACTTAGGACAAATTTCTGATCGAGATTCAGTTGGGTCTCACCCATTAGTATCCCGATTCATGAAAGGAATTTTTAATAAAAATCCTCCCAAGCCCAGATATACAGAAATTTGGGATGTTAGCATTGTTCTCACTTTGCTTAAGCAATGGACTCCAATTACTTCAATGTCTTTGCAGAAGTTAACATTCAAGGTAGTAATGTTAATGGCATTGGTATCAGCTCAAACAGTACAAACTTTGCAATTGTTACGGTTGGATTGCATGCATGTGGCTGCAGATAGCATTGTGTTTTATGTTTATGACCTGATCAAACAAAGCAGACCGGGGAGAACTGGAGCTAAGGTAATGTTTAAAGCATATCCTATCGATGAAACATTGTGTGTAGTTAAGCATTTAACTCAATACATTGAAGTAACCAAAAATCTCAGAGTTTCTGAGAAAGCGTTATTGATAACGCACAAAAAACCACACACAAAAGTTTCAGTTCAAACCATTTCTAGATGGTCAAAACAGGTTTTGGATCTAGCAGGAATAGACACTGATGTGTTTAAATCTCACTCCACTAGGGCGGCAGCTACGTCCGCGGCGAAGGTACAGGACGTACCACTTGATCAAATTTTAGAGGCCGCAGGGTGGTGTAGAGAAGAAACGTTTTCAAAGTTCTACGATAAACCTGTTGTCACGGTGCCAGGATTTGGACACGCAGTACTGGGTTCTCTTTAAATGCTTGTTTTGTTTTATATTATCGATTTATATTATCGATTTATGTTACCATTGACATCATTATCATTTTTCCTTTTGTAAAATTTTCCCCTACGATAGAGGGGTTATTATTAAAAAATTGTTCTTTTTTATGATTAAAGGACTTATTACATAAATTGTAACAATGTTTTAAAATACTATTTACTCACTACTGTTTTGACTAAACAGCGAGTCGTATGGAATGAATCTACGACATAAAAAACACAGAGCTTTAAAATCTTCACGTAGTCACTCACGTGACTCTGAAGTAAAATAGTAAGATTAAACGAGAACTTACCTGTTCAAAGTTTGATCTTTATTTTATGAGGAGTTATGATGAGGGATTACGTGCCCTGCGCTCCCAACCCTCATAATATAAATGATCATCTGGTAGTTCTAGTCTATGTTGAGCCTTACTATCTTTCTCCGGCTATTGGTTCTGTGTTTTTCATGCCGCTGCTTTGAAGTATGCCGATCCAGCGCCAGGCGGGGCTTCTTCACGTAATCCCTCATCGTAACTCCTCATAAAATAAAGATCAAACTTCGAACAGGTAAGTTCTCGTTTAATCTTACTATTTCTCCACACCTAATGAAACAAACCTTTGTTCTGAGATCTACAGTTGCCTCAAGTCCTCATTTCCAATTAAACATTTACACAAATAAACTCAGCCCTCTGCCAATGTATTTTAGTGCCACTGAATTAACTGTTTTCTTTAGTGTGGTTCCAGAGTAGAGTTAGCATGGGCTGGCTTTGGGCAGACCAGATGGTACCTGAAATTTTGATTAGTAGCTGGAGAAGGTGTAACACCTACTTTAGGTGTGGGCACTCCCCACAGATTTGTTTATTTTTCATTGGTATTTAGGACATGGCTACTGCCACCAACGCCAACATTAATTGTTCCTGTAAAGCTGCTCTTGAAAAATGGATGGTCATCTTTTTTGAACCACTGTAGTCCTTCCAATGGAGGAATTCTCACCATGTTGTTGAGATGGGAGTTCCAGGTCTTAGACCCAGCAAAATGAAGAACAAATTAGTTTAGTTTTAGTTTAGTTTAGTTTATTGTCACGTATACCGAGGTACAGTGAAAAGCTTTTGTTGTTGCTAAGCAGCCAACGGAAAGACAATACATGATTACAATCGAGCCATCCACAGTGTACAGATACACGATAAAGGGAATGACGAATAATGTTTAGTGCAAGATAAAGTCCAGTAAAGTCCAATTAAAGAAGGTCCAAGGATCTCCAATGAGGTAGGTAGTTGCTCAGGACTGCGCTTAACTTGTTAGTACACTGGTTTGGCTATAGATATAGCCAGGATACGATGGTATATGACAGCGATGAGAACCTGCAGTTGATGACATTCCCATGCTCCTGTTGCCTATATCCTTCCGACCATTAAACGTTCTTTACCAACATGGCAGGCACTACAACTGCAGCTTGCAATAAGCATGTACACCTTGCTTGTCCTATTGCAGGTGGGGGTGCCCAAAAAAATATACATGCTGATTTTTAAATTCTCTTACCACTGCCTCACAGCATTAGAGACCCAGGTTAGATCCTAACCTTGGATGGTGTACATGTGAAGTTTGTGCATTCTCCCTGTGACTGCATGTGTTTCTTCTGGGTGCTCCGGTTTCCTCCCACATCCCAAACACGTGTGGGATTCTAGGTTAGTTTGCCTCTAAACAAAAATGTGCCGAGTATGTAGAGAGAGGATGAGCAAGTGGTGCAACGTAGAACTAGTGTGAATGGGTGATCGATGGTCCTCATGGACTCGGTGAACCGAAGGGCCTGTTTCCAGGCTGTAGCTCTCAAGCTAAAACCATAAACCTTTTGTAGTTGACCATCATACTCTATCTTCAATTCCTAAACCAGTTTCAAATCTAAGCAGTAAAAGCCTTTAATCTTATGAACCTTAACCTTCATAGCCTTTCCTTTCTTAGAAAGTAAAAAACATTTGAGTCTAATTATTTTTAAAATAATTCAAAATTCTTCCCTGGCAGATACCTCCCAATGACACGAGGATCACAAATATTGAAACATGCATTCCCTTCTTCCGTTCGGCTCCTGCTTGTGGCACTGGCGAACTTGGCTCAATCTTTGGAGATGTGAACACTCGCCAGCAGATGAATGCTGTCACCAGTTACCTTGATGTCAATGAAGTCTACGGCAGCAGCGACTGTCTGGCCAACAAGCTCAGAAACCTGGCCAATGAAGATGGTCTGATGGCAGTGAACCAGCAATACTCTGACAATGGACGAGAATATCTACCATTCAACAACTTTTCAAATAACCTTTGCGGCAGCATTGGGGATTCCTGTGGCATCAGCCCAAACGCTACTCCATGTTTTATTGCTGGTGAGTATCACCGCAGGAGCACATTGCTTCACAAATCATCTTTATTTTCACTTGCACTATTGCTCCCTGCACATGGAATTTAAAACAAAATGTGTCAGGAGACATTGGCCGAGTAGTTTGCTGGCAAGTTTAAAACAGGTGCCCCGGTGAAAGGCTGCTTTATATTCCGTTCTGGAATTTGCCAGCCAACATATTGTTTAAGGCAGCAAAAGATGTGCCAATTTCAAAGCTATTGTCTCCTATATCCCTCAATATCTATTAGTCTCTCATGGCAGGTTTTTAGTAGTTAGGCTCTTCCTTAGAGCTCCCATCAATCTTAAAGGCTAATTTGACCGTGCCGCAACATAGCAAAATTTCACCTATCCATGTTCTCCAGAGAGCTGGCTGACCCGTTGAGTCACTCAGCACTTTGTGTCTTTTTTTCCCTATCTATTGTTGAACGGTTTAAGGAAAGGGTCCAAAACTAATCAATATTTCTGCTTTTGTTACTTTGAATAGGTCTGTATAAGATAATACCAGGTTCACTTTTATTGGGCCCAACCAAAGTGGAGTAAAAAAAACTTTCCAATTTCCACATTTCCTTACAAGCTATGACGCACTTTGAGTCACTCTGTGGCAGGCATAGAAACCCATCAATCCATATTTCCTCACCCAGTTACAACAAAATAAATAAGAGAATATATGCCTTCACATCAATATGATTGAATCGAATGATTGAAGGATTATTGGGATGAACCACAGTCTTCCACAATGCACTTACGGTCCCAATGAAACTGCACCAATAGTAATTGTGAACTTCACCATGTCCACCACAGGCGATGTACGTGTGAATGAACAGTTGGCACTGTTGTCTTTCCACACAATGTTTCTACGGGAGCACAATCGCATCGCAAAAGAGCTGAAGAGACTGAACCCACACTGGGATGGGGATACAATATATCACGAAACGAGAAAAATCATGGGAGCTTTTCAACAGGTAAAGAAAAAATGTCACCAGTAAAGTAAAGGTTGTATGACAGACAGACTAATACTTAAATCTCAGCATGTGAAATTCAATTTGTTTAATTGGTTGCAGAATTTGATCATTTAACACTATTACCAAACTTGTTGGGATCACTATGTAATCCTTCAGAAGAGCCATTCCTATGTCTTACTTACATGTCAAGGCTGTTTCGTTGTGTAACAATTGTGTTTCATTAGATTACCTGGCATTCTCAGGTAATCTAATGATAGTCAATAAATACTCCTCCAACAAATGTTCAACAACATGAATTGGAAGCTTTACTGCACAATATAAGGATCAATCTGCTAAATATGCTACATATCAGTCCCTCTGAATTGTACGTAAGGCACTGGCCATATTCCATGATGAGAACCAATGTCACCTGATCACAGGAAAATGATAAAGAACAGGAAGAGAAGTCAGGTCATGTGCTTTCATTCAGAAATTACTTCATTTGAGGATTCAGTCTGTCGGTAAGAACAGCATTGGACATATGGTTCTGTGGACTGAAAGTCAGCCCTATAGTCAATAGTCAATAGTCAGATTTATTTGTCACATACACAATAAAGTGCAATTAAGTGAACTTGCCAGCAGTGGTACAATAAAAAAAGAACACACAATGCACAATGAAAATTTATCACAAACATCCACTACAGCATTCACCACTGTGGTGGAAGGTACAAAGTTCAGTCAGTCCTCCTCCATTTTTCCCTGTGGTCGGGACCATAAACCTCCGCAGTCGCCGCTGTGGGCGGCCAGATGTACAGGCAAGGTAAGTCCTGAATCAGTGCTTCCCTAGCAGAGAACGCGGCTTGAAGATGACGTAGGCTGCAGGCCGGTGGTCGGAGCTCTTGTCCAGGGATTCCCGGCGAGGGATCCCGCTCCGGATGGTAAGGAAGTAAGTCCCCGCCGCGCCCGCGGCAAGAAGCACCGCAGTCCGCAGCTTCAGGCTGCCGCGGGCCAGCGATTGGAGCACTCCCTTCTGGCAAACCCCAGCAAGGGCTCGCCCGCTCCGCAATGATAAATTCCACGCTACGCCCGCTGCTGAAGCTCCGGCCCGTCTCCGGGAAAGGCCGCAGCAATCCTTGTTGTTAGGCCGCGGGGGAGGCAACATGGTCGCCTCTACATGGAGGAGACGACCGAAAGCGGTACCCCCTTACCCCCCCACTCACCACCCCCCACACAAGACACACCAAGAGACATTAAAACAAACATTTGGACATACTAAAAAAACAAAAAAAGTAGAATTGACTAACACGCTGCCGTCTCGCGGCGCCCCACCGACCTACGGTCTTGGATGTTTAGGTGGAGTTTAGGCGTGCTCCCCGCGGATGCAGCGAGCCAGCTGGATGTCTTTGGGCATGATGGTGACTTGCTTGGTGTGGATGGTGCAGTATAGCCAGTGCAGTGAGTAGGACAGATATCTTTCAAAGAGAAAATGTAATGATTTCCAATTGGTTTTCTGTTTTAAATGAGGGCGCACTAATTCATGATTTTTCGCTGCAGATAATACATTACAGAGACTATCTTCCCCGCATAATTGGATCAGAAGCAATGGAGAGATTTCTCCCAGACTACCAAGGTTACAATGAGTCTGTTAATCTCAGTATTGCTAACGTTTTCGCAACAGCAGCCTTCCGTTTCGGACACACCACGGTTCGGCAAATGATATTCCGTCTTGCAGAAAACTACGAGGAGCATCCAGATTTCCCGAGTCTGCTCCTGCATCAGGCTTTCTTCGCTCCGTGGAGACTGATAAAGGAAGATAGGTAACACACCCTAATAGTACTGAGCTCAGCAGGAACCATTGCACTGATCCTGAGAGTGGGCACATATATAGGTAAGTGACTGGATTCTGGCTGTGATTAAATGAAGAGTAAAGTAGTGCTGAATATTGATGTGCCAATTATTGTTGCTATCTATGTCCCTACAATTTGCAAGGGTTAGAGAGCACTCCTTAAGTTCACCCTTTCTTCATTCTGAAGAGAGGGGAGCTTGAACGGGTGCAACAATTAGACTCTAGGGCAATTTGACTTGGCCTAGTCCAGAAATGTCTGGTGTTGCAATCAGGAGACAAACGTTCACTGATTTTATAAGCCTCAGCCCTGGAACCTTCTGACTGTTGTACTCATGGATGGACCCAGTGTCCTGAGATCATTGTGAGAAAGGGCAGAAGAGAAGAAAGAGAAAACAACTCTTCTAGTTTCTTGAAATTTCCTCTCAGGGATTCCCAGACTGTTAGATATTCATCCAACCAGACAGACATTGGGCTTAATAGAAATGAAATGTGGTTGGAAGGGAACAACGTCCTTTTGCTCTCAGGACCAGCTCCTACTTCCCTGACCGTCAAATCATTGAAATGGGGATTCTCCAAATGCAAATATCAGGAAAATCATACTTTCACTGCTTTATGGTTGCTCATAATCCAGGTCACGTTTGGACGAGTCATGTTGGGGGCATAAAACTTAATCGACCATCATTGACCGATTAGGGTGAATTGTCACCAACCCCGCACCCACAATACATTAGAATGGTAATCAGAATAGGAATGCCAACTAGAATTGGTTTGATAAAATCATCCGCGTCTATTTTATTTAAAAGATTTCTACTCTCCCACTTTAATAATGCTGTTGAACTTGGGCCTAAAATTCACATGTGGGAAGGAGTGGCTGCTTTAGCCTAATGGTTGTTCTCTCCAGTAGTGAAATACGTCACTGGTAGAATCAACGCTTCAGTCACATGCACCTAGATTTTATTTTATATTTTTAAATGGCGACAATTTTGAGGTAGTTGGGATGTAATAAGCCCCAAAGATTTTCTTACCTAAACTCCGCCTGGTAAAGGGATTAATATAGTTTTAGTTTTAGAGATACAATGCGGGAACATGCCCTTCGGCACACCGTGTCCACGACGACCATCGATCTCCGCACACTTACACTATCCTACACAAGTCAATTACCCTACAAACCCGTATATCTTTGGAGTATGGGAGGAAATTGGAGATCCCATAGAAAACCCACACAGGTCATGGGGAGAACGTCCAAACTCCCTACAGTCAAGCTCCCATGATCAGGATCAAACCTGGTCCCTGGCATTGTTAGGCAGCAACTCTACCACTGCACCACCGTGCCACACATGCTAGGTACTGTACGACTCTAATGGTGTCCAACATATCAAACCTTATCACGAAGCACACAATATTTCAGCTCAAATTGCCAGCTTTGAACATTAGCAACAGTACAAAAGCCAGCAAGCTGAATCTGTTCAGAGTCTACAGGTAGGAAATGATTAAGAGGTGAACATATATATATTTTGTATATGTTTATGTTTGTATATGTTTATATATATTTTTTAAATTTAAATCGTTTTTAATTATTTATATTTATAAAAATTATACAAAACCCCCTAAACTAGAGGAAAAAAAAGCAAAACTGGATCTGGGCTGCAAAGAATTTCAACAATTTAAGTCCCTGTTTGTCGTCAAGTCCGTTCCACCATATAAAGGTAAAATAATTATTATAACAGTTGGAGAGGGGACAATTTATATTGTGTAAAAATATAGGTTGGAAGAAAGAATTAGATATGATAGGATTCGATAAGAAAAAATCATTCAATCCAAAAAACTTACGAAATTGAAGCCATATTCGGAATGTATGTCTTATTATTGGGTTAGTCGTATATTTATTCAATCTCATAATTGTAAAAGCTAACGAGGCCGCTAGAATAGAAGCCAATGATAGCCCTTGCATAGAATCACGTTCAAGATTTATCCATCCTGGGCCATTGCTTCTGCATTTTTTGAAGGAGTGAGGTTTGGACACTGAGTAGGGAACTGGACGCCAGAGAACAACAGCTTCTGCATGGATTTAAATGGCACTGAGCGGTCTTATGGTGTTTGGGTTGGGGTGGAGTGGGGTGGGGAACAATAATGATGGAACATCAGTGATTGCCAAAGTTAATCTTGGCTGATGAAGGCTTAGTAGAATCTGCTGTCTGATGCATTACGTGATCAGAAATCCCAGTCTCTCACTTCACCAATAAGATTGGGTCAAGCTAATAATTTTTGTGCTACTCATTCGGAGATGTTTAACAATTGGCTCCCTCTACCATAACTGCACGTTGGAGAATTGGAGAAATCACTTGGAAGATGATCGTTAATGTGAATTTTTCTCCGTGTTTTGTAGGTGGAGTTGATTCCATTGTCAGAGGGTTGTTGAACAAACCTTCAAAACTACACACACAGACCAAGATGATGCACGATGAACTGCAAGAGAAGCTATTTCAGATGATTTCACAAATAGGGCTGGATCTGGGTGCTCTGAACATGCAGCGTTCCCGTGATCACGGACTAGCAGGTAGGGGGAATGTCGGCGGAGTTGAGTGTGACTCAAAAAAAAAATTGTCAAGATGGTGGTTAATACAACAAGTTTGTGACCTGGTAATCTAATGTTATGAAAATAGCAGATGCTGAAACCTGAAAATAAAACAGTATAGGTTGGCCAACCGCTCCTTACAGCCAATAAGCTCTAATCTAAGTAACAAACTAGTGAACCTCTTTTGCACCCTCTTTAAAGCCTTCACATGCTTCCTGTAAACCTGTGACCTTCTTGTAGTCCTGTGACCAGAACTGCGCACTGTACTCCAGATGTAGCTGAATCAAAGCAGATGCAATATGAGTTGCCCATTTTTATAATCAATGTCCCAACTGATAAAAACAAGTATATTGTATGCTTCCCCGACTGCCCTTGAGTTGTAGGGTGGACTGTGAGATCCCTCTGTACATCAGTGCTCCTAAGAGTCCTGCCATTTACTGTATACTTTGCCTCTTACTTTTGACCACCCTGTGCAAAATCGTACTCTTAACGTGATTAACGGCCATCAGCCTCTTCTCTGTCCAGATTTGCAATTTGTCGAGGTTCAGCTGTATCCTTTGATGGCCTTCCTGATTATCCAACCTCTGCAAATGTTTGTCTAATCTGTAAATTTGCTAATCAACCTACCTACATTTTTATCCAAATCATTTATATATAACAAAAGCAACAGAGGTCCCAGCACTGTTCGCTGCGCATCATCACTGGTAACAAGCCTCAAATTAGAATAACACCCCTTCACCATTACCTTCTGATGTTTATGGCCAAGTTAATTTTGAATTCAATTTACCAAGTCTCTGTGGATTACATGTGCCTTAATCTTCTGGATCAGTCTACCAGGTGGGATTTTGGCAAATACTTTACTAAAATCCATGTAGACAATGTCCATTGAGTATAGGAGTAAAGAGGTGCTTCTGTAGTTGTACAGAACCCTGGTGAGACCAGATCTGGAGTATTTGTGCAGGTTTGGTCTCCTAATTTGTGGAAGGACATCCTTGCTATTGAGGCAGTACAGCGTAGGTTCACGAGGTTAATCCCCGGGATGGCGGGTCTGTCATATGAGGAAAGAATGGAAAGACTGGGCTTGAATTCACTGGAATTTAGAAGGATGAGAGGGTATCTTATAGAAACATATAAAAATATAAAAGGACTGGACAAGCTTGATGCAGGAAAATGTTTCCCAATGTTGGGGGGAGGCCATTTAAAACTGAGATGAGAAAAAAAAAAATCACCCAGAGAGTTGTGAATTTGTGGAATTCTCTGCCACAGAAGGCAGTAGATGCCAATTCATTGGATGCATTTAAAAGAGAGTTAGATAGAGGTCGAGGGGCTAGCAAAATCAAGGGATATGTGGGTAGGCCAGGCACAGGTTATTGATTGTGGATGACCACCAATGATCACAATGAATTGCAGTGCTGGCTCGGAGGGCTAAATGGCCTCCTCCTGCATCTATTTTCCATGTTTTCATGTTTCTATGTTTCTACCCTCATCAAACATCTTTGTCATCACAAAAGTCTCAATTAAATTTGTAAGATATGACCTCCTTGCACAAAGTTAAGCTAAATATCGTTAATAAGTCCGTGGTGTGTACACCCTGTCCTTAAGAATCAACCCTATTTCCCTCTTTGGAACAACATAGTTATTCTCCAATCCTTAGGGAACTCACTTGTAGCTAAAGAGGATCTCTGTCAGGGCCCCAACAATCTCTGCATTTGTCTCTCTCAATATCCTGGGATGAATCCCATCGGATCCTGGAAACATCATGATTGAGGTTCTTCAAAACACCAAACACCTCCTCCTCCTCCTTGACAGCGAGATGGCATATAGTTTCAGCACACTCTTCCCTAATCTCACTCTATCCCATATCCCTCTCCTTTGTGAATACTAATGCAAAGTATTCACTTAGTATCTCACCCTCTTGCTCTGCCTCCAGGCATTCATTTCCTCCTTTGTCCTTGAATGGTCCTACCCTTTCCTAAATTACTCTCTTGTTTTTAATGTATATACAACATGCCTTGGGATTCTCCCGAATCCTACTCACCAAGGACATTTAATGCCTCTTTTAGCCTCCCTGATTCCACATTTATGTTCTTTCCTGTGCCCTTGTATTTCTCAAGGGCCCTGTCTGATTTCAGCTTCTTAAACCTCAGATATGCTTCCTTTTTCTTTTCAACCAAATTTACATCTTTTGTCGTCCGAGGATCCCAAATTGTGCACTCCTTGTCTATCTTCCTCATTAATCTATCAACCAGACAGCTCATTAAAAGAAAAAAATCACCTTCGTAAACTTGGTCCCACCCAATCAAAGAACTTCTCTTGTCCGATCCATTTCTCCCTCAACCTCTCCTTATGTGAAAACTAACTTGTTTTTTTTTTCTTTTTCCGCTCTGATGAGGAGTCAGCAACCTGAGACATTAACTCTTGTTTCTTTCTCCGCAGATTAGTTTTTCTCCATTTTCTATTTTAATTTCACTTTATTGGCTAATGTAGCCATTTGGAACATATTGAACTCACTTGGAGAGAATTGACGGAACATTAACAGCAAAATGTTAACTACTGAGCAGTTACCTAGCAAATGTTTACTTTGTGGATAACTTACTGAAGAGATATGAAAAAGTATTTAGTACTGTTTACTTGAAATCTTTTTTAACTTAGTAGCGTTTACTGCGGAATATTCATTGTGTACATTTACAGCTGAATGTTGAATTAGACGTATTGGGAATAGCAGATTCACGAATAAAAATTACCGTCGTTACTTTGTTAAATGCAGGGAATATTCACACCGAAAAGTCACAAAATTAGATCAATTATTTCCAATCTTTATGGAATAAAGATAAGGAATACCTACTGTCTAAGACACCAGTGGAACCATCACTTCGCTTTGAGTTGTGCCACTGGATATATTGTTCCTCAGAGAGGGAGCTGCTGTTTAGTGTTAGATCCAAACTCTGTTAGTTTCAATATTCCCTCAGAACAAGAGGATAGCAAGACCTGTCACCTACATCATACCATAAAGTGCTGACAATAGGACTTGGAAAAATAATTCAATAACTGAATGTGCTTATTCTAATATTTTGGCAGGATAATTGCTGTCTATTGCTTTGTTACTGCAGTGATATAACTACAGAATAATTATTGCACATATTCTAATTTCTACAGTGAATACTGCATTGTGGTTTCTGTTTATCAGATAGCACTGCAAGGATCACTGAATATCACTGTGATTACTATGTAATTAATCCAGCAAGATAACGGTAATTACCTTTATTTCTGCAGTGTATAGAATGTTTAATTGCTGTGTATATTCTGCAACGGCTTCAGAGAGATTACCACATGTTTTAAATACATTGTGCTGCAAAACATTTGCAACACAAATTACACAGGAATTATCTTTTGGTTGTGTAAAATGACAGTGATTTAAAAGACTTGTTTGTTCCATGGACTTTGAGAATAAATTAACGGATTTGGATGAAACAGTCAATGATGTATGGCCTTAAATCTTTGGCCCACAAATCCACTCCCTATTGAGGAGGAACAATGAAGAAGCTGTCCACCCCCATCCCCCTCCTCCTCCCTAATCCCCTACCTCACCCCACTTCTCTCAATTTAAGGTGAACTAAAATTAAAAGATAGAGATTCCACCAACCCTTCCACACGCTTCTATTTTATTCATTTCAAAGGGGCACCACCACAGATTTGGCTAAAATATGTTTTGCTCTGAATTTCGCAGGTTACAATGCATGGAGGAGATTCTGTGGTCTTTCACAACCCAGGGACGAGTCTGAACTATCTGAAGTGCTCAACAATAGCGAACTTGCAAGAAAGTTCATTGATCTCTATGGGACACCAGACAACATTGAACTTTGGATAGGAGGAATCTCTGAACCATTCGTGGAAGGAGGGAAAGTTGGCCCTTTGTTGGCCTGCTTGTTAGGACACCAATTCCAGAGCCTGAGAAATGGAGACAGGTAATGTGCAACATTAGCACAATTGAAAGCTTTGACATTCATTGAATCCTTGCCTTGTGGATCTGAAATCAGAACCCAAAGACCTTTTGGATTATGTCTTGGATTTTATTAGTGTCATTTAGTGTGTCGTGGTATTGAACCTGTTGAGCATGGGATGACTTCGAAAATGGGGAAGACAAATATATACACATCAAAGGTCAATGATCAGATAGTATGCTGATCATTAACTGACGACATAATGATTCAAGACAACAGAAGGTGAAGACTCTGCCAAGCCTATGCAGTATTTTCTCTCTTGTTTGGGTTTTGGCCAGTGCCACCAAGGATAATGTCCATTGCCCTTCACCAATTGCCCTTGAAAAGATGTTAGTGAGATACTGCCTGAAACCACTATAATCCTTCTGAAGAAGGTATTCTCGGGGGACTGGAAGATGTTGGTAGAGTAACTTGGGCAAGGAACTGCAGTGCATTTTGTGGGTGGGTTACACTGCAAATGTGCACCAACGGTGAAGGGAATGCATGATTCGGGTAGCTGATGGGGTGCCAATGATGTCGGCCCCTTTGGCCAAGGATACAGTCAAGCTTATTGAGAGCTGTTGGCACAACATTCATGCTGACAAACTGAGAAGAGTCTATCATACTGCAGGGTATGCCTTGTTGTGTCCTCCACCCACCTTACTGCAGGTTACCTAGTCTCTCACCTGCTCTTGTAACCACAATATTTATGCGATTACTCTAGTTGGGGTTTGGATTTAGCAAAATTGGGTTGAGAGGGAAAAATCGATAAGCCGTGATTGAAGGACGGAGAAGACAATGGGCTAAATGGCCTAATTCTGCTCCTAAGTGTAATAGTCTTATGGTGAAAGTCTCAGTTATTCAAGTTCCAGTGCACATCAGAGTAACTGGTTAGACTCTCTCTTGTTGAGGGCTGATACTTTTGTGGTTACTATTTTACTTGCCATGTATCAACCCATGTCTGAATGTCGCCCAACTAACGCTGCATTAAGGCATAGACTGTTGTATTTGCTGAGGAGTTGAAAATGTAATTGAATCACCAGCAAACATCCCCATTTCTGACCTTAGGATGGACGGAAGGTAGTTGGCAAAGCAGATGAAAATGGTTGGGTCTTTTTCACTGTCCTGAGGGATTTCTGCAGTGAATGGTCTTGGACTGGGATGTGTGACCTCCATTAACTACATCCACTCTTGTGTGTGAGATGTGACTCTTGCCTTTGAAGTATTTTTCCCAGGATGGACACTGACTATGGTTCTAGCAGGATGCCCTGATATCACACATGGTCAAATATTGCCTTGATGTCAGTGCAGTCATTCTCATCTTTAGAATTCAGTTACTTTGTCTATATTTGAGCGAAAGCTGAAATGAGGTCTGGAGTTGTGGTTCCAATGAAACTGAAATTAGGGGTATTATTGAGTAGGTCACTGGAAAGTAAGTGTTACATAATTGCACTGCCAATGATACCTTCCTCACTGAGAGTTGAGAGTAGACTGATAGGATAGCAGTTAGCCAGACTGAGTTTGTCCTGCTTTTTGTAAATGGTACACATCCAAGCAATTTCCACATTGTTGATGGATGCCCATTTGTGACAATACTGAAAGAGGTGGCTCGAGGCACAGCTAGTCCTGGGACACAGTTTATACAGTGAGCAATTGTTGTTGGATCAGCAGATTGAGAAACCAGTTCTGTATCTTAAATTGTAGAGAGAGGAAAATCGCACTCTCCGCTATACTCCATGTCAACATACTGCCTAAATGTGTCCACCCTTCTGTGTAGCCATTGACCGTGGGCTCATTGAATCGGGATACTTTCCCTGTACCTTTTGAGGCTTGGCAATAATGTTTCTTTTTTTGTAGGTTCTGGTGGGAAAATGAAGAAGTGTTTACGAAGAGACAGCGCAAGGCTCTCACTGAGATTTCCATGTCCAGGATAATCTGTGATACCACCGGGATTGACTTACTTCCTCGAAATGCATTTAAATTCAGTTCCTCTACCGAAGGTTATGTACGCTGCAATAAAATACCGCAAGTGGACCTGAAACCCTGGAAGGAGAAGGTGAAAGGTACAATATATGAGTGCATTGCACAGACTCCACAGCCTAATATCACCATTCCTGTACATTTGGCTATAAAACGAACCAACAATGTTGGACCGAGATGGTTAAAAGATGAGAGCTAGTGCTAAATCCCATTAACCATTTCCTTCTTTAGCAATTCCGATATTTTATTAAATGATGTTTACTTCCTTCTGCCTCTTATTTTCTCAGCTTTTATGACTGGGAAAAAAGGGAAAATAGGATTTGAAAAATTGCATTTAAAAAGAGGTATAAGCACCAAAATCTGTAGATCAATAATACTCTCTGGTGTATGATTATCAGCACAGCTTATTGCCACATTTATGTTCCACATTCTCGGCTGGTTTGAATCATTTATCTACTTTTCCCTTCTCTTTACCTTGACAGTTTGTTTCTTCACAGCCTCAGTATGTTGTTACTACTTCCTTGAAATGTCTTCAAATGTTACAGTGATCACACACTTCTGTTCTCATAATTAATATCTGCTTGCCCCCTTTACAGATCTCCCTTGTGGCCAGGTGCCTAAGGTACCGAATGCCATTTTCTCCACATGCAATTCCTCAGTCAAGTACACTTGCCAACGTGGATTCAGTTTAAAGGGAGCTCAGGTGATAAACTGTGGGAAGAACAAAAAGCGGGAGAGTGTACCGCCTCGCTGCTCAGGTAAGAAATGGACTCAAGTCCCTGGAGAGAGTGCTCCAAAGTGATCTGAGAAAGGATTAAGCATGGCACAAAGGTATCCATTCTCATCGTCATTATCTGAGCACAAAACTGGCAGGATGGATAATCTGCCTTATCTTCATCCTGTTGAAATCAACAAGAGGTAACAAATGTAAGATTAACACCAAGGCAGTGAAAAAGAAAATCGACCCAAACATTATAACATTTTGAACACTGTATGTTTCGCACAACCATTCTCAGAAACCTGAAAATCCTCCATCACATTTATTAACTGAGAGAGAGCTAGATAGGGCTCTTAAAAATAGCGGTCAGTGGATATGGGGAGAAGGCAGGAACGGGGTACTGATTGGGGATGATCAGCCATGATCACATTGAATGGCGGTGCTGGCTCGAATTGCACCTATTGTTTATTGTCTATAACATGAAATTCAAATATAAATTTCTCCACATTCACAATCCACTGGATTAAATTCTTCTGTAAATAATACTGTTATGCTACAATTTCAAGGAACTAATGCACTTTTCTCTATGACAACAAATCTCCCCTTCCACAGCAAGCATATTCATTGAAAATACACAAAAACTCAGCAGGACAGGCAGCATCTCTGGAGAGAAGGAATGGGTCGATCAGAGATGATGCCATCTCATCAAGTCATAGTCATAGAGTGATACAGTATGGAAACAGGCCCTTCTGCCCAACTTCCACACACCGGCCAACATTGTCCCAACTACACTAGTCCCACGTGCCTGCGCTTCGTCCATATCCCTCCATACTTGTCCTATCCATGTACCTGTCTAACTGCTCATTTAATGTCGGGATAGTCCCAGCCTCAACTACCTCCACTGGCAGCTTGTTCCATACACTCACCACCATTTGTGTGAAAACGTTACCCCTCAGATTCCTATTAAATCATTTCCCCTTCACTTCAAATCTATGTCCTCTGATCCTCTATTCCCCTACTCTGGGCAAGAGATTCTGTGCATCTGCCCGATCTATTCCTCTAATGATTTTATACAATCACCATATATAAAATCACCCCTCATCCTCCTACGCTCCAAGGAATAGAGACTCGGCCTATTCAACCTCTCCCCATAGCTCAGACCATCTATCCTGGCAACATCCTAGTAAATCTTTTCTGAACCCTTTCAAGCTTGACAATATCTTTCCTATAACGTGGTGCCCAGAACTGAACACAATACTAAATGCGGTCTCACCAACGTCTTATACAACTGCAACATGACTTCCCAATTTATACAAATGCAACATGACCTCTGCAGTTCATTGTCAAGCATATTCATTGCATCATTCCACCTTATGTTCATTTCATGAAGCTGTGGCTCAGATGTTAAAATCTCCCAGCTCTCACAATGTGAATGATTGGAATGATTTCCTGATCACCCCTGCCCCCAAATGTCCTTTTCCTTATCTGGGTTAAATATCATCACTGGGTGAAAGTAGTCTCCGTTGTTTTGCTTTGTTTTCGGGAAAGTTTTTACATTGGCTCTAAATGATAAAAGCAACAGTCTTAAATGATTCAAGGAATGTGGAGATAAATATGGTGATTTTACTCCTCAGAACCCGAGGAGACAAATGCTGAAAAGGAAAAGAAACAGCAGCGGACCGAAAAGGGGAAATAACACATAGATGAAGATGATCAAATGAGATGTCAGTATGTATCTCAGCCTTGGGAAAAGAGCATGACCTGTTGATTATTTTACTGAAGACTTGGATATTATGGTTTATAAAAATCCTTTTTAATTCCTGGTGTAAGCAAAAATATTTTTCTGGGAGAATTTAGACAAAGCAGTTGGAGCAAATTCGCATCATATTAGTCATACAACTCATGAATGGTAGAGTATTCAAACTCTCAACCGCAAAGGCAACCTGCATGCACTCACATCTTGCATGCTATACCACCCATGAAGTTATCAGTCTCAGTCAGGCTTATGACTTCCGTTTGTTCTCCAAATTCTGAACTTGGTCCCAGAATCTTTCTGCAATCTCAGGTTTTGGTTCGGAGGTAAATCACTGTTTCCAAGACCCATCACCCTCCAATTCCTTCTGTTCTCTTCCAATGACACGCTGATAGGCCAATGCAACTCCATCCCATTCTGGCTACCTTCATCCTGTTGCAGCTGGACTATTGGTTGACATAGTATTACCTCAATTTTCCACTTGACCATTCTAGTTATTAATATTGAAAGGAAAACAACAAAATGCTGGAGTAACTCAGCAGATGAGGCAGCATCTCTGGAGAACATGGATGGGTGACGTTTCGGATTGGAAAGGGTCCTTGTTTCTATATTCATACATTCATTCCCCTCCTTGGTTGCATGACCAAGTCTCATCACTTGGAAACTTCACTGTTTTAATTTGGGTCTCTTGATTAATCCTACCCTTTTCATTGATCTCCAGTTACTAAAGTACCACCTCGTTCTGTGAAAGCTGTTGGCTACAGGTCTTCTGGGGTCAATGATTTCTCTGGGGCAGATCCTTAATTAACTCTGATGTCCTTTTTCAATTGACATCCATACTTTGCAATGTGATTTGCAATCTCATTTGCTCATAAATACCCAATTTGAGTTGATTGTTAATATGCTTAAAGCAGGCACGTGCCGTGAGTAACTACTCAGGGTAGGCAGTCAGCTGTCTTAAAAAAAAATCTTAAACCGCACATGCGCAGATTGTTCTCTTCGTAAAAAAAAAAGTAACAATTCAATTTTCCCAAGGCTTCTCAATCTCCTTCATTTTTTAATTACTGAATGGGTGTGGGACGGAGGATGAAGGCAGGTGGAGAGATGGTGGGAAAAACGGGGGCACACCGGGACATTGAATCAGTTGTCATCTTATTGAATGACAATACTAATTCAAGGGTCCAATTGGAGGGAGAGCTCCTTTCACAGCATGTGGAGAGTCTGCACCAGAGGTTAAAGATGCGAGAAGGCAGAAGTGTTGAGAAGGAGAGGGTCGAAGATCATATCAGTAACTCACTCACCACTGCCGCAGCGCTCCGGGCATGGACAGCAGAACTGGCCGCCACTTCCGGGGATAGAAGCAGCTTGGGTGCGAGCGGCCGCCGGGACCCGACAACAGAACCGGCTGCCCTTCAGCGCCTTCTGACCACCTCTGGCAGTGCTCTTCGTCTGAACATCTCTCACCTGCTGCTCGCCGGCTTCGCTCATGTCAACCGCGTCCCGCAAATCCTTAAATTCCCACAGCCAAGTAACCTCAACTGGTCCCGTGAACGTGCTGTCGGAATTTAAAGATTTGCGGGAAGCTGGCCGGCGAGCGGCAGGTGAGAGATGTTCAGATGGAGAGCACTGCCAGCGGTGAGTGGGGACCAGCAGAAGTGGCTGAAGTGGCAGAAGTGGCAGGGTCCCAGCGGCCACTCGCAGTCACCCGAACTGCTTCCTTCCTCGGAAGTGGCGGCCAGTTCTGCTGTCCGTGCCTGGAGTGCTGCGACAGCCACCCAAGCTAATTCACTCCCTGGCCACAATAAAACCATATAGCAATTACAGCACGGAAACAGGCCATCTCGGCGCTTTTATTCCGTGCCGAACACTTACTCTCACCTAGTCTCATCTACCTGCACTCAGACCAGAGCGTGGCAAGTGGGTTACTGACCCCAATCCCCTCCTTCACAACGCTAGACTCCCCAAACACTGTGAACGGAGCTCTCCCCCCACCCCGGGAAATACAGTATTTAAAAACATAAAGCACCAAGAAATGCACTTACCACGTTATTGGTACATTAAGTCCATTCTTCACTCTTTGTTTCCTGAGATACACTTAAAATAATGGCAATCCACATTTGAAAATCCCGCCAAGAAACTCGCGCTGCGCCTGCGCAGTAGGCTGCTGCGCATGCGCAGTGCTGCAAAGGCAGAATTTCAGCTGCCTTCAGCTCCCCTTGAAACTGACGGCTCAAGCAGCACTGACGGCACGTGGGCTGCACAGACCTTCGCGTGTTACAAGTGCTGCGGATGAAAGGCACAGAGAATTATGCCTACCTAGGAGATCGATCTCTTAGATAGGCATAATTCTCCCATGCCTTTACTATTTATATTTAATAATTGCCATTTCATAATTTTAGTCAGGGTAAGCAGTGCCTACCTTGCCTACCCTGACGGCACGTGCCTGGCTTAAAGGTTTATATTAATAGGTGGATGGGTAAAATTGCAAAATGCATTCTATTCATATTACAAATGAGTGATTGTAGCGAATAAAATTTAAATGTAATAACTTGTCAGGAGTGTGACGTTTATTTCAAAAGCTTTATTGTATGAAATTTGCAATCATGATGATATGAATTTTGAAATAAAATAAAATTAGCTCACACATATTTGCTGATTATCACACTTTTTGTTTCCTTTCTATTTTTACAGATGGAAATATATGATAATGATTTATTTTAATCTGTCAATATAAAAAATGTATGAAGTGAACTGGGAAGCCAATACCAGACCATTGTGATGCCTTGTAGGTTTTAACATACTCCCTACTGTGTTGGATTTATTGGAGAGAGATCAAATCTAAAATTAATGATCATTCACAGAGTTTGGCATCAAGCTGTCCTTATAACTTTGAGGTAAATGGAAGTCACAGGGAAAAAATTCTCCATCAGCTAAGGTCAAAGAATGCTAGCTCAAAGAATGAGAGCTGTGCTGTTTGGGGGGCAGTCACCTTAACCTCTGTGCAACACATTGGAAATTCCTGAGTAGTGCCCGAAATCCAACATCTACAGTTGTTCCATCAATAAAGTTTGGGTGATTATATTCACTGAAGCACAGTCCAGTTACATTCACAACATTCACAACTAAATAATGTAGCTGTCTGTTCTCCCATTAGGAGGTAGTGACCATAATATGATAAGTTTTCATCTCCAATTTGAGAGGGAGAAGGGTAAATCAGAGGTGTTAGTATTTCAGTTGAACAAAGGGGACAATGGAGCCATGAGGGAGGAACTGGCCAAAGTTGACTGGAAAGATACTCTAGCACGGATGACAGTGGAACAACAAAGGCAGGTATTTCTGGAAATAATACAGAAGGTCCTGGATCAGTTCATTCCAAAGAGGAAGAAAGATTCCAACGGGAGTAAGGGGCGACCATGGCTGACAAGGGAAGTCAGGGACAGAATAAAAATAAAAGAGAAGAAGTGCAACATAGCAAAGATGAGCGTGAGCCAGAGGATTGGCTAACATTTAAAGAGCAACAGAAGAGGCAATACGGCGAGAAAAGATAATGTGCGAAGGTAAGCTAGCCAAGAATATAAAGGAGGATAGTCTTTAGGTAGTTAAGACCAAAGTTGGACCCTTAAAGACTGAAAAAGGTGAATTTATTATGGGGAACAAGGAAATGGCAGATGAGTTAAACAGGTACTTTGGATCCGTCTTCACTAAGGAGGACACAAACAGACTAGTGGTCAGAGGATCTGGGGTGACGGAGGAACTGAAGGAAATCCACATTAGGCAGGAAATGGTGTTGGGTAGACTGATGGAACAGAATGTTGATAAATCCCCAGGGCCCGATGGTCGGCATCCCAGGGTACTTAAGGAAGTGGCTCTAGAAATCGTGGACCCTTTGGTGATAATTTTCCAATGTTCTATAGATTCAGGATCAGTTCATGTGGATTGGAGAGTAGCTAATGTTATCCCAATTTTTAAGAAAGGCGGGAGAGAGAAAACAGGGAATTATAGACCAGTTAGCCTGACATCGGTGGTGGGGAAGATGCTGGACATAAAAGATGTCCAATCATAAAAGATGAAATAGCGGCACATTTGGATAGCAGTAACAGGATCAGTCCGAGTCAGTGTGGATTTACGAAGGGGAAATCATGCTTGACTAATCTTCCGGATTTTATGAGGATGTAACTCGGAAAATGTCCAAAGGAGAGCCAGTGGATGTAGTGCACCTCGACTTTCAGAAAGCATTTGATAAGGTGGCACATAGGAGATTAGTGGGCAAAATTAGGGCACATGGTATTGGGGGTAGAGTGCTGACATGGATAGAAAATTGGTTAGCAGACAAGAAACAAAGAGTACAGATTAACGGGTCCCTTTCAGAATGGCAGGCAGTGACTAGTGGGGTACGGCAAGTCTCGGTGCTGGGACCACAGCTGTTTACAATATACATTAATGATTTACATGAAAGGATTCAAAGTAATATGTGAACTGTGAGGAAGATGCTATGAGAATGCAGGGTGATTTGAACAGGTTGTGTGAGTGGGCAGATGCATGGAAGATGAGGTTTAATGTGCATTAATGTGAGGTTATCCACTTTGGTAGCAAAAACAGGAAGGCTGATTATTATCTAAATAGTGTCAAATTGGGATAAGGGGAAGTACAACAGGATCTGGGGATCCTTGTTCATCAATGAAAGGCGATGAAAGTAGTCAATGAAAGTAAGCATGCAGGTACAGCAGGCAGTGAAGAAAGCCAATAGTATGTTGGCCTTCATAACAAGAGGAGTTGAGTATAGGAGCAAAGAGGTCCTCCTGCAGTTGTACAGGTCCCTAGTAAGACCACACCTGGAGCATTGTGTGCAGTTTTGGTCTCCAAATTTGAGGAAGGACATTCTTGCAATTGAGGGAGTGCAGCGTAGGTTCACAAGGTTAATTCCTGGGATGGCTGGACAGTCATATGCTGAGAGAAAGGAGTGGCTGGGCTTGTATACTCTGGAATTTAGAAGAATGAGAGGGGACTCGTATTGAAACATATAAGATTATTAAGGGTTTGGACACGCTAGAGGCAGGAAACATGTTCCAGATGTTGGAATAGTCCAGAACCAGGGGCCACAGATTAAGAATAAGGGGTAAGCCATTTAGAACGGAGATGAGGAAACTCTTTTTCACACAGAGAGTTGTGAGTCTGTGGAATTCGCTGCCTCAGAGGGCGGTGGAGGCCGGTTCTCTGGATACTTTCAAGAGAGAGCTAGATAGGGCTCTTAAAGATAGAGGAGTCAGGGGTTATGGGGAGAAGGCAGGAACGGGTTACTGATTGTGGATGATCAGCCATGATCACAATGAATGGTGGTGCAGGCTGGAAGGGCCAAATGGCCTCCTCCTGTACCTATTTTCTACGTTTCTATGAGAAAGGAGGGATTTTCATTCAGCCTCAGAATCTTTGAGAAACTAACTGAGGCTTTTGGCAAAATGGCAAGGACTTTTCCAACCTGGATGCCAATTGCTTTTCATAATTTCCACAGTGACTCCGAATGCTACTTGTCTTCACATGTTTTGATTATTGGGTCAGAGAGTAAAGGAACCTCATTTCCAGAAGAGTTGCTGTCCCCAACCAGTTAGCTCCAGGCATGTCCTGGTGGAAATGGAAGAGAATAAAATTGTGTCTTTCATTAGCCTGACTTCAGTGGTGGGAAAGATGCTGGAGTCAATTATTAAAGAGGTAATAATGGAGCATTTGGATAGCAGTAAAAGGATTAGTCCAAGTCAACATGGATTTATGAAAGGGAAATCATGCTTGACTAATCACCTGGAATTTTTTGTGGATGTGACAAGTAAAATGGATGAAGGGGTGCCAGTGGATGTAGTGCATCTAGACTTTCAGAAAGCCTTTGATAAGGTCCCGCACGGGAGACTGGTGACTAAAATTGGAGCACATGGTATTGGGGGTAGGGTATTGACATGGATAGGAAATTGGTGGGCAGACCGGAAGCGATGAGTAGGAATGAACGGGTCCTTTTCAGAATGGCAGGCAGTGGCGAGTGGAGTGCCGCAAGGCTCGGTGTTGGGGCCGCAACTGTTTACCATATATATAAATGATTTGGAAGAGGGAATTAGGAGCAACACTAGCAAGTATGCGGATGACACATAGCTGGGTGGCAGTGTGAACTATGAAGAGAATGTTAGGAGGTTGCAGGGTGACCTGGACAGGTTGAGTGAGTGGGCAGATGCGTGGCAGATGTAGTATAATATAGATAAATGTGAGGTTATCCACTTTGGTGGCAAAAACAAGGGGGCAGATTATTATCTCAATGGGGTTAGGTTAGGTAGGGGGAGGTACAGCGAGACCTGGGTGCCCTTGTACACTGGTCACTGAAAGTTGGCGTGCAGATACAGCAGGCAGTGAAGAAAGCTAATGGAATGTTGGCCTTCATAACAAGAGGATTTCAGTACAGGAGTAAAGAGGTTCTTCTGCAGTTGTATAGGGCTCTGGTGAGACCACATCTGGAGTATTGGCGTGACTGTCGTATGAGGAAAGATTGAAAAGACTAGGCTTGTATTCACTGGAGTTTAGAAGGATGAGGAGAAATCTTATAGAAACAGATACAATTATAAAAGGACTGGACAAGCTAGATGCAGGAAAAAATGTTCCCAATGTTGGGCGAGTCCAGAACCAGGGGCCACAGTCTTAGAATAAAGGGGAGGTTATTTAAGACTGAGCTGAGAAAAAACTTTTTTACCCAGAGAGTTGTGAATTTATGGAATTTCCTGCCACAGAGGGCAGTGGAGGCCAAATCACTGGATGGATTTAAGAGAGAGTTGGATAGAGCTCTAGGGGCTAGTGGAGTCAAGGGATATGGGGAGAAGGCAGGCATGGGTTATTGATAGCGGACGGTCAGCCATGATCATATTGAATGGCGGTGCTGGCTCGAAGGGCCGAATGGCCTCCTCCTGCACCTATTTTCTATGTTTCTATGTTTTTCAGAAGATCTCCGACAACATTCCTGCAAAAATAAAATTGAGTTCGACCTATCAGTCAAAGCATTGTGGAAAATGGAACGTAGGCGAAAGCCGAGAGTTTGGCAACTCACTACCGCTTCCAGCACCCTCAATAGAAATTAAAATCAGTATTTTGGGGGGAGTTGACAGCCAAACAGCTGCAACTAGAGGCACAGCTAAGAGAACAATAATATAACCAGTAAAGCCACACCCTGGAACGCAACAATCCCAATAATGTTAAAAATTTGTCCTGAGGTGAGCGGAGATAGGATGATCATTATGCATACTTCTGGCAATCTATATTTAAAAAAGTAGACCTTCTTGGAATATATATAGCCTCATTCAATAACATCAATGATGACACATTTCATTATCTTCAAATATTCTATATTTATTAGAATCAAGCCAATCAGGAAAAGTGTCAACATTTTATGCAAATATTTTACCATTTTTAAGGCAGATTTTCTAAAGCATTGAATCATTGGGAGTTGAAGATCCTGAGGTGAGTGTCAATAGTTTCCAGTGCATTTGATCGGCTTGTGGAGGATATTTCTCATGACTTCTTATGAATATTTGGAGAAGCAATCAAAAAATATTGCATAATTTCTGCTCAATCCCAGTGCCAGGCCATTTGTGTTTAGTATTTTTGTCTTTTTCTTCTCGGCTTTATTGTTATCATCATGAAATTTTTAATTTTTTTTCTAGTTGGTTGCTGGCATTGTGTTTCTTTTCTGCAGCCCATTTTGAACGTCCAAACATGCCGATAATATATTACTGTATGATCTTTCTTGAGTATATAGGAGTGATTTATTTGTTTTAGTTTAGATAAAAGGAGCTGCAGACAGTGACTTATAAATTAAATACACAAAGTACTGGAGTAACTCAGTGAGTCAGGCAGCATCTCTGGATAAATTCAGTCTTAACAAGGGACCCAACCAGAAACATCACCTGGTCCATGTTCTGCAGAGATGCTGCCTGACACACTGAGTTCCTCTAGCACTTTTTGGTTTTTTTTGTGTTTTAATTATTTGTGTTACCTACTTCATTCTATTAGGACCATTTTTTTCAGCCTGAGTTTATTTATATAGATGCTTTGAGGCAGAGAATAAGAAGTTACTTGATTGTGTGGCTTGATTAAAAACCAGCATGAATTTCTTTAAGGCAATGCATAATATTGTTATAAGGTGTGAGAAGTGATATGATGAGTTGATGTTTCCCCTGGCTGCGCTGTTTGAGATTTCAGTTTCAAAACAAAGGGTTTGATGATTGATGATTGATTTTGTTTTACCCAGGAAGTAATGATTATTGGGAATTTTCAACTCAAGCTGGCTGTGGAAGCTCATTTGTGGATTACGCCCAAGATAAAGGTTGATAGGTTCTTAAATATGGAGAGAGGGATAGGATGTGAGGTTAGTGCAGGGCAATGGAACTGAGGTATAAGTGCAGCATTAAATGGTGCAGGAATAATGAAGGGATGAATACCTTATTCCAGCTTCAAACTAACTTGATTGAGGTTTTGATTAAATAACTGAGAGGATGAATGAGAGAATTCTATTAAAGTGATGTATTTGGACTTCCTAAAGGCAGGTGAGAACATATTTGATAAGAACCCGCTTGGTGAAAAGGATGAAGGAATAAAAGGGAATGCAGCAATGGATTTATGAAAGGAAAATCATGCTTGACTAATCTTCTGGAATTTTTTGAGGCTGTGACAAGTAAAACGGATGAAGGGGAGCCAGTGGATGTAGCGTATCTAGACTTTCAGAAAGCCTTTGATAAGGTCCCGCACGGGAGACTGGTGACTAAAATTAGAGAACATGGTATTGGGGATAGGGTGTGACGTGGATAGAAAATTTTGTTGGCAGACAGGAAGCAAAATGTAGGAGGGAACGGGTCCTTTTCAGAATGGCAGGTAGTCGCGAGTGGAGTGCCGCAAGGTTCGATGTTGGGGCTGCAACACTTTACCATATATATATTAATGATTTGGAAGAGGGAATTAGGAGCAACACTAGCAAGTTTGTGGATGACACATAGCTGGGTGGCAGTGTGAACTGTGAAGAGGATGTTAGGAGGTTGCAGGGTGACCTGGACAGGTTGAGTGAGTGGGCAGATGCATGGCAGATGCAGTATAATATAGATAAATGTGAGGTTATCCACTTTGGTGACAAAAACAAGGGGGCAGATTATTATCTCAATGGGGTTAGGTTAGGTAGGGGGAGGTACAGAGAGACTTGGATATCCTTGTACACCAGTCACTGAAAATTGACGTGCAGGTACAGCAAGCAGTGAAGAAAGCTAATGGAATGTTTTTTTTAAATATATCTTTATTTATTATAGGTACTGTAAGCTACATCAGTGTAGGTCCCTTATATAGTATTACAATCATTGTACCCATTAATTTTTTAAGGCTTTAGAAAAGAAAGAAGAAAGAAAGAAATATCAACAGAGAAAGTAGAAGAGTGAAAAAGAGTTGTGAAAGTGAAAAAGCGTGGCAGAGGGAAAGGGAACCCTTGGGCCGAGAGTTAGAGAAAGGAGATTAGGAGATAGACCCTGGAGAGGGAAAGAAAGAGAAGGAAAAAAGAAAAGCCAGTTACTTTATTATAAACATCTCGCAAAAGGAGTCTACCAACTCAACCGTTTTTCTTCCCCCTTTACCAAGACCCGACACCGGTACTTTTTTGAGGTATTCTTGCACCTTATCCTTGTAGTAGATTTATAAATGCAGACCACGTCTTATAGAAACAGTCTGATTTTCCTGCCAGTCGGAGTCTCATATCTTCCAAATGTAGTGTTTCGAACATAGTTGAAATCCACATATTAACTGTTGGTACAGGAGTATTTTTCCAGAATTTTAAGATGAGCTTTTTTCCAGTTATTAAGCCGTATTCAAATAGATTCTTTTGAAACACATTTAATTCAGGGCTATCTTCCGATGTTCCAAAGATAATCCAGTCTGCTTTTGGAGTCAGTTTTATTTTAAATACTTTTGTGAAAATTTCAAAAATTTCAGTCCAGAATTTTTGAATCTTTGTACAAAAGACAAATGAGTGCGATGTATTAGCTTCTTGACATTGACATTTATCACAAATAGGTGAGACATTGGGAAAAAGTTTACTTATTTTAGTTTTTGAATAGTATAATCTGTGTAAGATTTTAAATTGTATTAAGGTGTGTCTTACATTAATTGAACATTTATGCACATTTAATAAATATTCTTCCCACCTTTCTTTGGGAATTTTTATACTTAATTATTTTTTACAGTCTCTCCTGATACCTTCTGTTGTTGGTATTTCTGCATTTAGAATAATATTATATATATATGATATCAGGTTTGGTGATTTTGCCTTTGTATTCATTACTTCTTCCAGTAAGTCTGGAGGCATATTGTGATAGTCATGTGCGTGTTTTTTCAGATAGTCACAGATTTGGAAATATTTAAAATACTGATTGTTTCCCAAATTGTATTTTAGTTGTAATTGTTTAAATGATAATAGTTTTCCCATTTCATACAAATCTCCGAAGATTTTAATTCTGGCTCTTTCCCATTGTATAAATGCTTTATCTATAGTTGAAGGTTTAAACAAAGGGTTTTTACCTACAGGAGATAAAAGAGATACATTTCTTCATTTTAAATTGTGTTTTATTTGTTTCCAAATTCTAATCGTATTGTGTATAATTGGATTTTTGTGTAATTTGTATTATTCATCGTCATTGTTGAAAGAAGGATTGCTCCAATATTGTAAGGAGAGCAATCCTCTTTCTCCATAATAGTCCAATCCGGTTGCTGGGGAGAGTTTTCCATCAATTGGATCATGTTTCTAATATTTACAGACCAGTAGTAATACATGAAGTTGGGGAGTGCTAATCCACCTACTACTTTGGGTTTATTCAGATGAGCTCTTTGTATTCTGTGGGATTTATAATCCCAAATAAAATTTGTGATATCTAAGTCCAGTTGTTTTTAAAAAACGTTTTGGGTAAGTATATTGGAATAGATTGGAACAGGTATAAAATTTGTGGTAGAAAAATCATTTTTATGGCATTTATTCGGCATGTTAAGGACATCGGAAGCGTTTTCTAAAATTTAATCAAGTTATATAGTTTGTTAAGTAGAGGGTTATAATTAGCGTCAAACATGTCTTGATATCTTCTAGTAATTTCGATACCCAAGCATTTAAATTTTTCCATAGCTATTTTAAAAGGAAACTGTAAAAGATGTGTAGAGTCTTTCGGTTTTATTGACATGATTTCACTTTTATTCAAATTTATTCTATATCCTGAAAATGATCCGAAGTCCTCTATTAAGTTTAAAATATTTGGTATAGTAATATGAGGTTTTGTGATGTACAATAGTACATCATCAACGTATAATGATATTTTATTGTTGGAATATTTTGTTTTATATCCATGGATATTCGGATGAGTTCCAAATCTTTCCGCTGGGGGTTCAATTGTGAGAGCAAATAACAACGGTGATAGTGAACATCCTTATCTATTACCCCTTGACAATTGAAATTTCTTAGATAAATTATTGTTAGTTAATATTCTGGCTGTTGGCTTATTATATAGTAATTTAATCCATAGAATGAAATTCTCTCCCAGTTGAAATTTTTGCAATACCCTGACCATATAGTCCCATTCTACCTGATCGAATGCTTTCTCTGCATCCAACGATATGATTGATAGGTTTTGATCTTCCGTTTGGTGTGAATGCATTATATTGAGCAGACGTCTCAAATTATTAATTGATTGTCTCTTAGGGATAAACCCCGTTTGATCCGGATGTATTAATTTACTAGCACATTTACTTAGTCTTCTAGCTAGTATTTTCGCTAATAATTTTGATCTCTGTTTAACAATGCAATAGCTCTGTATGATCCAGGTTCTTCCACATCTTTATCTTTCTTAAGTATTAATGTGATCATGGATTCTGCTAGTCTTTCAGGTAGTATTTGTTCTTTGAAGGCATAAGTATACATTTTCTGTAGGCGAGGTGTAAATATGTCATTAAAACTTTTATAGAATTCATTACTAAATCCGTCGGGACCTGGTGTTTTTCCGTTTTTTAATGAGATTATTGTATCTTCTATTTCCTTATTTGAGATTTGTGCTCCCAATTCCTCTTGTTCCTGCAACTCTAGTTTAGGAAGGTTACAATTATCCAAAAACTCTGTAACTTTGTTGGTGTCCGTTATCGTTTTAGATGTATATAGATTCTCGTAAAATTGTGCAAGTCTTTTATTAATACCACTCTGCAAGGTCAATAGTTCCCCTTTGTCTGATTTAATCTTTGAAGTTGTGTGATCCTTTTCTCATTTTTTTAACTGGCATGCCAGAAGCTTATGGGGCTTATCCCCAAATTCAAAATGTTCCTGTCTTGTAATTTGTAATTATCTTATGACTTTCTCTGACAATAATTTGTTTAATTTAAATTTCAGTATTATTATTCTATTATGTTTATCCGTAGTGGGGTCTTTAGCGTTTTCTATGTCCAGTTGTCTAATTTGTTCTTCTAACTGTCTTTGTTCATTCTTATTTTTCTTATTTTGAAAAGCTTGGTGTGAAATTATAACGCCTCGAATAAATGCTTTAAAAGATTCCCATAAGGCAAGGCAAGGCAAATTTATTTATATAGCACTATTCGTACAAGCAGCAATTCATAGTGCTTTACAGGAATAAAACAAACAAAAGAATAACATAGTAAAAAGACAGCAGAACAACCAAACAACACAGGACAACAAAATAGCCAATAATCAAAAGTTACAAAACAAGCAATACGCCAAATTCATGAATAGTAAAACAAAGTCACTAAAACAATAAATTCGGCGAGAGAGCAGTGGCAGCCAATCGCGCCAGCGTTCACTCTCACCTCCAGAGCCATCTGCAGCACACCAATAAAGATAAAACACAACAGTAAAGAATTTAACATAAAACATTAAAAACATCCCCCCACTGTGGGGAAAGGCACAAAGTCCAGTCCCCATCGCCATGTCCACCCTAAGTAGTCGGGCCTATTGAGGCCTCCACAGTCGCCGCTACGGAGGCCCGATGTTCCCGGCTGTTCTCACCGGGTGATGGTACTCCGGCGTCGGTAGACACTCTCAGCAGCTTGGGGTGCCAGGAACAGTCGCCTCCTTACCGGAGGCCGCAGCTTCCAAGCCAACAGGCCGTGCTGTACGGAGCTCCACACACTGGCAATCTCGGTGAGAGATCCCAGGCTGCACAAGTGTAAAGTTCAGTGCCGCCGCCCGCTGCTGGGCGCTCCCCAGACCCGCGGCTCCACATGTTTTTCTCGGCGGTCACAGCATACTGGAGTTCCAGCGCGGCGACCCAGGCAAGGCATCGCCCGCTCCGTTCCGCGATAGCACTCTAGCGCTGCATCGCCCTCGAAGCCGAGGTTCTGGCCGGGTCCCCTCAGGAAAACGCCGCTCCAGACCCGCTGGTAGGCCGCGAGGACGGGTCGAAGTTGCTGCTCGAGGAAAGCCGCCTCTCCAACCAGGTAGGGAATTGAGAAAGCAGTTTCCCCCTTCCCCCCCACCACCCCCCACACATAAAAAGATTAGACCCCCAACTAACACTTTTAACATACTAAAAATAAAGAAAAGAAGTGAAAAAAAACGGACAGCTGCAGGACTGGCAACCGTACAGGACAGTGCCCCCTCGATGATAGAAATGTAGGTGATATGTCTGGTGTATCGTTTATTTTTAAAAAAAGGTCCACTTCTGTTTTAAATATATACTCCCTTGCGGGTCTTTTAAAATTTGAGGATTGTACCTCCAAAACGGTTTGTTCTTAGTCATTCCTTTCATTTTTAGAAGAAAAGTTATTGGGGAGTGATCTGAAATCGTATTTGTGTGGTATTTTGGGTTAGAAGCATGGGGTATTAGTTTTGCATCCACCAGGAAATAATCTATATGTGAATATGTCATTGAAATAGAACAAGTAATCCCTGCCGGTTGGATTTTCAATCCTCCAGACATCTGTTATGTTTGTGTTTTTTATATATGTGTTAAAGGTTCGCTAGTTTTGGATCTCGTAGTACCTCTCTGTTTTTGATTGGATTTTTCTAAGTAAGGGTCTAAAACACAGTTAAAGTCTCCACCGATTATGACATTCTGGTAGTTAGATTCCGCAATTATATTCAAGATTTTATTGAAAAAATGCGTGTTATCAAAGTTGGGCGCGTATATATTTACCAAGGTAATTGGGGTAGCATGGATCTCCCCGGTAACCATCAAATATCTCCCGTCCTTATCTGTTAAGGTAGTTTTGTGTTTAAATGGAATGCCTTTGTGAATAATAATAGACGTTCCTCTAGATTTCGACGTGTATGACAAGTGAAAAGTTTGTCCTATCCAGTTTGCCCTCAATCTAGCTTGATCTTGAAGTTTAAGATGGGTTTCTTGTAAGAAAACAATATCTGTGTTGTATGCTTTCAGCTGAGCTAGAATCTTACCCCTTTTAATGCGTTTGTTAACACCCCTAACGTTCCAACTACAAAATTAGATTCTTCCCAGTTTATTTTGGTTATCGTCTTGCATTTTGAATAGATTTAATACCTGTGTGTCTTGCGGTGCATCCGTACCTCAGGTCTTTAGATATAGGGGGATCATTTCCCCTACAAAGTGCAATTAGTAGATTCCCTTTGCGATTGTCCTTGAATTAAAAAAAACACACGTGACTAAATGTAGTGATAATTAAAAAAAACTAGTACAAGTGAAAATGCAGTGTCGGGCTTGTCGGCACTGTAACAAGTGACCCACCTGTAAGTGGGAGAAAACATTTTATCGACTTCCGTTGTTGATATAAAAACAAACAAATAGCTCCGCTCCCTCGATTAATCATAGCATATTGGAGCGGGACCGGTTTCAAAATCAGATGTATAGTACCCATTTACAGTATATATATCCATTTCCTCAATATTTCCGGATAAGACTATCATTTTAATCTTCTAAGTATTAAGAATATATTTTAACCTCGGAAAACATCAACTGTTGGTTGAAGGGGTTAACCTATTTCTGGTTCCTGGAACTAAGCCAGGAGCCCGTCTCTGCCCCTCACGCCCCAGTTATGAATCTACTTGAGAATTATTAAGTTAAATTATAAATGTTAATTTGTAAATTGCCCTTTCTACATTTCTGATTAGCATTCATTACTATTTCTATGTTAATATTCTATGTTAGTATTGTTAAAAATGTTAATTCTATACCATTTAGATTATTCATTAGATCTCATATACAACAGTAATTGCTAAGCCTACAGTCTGTTGTTGAGCTCTTCATTTTGGTGGTTATCTTTTTCCCGCTTCCCTTGGAACAGCGTATGTCCTTGAGTTAGCATTCCGCCGATAGGACGTCTAGACAAAGTTCCTTCTTCTGGCAGCACGCCACCATTTAGGGTGCAATAGTAAAAAGAGAGAGTTAGTCCTTCTGTTCCACGATGGTTAGAGCATATTTGTATGCCTCCTCGGGATTTGTGAACAATTTTTGCTGTTCCTTGTAGGAGATGCACATTTTAGCTGGATAGTAAACACCATATCTAACCTCCTTATGTCCTTGGAGGGCCTGCTTTGCCTTAGATAATTAATTTCGCCTTTGCATGATTTCATAGGGATAGTCCCTGAAAAATTTAAAAGTTGTTACACCATACTTCAGAGGCACTCCATATTTGATATTCCTCATAACCTCTACCACGTCAGAAATGTCCCGAAATTTCATAATATACTGTCATGTACATTCTGAGACATCCTGAGATTTTTGTTTAAATCTAGGAACTCGGTGTGCCACTTCAATTCTGGTAGGTTAGGGAGCTTAAGAGCTTCTTTAATTAAACCCGCAGCAAACTCACGAATGTTATCTCTCTCGGCTCCCTCTGGTACACCAACTAATCTTAAGTTTTGGCTTCTCGAATGAGCTTCCAGGTCCAGGCATTTTTTGTCTGAAACTTTAGCCAGCTGAGTCGCCATCCGTCGTGTAGCAAGGTCTTGTTCTGACCGCACAAGGCTCGAGAACAAAAGTGATTTTTAATACACAAAAACACAGGAAATAGAAGGAACCGATGGAGCAAATTGTTTGAAGCAATGGGGCAAACTTTTCATGGCCTTGAGAGGTTTGGCTGGCTGCCTCTTATTTCTTCGAGTGTTGTCGCTGGGCTAGTGGTCAACTGTCTGCAACACTCCCAGCAATTCAGTGTGACCCAGCCCAGCACAGTGCAGGTCAGTACAGTACCAGTACAGCCAGGGCTTTACTTGCAGAGGTGGCACTGGGGCAGACTTAATATATTTGATAACAGAGTGTTTCTGCCCCCCAGCACAATGTGTAAAGCCTATCACTGCTAATGAATGTCTTTGACTGTTTTGCAACAGTTCATTTCTCTCATTCATTTTCATGGTGTATTTGTTTCCACTTCAGCTGATGATACACTGAGCTTGCAAGCTGGTAATTCTGTGTAACTTGGCTCAGTTCCATTATTGGACTGGAAACTATGCCCGGGCAGAGCAGGGAAGAGCAGGGAATCATTAACAACTACGTTTGGATTTCTATATTTAATTCTGCTGTCCCATCTCAAGAAGCTGAAAACTTTCCTCCATTGTGACAGCACTGATAGACTCACCGTTACATCTCATAGCCAATTCCAAGCAATAGGCAGTATCAGAATAAGGTTGCTGGTTCATACCATTTTTCAGTTCAGTTCTCTGACCTCCATTACTAAAAATATGTTTAAGACGTGGTCGTTGGATAAAATCATTATGTTCAGTTTCTATTTCTGGAGATGAATATCTAAAAATGAAAGGTAGCACTCTATACGTTGCATTAGTACATGTGTGGGCATGTGCCTGTCACCATGGACAAGAGTTTAAGTCACAGTGTTATTCTGTAGGTGTCTGCCTGAATGTGCACATGTGTAGATGTCCTTGTCTGTGATGGTTCCTGTTGAATTCTCCTAACTTTAATGTGCCTTTAACTTCTCAGTCTTCTGCCTAACATAAAGTGGATATGTTTCTTTCAGAATGGCAGCCACATGGTTCCTTGTGGTGGTCGTTGCTGGACTGTCCATGTTTCACGCAAATGAAGCCAAATCAGGTAAGAGACTCAGTCTCACTCTCGGGATTTGCCTGATATACTTTTACTGAGGAGCAGCCACAGAGCTCAACAATCCAAAGCACTTTCATTAATCCTGTCCAGAGGGAAGCATGGGGCTGGACTTCCCAATTGGCTCTCGCTTTATCTCGGAGTTGACAACCCACACCCTGCTATTTCTAACTTGTAGGTGTCAGAGGTTATGGGCAGAAGGCAGAAGAATGGGGTTAGGAGGTCAGCCATGATTGAATGGTGGAGTAGCATGATGGGCTGAATGACCTAATTCTACTCCTATTCCTTATGACCTTATGACCGTAAGTATCAGGGCTGACATTATATCATATGATATCCACAAGTATTATAGAAAACAGAATAGCTGGCTTGCGTCATGATACAGGATGATATACACAAAATGCTGGAGTAATTCAGCAGGACAGGCAGCACCACTGGAGAGAAGGAATGGGTGGCGTTTCAGGTTGAGACCCTTCTTCAGTGATGTAGGTATGTTGCAAAACTTACCTTTAGCGGCGCTGCACTTCTCCCGCTCCCCGTGTGCGCGACTTTAGCGCCTTTCAGAGGGGGGCGGGCTTAAAGTGCCGTTTTTCCACAGACCTGGATAATCGATGAATGTCGGGTGATTTCGTTGCGGAAGAAAAATCGCTCCGACATTTCATCAATGAAGGTATTTTTAAATTACTCTAAATTATTTGTTAACTAGAGTAATTTAAAAATCACCTTCAAGAGCCGTGAGCACTGACAACCGGAAGGATTTTCCGTAGGGGAGAAAAAAAGGTAAATAGTTTATTTTTATATTAAAAGTTGGTTTTTCGGGAGGCTTTAATAATATTTTTATGTTGCGAAATGGGTTCCCAAAAAATGTATGAACAAACAGTATTTTTCCCCCCAACTTCACCGCTAACCGCAACGTTCTAATCCACCGCATTCCACTAAAACCCACTCGCTAGTTGATTTAAATGGCCATTAATTTACAGGCATAAAACACTAAATTCCTTCCATTTGGCCCAGAAATTCATGAAAATGAGATTTTAAAATTATGTTATATTGTGGATTATTGTGTGAATGTTATTTGGACACTTAGGCAATTTAAAAAAAGTTTATCTTTTCTTAAGAAATGGATAGATGTTTAGATCTACTCATTGAATTTTGTAATTAGCTACAATTAGATAACTAACTAATTATATGGTTTAATTTCAGGTAATCCAAGTAAGATTGTTTAATATTTGTTTCAGAATGCTTCAATATATAATAATTGAAAATTTCATTGAGTTCTCTTAATTTTTAAGAATGTTATGGGCTTTTAACTTTTCCAGATCACAGCTTTTGAGTTAAGTCAATTGAAAGGCAATGGGAAGCAAGATGCTCATTTCCGAGTTTATGAAAATGGCCATAACTTTCTTAATACTGAAGATATGAAAGTAAATTAGGTGTCAAATTAAACTTCTTTTTATGCTTTATCTGATGGGATAAATTGCAGACTTGACTTTTAAAATCTCAAAATGTTGTAACATTGCTAAGTGATGTTGCCTGTCCCGCTGAGTTACTACCACATTCAGTTTAAACCAGCATCTGGAGCTCCTTCCAATACAGGATGATATAGTCGGGTAAACAGGAAAAAAGGACATTCTGAATGACAATGAGAAACTACATAAAATCAAGCAGTAAGCAATATGCACAATTTTGCTCAATGTTGTACACAAAATAAAATTACTTGCAGCGAGTTCTTCTTCGAAGATTTAAATCACTACATCAACATGATTGAGTAGGAAAGAATTGCAGATGCTGGTTTACATAGAAGGTAGACACAAAAATGCTGGAGTAACTCAGTGAGACAGGAAGCATCTCTGGAGAGAAAGAATGGGTGATTTTCTCAGGTCTATCCAGGTCACTGGAACATTGAAACATCTGCACTACCTACAGGACCACTGCGCTGCTCTGGGTGTAGGATTGTAGAGTTCACTCTGGAGGCTTGGAGCAAAATATGGCTTCAACCAATCGGAATTCATTTCCACAGGAGATCAGCACTCCCTTTGCCAACAAAATGATTGATTTATGTTACTAAGCACCTGGATATTTTCAGGCAGCACCTTGTAATCTGTCACATCAGAACGATAGCTATTTGACATTCCATATGGAAAGGAAATGACAAGGGCACTATCTATTCCTTAATCAAATCACAAAGTGCTGGAGAAGCTCAGTCCCAGCATTGACATTTGAGCCATTCATTTGAAACTCCATGTTTTTGGTTTAACTATCTTCTGCGTCTTGTATCTGTCACCCGACCTGAGATATAAGTTTTGAGAAGTGGCCCTTGACCCCGAGTGCCTTTGTCACATTTTTTAACTTATAAAGGGAACATTAAAAACCAGAAGAACACATAAGGAACTGCAGATGCCGAAATGTTGAGCAAAACGCAAAATGCTGGAGTATCTTTGAGGCTCAGGCAGCATCTGTGGCGAGAGTGGATACACAGTCTACAGGGTTGTGGCTCTTCTGGGGTGGATAATGTCACATTTCCCCACACACTATTTCACCTTTACATTTTTTCTCAGTCTGCACTGAATGGTGGAGTAGACTCGATGGGTTAAATGCCCTAATTCTGCACCAATGAGTTATGAACTTAAGAACTTATGAAGAAGAGTCCCGACCTGAAATGTTGCCTGGCCATTCCTTGACAGATGATGCTTGAGCTGCTGAGCTACTCCAGCACTTCGTGTTTCCTCAATTTTATAAGCCAGTTAGCCCCCTTTAGCACAAGAATACCATATACTCATCACGTTACTGAATTCTTTGATCAATTGTACCTCTTGACCTGTACTATGTATTTCATCTGTGTCAAAGTAAAGTCAATTCTTAATTGAAGTTGCTTGGCCTTCCTGAATTGTTGACAATTGATTTGTTTCTATTCTAGAAGTTGTAATGCGCGAACCGAAAAGTATACCTGCTGCTTTAAAAGAGGCCATTGGCTCGGTGGACAGTGTGGATAAAAGAATCATGTAGGTTAATTATCTCCATAATGTTGTCATATGGGACTATTTATGAAGGGCTCTGCATAGAATGTCTGTAATTGAATAGATATCACGTTCCAAATGATGAAGATAGTTTAGTTTTGCAATTGTTCAACTAAAACCCACTAAGATACTCATTGATATGATACAGTACAATGTTGTTGGAAACTGCACTCTCGAAAAGCCTGAAGATTTTCATAGAAGGGTAGAAACTGTAAATTTGATTGGCTCTCAATTCTGTGTTAAATGGCTTTTCTACAGTCTCCTCCGTTAAAATCCACAAATAATGTTTCAAAACCTTCTGCCTTGAGAAACGGCCTCTTGGCATCTGCCCCGCCAAAACATTCAAGAATATGGGATTATTCTTTTTTTCCAAATAGCAGAATATATACAAATTATAATCTCTCCTCTGCCTAATCCCCCACTCAACCCAGGAATCAATCCAATGTTACCTCACAAGGTGAGCAAACTAATCCTTACGTAAGTAGTAGTTCATAACTCTTGTGTGATGATTCCTTTAGAAACAAGCTTTTGTTCTCTTTCTCAATTATTCCTGTAAGTGCATTTTAAATTTCTGTTACCTGCTCACAAGGCTGCCCAGATTCCACAAAATACCAATGTTTACCAGACATCCACCATTTGTAATTGTTCTTGGCTATTTTTTCTTCATAAAGTTGATAAATGTTGCATTTCCTCAGCATGTACTTCACCTTTACATTTCTGCTCTGTCCAATGCAAACTCTCTCCAACTACCAACAGCTTCCTTTCCCAAGTGCATGATATTATAAAGAAAACTGTACATTGAGTTCAATTGCCCTGTAAGTTAACCATTGGGGTGCATGTTCAATTATAGCACCTTACAGTGCAACTATGTGCTTGGGCGGCACGGTGGCCCAGCGGTAGAGTTGCTGCCTTACAGCGCCAGAGGCCCTGGTTCGATTCTGACTCTGGGAGCCGTCTGTAGGGAGTTTGTACATTCTCCCCGTGACCCCCTTGGTTTTTCATGGATACTTTGGTTTCCTCCCATACTCCAAAGACGTACAGGTTTGTAGGTTAATTTGGCTTTGGTAAAATTATAAATTGTCCCTAGTTTGTAGGATTGTATGGGGATCGCTGGTCGGCACAGACTCGGTGGGCCAAAGAGCCTGTTTCCACGCTGTATCGCAAAACTAAACTAACCTAAACTAGATTAAGCAAAAATAAACTAAACTAAACCAAACTAAACTAAACTAAACTCCAACTTTAGGAGCCAGCCCAATGGAAATGTTTACGTCTTGTGCCATAATTTATATTTATGAATAGAATACCTCTAAGTAATCTGACTTTATCTGCCTACAGGCATATGAAGAGCCCGCCCAAAAGATTACCAAGTGCAGCTGACCTACAAAACATCATCAGGCAGTCACCCATTAATATCAGGATTGCCCTCAAACCTGTGGAGTACATGCCAGATGCGCAGAATCTGGACCAACACAATATCCATCAACGTTCACTCAAAGCATCAGGTTAGTTTAGAATCAGGTGAGGAATATCCACTGGATTCACCATATGCCAATGACCCAATCATGGTCAGGAAGTGACTGTGACAACACTTAGACTTTCTTGTGTAGGAAGAAACTGCTTATGCTGGTTGACACCAAAGGTAGACAGAAAATGCTGGAGTAAGTCAGTGGGTCAAGCAGCATCTCTGGAGAAAAAGAATGGGTGGCGTTCCGGGTTGAGACCCTTCCTCTGTCTTACTTAGATGGGTTGGCTCTGTGCAAATTTTATTTAGAGTAACAGCACAGAAAAAGGCCCTTCAACCCACTGAGTCCACGACGACTATCGGTCAGCCATTTCGAAGCTTCCATGTACCTGTCTAACTACTTCTTAAAAAATGGAATAGTCCCAGCCTCAACTACCTCCTCTGTCAGCTTGTTCCATACACCCACCACCCTTTGTGTGAAAAAGTTACCCCTCAGATTCCTATTAAATCTTTTCCCCTTCACTTTGAACCTATGTCTCTGGTCCTCGATTCTTCTTGTCTGGTCAAGAGATTCTGTACATCTACCCAATCTATTCCTCCCATGATTTTATACACCTCTATAAAATCACCTCTTTAAAACAAGACTCGACCCAAACACAGAATTTATTATTTTCGGAGCAATGGAAGCCTGTTCTGAGCTAACGTCATTTCAAAGATGTTTCCTCAACTATGGTTTGATAACGGCAAAAAAACGTATACTTAAATTCTGGAAAAACGCACATATCCCAACGTTTAAAATGTGGATTACAAATATGTCGGAAATATTACATCTCGAAGAAATGAGACTTGTGCTAGCAGGAAAACCAGAACAATTCTTTAAGATATGGTCTTCTTTCATTGATTTATTACAAGTGTAATATGGTGCAGCACAACCCTGGAAAGTAACCGCTTTAGAACTAGGTGAGGGGTGTGTAACGTTACGAATTAGGCACATTCCCTTTCTTTTCTGTTTAGTTCTATCTTTTTTGCATTTTCGTCTTATTTCCTTTCAGTTCATTAAGGTCCTTTTATTTTCGGGGCCCTTTTTTAAAACTTTTTTTTGCACTTCTAAGGACGCAGTCTATTTATCCAATTATCAATCATTAACCGTTAATTATTGTGCCCTACACATCACTACTATCATCGAGCTTCTCTTTTTTCTTTATTTCATTTCTATCAAAACAAAGTTGGACATGCACCCCTCATCCTCCTGCACTCCAAGGAATGGAGACACAGCCTATTCAACCTCTCCCTACAGCTCAGACCTAGTCCTGGCTACATCCTCGTAAATCTTCTTTGAACCCTTTCAAGCTTGATAATATTTTTCCTATAACGTGGTGCCCAGAACTGAACACAATACTAAATGCGGTCTCAACAACGTCTTATACAACTGCAACATGACCTCCCAATTTATACAAATGCAACATGACCTCTGCAGTTCATTCGTCAAGCATATTCATTGCATCATTCCACCTTATGTTCTTTTCATGAAGCTGTGGCTCAGGTGTTAAAATCTCCCAGCTCTCACAATGTGAATGATTAGAACGATTTGCTGATCACCCCTACCCCCAAATGTCCACTTCCTTATCGGTGTTAAATATCCTCCCTGGGTGAAAGTAGTCTCCGTTGTTTTGCTTTGTTTTCTGGATTTTTTTACAATGGCTCTAAATGATAAAAGCAACAGTGTTAAATGATTCAAGGAATGTGTAGCTGAATATGATGATTTTACTCCTCAGAACCCTTGGATAGAGAAACTGGAATGCGGCAGATAAAGAAGAGAATAAAATCTAGATCAAGATGATCATATGAGATGTCAGTGTATATCTCAGCCTTGGGAAAAGAGCATAACCTGTTGATTATTTTACTGAGAACTTGCATATTATGGTTTTCCTTTTTATTTCCTTTTTATTTCCTGGTGTAAGCAAAAATATTTTTCTGGGAGAATTTAGACAAAGCAGTCAGAGTGAGACAACTCATGAAAGGTAGAGTATTCAAACTTAATTGCAAAGGCAACCTGCATGCACTCACATCTTGCATGATGTACCACCCATGAAGTTATCAGTTTCAGTCAGACTTTTGCTGTTTGTTCTCCAAATTCTGAACTTGGTCCTAGAGTCTTTCTGCAATCTCAGATGTTGGTTAGGAGGTAAATCACTGTTTCCAAGACCCATCACCCTCCAATTCCTTCTGTTCTCTTCCAATGACACGTTGATTGGCCAAAATAACTCCATCCCATTCTGGCAACCTTCATCCTGTTGCAGCTGGACTATTGGTTGCCATAGTATTACCTCCATTTTCCACTTGACCATTCTAGTTATTGATATTCAAAGGAAAACAACAAAATGTTGGAGTAACTCAGCAGATCAGGCAGCATCTCTGGAGAACATGGATGGATGACGTTTCGGATTGGAAAGAGTCCTTGTTTCTATATTCATACATTAATTCCCCACGTTGGCTGCATGACCAAGTCTCATCACTTGGATACTTCGCTGTTTTAATTTGGGCCTCTTGATTAATCTGACCCTTTTGATTAACCTCCATTTACTAAAGTACCACCTCGTTCTGTGAAAGCTGTTGGCTACAGGTCTCCAAATGATTTCTCTGGGGTAGATCCTTCATTGACTCTGATGTCCTTTTTCCATTGACATCTGTACTTTGCAATGTGATTTGCAATCTCATTTGGTCATAAATACCCAATTTGAGTTGATTGTTAATATGCTTAAGGGTTTATATTAATAGGTGGATGGGTAAAATTGCAAAATGCATTCTATTCATATTAAAAATGAGTGATTGTAGAGAATAAATTTTAAATCCAATAACTTGTCAGGAGTGTGACGTTTATTTCAAAAGCTGGGTTGTATGAAATTTGCAATCATGATGATATGAATTTTGAAATAAAATAAAATTAGCTCACTTTTTGTTTCCTTTCTATTTTTACGGACGGAAATTCATGATAATGATTTATTTAAATCTATCAATATAAAAAATGTATGAAGGGAACTAGCAAGCCAAACCAAACCATTGTGATGCCTTGTAGGTTTTAACATACTCCCTACTGTGTTGGGTTTATTGGAGAGAGATCAAATCCAAATTAATGATCATTCACAGAGTGTGGCATCAAGCATATATGTCCTTATAACTTTGAGGTAAATGGAAATCACAGGGAAAACTCTCCATCAGCTAACGTCAAAGAATGCTAACACAAAGAATGAGTGCTGTGCTGTTTGGTGGGCGGTCACCTTAGCCTCTGTAAAACACATTGGAAATTCCTCAGAGTAGTGCCCGAAATCCAACATCTACAGTTGTCCCATCAATAAAGGTTGGGGTGATTATATTCACTGAAGCACAGTCCAGTTACATTCACAACATTCACAACATTCACAACTGAATAATATGCTGTTCTCCCATTAGGAGGTAATGACCATAATATGATAAGTTTTAATCTACAATTTGAAAGGGAGAAGGGTAAATCGGAGGTGTTAGTAATGCAGTTGAACAAAGGGGACTATGGAGCCATGAGGGAGGAACTGGCCAAAGTTGACTGGAAAGATACTCTAGCACGGATGACAGTTTAACAACAATGGCAGGTATTTCTGGGAATAATACAGAAGGTGCAGGATCAGTTCATTCCAAAGAGAAAGAAAGATTCCAACAAGAGTAAGGGGTGACCGTGGCTGACAAGGGAAGTCAGGGATAGTATAAAAATAAAAGAGAAGTACAACATAGCAAAGATGAGCGGGAAGCCAGAGGATTGAGTAACATTTAAAGAGCAACAGAAGATAATTAAAAAGGCAATACGGGGAGAAAAGACGAGGTATGAAGGAAGGTTGAAGAAGGGTCTCGACCCGAAACGTCGCCTATCTCCTTCACTCCTTAGATGCTGCTGCACCCGCTGAGTTTCTCCAGCTTTTTGTGTAACCCTCGATTCTTCAGCATCTGCAGTTCCTTCTTTAACAGGTATGAAGGAAAGCTAGCCAAGAATATAAATGAGGATAGTAAAAGCTTCTTTAGGTATGTGAAGAGGAAAACATTAGTTAACACCTAAGGGACCCATAAAGACTGAAAAAGGTGAATTTATTATATGGAACAAGGAAATGGCAGATGAGTGGAACAGGTACTTTGGATCCATCTTCACTAAGGAGGACACAAACAATCTTCCAGATGTACTAGTGGCCAGAGGAACTGAAGGGAATCCACATTAGGCATGAATGCTGTTGGGTAGACTGATGGGACAGAAGGCTGATAAATCCCCAGGGCCTGATGGTCTGCATCCCAGGGTACTTAAGGAAGTTTTTTTAGAAATCATGGACGCATTGGTGATCATTTTCCAATGATCTATAGATTCAGGATCAGTTCCTGTGATTGGCGGATAGGTAATGTTATCCCACTTTTTAAGAAAGGTGGGAGAGAGAAACAGGGAATTATAGACCAGTTATCCTGACTTTGGTGGCGGGGAAGATGCTGGGGTCAATCAAAAAGATGAAATAGCAGCACATTTGGATAGCAGTAACAGGATTGGTCCGAGTCAGCATGGATTTACGAAGGAGAAATTGTGCTTGACTAATATTCTGGAATTTTTGAGGTTGTAACTGGGAAACAGGACAAGAGAATGCCAGTGGATGTAGTGTACCTGGACTTTCAGAAAGCATTTGATAAGGTCCCACATAGGTGATTAGTGGGCAAAATTAGGGCACGTGGTATTGGGGGTAGACTGCTGACATGGATAGAAAATTGGTTGGCAGACATGAAACAAAGAGTACAGATTAACGGGTCCCTTTCAGAATGGCAGGCAGTGTACCGCAAGTCTTGGTGCTGGGACCGCAGCTGCTGACAATATGCATCAATGATTTAGATGAAGGGATTCAAAGTAACATTAGCAAATTTGCAGATGACACAAAGCTGGGTGGCAATGTGAACTGTGAGGAGGATGCTATGAGAATGCAGGGTGACTTGGACAGGTTGGGTGAGTGGGCAGATGCATGGCAGATGCATTTTAATGTGGATAAATGTGAGGTTATCCACTTTGGTAGCAAAAACAGGAAGGCAGATTATTATCTAATTGTGTCAAGTTGAGAACAGGGGAAATACAACTGGATCTGGGGGTCCTTGTTCATCAGTCAATGAAAGTATGCATGCAGGTACAGCAGGTAATGAAGAAAGCGAATGGCATGTTGGCCTTCATAACAAGAGGAGTTGAGTATAGGAGCAAAGAGGTCCTGCTGCAGTTGTACAGGTCCCTAGTAAGACCACACCTAGACTACTGTGCGCAGTTTTGGTCTCATAATTTTAGGAAGGACATTCTTGCTATTGAGGGAGTGCAGTGTGGGTTCACAAGGTTAATTCCCAGGATGAGGGGACTGTCATATGCTAAGAGAATGGAACGGCTGGGCTTGTATACTCTGGAATTTAGAAGGATGAGAGGGGATCTTATTGAAACATATAAAATTATTAAGGGTTTCGACACGCTAGAGGCAGGAAACATGATCCAAGGGCCACAGTTTAAGGTAAGGGGTAAGCCATTTAGAACAGAGATGAGTAAGCACTTTTTCACACTGAGAATTGTGAGTCTGTGGAATTCTCTGCCTCAGGTACCTCAGGTGGTGGAGGCCGGTTCTCTGGATACTTTCAAGCAGGGCTGCCAACTCTCACGCTTTGAGCGTGATAATCACGCATTTTGACAAATTCTCACATCCTCACGCTGATCAGAAATGTCTCACGCTCTGTGGTGAGAAATTCTGTGATCACCGAAAATGTAAAAACTTAGATAAACTGCATGGTCCACGGGTGTTGGAGAGCCGGGGCTGAGGGAGGGATGGGAGCACAAGCAGCAGCGGAGACAGATGCGCACGGGGATCCGTGGCTAGCGAGCGTTTGCTGGGCTGGTTAGTGTTTGCGGAGCTGGCGAGTGTTTGCCGGGGACAGATGCCGGGAACGGGGCTGGCGAGTGTTTGCCGGGGACAGATGCCGGGAACGGGGCTGGCGAGTGTTTGCCGGGATGGTGAGTGTTTGCCGGGCTGGCGAGTCACTTGCTGCAGCGTCGGCCATGGAGCAGCTTCAGTGTAAGTCTGTCCCGGGCCATAGGAAGCGTTGCGCCGCTGCCATGAGAGTCTCTGTGTTGAATGGACAGAGACTCTCAAAGGGAGGCGGAGAGAGAGTGAGAGGAAGGAGACAGGGAGACAGGGGGGAGAGAGAAGTGGGGGTGAGAGGAGAGAGAGGGGAGAGACAGAGAGGGAGAGAATGGGGAGAAAAAAGAGTGAGGGGGGGAGAGAGAGGGGAAAGAGGTACAGGTAGGGAGAGAGGGGGGAGGGTGAGGTGGGAGGGCAGGGGGAGAGAGAGAGGGTGAGGGAAGAAAGAGGGAAGAGAGAGAGGGGGAAGAGAGGGAGTGGAGAGGATATGAAAGAATGGGAGAGGGGGGGGGAAGAGTCAGGGGTGGTAAAAGAGAGAGGGGAAGGAGAGAGGGGGAAAGAGAGAAACGGGGAAAGAGAGAGAGAGATAGGGGGCAAAGAGAAAGAGGAGATAGAGACAGGAGAAAGAGAGAGGGGAGAGAGAGCAAGGGGGGGAGTGAGGTGGGAGGGAGAAATGAGGGAGAGAGATGGGAGAGAGGGGGAGAGGGAGGAGGAGAGAGCGAGGGGAGAGAGAGAGGGAGAGAGAGAGAGAGAGGGAGAGAGATGGGAGAGAGTGTGTGGAGAGGGAGTGTGAGGGAGAGAGAGAGGGGGAGAGATGGGGAGATAGAGAGGGAGGGAGAAAGAGAGAGAGGGGGGAGAGAGAGAAGAAAGAGAGTGGCAGAGAGAGAGAGAGGGAGGGAGAGGGGGAGAGAGAGAGGAGAGCAGATGAGAGGGGGGAAGAGTGAGGTGGGAGGGAGAGAGCGGGAGAGAGATGGGAGAGAGAGGGAGAGAGAGTGGGGGGGAGAGAAGAGAGAGGGAAGAGGAGAGAAAGAGGGGGAGACGGGAGAGAGAGGGGGGTGAGAGGAGATAGAGGGAGAGACAGAGAGGGGGAGAAAGGAGTAGAGCGAGAAAGGGGGAGATAGAGAGGTGGAGAGAGATAGGGGAGAGGGGGAGAGAGGGGGAGAGAGGGGGATGGAGAGGCAGTGCTGCCAACTCCCCTGCATTGTCGTGAGAAATTCTGTGATCAACGAAATGGGCCATGGATGTTGGAAGCAGAAGCAGCAGAAGAGGACGGGGAGCGGGGCTGGCGAGTATTTGCCGGCTGGCGAGTCGCTCACTGCAGCTCCGGCCATGGAGAAGCCTCAGTGCAAGGCATCGGAAGCGTTGCGCCGCTGCCCTGAGAGTCTCTGTCCCAAATTCGCCCAGGTGACCGGTATGGATCAGGCTGCGGCTCAGTGCATCCTGGAGGACAACCAGTGGCTGCTGGAAGTAAGTACCAAGCACTGGGTAGAAACGGTGGAAGATAGTGGACTTCAAACGGGGTTGGTTGGAGAAAGAATCCTGCGTGCCTGCTCAATTTTCACTTACTGTAACTGCAGGAAAAATGTTCCCGATGTTGGGGGAGTTCAGAACCAGGGGTCACAGTTTAAGAATAAAGGGGGGGACCAGTTAGGACTGAGATGAGGACAAACTTTCTTCACGCAGAGAGTTGTGAATCTGTGGAATTCTCTGCCACAGAAGGCAGTGCAGACCAATTCACTGGATGTTTTCAAGAATGACTTACATTTGGTTCTAACGAAATCAAGGGATATGGGGAAAAAGCAGGAAAGAGGTACTGATTTTATATGAATAGCCATGACCATATTGAATGGCAGTGTTGGCTCAAAGGGCCAATGGCCTATTCCTGCACCTATTTTCTATGTTTCTATGCTTGAGTGTATGGCAATAAAACTCGATCACTTGATTTTGAAGCATTTATGCATGGTGGAGGTATAATGTAGTCATAGAGTGATACAGTATGAAAACAGGCCCTTCGGCGCAACTTGCCCACACCCGCCAACATGTCCCAGCTACGCTACCTGCTTTTGGTCCATACCCACAAACCTGTCCTATCCATGTAACAGTCTAACTGTTTCTTAAATGTTGGTATGTTCCCTTCCTCAACTACCTCCTCTGGCAGCTTGTTCCTTGTGGATAAAGTTACCCCTTAAAAAGTTACCTCTTAAAAATACTTCATACAAAAAAACATTGAAATCATACTACTATGGTGGATGGGATAAGTGTAATATTAAATGACATGCAAGGTGTCAGGCTGTCTGTCACAACATACAGCCCTGATAACCCATTATTTCCTTCAGTTAAATATTGTCATTTGCCACTCAATTATTATGTTTGTTTACCTCACTGACTCCCCCCCCCCCCCCCCCCGCAATTCCTTTGACAGGTTGAATAGAAATGTCCCCAATATCGTTGTTTTATTAATTGAACATGTAGATTAACACCCTCAAGGAGCGCAATTGGATGGAAACTGATTCAGATGCGATATTTAGGAGCTTGTTCAAAGAAAGGGCATGTTTTAAAGGAGTGACAGAGATACTTGCAGGGGAATGTGTGAGGAGATTATTATTTGTCTATAGTTTTAGCTTGAACCAGAACATCTGAAAGACAGTGAAATCTCAAGCAAGAGTGCTGCAGCTTTGGCACCGCTCCCGGAAGCTGGCCTTGAACTACCAGAGGATTTCGAGAGGTTTCGTTCAGCACTCCTTGCTGATATGACACAAGCAATTAACTCTGTCCTAAAAAGAGAACTTGAAGTGGCTTTGTCACCGGTGTACACCAGTCTGGAGCTAGTTAAATCCTATTATGAATTGCATGATGAACGCATTCGCGAGGTTGAAGATGGCCTGAATGACCACAGTGACAGACTGGCGAGTGCCGAAACTGCTATAGCTGCTTTACAGAGTGAAAACACACTCCAGAAAATGAAGTTAGATGACCTCGAGAACCGGTCGCGGCGATCCAACCTAAGAGTGGTCGGGATTCCTGAAAAGATGGAAGGCTCGGACCCTGTTAAATTTATAACTGAGTTTTTTGAAGAAGTGCTGGGGGCGGATTTCTTCCCAAGACCTCTTATGCTTTCGCATGCCCACCGAATTGGACCTACACCAACAGACGTCCTGAATATCAAGCCATCTAAGCCAAGATTGTTCCTGGTTCTCTTTCATTACTTCCAGGATAAATATCGTATCATCACCAAATGGAGGCAGGAGCTGTTCTTCCGAGGGCACCGGGTGTTTTTCTATGAGGACTTCAGCGTGGAGCTGGGGAGAAAACGTGCAACTTTTAGGGAAATAAAATCCCCGCTTTACAATAAAGGGGTTCGGTTTGGTCTCCAGTATCCTGCCCGGCTCCAGGTCACTCATGAAGGTAAAATGTACTATTTCAATACACCAGAGACTGCCAAAAAGTGTTACTACTCGCGCTGGGGAGGTGACAGCCGTGAAGAACAATGACCTTTAAGGATATCCATGGCATTGGCACGGCCTCCTGCGGCAGAGATCTTTGGAAGATTTGTTTATTCTTCAGTTAAATTTGTGAATTTGACTGAGCTGAACTGCAATGCTACATATTTGGGGTAGTGAGTCGAGGACTTTTAGCCAACAAAATGTAAATGTCTATGATTACTCTTTGGGATACAATTTTCACTTCCTTCTTTCTCATAATGCTTTGCTGGTCTGGGGTTATCTTTAGCCTATATATCTTAAAAGTAGAATAAATGACTGTACAACTTTTAAAGAAGGGAGCCACCCTAAATTGGATCAAAAATTTTAGTTAGGGAACACTTCGGAAGTTTTTTTGTTTTGTAATGCCTGCGATCATCCTCAGTCGGGGAATAAGATCTAGCTTTTTGGGGGTTAATTTTTGTTGTTGTTGTTATTATAAGGGGATGAGGGAAAGGTTTTGGGGTAATGGCAGCTTATTCTTTGATTGTTACAAATGCACTCGACTTTCTTTTTTTTTGTTGCTTTTTTTCTCTTCTCTTTTTGTTTTTCTCTTCCCCCCCATTGTGGGCTCTCACATGCAGCCTTCGCATGGTTCTGGATGGCAGTCGCTGTATGTATTTTTTGAATCATATTTTGAAATATGGCTAATGGTGATATTGATGGAGGCAATCCTGTGAGGTTTATATCTTGGAATGTAAAGGGGCTTAATGGTACCAGTTAAAAGAGCTAAAGTTTTTTCTCACCCAAAACAACTAAAAACAGATATACTACTTTTACAAGATATTCACTTAAGACTGCAAGATCATAACAGACTGCGTAAAACGTGGGTTAGTCAGATTTTTCACTCCAGATTTAATAGTAGGTCCAGGGGTGTGGCAATATTAATCAACAAAAGAATACAGTTTACACCGTCTGACGTAGTCAGTGACCCTAATGGTCGGTTTATTATAGTTTCCAGGTGTCTTTTTCAAAAACCTGTCGTGTTAGTGAATGTTTATGCCCCTAATTGGGATGATGTTCACTTTGCAAATAAGGTTCTGTCATTAATACCCAATCTGAACACGCACCAGCTAATTTTTTCGGGAGACCTGAACTGTGCTATTAATCCACTGCTTGATAGATCTAGTTCCAAGGGGACACCTTCTGGTATGGCAAAGACCTTCTCACTGTTTATGCAACAAAATGGTTACGTGGACCCCTGGAGATTTCTGAACCCAACTGCTAGACAATTCTCTTTTTTTTCTCATGTTCACAATTCTTTTTCCAGAATAGACTATTTTTTTATAGACAGCCCCTTCATTCCTAGGGTTAAGAAAATTGAATATACTGCTATAGTAATATCAGATCACTCACCTGTGATACTGGACCTAGGCTTTCCTTTAAATATTAAAGAACGACCTCTTTGGAAACTCAACCCCCTTTTGCTTTCCAATGAAAAATGTTGCAGTTTTGTGTCGGCTAACATAGACACATTCCTTGAAATTAATAAAACTGAGTCCGTATCCTGCTCTTTAATTTGGGAAACTTTAAAAGCCTACTTAAGAGGTCAAATCATATCTTATACTTCATACGTCAATAAAGAACATAAGAAGGAAATGGAAACCCTGTTAAAATCCATCTTGACCCTGGATAGGCAATATTTTGAAGCACCCACCACCCAATTATACAAAAGCCGGGCTGATTTACAAATGAAATTCAATCTTTTATCTACTAATCAAACAGAACAACTAATTCTCCGGACTCGTGGTCTTTATTTTGAATATGGTGATAAGGCGAGCCGGCTTATGGCTCAACAGCTGAAACGTCAATCCGCGTCATGGCTTATTCCTCAGATAAGAGACATACACCAAGACATAACAAGCAATCCAAAAGAAATAAACAATACTTTCACAGCCTTTTATTCTTCTCTTTACACCTCAGAATTCCCCTTGGATACTATGAATATGGAAACTTTCTTAGACGATTTGGAAATACCCACTCTGGAATTAGAAGACGCAGAAAATCTAGACCAACCCCTTGGGGAGGAAGAGATTAATAATGCCATTATGGCGATGCAGAGTGGTAAAACCCCTGGCCCTGACGGCTACCCATTAGAATTTTATAAGAAATTTAAGGATAAGCTCACACCTGTTCTTTTAGAAATGTTTGAAGAATCTTTGGAAAAAGGTTCATTACCCCCCACTCTTTCACAGGCTTCTATTTCACTTCTTCTTAAAAAAAGACAAGGATTCGACTCAATGTGGATCATATCGCCCCCATCTCACTTTTGAATGTAGATGTAAAAATTTTGGCGAAGGCGCTGGCTTGCCGTTTAGAATGCCAACTTCACAAAATAATCTCAGAAGATCAAACAGGTTTCATTAAAAATCGTCATTCCTTTTCTAATATCCGCCGTTTGGCCAGCGTGGTCTATTTGCCCAGTGCTTCTCCGCGCCCAGAGGCTGTTATCTCTTTGGACGCGGAAAAGGCATTCGATCGAGTGGAGTGGCCATATTTGTTCAGAGTTTTGGAGAGATTTGGATTTGGCAAAATATTTGTAGCCTGGGTTAAGCTATTATATCATTCACCCTTAGCATGTGTACAGACCAATAATTTGCGATCTGATTATTTTCAATTAACACGTGGCACTCGTCAAGGCTGCCCATTGTCTCCGCTTCTTTTTGCGATTGCAATTGAGCCTCTCTCTATTACACTTAGGTCAACTACATTATTCCAGGGCATTAGGAGAGGAAACAGGGAACATCGTGTGTCTCTATATGCTGATGACCTCCTTCTTTATGTGAGCGACCCTATAGCCAGTAGCCCTGCAATTGTGTCCTTGTTGGATCAGTTTGGGACTTTTTCCGGCTATAAACTAAACCTCCAAAAATGCAAATGCTTTCCCATCAACTTAGCTCTACAGATCAAACAGGAAACCCTGCCCTTTCCCATATCTCAAAAAGGGTTTGTATATTTAGGAATACACATCACCCGCTTTTTCACATCCCTGTTTGCAGCTAACTACATGCCTCAAGTTAGCCAAATGAAGGCTGACTTTGAGAGATGGCGTAGTCTGCCATTCACTATGGCTGGGAGAGTGCAGTCAGTGAAGATGACTGTACTTCCCAGATTTCTTTACTTGTTCCAATGTTTGTCTGTTTTCCTACCCAAGTCATTTTTTAACTTAGTTAACCAATCTATAACCTCCTTTATATGGGGTGACAAGGTTCCAAGGGTCAATAAGTGCACTCTCCAAAGAGGTCATGAAGTAGGTGGACTGGGCCTTCCTAGCTTTATTAATTATTATTGGGCATCCAATATCCAAAAGATATTATTCTGGCTCCACCGACCAGATACCAACTGGTGTCTGCTTGAATCACAATCCTGTTACTCCTCGTCTCTCCCAGCTTTAGTATATTCTTCCCTGCCATTGAAACCCTCTAGATTTACATCCAACCCTGTCGTACTATCAACCATCAAAATTTTTAACCAATTTCATTGCCATTATAAGCTTACATCAGCTTCAGTTCTGGGTCCCATTCACAGTAACCATTTATTCCCCCCTCTACACTTGACTCAACCTTTCGACAGTGGGGTTTGAATGGTCTTATGTCCATTAAGGATTTATACACTAACAACATAGTTGATAGTTTCGACTACCTACACAAAAAACATGGCCTCCCACATAATCATTTCTTTAAATATCTTCAGGTTCGCCACTTTGTCATGAAACAACTTCCTTATTTTCCTGATCTCCCTCCTGTCACAATGTTGGATAAACTCACTCTTACCTTTGCAAATAAAGGACTGATCTCTGCAGTATATTCTCGATTGATGTATTTAGGAGGTCAAAACCTGAACAAAGACTTCCGGTGGCGTCAATGGTGGGCTGAGAGACGCTGTTGTTTCGCTCTGCTCCCGAAGACTGTTTTAATGAGCTAAAATTTAAGTTGGAAGACGGAGGAGTTATAAAAATAACTACCGGAGCTGTTATTTAATTGTGTGTTATCAGAATTCCTGCTGATAACAGAGAATAACGGCAGTTTTAAATGAAAAAGACTAAAACTCGCCAGAAGCCTTCGAAAGCTGCTACAAGACCTGCACAAACTGATCTGAAAAAACCTGGAAAGACTCCTCAATCCCCGCAAGCATCAGCTGGAAGTTCAGAAGAAGAAACTGACTTTCAAAACCCTTCTACAGAAATGACTTCAATGGAGGAACAACTGGTAAAGTCAGTAACAGCTTTAGTCACTGAAAACATCTCTAAAGTGATACGAGAGGGGAATGTCGCACTGGAAAAAAAGCCTTTCCAAAAGCCTCTCCGAAAAAATAAACAAGGTAATGATAAGCTGATGGGGAAAATTGACGACTTAGCCAAACGTGTGGTCGAGATTGAGGAGGACTTAAACAATAAAATTAAGCGGGTTGATAAGAACTGTAATAAAAAGCTGGGCACGATGTCAAAGTCCACTGAAGCGGCTATAGAAGGAATGGATAATTCGTTAACTGAGATGGCTAAGGAGATAAAGAGACTAAAAAAGGAACAAGAAAGTACTGGGAGGGAGCTTGCTAAAATGAAATATAAATGTATGGACCTGGAAGCAAGATCGAGGAGGCAAAACTTGAGGATAGTAGGCGTAAAAGAAGGAAAGGAGAGTGGACAGAACTTTCAGGAGTTTGCTGGCAACTTACTCAAACAAGTACTTAAGCTGCCTGAAGCCCCGAGAATAGATACGGTTCACCGGGTCCGACGTAAGGCTCAAGCAAGCTCAAATGCTCCCCCAAGACAGATTATCCTGAAATTCTATGATATTTCAACCCTGGAAGGAATTATGAAAAAGATCCCATATGGAGTGAATTTGATGTTTGGAGAAGACAAACTAAGATTCTTCCGTGATTTTCCAGCTGAAGTCATGGAAAAGAGGGACAAGTTTACAAACACGAGAAGGCTACTGAAGGAGGTCGAGGGAGTAAGATATGGGATAGTATATCCCGCAAAATTGAGAATTACTGATAACTCTGTCGAAAGTGCATTCACGGATCCAGAAGAGGCATTTAAATATGCACAAAGTATCACACAGGATGCCTACTGATAATTAGGAGTTGGTCTCCTACAATAACACAGAAGAATTGTGTTTCCCTTTTTTTTTAACATACAAAAAAGACTGCTCTGGTTCATCATGGCGAATTTTCATCGAGGCGCTGACTAGACATCTTATCTTTGGAATGTTAATTCAAGGTCGGATTTTAAGTCTCACTTCAGCAAAGGATTGGAAAAGAAAAAAACTGGCGGGGAAAATAACTTGAGAATATGGAAAAATATTATCAGTGGACTTGCAGATAGAAACTTATGACTGAAGAAACACACAATTATATACTAACATAAAATATAATGAATAAAATTGAGTAATATTAAGACATAGCATAATAATGGCTGTTGTTTATTTCATGATGTTAATTACTTGCTAAATATAAGAATAACGAGTTAAATATGATTATAAGTATTAACATACTAATAAATTTTATGGATATAGTAGATTTAGTTTAAATTGCGAACAAAGTGGAGGGGAGGAGACTCAGATACTTGGAAGTTATCCAAGGGTACTTGGAAGTTATCCGGGCTTTTGTGTCGGACAACAGCGGGCTCCAAGGTTAACCCCTTGGGGCCCGCTGTTGTCTGATACAAATGTTTGAGCCTTAATTGTAATAGATCTTGGCATATCGATAGATGTGGATATATAATTAACATAATCACTGTTATATCTAAGTATATAATTAACGTTGGAAACTCTCTCTTATTTTGTTTTTTCTCTTTGAAGATACATTTCTAATCTATCTATCGAAGTGTGTTTTATTTTATATATATATTTTTTAACTTTGTATTGCTCTCTCTTCCAAATAATAATAATTGGTCAAGGGGGCAGAGCAAAACATATAGAAACATCTATGGAAGTCGATAAGAATTTTTCTACCACCTGTTGGTGGTTTGTTTTTAGTTATAATATCTTTATTTTTGGATATTATAATTTCACTTTTTGTTTGTTAATTATCTTTTCACGATTCTACACTTTCTGGTCTTTTTCAAGGTCTATTCTGAAGGGGAGATGACAACAAAATCTAATAGCTGGGGATGATCATCCCTCACCTAGAGTAATGAGGTTCTTGTTTGCACCATGTGAAGTAAAGGTATTAACATGATCCATAATGCAAGATGATAAACAAAAGAAAACTGGAGGAATCACGTTCTGCAGTTGGAATATAAGGGGCGCTAATGAACCAATTAAAAGGAGTAAGATCTTTGCCCAATTAAAAGCTTTAAATAGTGATGTCATTTTCTTACAAGAGATGCACCTGAAATATCAAACACAGATAAGATTGAAGGCAAATTGGATCGGGCAAACATACTACTCTTCATTTACTTCTAAATCTAGAGGCACGGCCATTATCATTCGTAAAGGTATACCATTTAAATTAAAGAATACCATAGCAGATAAAGAGGGGAGGTACGTCATAGTCACGGGAGAAATGTATTCTACTCCACTTACTTTGATAAATATTTATGCTCCTAATTTTGACAACCCTCAATTTTTTAGTAAAATTCTGGATACAATTTACAACAGCCAGAACATAACTATCAAAATGTGGTAATAGGGGGAGATTTGAATTGTGTTTTAGATCCATATTTGGATAAATCTACAAAACAAAAAAGGATTAACATAAAATCTAAAACAAGTGAACTCCTAAATACATACATGAAAAATACCAATATGACAGATGTATGGAGGATCGCTAACCCAGTAGGTAGAGAATATTCAATGGCTTTTATGGCAAAAACAACGCTCTTACATTGTTAACTTTGAATATGTCACACAAAATGGTGCCATAAATATGGTCTTGTTTACTGTTTCGGTGTAATGTACTATTCCTACACTCATACACTTAAGTGTGATTATGCCTATGAATATTAAGAATTTATTGAATCTTTCCATAATGGAATTTTACTGCACCTAGGTACATGCAACAATAAAGTACTATTGAACCATTGATTGATTGAATTGATTGAAAAATACAGCATGGAATTCACATCAACCATCTGCACTAGTTCAACACTATCGCAATTTTTCATCCACTCCCTACACAGTGGCAACAATTTACAGAAGCCAATTTACTTACAACCCTGTACATCTTTGGGATGTGGGAGGAAAACTAGCCAGATCCCACAGGGAGATAGGGAGAAACGTGCAAACTACATGCAGAGAGCACCTGAGGTCAGAATCAAACCTGGATCTTTGGTGCTGAGAGACAGCAGCTCCACCAGCTGCACCATTGTGCTGGCCCTGAAATTCTCATTCCCTGACCTGGAATAGAACACAGGCCACAACCTCTGAATCATAACCACTGGAATATTTACCCTAGTTTTTGACACGATTGTCACATGTACATCCTATGGTTAAGATTGCAAACTACGTGCAGACCAATGTTTTTTTCTGTGAGCACTTCCTGCAGAGTCTTATTTCTGTCTACATTTTTCTGTTGCTATCATCTATTTTAACCCTGGTACCTTTCCAAGACTGTTCTGGAGATTAGTTGTCTGACTTGTCAGTATCTTTATCCAGCTTCAATGGGATTGCTGTATTTCAGTCATTTCCACAGCCAGCACTTGAATGAGTTTCTCTTCCCAAATATAGCTCTCTGCAGATCTGGAAATACTGATCAACCTATCATTTCTTACCATTGAACTGCATTGACCAGCAGTATCTGTAAGTCTTTAAGGAAATGGTCTATACGTTCACCTGCAAATTATAACGTCTGAAAAGGCGCAGTGTGGACTTTCCAGGGCATTTGACCTGAAATGACATCTCCTTAGATACTCTCTGAACTTCATTTTCAGTTCAATGCGAAGAAATCAACATCTGCTGCCACCAACTGCCCCACCTGCCTTCAGCCACTGAGAAGCCCGTTCCACTGGTTTGAATTCCTACTGGGTGCAACGGTGTGTGTTTTCTATGACAGACTTGGTGGAAGTCCAGCTACCCTTAATGTGCACATTCGTGACATGAGGAATTTGACTACCCTGCCATTTATGTGGAGTCGAGTTGTTGTTCGCTGCTAAGATCACCTTTGTTTACAAAGGATCATAATTAAACATGACCTTCATTGAATTTAACTTGCTTGTGTTTTTCTTCATAGAAACATAGAAAATAGGTGCAGGAGTAGGCCGTTCAGCCCTTCGAACCTGCACCGCCATTCAATATGCTCATGGCTGATCAGATCTATGTTGCAATAAAATTCAACTAAAACTGGCCGCAAATGAGGACCAACCTCCGGAGTTTTAAAACTTTAAGCCAGGTTCAAATTTTGACCAGGGTTACATTTTTTGGTATTCCTGCCCAACGAACTCATCCCCAGGATCACTGCATTGTTACAATCACTGGCACAAATGGAAGATAAATTAGGCAGCACAGTGACACAGCTGGAAGAGCTGCTGCCTCACAGTTCAAGTGGCATGAGTTCGATCCTGATCTCTGGTGACCTCTGGTGGGTCTTCCCTTTGACAGGAGTTCCAGTTTGTGACCAAAATGTGCAGTCGGAAGGTTAATTGCCCCTGCATATTTCCCCATGTGAATGAATGAGTGGTAGAAATATGTTCAGCAGAAGTCATGAGTCTGAGCTGACCAACGATTTCCGTACACTAGTACTATCCCACGCAATAAGGACCATTTACAACCAAAGCCAAATAGCCTACAAACCTGTACGTCTTTGGAAGTTGAAAATCCCACGCAGGTCACGGGGAGAACGTACAAACTCCGTACAGACAGCACCCATAGTCAGGATCGAACCTGGCGCTGTAAGGGAGCAACTCTACCACTGCGCCACCATGCCACAATTGTTGGCTGTATTCCTGTACCTCTCTTTTATTTCAGGTTGAAATCGTTATTCCGAAACCACTGGAAAAGATTATGTCCCACTTGATTTTGTTTTGTTGATTATCGCAATAAATAAACTTCCACTGAGATAGGTGTGGATCTTTTAAGTATATATACATTGTCAGCAGCTTTCATGTAATGACACAGGGGAGACAGATGCGGGGATCCGGGGCTGGTGACTGTTTGCCGGGGACAGATGCTGGCAACTGGGCTAGCGAGTCTTTGCGGGGATGGCGAGTGTTTGCGGAGCTGGCGAATCGCTCGCTGCTGCTCCGGCCATGGAGCAGCTTCAGTGGAAGCCTCAGGGTCCCGGGCCGTTGGAGGAGTCGGAAGCGTTGCGCCGCTGCCGTCAGAGTCTCTGTGCCGCTTCGGGAGGCGGAGATAGAGAGTGGAAAGAGACAGGGAGACAGGGTGGAGAGAGACATAGACAGGGTGGAGGGGGGGTGGGGGGTGAGAGGAGAGCGAGGGGAGAGACAGAGAGGGAGAGAATGGGGAGAGAGAAGAGTGAGAGTGAGAGGGGAGAGAGGGGAGAGAGGGAGAGAGTGAGGTGGTAGAGGGGGAGAAGAGAGAGAGAGGGGTGAGAGGGAAGAAAGGGGGAAGAGAGAGAGGGGGAAGAGAGGGAGGAGAGGGTTGGAGAGAATGGGAGAGAGAAGGGGAAGAGAGAGGGGTGGTAAAAGGGAGAGGGGGAAGAGGGAGAGAGGGGGGAAGAGAAACGGGGAAGAGAGAGAGAGATGGGGGCAAAGAGAAAGAGGAGATAGGGACAGGAGAAGGAGAGAGGGGAGAGAGAGCAAGGGGAAAGTGGGGTGGGAGGGAGAAATGGGGGAGAGAGAGAGGAGCACAGAGGGGAGAGAGAGATGGGAGAGAGTGTGTGGAGGGAGCGAGAGGGAGAGAGAGAGGGATGAGAGAGGGGGAGATAGCGAGGGAGGGAGAAAGAGAGAGAGAGGGGGAGAGAGAGAGAGGAAGAGGGGGGAAGCGAGGGGGAGAGAGAGGAGAGAGAGAGAGAGAGAGAGAGAGAGAGAGAGAGAGGGGGGAGAGATAGAAGAAATGAGGGGGGAGAGAGAGGGAAAAGAGGGAGGGGGAGAGGGGAGAGAGAGGAGAGAGGGGATGCGAGAGGGGGTGAGTGAGGTGGGAAGAGAGAGGGAGGGATGGGGAGAAGGGGAAAGAGAGAGGGGGAGAGAGGGGAAGAGAGGAGAGAGAGAGAGGGGAAGAGTGAATAGAGGGGGAAGGGGAGAGAGAGGGGGGTGACAGAGGGAATGACAGTGAGGGAGAGACAGAGAGGGTGACAGAGAGGGAGAGAGAGGGGGAGGGTAGAGAGAGGGGAGAGAGAGGGGGTGAGAGGAGAGAGTGGAAGAGAGGGGGAGAGAGAGAGGGGGGAGAGAAAGAGGGAGGAGAGTGAGGTGGAAGGGAGAGAGAGAGGGGAGAGAAAGAGAGGTGGAGGGAGAGAAGGGTTGAGAGAGGGGGACAGAGAGAGGAGAGAGAGGGGGAGAGAGAGGGGGAGAGAGAGGGGGGGAGAGAGAAATGGGGAGAGAGAAAGGGGGAGAGAGAAAGGGGGAGAGAGAAAGGGGGAGAGAGAGAGGGGGAGAGAGAGAGGGGGAGAGAGAGGGAGAGAGAGAGAGGGGAGAGAGAGGGGGAGAGGGGGATAGAGAGGCAGGGCTGCCAAATCCCATGCATTGAGTGTGAGAATCACGCTTTTCTTTTTTTTTTAAATTTTTATTGGAGGGAAAAAAAAATTCACAGTACATCTGATGTATGGCATTGCATTTTCCTCCATTTTGTTTTTTGTATAAATAATAATATAAACAAAATAACCCGAACCCACCCTCCCTAAACACCCCTTGGCAGCTTATTTTTTCACAATCCAAATATATCACAAAATCAAATGCACTTCTGAACAATAATAAAGTAATAAAAACAGAATAAAGGCAGATCCCCACTTAATGTCAAGTGCCCTCAGTCAATAGGTAGTTCCTTTGGACCCTCAAAGTATGATAAAAAAGGGTTCCCATTTCAAATAAAACTTTTTCACAGACCCCCTCAATGTGAATTTAATCTTTTCTATCCTTAAAAAAAACATGACGTCTTCCAACCAAGCAGCGGCAGATGGAGGAGTGTTAGATTTCCAGACCAGCAAGATTCTCCTACGGGCCAAAAGTGATGTAAATGTAATGATATCAGACTGGGTTGTATTTAAACCCAAGGTTTGTAGCAAATACAGCTACAAGCGGGCAAGGTCTCACTGTCATCCCAAGGACTTCACTAATGGTTTTAAAAACCACTGCCCAGTAGTTAACAAGTTTGGGGCAAGACCAGAATGCATGAGCTAGATTGGCTGGAGAGAACGAGCACCTGTCACAGCCAGCGTCCGTCCCTGGATATATGTTAGCAAGCCTGGCTTTGCTGAAATGAACCCTGTGTAAAACTTTAAATTGTATGAGCCCCAATCTAGCACATGATGACGAGGAGTGGAATTTTTTCTGCGCTTCTGCCCAGCATTCCTCAGACAGATCCATACCAAGGTCATCCTCCCACCTAGCTTTAACTTTGTTCAGGTTTTGATCTCCTAAATACATCAATCGAGAATATACTGCAGAGATCAGTCCTTTATTTGCAAAGGTAAGAGTGAGTTTATCCAACACTGTGACAGGAGGGAGATCAGGAAAAGAAGGAAATTGTTTCATGACAAAGTGGCGAACCTGAAGATATTTAAAGAAATGATTATGTGGGAGGCCATGTTTTTTGTGTAGGTAGTCGAAACTATCAAATATGTTGTTAGTGTATAAATCCTTAATGGACATAAGACCGTTCAAACCCCACTGTCGAAAGGTTGAGTCAAGTGTAGAGGGGGGAATAAATGGTTACTGTGAATGGGACCCAGAACTGAAGCTGATGTAAGCTTATAATGGCAACAAAATTGGTTAAAAATTTTGATGGTTGATAGTACGACAGGGTTGGATGTAAATCTAGAGGGTTTCAATGGCAGGGAGGAATATACTAAAGCTGGGAGAGACGAGGAGTAACAGGATTGTGATTCAAGCAGACACCAGTCTGTATCTGGTTGGTGGAGCCAGAATAATATCTTTTGGATATTGGATGCCCAATAATAATTAATAAAGCTAGGAAGGCCCAGTCCACCTACTTCATGACCTCTTTGGAGAGTGCACTTATTGACCCTTGGAACCTTGTTACCCCATATAAAGGAGGTTATAGATTGGTTAACTAAGTTAAAAAATGACTTGGGTAGGAAAACCGGCAAACATTGGAACAAGTAAAGAAATCTGGGAAGTACAGTCATCTTCACTGACTGCACTCTCCCAGCCATAGTGAGTGGCAGACTACGCCATCTCTCAAAGTCGGCCTTCATTTGGCTAACTTGAGGCATGTAGTTAGCTGTAAACAGGGATGTGAAAAAGCGGGTGATGTGTATTCCTAAATATACAAACCCTTCTTGAGATATGGGAAAGGACAGGGTTTCCTGTTTGATCTGTAGGGCTAAGTTGATGGGAAAGCATTTGCATTTTTGGAGGTTTAGTTTATAGCCGGAAAAAGTCCCAAACTGATCCAACAAGGACACAATTGCAGGGCTACTGGCTATAGGGTCGCTCACATAAAGAAGGAGGTCATCAGCATATAGAGACACACGATGTTCCCTGTTTCCTCTCCTAATGCCCTGGAATAATGTAGTTGACCTAAGTGTAATAGAGAGAGGCTCAATTGCAATCGCAAAAAGAAGCGGAGACAATGGGCAGCCTTGACGAGTGCCACGTGTTAATTGAAAATAATCAGATTGCAAATAATTTGTCTGTACACATTTTAAGGGTGAATGATATAATAGCTTAACCCAGGCTACAAATATTTTGCCAAAGCCAAATCTCTCCAAGACTCTGAACAAATATGGCCACACCACTCGATCTAATGCCTTCTCCCCGTCCAAAGAGATAACAGCCTCTGGGCGCGGAGAAGCACTGGGCGAATAGGCCACGCTGGCCAATCGGCGGATATTAGAAAAGGAATGATGATTTTTAATGAAACCTGTTTGATCTTCTGAGAATCACGCTTTTCACCAAATTCTCTCGCTGATCACAAATTTCTCACGCTCTGTGTGTTGTAAGCAGAAGCAGCGACGGGTACAGATGCGGACGGGGAGCGGAGTTGCTGAGTGTTTGCCGGGCTGGCGAGTCGCTCACTGCATTGTGACGCTGCCGTGAGAGTCTCTGTGCCAAATTCACCCATGTGACCGGCATGAATCAGGCTGCGGCTCGGTGCGTCCTGTAGGACAACCAGCGGCTGCTGGAAGTAAGTACCAAGCACTGGGTAGAAACGGTGGAAGATAGAACTTCAAATGGGGGTGGTTGGAGAAAGCATCCTGCTTGCCTGCTCAATTTTCACTTACTGTAACTGCAGGAAAAATGTTCCCGATGTTGGGGGAGTTCAGAACCAGGGGTCAGAGTTTAAGAATAAGGGGGGGGGGGCAGTTAGGACTAGGAGGAGGACAAACTTTCTTCACGCAGAGAGGTGTGAATCTGTGGAATTCTCTGCCACAGAAGGCAGTGGAGGCCAATTCACTGGATGTTTTCAAGAGAGAGTTACATTTAGTTCTTGGGGCTAACGAAATCAAGGGATATGGGGAAAAAACAGGAAAGAGGTACTGATTTTAGATGAATAGCCATGATCATATTGAATGGCAATGCTGGCTCGAAGGGCCAATGGCCTATTCCTGGGCCTATTTTCTATGTTTCTATGCGAGGATATGGCAATAAAACTCGATCACTTGATTTTGAAGGATTCATGCATGGTGGAGGTATAATATAGTCATAGAGTGATACAGTGTGAAAACAGGCCCTTCGGCGCAACTTGCCCACACCTGCCAACATGTCCCAGCTACGCTACCTGCTTTTGGTCCATACCCACAAACCTGTCCTATACTTGTATCAGTATAATTGTTTCTCAAATGTTAGGATGGTGCCTGCCTCAACTACCTCTTCTGGCAGCTTGTTCCATACACCAACCACCCTTTGTGTGGATAACGCTACCCCTTAAAAAGTTACCTCTTAAAAATACTTCATAAAAAAAATGAAATCATACTTCTACAATGCACTAAAACATGATTTTAATACATCAAATTTCAAAAAGTTCCTACCCTGGGAGGGCGGACACCCTTCTTCCACGCCCTCTCCCCACTTGGTTGCTCCACTCCCTCACCGGGTACCCCTAACGCCAGTGATCAGTGATCGCTCAGCCTCCCCACCTTCGAAAATGCTCCACAGCCCCTGGTTAAGATGGAGAACACTGCCAGACGTGAGCGGGAAACTGAAATTGAGCGGCCAGTTGTCCGTGATGTCTGGATCCTAATGCTCAGCGCTTCATGTTTCGGAGTTGGCTAATGTTATTGATTTGTAATTAGCCTGATTTGTAATTAGTTGACAAAACCTTAATTTATTAATCTGGAATATCCAGGGGGATGGGATAAGTGTAATATTAAATTACATGCAAGGTGTCAGGCTGTCTGTCACAACATACAGCTCTGATAACCCATTATTTCCTTCAGTTAAATATTGGGAAGGTAGCACTATTGTCATTTGCCACTCAATTATTATGTTTGTTTACCTCACTGACTATTTCTAACCCCTCTAACCTCCCCTCCACCAATTCCTTTGACAGGTTGAATAGAAATGTCCTCAATCTCGTTGTTTTATTAATTGAACACGTAGATGAACATCCTCAAGGAGTATAATCAGATGGAAACTGATTCGGATGCGATATTTAAGGGCTTGTTCAAAGAAGGCGCATATTTTAAAGGAGTGACAGAGATACTTGCAGGGGAATGTGTGAGGAGATTATTACTTGTCTTTAGTTTTAGTTTGAACTAGAACATCTGAAGATTTAAAGTTTAATATAGTAATTGTGCTGATACTGACCCCAACCAACCACATAATGAATATCATCCATTCTGGAGGTTGTACTTCTATGATGCGATTTAAACTTCACTTTCATTCACTTCAATGTAAAAGTAATTGGGAATGGGGAGCATTGGAACAAAAACTTGCCCTCAGTACATATTAACTGTAATGTAATAATGTATGCATGTTGTTAGGTGCAATCAAAACAAAGATCTTTTTATCATTGTACTCTCATATATTATGTACTCTCAAGATCACAATTAATAGAATAATATTGCTTAAATATATAGTTATTGCACTTTGCATTTTGAAAAATCCCAGCTGAAAGGAAAAAAGCAAAATACTGAAAATATTGGGGGTGAAAATGACTTCAGGACAGTTTATTATGAAAATGAAAGAAATTGTATCAAATTACTTATACAGCTGAGTAAGTTTAATTTTATGGATGGGAATTGCGTTCAACCAATTGATGACTTATTTGACAAAGTAAGTAGCATGTTAGATATCAAGGGAGCCAATGAATGTAGCAAATTTCGTTATCCACAATTTGGTCTGTGAAGTGCCCATAAAGGATTACTGCATTAGATAAGCACCTGCAAACTTGAACGTAATAGGTTAAGTCCAGGGGGTCAGATATGGGGCTTTATGTGTGGCCAGATATATTATCAGTGCAACGGGGCTAGGAGCAAGGCCAAATGTGCATCCAGAGTCAAGGTCTGGAATAGTACTAGGTGCGCAGTCAAAGCTGGGACCAGGGGTGTGTTCAGCACTGGGAACCTAAGCAGGTAAGCAGCTATGATCAGGGTAGTATAGGGGGCCAGGTGTAAGGCTGGACTCAGGGACCGGAATGAGAGAAGGTATGCAACTGGAGTCGGGGCCAGGAGTAGTACCAGGTGTGCAGTGAGACCCAGGTTGGTCAACATGGGCCAAGTGCTTGATTATAATCTGATTTCCATACATGAATACACTAAGATCATTCATGTGCTGCACCCGTTGATCAGAGCCTGTGCTCTACTGTGGAATGTAATTAGGAATGTAATTTACTCTAACCTTATTCATAGCTAATCCAATTTAAAACATATATATTGCATTCAAGTGTAAGTTAAAAGACTCGCTACAGTATGCACCATATTGCACAATTTCAAGCTGACAAATGAAAAGTTACGTACGCTCCCTCGGGCTGGGTCTCTCGTAATTTCCCACTCCCAACTCACCCAATATTGACAGCCCTGTGTAATGTCACTTTTGTTTGGCACTTGAAAGTACTTTTACAGTAGGTACAAATGATATTACATTATTATTTATGTAAAGCCTGAAGGCAGCTCCAGTAAGAGTCGGAGCTGAAGCCGCATGAGGCGAGGGATGGCACATTCCAGGCTGATGTGTCTCGATCAGAGTAGGTGGAGTAGGCCGCCGTAAACCCTGCCAGAGCCTGGGGCTTGATTAGATCAGTTGCTGCTCCCAGTTGCTGAGCGCACAAATCGGATGCGGCCTGCAGGGGCACAAAGCAGCCGAGCCATGGTGGAGGACACCAACAACATCACCTGGCCAGGGTGACCTCTTGAACTTCAACACAATGCCCTCGCTCGCACAAAGGGCTTTTATGGCAAAAACAACGCTCTTACATTGTTAACTTTGAATATGTCACACAAAATTGTGCCATAAATATGGTCTTGTTTACTGTTTCGTTGTAATGTACTATTCCTACACTCTTACACTTAAGTGTGATTATGCCTATGAATATTAAGAATTTACTGAATCTTTCCATAATGGAATTTTACTGCACCTAGGTACATGCAACAATAAAGTACTATTGAACCATTGATTGATTGAATTGATTGAAAAATACAGCATGGAAACAGGCCCTACTACTCTCTTAATTCACATCAACCATTTGCACCAGTTCAACACTAGCGCAATTTTTCATCCACTCCCTACACAGTGGCAACAATTTACAGAAGCCAATTTACTTACAACCCTGTACATCTTTGGGATGTGGGAGGAAACCAGAGTACCTAGCCGGATCCCACAGGGAGATAGGGAGAAACGTGCAAACTACATGCAGAGAGCACCTGAGGTCAGAATCAAACCTGGATCTTTGGTGCTGAGAGACAGCAGCTCCACCAGCTGCACCATTGTGCTGGCCCTGAAATTCTCATTCCCTGACCAGGAATCGAACACAGGCCACAACCTCTGAATCATAACCACTGGAATATTTACTCTAGTTTTTGACACGATTGTCACATGTACATCCTATGGTTAAGATTGCAAACTACGTACAGACCAATGTTTTTTTCTGTGAACACTTCCTGCAGAGTCTTATTTCTGTCTACATTTTTCTGTTGCTATCATCTATTTTAACCCTGGTACCTTTCTGGATCTCCTGTTCTGGAGATTAGTTGTCTGACTTGCCAGTATCTTTATCCATCTTCAAAGGGATTACTGTATTTCAGTCATTTCCACAGCCAGCACTCGAATGAGTTTCTCCTTCCCAAATATAGCTCTCTGCAGATCTGGAAATACTGATCAACCTATCATTTCTTACCATTGAACTGCATTGACCAGCAGTATCTGTAAGTCTTTAAGGAAATGGTCTATATAGAAACATAGAAACATAGAAAATAGGTGCAGGTGCCCTTCGAGCCTGCACCGCCATTCAATGTGATCATGGCTGATCATCCAACTCAGTATCCCGTACCTGCCTTCTCTCCATACCCCCTGATCCCTTTAGCCACAAGTGCCACATCTAACGCCCTCTTAAATATAGCCAATGAACTGGCCTCAACTACCTTTTGTGGCAGAGAATTCCAGAGACTCACCACTCTCTGTGTAAAGAATGTTTTCCTCATTTCGGTCCTAAAGGAACTCCCCCTTATCCTTAGACTGTGACCCCTTGTTCTGGACTCCCCCAATATCGGGAACAATCTTCCAGCATCTAGCTTGTCCAACCCCTTAAGAATTTTGTAAGTTTCTATAAGATCCCCCCTCAATCTTCTAAATTCCAGCGAGTACAAGCCGAGTCTATCCAATCTTTCCTCATATGAAAGTCCTGACATCCCAGGATGTTCACCTGCAAATTATAACGTCTGAAAAGGTGCAATGTGGACTTTCCAGGGCATTTGACCTGAAATGACATCTCCTTAGATACTCTCTGAACTACATTTTCAGTTCAATGTGAAGAAATCAACATCTGCTGCCACCAACTGCCCCACCTGCCTTCAGCCACTGAGAAGCCTGTTCCACTGGTTTGAATTCCTACTGGGTGGAACGGTGTGTGTTTTCTATGACAGACTTGGTGGAAGTCCAGCTACCCTTAATGTGCACATTCGTGACATGAGGAATTTGACTACCCTGCCATTTACGTGGTGTTGAGTTGTTGTTCACTGCCAAGATCATCTTTGTTTACAAAGGATCATAATTAAACATGACCTTCATTAAATTTAACTTGCTTGTGATTTTCTTCAGTTCTATGTTGCAATAAAATTCAACTAAAACTGGCCGCAAATGAGGACCAACCTCCGGAGGTTTAAAACTTTAAGCCAGGTTCAAATTTTGACCAGGGTTACATTTTTTGGTGTTCCTGCCCAACGAACACATCCCCAGGATCACTGCATTGTTACAATCACTGGCAGAAATGGAAGATAAATTGGGCAGCACAGTGACACAGCTGGAAGAGCTGCTGCCTCACAGTTCCAGTGACATGAGTTCGATCCTGATCTCTGGTCACCTCTGGTGGGTCTTCCCTTTGACAGGAGTTCCAGTTTGTGACCAAAATGTGCAGTTGGTAGGTTAATTGCCCCTGCATATTTCCCCATGTGAATGAATGAGTGGTAGAATTATGTTCAGCAGAAGTCATGAGTCTGAGCTGACCAACGATTTCCGTACACTAGCACTATCGCACGCAATAAGAACCATTTACAACCAAAGCCGAATAGACTACAAACCTGTACGTCTTTGGAAGTTGAAAATCCCACGCAGGTCACGGGGAGAACGTACAAACTCCGTACAGACAGCACCCATAGTCAGGATCGAACCTGGCGCTGTAAGGGAGCAACTCTACCACTGCGCCACCATGCCACAATTGTTGGCTGTATTTCTGTACCTCTCTTTTATTTCAGGTTGAAATCTTTATTCCGAAACCACTGGAAAAGATTATGTCCCACTTGATTTTGTTTTGTTGATTATCGCAATAAATAAACTTCCACTGAGATAGGTGTGGATCTTTTAAGTATATATACATTGTCAGCAGCTTTCATGTAATGACACAGGGCTGCCAACCCTCATGCTTTGAGCGTGAGAATCACGCATTATAACAAATTCTCACGCCCTCATGCTGTAGGCCGCCGGAGACCCTGCCAGAGCCTGGGGCTTGATTAGATCAGTTGCTGCTCCCAGTTGCTCCCGGATGCGGCCTGCAGGGGCACAAAGCAGCCGAGCCATGGTGGAGGACACCAACAACATCACCTGGCCAGGGTGACCTCTTGAACTTCAACTCAATGCCCTCGCTAGCACAAAGGGCTTTTATGGCAAAAACAACGCTCTTACGTTGTTAACTTTGAATATGTCACACAAAATTGTGCCATAAATATGGTCTTGTTTACTGTTTCGGTGTAATGTACTATTCCTACACTCTTACACTTAAGTGTGATTATGCCTATGAATATTAAGAATTTACTGAATCTTTCCATAATGGAATTTTACTGCACCTAGGTACATGCAACAATAAAGTACTATTGAACCATTGATTGATTGAATTGATTGAAAAATATAGCATTGAAACAGGGCCTACTACTCTCTTAATTCACATCAACCATTCGCACTAGTTCAACACTATCGCAATTTTTCATCCACTCCCGACACAGTGGCAACAATTTACAGAAGCCAATTTACTTACAACCCTGTACATCTTTGGGATGTTGGAGGAAACCAGAGTACCCAGCCGGATCTCACAGGGAGATAGGGAGAAACGTGCAAACTACATGCAGAGAGCACCTGAGGTCAGAATCAAACCTGGATCTTTGGTGCTGAGAGACAGCAGCTCCACCAGCTGCACCAGCTGGAATATTTACTCTAGTTTTTGACACGATTGTCACATGTACATCCTATGGTTAAGATTGCAAACTACGTGCAGACCAATGTTTTTTTCTGTGAGCACTTCCTGCAAAGTCTTATTTCTTTCTACATTTTTCTGTTGCTATCATCTATTTTAACCCTGGTACCTTTCCAAGACTGTTCTGGAGATTAGTTGTCTGACTTGCCAGTATCTTTATCCATATTCAATGGGATTACTGTATTTCAGTCATTTACACAGCCAGCACTCGAATGAGTTTCTCCTTCCCAAATATAGCTCTCTGCAGATCTGGAAATACTGATCAACCTATCATTTCTTACCATTGAACTGCATTGACCAGCAGTATCTGTAAGTCTTTAAGGAAATGGTCTATACGTTCACCTGCAAATTATAACGTCTGAAAAGGCGCAGTGTGGACTTTCCAGGGCATTTGACCTGAAATGACACCTCCTTAGATACTCTCTGAACTACATTTTCAGTTCAATGCGAAGAAATCAACATCTGGTGCCACCAACTGCCCCACCTGCCTTCAGCCACTGAGAAGCCTGTTCCACTGGTTTGAATTCCTACTGGGTGGAACGGTGTGTGTTTTCTATGACAGACTTGGTGGAAGTCCAGCTACCCTTAATGTGCACATTCGTGACATGAGGAATTTGACTACCCTGCCATTTACGTGGTGTCGAGCTGTTGTTCACTGCCAAGATCATCTTTGTTTGCAAAGGATCATAATTAAACATGACCTTCATTAAATTTAACTTGCTTGTGATTTTCTTCAGTTCTATGTTGCAATAAAATTCAACTAAAACTGGCCGCAAATGAGGACCAACCTCCGGAGGTTTAAAACCTTAAGCCAGGTTCAAATTTTGACCAGGGTTACATTTTTTGGTGTTCCTGCCCAACTAATTCATCCCCAGGATTACTGCATTGTTACAATCACTGGCACAAATGGAAGATAAATTGGGCAGCACAGTGACACAGCTGGAAGAGCTGCTGCCTCACAGTTCCAGTGACATGAGTTCGATCCTGATCTCTGGTCACCTCTGGTGGGCCTTCCCTTTGACAGGAGTTCCAATTTGTGACCAAAATGTGCAGTTGGTAGGTTAATTGCCCCTGCCATATCTGTAAGTCTTTAAGGAAATGGTCTATACGTTCACGTGCAATTTATAACGTCTGATCTGAAGAAAGGTCTCGATTTGAAACGTCACCTATTCCTTTTCCCCAGAGATGCTACTGGACCCCCCGAGTTACTTCAGCATTTTGTGGCTGTCTTTGGTGTAAACCAACAACTGCATTTTCTTCCTACATGTTATCTCATATACTGTAGATGGATCAAATATTTGAACTCCAGCTTGTCACGCATGCTGCGTTTTTCAAATACCTTGTCGCAATTTATTCTAACTTTCCCAGATTTTGACAAAATACAAATGTTTTTCTGCTATTCATGAAAGATTGTGGTGGATCTCCTCTTTGTCATGCCTCTCCGAAAGGAATGATTGCCATTTGACGGGGGTGGGGGGGGTGGGGGGGGTGGGGTGGGGGGTGATGTGTGGGATAGAGTTGGTGGTGGGGGGGTGTAGATGGGAGAAATAGGTGGGAGTCCAGGCACACGGGATGGAAGAGGGAGGGGAGACAGGGTAGTTTGGGGTTAGATAGAGGTAACCTAAAATTTGAGAATTTGAAGTTAATATTGAAAGGGATGTCATTGCAATACATGTTTTTTATACAGAACAATCTTCATTTTATCTGGGTTTGGTTGTTTTATTTCTTCAGATAATTCTTGAGTAAGATTCTGTCACCTCATGGATTTTGCCCTCATGGTCAAAATTGTAGAGCATAGTTAATTTAGAAATCATAGTCCAGACTGTTTATATCCTGATGCAATCTATTGACCCAAAAAGTTGTATATCCATTTTCCTTCACACATTCTGCCTGACTCATCGAGTTCCTCCAGCAGTTGCAAGTGACCCTTGTTAAATTCTCCATGCAAAACAAAAACCCCCGAAAGGTGACAAGATTTTTCTCATTTGATGGGGTCCAGTGCTTCCAAATCCCCCTCGACCCCAAAGCCACAGATCCCTACCTTCCTTTCTTTTGGAGGCTTCACTTACTTTGAAATGTTCTGTCACTCAGCAGTCCAGGTGTGTGGACAATTCTGGAAGAAGAGCCTGCCACTTGAGGTAAGAGTTGGGAGTTCAGCTCTAAGTAAGTAAGTAAGTAAGTAAGTAAGTAAGTAAGTTTATTGGCCAAGTATTCACATACAAGGAATTTGCCTTGGTGCTTCGCCCACAAGTAACACCATGACATACAGTGACAGTTATGAATGACTCAGAAAACAATAATAAAACATTAATGATAAAACACCATTGATCAAGCATGTGAACCAACAAAATACCAGATCCAAGGGAGGCTACAGATTTTTGGCTGTTGAATAGAGCAACTACTCGCGGATAAAAACTGTTTTTATGTTTGGCTGTGGAAGCTTTGACAGTCCTGAGCCGCTTTCCAGAGGGAAGTGATTCAAAGAGTTTGTGGCCAGGGTGAGAGGGGTCAGAGATGATTTTCCCCGCTCGCTTCCTGGCCCTTGCAGTGTACAGTTCATCAATGGAGGGAAGGTTGCAGCCAATAACCTTCTCTGCTGATCAGACGATTCACTGCAGCCTCCAGGTGTCGTGCTTGGTGGCTGAGCCAAACCAGACCATGATGGAAAAGGTGAGAACAGACTCTATGATGGCCATGAAGATTTGGACCATCCTTGCCTGTGGCAGAATGTGCTTCCTCAGCTGCCATAGGAAGTACATCCTCTGTTGTGCCTTTTTGACTGTGGAGTCGATGGTAGCCCCCCACTTAAGGACCTTGGAGATGATGGTTCCCAGGAACTTAAAATACTCCCCAGATGTGACTGTGGTGTTGTTGATGGTGAGTGGGGTGAGGGGAGGGGGAGTTCTCCTAAGGCCTACAATCATTCCACTGTCTTAAGAGCATTGAGCCCCAGGTTGTTGTGAAGGCACCAGGATGCCAGCTGTGACACTTCCTATCTGTAGGCAGATTCCACCCCATCCTGGATCAGTCCAATCAGGGTTGTGTCGTCCGCAAACTTGAGAAGCTTGTCTGTGGAGGTGCAGTCGTTGGTGTAAAGAGAGTAGAGGAGAGGAGAGAGTACGCAGCATTGCGGTGCTCCTATGCTGAGAGTTTGCGGGTCCGAGATGTGCTTTCCCAGCTTCACATGCTCTAGGTAGCATGAACAGGAATTACAGGGAACCAGTTTCACTTGCAGCAATTGTTGGAAGTTTGCCAAGGATCTAATTTGCTTAGGTTCCGGTGGAAAATCAAGGTTTCACGGTTTCACAGCCAAGGTCAGTTTAATATCACATGTACCAGTTAAGCTAGAGTGAAATCAGGCAGAACAAGTAGTAATTTGGTCATGGTATTATCTTCCTACATGTGGTAAAGCAATCTGGCTAAGGAGACAAGCCTGTGGTTTGGATTATTTTTACTTTCAGACTTCCTTGAACCACTGCAGCCTGTGCAGGGAAGGAATTTCCATAAAGCTCTAGGCAGAAAAGTCCAGAATGTGACACAACGTCAATAAGGAAATCATAATACATTTCCCACTTGAAGATGAACTTTGAAATGGCGGTTCGATGTCCTTGTCCTCCATGATTTTAGTGGTCATATAATATATGGATGTTGGCTTTAGGAAGTTCGGAGATAATTGTAAATGACCCAGTCATTCTCACAAACAAGGTACAACAGAGTTTATTAAAAGACACTTACAGTTCACTATAGCATGTTGCTTCAGCTGTTTAGCGGCAGCACGCTGGGTTGCGATAATATGAACCATGTAGTAGTCGGAACTTCTAAAAATAAAGCACTACATTGGTTAGTGTGGAGTAACAAATCTACATCTTTCCTTGTAGAAATAAAAGTGAAGCACATCTAAATGCAGGTGGCCTATAAGAATAAACACACCAATACGTGATGGCTGAGTAATACAGTACTCTAAACGCTAATAGCGCATACGGGGACGTGTAGATGGTTTAAACAAAATTCTCATACCTAAGGGGTGGCCTAAGGGGACACTAAGGGGTGGCCTACAAACCTGTCCCATGCATGTGTGGTATAGATCCGCGTCTCGTTCCTTCACCGGGGAAGTAACCGGGGGCCCATGTGTGAACACGGCGAAGCCGGTGAGCAGGGCGTCGAATGTTGTGGTGAGGCCATAGGGGACATGGCCAGTGGCTGACCTGCAGCAGCAGAGCTCGAGGGAAGAGACAGTCTGACAGTAGAAGGGTACATCAGATGAGTGGCTTCTGGAAACAAGACCCCAGAACGTGGAATTCCTTCACTGGAATTGGCATCATGTTCAGCCGTGTTGCATCTGGCAATGAGAATATCATCAACAATAATGGTGCATGGGTACCTCGCAAATAATTGTTCCAGTGTGCGTTGGAAAACCTCACTAGCAGATGCTAAAGGGCATCCGCAGGAATTTATAGCGGCCTAAGGGGGTGCTGAACGTGGTGAGATTGGATGAGTCAGGATCCAGCGGGATCTGCCAAAACAAACTTTTGGCATCCAGAACAGAAAACATGGATGCACTGACTATCTGAGTTGCAACTCCCTGAGTTGCAACTGTACACATATGGGTAGTGTGGGCGTCTGATCGCTGCGTTAAGGTCTCTGGGGTTGATGCAGATTCGGATTTCTTCCTTGTTCTTCTTTGTTGCCACCACCACGGTGGAAACCCAGTTGGACGGGTCGGTGACCATTGCAATGACATCCAGGGACCCCATCCGCTGGAGCTCATTGTATACTCTGTCATGCATAGCACGCGGAATACGGTGTGGTGCTCAGACCACAGGTAGGACATTTGGATCAGTAACAATGTTGTACTTGATGGGCTGCTTTCCAAACTTGCCGTCAAATAGTTCTTTGTATTGTGAAAGTATCTGCTGAGTGGAGCCCTCAGTGGGAGAAATTTGAGGGACTGCAGGCCCAAAGGTATCCAGTCCTAGATCCTGCCATCACAATGCCAAGCAGAGTTGCAGAATTCCCACGGACAATGAAAAAATTCAGTTTGTGAGCGTGTGACTCCAGGTGGCAATTCAGTTCAGTTTCTCCAAGTGGGAGCAGTTTCCCTCACCCATAGGCTTGCAAAGTGGTCGAAGTGTTTACAATACATTCATCATTACGGATTTGTTTAAATTCAGATAAAGACATGACATTGCACTTGGCACCGGTGTCGATCTTTGCAATGGTGATGTTGCTGTTAATGAGCAAAGAAACTTCAGGGTTAAGTTGCTTGTTAGTGGAAGCAATCAGCGAGTTGATGTTAGGACTGTTATCTTCATGCTCTGGTAGCCGAACAGGAGATGGCGCTTCCAGCTCCTGGTTTTCATGGACTGCAGGGTCATCAATAGTTTCAGCAAGTACCACAATCTGGTTGTTGTGATCCAGAACTGCAGGCACTTAGTTGAAATGCTCAGTGCACTGCATTGCTTCAGGGCCAGTGACATTGAGTGGTATAGAGGTACGCACGTCTGGCGCAGCGTTGCGATGAGCAGCACAAATGCAATGATTGTAGTCGTGCTCATAAATGTGGCAAGGTTCAGCGATGTCTGAGTCAAAGATCAGAGGGTCTGGACGGCGAAGTGTGCTGGCCATGGCAGCAATAGTGAATAATCAAAACAAAACTCAAAAATAAAAATCGATATACTTAAACACTGAGTGGGTTACGAACCACATCTTACACCATGTAAATGACCCAGTCATTCTCACAAACATGGTACAACAGAGTTTATTAAAATACACTTACAGTATACTACAGCATGTTGCTTCAGCTGTATGGGGACTATCAGTACAAGCTGGGTTATGATAATATGAACAGTGTAGTAGGCGGAGCTTCTAATAATAAAACACTACATTGGTTAGTGTGGAATAACCAATCTACAATAATCACTGGCAACACAACATTCAGTGTCTGACCTGCCTTAGAGAAGTCCTGTGGACTCGAAACATCACCTATCCCTTTTCCCCAGAGATGCTGTCTGTCCCGCTGAGTTACTTCAGCTTTTTGTGTCTATCCTGTGACTTTGTCTTGTTTAGTTATGTTTAGAGATACAGTGTGGAAACAGGCCCTTCAGCCCACTGAGTCCATGCTGACCAGCGATTTCCAAACAGTAGCACTATCCTGCACTCAAGGAACAATTTGCAATCTTTACCAAAGCCAATTAACCTACAAACCTGTGCTTCTTTGAAGTGTTGGAGGAAATCAGAGCATAGATGTGGATAGGGACAGAGAGGTCTTTTAAAAATGTGATGATAAAGCATAAAATATGCATGTCCCTGTTGAAATAATTGACCATCTCATCTTTATATCCTTCATAAACAGCAGGTTCCAAGTTATTCCTGCTCACTATGTAAAAGGCTTCTACCTTACAATCCCCTCCCCCCATTATTTTTCTTTCCCAAAATCTTCTCTTTGCCGATTTCATTGTTGTATCACGAGGGAATGGGAATGGTTTCCTTTGTCTACCTTTACTAGATTAGTCCAGATCTTCCACATATCTGTGAAATCTCCCCATCGCCTCCTTTGCTCTAAAGAGAAAAACTCAGCTTCTCTAACTTTGCACTTAAAAACCTCATCTCTGAAATCATTCTGATAACTCTCTGCTGCACCATTTTGAGAGCCATACCCTTCTTCCCAGATGTTGTGACCAAACCTGAGCACAATGTACCAGTGTAGTCTAACTTTCTTTATTTTTGTACTTAATATCTCAATTTATGAAGCCGAAGGTCACATTTGCTTACCTAATGCATTCTTAATTTGTCTGTCACCTACATTATTCTGGCAAAATGCATCAATTTTTGTCCCTTTGCGTTAAATCCGATCTGTCCTGTTTATTTCTCTGCTGCCTCCCCACTGCCCACCTCCCCGCCCCCCACATGCTCCCCATACCATTCCTCCAACATCCATCCTGTTGTATAATCAGTGTTTGACATCTTTGGCAAATTGTGTAATTTTATACTGATACTAATGGCCAATACCGCCATTCAATGTGATCATGGCTGATTCTCCACAATCAGTACTCCGTTCCTGCCCTCTCTCCATATCCCTATCTTTAAGAGCTCTGTCTAACTCTCTCTTGAAAGCATCCAGAGAACCGGCCGCCACCACTCTCTGTGGCAGAGAATTCCACAGACTCACCAACTCTCTGTGTGAAAAGGTATTTCCTCATCTCTATTCTAAATGGCTTACCCCTTATTCATAAACTGTGGCCCCTGGTTCTGGACTCCCCCAACATCAGGAACATGTTTCCTGCCTCTAGCGTGTCCAAACCCTTAATAATCTTATATGTTTCAATAAGATATCTTCTCATCCTTCTAGATTCCAGAGTATATAAGCCCAGTCGCTCCAATCTATCCCGGGAATTAACCTTGTGAACCTACACTGCACTCCCTCAATAGGTGGAATGTCCTTCCTCAAATTTGGAGACCAAAACTGCATACAATACTCCGGGTGTGGTCTCACTGCATGCTTACTTTCATTGACTGTTGCACAAGGACCCGCAGATCCCATTATAATATTTGAAATATTTTGAAGGACCAAGAAACCAAGAACCAAGGCGCAAACGAATTGCTTGCTAAGAAGGTTGTAGCGCAAAGAAGCGAGTGAATCGGTACTCTTTCCAGCAAACATAACTGCCATCGCCTTGCTCCCAAGGTCCTCTATGACATGTTTTATTTGATTTGGAAGCAGAAACGCATTGGCACAGGTCTAGATGGTCGATTCACCATTCCCAAGTTTCCGAAATGTTGACTTCTTGCCAACAATAGATTTGCAAAGTTGTATCACATGCTGTGAAAGCATGAATAAACAGAAACAGAGAATACAGATCACTACCCATGACTTGTTTTATCTCGATGATGTTGTACACCTTAGGAACTGTTGACTTGTCAGAACGAAAAAAGAGGCGCTTATTGTTCGGCATCTCAGAATAGTGGAGAAGGAGAATGAGCAAGTCGAGGTCGTGGGCTGATGTTGTGATGCCGTAATTGCAGCCTTGACATTGTCCACGTCTGCATCCTCTGATGCATTAATAACAGTGCAGCCCTGCTTCTGAGGTTCCTCAGTTATGAGATCAATAAGTCCTTGTTTGTTACAAGGTCTGGAAAGGAAATCAGCCTTTTTTTCCCAAAAACTCAGCTTTGGAATTGAAGTTGACGATCGGGTGGGTGTTTTCCTCACGTCGCTGATGCGTATTGTCTTTGATGGAAAAACCTTCGCAATAACCATCAAAAACTACGGTTGCTTTACCATAATGGCGTATGGCAAATTCGGCATACGACTTTGCAATGTCACCATAACTGTCACCCCTTTTTCATGGCAAACGATGAAGCAGGGAGCCACCATCAAGGACATAATGTTGAATTGGTGGGATAGAATCAATGACAGTTTTGTTTGATTCCTTGCTTGAAAACTCAGTGACTCAGCTTTACGAAAGATTTATTTGGCTTCAAATAGGGATGTAGGGAATGGGCTTAGCTCATAGCTCATTACATCTTCCAGTGAAAGGACTCCGGTTTTGGACACAAATAAAAATTGTTGGAACAGCAGAGCAGGATCAATGGTTCAACCTTGGGCAACTGATGTTGAACTCATCTGCAAGGGTTTTTACGCGGTCTTTCCATTTGAACGAGATCCCAAAAACTGGTTTTCCAACCAAATTTTCAACGATCTCGCACCCAACAATCTCGAACCCAGGCACATTAATATCCTCTTTGGCGACTACACCAGTAACAATGTTTGTCAGAGATGGGTCTGAAGAGAATGGCGTGCAAGTGGAAAGTTTTTCCTTGATCTTTTCCAAGTCAGAGTGATCTCATTTCATCTTTGCTTCTGTTGATTCTCGGTGTTACTCGCTGGTCGTGTAGATGAGATCATTGAATTCCTGCATGCCGTTGTTGTCTCAGATGTGACGGGTGTGGACATGGTCTACAATGCGCGCATTTCTTCAGTCATTCCACTTCCATGAATCAATCCTGTACGACTCTTCAAGGACTGCATTAATGTCTGCTCGATGACAAGGTCAGAGCTAAGGCCTGCACAGAACTGGTTGCTCTGGTGGATCACATGGAAACCCTTGGAAAATTTGACATATACATCAGGATGTCTGGTCTTGAGTTGGCACATTTCTTGGATATATGCAGACTTCAGATAGTTGTAATGCCCAGAGGCGGCAAATTATAGGCAGGCAGTCTGACACTGCGCGCAAGTGCAGCATCCAAGATTCTGTGCGATCTGCAACATTTTCTGATAGTTTATCCCAGTTGATTGGTTTTTGACCTTGTGTCAAAGTTCCGCCTTTATTGTGTCAATCTTTTCTTTGATTTGGATTAACATGTCTGCTGCTCCAACACTCTCCAAAGTCGTTTCTTTCTCTACCAAGGATGAGCACGTTTCTCCCGCCTGGTCTACCAATGACTGGAACTGTGGGTCATCCTCCAGCAGATCTGACACAACCAGATGATTGAGACTTCTGTCCACCAGCAGATGTCCATGGAAAGCTCTTTGCACTGATTTTCCAATCATCATATGCTGGACAGCATTTTCACCATAGACATTTAAGAGCATATTTCGAACTCACAACATGGGCATAGTTATACTGTAATTACTATTACTTGATTTTCATGTGTCATGTTTGTTTTTGTGAGGCAGACCTATACTTGCATTGGAAAATATTACTTTTTATGCTAATATTACATTAAATGGATCTTGGACGCTATCTTGAAAATTAGACCTTTCCAGTGGTCTGACTGTGGCAGACTTGTTATGTTATTAAGCACATCTGATACTACAAAAAACCGTTGAGAAACCTTTTGTAGCAATTTTTTGGGGTAAGGTGTTTTTTTTGTCATATATGCAGCCGCTTATGATGAGTTCAGCAGACCCCTTGGACTATCAGCCACTCACCCAGGTCTCATTAATGGGCCTGTCCCACTTACACCCCTGTCCCACTTAGGAAACCTGTCGGAAACATCTGGAGACTTTGCGCCCCACCCAAGGTTTCCGTGTGGTTCCTGGAGGTTCCCGGAGGTTTTTGTCCTCTGGCAACCACCTTGAACTAGCATTGCAACCGGCTTCGACTAAAAAATTACCGATTTTTAAAACGGAAAACACTTTCGACCATTAGGGAGACTGACAAAAATCTCCGGGAACCTCCGGGAACCGCACGGAAACCTTGGGTGGGGCGCAAAGCCTCCATGAGGTTTCCGTCCAGGTTTCCTAAGTGGGACAGGTGCATTAGGTAATTTTTCAGGCGACTGCCGGCGACTGTCAAGTCGTAACAGGTCGCTGAAAAACCAGCGACTGAAACGGTGCCTGTCAGAGCAGAACACACGTACACACATCGCTTTGTTTGCCAGCCAGTTATGCAGGTGGGGGACAGGGCAAGCGGGGGAGCGTTGTCTGAGTGAAATTCACATGGTGCAAAGTCAATGTGTTAAAGACACACAACACGATAAACTAGAAGGTTGACGCTGTAATTAAGACGGTGAAAGCACAGTGTATGGGAAGGGTCACTTAAGCCCTTTAAAAGAGGTGGGGAGAGCGTGGAGAAGGGGTGAGAAGGAGGAGACGGGGTGGGGCGAAGGAGTGGAGACAACTTTTAAGAAGCTAGAGATACACGGCTGTGAAGCTCGGCGAACATTAACATTACCGGTCGGTTATCCTTGTTTTTGAAAACTACTGTTTACGTTTTTTTTCCCAATGAGCCAATGAAATTCTATGGCCAGCAACGGCGACAACCTAAGACCTCCTGGCGACCCACTACCACTGCACCTACGTCACGAGAATTCTCGCTACTCCCCATGGCATTGAAATTCTGGGCGCCGCTAATTTTTCAACATGTTGACTTGTTGCGAGTCTGAGGGCACTACTCACGACCATGAAGGCGACTCCCTGGTAAACACCCGCAAGCATGTGGCGACCATCTGGCGACTGCATAGTCTCCTGTAGTTGCCTAAAAAGTCGCCGAAGTGGGACAGGCCCATGACTCTCAGAATTCCCTTGTTGCCGTACAAGGGCAGAAAACTTACTCTCAATCCGCTGACACTAGGATTATTGTTAAAACGTGCATACCTGATTGTGATGACTTGCACAATTTATCTCCTCTGCCTTAAGTATGTTGAAAATTACCCACCTATTTACTTTTGCACTTTCCACGTTAAAACTAATAATAATATACAGTATTTTGCTGTGTCTTACAAATATACTCATCTTGTCAAACAGGAATACGTGACGTAATTCATCAGTATTTAAATATCATAGGCTGCTTTGAGTTTCAGAACATCTCTTGCAGGAGGAATTGGAGTCCTAAGGTGAGTGTGATGCATCTCCTTGGGGTATCTCTGTTTGCAGAAAAGATCCTTTTAATTTTTGGAAGAACCAACATTCAGAATATTTACTATTTCATGGTCATTCTCAACTTGAAGGGTATTGTTGTCTTTTTCTCAATTCTAACTGTGCTGAAAGGACTTAATAATTTTCTTTTCCGTGTTATTTTTTCTGCATTTTGCAATACTCTTTGACATAAATTGACCATATTTCTATAACTAAGTCAAGTTTTTACTTTTTCAATCACTTGTATTGCCCTTTATTTTCCATTAAATGTGATCATCTATTTAGGACCATGCTAATTTACAATGACATTTATCCTTGCTATTCAGTATTATATATTCATAGGTAATCTACTAAACATTAAGTGGGGCCTTAAATACCTTTCCTCAGCAGTTTTTATCCATCCTATTGAATTTATACCCAGCCGCATAGAACTTGATTATTTTGTGGTCATTCTCGCAACTGGCATCTCCCTACTTCAGGTCTCATTGACAAAGAAAGTAAGTCTTGCGTTTATATACCATTATTTCCAGCATGGGGTTAACACTGGAGTTGTGCTATTAGAAACCAGGCCTTATCTCTGTTTAAGACTTCATCCAGTAACAACATCTAACAACAAGCTATTTCTGAACCTGGTCGTTGCAGTCTTCAGGCTCCTGTACCTTCTACCGGAAGGTAGTGGGGAGATGAGTGTGTGGCCAGGATGGTGTGGGTCCTTGATGATACTGCCAGCCTTTTTGAGGAAGCGACTGCGATAGATCCCCTCGATGGAAGGGATGCCAGAGCCGATGATGGACTGGGCAGTGTTGCTACTTTTTGTAGTCTTGCAGGAGAAAACGCAGTGTCATTTGCACCAGAGAAATTGTGCAAACTCCACACAGGCAGTGTCTGAGGATTGAGCCCTGATGCCTGGAGGTGTGAGGCAGCACTGCTTTCTATTGCACCACCAAGCCATCCTATCTCTGCCATGGATTACATGGCTGTGTATGGAAGCATTACTGTCTGTCTCCATGTATCCCCTTAAGGCCTACTTGTATCTGAGTTTTACCTGTATGCACTTGCCTATGTTATTTACCTTTTTAAGTGTCCTCACTTTAACTTATCTCAAGTCTCACAGCCCTGTGCCAAACTGGTGCACCAAATATCTTTCTTTCAGCATGCCATCTGTGTGGTCCTTGAGTGTTCTCCTCTTCGGTGTTTTCATGCTTCACAGAGTTCATGCAGGTAAGAGACTGAGTCAAACTCCTACAATATAATATTTGCCCAACAATTGACCTGTCTTCAACAATGTTAACTTCTAAAAAAGACGAGAGAGTGAGCTGGTTAACTTTTCCTCACTACAACTAAAGCAATGAATACAGATAGAGCAAAATCAACAGCTTCATGACCAAACCATCATCTGAAACACTGCAGCCATTCAAGAAGGGGGCCCACATCTTCATGACATGTCAATCGACAAGACCAAGCACAGCCTCAGCGATCATTTCGCTGAACACCTCCGTTTAGTACACCTAAACCTACCTGTTCTCCCGGCTGTTAAACACTTTAACTCTCTCTCCCATTCCTATACTGACATTTCTGTTCTATGCCTCCTCCGCCTTCAGAGTGAGGCCCAATGCAAATTGGAGGAACAGCATCTCATATTTCGCTTGGACAGCTTATACCCCAGCAGTATGATAATGACTTCTCTAACTCCAATTTTACTTCGGAGTCACGCGAGTGACTACGTGAAGAAGCCCCGCCTGGTGCTGGATCGGCATTACGTCGTCGCTGTCGGTAGAGGAAAGAGCTGCAGAGCGCAGCTCCACACAGCGGTAAGGAAACGGCCCGCAGGTAAGTGAAATTATTTTGCTTCCAGGGCGTTTTCAAAACTCCGTAGGCTGGTGGGTAAACCAGGAGGAGTTAAACGAAAATGGAGAAAAATAAGAAATCGCGGGTAAAACGTGCGTCCCGGGGTGCAGAACAGTCGGGACAGGAGATTATTGCGGAGCTGGTTCCGATACCGGTGGCCGTTGAAATACCCGTTAGTGAGCCTTTTGTTGCTCCACAAACAGAAACTTTGGAGGAAAACCCAGTGCCTAAAAAATATAAAAGAAAAGCTGAAAGGCCTGAGGTTTCTGATGAATCCGATTCGGAAGGTCCAGAAAGGAAAGCCTTATGGCTCAGAATGGATCAAATGGAGAAAACACTCCAAACTATAATCAACCAAGGGTCTAAGAACCCAGAATATTCCCAGGCAGCCCCTGAGGGGGTTCTATATTATGAATATGGTGCCAGTTTGAATTGGGAATTTGAAACTCCAGTGCCCGGGATTGGGGTGGAGGAAGTCTCCTTTGAACAAGTTTCAGGAGTACCAGGGCTGTATGAGACTGACCCTGAAAGTGGTGATTGCGGTCAGGAGTACCCACCACAATACAAATATGTTGATCCAGGTATGCCTGATGTGGCACAAAGTTTTGCTATACCTGGATGAGGCGGTGAGGCCATGGAAGAAAACCTGGCAGCCAATATTAATTATATGGTCTCTCACCCGCTTCAAGAAGCTGTTATGGTTGAGACAGCAGAATTGTACAAAAGACCTATTAATTGTACCTCACTGAAGGTACCTACGGTGAATCCGGCTATTTGGGCGCCAATGTTATCAATGATGCGGGCGCAGGAAATACGATTTCAAAGAATCCTCAAGCTGATTTCGGCTGGCATCACTGCCTTTGGAAGACAAGTGGAAGGTTGTGGAATGACCAAAGTTCAGAAGCATATGTTGGCTTTATTCTGCAACTCATTTTTTGAGATAAATTGTATGAGGAAGATTGCCATTCAGCCTCTTTTACATCCAAGATTTGCAGGGTTGTGCAGGTCAAGCAATGTTCAAGCTCCTGGTTATTTGTTCGGAGAAAATCTGACTAAACAAATTAAATAAATTGATGAAGAGGCAAAAACTATTGACCTTATGAAACCCTTCAATGTTGGCCAGAGAAGGGCTGGTCAAATGAGAAGGGGATTTGATTTTGGAGCTGGAACAAGCCGAGGCAGGAGTATGATATGGAAAATTACCAGCCAGCACAGCCGAATGTACACTCATTTATTGGGAGAAGGAGATCACTACGTCCGGTTGGAGAGGTACAAAAACTTTATCCTATTAAAGAAGAATTTTTGATGAACCTCAGATTGGTGGTAGACTCCGAATGTTTTATAATGAATGGGACAGTATAACATCTGATCGTGTTATATTAGATACTGTTTTAGGATCTGCCATTGATTTTGTAGAAGGTATGGATCCACTGCGACAGAATAAGCCTAATCATACTTTGATGTTTTCTGTTCTTGAAAAAATTCAAATTGACAAAGAGGTTAAGAATTTGTGCGGGAAAGGAGTTATCGAGAAAACAGGAGAGGATCCACAACAATTTGTGTCAAATATTTTCCCCAGACCAAAGAAAGATGGGGGTTGTAGAATCATTTTAGATCTCACACAATTGAATAAATTTGTCCAGTATAAACATTTTAAAATGGACACATTCAACACTGCAATGCAGCTGGTATCAACAGGTTGTTATATGGCTACAATAGATTTGAAGGATGCATATTATTCAGTTCCAATTCATCATCACTTTCGCAGATATTTAAAGTTTAAATGGATGGGACAGCTGTGGCAATACAAAGCATTACCTAATGGATTAAGCTCAGCACCTAGACTGTTCACTAAATTGTTGAAACCAGCACTTGCACTGCTAAGGGCACAAAAACACATTGTTATGGCTTATCTAGATGACATTTTAATTGTCAATGCTAATCAGGAGTCAGCTGAAAAATCAGTCTCAGCAACTACAAGTCTGTTTGAAAGGCTGGGGTTCCTGATTCATCTAACAAAGTCTAAGTTACAGCCATCCCAAACCATTGAATATCTGGGGTTTGTGATTAATTCAGTTACCATGTTGGTAACTTTACCAATGGATAAGGTTATTGATTTGACAAATGTGTGTCAGAGCCTGATTAACAAACCTTATCCCTCCATCTGAGAAGTTGCTAAGGTTATTGGGAAGTTAGTAGCAGCATTCCCAGCAGTAGAATTTGGTCCACTACATTACCAAAATCTTCAAAGGGCAAAAACTCAAGCGCTTATACAGCGAGCAGGCCATTTTGATAGGCCTATGCAATTGCCAAAGGAAGGCTTATCAGAATTGCATTGGTGGATTGAGAATGTTCCACAAGCTGTTAAGAACATTTTAGTTCAGCAGCCAGTAGTGTATTTGCAAACAGTTGCAAGTTCTCTCGGATGGGGAGCTACGGATAATGAGACCAGCTGTGGGGGCAGATGGACTGTCCAAGAGGATTTATTGCTCCAAACATATGGTATAAATTATTTGGAGCTACTGGGAGCATTTTATGGATTAAAAGCTTATTGTTCTACTTTGAAGGATTTGCATGTCCAAATACAAATAGACAATATCACAGCTGTGGCATATATCAATCACATGGGTGGTGTAAAATCAATATCATGTGATCATCTAGTAAACCAGATGTGGCAATGGTGTATTGGTAAAAATATTTGGCTTTCAGCTATTTATCTCCCAGGGAGAGACAATGTTGTGGCAGACAAAAGATCACGAATATTTAAAGACAATACAGAATGGATGTTAAATCCACAAAATTTAAAAAAATATAGAAACATAGAAAGAAACATAGAAAAATAGGTGCAGGAGTAGGCCATTCGGCCCTTCGAGCCTGCACCGCCATTCAATGTGATCATGGCTGATCATCCAACTCAGTATCCCGTACCTGCCTTCTCTCCATACCCCCTGATCCCTTTACCCACAAGTGCCACATCTAACGCCCTCTTAAATATAGCCAATGAACTGGCCTCAACTACCTTCTGTGGCAGGGAATTCCAGAGACTCACCACTCTCTGTGTAAATAATGTTTTCCTCATCTCGGTCCTAAAGGAATTCCCCCTTATCCTTAGACTGTGACCCCTTGTTCTGGACTCCCCCAACATCGGGAACAATCTTCCAGCATCTAGCTTGTCCAACCCCTTAAGAATTTTGTAAGTTTCTATAAGATCCCCCCTCAATCTTCTAAATTCCAGCGAGTACAAGGCGAGTCTATCCAATCTTTCCTCATATGAAAGTCCTGACATCCCAGGAATCAGTCTGGTGAATCTTCTCTGTGCTCCCTCTATGGCAAGGATGTCTTTCCTCAGATTTGGAGACCAAAACTGTACGCAATACTCCAGGTGTGGCCTAACCAAAACCCTGTACAACTGTACTAGAACCTCCCTGCTCCTATACTCAAATCCTTCAGCTATGAATGCTAACATACCATTTGCTTTCTTCACTGCCTGCTGCACCTGCATGCCTACTTTCAATGACTGGTGTACCATGACACCCAGGTCTCGTTGCATCTCCCCTTTTCCTAATCTGCCACCATTCAGATAATAGTCTACCCTCATGTTTTTGCCACCAAAGTGGATAACCTCACATTTATACACATTATACTGCATCTGCCATGCATCTGCCCATTCACTCAGCCTATCCAAATCACCCTGCAGCCTCCAAGCATCCTCCTCACACCTAACTATACCCCCCAGCTTGGTGTCATCTGCAAATTTGGAGATGTTGCATTGAATTCCCTCGTCCAAATCATTAATATATATTGTAAATAGCTGGGGTCCCAGCACTGAGCCTTGCGGTACCCCACTAGTCACTGCCTGCCATTCTGAAAAGGACCCGTTTACTCCTACCCTTTGCTTCCTGTCTGCTAGCCAGTTCTCTATCCACATCAATACTGAACCCCCAATACCGTGTGCTTTAAGTTTGTATGCTAATGTCTTATGCGGGACCTTGTCGAAAGCCTTCTGAAAGTCTAGATATAACACATCCACTGGTTCTCCCTTATCCACTCTACTAGTTACATCCTCGAAAAATTCTATCAGATTTGTCAGACATGATTTACCTTTCGTAAATCCATGCTGACTTTGTCCAATGATTTCACCACTTTCCAAATGCGCTGCTATCCCATCTTTAATAACTGACTCTAGCAGTTTCCCCACTACCGATGTTAGACTAACTGGTCTGTAATTCCCCGCTTTCTCTCTCCCCGCTTTACATTAGCTACCCTCCAATCCTCAGGAACTACTCCAGAATCTAAGGAACTTTGAAAAATTATCACTAATGCATCCACTATTTCTGTGGCTACCTCCTTGAGTACTCTGGGATGCAGATTATCTGGCCCTGGGGATTTATCGGCCTTCAATCCGTTCAATTTACCCAACACCACCTCCCGGCTAACCTGGATTTCACTCAGTTCCTCCATCTTATTTGACCCCTGTTCCACTGCTATTTCCGGCAGATTATTTATGTCTTCCTTAGTGAAGACAGAACCAAAGTAGTTATTCAATTGGTCTGCCATGTCCTTGTTCCCCATGATCAATTCACCTGTTTCTGACTGCGAGGGACCAACATTTGTTTTAACTAGTCTCTTTCTCTTCACATATCTATAAAAACTTTTGCAGTCAGTTTTTATGTTCTCTGCCAGTTTCCTTTCATAATCTATTTTCCCTTTCCTAATTAAGCCCTTTTTCCTCCTCTGCTGGATTCTGAATTTCTCCCCGTCCTCCGGTAGGCTGCTTTTTCTGGCAAATTTGTATGCCTCATCTTTTGTTTTTATACTATCCCTGATTTCCCTTGTTATCCGTGGATGCACCACCTTCCCCGATTTATTCTTTTGCCAAACTGGTATGAACAAGTTTTGTACTTCATCCATGCAGTCTTTAAATACCTTCCATTGCATATCCACTGTCAACCCTTTAAGAATCACCTGCCAGTCTATCTTGGCCAATTCACATCTCATACCTTCAAAGTTACCTTTGTTCAAGTTCAGAACCCTTGTTTCTGACTTAATTTTGTCACTCTCCATCCTAATGAAGAACTCAACCATATTATGGTCACTCTTGCCCAAGGGGCCATGCACAACAAGACTGATAACTAACCCTTCCTCATTACTCAATACCCAGTCTAGAATAGCCTGCTCTCTCATTGGTTCCTCCACATGTTGGTTGAGAAAACTATCCCGCATACATTCCAAGAAATCCTCTTCCTCAGCACCCCTGCCAATTTGATTCACCCAATCTACATGCAGATTGAAGTTACCCATTATAACCGTGTTACCCTTGTTGCACGCATTTCTAATTTCCTGTTTGATACTATCCCCAACTCCAATACTACTGTTAGGTGGCCTGTACACAGCTCCCACTAGCGTTTTCTGCCCCTTAGCGTTTCGCAGCTCTTCCCATATCGATTCCACATCCTCCACACTAATGTCCTTCCTTTCTATTGCATTAATCTCCTCCCTCACCAGCAACGCTACCCCACCTCCTTTTCCTTTTTGTCTATCCCTCCTGAATATTGAATATCCCTGGATGTTCAGCTCCCAGCCTTGGTCAGCCTGGAGCTATGTCTCCGTGATCCCAACTATAGCATAGTCATTAATCACTATCTGCACCATCAACTCATCCACCTTATTACGAATGCTCCTCGCATTGAGACACAAAGCCTTCAGGCTTGTTTTTACAACACTCTTACTCCTTATACAATTATGTTGACAAGTGGCCCCTTTCACATCGATCCCTATTACACTTGGCCATACCCTCCTATCCTTTTGTGAGCTTTCTTTCCCGTTAATTCTGGGGTCATTAACCATCCCTTTACTCTCTTTCCCTTTAACTCCGCCCTCAACTATCCCATTTGACACCCCAATATAGTCAGTCGGTATGGAGTGCTGGACATTGATCTGTTTGCATCTGGATTGAATCACCAATTGCCCAAATACGTGTCTTGGGAACACAATCCAGGGCAGTAGCGGTGGATGCTTTGTCGCTACACTGGGGGAATACGTTCTTTTATGCTTCTCCCCCATTCTGTCTGATTGGGCAATGTCTCAAGAAAATAGCGCAAGACGCTGCCAAAGGCATTTTGGTGGTGCCAAATTGGCCTACGCAGTCATGGTTCCCATTGATGCTAAAAATGATTATTGAACCATGTATGACGATTCCTAGTTGTGACAATTTGTTGACACAACCAGTAACAAAAGAAATTCATCCATTGCATGATCATATGAATTTGTTAATCTGTAGGTTCTCTCCAGACCATTGCAAGAGTTTGAACTGTCGGACAGGACCATGGATGTTATAGATGCAGCTTGGAGGAATAGCACTAAAAAACAATATATGTCGCATATAAGGAAATGGGAAGCTTTTTGTACACAGTCAAAGGTATCTTATTATACTGCAAACATTTCAAATGTATTGCACTTCCTTGCTGGGTTACATTTTGATGAGCATTTGAGTTAGAGTGCTATTAATTGTGCTCATAGTGCTTTGTCGTCCTACTTAGGACAAATTTCTGATCGAGATTCAGTTGGGTCTCACCCATTAGTATCCCGATTCATGAAAGGAATTTTTAATAAAAATCCTCCCAAGCCCAGATATACAGAAATTTGGGATGTTAGCATTGTTCTCACTTTGCTTAAGCAATGGACTCCAATTACTTCAATGTCTTTGCAGAAGTTAACATTCAAGGTAGTAATGTTAATGGCATTGGTATCAGCTCAAACAGTACAAACTTTGCAATTGTTACGGTTGGATTGCATGCATGTGGCTGCAGATAGCATTGTGTTTTATGTTTATGACCTGATCAAACAAAGCAGACCGGGGAGAACTGGAGCTAAGGTAATGTTTAAAGCATATCCTATCGATGAAACATTGTGTGTAGTTAAGCATTTAACTCAATACATTGAAGTAACCAAAAATCTCAGAGTTTCTGAGAAAGCGTTATTGATAACGCACAAAAAACCACACACAAAAGTTTCAGTTCAAACCATTTCTAGATGGTCAAAACAGGTTTTGGATCTAGCAGGAATAGACACTGATGTGTTTAAATCTCACTCCACTAGGGCGGCAGCTACGTCCGCGGCGAAGGTACAGGACGTACCACTTGATCAAATTTTAGAGGCCGCAGGGTGGTGTAGAGAAGAAACGTTTTCAAAGTTCTACGATAAACCTGTTGTCACGGTGCCAGGATTTGGACACGCAGTACTGGGTTCTCTTTAAATGCTTGTTTTGTTTTATATTATCGATTTATATTATCGATTTATGTTACCATTGACATCATTATCATTTTTCCTTTTGTAAAATTTTCCCCTACGATAGAGGGGTTATTATTAAAAAATTGTTCTTTTTTATGATTAAAGGACTTATTACATAAATTGTAACAATGTTTTAAAATACTATTTACTCACTACTGTTTTGACTAAACAGAGAGTCGTATGGAATGAATCTACGACATAAAAAACACAGAGCTTTAAAATCTTCACGTAGTCACTCACGTGACTCTGAAGTAAAATAGTAAGATTAAACGAGAACTTACCTGTTCAAAGTTTGATCTTTATTTTATGAGGAGTTATGATGAGGGATTACGTGCCCTGCGCTCCCAACCCTCATAATATAAATGATCATCTGGTAGTTCTAGTCTATGTTGAGCCTTACTATCTTTCTCCGGCTATTGGTTCTGTGTTTTTCATGCCGCTGCTTTGAAGTATGCCGATCCAGCGCCAGGCGGGGCTTCTTCACGTAATCCCTCATCGTAACTCCTCATAAAATAAAGATCAAACTTCGAACAGGTAAGTTCTCGTTTAATCTTACTATTTCTCCACACCTAATGAAACAAACCTTTGTTCTGAGATCTACAGTTGCCTCAAGTCCTCATTTCCAATTAAACATTTACACAAATAAACTCAGCCCTCTGCCAATGTATTTTAGTGCCACTGAATTAACTGTTTTCTTTAGTGTGGTTCCAGAGTAGAGTTAGCATGGGCTGGCTTTGGGCAGACCAGATGGTACCTGAAATTTTGATTAGTAGCTGGAGAAGGTGTAACACCTACTTTAGGTGTGGGCACTCCCCACAGATTTGTTTATTTTTCATTGGTATTTAGGACATGGCTACCGCCACCAACGCCAACATTAATTGTTCCTGTAAAGCTGCTCTTGAAAAATGGATGGTCATCTTTTTTGAACCACTGTAGTCCTTCCAATGGAGGAATTCTCACCATGTTGTTGAGATGGGAGTTCCAGGTCTTAGACCCAGCAAAATGAAGAACAAATTAGTTTAGTTTTAGTTTAGTTTAGTTTATTGTCACGTATACCGAGGTACAGTGAAAAGCTTTTGTTGTTGCTAAGCAGCCAACGGAAAGACAATACATGATTACAATCGAGCCATCCACAGTGTACAGATACACGATAAAGGGAATGACGAATAATGTTTAGTGCAAGATAAAGTCCAGTAAAGTCCAATTAAAGAAGGTCCAAGGATCTCCAATGAGGTAGGTAGTTGCTCAGGACTGCGCTTAACTTGTTAGTACACTGGTTTGGTTATAGATATAGCCAGGATACGATGGTATATGACAGCGATGAGAACCTGCAGTTGATGACATTCCCATGCTCCTGTTGCCTATATCCTTCCGACCATTAAACGTTCTTTACCAACATGGCAGGCACTACAACTGCAGCTTGCAATAAGCATGTACACCTTGCTTGTCCTATTGCAGGTGGGGGTGCCCAAAAAAATATACATGCTGATTTTTAAATTCTCTTACCACTGCCTCACAGCATTAGAGACCCAGGTTAGATCCTAACCTTGGATGGTGTACATGTGAAGTTTGTGCATTCTCCCTGTGACTGCATGTGTTTCTTCTGGGTGCTCCGGTTTCCTCCCACATCCCAAACACGTGTGGGATTCTAGGTTAGTTTGCCTCTAAACAAAAATGTGCCGAGTATGTAGAGAGAGGATGAGCAAGTGGTGCAACGTAGAACTAGTGTGAATGGGTGATCGATGGTCCTCATGGACTCGGTGAACCGAAGGGCCTGTTTCCAGGCTGTAGCTCTCAAGCTAAAACCATAAACCTTTTGTAGTTGACCATCATACTCTATCTTCAATTCCTAAACCAGTTTCAAATCTAAGCAGTAAAAGCCTTTAATCTTATGAACCTTAACCTTCATAGCCTTTCCTTTCTTAGAAAGTAAAAAACATTTGAGTCTAATTATTTTTAAAATAATTCAAAATTCTTCCCTGGCAGATACCTCCCAATGACACGAGGATCACAAATATTGAAACATGCATTCCCTTCTTCCGTTCGGCTCCTGCTTGTGGCACTGGCGAACTTGGCTCAATCTTTGGAGATGTGAACACTCGCCAGCAGATGAATGCTGTCACCAGTTACCTTGATGTCAATGAAGTCTACGGCAGCAGCGACTGTCTGGCCAACAAGCTCAGAAACCTGGCCAATGAAGATGGTCTGATGGCAGTGAACCAGCAATACTCTGACAATGGACGAGAATATCTACCATTCAACAACTTTTCAAATAACCTTTGCGGCAGCATTGGGGATTCCTGTGGCATCAGCCCAAACGCTACTCCATGTTTTATTGCTGGTGAGTATCACCGCAGGAGCACATTGCTTCACAAATCATCTTTATTTTCACTTGCACTATTGCTCCCTGCACATGGAATTTAAAACAAAATGTGTCAGGAGACATTGGCCGAGTAGTTTGCTGGCAAGTTTAAAACAGGTGCCCCGGTGAAAGGCTGCTTTATATTCCGTTCTGGAATTTGCCAGCCAACATATTGTTTAAGGCAGCAAAAGATGTGCCAATTTCAAAGCTATTGTCTCCTATATCCCTCAATATCTATTAGTCTCTCATGGCAGGTTTTTAGTAGTTAGGCTCTTCCTTAGAGCTCCCATCAATCTTAAAGGCTAATTTGACCGTGCCGCAACATAGCAAAATTTCACCTATCCATGTTCTCCAGAGAGCTGGCTGACCCGTTGAGTCACTCAGCACTTTGTGTCTTTTTTTCCCTATCTATTGTTGAACGGTTTAAGGAAAGGGTCCAAAACTAATCAATATTTCTGCTTTTGTTACTTTGAATAGGTCTGTATAAGATAATACCAGGTTCACTTTTATTGGGCCCAACCAAAGTGGAGTAAAAAAAACTTTCCAATTTCCACATTTCCTTACAAGCTATGACGCACTTTGAGTCACTCTGTGGCAGGCATAGAAACCCATCAATCCATATTTCCTCACCCAGTTACAACAAAATAAATAAGAGAATATATGCCTTCACATCAATATGATTGAATCGAATGATTGAAGGATTATTGGGATGAACCACAGTCTTCCACAATGCACTTACGGTCCCAATGAAACTGCACCAATAGTAATTGTGAACTTCACCATGTCCACCACAGGCGATGTACGTGTGAATGAACAGTTGGCACTGTTGTCTTTCCACACAATGTTTCTACGGGAGCACAATCGCATCGCAAAAGAGCTGAAGAGACTGAACCCACACTGGGATGGGGATACAATATATCACGAAACGAGAAAAATCATGGGAGCTTTTCAACAGGTAAAGAAAAAATGTCACCAGTAAAGTAAAGGTTGTATGACAGACAGACTAATACTTAAATCTCAGCATGTGAAATTCAATTTGTTTAATTGGTTGCAGAATTTGATCATTTAACACTATTACCAAACTTGTTGGGATCACTATGTAATCCTTCAGAAGAGCCATTCCTATGTCTTACTTACATGTCAAGGCTGTTTCGTTGTGTAACAATTGTGTTTCATTAGATTACCTGGCATTCTCAGGTAATCTAATGATAGTCAATAAATACTCCTCCAACAAATGTTCAACAACATGAATTGGAAGCTTTACTGCACAATATAAGGATCAATCTGCTAAATATGCTACATATCAGTCCCTCTGAATTGTACGTAAGGCACTGGCCATATTCCATGATGAGAACCAATGTCACCTGATCACAGGAAAATGATAAAGAACAGGAAGAGAAGTCAGGTCATGTGCTTTCATTCAGAAATTACTTCATTTGAGGATTCAGTCTGTCGGTAAGAACAGCATTGGACATATGGTTCTGTGGACTGAAAGTCAGCCCTATAGTCAATAGTCAATAGTCAGATTTATTTGTCACATACACAATAAAGTGCAATTAAGTGAACTTGCCAGCAGTGGTACAATAAAAAAAGAACACACAATGCACAATGAAAATTTATCACAAACATCCACTACAGCATTCACCACTGTGGTGGAAGGTACAAAGTTCAGTCAGTCCTCCTCCATTTTTCCCTGTGGTCGGGACCATAAACCTCCGCAGTCGCCGCTGTGGGCGGCCAGATGTACAGGCAAGGTAAGTCCTGAATCAGTGCTTCCCTAGCAGAGAACGCGGCTTGAAGATGACGTAGGCTGCAGGCCGGTGGTCGGAGCTCTTGTCCAGGGATTCCCGGCGAGGGATCCCGCTCCGGATGGTAAGGAAGTAAGTCCCCGCCGCGCCCGCGGCAAGAAGCACCGCAGTCCGCAGCTTCAGGCTGCCGCGGGCCAGCGATTGGAGCACTCCCTTCTGGCAAACCCCAGCAAGGGCTCGCCCGCTCCGCAATGATAAATTCCACGCTACGCCCGCTGCTGAAGCTCCGGCCCGTCTCCGGGAAAGGCCGCAGCAATCCTTGTTGTTAGGCCGCGGGGGAGGCAACATGGTCGCCTCTACATGGAGGAGACGACCGAAAGCGGTACCCCCTTACCCCCCCACTCACCACCCCCCACACAAGACACACCAAGAGACATTAAAACAAACATTTGGACATACTAAAAAAACAAAAAAAGTAGAATTGACTAACACGCTGCCGTCTCGCGGCGCCCCACCGACCTACGGTCTTGGATGTTTAGGTGGAGTTTAGGCGTGCTCCCCGCGGATGCAGCGAGCCAGCTGGATGTCTTTGGGCATGATGGTGACTTGCTTGGTGTGGATGGTGCAGTATAGCCAGTGCAGTGAGTAGGACAGATATCTTTCAAAGAGAAAATGTAATGATTTCCAATTGGTTTTCTGTTTTAAATGAGGGCGCACTAATTCATGATTTTTCGCTGCAGATAATACATTACAGAGACTATCTTCCCCGCATAATTGGATCAGAAGCAATGGAGAGATTTCTCCCAGACTACCAAGGTTACAATGAGTCTGTTAATCTCAGTATTGCTAACGTTTTCGCAACAGCAGCCTTCCGTTTCGGACACACCACGGTTCGGCAAATGATATTCCGTCTTGCAGAAAACTACGAGGAGCATCCAGATTTCCCGAGTCTGCTCCTGCATCAGGCTTTCTTCGCTCCGTGGAGACTGATAAAGGAAGATAGGTAACACACCCTAATAGTACTGAGCTCAGCAGGAACCATTGCACTGATCCTGAGAGTGGGCACATATATAGGTAAGTGACTGGATTCTGGCTGTGATTAAATGAAGAGTAAAGTAGTGCTGAATATTGATGTGCCAATTATTGTTGCTATCTATGCCCCTACAATTTGCAAGGGTTAGAGAGCACTCCTTAAGTTCACCCTTTCTTCATTCTGAAGAGAGGGGAGCTTGAACGGGTGCAACAATTAGACTCTAGGGCAATTTGACTTGGCCTAGTCCAGAAATGTCTGGTGTTGCAATCAGGAGACAAACGTTCACTGATTTTATAAGCCTCAGCCCTGGAACCTTCTGACTGTTGTACTCATGGATGGACCCAGTGTCCTGAGATCATTGTGAGAAAGGGCAGAAGAGAAGAAAGAGAAAACAACTCTTCTAGTTTCTTGAAATTTCCTCTCAGGGATTCCCAGACTGTTAGATATTCATGCAACCAGACAGACATTGGGCTTAATAGAAATGAAATGTGGTTGGAAGGGAACAACGTCCTTTTGCTCTCAGGACCAGCTCCTACTTCCCTGACCGTCAAATCATTGAAATGGGGATTCTCCAAATGCAAATATCAGGAAAATCATACTTTCACTGCTTTATGGTTGCTCATAATCCAGGTCACGTTTGGACGAGTCATGTTGGGGGCATAAAACTTAATCGACCATCATTGACCGATTAGGGTGAATTGTCACCAACCCCGCACCCACAATACATTAGAATGGTAATCAGAATAGGAATGCCAACTAGAATTGGTTTGATAAAATCATCCGCGTCTATTTTATTTAAAAGATTTCTACTCTCCCACTTTAATAATGCTGTTGAACTTGGGCCTAAAATTCACATGTGGGAAGGAGTGGCTGCTTTAGCCTAATGGTTGTTCTCTCCAGTAGTGAAATACGTCACTGGTAGAATCAACGCTTCAGTCACATGCACCTAGATTTTATTTTATATTTTTAAATGGCGACAATTTTGAGGTAGTTGGGATGTAATAAGCCCCAAAGATTTTCTTACCTAAACTCCGCCTGGTAAAGGGATTAATATAGTTTTAGTTTTAGAGATACAATGCGGGAACATGCCCTTCGGCACACCGTGTCCACGACGACCATCGATCTCCGCACACTTACACTATCCTACACAAGTCAATTACCCTACAAACCCGTATATCTTTGGAGTATGGGAGGAAATTGGAGATCCCATAGAAAACCCACACAGGTCATGGGGAGAACGTCCAAACTCCCTACAGTCAAGCTCCCATGATCAGGATCAAACCTGGTCCCTGGCATTGTTAGGCAGCAACTCTACCACTGCACCACCGTGCCACACATGCTAGGTACTGTACGACTCTAATGGTGTCCAACATATCAAACCTTATCACGAAGCACACAATATTTCAGCTCAAATTGCCAGCTTTGAACATTAGCAACAGTACAAAAGCCAGCAAGCTGAATCTGTTCAGAGTCTACAGGTAGGAAATGATTAAGAGGTGAACATATATATATTTTGTATATGTTTATGTTTGTATATGTTTATATATATTTTTTTAATTTAAATCGTTTTTAATTATTTATATTTATAAAAATTATACAAAACCCCCTAAACTAGAGGAAAAAAAAGCAAAACTGGATCTGGGCTGCAAAGAATTTCAACAATTTAAGTCCCTGTTTGTCGTCAAGTCCGTTCCACCATATAAAGGTTAAAATAATTATTATAACAGTTGGAGAGGGGACAATTTATATTGTGTAAAAATATAGGTTGGAAGAAAGAATTAGATATGATAGGATTCGATAAGAAAAAATCATTCAATCCAAAAAACTTACGAAATTGAAGCCATATTCGGAATGTATGTCTTATTATTGGGTTAGTCGTATATTTATTCAATCTCATAATTGTAAAAGCTAACGAGGCCGCTAGAATAGAAGCCAATGATAGCCCTTGCATAGAATCACGTTCAAGATTTATCCATCCTGGGCCATTGCTTCTGCATTTTTTGAAGGAGTGAGGTTTGGACACTGAGTAGGGAACTGGACGCCAGAGAACAACAGCTTCTGCATGGATTTAAATGGCACTGAGCGGTCTTATGGTGTTTGGGTTGGGGTGGAGTGGGGTGGGGAACGACAATGATGGAACATCAGTGATTGCCAAAGTTAATCTTGGCTGATGAAGGCTTAGTAGAATCTGCTGTCTGATGCATTACGTGATCAGAAATCCCAGTCTCTCACTTCACCAATAAGATTGGGTCAAGCTAATATTTTTGTGCTACTCATTCGGAGATGTTTAACAATTGGCTCCCTCTACCATAACTGCACGTTGGAGAATTGGAGAAATCACTTGGAAGATGATCGTTAATGTGAATTTTTCTCCGTGTTTTGTAGGTGGAGTTGATTCCATTGTCAGAGGGTTGTTGAACAAACCTTCAAAACTACACACACAGACCAAGATGATGCACGATGAACTGCAAGAGAAGCTATTTCAGATGATTTCACAAATAGGGCTGGATCTGGGTGCTCTGAACATGCAGCGTTCCCGTGATCACGGACTAGCAGGTAGGGGGAATGTCGGCGGAGTTGAGTGTGACTCAAAAAAAAAATTGTCAAGATGGTGGTTAATACAACAAGTTTGTGACCTGGTAATCTAATGTTATGAAAATAGCAGATGCTGAAACCTGAAAATAAAACAGTATAGGTTGGCCAACCGCTCCTTACAGCCAATAAGCTCTAATCTAAGTAACAAACTAGTGAACCTCTTTTGCACCCTCTTTAAAGCCTTCACATGCTTCCTGTAAACCTGTGACCTTCTTGTAGTCCTGTGACCAGAACTGCGCACTGTACTCCAGATGTAGCTGAATCAAAGCAGATGCATTATGAGTTGCCCATTTTTATAATCAATGTCCCAACTGATAAAAACAAGTATATTGTATGCTTCCCCGACTGCCCTTGAGTTGTAGGGTGGACTGTGAGATCCCTCTGTACATCAGTGCTCCTAAGAGTCCTGCCATTTACTGTATACTTTGCCTCTTACTTTTGACCACCCTGTGCAAAATCGTACTCTTAACGTGATTAACGGCCATCAGCCTCTTCTCTGTCCAGATTTGCAATTTGTCGAGGTTCAGCTGTATCCTTTGATGGCCTTCCTGATTATCCAACCTCTGCAAATGTTTGTCTAATCTGTAAATTTGCTAATCAACCTACCTACATTTTTATCCAAATCATTTATATATAACAAAAGCAACAGAGGTCCCAGCACTGTTCGCTGCGCATCATCACTGGTAACAAGCCTCAAATTAGAATAACACCCCTTCACCATTACCTTCTGATGTTTATGGCCAAGTTAATTTTGAATTCAATTTACCAAGTCTCTGTGGATTACATGTGCCTTAATCTTCTGGATCAGTCTACCAGGTGGGATTTTGGCAAATACTTTACTAAAATCCATGTAGACAATGTCCATTGAGTATAGGAGTAAAGAGGTGCTTCTGTAGTTGTACAGAACCCTGGTGAGACCAGATCTGGAGTATTTGTGCAGGTTTGGTCTCCTAATTTGTGGAAGGACATCCTTGCTATTGAGGCAGTACAGCGTAGGTTCACGAGGTTAATCCCCGGGATGGCGGGTCTGTCATATGAGGAAAGAATGGAAAGACTGGGCTTGAATTCACTGGAATTTAGAAGGATGAGAGGGTATCTTATAGAAACATATAAAAATATAAAAGGACTGGACAAGCTTGATGCAGGAAAATGTTTCCCAATGTTGGGGGGAGGCCATTTAAAACTGAGATGAGAAAAAAAAAAATCACCCAGAGAGTTGTGAATTTGTGGAATTCTCTGCCACAGAAGGCAGTAGATGCCAATTCATTGGATGCATTTAAAAGAGAGTTAGATAGAGGTCGAGGGGCTAGCAAAATCAAGGGATATGTGGGTAGGCCAGGCACAGGTTATTGATTGTGGATGACCACCAATGATCACAATGAATTGCAGTGCTGGCTCGGAGGGCTAAATGGCCTCCTCCTGCATCTATTTTCCATGTTTTCATGTTTCTATGTTTCTACCCTCATCAAACATCTTTGTCATCACAAAAGTCTCAATTAAATTTGTAAGATATGACCTCCTTGCACAAAGTTAAGCTAAATATCGTTAATAAGTCCGTGGTGTGTACACCCTGTCCTTAAGAATCAACCCTATTTCCCTCTTTGGAACAACATAGTTATTCTCCAATCCTTAGGGAACTCACTTGTAGCTAAAGAGGATCTCTGTCAGGGCCCCAACAATCTCTGCATTTGTCTCTCTCAATATCCTGGGATGAATCCCATCGGATCCTGGAAACATCATGATTGAGGTTCTTCAAAACACCAAACACCTCCTCCTCCTCCTTGACAGCGAGATGGCATATAGTTTCAGCACACTCTTCCCTAATCTCACTCTATCCCATATCCCTCTCCTTTGTGAATACTAATGCAAAGTATTCACTTAGTATCTCACCCTCTTGCTCTGCCTCCAGGCATTCATTTCCTCCTTTGTCCTTGAATGGTCCTACCCTTTCCTAAATTACTCTCTTGTTTTTAATGTATATACAACATGCCTTGGGATTCTCCCGAATCCTACTCACCAAGGACATTTAATGCCTCTTTTAGCCTCCCTGATTCCACATTTATGTTCTTTCCTGTGCCCTTGTATTTCTCAAGGGCCCTGTCTGATTTCAGCTTCTTAAACCTCAGATATGCTTCCTTTTTCTTTTCAACCAAATTTACATCTTTTGTCGTCCGAGGATCCCAAATTGTGCACTCCTTGTCTATCTTCCTCATTAATCTATCAACCAGACAGCTCATTAAAAGAAAAAAATCACCTTCGTAAACTTGGTCCCACCCAATCAAAGAACTTCTCTTGTCCGATCCATTTCTCCCTCAACCTCTCCTTATGTGAAAACTAACTTGGTTTTTTTTTCTTTTTCCGCTCTGATGAGGAGTCAGCAACCTGAGACATTAACTCTTGTTTCTTTCTCCGCAGATTAGTTTTTCTCCATTTTCTATTTTAATTTCACTTTATTGGCTAATGTAGCCATTTGGAACATATTGAACTCACTTGGAGAGAATTGACGGAACATTAACAGCAAAATGTTAACTACTGAGCAGTTACCTAGCAAATGTTTACTTTGTGGATAACTTACTGAAGAGATATGAAAAAGTATTTAGTACTGTTTACTTGAAATCTTTTTTAACTTAGTAGCGTTTACTGCGGAATATTCATTGTGTACATTTACAGCTGAATGTTGAATTAGACGTATTGGGAATAGCAGATTCACGAATAAAAATTACCGTCGTTACTTTGTTAAATGCAGGGAATATTCACACCGAAAAGTCACAAAATTAGATCAATTATTTCCAATCTTTATGGAATAAAGATAAGGAATACCTACTGTCTAAGACACCAGTGGAACCATCACTTCGCTTTGAGTTGTGCCACTGGATATATTGTTCCTCAGAGAGGGAGCTGCTGTTTAGTGTTAGATCCAAACTCTGTTAGTTTCAATATTCCCTCAGAACAAGAGGATAGCAAGACCTGTCACCTACATCATACCATAAAGTGCTGACAATAGGACTTGGAAAAATAATTCAATAACTGAATGTGCTTATTCTAATATTTTGGCAGGATAATTGCTGTCTATTGCTTTGTTACTGCAGTGATATAACTACAGAATAATTATTGCACATATTCTAATTTCTACAGTGAATACTGCATTGTGGTTTCTGTTTATCAGATAGCACTGCAAGGATCACTGAATATCACTGTGATTACTATGTAATTAATCCAGCAAGATAACGGTAATTACCTTTATTTCTGCAGTGTATAGAATGTTTAATTGCTGTGTATATTCTGCAACGGCTTCAGAGAGATTACCACATGTTTTAAATACATTGTGCTGCAAAACATTTGCAACACAAATTACACAGGAATTATCTTTTGGTTGTGTAAAATGACAGTGATTTAAAAGACTTGTTTGTTCCATGGACTTTGAGAATAAATTAACGGATTTGGATGAAACAGTCAATGATGTATGGCCTTAAATCTTTGGCCCACAAATCCACTCCCTATTGAGGAGGAACAATGAAGAAGCTGTCCACCCCCATCCCCCTCCTCCTCCCTAATCCCCTACCTCACCCCACCTCTCTCAATTTAAGGTGAACTAAAATTAAAAGATAGAGATTCCACCAACCCTTCCACACGCTTCTATTTTATTCATTTCAAAGGGGCACCACCACAGATTTGGCTAAAATATGTTTTGCTCTGAATTTCGCAGGTTACAATGCATGGAGGAGATTCTGTGGTCTTTCACAACCCAGGGACGAGTCTGAACTATCTGAAGTGCTCAACAATAGCGAACTTGCAAGAAAGTTCATTGATCTCTATGGGACACCAGACAACATTGAACTTTGGATAGGAGGAATCTCTGAACCATTCGTGGAAGGAGGGAAAGTTGGCCCTTTGTTGGCCTGCGTGTTAGGACACCAATTCCAGAGCCTGAGAAATGGAGACAGGTAATGTGCAACATTAGCACAATTGAAAGCTTTGACATTCATTGAATCCTTGCCTTGTGGATCTGAAATCAGAACCCAAAGACCTTTTGGATTATGTCTTGGATTTTATTAGTGTCATTTAGTGTGTCGTGGTATTGAACCTGTTGAGCATGGGATGACTTCGAAAATGGGGAAGACAAATATATACATATCAAAGGTCAATGATCAGATAGTATGCTGATCATTAACTGACGACATAATGATTCAAGACAACAGAAGGTGAAGACTCTGCCAAGCCTATGCAGTATTTTCTCTCTTGTTTGGGTTTTGGCCAGTGCCACCAAGGATAATGTCCATTGCCCTTCACCAATTGCCCTTGAAAAGATGTTAGTGAGATACTGCCTGAAACCACTATAATCCTTCTGAAGAAGGTATTCTCGGGGGACTGGAAGATGTTGGTAGAGTAACTTGGGCAAGGAACTGCAGTGCATTTTGTGGGTGGGTTACACTGCAAATGTGCACCAACGGTGAAGGGAATGCATGATTCGGGTAGCTGATGGGGTGCCAATGATGTCGGCCCCTTTGGCCAAGGATACAGTCAAGCTTATTGAGAGCTGTTGGCACAACATTCATGCTGACAAACTGAGAAGAGTCTATCATACTGCAGGGTATGCCTTGTTGTGTCCTCCACCCACCTTACTGCAGGTTACCTAGTCTCTCACCTGCTCTTGTAACCACAATATTTATGCGATTACTCTAGTTGGGGTTTGGATTTAGCAAAATTGGGTTGAGAGGGAAAAATCGATAAGCCGTGATTGAAGGACGGAGAAGACAATGGGCTAAATGGCCTAATTCTGCTCCTAAGTGTAATAGTCTTATGGTGAAAGTCTCAGTTATTCAAGTTCCAGTGCACATCAGAGTAACTGGTTAGACTCTCTCTTGTTGAGGGCTGATACTTTTGTGGTTACTATTTTACTTGCCATGTATCAACCCATGTCTGAATGTCGCCCAACTAACGCTGCATTAAGGCATAGACTGTTGTATTTGCTGAGGAGTTGAAAATTTAATTGAATCACCAGCAAACATCCCCATTTCTGACCTTAGGATGGACGGAAGGTAGTTGGCAAAGCAGATGAAAATGGTTGGGTCTTTTTCACTGTCCTGAGGGATTTCTGCAGTGAATGGTCTTGGACTGGGATGTGTGACCTCCATTAACTACATCCACTCTTGTGTGTGAGATGTGACTCTTGCCTTTGAAGTATTTTTCCCAGGATGGACACTGACTATGGTTCTAGCAGGATGCCCTGATATCACACATGGTCAAATATTGCCTTGATGTCAGTGCAGTCATTCTCATCTTTAGAATTCAGTTACTTTGTCTATATTTGAGCGAAAGCTGAAATGAGGTCTGGAGTTGTGGTTCCAATGAAACTGAAATTAGGGGTATTATTGAGTAGGTCACTGGAAAGTAAGTGTTACATAATTGCACTGCCAATGATACCTTCCTCACTGAGAGTTGAGAGTAGACTGATAGGATAGCAGTTAGCCAGACTGAGTTTGTCCTGCTTTTTGTAAATGGTACACATCCAAGCAATTTCCACATTGTTGATGGATGCCCATTTGTGACAATACTGAAAGAGGTGGCTCGAGGCACAGCTAGTCCTGGGACACAGTTTATACAGTGAGCAATTGTTGTTGGATCAGCAGATTGAGAAACCAGTTCTGTATCTTAAATTGTAGAGAGAGGAAAATCGCACTCTCCGCTATACTCCATGTCAACATACTGCCTAAATGTGTCCACCCTTCTGTGTAGCCATTGACCGTGGGCTCATTGAATCGGGATACTTTCCCTGTACCTTTTGAGGCTTGGCAATAATGTTTCTTTTTTTGTAGGTTCTGGTGGGAAAATGAAGAAGTGTTTACGAAGGGACAGCGCAAGGCTCTCACTGAGATTTCCATGTCCAGGATAATCTGTGATACCACCGGGATTGACTTACTTCCTCGAAATGCATTTAAATTTAGTTCCTCTACCGAAGGTTATGTACGCTGCAATAAAATACCGCAAGTGGACCTGAAACCCTGGAAGGAGAAGGTGAAAGGTACAATATATGAGTGCATTGCACAGACTCCACAGCCTAATATCACCATTCCTGTACATTTGGCTATAAAACTAACCAACAATGTTGGACCGAGATGGTTAAAAGATGAGAGCTAGTGCTAAATCCCATTAACCATTTCCTTCTTTAGCAATTCCGATATTTTATTAAATGATGTTTACTTCCTTCTGCCTCTTATTTTCTCAGCTTTTATGACTGGGAAAAAAGGGAAAATAGGATTTGAAAAATTGCATTTAAAAAGAGGTATAAGCACCAAAATCTGTAGATCAATAATACTCTCTGGTGTATGATTATCAGCACAGCTTATTGCCACATTTATGTTCCACATTCTCGGCTGGTTTGAATCATTTATCTACTTTTCCCTTCTCTTTACCTTGACAGTTTGTTTCTTCACAGCCTCAGTATGTTGTTACTACTTCCTTGAAATGTCTTCAAATGTTACAGTGATCACACACTTCTGTTCTCATAATTAATATCTGCTTGCCCCCTTTACAGATCTCCCTTGTGGCCAGGTGCCTAAGGTACCGAATGCCATTTTCTCCACATGCAATTCCTCAGTCAAGTACACTTGCCAACGTGGATTCAGTTTAAAGGGAGCTCAGGTGATAAACTGTGGGAAGAACAAAAAGTGGGAGAGTGTACCGCCTCGCTGCTCAGGTAAGAAATGGACTCAAGTCCCTGGAGAGAGTGCTCCAAAGTGATCTGAGAAAGGATTAAGCATGGCACAAAGGTATCCATTCTCATCGTCATTATCTGAGCACAAAACTGGCAGGATGGATAATCTGCCTTATCTTCATCCTGTTGAAATCAACAAGAGGTAACAAATGTAAGATTAACACCAAGGCAGTGAAAAAGAAAATCGACCCAAACATTATAACATTTTGAACACTGTATGTTTCGCACAACCATTCTCAGAAACCTGAAAATCCTCCATCACATTTATTAACTGAGAGAGAGCTAGATAGGGCTCTTAAAAATAGCGGTCAGTGGATATGGGGAGAAGGCAGGAACGGGGTACTGATTGGGGATGATCAGCCATGATCACATTGAATGGCGGTGCTGGCTCGAATTGCACCTATTGTTTATTGTCTATAACATGAAATTCAAATATAAATTTCTCCACATTCACAATCCACTGGATTAAATTCTTCTGTAAATAATACTGTTATGCTACAATTTCAAGGAACTAATGCACTTTTCTCTATGACAACAAATCTCCCCTTCCACAGCAAGCATATTCATTGAAAATACACAAAAACTCAGCAGGACAGGCAGCATCTCTGGAGAGAAGGAATGGGTCGATCAGAGATGATGCCATCTCATCAAGTCATAGTCATAGAGTGATACAGTATGGAAACAGGCCCTTCTGCCCAACTTCCACACACCGGCCAACATTGTCCCAACTACACTAGTCCCACGTGCCTGCGCTTCGTCCATATCCCTCCATACTTGTCCTATCCATGTACCTGTCTAACTGCTCATTTAATGTCGGGATAGTCCCAGCCTCAACTACCTCCACTGGCAGCTTGTTCCATACACTCACCACCATTTGTGTGAAAACGTTACCCCTCAGATTCCTATTAAATCATTTCCCCTTCACTTCAAATCTATATCCTCTGATCCTCTATTCCCCTACTCTGGGCAAGAGATTCTGTGCATCTGCCCGATCTATTCCTCTAATGATTTTATACAATCACCATATATAAAATCACCCCTCATCCTCCTACGCTCCAAGGAATAGAGACTCGGCCTATTCAACCTCTCCCCATAGCTCAGACCATCTATCCTGGCAACATCCTAGTAAATCTTTTCTGAACCCTTTCAAGCTTGACAATATCTTTCCTATAACGTGGTGCCCAGAACTGAACACAATACTAAATGCGGTCTCACCAACGTCTTATACAACTGCAACATGACTTCCCAATTTATACAAATGCAACATGACCTCTGCAGTTCATTGTCAAGCATATTCATTGCATCATTCCACCTTATGTTCATTTCATGAAGCTGTGGCTCAGATGTTAAAATCTCCCAGCTCTCACAATGTGAATGATTGGAATGATTTCCTGATCACCCCTGCCCCCAAATGTCCTTTTCCTTATCTGGGTTAAATATCATCACTGGGTGAAAGTAGTCTCCGTTGTTTTGCTTTGTTTTCGGGAAAGTTTTTACATTGGCTCTAAATGATAAAAGCAACAGTCTTAAATGATTCAAGGAATGTGGAGATAAATATGGTGATTTTACTCCTCAGAACCCGAGGAGACAAATGCTGAAAAGGAAAAGAAACAGCAGCGGACCGAAAAGGGGAAATAACACATAGATGAAGATGATCAAATGAGATGTCAGTATGTATCTCAGCCTTGGGAAAAGAGCATGACCTGTTGATTATTTTACTGAAGACTTGGATATTATGGTTTATAAAAATCCTTTTTAATTCCTGGTGTAAGCAAAAATATTTTTCTGGGAGAATTTAGACAAAGCAGTTGGAGCAAATTCGCATCATATTAGTCATACAACTCATGAATGGTAGAGTATTCAAACTCTCAACCGCAAAGGCAACCTGCATGCACTCACATCTTGCATGCTATACCACCCATGAAGTTATCAGTCTCAGTCAGGCTTATGACTTCCGTTTGTTCTCCAAATTCTGAACTTGGTCCCAGAATCTTTCTGCAATCTCAGGTTTTGGTTCGGAGGTAAATCACTGTTTCCAAGACCCATCACCCTCCAATTCCTTCTGTTCTCTTCCAATGACACGCTGATAGGCCAATGCAACTCCATCCCATTCTGGCTACCTTCATCCTGTTGCAGCTGGACTATTGGTTGACATAGTATTACCTCAATTTTCCACTTGACCATTCTAGTTATTAATATTGAAAGGAAAACAACAAAATGCTGGAGTAACTCAGCAGATGAGGCAGCATCTCTGGAGAACATGGATGGGTGACGTTTCGGATTGGAAAGGGTCCTTGTTTCTATATTCATACATTCATTCCCCTCCTTGGTTGCATGACCAAGTCTCATCACTTGGAAACTTCACTGTTTTAATTTGGGTCTCTTGATTAATCCTACCCTTTTCATTGATCTCCAGTTACTAAAGTACCACCTCGTTCTGTGAAAGCTGTTGGCTACAGGTCTTCTGGGGTCAATGATTTCTCTGGGGCAGATCCTTAATTAACTCTGATGTCCTTTTTCAATTGACATCCATACTTTGCAATGTGATTTGCAATCTCATTTGCTCATAAATACCCAATTTGAGTTGATTGTTAATATGCTTAAAGCAGGCACGTGCCGTGAGTAACTACTCAGGGTAGGCAGTCAGCTGTCTTAAAAAAAAATCTTAAACCGCACATGCGCAGATTGTTCTCTTCGTAAAAAAAAAAGTAACAATTCAATTTTCCCAAGGCTTCTCAATCTCCTTCATTTTTTAATTACTGAATGGGTGTGGGACGGAGGATGAAGGCAGGTGGAGAGATGGTGGGAAAAACGGGGGCACACCGGGACATTGAATCAGTTGTCATCTTATTGAATGACAATACTAATTCAAGGGTCCAATTGGAGGGAGAGCTCCTTTCACAGCATGTGGAGAGTCTGCACCAGGGGTTAAAGATGCGAGAAGGCAGAAGTGTTGAGAAGGAGAGGGTCGAAGATCATATCAGTAACTCACTCACCACTGCCGCAGCGCTCCGGGCATGGACAGCAGAACTGGCCGCCACTTCCGGGGATAGAAGCAGCTTGGGTGCGAGCGGCCGCCGGGACCCGACAACAGAACCGGCTGCCCTTCAGCGCCTTCTGACCACCTCTGGCAGTGCTCTTCGTCTGAACATCTCTCACCTGCTGCTCGCCGGCTTCGCTCATGTCAACCGCGTCCCGCAAATCCTTAAATTCCCACAGCCAAGTAACCTCAACTGGTCCCGTGAACGTGCTGTCGGAATTTAAAGATTTGCGGGAAGCTGGCCGGCGAGCGGCAGGTGAGAGATGTTCAGATGGAGAGCACTGCCAGCGGTGAGTGGGGACCAGCAGAAGTGGCTGAAGTGGCAGAAGTGGCAGGGTCCCAGCGGCCACTCGCAGTCACCCGAACTGCTTCCTTCCTCGGAAGTGGCGGCCAGTTCTGCTGTCCGTGCCTGGAGTGCTGCGACAGCCACCCAAGCTAATTCACTCCCTGGCCACAATAAAACCATATAGCAATTACAGCACGGAAACAGGCCATCTCGGCGCTTTTATTCCGTGCCGAACACTTACTCTCACCTAGTCTCATCTACCTGCACTCAGACCAGAGCGTGGCAAGTGGGTTACTGACCCCAATCCCCTCCTTCACAACGCTAGACTCCCCAAACACTGTGAACGGAGCTCTCCCCCCACCCCGGGAAATACAGTATTTAAAAACATAAAGCACCAAGAAATGCACTTACCACGTTATTGGTACATTAAGTCCATTCTTCACTCTTTGTTTCCTGAGATACACTTAAAATAATGGCAATCCACATTTGAAAATCCCGCCAAGAAACTCGCGCTGCGCCTGCGCAGTAGGCTGCTGCGCATGCGCAGTGCTGCAAAGGCAGAATTTCAGCTGCCTTCAGCTCCCCTTGAAACTGACGGCTCAAGCAGCACTGACGGCACGTGGGCTGCACAGACCTTCGCGTGTTACAAGTGCTGCGGATGAAAGGCACAGAGAATTATGCCTACCTAGGAGATCGATCTCTTAGATAGGCATAATTCTCCCATGCCTTTACTATTTATATTTAATAATTGCCATTTCATAATTTTAGTCAGGGTAAGCAGTGCCTACCTTGCCTACCCTGACGGCACGTGCCTGGCTTAAAGGTTTATATTAATAGGTGGATGGGTAAAATTGCAAAATGCATTCTATTCATATTACAAATGAGTGATTGTAGCGAATAAAATTTAAATGTAATAACTTGTCAGGAGTGTGACGTTTATTTCAAAAGCTTTATTGTATGAAATTTGCAATCATGATGATATGAATTTTGAAATAAAATAAAATTAGCTCACACATATTTGCTGATTATCACACTTTTTGTTTCCTTTCTATTTTTACAGATGGAAATATATGATAATGATTTATTTTAATCTGTCAATATAAAAAATGTATGAAGTGAACTGGGAAGCCAATACCAGACCATTGTGATGCCTTGTAGGTTTTAACATACTCCCTACTGTGTTGGATTTATTGGAGAGAGATCAAATCTAAAATTAATGATCATTCACAGAGTTTGGCATCAAGCTGTCCTTATAACTTTGAGGTAAATGGAAGTCACAGGGAAAAAATTCTCCATCAGCTAAGGTCAAAGAATGCTAGCTCAAAGAATGAGAGCTGTGCTGTTTGGGGGGCAGTCACCTTAACCTCTGTGCAACACATTGGAAATTCCTGAGTAGTGCCCGAAATCCAACATCTACAGTTGTTCCATCAATAAAGTTTGGGTGATTATATTCACTGAAGCACAGTCCAGTTACATTCACAACATTCACAACTAAATAATGTAGCTGTCTGTTCTCCCATTAGGAGGTAGTGACCATAATATGATAAGTTTTCATCTCCAATTTGAGAGGGAGAAGGGTAAATCAGAGGTGTTAGTATTTCAGTTGAACAAAGGGGACAATGGAGCCATGAGGGAGGAACTGGCCAAAGTTGACTGGAAAGATACTCTAGCACGGATGACAGTGGAACAACAAAGGCAGGTATTTCTGGAAATAATACAGAAGGTCCTGGATCAGTTCATTCCAAAGAGGAAGAAAGATTCCAACGGGAGTAAGGGGCGACCATGGCTGACAAGGGAAGTCAGGGACAGAATAAAAATAAAAGAGAAGAAGTGCAACATAGCAAAGATGAGCGTGAGCCAGAGGATTGGCTAACATTTAAAGAGCAACAGAAGAGGCAATACGGCGAGAAAAGATAATGTGCGAAGGTAAGCTAGCCAAGAATATAAAGGAGGATAGTCTTTAGGTAGTTAAGACCAAAGTTGGACCCTTAAAGACTGAAAAAGGTGAATTTATTATGGGGAACAAGGAAATGGCAGATGAGTTAAACAGGTACTTTGGATCCGTCTTCACTAAGGAGGACACAAACAGACTAGTGGTCAGAGGATCTGGGGTGACGGAGGAACTGAAGGAAATCCACATTAGGCAGGAAATGGTGTTGGGTAGACTGATGGAACAGAATGTTGATAAATCCCCAGGGCCCGATGGTCGGCATCCCAGGGTACTTAAGGAAGTGGCTCTAGAAATCGTGGACCCTTTGGTGATAATTTTCCAATGTTCTATAGATTCAGGATCAGTTCATGTGGATTGGAGAGTAGCTAATGTTATCCCAATTTTTAAGAAAGGCGGGAGAGAGAAAACAGGGAATTATAGACCAGTTAGCCTGACATCGGTGGTGGGGAAGATGCTGGACATAAAAGATGTCCAATCATAAAAGATGAAATAGCGGCACATTTGGATAGCAGTAACAGGATCAGTCCGAGTCAGTGTGGATTTACGAAGGGGAAATCATGCTTGACTAATCTTCCGGATTTTATGAGGATGTAACTCGGAAAATGTCCAAAGGAGAGCCAGTGGATGTAGTGCACCTCGACTTTCAGAAAGCATTTGATAAGGTGGCACATAGGTGATTAGTGGGCAAAATTAGGGCACATGGTATTGGGGGTAGAGTGCTGACATGGATAGAAAATTGGTTAGCAGACAAGAAACAAAGAGTACAGATTAACGGGTCCCTTTCAGAATGGCAGGCAGTGACTAGTGGGGTACGGCAAGTCTCGGTGCTGGGACCACAGCTGTTTACAATATACATTAATGATTTACATGAAAGGATTCAAAGTAATATGTGAACTGTGAGGAAGATGCTATGAGAATGCAGGGTGATTTGAACAGGTTGTGTGAGTGGGCAGATGCATGGAAGATGAGGTTTAATGTGCATTAATGTGAGGTTATCCACTTTGGTAGCAAAAACAGGAAGGCTGATTATTATCTAAATAGTGTCAAATTGGGATAAGGGGAAGTACAACAGGATCTGGGGATCCTTGTTCATCAATGAAAGGCGATGAAAGTAGTCAATGAAAGTAAGCATGCAGGTACAGCAGGCAGTGAAGAAAGCCAATAGTATGTTGGCCTTCATAACAAGAGGAGTTGAGTATAGGAGCAAAGAGGTCCTCCTGCAGTTGTACAGGTCCCTAGTAAGACCACACCTGGAGCATTGTGTGCAGTTTTGGTCTCCAAATTTGAGGAAGGACATTCTTGCAATTGAGGGAGTGCAGCGTAGGTTCACAAGGTTAATTCCTGGGATGGCTGGACAGTCATATGCTGAGAGAAAGGAGTGGCTGGGCTTGTATACTCTGGAATTTAGAAGAATGAGAGGGGACTCGTATTGAAACATATAAGATTATTAAGGGTTTGGACACGCTAGAGGCAGGAAACATGTTCCAGATGTTGGAATAGTCCAGAACCAGGGGCCACAGATTAAGAATAAGGGGTAAGCCATTTAGAACGGAGATGAGGAAACTCTTTTTCACACAGAGAGTTGTGAGTCTGTGGAATTCGCTGCCTCAGAGGGCGGTGGAGGCCGGTTCTCTGGATACTTTCAAGAGAGAGCTAGATAGGGCTCTTAAAGATAGAGGAGTCAGGGGTTATGGGGAGAAGGCAGGAACGGGTTACTGATTGTGGATGATCAGCCATGATCACAATGAATGGTGGTGCAGGCTGGAAGGGCCAAATGGCCTCCTCCTGTACCTATTTTCTACGTTTCTATGAGAAAGGAGGGATTTTCATTCAGCCTCAGAATCTTTGAGAAACTAACTGAGGCTTTTGGCAAAATGGCAAGGACTTTTCCAACCTGGATGCCAATTGCTTTTCATAATTTCCACAGTGACTCCGAATGCTACTTGTCTTCACATGTTTTGATTATTGGGTCAGAGAGTAAAGGAACCTCATTTCCAGAAGAGTTGCTGTCCCCAACCAGTTAGCTCCAGGCATGTCCTGGTGGAAATGGAAGAGAATAAAATTGTGTCTTTCATTAGCCTGACTTCAGTGGTGGGAAAGATGCTGGAGTCAATTATTAAAGAGGTAATAATGGAGCATTTGGATAGCAGTAAAAGGATTAGTCCAAGTCAACATGGATTTATGAAAGGGAAATCATGCTTGACTAATCACCTGGAATTTTTTGTGGATGTGACAAGTAAAATGGATGAAGGGGTGCCAGTGGATGTAGTGCATCTAGACTTTCAGAAAGCCTTTGATAAGGTCCCGCACGGGAGACTGGTGACTAAAATTGGAGCACATGGTATTGGGGGTAGGGTATTGACATGGATAGGAAATTGGTGGGCAGACCGGAAGCGATGAGTAGGAATGAACGGGTCCTTTTCAGAATGGCAGGCAGTGGCGAGTGGAGTGCCGCAAGGCTCGGTGTTGGGGCCGCAACTGTTTACCATATATATAAATGATTTGGAAGAGGGAATTAGGAGCAACACTAGCAAGTATGCGGATGACACATAGCTGGGTGGCAGTGTGAACTATGAAGAGAATGTTAGGAGGTTGCAGGGTGACCTGGACAGGTTGAGTGAGTGGGCAGATGCGTGGCAGATGTAGTATAATATAGATAAATGTGAGGTTATCCACTTTGGTGGCAAAAACAAGGGGGCAGATTATTATCTCAATGGGGTTAGGTTAGGTAGGGGGAGGTACAGCGAGACCTGGGTGCCCTTGTACACTGGTCACTGAAAGTTGGCGTGCAGATACAGCAGGCAGTGAAGAAAGCTAATGGAATGTTGGCCTTCATAACAAGAGGATTTCAGTACAGGAGTAAAGAGGTTCTTCTGCAGTTGTATAGGGCTCTGGTGAGACCACATCTGGAGTATTGGCGTGACTGTCGTATGAGGAAAGATTGAAAAGACTAGGCTTGTATTCACTGGAGTTTAGAAGGATGAGGAGAAATCTTATAGAAACAGATACAATTATAAAAGGACTGGACAAGCTAGATGCAGGAAAAAATGTTCCCAATGTTGGGCGAGTCCAGAACCAGGGGCCACAGTCTTAGAATAAAGGGGAGGTTATTTAAGACTGAGCTGAGAAAAAACTTTTTTACCCAGAGAGTTGTGAATTTATGGAATTTCCTGCCACAGAGGGCAGTGGAGGCCAAATCACTGGATGGATTTAAGAGAGAGTTGGATAGAGCTCTAGGGGCTAGTGGAGTCAAGGGATATGGGGAGAAGGCAGGCATGGGTTATTGATAGCGGACGGTCAGCCATGATCATATTGAATGGCGGTGCTGGCTCGAAGGGCCGAATGGCCTCCTCCTGCACCTATTTTCTATGTTTCTATGTTTTTCAGAAGATCTCCGACAACATTCCTGCAAAAATAAAATTGAGTTCGACCTATCAGTCAAAGCATTGTGGAAAATGGAACGTAGGCGAAAGCCGAGAGTTTGGCAACTCACTACCGCTTCCAGCACCCTCAATAGAAATTAAAATCAGTATTTTGGGGGGAGTTGACAGCCAAACAGCTGCAACTAGAGGCACAGCTAAGAGAACAATAATATAACCAGTAAAGCCACACCCTGGAACGCAACAATCCCAATAATGTTAAAAATTTGTCCTGAGGTGAGCGGAGATAGGATGATCATTATGCATACTTCTGGCAATCTATATTTAAAAAAGTAGACCTTCTTGGAATATATATAGCCTCATTCAATAACATCAATGATGACACATTTCATTATCTTCAAATATTCTATATTTATTAGAATCAAGCCAATCAGGAAAAGTGTCAACATTTTATGCAAATATTTTACCATTTTTAAGGCAGATTTTCTAAAGCATTGAATCATTGGGAGTTGAAGATCCTGAGGTGAGTGTCAATAGTTTCCAGTGCATTTGATCGGCTTGTGGAGGATATTTCTCATGACTTCTTATGAATATTTGGAGAAGCAATCAAAAAATATTGCATAATTTCTGCTCAATCCCAGTGCCAGGCCATTTGTGTTTAGTATTTTTGTCTTTTTCTTCTCGGCTTTATTGTTATCATCATGAAATTTTTAATTTTTTTTCTAGTTGGTTGCTGGCATTGTGTTTCTTTTCTGCAGCCCATTTTGAACGTCCAAACATGCCGATAATATATTACTGTATGATCTTTCTTGAGTATATAGGAGTGATTTATTTGTTTTAGTTTAGATAAAAGGAGCTGCAGACAGTGACTTATAAATTAAATACACAAAGTACTGGAGTAACTCAGTGAGTCAGGCAGCATCTCTGGATAAATTCAGTCTTAACAAGGGACCCAACCAGAAACATCACCTGGTCCATGTTCTGCAGAGATGCTGCCTGACACACTGAGTTCCTCTAGCACTTTTTGGTTTTTTTTGTGTTTTAATTATTTGTGTTACCTACTTCATTCTATTAGGACCATTTTTTTCAGCCTGAGTTTATTTATATAGATGCTTTGAGGCAGAGAATAAGAAGTTACTTGATTGTGTGGCTTGATTAAAAACCAGCATGAATTTCTTTAAGGCAATGCATAATATTGTTATAAGGTGTGAGAAGTGATATGATGAGTTGATGTTTCCCCTGGCTGCGCTGTTTGAGATTTCAGTTTCAAAACAAAGGGTTTGATGATTGATGATTGATTTTGTTTTACCCAGGAAGTAATGATTATTGGGAATTTTCAACTCAAGCTGGCTGTGGAAGCTCATTTGTGGATTACGCCCAAGATAAAGGTTGATAGGTTCTTAAATATGGAGAGAGGGATAGGATGTGAGGTTAGTGCAGGGCAATGGAACTGAGGTATAAGTGCAGCATTAAATGGTGCAGGAATAATGAAGGGATGAATACCTTATTCCAGCTTCAAACTAACTTGATTGAGGTTTTGATTAAATAACTGAGAGGATGAATGAGAGAATTCTATTAAAGTGATGTATTTGGACTTCCTAAAGGCAGGTGAGAACATATTTGATAAGAACCCGCTTGGTGAAAAGGATGAAGGAATAAAAGGGAATGCAGCAATGGATTTATGAAAGGAAAATCATGCTTGACTAATCTTCTGGAATTTTTTGAGGCTGTGACAAGTAAAACGGATGAAGGGGAGCCAGTGGATGTAGCGTATCTAGACTTTCAGAAAGCCTTTGATAAGGTCCCGCACGGGAGACTGGTGACTAAAATTAGAGAACATGGTATTGGGGATAGGGTGTGACGTGGATAGAAAATTTTGTTGGCAGACAGGAAGCAAAATGTAGGAGGGAACGGGTCCTTTTCAGAATGGCAGGTAGTCGCGAGTGGAGTGCCGCAAGGTTCGATGTTGGGGCTGCAACACTTTACCATATATATATTAATGATTTGGAAGAGGGAATTAGGAGCAACACTAGCAAGTTTGTGGATGACACATAGCTGGGTGGCAGTGTGAACTGTGAAGAGGATGTTAGGAGGTTGCAGGGTGACCTGGACAGGTTGAGTGAGTGGGCAGATGCATGGCAGATGCAGTATAATATAGATAAATGTGAGGTTATCCACTTTGGTGACAAAAACAAGGGGGCAGATTATTATCTCAATGGGGTTAGGTTAGGTAGGGGGAGGTACAGAGAGACTTGGATATCCTTGTACACCAGTCACTGAAAATTGACGTGCAGGTACAGCAAGCAGTGAAGAAAGCTAATGGAATGTTTTTTTTAAATATATCTTTATTTATTATAGGTACTGTAAGCTACATCAGTGTAGGTCCCTTATATAGTATTACAATCATTGTACCCATTAATTTTTTAAGGCTTTAGAAAAGAAAGAAGAAAGAAAGAAATATCAACAGAGAAAGTAGAAGAGTGAAAAAGAGTTGTGAAAGTGAAAAAGCGTGGCAGAGGGAAAGGGAACCCTTGGGCCGAGAGTTAGAGAAAGGAGATTAGGAGATAGACCCTGGAGAGGGAAAGAAAGAGAAGGAAAAAAGAAAAGCCAGTTACTTTATTATAAACATCTCGCAAAAGGAGTCTACCAACTCAACCGTTTTTCTTCCCCCTTTACCAAGACCCGACACCGGTACTTTTTTGAGGTATTCTTGCACCTTATCCTTGTAGTAGATTTATAAATGCAGACCACGTCTTATAGAAACAGTCTGATTTTCCTGCCAGTCGGAGTCTCATATCTTCCAAATGTAGTGTTTCGAACATAGTTGAAATCCACATATTAACTGTTGGTACAGGAGTATTTTTCCAGAATTTTAAGATGAGCTTTTTTCCAGTTATTAAGCCGTATTCAAATAGATTCTTTTGAAACACATTTAATTCAGGGCTATCTTCCGATGTTCCAAAGATAATCCAGTCTGCTTTTGGAGTCAGTTTTATTTTAAATACTTTTGTGAAAATTTCAAAAATTTCAGTCCAGAATTTTTGAATCTTTGTACAAAAGACAAATGAGTGCGATGTATTAGCTTCTTGACATTGACATTTATCACAAATAGGTGAGACATTGGGAAAAAGTTTACTTATTTTAGTTTTTGAATAGTATAATCTGTGTAAGATTTTAAATTGTATTAAGGTGTGTCTTACATTAATTGAACATTTATGCACATTTAATAAATATTCTTCCCACCTTTCTTTGGGAATTTTTATACTTAATTATTTTTTACAGTCTCTCCTGATACCTTCTGTTGTTGGTATTTCTGCATTTAGAATAATATTATATATATATGATATCAGGTTTGGTGATTTTGCCTTTGTATTCATTACTTCTTCCAGTAAGTCTGGAGGCATATTGTGATAGTCATGTGCGTGTTTTTTCAGATAGTCACAGATTTGGAAATATTTAAAATACTGATTGTTTCCCAAATTGTATTTTAGTTGTAATTGTTTAAATGATAATAGTTTTCCCATTTCATACAAATCTCCGAAGATTTTAATTCTGGCTCTTTCCCATTGTATAAATGCTTTATCTATAGTTGAAGGTTTAAACAAAGGGTTTTTACCTACAGGAGATAAAAGAGATACATTTCTTCATTTTAAATTGTGTTTTATTTGTTTCCAAATTCTAATCGTATTGTGTATAATTGGATTTTTGTGTAATTTGTATTATTCATCGTCATTGTTGAAAGAAGGATTGCTCCAATATTGTAAGGAGAGCAATCCTCTTTCTCCATAATAGTCCAATCCGGTTGCTGGGGAGAGTTTTCCATCAATTGGATCATGTTTCTAATATTTACAGACCAGTAGTAATACATGAAGTTGGGGAGTGCTAATCCACCTACTACTTTGGGTTTATTCAGATGAGCTCTTTGTATTCTGTGGGATTTATAATCCCAAATAAAATTTGTGATATCTAAGTCCAGTTGTTTTTAAAAAACGTTTTGGGTAAGTATATTGGAATAGATTGGAACAGGTATAAAATTTGTGGTAGAAAAATCATTTTTATGGCATTTATTCGGCATGTTAAGGACATCGGAAGCGTTTTCTAAAATTTAATCAAGTTATATAGTTTGTTAAGTAGAGGGTTATAATTAGCGTCAAACATGTCTTGATATCTTCTAGTAATTTCGATACCCAAGCATTTAAATTTTTCCATAGCTATTTTAAAAGGAAACTGTAAAAGATGTGTAGAGTCTTTCGGTTTTATTGACATGATTTCACTTTTATTCAAATTTATTCTATATCCTGAAAATGATCCGAAGTCCTCTATTAAGTTTAAAATATTTGGTATAGTAATATGAGGTTTTGTGATGTACAATAGTACATCATCAACGTATAATGATATTTTATTGTTGGAATATTTTGTTTTATATCCATGGATATTCGGATGAGTTCCAAATCTTTCCGCTGGGGGTTCAATTGTGAGAGCAAATAACAACGGTGATAGTGAACATCCTTATCTATTACCCCTTGACAATTGAAATTTCTTAGATAAATTATTGTTAGTTAATATTCTGGCTGTTGGCTTATTATATAGTAATTTAATCCATAGAATGAAATTCTCTCCCAGTTGAAATTTTTGCAATACCCTGACCATATAGTCCCATTCTACCTGATCGAATGCTTTCTCTGCATCCAACGATATGATTGATAGGTTTTGATCTTCCGTTTGGTGTGAATGCATTATATTGAGCAGACGTCTCAAATTATTAATTGATTGTCTCTTAGGGATAAACCCCGTTTGATCCGGATGTATTAATTTACTAGCACATTTACTTAGTCTTCTAGCTAGTATTTTCGCTAATAATTTTTATCTCTGTTTAACAATGCAATAGCTCTGTATGATCCAGGTTCTTCCACATCTTTATCTTTCTTAAGTATTAATGTGATCATGGATTCTGCTAGTCTTTCAGGTAGTATTTGTTCTTTGAAGGCATAAGTATACATTTTCTGTAGGCGAGGTGTAAATATGTCATTAAAACTTTTATAGAATTCATTACTAAATCCGTCGGGACCTGGTGTTTTTCCGTTTTTTAATGAGATTATTGTATCTTCTATTTCCTTATTTGAGATTTGTGCTCCCAATTCCTCTTGTTCCTGCAACTCTAGTTTAGGAAGGTTACAATTATCCAAAAACTCTGTAACTTTGTTGGTGTCCGTTATCGTTTTAGATGTATATAGATTCTCGTAAAATTGTGCAAGTCTTTTATTAATACCACTCTGCAAGGTCAATAGTTCCCCTTTGTCTGATTTAATCTTTGAAGTTGTGTGATCCTTTTCTCATTTTTTTAACTGGCATGCCAGAAGCTTATGGGGCTTATCCCCAAATTCAAAATGTTCCTGTCTTGTAATTTGTAATTATCTTATGACTTTCTCTGACAATAATTTGTTTAATTTAAATTTCAGTATTATTATTCTATTATGTTTATCCGTAGTGGGGTCTTTAGCGTTTTCTATGTCCAGTTGTCTAATTTGTTCTTCTAACTGTCTTTGTTCATTCTTATTTTTCTTATTTTGAAAAGCTTGGTGTGAAATTATAACGCCTCGAATAAATGCTTTAAAAGATTCCCATAAGGCAAGGCAAGGCAAATTTATTTATATAGCACTATTCGTACAAGCAGCAATTCATAGTGCTTTACAGGAATAAAACAAACAAAAGAATAACATAGTAAAAAGACAGCAGAACAACCAAACAACACAGGACAACAAAATAGCCAATAATCAAAAGTTACAAAACAAGCAATACGCCAAATTCATGAATAGTAAAACAAAGTCACTAAAACAATAAATTCGGCGAGAGAGCAGTGGCAGCCAATCGCGCCAGCGTTCACTCTCGCCTCCAGAGCCATCTGCAGCACACCAATAAAGATAAAACACAACAGTAAAGAATTTAACATAAAACATTAAAAACATCCCCCCACTGTGGGGAAAGGCACAAAGTCCAGTCCCCATCGCCATGTCCACCCTAAGTAGTCGGGCCTATTGAGGCCTCCACAGTCGCCGCTACGGAGGCCCGATGTTCCCGGCTGTTCTCACCGGGTGATGGTACTCCGGCGTCGGTAGACACTCTCAGCAGCTTGGGGTGCCAGGAACAGTCGCCTCCTTACCGGAGGCCGCAGCTTCCAAGCCAACAGGCCGTGCTGTACGGAGCTCCACACACTGGCAATCTCGGTGAGAGATCCCAGGCTGCACAAGTGTAAAGTTCAGTGCCGCCGCCCGCTGCTGGGCGCTCCCCAGACCCGCGGCTCCACATGTTTTTCTCGGCGGTCACAGCATACTGGAGTTCCAGCGCGGCGACCCAGGCAAGGCATCGCCCGCTCCGTTCCGCGATAGCACTCTAGCGCTGCATCGCCCTCGAAGCCGAGGTTCTGGCCGGGTCCCCTCAGGAAAACGCCGCTCCAGACCCGCTGGTAGGCCGCGAGGACGGGTCGAAGTTGCTGCTCGAGGAAAGCCGCCTCTCCAACCAGGTAGGGACTTGAGAAAGCAGTTTCCCCCTTCCCCCCCACCACCCCCCACACATAAAAAGATTAGACCCCCAACTAACACTTTTAACATACTAAAAATAAAGAAAAGAAGTGAAAAAAAACGGACAGCTGCAGGACTGGCAACCGTACAGGACAGTGCCCCCTCGATGATAGAAATGTAGGTGATATGTCTGGTGTATCGTTTATTTTAAAAAAAAGGTCCACTTCTGTTTTAAATATATACTCCCTTGCGGGTCTTTTAAAATTTGAGGATTGTACCTCCAAAACGGTTTGTTCTTAGTCATTCCTTTCATTTTTAGAAGAAAAGTTATTGGGGAGTGATCTGAAATCGTATTTGTGTGGTATTTTGGGTTAGAAGCATGGGGTATTAGTTTTGCATCCACCAGGAAATAATCTATATGTGAATATGTCATTGAAATAGAACAAGTAATCCCTGCCGGTTGGATTTTCAATCCTCCAGACATCTGTTATGTTTGTGTTTTTTATATATGTGTTAAAGGTTCGCTAGTTTTGGATCTCGTAGTACCTCTCTGTTTTTGATTGGATTTTTCTAAGTAAGGGTCTAAAACACAGTTAAAGTCTCCACCGATTATGACATTCTGGTAGTTAGATTCCGCAATTATATTCAAGATTTTATTGAAAAAATGCGTGTTATCAAAGTTGGGCGCGTATATATTTACCAAGGTAATTGGGGTAGCATGGATCTCCCCGGTAACCATCAAATATCTCCCGTCCTTATCTGTTAAGGTAGTTTTGTGTTTAAATGGAATGCCTTTGTGAATAATAATAGACGTTCCTCTAGATTTCGACGTGTATGACAAGTGAAAAGTTTGTCCTATCCAGTTTGCCCTCAATCTAGCTTGATCTTGAAGTTTAAGATGGGTTTCTTGTAAGAAAACAATATCTGTGTTGTATGCTTTCAGCTGAGCTAGAATCTTACCCCTTTTAATGCGTTTGTTAACACCCCTAACGTTCCAACTACAAAATTAGATTCTTCCCAGTTTATTTTGGTTATCGTCTTGCATTTTGAATAGATTTAATACCTGTGTGTCTTGCGGTGCATCCGTACCTCAGGTCTTTAGATATAGGGGGATCATTTCCCCTACAAAGTGCAATTAGTAGATTCCCTTTGCGATTGTCCTTGAATTAAAAAAAACACACGTGACTAAATGTAGTGATAATTAAAAAAAACTAGTACAAGTGAAAATGCAGTGTCGGGCTTGTCGGCACTGTAACAAGTGACCCACCTGTAAGTGGGAGAAAACATTTTATCGACTTCCGTTGTTGATATAAAAACAAACAAATAGCTCCGCTCCCTCGATTAATCATAGCATATTGGAGCGGGACCGGTTTCAAAATCAGATGTATAGTACCCATTTACAGTATATATATCCATTTCCTCAATATTTCCGGATAAGACTATCATTTTAATCTTCTAAGTATTAAGAATATATTTTAACCTCGGAAAACATCAACTGTTGGTTGAAGGGGTTAACCTATTTCTGGTTCCTGGAACTAAGCCAGGAGCCCGTCTCTGCCCCTCACGCCCCAGTTATGAATCTACTTGAGAATTATTAAGTTAAATTATAAATGTTAATTTGTAAATTGCCCTTTCTACATTTCTGATTAGCATTCATTACTATTTCTATGTTAATATTCTATGTTAGTATTGTTAAAAATGTTAATTCTATACCATTTAGATTATTCATTAGATCTCATATACAACAGTAATTGCTAAGCCTACAGTCTGTTGTTGAGCTCTTCATTTTGGTGGTTATCTTTTTCCCGCTTCCCTTGGAACAGCGTATGTCCTTGAGTTAGCATTCCGCCGATAGGACGTCTAGACAAAGTTCCTTCTTCTGGCAGCACGCCACCATTTAGGGTGCAATAGTAAAAAGAGAGAGTTAGTCCTTCTGTTCCACGATGGTTAGAGCATATTTGTATGCCTCCTCGGGATTTGTGAACAATTTTTGCTGTTCCTTGTAGGAGATGCACATTTTAGCTGGATAGTAAACACCATATCTAACCTCCTTATGTCCTTGGAGGGCCTGCTTTGCCTTAGATAATTAATTTCGCCTTTGCATGATTTCATAGGGATAGTCCCTGAAAAATTTAAAAGTTGTTACACCATACTTCAGAGGCACTCCATATTTGATATTCCTCATAACCTCTACCACGTCAGAAATGTCCCGAAATTTCATAATATACTGTCATGTACATTCTGAGACATTCTGAGATTTTTGTTTAAATCTAGGAACTCGGTGTGCCACTTCAATTCTGGTAGGTTAGGGAGCTTAAGAGCTTCTTTAATTAAACCCGCAGCAAACTCACGAATGTTATCTCTCTCGGCTCCCTCTGGTACACCAACTAATCTTAAGTTTTGGCTTCTCGAATGAGCTTCCAGGTCCAGGCATTTTTTGTCTGAAACTTTAGCCAGCTGAGTCGCCATCCGTCGTGTAGCAAGGTCTTGTTCTGACCGCACAAGGCTCGAGAACAAAAGTGATTTTTAATACACAAAAACACAGGAAATAGAAGGAACCGATGGAGCAAATTGTTTGAAGCAATGGGGCAAACTTTTCATGGCCTTGAGAGGTTTGGCTGGCTGCCTCTTATTTCTTCGAGTGTTGTCGCTGGGCTAGTGGTCAACTGTCTGCAACACTCCCAGCAATTCAGTGTGACCCAGCCCAGCACAGTGCAGGTCAGTACAGTACCAGTACAGCCAGGGCTTTACTTGCAGAGGTGGCACTGGGGCAGACTTAATATATTTGATAACAGAGTGTTTCTGCCCCCCAGCACAATGTGTAAAGCCTATCACTGCTAATGAATGTCTTTGACTGTTTTGCAACAGTTCATTTCTCTCATTCATTTTCATGGTGTATTTGTTTCCACTTCAGCTGATGATACACTGAGCTTGCAAGCTGGTAATTCTGTGTAACTTGGCTCAGTTCCATTATTGGACTGGAAACTATGCCCGGGCAGAGCAGGGAAGAGCAGGGAATCATTAACAACTACGTTTGGATTTCTATATTTAATTCTGCTGTCCCATCTCAAGAAGCTGAAAACTTTCCTCCATTGTGACAGCACTGATAGACTCACCGTTACATCTCATAGCCAATTCCAAGCAATAGGCAGTATCAGAATAAGGTTGCTGGTTCATACCATTTTTCAGTTCAGTTCTCTGACCTCCATTACTAAAAATATGTTTAAGACGTGGTCGTTGGATAAAATCATTATGTTCAGTTTCTATTTCTGGAGATGAATATCTAAAAATGAAAGGTAGCACTCTATACGTTGCATTAGTACATGTGTGGGCATGTGCCTGTCACCATGGACAAGAGTTTAAGTCACAGTGTTATTCTGTAGGTGTCTGCCTGAATGTGCACATGTGTAGATGTCCTTGTCTGTGATGGTTCCTGTTGAATTCTCCTAACTTTAATGTGCCTTTAACTTCTCAGTCTTCTGCCTAACATAAAGTGGATATGTTTCTTTCAGAATGGCAGCCACATGGTTCCTTGTGGTGGTCGTTGCTGGACTGTCCATGTTTCACGCAAATGAAGCCAAATCAGGTAAGAGACTCAGTCTCACTCTCGGGATTTGCCTGATATACTTTTACTGAGGAGCAGCCACAGAGCTCAACAATCCAAAGCACTTTCATTAATCCTGTCCAGAGGGAAGCATGGGGCTGGACTTCCCAATTGGCTCTCGCTTTATCTCGGAGTTGACAACCCACACCCTGCTATTTCTAACTTGTAGGTGTCAGAGGTTATGGGCAGAAGGCAGAAGAATGGGGTTAGGAGGTCAGCCATGATTGAATGGTGGAGTAGCATGATGGGCTGAATGACCTAATTCTACTCCTATTCCTTATGACCTTATGACCGTAAGTATCAGGGCTGACATTATATCATATGATATCCACAAGTATTATAGAAAACAGAATAGCTGGCTTGCGTCATGATACAGGATGATATACACAAAATGCTGGAGTAATTCAGCAGGACAGGCAGCACCACTGGAGAGAAGGAATGGGTGGCGTTTCAGGTTGAGACCCTTCTTCAGTGATGTAGGTATGTTGCAAAACTTACCTTTAGCGGCGCTGCACTTCTCCCGCTCCCCGTGTGCGCGACTTTAGCGCCTTTCAGAGGGGGGCGGGCTTAAAGTGCCGTTTTTCCACAGACCTGGATAATCGATGAATGTCGGGTGATTTCGTTGCGGAAGAAAAATCGCTCCGACATTTCATCAATGAAGGTATTTTTAAATTACTCTAAATTATTTGTTAACTAGAGTAATTTAAAAATCACCTTCAAGAGCCGTGAGCACTGACAACCGGAAGGATTTTCCGTAGGGGAGAAAAAAAGGTAAATAGTTTATTTTTATATTAAAAGTTGGTTTTTCGGGAGGCTTTAATAATATTTTTATGTTGCGAAATGGGTTCCCAAAAAATGTATGAACAAACAGTATTTTTCCCCCCAACTTCACCGCTAACCGCAACGTTCTAATCCACCGCATTCCACTAAAACCCACTCGCTAGTTGATTTAAATGGCCATTAATTTACAGGCATAAAACACTAAATTCCTTCCATTTGGCCCAGAAATTCATGAAAATGAGATTTTAAAATTATGTTATATTGTGGATTATTGTGTGAATGTTATTTGGACACTTAGGCAATTTAAAAAAAGTTTATCTTTTCTTAAGAAATGGATAGATGTTTAGATCTACTCATTGAATTTTGTAATTAGCTACAATTAGATAACTAACTAATTATATGGTTTAATTTCAGGTAATCCAAGTAAGATTGTTTAATATTTGTTTCAGAATGCTTCAATATATAATAATTGAAAATTTCATTGAGTTCTCTTAATTTTTAAGAATGTTATGGGCTTTTAACTTTTCCAGATCACAGCTTTTGAGTTAAGTCAATTGAAAGGCAATGGGAAGCAAGATGCTCATTTCCGAGTTTATGAAAATGGCCATAACTTTCTTAATACTGAAGATATGAAAGTAAATTAGGTGTCAAATTAAACTTCTTTTTATGCTTTATCTGATGGGATAAATTGCAGACTTGACTTTTAAAATCTCAAAATGTTGTAACATTGCTAAGTGATGTTGCCTGTCCCGCTGAGTTACTACCACATTCAGTTTAAACCAGCATCTGGAGCTCCTTCCAATACAGGATGATATAGTCGGGTAAACAGGAAAAAAGGACATTCTGAATGACAATGAGAAACTACATAAAATCAAGCAGTAAGCAATATGCACAATTTTGCTCAATGTTGTACACAAAATAAAATTACTTGCAGCGAGTTCTTCTTCGAAGATTTAAATCACTACATCAACATGATTGAGTAGGAAAGAATTGCAGATGCTGGTTTACATAGAAGGTAGACACAAAAATGCTGGAGTAACTCAGTGAGACAGGAAGCATCTCTGGAGAGAAAGAATGGGTGATTTTCTCAGGTCTATCCAGGTCACTGGAACATTGAAACATCTGCACTACCTACAGGACCACTGCGCTGCTCTGGGTGTAGGATTGTAGAGTTCACTCTGGAGGCTTGGAGCAAAATATGGCTTCAACCAATCGGAATTCATTTCCACAGGAGATCAGCACTCCCTTTGCCAACAAAATGATTGATTTATGTTACTAAGCACCTGGATATTTTCAGGCAGCACCTTGTAATCTGTCACATCAGAACGATAGCTATTTGACATTCCATATGGAAAGGAAATGACAAGGGCACTATCTATTCCTTAATCAAATCACAAAGTGCTGGAGAAGCTCAGTCCCAGCATTGACATTTGAGCCATTCATTTGAAACTCCATGTTTTTGGTTTAACTATCTTCTGCGTCTTGTATCTGTCACCCGACCTGAGATATAAGTTTTGAGAAGTGGCCCTTGACCCCGAGTGCCTTTGTCACATTTTTTAACTTATAAAGGGAACATTAAAAACCAGAAGAACACATAAGGAACTGCAGATGCCGAAATGTTGAGCAAAACGCAAAATGCTGGAGTATCTTTGAGGCTCAGGCAGCATCTGTGGCGAGAGTGGATACACAGTCTACAGGGTTGTGGCTCTTCTGGGGTGGATAATGTCACATTTCCCCACACACTATTTCACCTTTACATTTTTTCTCAGTCTGCACTGAATGGTGGAGTAGACTCGATGGGTTAAATGCCCTAATTCTGCACCAATGAGTTATGAACTTAAGAACTTATGAAGAAGAGTCCCGACCTGAAATGTTGCCTGGCCATTCCTTGACAGATGATGCTTGAGCTGCTGAGCTACTCCAGCACTTCGTGTTTCCTCAATTTTATAAGCCAGTTAGCCCCCTTTAGCACAAGAATACCATATACTCATCACGTTACTGAATTCTTTGATCAATTGTACCTCTTGACCTGTACTATGTATTTCATCTGTGTCAAAGTAAAGTCAATTCTTAATTGAAGTTGCTTGGCCTTCCTGAATTGTTGACAATTGATTTGTTTCTATTCTAGAAGTTGTAATGCGCGAACCGAAAAGTATACCTGCTGCTTTAAAAGAGGCCATTGGCTCGGTGGACAGTGTGGATAAAAGAATCATGTAGGTTAATTATCTCCATAATGTTGTCATATGGGACTATTTATGAAGGGCTCTGCATAGAATGTCTGTAATTGAATAGATATCACGTTCCAAATGATGAAGATAGTTTAGTTTTGCAATTGTTCAACTAAAACCCACTAAGATACTCATTGATATGATACAGTACAATGTTGTTGGAAACTGCACTCTCGAAAAGCCTGAAGATTTTCATAGAAGGGTAGAAACTGTAAATTTGATTGGCTCTCAATTCTGTGTTAAATGGCTTTTCTACAGTCTCCTCCGTTAAAATCCACAAATAATGTTTCAAAACCTTCTGCCTTGAGAAACGGCCTCTTGGCATCTGCCCCGCCAAAACATTCAAGAATATGGGATTATTCTTTTTTTCCAAATAGCAGAATATATACAAATTATAATCTCTCCTCTGCCTAATCCCCCACTCAACCCAGGAATCAATCCAATGTTACCTCACAAGGTGAGCAAACTAATCCTTACGTAAGTAGTAGTTCATAACTCTTGTGTGATGATTCCTTTAGAAACAAGCTTTTGTTCTCTTTCTCAATTATTCCTGTAAGTGCATTTTAAATTTCTGTTACCTGCTCACAAGGCTGCCCAGATTCCACAAAATACCAATGTTTACCAGACATCCACCATTTGTAATTGTTCTTGGCTATTTTTTCTTCATAAAGTTGATAAATGTTGCATTTCCTCAGCATGTACTTCACCTTTACATTTCTGCTCTGTCCAATGCAAACTCTCTCCAACTACCAACAGCTTCCTTTCCCAAGTGCATGATATTATAAAGAAAACTGTACATTGAGTTCAATTGCCCTGTAAGTTAACCATTGGGGTGCATGTTCAATTATAGCACCTTACAGTGCAACTATGTGCTTGGGCGGCACGGTGGCCCAGCGGTAGAGTTGCTGCCTTACAGCGCCAGAGGCCCTGGTTCGATTCTGACTCTGGGAGCCGTCTGTAGGGAGTTTGTACATTCTCCCCGTGACCCCCTTGGTTTTTCATGGATACTTTGGTTTCCTCCCATACTCCAAAGACGTACAGGTTTGTAGGTTAATTTGGCTTTGGTAAAATTATAAATTGTCCCTAGTTTGTAGGATTGTATGGGGATCGCTGGTCGGCACAGACTCGGTGGGCCAAAGAGCCTGTTTCCACGCTGTATCGCAAAACTAAACTAACCTAAACTAGATTAAGCAAAAATAAACTAAACTAAACCAAACTAAACTAAACTAAACTCCAACTTTAGGAGCCAGCCCAATGGAAATGTTTACGTCTTGTGCCATAATTTATATTTATGAATAGAATACCTCTAAGTAATCTGACTTTATCTGCCTACAGGCATATGAAGAGCCCGCCCAAAAGATTACCAAGTGCAGCTGACCTACAAAACATCATCAGGCAGTCACCCATTAATATCAGGATTGCCCTCAAACCTGTGGAGTACATGCCAGATGCGCAGAATCTGGACCAACACAATATCCATCAACGTTCACTCGAAGCATCAGGTTAGTTTAGAATCAGGTGAGGAATATCCACTGGATTCACCATATGCCAATGACCCAATCATGGTCAGGAAGTGACTGTGACAACACTTAGACTTTCTTGTGTAGGAAGAAACTGCTTATGCTGGTTGACACCAAAGGTAGACAGAAAATGCTGGAGTAAGTCAGTGGGTCAAGCAGCATCTCTGGAGAAAAAGAATGGGTGGCGTTCCGGGTTGAGACCCTTCCTCTGTCTTACTTAGATGGGTTGGCTCTGTGCAAATTTTATTTAGAGTAACAGCACAGAAAAAGGCCCTTCAACCCACTGAGTCCACGACGACTATCGGTCAGCCATTTCGAAGCTTCCATGTACCTGTCTAACTACTTCTTAAAAAATGGAATAGTCCCAGCCTCAACTACCTCCTCTGTCAGCTTGTTCCATACACCCACCACCCTTTGTGTGAAAAAGTTACCCCTCAGATTCCTATTAAATCTTTTCCCCTTCACTTTGAACCTATGTCTCTGGTCCTCGATTCTTCTTGTCTGGTCAAGAGATTCTGTACATCTACCCAATCTATTCCTCCCATGATTTTATACACCTCTATAAAATCACCTCTTTAAAACAAGACTCGACCCAAACACAGAATTTATTATTTTCGGAGCAATGGAAGCCTGTTCTGAGCTAACGTCATTTCAAAGATGTTTCCTCAACTATGGTTTGATAACGGCAAAAAAACGTATACTTAAATTCTGGAAAAACGCACATATCCCAACGTTTAAAATGTGGATTACAAATATGTCGGAAATATTACATCTCGAAGAAATGAGACTTGTGCTAGCAGGAAAACCAGAACAATTCTTTAAGGTATGGTCTTCTTTCATTGATTTATTACAAGTGTAATATGGTGCAGCACAATCCTGGAAAGTAACCGCTTTAGAACTAGGTGAGGGGTGTGTAACGTTACGAATTAGGCACATTCCCTTTCTTTTCTGTTTAGTTCTATCTTTTTTGCATTTTCGTCTTATTTCCTTTCAGTTCTTTAAGGTCCTTTTATTTTCGGGGCCCTTTTTTAAAACTTTTTTTTCCACTTCTAAGGACGCAGTCTATTTATCCAATTATCAATCATTAACCGTTAATTATTGTGCCCTACACATCACTACTATCATCGAGCTTCTCTTTTTTCTTTATTTCATTTCTATCAAAACAAAGTTGGACATGAAATGTATAATGTTATATACCATGATTATCATGCATGTACATGGCTTCTAATTATTTATTTATTTATTTATTTATTTTTAAAAATAAATAAATAAAATCACCCCTCATCCTCCTGCACTCCAAGGAATGGAGACACAGCCTATTCAACCTCTCCCTACAGCTCAGACCTAGTCCTGGCTACATCCTCGTAAATCTTCTCTGAACCCTTTCAAGCTTGATAATATTTTTCTTATAACGTGGTGCCCAGAACTGAACACAATACTAAATGCGGTCTCAACAACGTCTTATACAACTGCAACATGACCTCCCAATTTATACAAATGCAACATGACCTCTGCAGTTCATTCGTCAAGCATATTCAATGCATCATTCCACCTTATGTTCTTTTCATGAAGCTGTGGCTCAGGTGTTAAAATCTCCCAGCTCTCACAATGTGAATGATTAGAACGATTTGCTGATCACCCCTACCCCCAAATGTCCACTTCCTTATCGGTGTTAAATATCCTCCCTGGGTGAAAGTAGTCTCCGTTGTTTTGCTTTGTTTTCTGGATTTTTTTACAATGGCTCTAAATGATAAAAGCAACAGTGTTAAATGATTCAAGGAATGTGTAGCTGAATATGATGATTTTACTCCTCAGAACCCTTGGAGACAAAAACTGGAAAGTGGAAGATAAAGAAGAGAATAAAATCTAGATGAAGATGATCAAATGAGATGTCAGTGTATATCTCAGCCTTGGGAAAAGAGCATAACCTGTTGATTATTTTACTGAGAACTTGCATATTATGGTTTTCCTTTTTATTTCCTTTTTATTTCCTGGTGTAAGCAAAAATATTTTTCTGGGAGAATTTAGACAAAGCAGTCAGAGTGAGACAACTCATGAAAGGTAGAGTATTCAAACTTAATCGCAAAGGCAACCTGCATGCACTCACATCTTGCATGATGTACCACCCATGAAGTTATCAGTTTCAGTCAGACTTTTGCTGTTTGTTCTCCAAATTCTGAACTTGGTCCTAGAGTCTTTCTGCAACCTCAGATGTTGGTTAGGAGGTAAATCACTGTTTCCAAGACCAATCACCCTCCAATTCCTTCTGTTCTCTTCCAATGACACGTTGATTGGCCAAAATAACTCCATCCCATTCTGGCAACCTTCATCCTGTTGCAGCTGGACTATTGGTTGCCATAGTATTACCTCCATTTTCCACTTGACCATTCTAGTTATTGATATTCAAAGGAAAACAACAAAATGTTGGAGTAACTCAGCAGATCAGGCAGCATCTCTGGAGAACATGGATGGATGACGTTTCGGATTGGAAAGAGTCCTTGTTTCTATATTCATACATTAATTCCCCACGTTGGCTGCATGACCAAGTCTCATCACTTGGATACTTCGCTGTTTTAATTTGGGCCTCTTGATTAATCTGACCCTTTTGATTAACCTCCATTTACTAAAGTACCACCTCGTTCTGTGAAAGCTGTTGGCTACAGGTGTCCAAATGATTTCTCTGGGGTAGATCCTTCATTGACTCTGATGTCCTTTTTCCATTGACATCTGTACTTTGCAATGTGATTTGCAATCTCATTTGGTCATAAATACCCAATTTGAGTTGATTGTTAATATGCTTAAGGGTTTATATTAATAGGTGGATGGGTAAAATTGCAAAATGCATTCTATTCATATTAAAAATGAGTGATTGTAGAGAATAAATTTTAAATCCAATAACTTGTCAGGAGTGTGACGTTTATTTCAAAAGCTGGGTTGTATGAAATTTGCAATCATGATGATATGAATTTTGAAATAAAATAAAATTAGCTCACTTTTTGTTTCCTTTCTATTTTTACGGACGGAAATTCATGATAATGATTTATTTAAATCTATCAATATAAAAAATGTATGAAGGGAACTAGCAAGCCAAACCAAACCATTGTGATGCCTTGTAGGTTTTAACATACTCCCTACTGTGTTGGGTTTATTGGAGAGAGATCAAATCCAAATTAATGATCATTCACAGAGTGTGGCATCAAGCATATATGTCCTTATAACTTTGAGGTAAATGGAAATCACAGGGAAAACTCTCCATCAGCTAACGTCAAAGAATGCTAACACAAAGAATGAGTGCTGTGCTGTTTGGTGGGCGGTCACCTTAGCCTCTGTAAAACACATTGGAAATTCCTCAGAGTAGTGCCCGAAATCCAACATCTACAGTTGTCCCATCAATAAAGGTTGGGGTGATTATATTCACTGAAGCACAGTCCAGTTACATTCACAACATTCACAACATTCACAACTGAATAATATGCTGTTCTCCCATTAGGAGGTAATGACCATAATATGATAAGTTTTAATCTACAATTTGAAAGGGAGAAGGGTAAATCGGAGGTGTTAGTAATGCAGTTGAACAAAGGGGACTATGGAGCCATGAGGGAGGAACTGGCCAAAGTTACTCTAGCACGGATGACAGTTTAACAACAATGGCAGGTATTTCTGGGAATAATACAGAAGGTGCAGGATCAGTTCATTCCAAAGAGAAAGAAAGATTCCAACAAGAGTAAGGGGTGACCGTGGCTGACAAGGGAAGTCAGGGATAGTATAAAAATAAAAGGGAAGTACAACATAGCAAAGTTGAGCGGGAAGCCAGAGGATTGAGTAACATTTAAAGAGCAACAGAAGATAATTAAAAAGGCAATACGGGGAGAAAAGACGAGGTATGAAGGAAAGCTAGCCAAGAATATAAATGAGGATAGTAAAAGCTTCTTTAGGTATGTGAAGAGGAAAACATTAGTTAACACCTAAGGGACCCATAAAGACTGAAAAAGGTGAATTTATTATATGGAACAAGGAAATGGCAGATGAGTGGAACAGGTACTTTGGATCCATCTTCACTAAGGAGGACACAAACAATCTTCCAGATGTACTAGTGGCCAGAGGAACTGAAGGGAATCCACATTAGGCATGAATGCTGTTGGGTAGACTGATGGGACAGAAGGCTGATAAATCCCCAGGGCCTGATGGTCTGCATCCCAGGGTACTTAAGGAAGTTTTTTTAGAAATCATGGACGCATTGGTGATCATTTTCCAATGATCTATAGATTCAGGATCAGTTCCTGTGATTGGCGGATAGGTAATGTTATCCCACTTTTTAAGAAAGGTGGGAGAGAGAAACAGGGAATTATAGACCAGTTATCCTGACTTTGGTGGCGGGGAAGATGCTGGGGTCAATCAAAAAGATGAAATAGCAGCACATTTGGATAGCAGTAACAGGATTGGTCCGAGTCAGCATGGATTTACGAAGGAGAAATTGTGCTTGACTAATATTCTGGAATTTTTGAGGTTGTAACTGGGAAACAGGACAAGAGAATGCCAGTGGATGTAGTGTACCTGGACTTTCAGAAAGCATTTGATAAGGTCCCACATAGGTGATTAGTGGGCAAAATTAGGGCACGTGGTATTGGGGGTAGACTGCTGACATGGATAGAAAATTGGTTGGCAGACATGAAACAAAGAGTACAGATTAACGGGTCCCTTTCAGAATGGCAGGCAGTGTACCGCAAGTCTTGGTGCTGGGACCGCAGCTGCTGACAATATGCATCAATGATTTAGATGAAGGGATTCAAAGTAACATTAGCAAATTTGCAGATGACACAAAGCTGGGTGGCAATGTGAACTGTGAGGAGGATGCTATGAGAATGCAGGGTGACTTGGACAGGTTGGGTGAGTGGGCAGATGCATGGCAGATGCATTTTAATGTGGATAAATGTGAGGTTATCCACTTTGGTAGCAAAAACAGGAAGGCAGATTATTATCTAATTGTGTCAAGTTGAGAACAGGGGAAATACAACTGGATCTGGGGGTCCTTGTTCATCAGTCAATGAAAGTATGCATGCAGGTACAGCAGGTAATGAAGAAAGCGAATGGCATGTTGGCCTTCATAACAAGAGGAGTTGAGTATAGGAGCAAAGAGGTCCTGCTGCAGTTGTACAGGTCCCTAGTAAGACCACACCTAGACTACTGTGCGCAGTTTTGGTCTCATAATTTTAGGAAGGACATTCTTGCTATTGAGGGAGTGCAGTGTGGGTTCACAAGGTTAATTCCCAGGATGAGGGGACTGTCATATGCTAAGAGAATGGAACGGCTGGGCTTGTATACTCTGGAATTTAGAAGGATGAGAGGGGATCTTATTGAAACATATAAAATTATTAAGGGTTTCGACACGCTAGAGGCAGGAAACATGATCCAAGGGCCACAGTTTAAGGTAAGGGGTAAGCCATTTAGAACAGAGATGAGTAAGCACTTTTTCACACTGAGAATTGTGAGTCTGTGGAATTCTCTGCCTCAGGTACCTCAGGTGGTGGAGGCCGGTTCTCTGGATACTTTCAAGCAGGGCTGCCAACTCTCACGCTTTGAGCGTGATAATCACGCATTTTGACAAATTCTCACATCCTCACGCTGATCAGAAATGTCTCACGCTCTGTGGTGAGAAATTCTGTGATCACCGAAAATGTAAAAACTTAGATAAACTGCATGGTCCACGGGTGTTGGAGAGCCGGGGCTGAGGGAGGGATGGGAGCACAAGCAGCAGCGGAGACAGATGCGCACGGGGATCCGTGGCTAGCGAGCGTTTGCTGGGCTGGTTAGTGTTTGTGGAGCTGGCGAGTGTTTGCCGGGGACAGATGCCGAGAACGGGGCTGGCGAGTGTTTGCCGGGGACAGATGCCGGGAACGGGGCTGGCGAGTGTTTGCCGGGATGGTGAGTGTTTGCCGGGCTGGCGAGTCACTTGCTGCTGCGTCGGCCATGGAGCAGCTTCAGTGTAAGTCTGTCCCGGGCCATAGGAAGCGTTGCGCCGCTGCCATGAGAGTCTCTGTGCTGAATGGACAGAGACTCTCAAAGGGAGGCGGAGAGAGAGTGAGAGGAAGGAGACAGGGAGACAGGGGGGAGAGAAAAGTGGGGGTGAGAGGAGAGAGAGGGGAGAGACAGAGAGGGAGAGAATGAGGAGAAAAAAGAGTGAGGGGGGGAGAGAGAGGGGAAAGAGGTACAGGTAGGGAGAGAGGGGGGAGGGTGAGGTGGGAGGGCAGGGGGAGAGAGAGAGGGTGAGGGAAGAAAGAGGGAAGAGAGAGAGGGGGAAGAGAGGGAGTGGAGAGGATATGAAAGAATGGGAGAGAGGGGGGGAAGAGTCAGGGGTGGTAAAAGAGAGAGGGGAAGGAGAGAGAGGGAAAGAGAGAAACGGGGAAAGAGAGAGAGAGATGGGGGGCAAAGAGAAAGAGGAGATAGAGACAGGAGAAAGAGAGAGGGGAGAGAGAGCAAGGGGGGGAGTGAGGTGGGAGGGAGAAATGAGGGAGAGAGATGGGAGAGAGGGGGAGAGGGAGGAGGAGAGAGCGAGGGGGGAGAGAGAGGGAGAGAGAGAGAGAGAGGGAGAGAGATGGGAGAGAGTGTGTGGAGAGGGAGTGAGAGGGAGAGAGAGAGGGGGAGAGATGGGGAGATAGAGAGGGAGGGAGAAAGAGAGAGAGGGGGGAGAGAGAGAAGAAAGAGAGCGGCAGAGAGAGAGAGAGGGAGGGAGAGGGGGAGAGAGAGAGGAGAGCGGATGACAGGGGGGAAGAGTGAGGTGGGAGGGAGAGAGGGGGAGAGAGATGGGAGAGAGAGGGAGAGAGAGTGGGGGGGAGAGAAGAGAGAGGGAAGAGGAGAGAAAGAGGGGGAGACGGAAGAGAGAGGGGGGTGAGAGGAGATAGAGGGAGAGACAGAGAGGGGGAGAAAGGAGTAGAGCGAGAAAGGGGGAGATAGAGAGGTGGAGAGAGATAGGGGAGAGGGAGAGAGAGGGGGAGAGAGGGGGAGAGAGGGGGAGAGAGGGGGATGGAGAGGCAGTGCTGCCAATTCCCCTGCATTGTCGTGAGAAATTCTGTGATCAACGAAAATTTCAAAACTCATATCAACTGCATGGGCCATGGATGTTGGAAGCAGAAGCAGCAGAAGAGGACGGGGAGCGGGGCTGGCGAGTATTTGCCGGGCTGGCGAGTCGCTCACTGCAGCTCCGGCCATGGAGAAGCCTCAGTGCAAGGCATCGGAAGCGTTGCGCCGCTGCCCTGAGAGTCTCTGTCCCAAATTCGCCCAGGTGACCGGTATGGATCAGGCTGCGGCTCAGTGCATCCTGGAGGACAACCAGTGGCTGCTGGAAGTAAGTACCAAGCACTGGGTAGAAACGGTGGAAGATAGTGGACTTCAAACGGGGGTGGTTGGAGAAAGAATCCTGCGTGCCTGCTCAATTTTCACTTACTGTAACTGCAGGAAAAATGTTCCCGATGTTGGGGGAGTTCAGAACCAGGGGTCACAGTTTAAGAATAAAGGGGGGACCAGTTAGGACTGAGATGAGGACAAACTTTCTTCACGCAGAGAGTTGTGAATCTGTGGAATTCTCTGCCACAGAAGGCAGTGCAGACCAATTCACTGGATGTTTTCAAGAATGACTTACATTTGGTTCTAACGAAATCAAGGGATATGGGGAAAAAGCAGGAAAGAGGTACTGATTTTATATGAATAGCCATGACCATATTGAATGGCAGTGTTGGCTCAAAGGGCCAATGGCCTATTCCTGCACCTATTTTCTATGTTTCTATGCTTGAGTGTATGGCAATAAAACTCGATCACTTGATTTTGAAGCATTTATGCATGGTGGAGGTCTAATGTAGTCATAGAGTGATACAGTGTGAAAACAGGCCCTTCGGCGCAACTTGCCCACACCCGCCAACATGTCCCAGCTACGCTACCTGCTTTTGGTCCATACCCACAAACCTGTCCTATCCATGTAACAGTCTAACTGTTTCTTAAATGTTGGTATGTTCCCTTCCTCAACTACCTCCTCTGGCAGCTTGTTCCTTGTGGATAAAGTTACCCCTTAAAAAGTTACCTCTTAAAAATACTTCATACAAAAAAACATTGAAATCATACTACTATGGTGGATGGGATAAGTGTAATATTAAATGACATGCAAGGTGTCAGGCTGTCTGTCACAACATACAGCCCTGATAACCCATTATTTCCTTCAGTTAAATATTGGGAAGGTAGCACTATTGTCATTTGCCACTCAATTATTATGTTTGTTTATCTCACTGACTCCCCCCCCCCCCCCCCCCCCCCGCAATTCCTTTGACAGGTTGAATAGAAATGTCCCCAATATCGTTGTTTTATTAATTGAACATGTAGATTAACACCCTCAAGGAGCGCAATTGGATGGAAACTGATTCAGATGCGATATTTAGGAGCTTGTTCAAAGAAAGGGCATGTTTTAAAGGAGTGACAGAGATACTTGCAGGGGAATGTGTGAGGAGATTATTATTTGTCTATAGTTTTAGTTTGAACCAGGACATTTGAAGATTCAAAGTTTAATATATTAATTGTGCTGATACTGACCCCAACCAACCACGTAATGAATATCATCCATTCTGGAGGTTTTACTTTTATGATGCCATTTAAACTTCACTTTGATTTCAATCACTTCAATGTTAAAGTTATTGGGAATGGGGAGCATTGGAACAAAAATTTGCCCTTGATACATATTAACTGTAATGTAATAATGTATGCATGTTGGTAGGTGCAATAAAAAAAAGGTCTTTTTATCATTATTGTGTTATAAATACCACAGAAAATATGATGTACTCTCAAGATCACAGTTAATAGAATAATATTGCTTAAATATATAGTTATTGGACTTTGCATTTTGGAAAAGTCCTAGCTGAGAGGAAGACAGCAAAATACGGAAAATATTGGGGGTGAAAATGACTTCAGGACAGTTTGTTACAAAAATGAAAGAAATTGTATCAGAATACTTATACAGCTGAGTGAGTTTAATTTTATGGATGGGAATTGTGCTCAACCAATTGATGACTTATTTGACAAAGTAACTGGCATGTTAGAGAGAGTTAGATAGAGCTCTCGAGGCTAGTGGAATCAAGGGATATGGGGAGAAGGCAGGCACGGGTTATTGATAGGGGACGATTAGCCATGATCACAATGAATGGCGGTGCTGCTCGAAGGGCCGAATGGCCTCCTCCTGCACCTATTTTCTACGTATCTATGTTAGATAACAAGGAAGCCAATGAATGTAGCACATTTTTTTTATCCATAGTTTGGTCTGTGAAGTGCCCCATAAAGGATTACTGCATTAGATAAGCACCTGTGGACTTGAACGTAATAGGTTAAGTCCAGCATGTCAGATATGGGGCTTTATGTGTGGGCCAGATATATTGTCAATGCAAAGGGGCTAGGAGCAAGGCCCAGTTTGCATCCAGAATCAAGGTCTGGAATAATACGACTTCCGGGTTGAACATGGGTTGAACAGCTGTGTGTGAGCGTGGCTCCCGATTACTGCTCAAGTCTACTCGTTTATCTTTGCTATATTTTTGAGATAACCCGCCTTTAAACGCTATGAAGGACTCAAGGCAGTATTAAGCATCTGAAACTGTAAGTAAAATGAGCCGTCGAACTAAAACCGGGGCAAAAGACAGTGAAATCTCAAGCAAGAGTGCTGCAGCTTTGGCACCGCTCCCGGAAGCTGGCCTTGAACTACCAGAGGATTTGGAGAGGCTTCGTTCAGCACTCCTTGCTGATATGACACAAGCAATTAACTCTGTCTTAAAAAGAGAACTTGAAGTGGCTTTGTCACCGGTGTACACCAGTCTGGAGCTAGTTAAATCCTATTATGAATTGCATGATGAACGCATTCGCGAGGTTGAAGATGGCCTGAATGACCACAGTGACAGACTGGCGAGTGCCGAAACTGCTATAGCTGCTTTACAGAGTGAAAACACACTCCAGAAAATGAAGTTAGATGACCTCGAGAACCGGTCGCGGAGATCCAACCTAAGGGTGGTCGGGATTCCTGAAAAGATGGAAGGCTCGGACCCTGTTAAATTTATTAGTGAGTTTTTTGAAGAAGTGCTGGGGGCAGATTTCTTCCCAAGACCTCTTATGCTTTCGCATGCCCACCGAATTGGACCTACACCAACAGACGTCCCGAATATCAAGCCATCTAAGCCAAGATTGTTCCTGGTTCTCTTTCATTACTTCCAGGATAAATATCGTATCATCGCCAAATGGAGGCAGGAGCTGTTCTTCCGAGGGCACCGGGTGTTTTTCTATGAGGACTTCAGCGTGGAGCTGGGGAGAAAACGTGCAACTTTTAGGGAAATAAAATCCCCGCTTTACAATAAAGGGGTTCGGTTTGGTCTCCAGTATCCTGCCCGGCTCCAGGTCACTCATGAAGGTAAAATGTACTATTTCAATACACCAGAGACTGCCAAAAAGTGTTACTACTCGCGCTGGGGAGGTGACAGCCGTGAAGAACAATGACCTTTAAGGATATCCATGGCATTGGCACGGCCTCCTGCGGCAGAGATCTTTGGAAGATTTGTTTATTCTTCAGTTAAATTTGTGAATTTGACTGAACTGAACTGCAATGCTACATATTTGGGGTAGTGAGTCGAGGACTTTTAGCCAACAAAATGTAAATGTCTATGATTACTCTTTGGGATACAATTTTCACTTCCTTCTTTCTCATAATGCTTTGCTGGTCTGGGGTTATCTTTAGCCTATATATCTTAAAAGTAGAATAAATGACTGTACAACTTTTAAAGAAGGGAGCCACCCTAAATTGGATAAAAAATTTTAGTTAGGGAACACTTCGGAAGTTTTTTTGTTTTGTAATGCCTGCGATCATCCTCAGTCGGGGAATAAGATCTAGCTTTTTGGGGGTTAATTTTTGTTGTTGTTGTTATTATTATAAGGGGATGAGGGAAAGGTTTTGGGGTAATGGCAGCTTATTCTTTGATTGTTACAAATGCACTCGACTTTCTTTTTTTTTGTTGCTTTTTTTCTCTTCTCTTTTTGTTTTTCTCTTCCCCCCCATTGTGGGCTCTCACATGCAGCCTTCGCATGGTTCTGGATGGCAGTCGCTGTATGTATTTTTTGAATCATATTTTGAAATATGGCTAATGGTGATATTGATGGAGGCAATCCTGTGAGGTTTATATCTTGGAATGTAAAGGGGCTTAATGGTACCAGTTAAAAGAGCTAAAGTTTTTTCTCACCCAAAACAACTAAAAACAGATATACTACTTTTACAAGATATTCACTTAAGACTGCAAGATCATAACAGACTGCGTAAAACGTGGGTTAGTCAGATTTTTCACTCCAGATTTAATAGTAGGTCCAGGGGTGTGGCAATATTAATCAACAAAAGAATACAGTTTACACCGTCTGACGTAGTCAGTGACCCTAATGGTCGGTTTATTATAGTTTCCAGGTGTCTTTTTCAAAAACCTGTCGTGTTAGTGAATGTTTATGCCCCTAATTGGGATGATGTTCACTTTGCAAATAAGGTTCTGTCATTAATACCCAATCTGAACACGCACCAGCTAATTTTTTCGGGAGACCTGAACTGTGCTATTAATCCACTGCTTGATAGATCTAGTTCCAAGGGGACACCTTCTGGTATGGCAAAGACCTTCTCACTGTTTATGCAACAAAATGGTTACGTGGACCCCTGGAGATTTCTGAACCCAACTGCTAGACAATTCTCTTTTTTTTCTCATGTTCACAATTCTTTTTCCAGAATAGACTATTTTTTTATAGACAGCCCCTTCATTCCTAGGGTTAAGAAAATTGAATATACTGCTATAGTAATATCAGATCACTCACCTGTGATACTGGACCTAGGCTTTCCTTTAAATATTAAAGAACGACCTCTTTGGAAACTCAACCCCCTTTTGCTTTCCAATGAAAAATGTTGCAGTTTTGTGTCGGCTAACATAGACACATTCCTTGAAATTAATAAAACTGAGTCCGTATCCTGCTCTTTAATTTGGGAAACTTTAAAAGCCTACTTAAGAGGTCAAATCATATCTTATACTTCATACGTCAATAAAGAACATAAGAAGGAAATGGAAACCCTGTTAAAATCCATCTTGACCCTGGATAGGCAATATTCTGAAGCACCCACCACCCAATTATACAAAAGCCGGGCTGATTTACAAATGAAATTCAATCTTTTATCTACTAATCAAACAGAACAACTAATTCTCCGGACTCGTGGTCTTTATTTTGAATATGGTGATAAGGCGAGCCGGCTTATGGCTCAACAGCTGAAACGTCAATCCGCGTCATGGCTTATTCCTCAGATAAGAGACATACACCAAGACATAACAAGCAATCCAAAAGAAATAAACAATACTTTCACAGCCTTTTATTCTTCTCTTTACACCTCAGAATTCCCCTTGGATACTATGAATATGGAAACTTTCTTAGACGATTTGGAAATACCCACTCTGGAATTAGAAGACGCAGAAAATCTAGACCAACCCCTTGGGGAGGAAGAGATTAATAATGCCATTATGGCGATGCAGAGTGGTAAAACCCCTGGCCCTGACGGCTACCCATTAGAATTTTATAAGAAATTTAAGGATAAGCTCACACCTGTTCTTTTAGAAATGTTTGAAGAATCTTTGGAAAAAGGTTCATTACCCCCCACTCTTTCACAGGCTTCTATTTCACTTCTTCTTAAAAAAAGACAAGGATTCGACTCAATGTGGATCATATCGCCCCCATCTCACTTTTGAATGTAGATGTAAAAATTTTGGCGAAGGCGCTGGCTTGCCGTTTAGAATGCCAACTTCACAAAATAATCTCAGAAGATCAAACAGGTTTCATTAAAAATCGTCATTCCTTTTCTAATATCCGCCGTTTGGCCAGCGTGGTCTATTTGCCCAGTGCTTCTCCGCGCCCAGAGGCTGTTATCTCTTTGGACGCGGAAAAGGCATTCGATCGAGTGGAGTGGCCATATTTGTTCAGAGTTTTGGAGAGATTTGGATTTGGCAAAATATTTGTAGCCTGGGTTAAGCTATTATATCATTCACCCTTAGCATGTGTACAGACCAATAATTTGCGATCTGATTATTTTCAATTAACACGTGGCACTCGTCAAGGCTGCCCATTGTCTCCGCTTCTTTTTGCGATTGCAATTGAGCCTCTCTCTATTACACTTAGGTCAACTACATTATTCCAGGGCATTAGGAGAGGAAACAGGGAACATCGTGTGTCTCTATATGCTGATGACCTCCTTCTTTATGTGAGCGACCCTATAGCCAGTAGCCCTGCAATTGTGTCCTTGTTGGATCAGTTTGGGACTTTTTCCGGCTATAAACTAAACCTCCAAAAATGCAAATGCTTTCCCATCAACTTAGCTCTACAGATCAAACAGGAAACCCTGCCCTTTCCCATATCTCAAAAAGGGTTTGTATATTTAGGAATACACATCACCCGCTTTTTCACATCCCTGTTTGCAGCTAACTACATGCCTCAAGTTAGCCAAATGAAGGCTGACTTTGAGAGATGGCGTAGTCTGCCATTCACTATGGCTGGGAGAGTGCAGTCAGTGAAGATGACTGTACTTCCCAGATTTCTTTACTTGTTCCAATGTTTGTCTGTTTTCCTACCCAAGTCATTTTTTAACTTAGTTAACCAATCTATAACCTCCTTTATATGGGGTGACAAGGTTCCAAGGGTCAATAAGTGCACTCTCCAAAGAGGTCATGAAGTAGGTGGACTGGGCCTTCCTAGCTTTATTAATTATTATTGGGCATCCAATATCCAAAAGATATTATTCTGGCTCCACCGACCAGATACAGACTGTGTCTGCTTGAATCACAATCCTGTTACTCCTCGTCTCTCCCAGCTTTAGTATATTCTTCCCTGCCATTGAAACCCTCTAGATTTACATCCAACCCTGTCGTACTATCAACCATCAAAATTTTTAACCAATTTCATTGCCATTATAAGCTTACATCAGCTTCAGTTCTGGGTCCCATTCACAGTAACCATTTATTCCCCCCTCTACACTTGACTCAACCTTTCGACAGTGGGGTTTGAATGGTCTTAAATCCATTAAGGATTTATACACTAACAACATAGTTGATAGTTTCGACTACCTACACAAAAAACATGGCCTCCCACATAATCATTTCTTTAAATATCTTCAGGTTCGCCACTTTGTCATGAAACAACTTCCTTATTTTCCTGATCTCCCTCCTGTCACAATGTTGGATAAACTCACTCTTACCTTTGCAAATAAAGGACTGATCTCTGCAGTATATTCTCGATTGATGTATTTAGGAGGTCAAAACCTGAACAAAGACTTCCGGTGGCGTCAATGGTGGGCTGAGAGACGCTGTTGTTTCGCTCTGCTCCCAAAGACTGTTTTAATGAGCTAAAATTTAAGTTGGAAGACGGAGGAGTTATAAAAATAACTACCGGAGCTGTTATTTAATTGTGTGTTATCAGAATTCCTGCTGATAACAGAGAATAACGGCAGTTTTAAATGAAAAAGACTAAAACTCGCCAGAAGCCTTCGAAAGCTGCTACAAGACCTGCACAAACTGATCTGAAAAAACCTGGAAAGACTCCTCAATCCCCGCAAGCATCAGCTGGAAGTTCAGAAGAAGAAACTGACTTTCAAAACCCTTCTACAGAAATGACTTCAATGGAGGAACAACTGGTAAAGTCAGTAACAGCTTTAGTCACTGAAAACATCTCTAAAGTGATACGAGAGGGGAATGTCGCACTGGAAAAAAAGCCTTTCCAAAAGCCTCTCCGAAAAAATAAACAAGGTAATGATAAGCTGATGGGGAAAATTGACGACTTAGCCAAACGTGTGGTCGAGATTGAGGAGGGCTTAAACAATAAAATTAAGCGGGTTGATAAGAACTGTAATAAAAAGCTGGGCACGATGTCAAAGTCCACTGAAGCGGCTATAGAAGGAATGGATAATTCGTTAACTGAGATGGCTAAGGAGATAAAGAGACTAAAAAAGGAACAAGAAAGTACTGGGAGGGAGCTTGCTAAAATGAAATATAAATGTATGGACCTGGAAGCAAGATCGAGGAGGCAAAACTTGAGGATAGTAGGCGTAAAAGAAGGAAAGGAGAGTGGACAGAACTTTCAGGAGTTTGCTGGCAACTTACTCAAACAAGTACTTAAGCTGCCTGAAGCCCCGAGAATAGATACGGTTCACCGGGTCCGACGTAAGGCTCAAGCAAGCTCAAATGCTCCCCCAAGACAGATTATCCTGAAATTCTATGATATTTCAACCCTGGAAGGAATTATGAAAAAGATCCCATATGGAGTGAATTTGATGTTTGGAGAAGACAAACTAAGATTCTTCCGTGATTTTCCAGCTGAAGTCATGGAAAAGAGGGACAAGTTTACAAACACGAGAAGGCTACTGAAGGAGGTCGAGGGAGTAAGATATGGGATAGTATATCCCGCAAAATTGAGAATTACTGATAACTCTGTCGAAAGTGCATTCACGGATCCAGAAGAGGCATTTAAATATGCACAAAGTATCACACAGGATGCCTACTGATAATTAGGAGTTGGTCTCCTACAATAACACAGAAGAATTGTGTTTCCCTTTTTTTTTAACATACAAAAAAGACTGCTCTGGTTCATCATGGCGAATTTTCATCGAGGCGCTGACTAGACATCTTATCTTTGGAATGTTAATTCAAGGTCGGATTTTAAGTCTCACTTCAGCAAAGGATTGGAAAAGAAAAAAACTGGCGGGGAAAATAACTTGAGAATATGGAAAAATATTATCAGTGGACTTGCAGATAGAAACTTATGACTGAAGAAACACACAATTATATACTAACATAAAATATAATGAATAAAATTGAGTAATATTAAGACATAGCATAATAATGGCTGTTGTTTATTTCATGATGTTAATTACTTGCTAAATATAAGAATAACGAGTTAAATATGATTATAAGTATTAACATACTAATAAATTTTATGGATATAGTAGATTTAGTTTAAATTGCGAACAAAGTGGAGGGGAGGAGACTCAGATACTTGGAAGTTATCCAAGGGTACTTGGAAGTTATCCGGGCTTTTGTGTCGGACAACAGCGGGCTCCAAGGTTAACCCCTTGGGGCCCGCTGTTGTCTGATACAAATGTTTGAGCCTTAATTGTAATAGATCTTGGCATATCGATAGATGTGGATATATAATTAACATAATCACTGTTATATCTAAGTATATAATTAACGTTGGAAACTCTCTCTTATTTTGTTTTTTCTCTTTGAAGATACATTTCTAATCTATCTATCGAAGTGTGTTTTATTTTATATATATATTTTTTAACTTTGTATTGCTCTCTCTTCCAAATAATAATAATTGGTCAAGGGGGCAGAGCAAAACATATAGAAACATCTATGGAAGTCGATAAGAATTTTTCTACCACCTGTTGGTGGTTTGTTTTTAGTTATAATATCTTTATTTTTGGATATTATAATTTCACTTTTTGTTTGTTAATTATCTTTTCACGATTCTACACTTTCTGGTCTTTTTCAAGGTCTATTCTGAAGGGGAGATGACAACAAAATCTAATAGCTGGGGATGATCATCCCTCACCTAGAGTAATGAGGTTCTTGTTTGCACCATGTGAAGTAAAGGTATTAACATGATCCATAATGCAAGATGATAAACAAAAGAAAACTGGAGGAATCACGTTCTGCAGTTGGAATATAAGGGGCGCTAATGAACCAATTAAAAGGAGTAAGATCTTTGCCCAATTAAAAGCTTTAAATAGTGATGTCATTTTCTTACAAGAGATGCACCTGAAATATCAAACACAGATAAGATTGAAGGCAAATTGGATCGGGCAAACATACTACTCTTCATTTACTTCTAAATCTAGAGGCACGGCCATTATCATTCGTAAAGGTATACCATTTAAATTAAAGAATACCATAGCAGATAAAGAGGGGAGGTACGTCATAGTCACGGGAGAAATGTATTCTACTCCACTTACTTTGATAAATATTTATGCTCCTAATTTTGACAACCCTCAATTTTTTAGTAAAATTCTGGATACAATTTACAACAGCCAGAACATAACTATCAAAATGTGGTAATAGGGGGAGATTTGAATTGTGTTTTAGATCCATATTTGGATAAATCTACAAAACAAAAAAGGATTAACATAAAATCTAAAACAAGTGAACTCCTAAATACATACATGAAAAATACCAATATGACAGATGTATGGAGGATCGCTAACCCAGTAGGTAGAGAATATTCAATGGCTTTTATGGCAAAAACAACGCTCTTACATTGTTAACTTTGAATATGTCACACAAAATGGTGCCATAAATATGGTCTTGTTTACTGTTTCGGTGTAATGTACTATTCCTACACTCATACACTTAAGTGTGATTATGCCTATGAATATTAAGAATTTATTGAATCTTTCCATAATGGAATTTTACTGCACCTAGGTACATGCAACAATAAAGTACTATTGAACCATTGATTGATTGAATTGATTGAAAAATACAGCATGGAATTCACATCAACCATCTGCACTAGTTCAACACTATCGCAATTTTTCATCCACTCCCTACACAGTGGCAACAATTTACAGAAGCCAATTTACTTACAACCCTGTACATCTTTGGGATGTGGGAGGAAAACTAGCCAGATCCCACAGGGAGATAGGGAGAAACGTGCAAACTACATGCAGAGAGCACCTGAGGTCAGAATCAAACCTGGATCTTTGGTGCTGAGAGACAGCAGCTCCACCAGCTGCACCATTGTGCTGGCCCTGAAATTCTCATTCCCTGACCTGGAATAGAACACAGGCCACAACCTCTGAATCATAACCACTGGAATATTTACCCTAGTTTTTGACACGATTGTCACATGTACATCCTATGGTTAAGATTGCAAACTACGTGCAGACCAATGTTTTTTTCTGTGAGCACTTCCTGCAGAGTCTTATTTCTGTCTACATTTTTCTGTTGCTATCATCTATTTTAACCCTGGTACCTTTCCAAGACTGTTCTGGAGATTAGTTGTCTGACTTGTCAGTATCTTTATCCAGCTTCAATGGGATTGCTGTATTTCAGTCATTTCCACAGCCAGCACTTGAATGAGTTTCTCTTCCCAAATATAGCTCTCTGCAGATCTGGAAATACTGATCAACCTATCATTTCTTACCATTGAACTGCATTGACCAGCAGTATCTGTAAGTCTTTAAGGAAATGGTCTATACGTTCACCTGCAAATTATAACGTCTGAAAAGGCGCAGTGTGGACTTTCCAGGGCATTTGACCTGAAATGACATCTCCTTAGATACTCTCTGAACTTCATTTTCAGTTCAATGCGAAGAAATCAACATCTGCTGCCACCAACTGCCCCACCTGCCTTCAGCCACTGAGAAGCCCGTTCCACTGGTTTGAATTCCTACTGGGTGCAACGGTGTGTGTTTTCTATGACAGACTTGGTGGAAGTCCAGCTACCCTTAATGTGCACATTCGTGACATGAGGAATTTGACTACCCTGCCATTTATGTGGAGTCGAGTTGTTGTTCGCTGCTAAGATCACCTTTGTTTACAAAGGATCATAATTAAACATGACCTTCATTGAATTTAACTTGCTTGTGTTTTTCTTCATAGAAACATAGAAAATAGGTGCAGGAGTAGGCCGTTCAGCCCTTCGAACCTGCACCGCCATTCAATATGCTCATGGCTGATCAGATCTATGTTGCAATAAAATTCAACTAAAACTGGCCGCAAATGAGGACCAACCTCCGGAGTTTTAAAACTTTAAGCCAGGTTCAAATTTTGACCAGGGTTACATTTTTTGGTATTCCTGCCCAACGAACTCATCCCCAGGATCACTGCATTGTTACAATCACTGGCACAAATGGAAGATAAATTAGGCAGCACAGTGACACAGCTGGAAGAGCTGCTGCCTCACAGTTCAAGTGGCATGAGTTCGATCCTGATCTCTGGTGACCTCTGGTGGGTCTTCCCTTTGACAGGAGTTCCAGTTTGTGACCAAAATGTGCAGTCGGAAGGTTAATTGCCCCTGCATATTTCCCCATGTGAATGAATGAGTGGTAGAAATATGTTCAGCAGAAGTCATGAGTCTGAGCTGACCAACGATTTCCGTACACTAGTACTATCCCACGCAATAAGGACCATTTACAACCAAAGCCAAATAGCCTACAAACCTGTACGTCTTTGGAAGTTGAAAATCCCACGCAGGTCACGGGGAGAACGTACAAACTCCGTACAGACAGCACCCATAGTCAGGATCGAACCTGGCGCTGTAAGGGAGCAACTCTACCACTGCGCCACCATGCCACAATTGTTGGCTGTATTCCTGTACCTCTCTTTTATTTCAGGTTGAAATCGTTATTCCGAAACCACTGGAAAAGATTATGTCCCACTTGATTTTGTTTTGTTGATTATCGCAATAAATAAACTTCCACTGAGATAGGTGTGGATCTTTTAAGTATATATACATTGTCAGCAGCTTTCATGTAATGACACAGGGGAGACAGATGCGGGGATCCGGGGCTGGTGACTGTTTGCCGGGGACAGATGCTGGCAACTGGGCTAGCGAGTCTTTGCGGGGATGGCGAGTGTTTGCGGAGCTGGCGAATCGCTCGCTGCTGCTCCGGCCATGGAGCAGCTTCAGTGGAAGCCTCAGGGTCCCGGGCCGTTGGAGGAGTCGGAAGCGTTGCGCCGCTGCCGTCAGAGTCTCTGTGCCGCTTCGGGAGGCGGAGATAGAGAGTGGAAAGAGACAGGGAGACAGGGTGGAGAGAGACATAGACAGGGTGGAGGGGGGGTGGGGGGTGAGAGGAGAGCGAGGGGAGAGACAGAGAGGGAGAGAATGGGGAGAGAGAAGAGTGAGAGTGAGAGGGGAGAGAGGGGAGAGAGGGAGAGAGTGAGGTGGTAGAGGGGGAGAAGAGAGAGAGAGGGGTGAGAGGGAAGAAAGGGGGAAGAGAGAGAGGGGGAAGAGAGGGAGGAGAGGGTTGGAGAGAATGGGAGAGAGAAGGGGAAGAGAGAGGGGTGGTAAAAGGGAGAGGGGGAAGAGGGAGAGAGGGGGGAAGAGAAACGGGGAAGAGAGAGAGAGATGGGGGCAAAGAGAAAGAGGAGATAGGGACAGGAGAAGGAGAGAGGGGAGAGAGAGCAAGGGGAAAGTGGGGTGGGAGGGAGAAATGGGAGAGAGAGAGAGGAGCACAGAGGGGAGAGAGAGATGGGAAAGAGTGTGTGGAGGGAGCGAGAGGGAGAGAGAGAGGGATGAGAGAGGGGGAGATAGCGAGGGAGGGAGAAAGAGAGAGAGAGGGGGAGAGAGAGAGAGGAAGAGGGGGGAAGCGAGGGGGAGAGAGAGGAGAGAGAGAGAGAGAGAGAGAGAGAGAGAGAGGGGGGAGAGATAGAAGAAATGAGGGGGGAGAGAGAGGGAAAAGAGGGAGGGGGAGAGGGGAGAGAGAGGAGAGAGGGGATGCGAGAGGGGGTGAGTGAGGTGGGAAGAGAGAGGGAGGGATGGGGAGAAGGGGAAAGAGAGAGGGGGAGAGAGGGGAAGAGAGGAGAGAGAGAGAGGGGAAGAGTGAATAGAGGGGGAAGGGGAGAGAGAGGGGGGTGACAGAGGGAATGACAGTGAGGGAGAGACAGAGAGGGTGACAGAGAGGGAGAGAGAGGGGGAGGGTAGAGAGAGGGGAGAGAGAGGGGGTGAGAGGAGAGAGTGGAAGAGAGGGGGAGAGAGAGAGGGGGGAGAGAAAGAGGGAGGAGAGTGAGGTGGAAGGGAGAGAGAGAGGGGAGAGAAAGAGAGGTGGAGGGAGAGAAGGGTTGAGAGAGGGGGACAGAGAGAGGAGAGAGAGGGGGAGAGAGAGGGGGAGAGAGAGGGGGGGAGAGAGAAATGGGGAGAGAGAAAGGGGGAGAGAGAAAGGGGGAGAGAGAAAGGGGGAGAGAGAGAGGGGGAGAGAGAGAGGGGGAGAGAGAGGGAGAGAGAGAGAGGGGAGAGAGAGGGGGAGAGGGGGATAGAGAGGCAGGGCTGCCAAATCCCATGCATTGAGCGTGAGAATCACGCTTTTCTTTTTTTTTTTAATTTTTATTGGAGGGAAAAAAAAATTCACAGTACATCTGATGTATGGCATTGCATTTTCCTCCATTTTGTTTTTTGTATAAATAATAATATAAACAAAATAACCCGAACCCACCCTCCCTAAACACCCCTTGGCAGCTTATTTTTTCACAATCCAAATATATCACAAAATCAAATGCACTTCTGAACAATAATAAAGTAATAAAAACAGAATAAAGGCAGATCCCCACTTAATGTCAAGTGCCCTCAGTCAATAGGTAGTTCCTTTGGACCCTCAAAGTATGATAAAAAAGGGTTCCCATTTCAAATAAAACTTTTTCACAGACCCCCTCAATGTGAATTTAATCTTTTCTATCCTTAAAAAAAACATGACGTCTTCCAACCAAGCAGCGGCAGATGGAGGAGTGTTAGATTTCCAGACCAGCAAGATTCTCCTACGGGCCAAAAGTGATGTAAATGTAATGATATCAGACTGGGTTGTATTTAAACCCAAGGTTTGTAGCAAATACAGCTACAAGCGGGCAAGGTCTCACTGTCATCCCAAGGACTTCACTAATGGTTTTAAAAACCACTGCCCAGTAGTTAACAAGTTTGGGGCAAGACCAGAATGCATGAGCTAGATTGGCTGGAGAGAACGAGCACCTGTCACAGCCAGCGTCCGTCCCTGGATATATGTTAGCAAGCCTGGCTTTGCTGAAATGAACCCTGTGTAAAACTTTAAATTGTATGAGCCCCAATCTAGCACATGATGACGAGGAGTGGAATTTTTTCTGCGCTTCTGCCCAGCATTCCTCAGACAGATCCATACCAAGGTCATCCTCCCACCTAGCTTTAACTTTGTTCAGGTTTTGATCTCCTAAATACATCAATCGAGAATATACTGCAGAGATCAGTCCTTTATTTGCAAAGGTAAGAGTGAGTTTATCCAACACTGTGACAGGAGGGAGATCAGGAAAAGAAGGAAATTGTTTCATGACAAAGTGGCGAACCTGAAGATATTTAAAGAAATGATTATGTGGGAGGCCATGTTTTTTGTGTAGGTAGTTGAAACTATCAAATATGTTGTTAGTGTATAAATCCTTAATGGACATAAGACCGTTCAAACCCCACTGTCGAAAGGTTGAGTCAAGTGTAGAGGGGGGAATAAATGGTTACTGTGAATGGGACCCAGAACTGAAGCTGATGTAAGCTTATAATGGCAACAAAATTGGTTAAAAATTTTGATGGTTGATAGTACGACAGGGTTGGATGTAAATCTAGAGGGTTTCAATGGCAGGGAGGAATATACTAAAGCTGGGAGAGACGAGGAGTAACAGGATTGTGATTCAAGCAGACACAGTCTGTATCTGGTTGGTGGAGCCAGAATAATATCTTTTGGATATTGGATGCCCAGTAATAATTAATAAAGCTAGGAAGGCCCAGTCCACCTACTTCACCACCTCTTTGGAGAGTGCACTTATTGACCCTTGGAACCTTGTTACCCCATATAAAGGAGGTTATAGATTGGTTAACTAAGTTAAAAAATGACTTGGGTAGGAAAACCGGCAAACATTGGAACAAGTAAAGAAATCTGGGAAGTACAGTCATCTTCACTGACTGCACTCTCCCAGCCATAGTGAGTGGCAGACTACGCCATCTCTCAAAGTCGGCCTTCATTTGGCTAACTTGAGGCATGTAGTTAGCTGTAAACAGGGATGTGAAAAAGCGGGTGATGTGTATTCCTAAATATACAAACCCTTCTTGAGATATGGGAAAGGACAGGGTTTCCTGTTTGATCTGTAGGGCTAAGTTGATGGGAAAGCATTTGCATTTTTGGAGGTTTAGTTTATAGCCGGAAAAAGTCCCAAACTGATCCAACAAGGACACAATTGCAGGGCTACTGGCTATAGGGTCGCTCACATAAAGAAGGAGGTCATCAGCATATAGAGACACACGATGTTCCCTGTTTCCTCTCCTAATGCCCTGGAATAATGTAGTTGACCTAAGTGTAATAGAGAGAGGCTCAATTGCAATCGCAAAAAGAAGCGGAGACAATGGGCAGCCTTGACGAGTGCCACGTGTTAATTGAAAATAATCAGATTGCAAATAATTTGTCTGTACACATTTTAAGGGTGAATGATATAATAGCTTAACCCAGGCTACAAATATTTTGCCAAAGCCAAATCTCTCCAAGACTCTGAACAAATATGGCCACACCACTCGATCTAATGCCTTCTCCGCGTCCAAAGAGATAACAGCCTCTGGGCGCGGAGAAGCACTGGGCGAATAGGCCACGCTGGCCAATCGGCGGATATTAGAAAAGGAATGATGATTTTTAATGAAACCTGTTTGATCTTCTGAGAATCACGCTTTTCACCAAATTCTCTCGCTGATCACAAATTTCTCACGCTCTGTGTGTTGTAAGCAGAAGCAGCGACGGGTACAGATGCGGACGGGGAGCGGAGTTGCTGAGTGTTTGCCGGGCTGGCGAGTCGCTCACTGCATTGTGACGCTGCCGTGAGAGTCTCTGTGCCAAATTCACCCATGTGACCGGCATGAATCAGGCTGCGGCTCGGTGCGTCCTGTAGGACAACCAGCGGCTGCTGGAAGTAAGTACCAAGCACTGGGTAGAAACGGTGGAAGATAGAACTTCAAATGGGGGTGGTTGGAGAAAGCATCCTGCTTGCCTGCTCAATTTTCACTTACTGTAACTGCAGGAAAAATGTTCCCGATGTTGGGGGAGTTCAGAACCAGGGGTCAGAGTTTAAGAATAAGGGGGGGGGGGCAGTTAGGACTAGGAGGAGGACAAACTTTCTTCACGCAGAGAGGTGTGAATCTGTGGAATTCTCTGCCACAGAAGGCAGTGGAGGCCAATTCACTGGATGTTTTCAAGAGAGAGTTACATTTAGTTCTTGGGGCTAACGAAATCAAGGGATATGGGGAAAAAACAGGAAAGAGGTACTGATTTTAGATGAATAGCCATGATCATATTGAATGGCAATGCTGGCTCGAAGGGCCAATGGCCTATTCCTGGGCCTATTTTCTATGTTTCTATGCGAGGATATGGCAATAAAACTCGATCACTTGATTTTGAAGGATTCATGCATGGTGGAGGTATAATATAGTCATAGAGTGATACAGTGTGAAAACAGGCCCTTCGGCGCAACTTGCCCACACCTGCCAACATGTCCCAGCTACGCTACCTGCTTTTGGTCCATACCCACAAACCTGTCCTATACTTGTATCAGTATAATTGTTTCTCAAATGTTAGGATGGTGCCTGCCTCAACTACCTCTTCTGGCAGCTTGTTCCATACACCAACCACCCTTTGTGTGGATAACGCTACCCCTTAAAAAGTTACCTCTTAAAAATACTTCATAAAAAAAATGAAATCATACTTCTACAATGCACTAAAACATGATTTTAATACATCAAATTTCAAAAAGTTCCTACCCTGGGAGGGCGGACACCCTTCTTCCACGCCCTCTCCCCACTTGGTTGCTCCACTCCCTCACCGGGTACCCCTAACGCCAGTGATCAGTGATCGCTCAGCCTCCCCACCTTCGAAAATGCTCCACAGCCCCTGGTTAAGATGGAGAACACTGCCAGACGTGAGCGGGAAACTGAAATTGAGCGGCCAGTTGTCCGTGATGTCTGGATCCTAATGCTCAGCGCTTCATGTTTCGGAGTTGGCTAATGTTATTGATTTGTAATTAGCCTGATTTGTAATTAGTTGACAAAACCTTAATTTATTAATCTGGAATATCCAGGGGGATGGGATAAGTGTAATATTAAATTACATACAAGGTGTCAGGCTGTCTGTCACAACATACAGCTCTGATAACCCATTATTTCCTTCAGTTAAATATTGGGAAGGTAGCACTATTGTCATTTGCCACTCAATTATTATGTTTGTTTACCTCACTGACTATTTCTAACCCCTCTAACCTCCCCTCCACCAATTCCTTTGACAGGTTGAATAGAAATGTCCTCAATCTCGTTGTTTTATTAATTGAACACGTAGATGAACATCCTCAAGGAGTATAATCAGATGGAAACTGATTCGGATGCGATATTTAAGGGCTTGTTCAAAGAAGGCGCATATTTTAAAGGAGTGACAGAGATACTTGCAGGGGAATGTGTGAGGAGATTATTACTTGTCTTTAGTTTTAGTTTGAACTAGAACATCTGAAGATTTAAAGTTTAATATAGTAATTGTGCTGATACTGACCCCAACCAACCACATAATGAATATCATCCATTCTGGAGGTTGTACTTCTATGATGCGATTTAAACTTCACTTTCATTCACTTCAATGTAAAAGTAATTGGGAATGGGGAGCATTGGAACAAAAACTTGCCCTCAGTACATATTAACTGTAATGTAATAATGTATGCATGTTGTTAGGTGCAATCAAAACAAAGATCTTTTTATCATTGTACTCTCATATATTATGTACTCTCAAGATCACAATTAATAGAATAATATTGCTTAAGTATATAGTTATTGCACTTTGCATTTTGAAAAATCCCAGCTGAAAGGAAAAAAGCAAAATACTGAAAATATTGGGGGTGAAAATGACTTCAGGACAGTTTATTATGAAAATGAAAGAAATTGTATCAAATTACTTATACAGCTGAGTAAGTTTAATTTTATGGATGGGAATTGCGTTCAACCAATTGATGACTTATTTGACAAAGTAAGTAGCATGTTAGATATCAAGGGAGCCAATGAATGTAGCAAATTTCGTTATCCACAATTTGGTCTGTGAAGTGCCCATAAAGGATTACTGCATTAGATAAGCACCTGCGAACTTGAACGTAATAGGTTAAGTCCAGGGGGTCAGATATGGGGCTTTATGTGTGGCCAGATATATTATCAGTGCAACGGGGCTAGGAGCAAGGCCAAATGTGCATCCAGAGTCAAGGTCTGGAATAGTACTAGGTGCGCAGTCAAAGCTGGGACCAGGGGTGTGTTCAGCACTGGGAACCTAAGCAGGTAAGCAGCTATGATCAGGGTAGTATAGGGGGCCAGGTGTAAGGCTGGACTCAGGGACCGGAATGAGAGAAGGTATGCAACTGGAGTCGGGGCCAGGAGTAGTACCAGGTGTGCAGTGAGACCCAGGTTGGTCAACATGGGCCAAGTGCTTGATTATAATCTGATTTCCATACATGAATACACTAAGATCATTCATGTGCTGCACCCGTTGATCAGAGCCTGTGCTCTACTGTGGAATGTAATTAGGAATGTAATTTACTCTAACCTTATTCATAGCTAATCCAATTTAAAACATATATATTGCATTCAAGTGTAAGTTAAAAGACTCGCTACAGTATGCACCATATTGCACAATTTCAAGCTGACAAATGAAAAGTTACGTACGCTCCCTCGGGCTGGGTCTCTCGTAATTTCCCACTCCCAACTCACCCAATATTGACAGCCCTGTGTAATGTCACTTTTGTTTGGCACTTGAAAGTACTTTTACAGTAGGTACAAATGATATTACATTATTATTTATGTAAAGCCTGAAGGCAGCTCCAGTAAGAGTCGGAGCTGAAGCCGCATGAGGCGAGGGATGGCACATTCCAGGCTGATGTGTCTCGATCAGAGTAGGTGGAGTAGGCCGCCGTAAACCCTGCCAGAGCCTGGGGCTTGATTAGATCAGTTGCTGCTCCCAGTTGCTGAGCGCACAAATCGGATGCGGCCTGCAGGGGCACAAAGCAGCCGAGCCATGGTGGAGGACACCAACAACATCACCTGGCCAGGGTGACCTCTTGAACTTCAACACAATGCCCTCGCTCGCACAAAGGGCTTTTATGGCAAAAACAACGCTCTTACATTGTTAACTTTGAATATGTCACACAAAATTGTGCCATAAATATGGTCTTGTTTACTGTTTCGTTGTAATGTACTATTCCTACACTCTTACACTTAAGTGTGATTATGCCTATGAATATTAAGAATTTACTGAATCTTTCCATAATGGAATTTTACTGCACCTAGGTACATGCAACAATAAAGTACTATTGAACCATTGATTGATTGAATTGATTGAAAAATACAGCATGGAAACAGGCCCTACTACTCTCTTAATTCACATCAACCATTTGCACCAGTTCAACACTATCGCAATTTTTCATCCACTCCCTACACAGTGGCAACAATTTACAGAAGCCAATTTACTTACAACCCTGTACATCTTTGGGATGTGGGAGGAAACCAGAGTACCTAGCCGGATCCCACAGGGAGATAGGGAGAAACGTGCAAACTACATGCAGAGAGCACCTGAGGTCAGAATCAAACCTGGATCTTTGGTGCTGAGAGACAGCAGCTCCACCAGCTGCACCATTGTGCTGGCCCTGAAATTCTCATTCCCTGACCAGGAATCGAACACAGGCCACAACCTCTGAATCATAACCACTGGAATATTTACTCTAGTTTTTGACACGATTGTCACATGTACATCCTATGGTTAAGATTGCAAACTACGTACAGACCAATGTTTTTTTCTGTGAACACTTCCTGCAGAGTCTTATTTCTGTCTACATTTTTCTGTTGCTATCATCTATTTTAACCCTGGTACCTTTCTGGATCTCCTGTTCTGGAGATTAGTTGTCTGACTTGCCAGTATCTTTATCCATCTTCAAAGGGATTACTGTATTTCAGTCATTTCCACAGCCAGCACTCGAATGAGTTTCTCCTTCCCAAATATAGCTCTCTGCAGATCTGGAAATACTGATCAACCTATCATTTCTTACCATTGAACTGCATTGACCAGCAGTATCTGTAAGTCTTTAAGGAAATGGTCTATATAGAAACATAGAAACATAGAAAATAGGTGCAGGTGCCCTTCGAGCCTGCACCGCCATTCAATGTGATCATGGCTGATCATCCAACTCAGTATCCCGTACCTGCCTTCTCTCCATACCCCCTGATCCCTTTAGCCACAAGTGCCACATCTAACGCCCTCTTAAATATAGCCAATGAACTGGCCTCAACTACCTTTTGTGGCAGAGAATTCCAGAGACTCACCACTCTCTGTGTAAAGAATGTTTTCCTCATTTTGGTCCTAAAGGAACTCCCCCTTATCCTTAGACTGTGACCCCTTGTTCTGGACTCCCCCAATATCGGGAACAATCTTCCAGCATCTAGCTTGTCCAACCCCTTAAGAATTTTGTAAGTTTCTATAAGATCCCCCCTCAATCTTCTAAATTCCAGCGAGTACAAGCCGAGTCTATCCAATCTTTCCTCATATGAAAGTCCTGACATCCCAGGATGTTCACCTGCAAATTATAACGTCTGAAAAGGTGCAATGTGGACTTTCCAGGGCATTTGACCTGAAATGACATCTCCTTAGATACTCTCTGAACTACATTTTCAGTTCAATGTGAAGAAATCAACATCTGCTGCCACCAACTGCCCCACCTGCCTTCAGCCACTGAGAAGCCTGTTCCACTGGTTTGAATTCCTACTGGGTGGAACGGTGTGTGTTTTCTATGACAGACTTGGTGGAAGTCCAGCTACCCTTAATGTGCACATTCGTGACATGAGGAATTTGACTACCCTGCCATTTACGTGGTGTTGAGTTGTTGTTCACTGCCAAGATCATCTTTGTTTACAAAGGATCATAATTAAACATGACCTTCATTAAATTTAACTTGCTTGTGATTTTCTTCAGTTCTATGTTGCAATAAAATTCAACTAAAACTGGCCGCAAATGAGGACCAACCTCCGGAGGTTTAAAACTTTAAGCCAGGTTCAAATTTTGACCAGGGTTACATTTTTTGGTGTTCCTGCCCAACGAACACATCCCCAGGATCACTGCATTGTTACAATCACTGGCAGAAATGGAAGATAAATTGGGCAGCACAGTGACACAGCTGGAAGAGCTGCTGCCTCACAGTTCCAGTGACATGAGTTCGATCCTGATCTCTGGTCACCTCTGGTGGGTCTTCCCTTTGACAGGAGTTCCAGTTTGTGACCAAAATGTGCAGTTGGTAGGTTAATTGCCCCTGCATATTTCCCCATGTGAATGAATGAGTGGTAGAATTATGTTCAGCAGAAGTCATGAGTCTGAGCTGACCAACGATTTCCGTACACTAGCACTATCGCACGCAATAAGAACCATTTACAACCAAAGCCGAATAGACTACAAACCTGTACGTCTTTGGAAGTTGAAAATCCCACGCAGGTCACGGGGAGAACGTACAAACTCCGTACAGACAGCACCCATAGTCAGGATCGAACCTGGCGCTGTAAGGGAGCAACTCTACCACTGCGCCACCATGCCACAATTGTTGGCTGTATTTCTGTACCTCTCTTTTATTTCAGGTTGAAATCTTTATTCCGAAACCACTGGAAAAGATTATGTCCCACTTGATTTTGTTTTGTTGATTATCGCAATAAATAAACTTCCACTGAGATAGGTGTGGATCTTTTAAGTATATATACATTGTCAGCAGCTTTCATGTAATGACACAGGGCTGCCAACCCTCATGCTTTGAGCGTGAGAATCACGCATTATAACAAATTCTCACGCCCTCATGCTGTAGGCCGCCGGAGACCCTGCCAGAGCCTGGGGCTTGATTAGATCAGTTGCTGCTCCCAGTTGCTCCCGGATGCGGCCTGCAGGGGCACAAAGCAGCCGAGCCATGGTGGAGGACACCAACAACATCACCTGGCCAGGGTGACCTCTTGAACTTCAACTCAATGCCCTCGCTAGCACAAAGGGCTTTTATGGCAAAAACAACGCTCTTACGTTGTTAACTTTGAATATGTCACACAAAATTGTGCCATAAATATGGTCTTGTTTACTGTTTCGGTGTAATGTACTATTCCTACACTCTTACACTTAAGTGTGATTATGCCTATGAATATTAAGAATTTACTGAATCTTTCCATAATGGAATTTTACTGCACCTAGGTACATGCAACAATAAAGTACTATTGAACCATTGATTGATTGAATTGATTGAAAAATATAGCATTGAAACAGGGCCTACTACTCTCTTAATTCACATCAACCATTCGCAATAGTTCAACACTATCGCAATTTTTCATCCACTCCCGACACAGTGGCAACAATTTACAGAAGCCAATTTACTTACAACCCTGTACATCTTTGGGATGTTGGAGGAAACCAGAGTACCCAGCCGGATCTCACAGGGAGATAGGGAGAAACGTGCAAACTACATGCAGAGAGCACCTGAGGTCAGAATCAAACCTGGATCTTTGGTGCTGAGAGACAGCAGCTCCACCAGCTGCACCAGCTGGAATATTTACTCTAGTTTTTGACACGATTGTCACATGTACATCCTATGGTTAAGATTGCAAACTACGTGCAGACCAATGTTTTTTTCTGTGAGCACTTCCTGCAAAGTCTTATTTCTTTCTACATTTTTCTGTTGCTATCATCTATTTTAACCCTGGTACCTTTCCAAGACTGTTCTGGAGATTAGTTGTCTGACTTGCCAGTATCTTTATCCATATTCAATGGGATTACTGTATTTCAGTCATTTACACAGCCAGCACTCGAATGAGTTTCTCCTTCCCAAATATAGCTCTCTGCAGATCTGGAAATACTGATCAACCTATCATTTCTTACCATTGAACTGCATTGACCAGCAGTATCTGTAAGTCTTTAAGGAAATGGTCTATACGTTCACCTGCAAATTATAACGTCTGAAAAGGCGCAGTGTGGACTTTCCAGGGCATTTGACCTGAAATGACACCTCCTTAGATACTCTCTAAACTACATTTTCAGTTCAATGCGAAGAAATCAACATCTGGTGCCACCAACTGCCCCACCTGCCTTCAGCCACTGAGAAGCCTGTTCCACTGGTTTGAATTCCTACTGGGTGGAACGGTGTGTGTTTTCTATGACAGACTTGGTGGAAGTCCAGCTACCCTTAATGTGCACATTCGTGACATGAGGAATTTGACTACCCTGCCATTTACGTGGTGTCGAGCTGTTGTTCACTGCCAAGATCATCTTTGTTTGCAAAGGATCATAATTAAACATGACCTTCATTAAATTTAACTTGCTTGTGATTTTCTTCAGTTCTATGTTGCAATAAAATTCAACTAAAACTGGCCGCAAATGAGGACCAACCTCCGGAGGTTTAAAACCTTAAGCCAGGTTCAAATTTTGACCAGGGTTACATTTTTTGGTGTTCCTGCCCAACTAATTCATCCCCAGGATTACTGCATTGTTACAATCACTGGCACAAATGGAAGATAAATTGGGCAGCACAGTGACACAGCTGGAAGAGCTGCTGCCTCACAGTTCCAGTGACATGAGTTCGATCCTGATCTCTGGTCACCTCTGGTGGGCCTTCCCTTTGACAGGAGTTCCAATTTGTGACCAAAATGTGCAGTTGGTAGGTTAATTGCCCCTGCCATATCTGTAAGTCTTTAAGGAAATGGTCTATACGTTCACGTGCAATTTATAACGTCTGATCTGAAGAAAGGTCTCGATTTGAAACGTCACCTATTCCTTTTCCCCAGAGATGCTACTGGACCCCCCGAGTTACTTCAGCATTTTGTGGCTGTCTTCGGTGTAAACCAACAACTGCATTTTCTTCCTACATGTTATCTCATATACTGTAGATGGATCAAATATTTGAACTCCAGCTTGTCACGCATGCTGCGTTTTTCAAATACCTTGTCGCAATTTATTCTAACTTTCCCAGATTTTGACAAAATACAAATGTTTTTCTGCTATTCATGAAAGATTGTGGTGGATCTCCTCTTTGTCATGCCTCTCCGAAAGGAATGATTGCCATTTGACGGGGGTGGGGGGGGTGGGGGGGTGGGGTGGGGGGTGATGTGTGGGATAGCGTTTGTGGTGGGGGGGTGTAGATGGGAGAAATAGGTGGGAGTCCAGGCACACGGGATGGAAGAGGGAGGGGAGACAGGGTAGTTTGGGGTTAGATAGAGGTAACCTAAAATTTGAGAATTTGAAGTTAATATTGAAAGGGATGTCATTGCAATACATGTTTTTTATACAGAACAATCTTCATTTTATCTGGGTTTGGTTGTTTTATTTCTTCAGATAATTCTTGAGTAAGATTCTGTCACCTCATGGATTTTGCCCTCATGGTCAAAATTGTAGAGCATAGTTAATTTAGAAATCATAGTCCAGACTGTTTATATCCTGATGCAATCTATTGACCCAAAAAGTTGTATATCCATTTTCCTTCACACATTCTGCCTGACTCATCGAGTTCCTCCAGCAGTTGCAAGTGACCCTTGTTAAATTCTCCATGCAAAACAAAAACCCCCGAAAGGTGACAAGATTTTTCTCATTTGATGGGGTCCAGTGCTTCCAAATCCCCCTCGACCCCAAAGCCACAGATCCCTACCTTCCTTTCTTTTGGAGGCTTCACTTACTTTGAAATGTTCTGTCACTCAGCAGTCCAGGTGTGTGGACAATTCTGGAAGAAGAGCCTGCCACTTGAGGTAAGAGTTGGGAGTTCAGCTCTAAGTAAGTAAGTAAGTAAGTAAGTAAGTAAGTTTATTGGCCAAGTATTCACATACAAGGAATTTGCCTTGGTGCTTCGCCCACAAGTAACACCATGACATACAGTGACAGTTATGAATGACTCAGAAAACAATAATAAAACATTAATGATAAAACACCATTGATCAAGCATGTGAACCAACAAAATACCAGATCCAAGGGAGGCTACAGATTTTTGGCTGTTGAATAGAGCAACTACTCGCGGATAAAAACTGTTTTTATGTTTGGCTGTGGAAGCTTTGACAGTCCTGAGCCGCTTTCCAGAGGGAAGTGATTCAAAGAGTTTGTGGCCAGGGTGAGAGGGGTCAGAGATGATTTTCCCCGCTCGCTTCCTGGCCCTTGCAGTGTACAGTTCATCAATGGAGGGAAGGTTGCAGCCAATAACCTTCTCTGCTGATCAGACGATTCACTGCAGCCTCCAGGTGTCGTGCTTGGTGGCTGAGCCAAACCAGACCATGATGGAAAAGGTGAGAACAGACTCTATGATGGCCATGAAGATTTGGACCATCCTTGCCTGTGGCAGAATGTGCTTCCTCAGCTGCCATAGGAAGTACATCCTCTGTTGTGCCTTTTTGACTGTGGAGTCGATGGTAGCCCCCCACTTAAGGACCTTGGAGATGATGGTTCCCAGGAACTTAAAATACTCCCCAGATGTGACTGTGGTGTTGTTGATGGTGAGTGGGGTGAGGGGAGGGGGAGTTCTCCTAAGGCCTACAATCATTCCACTGTCTTAAGAGCATTGAGCCCCAGGTTGTTGTGAAGGCACCAGGATGCCAGCTGTGACACTTCCTATCTGTAGGCAGATTCCACCCCATCCTGGATCAGTCCAATCAGGGTTGTGTCGTCCGCAAACTTGAGAAGCTTGTCTGTGGAGGTGCAGTCGTTGGTGTAAAGAGAGTAGAGGAGAGGAGAGAGTACGCAGCATTGCGGTGCTCCTATGCTGAGAGTTTGCGGGTCCGAGATGTGCTTTCCCAGCTTCACATGCTCTAGGTAGCATGAACAGGAATTACAGGGAACCAGTTTCACTTGCAGCAATTGTTGGAAGTTTGCCAAGGATCTAATTTGCTTAGGTTCCGGTGGAAAATCAAGGTTTCACGGTTTCACAGCCAAGGTCAGTTTAATATCACATGTACCAGTTAAGCTAGAGTGAAATCAGGCAGAACAAGTAGTAATTTGGTCATGGTATTATCTTCCTACATGTGGTAAAGCAATCTGGCTAAGGAGACAAGCCTGTGGTTTGGATTATTTTTACTTTCAGACTTCCTTGAACCACTGCAGCCTGTGCAGGGAAGGAATTTCCATAAAGCTCTAGGCAGAAAAGTCCAGAATGTGACACAACGTCAATAAGGAAATCATAATACATTTCCCACTTGAAGATGAACTTTGAAATGGCGGTTCGATGTCCTTGTCCTCCATGATTTTAGTGGTCATATAATATATGGATGTTGGCTTTAGGAAGTTCGGAGATAATTGTAAATGACCCAGTCATTCTCACAAACAAGGTACAACAGAGTTTATTAAAAGACACTTACAGTTCACTATAGCATGTTGCTTCAGCTGTTTAGCGGCAGCACGCTGGGTTGCGATAATATGAACCATGTAGTAGTCGGAACTTCTAAAAATAAAGCACTACATTGGTTAGTGTGGAGTAACAAATCTACATCTTTCCTTGTAGAAATAAAAGTGAAGCACATCTAAATGCAGGTGGCCTATAAGAATAAACACACCAATACGTGATGGCTGAGTAATACAGTACTCTAAACGCTAATAGCGCATGCGGGGACGTGTAGATGGTTTAAACAAAATTCTCATACCTAAGGGGTGGCCTAAGGGGACACTAAGGGGTGGCCTACAAACCTGTCCCATGCATGTGTGGTATAGATCCGCGTCTCGTTCCTTCACCGGGGAAGTAACCGGGGGCCCATGTGTGAACACGGCGAAGCCGGTGAGCAGGGCGTCGAATGTTGTGGTGAGGCCATAGGGGACATGGCCAGTGGCTGACCTGCAGCAGCAGAGCTCGAGGGAAGAGACAGTCTGACAGTAGAAGGGTACATCAGATGAGTGGCTTCTGGAAACAAGACCCCAGAACGTGGAATTCCTTCACTGGAATTGGCATCATGTTCAGCCGTGTTGCATCTGGCAATGAGAATATCATCAACAATAATGGTGCATGGGTACCTCGCAAATAATTGTTCCAGTGTGCGTTGGAAAACCTCACTAGCAGATGCTAAAGGGCATCCGCAGGAATTTATAGCGGCCTAAGGGGGTGCTGAACGTGGTGAGATTGGATGAGTCAGGATCCAGCGGGATCTGCCAAAACAAACTTTTGGCATCCAGAACAGAAAACATGGATGCACTGACTATCTGAGTTGCAACTCCCTGAGTTGCAACTGTACACATATGGGTAGTGTGGGCGTCTGATCGCTGCGTTAAGGTCTCTGGGGTTGATGCAGATTCGGATTTCTTCCTTGTTCTTCTTTGTTGCCACCACCACGGTGGAAACCCAGTCGGACGGGTCGGTGACCATTGCAATGACATCCAGGGACCCCATCCGCTGGAGCTCATTGTATACTCTGTCATGCATAGCACGCGGAATACGGTGTGGTGCTCAGACCACAGGTAGGACATTTGGATCAGTAACAATGTTGTACTTGATGGGCTGCTTTCCAAACTTGCCGTCAAATAGTTCTTTGTATTGTGAAAGTATCTGCTGAGTGGAGCCCTCAGTGGGAGAAATTTGAGGGACTGCAGGCCCAAAGGTATCCAGTCCTAGATCCTGCCATCACAATGCCAAGCAGAGTTGCAGAATTCCCACGGACAATGAAAAAATTCAGTTTGTGAGCGTGTGACTCCAGGTGGCAATTCAGTTCAGTTTCTCCAAGTGGGAGCAGTTTCCCTCACCCATAGGCTTGCAAAGTGGTCGAAGTGTTTACAATACATTCATCATTACGGATTTGTTTAAATTCAGATAAAGACATGACATTGCACTTGGCACCGGTGTCGATCTTTGCAATGGTGATGTTGCTGTTAATGAGCAAAGAAACTTCAGGGTTAAGTTGCTTGTTAGTGGAAGCAATCAGCGAGTTGATGTTAGGACTGTTATCTTCATGCTCTGGTAGCCGAACAGGAGATGGCGCTTCCAGCTCCTGGTTTTCATGGACTGCAGGGTCATCAATAGTTTCAGCAAGTACCACAATCTGGTTGTTGTGATCCAGAACTGCAGGCACTTAGTTGAAATGCTCAGTGCACTGCATTGCTTCAGGGCCAGTGACATTGAGTGGTATAGAGGTACGCACGTCTGGCGCAGCGTTGCGATGAGCAGCACAAATGCAATGATTGTAGTCGTGCTCATAAATGTGGCAAGGTTCAGCGATGTCTGAGTCAAAGATCAGAGGGTCTGGACGGCGAAGTGTGCTGGCCATGGCAGCAATAGTGAATAATCAAAACAAAACTCAAAAATAAAAATCGATATACTTAAACACTGAGTGGGTTACGAACCACATCTTACACCATGTAAATGACCCAGTCATTCTCACAAACATGGTACAACAGAGTTTATTAAAATACACTTACAGTATACTACAGCATGTTGCTTCAGCTGTATGGGGACTATCAGTACAAGCTGGGTTATGATAATATGAACAGTGTAGTAGGCGGAGCTTCTAATAATAAAACACTACATTGGTTAGTGTGGAATAACCAATCTACAATAATCACTGGCAACACAACATTCAGTGTCTGACCTGCCTTAGAGAAGTCCTGTGGACTCGAAACATCACCTATCCCTTTTCCCCAGAGATGCTGTCTGTCCCGCTGAGTTACTTCAGCTTTTTGTGTCTATCCTGTGACTTTGTCTTGTTTAGTTATGTTTAGAGATACAGCGTGGAAACAGGCCCTTCAGCCCACTGAGTCCATGCTGACCAGCGATTTCCAAACAGTAGCACTATCCTGCACTCAAGGAACAATTTGCAATCTTTACCAAAGCCAATTAACCTACAAACCTGTGCTTCTTTGAAGTGTTGGAGGAAATCAGAGCATAGATGTGGATAGGGACAGAGAGGTCTTTTAAAAATGTGATGATAAAGCATAAAATATGCATGTCCCTGTTGAAATAATTGACCATCTTTATATCCTTCATAAACAGCAGGTTCCAAGTTATTCCTGCTCACTATGTAAAAGGCTTCTACCTTACAATCCCCTCCCCCCATTATTTTTCTTTCCCAAAATCTTCTCTTTGCCGATTTCATTGTTGTATCACGAGGGAATGGGAATGGTTTCCTTTGTCTACCTTTACTAGATTAGTCCAGATCTTCCACATATCTGTGAAATCTCCCCATCGCCTCCTTTGCTCTAAAGAGAAAAACTCAGCTTCTCTAACTTTGCACTTAAAAACCTCATCTCTGAAATCATTCTGATAACTCTCTGCTGCACCATTTTGAGAGCCATACCCTTCTTCCCAGATGTTGTGACCAAACCTGAGCACAATGTACCAGTGTAGTCTAACTTTCTTTATTTTTGTACTTAATATCTCAATTTATGAAGCCGAAGGTCACATTTGCTTACCTAATGCATTCTTAATTTGTCTGTCACCTACATTATTCTGGCAAAATGCATCAATTTTTGTCCCTTTGCGTTAAATCCGATCTGTCCTGTTTATTTCTCTGCTGCCTCCCCACTGCCCACCTCCCCGCCCCCCACATGCTCCCCATACCATTCCTCCAACATCCATCCTGTTGTATAATCAGTGTTTGACATCTATGGCAAATTGTGTAATTTTATACTGATACTAATGGCCAATACCGCCATTCAATGTGATCATGGCTGATTCTCCACAATCAGTACTCCGTTCCTGCCCTCTCTCCATATCCCTATCTTTAAGAGCTCTGTCTAACTCTCTCTTGAAAGCATCCAGAGAACCGGCCGCCACCACTCTCTGTGGCAGAGAATTCCACAGACTCACCAACTCTCTGTGTGAAAAGGTATTTCCTCATCTCTATTCTAAATGGCTTACCCCTTATTCATAAACTGTGGCCCCTGGTTCTGGACTCCCCCAACATCAGGAACATGTTTCCTGCCTCTAGCGTGTCCAAACCCTTAATAATCTTATATGTTTCAATAAGATATCTTCTCATCCTTCTAGATTCCAGAGTATATAAGCCCAGTCGCTCCAATCTATCCCGGGAATTAACCTTGTGAACCTACACTGCACTCCCTCAATAGGTGGAATGTCCTTCCTCAAATTTGGAGACCAAAACTGCATACAATACTCCGGGTGTGGTCTCACTGCATGCTTACTTTCATTGACTGTTGCACAAGGACCCGCAGATCCCATTATAATATTTGAAATATTTTGAAGGACCAAGAAACCAAGAACCAAGGCGCAAACGAATTGCTTGCTAAGAAGGTTGTAGCGCAAAGAAGCGAGTGAATCGGTACTCTTTCCAGCAAACATAACTGCCATCGCCTTGCTCCCAAGGTCCTCTATGACATGTTTTATTTGATTTGGAAGCAGAAACGCATTGGCACAGGTCTAGATGGTCGATTCACCATTCCCAAGTTTCCGAAATGTTGACTTCTTGCCAACAATAGATTTGCAAAGTTGTATCACATGCTGTGAAAGCATGAATAAACAGAAACAGAGAATACAGATCACTACCCATGACTTGTTTTATCTCGATGATGTTGTACACCTTAGGAACTGTTGACTTGTCAGAATGAAAAAAGAGGCGCTTATTGTTCGGCGTCTCAGAATAGTGGAGAAGGAGAATGAGCAAGTCGAGGTCGTGGGCTGATGTTGTGATGCCGTAATTGCAGCCTTGACATTGTCCACGTCTGCATCCTCTGATGCATTAATAACAGTGCAGCCCTGCTTCTGAGGTTCCTCAGTTATGAGATCAATAAGTCCTTGTTTGTTACAAGGTCTGGAAAGGAAATCAGCCTTTTTTTCCCAAAAACTCAGCTTTGGAATTGAAGTTGACGATCGGGTGGGTGTTTTCCTCACGTCGCTGATGCGTATTGTCTTTGATGGAAAAACCTTCGCAATAACCATCAAAAACTACGGTTGCTTTACCATAATGGCGTATGGCAAATTCGGCATACGACTTTGCAATGTCACCATAACTGTCACCCCTTTTTCATGGCAAACGATGAAGCAGGGAGCCACCATCAAGGACATAATGTTGAATTGGTGGGATAGAATCAATGACAGTTTTGTTTGATTCCTTGCTTGAAAACTCAGTGACTCAGCTTTACGAAAGATTTATTTGGCTTCAAATAGGGATGTAGGGAATGGGCTTAGCTCATAGCTCATTACATCTTCCAGTGAAAGGACTCCGGTTTTGGACACAAATAAAAATTGTTGGAACAGCAGAGCAGGATCAATGGTTCAACCTTGGGCAACTGATGTTGAACTCATCTGCAAGGGTTTTTACGCCGTCTTTCCATTTGAACGAGATCCCAAAAACTGGTTTTCCAACCAAATTTTCAACGATCTCGCACCCAACAATCTCGAACCCAGGCACATTAATATCCTCTTTGGCGACTACACCAGTAACAATGTTTGTCAGAGATGGGTCTGAAGAGAATGGCGTGCAAGTGGAAAGTTTTTCCTTGATCTTTTCCAAGTCAGAGTGATCTCATTTCATCTTTGCTTCTGTTGATTCTCGGTGTTACTCGCTGGTCGTGTAGATGAGATCATTGAATTCCTGCATGCCGTTGTTGTCTCAGATGTGACGGGTGTGGACATGGTCTACAATGCGCGCATTTCTTCAGTCATTCCACTTCCATGAATCAATCCTGTACGACTCTTCAAGGACTGCATTAATGTCTGCTCGATGACAAGGTCAGAGCTAAGGCCTGCACAGAACTGGTTGCTCTGGTGGATCACATGGAAACCCTTGGAAAATTTGACATATACATCAGGATGTCTGGTCTTGAGTTGGCACATTTCTTGGATATATGCAGACTTCAGATAGTTGTAATGCCCAGAGGCGGCAAATTATAGGCAGGCAGTCTGACACTGCGCGCAAGTGCAGCATCCAAGATTCTGTGCGATCTGCAACATTTTCTGATAGTTTATCCCAGTTGATTGGTTTTTGACCTTGTGTCAAAGTTCCGCCTTTATTGTGTCAATCTTTTCTTTGATTTGGATTAACATGTCTGCTGCTCCAACACTCTCCAAAGTCGTTTCTTTCTCTACCAAGGATGAGCACGTTTCTCCCGCCTGGTCTACCAATGACTGGAACTGTGGGTCATCCTCCAGCAGATCTGACACAACCAGATGATTGAGACTTCTGTCCACCAGCAGATGTCCATGGAAAGCTCTTTGCACTGATTTTCCAATCATCATATGCTGGACAGCATTTTCACCATAGACATTTAAGAGCATATTTCGAACTCACAACATGGGCATAGTTATACTGTAATTACTATTACTTGATTTTCATGTGTCATGTTTGTTTTTGTGAGGCAGACCTATACTTGCATTGGAAAATATTACTTTTTATGCTAATATTACATTAAATGGATCTTGGACGCTATCTTGAAAATTAGACCTTTCCAGTGGTCTGACTGTGGCAGACTTGTTATGTTATTAAGCACATCTGATACTACAAAAAACCGTTGAGAAACCTTTTGTAGCAATTTTTTGGGGTAAGGTGTTTTTTTTGTCATATATGCAGCCGCTTATGATGAGTTCAGCAGACCCCTTGGACTATCAGCCACTCACCCAGGTCTCATTAATGGGCCTGTCCCACTTACACCCCTGTCCCACTTAGGAAACCTGTCGGAAACATCTGGAGACTTTGCGCCCCACCCAAGGTTTCCGTGTGGTTCCTGGAGGTTCCCGGAGGTTTTTGTCCTCTGGCAACCACCTTGAACTAGCATTGCAACCGGCTTCGACTAAAAAATTACCGATTTTTAAAACGGAAAACACTTTCGACCATTAGGGAGACTGACAAAAATCTCCGGGAACCTCCGGGAACCGCACGGAAACCTTGGGTGGGGCGCAAAGCCTCCATGAGGTTTCCGTCCAGGTTTCCTAAGTGGGACAGGTGCATTAGGTAATTTTTCAGGCGACTGCCGGCGACTGTCAAGTCGTAACAGGTCGCTGAAAAACCAGCGACTGAAACGGTGCCTGTCAGAGCAGAACACACGTACACACATCGCTTTGTTTGCCAGCCAGTTATGCAGGTGGGGGACAGGGCAAGCGGGGGAGCGTTGTCTGAGTGAAATTCACATGGTGCAAAGTCAATGTGTTAAAGACACACAACACGATAAACTAGAAGGTTGACGCTGTAATTAAGACGGTGAAAGCACAGTGTATGGGAAGGGTCACTTAAGCCCTTTAAAAGAGGTGGGGAGAGCGTGGAGAAGGGGTGAGAAGGAGGAGACGGGGGTGGGGCGAAGGAGTGGAGACAACTTTTAAGAAGCTAGAGATACACGGCTGTGAAGCTCGGCGAACATTAACATTACCGGTCGGTTATCCTTGTTTTTGAAAACTACTGTTTACGTTTTTTTTCCCAATGAGCCAATGAAATTCTATGGCCAGCAACGGCGACAACCTAAGACCTCCTGGCGACCCACTACCACTGCACCTACGTCACGAGAATTCTCGCTACTCCCCATGGCATTGAAATTCTGGGCGCCGCTAATTTTTCAACATGTTGACTTGTTGCGAGTCTGAGGGCACTACTCACGACCATGAAGGCGACTCCCTGGTAAACACCCGCAAGCATGTGGCGACCATCTGGCGACTGCATAGTCTCCTGTAGTTGCCTAAAAAGTCGCCGAAGTGGGACAGGCCCATGACTCTCAGAATTCCCTTGTTGCCGTACAAGGGCAGAAAACTTACTCTCAATCCGCTGACACTAGGATTATTGTTAAAACGTGCATACCTGATTGTGATGACTTGCACAATTTATCTCCTCTGCCTTAAGTATGTTGAAAATTACCCACCTATTTACTTTTGCACTTTCCACGTTAAAACTAATAATAATATACAGTATTTTGCTGTGTCTTACAAATATACTCATCTTGTCAAACAGGAATACGTGACGTAATTCATCAGTATTTAAATATCATAGGCTGCTTTGAGTTTCAGAACATCTCTTGCAGGAGGAATTGGAGTCCTAAGGTGAGTGTGATGCATCTCCTTGGGGTATCTCTGTTTGCAGAAAAGATCCTTTTAATTTTTGGAAGAACCAACATTCAGAATATTTACTATTTCATGGTCATTCTCAACTTGAAGGGTATTGTTGTCTTTTTCTCAATTCTAACTGTGCTGAAAGGACTTAATAATTTTCTTTTCCGTGTTATTTTTTCTGCATTTTGCAATACTCTTTGACATAAATTGACCATATTTCTATAACGAAGTCAAGTTTTTACTTTTTCAATCACTTGTATTGCCCTTTATTTTCCATTAAATGTGATCATCTATTTAGGACCATGCTAATTTACAATGACATTTATCCTTGCTATTCAGTATTATATATTCATAGGTAATCTACTAAACATTAAGTGGGGCCTTAAATACCTTTCCTCAGCAGTTTTTATCCATCCTATTGAATTTATACCCAGCCGCATAGAACTTGATTATTTTGTGGTCATTCTCGCAACTGGCATCTCCCTACTTCAGGTCTCATTGACAAAGAAAGTAAGTCTTGCGTTTATATACCATTATTTCCAGCATGGGGTTAACACTGGAGTTGTGCTATTAGAAACCAGGCCTTATCTCTGTTTAAGACTTCATCCAGTAACAACATCTAACAACAAGCTATTTCTGAACCTGGTCGTTGCAGTCTTCAGGCTCCTGTACCTTCTACCGGAAGGTAGTGGGGAGATGAGTGTGTGGCCAGGATGGTGTGGGTCCTTGATGATACTGCCAGCCTTTTTGAGGAAGCGACTGCGATAGATCCCCTCGATGGAAGGGATGCCAGAGCCGATGATGGACTGGGCAGTGTTGCTACTTTTTGTAGTCTTGCAGGAGAAAACGCAGTGTCATTTGCACCAGAGAAATTGTGCAAACTCCACACAGGCAGTGTCTGAGGATTGAGCCCTGATGCCTGGAGGTGTGAGGCAGCACTGCTTTCTATTGCACCACCAAGCCATCCTATCTCTGCCATGGATTACATGGCTGTGTATGGAAGCATTACTGTCTGTCTCCATGTATCCCCTTAAGGCCTACTTGTATCTGAGTTTTACCTGTATGCACTTGCCTATGTTATTTACCTTTTTAAGTGTCCTCACTTTAACTTATCTCAAGTCTCACAGCCCTGTGTCAAACTGGTGCACCAAATATCTTTCTTTCAGCATGCCATCTGTGTGGTCCTTGAGTGTTCTCCTCTTCGGTGTTTTCATGCTTCACAGAGTTCATGCAGGTAAGAGACTGAGTCAAACTCCTACAATATAATATTTGCCCAACAATTGACCTGTCTTCAACAATGTTAACTTCTAAAAAAGACGAGAGAGTGAGCTGGTTAACTTTTCCTCACTACAACTAAAGCAATGAATACAGATAGAGCAAAATCAACAGCTTCATGACCAAACCATCATCTGAAACACTGCAGCCATTCAAGAAGGGGGCCCACATCTTCATGACATGTCAATCGACAAGACCAAGCACAGCCTCAGCGATCATTTCGCTGAACACCTCCGTTTAGTACACCTAAACCTACCTGTTCTCCCGGCTGTTAAACACTTTAACTCTCTCTCCCATTCCTATACTGACATTTCTGTTCTATGCCTCCTCCGCCTTCAGAGTGAGGCCCAATGCAAATTGGAGGAACAGCATCTCATATTTCGCTTGGACAGCTTATACCCCAGCAGTATGATAATGACTTCTCTAACTCCAATTTTACTTCGGAGTCACGCGAGTGACTACGTGAAGAAGCCCCGCCTGGTGCTGGATCGGCATTACGTCGTCGCTGTCGGTAGAGGAAAGAGCTGCAGAGCGCAGCTCCACACAGCGGTAAGGAAACGGCCCGCAGGTAAGTGAAATTATTTTGCTTCCAGGGCGTTTTCAAAACTCCGTAGGCTGGTGGGTAAACCAGGAGGAGTTAAACGAAAATGGAGAAAAATAAGAAATCGCGGGTAAAACGTGCGTCCCGGGGTGCAGAACAGTCGGGACAGGAGATTATTGCGGAGCCGGTTCCGATACCGGTGGCCGTTGAAATACCCGTTAGTGAGCCTTTTGTTGCTCCACAAACAGAAACTTTGGAGGAAAACCCAGTGCCTAAAAAATATTAAAGAAAAGCTGAAAGGCCTGAGGTTTCTGATGAATCCGATTCGGAAGGTCCAGAAAGGAAAGCCTTATGGCTCAGAATGGATCAAATGGAGAAAACACTCCAAACTATAATCAACCAAGGGTCTAAGAACCCAGAATATTCCCAGGCAGCCCCTGAGGGGGTTCTATATTATGAATATGGTGCCAGTTTGAATTGGGAATTTGAAACTCCAGTGCCCGGGATTGGGGTGGAGGAAGTCTCCTTTGAACAAGTTTCAGGAGTACCAGGGCTGTATGAGACTGACCCTGAAAGTGGTGATTGCGGTCAGGAGTACCCACCACAATACAAATATGTTGATCCAGGTATGCCTGATGTGGCACAAAGTTTTGCTATACCTGGATGAGGCGGTGAGGCCATGGAAGAAAACCTGGCAGCCAATATTAATTATATGGTCTCTCACCCGCTTCAAGAAGCTGTTATGGTTGAGACAGCAGAATTGTACAAAAGACCTATTAATTGTACCTCACTGAAGGTACCTACGGTGAATCCGGCTATTTGGGCGCCAATGTTATCAATGATGCGGGCGCAGGAAATACGATTTCAAAGAATCCTCAAGCTGATTTCGGCTGGCATCACTGCCTTTGGAAGACAAGTGGAAGGTTGTGGAATGACCAAAGTTCAGAAGCATATGTTGGCTTTATTCTGCAACTCATTTTTTGAGATAAATTGTATGAGGAAGATTGCCATTCAGCCTCTTTTACATCCAAGATTTGCAGGGTTGTGCAGGTCAAGCAATGTTCAAGCTCCTGGTTATTTGTTCGGAGAAAATCTGACTAAACAAATTAAATAAATTGATGAAGAGGCAAAAACTATTGACCTTATGAAACCCTTCAATGTTGGCCAGAGAAGGGCTGGTCAAATGAGAAGGGGATTTGATTTTGGAGCTGGAACAAGCCGAGGCAGGAGTATGATATGGAAAATTACCAGCCAGCACAGCCGAATGTACACTCATTTATTGGGAGAAGGAGATCACTACGTCCGGTTGGAGAGGTACAAAAACTTTATCCTATTAAAGAAGAATTTTTGATGAACCTCAGATTGGTGGTAGACTCCGAATGTTTTATAATGAATGGGACAGTATAACATCTGATCGTGTTATATTAGATACTGTTTTAGGATCTGCCATTGATTTTGTAGAAGGTATGGATCCACTGCGACAGAATAAGCCTAATCATACTTTGATGTTTTCTGTTCTTGAAAAAATTCAAATTGACAAAGAGGTTAAGAATTTGTGCGGGAAAGGAGTTATCGAGAAAACAGGAGAGGATCCACAACAATTTGTGTCAAATATTTTCCCCAGACCAAAGAAAGATGGGGGTTGTAGAATCATTTTAGATCTCACACAATTGAATAAATTTGTCCAGTATAAACATTTTAAAATGGACACATTCAACACTGCAATGCAGCTGGTATCAACAGGTTGTTATATGGCTACAATAGATTTGAAGGATGCATATTATTCAGTTCCAATTCATCATCACTTTCGCAGATATTTAAAGTTTAAATGGATGGGACAGCTGTGGCAATACAAAGCATTACCTAATGGATTAAGCTCAGCACCTAGACTGTTCACTAAATTGTTGAAACCAGCACTTGCACTGCTAAGGGCACAAAAACACATTGTTATGGCTTATCTAGATGACATTTTAATTGTCAATGCTAATCAGGAGTCAGCTGAAAAATCAGTCTCAGCAACTACAAGTCTGTTTGAAAGGCTGGGGTTCCTGATTCATCTAACAAAGTCTAAGTTACAGCCATCCCAAACCATTGAATATCTGGGGTTTGTGATTAATTCAGTTACCATGTTGGTAACTTTACCAATGGATAAGGTTATTGATTTGACAAATGTGTGTCAGAGCCTGATTAACAAACCTTATCCCTCCATCTGAGAAGTTGCTAAGGTTATTGGGAAGTTAGTAGCAGCATTCCCAGCAGTAGAATTTGGTCCACTACATTACCAAAATCTTCAAAGGGCAAAAACTCAAGCGCTTATACAGCGAGCAGGCCATTTTGATAGGCCTATGCAATTGCCAAAGGAAGGCTTATCAGAATTGCATTGGTGGATTGAGAATGTTCCACAAGCTGTTAAGAACATTTTAGTTCAGCAGCCAGTAGTGTATTTGCAAACAGTTGCAAGTTCTCTCGGATGGGGAGCTACGGATAATGAGACCAGCTGTGGGGGCAGATGGACTGTCCAAGAGGATTTATTGCTCCAAACATATGGTATAAATTATTTGGAGCTACTGGGAGCATTTTATGGATTAAAAGCTTATTGTTCTACTTTGAAGGATTTGCATGTCCAAATACAAATAGACAATATCACAGCTGTGGCATATATCAATCACATGGGTGGTGTAAAATCAATATCATGTGATCATCTAGTAAACCAGATGTGGCAATGGTGTATTGGTAAAAATATTTGGCTTTCAGCTATTTATCTCCCAGGGAGAGACAATGTTGTGGCAGACAAAAGATCACGAATATTTAAAGACAATACAGAATGGATGTTAAATCCACAAAATTTAAAAAAATATAGAAACATAGAAAGAAACATAGAAAAATAGGTGCAGGAGTAGGCCATTCGGCCCTTCGAGCCTGCACCGCCATTCAATGTGATCATGGCTGATCATCCAACTCAGTATCCCGTACCTGCCTTCTCTCCATACCCCCTGATCCCTTTACCCACAAGTGCCACATCTAACGCCCTCTTAAATATAGCCAATGAACTGGCCTCAACTACCTTCTGTGGCAGGGAATTCCAGAGACTCACCACTCTCTGTGTAAATAATGTTTTCCTCATCTCGGTCCTAAAGGAATTCCCCCTTATCCTTAGACTGTGACCCCTTGTTCTGGACTCCCCCAACATCGGGAACAATCTTCCAGCATCTAGCTTGTCCAACCCCTTAAGAATTTTGTAAGTTTCTATAAGATCCCCCCTCAATCTTCTAAATTCCAGCGAGTACAAGGCGAGTCTATCCAATCTTTCCTCATATGAAAGTCCTGACATCCCAGGAATCAGTCTGGTGAATCTTCTCTGTGCTCCCTCTATGGCAAGGATGTCTTTCCTCAGATTTGGAGACCAAAACTGTACGCAATACTCCAGGTGTGGCCTAACCAAAACCCTGTACAACTGTACTAGAACCTCCCTGCTCCTATACTCAAATCCTTCAGCTATGAATGCTAACATACCATTTGCTTTCTTCACTGCCTGCTGCACCTGCATGCCTACTTTCAATGACTGGTGTACCATGACACCCAGGTCTCGTTGCATCTCCCCTTTTCCTAATCTGCCACCATTCAGATAATAGTCTACCCTCATGTTTTTGCCACCAAAGTGGATAACCTCACATTTATACACATTATACTGCATCTGCCATGCATCTGCCCATTCACTCAGCCTATCCAAATCACCCTGCAGCCTCCAAGCATCCTCCTCACACCTAACTATACCCCCCAGCTTGGTGTCATCTGCAAATTTGGAGATGTTGCATTGAATTCCCTCGTCCAAATCATTAATATATATTGTAAATAGCTGGGGTCCCAGCACTGAGCCTTGCGGTACCCCACTAGTCACTGCCTGCCATTCTGAAAAGGACCCGTTTACTCCTACCCTTTGCTTCCTGTCTGCTAGCCAGTTCTCTATCCACATCAATACTGAACCCCCAATACCATGTGCTTTAAGTTTGTATGCTAATGTCTTATGCGGGACCTTGTCGAAAGCCTTCTGAAAGTCTAGATATAACACATCCACTGGTTCTCCCTTATCCACTCTACTAGTTACATCCTCGAAAAATTCTATCAGATTTGTCAGACATGATTTACCTTTCGTAAATCCATGCTGACTTTGTCCAATGATTTCACCACTTTCCAAATGCGCTGCTATCCCATCTTTAATAACTGACTCTAGCAGTTTCCCCACTACCGATGTTAGACTAACTGGTCTGTAATTCCCCGCTTTCTCTCTCCCCGCTTTACATTAGCTACCCTCCAATCCTCAGGAACTACTCCAGAATCTAAGGAACTTTGAAAAATTATCACTAATGCATCCACTATTTCTGTGGCTACCTCCTTGAGTACTCTGGGATGCAGATTATCTGGCCCTGGGGATTTATCGGCCTTCAATCCGTTCAATTTACCCAACACCACCTCCCGGCTAACCTGGATTTCACTCAGTTCCTCCATCTTATTTGACCCCTGTTCCACTGCTATTTCCGGCAGATTATTTATGTCTTCCTTAGTGAAGACAGAACCAAAGTAGTTATTCAATTGGTCTGCCATGTCCTTGTTCCCCATGATCAATTCACCTGTTTCTGACTGCGAGGGACCAACATTTGTTTTAACTAGTCTCTTTCTCTTCACATATCTATAAAAACTTTTGCAGTCAGTTTTTATGTTCTCTGCCAGTTTCCTTTCATAATCTATTTTCCCTTTCCTAATTAAGCCCTTTTTCCTCCTCTGCTGGATTCTGAATTTCTCCCCGTCCTCCGGTAGGCTGCTTTTTCTGGCAAATTTGTATGCCTCATCTTTTGTTTTTATACTATCCCTGATTTCCCTTGTTATCCGTGGATGCACCACCTTCCCCGATTTATTCTTTTGCCAAACTGGTATGAACAAGTTTTGTACTTCATCCATGCAGTCTTTAAATACCTTCCATTGCATATCCACTGTCAACCCTTTAAGAATCACCTGCCAGTCTATCTTGGCCAATTCACATCTCATACCTTCAAAGTTACTTTTGTTCAAGTTCAGAACCCTTGTTTCTGACTTAATTTTGTCACTCTCCATCCTAATGAAGAACTCAACCATATTATGGTCACTCTTGCCCAAGGGGCCATGCACAACAAGACTGATAACTAACCCTTCCTCATTACTCAATACCCAGTCTAGAATAGCCTGCTCTCTCATTGGTTCCTCCACATGTTGGTTGAGAAAACTATCCCGCATACATTCCAAGAAATCCTCTTCCTCAGCACCCCTGCCAATTTGATTCACCCAATCTACATGCAGATTGAAGTTACCCATTATAACCGTGTTACCCTTGTTGCACGCATTTCTAATTTCCTGTTTGATACTATCCCCAACTCCAATACTACTGTTAGGTGGCCTGTACACAGCTCCCACTAGCGTTTTCTGCCCCTTAGCGTTTTGCAGCTCTTCCCATATCGATTCCACATCCTCCACACTAATGTCCTTCCTTTCTATTGCATTAATCTCCTCCCTCACCAGCAACGCTACCCCACCTCCTTTTCCTTTTTGTCTATCCCTCCTGAATATTGAATATCCCTGGATGTTCAGCTCCCAGCCTTGGTCAGCCTGGAGCTATGTCTCCGTGATCCCAACTATAGCATAGTCATTAATCACTATCTGCACCATCAACTCATCCACCTTATTACGAATGCTCCTCGCATTGAGACACAAAGCCTTCAGGCTTGTTTTTACAACACTCTTACTCCTTATACAATTATGTTGACAAGTGGCCCCTTTCACATCGATCCCTATTACACTTGGCCATACCCTCCTATCCTTTTGTGAGCTTTCTTTCCCGTTAATTCTGGGGTCATTAACCATCCCTTTACTCTCTTTCCCTTTAACTCCGCCCTCAACTATCCCATTTGACACCCCAATATAGTCAGTCGGTATGGAGTGCTGGACATTGATCTGTTTGCATCTGGATTGAATCACCAATTGCCCAAATACGTGTCTTGGGAACACAATCCAGGGCAGTAGCGGTGGATGCTTTGTCGCTACACTGGGGGAATACGTTCTTTTATGCTTCTCCCCCATTCTGTCTGATTGGGCAATGTCTCAAGAAAATAGCGCAAGACGCTGCCAAAGGCATTTTGGTGGTGCCAAATTGGCCTACGCAGTCATGGTTCCCATTGATGCTAAAAATGATTATTGAACCATGTATGACGATTCCTAGTTGTGACAATTTGTTGACACAACCAGTAACAAAAGAAATTCATCCATTGCATGATCATATGAATTTGTTAATCTGTAGGTTCTCTCCAGACCATTGCAAGAGTTTGAACTGTCGGACAGGACCATGGATGTTATAGATGCAGCTTGGAGGAATAGCACTAAAAAACAATATATGTCGCATATAAGGAAATGGGAAGCTTTTTGTACACAGTCAAAGGTATCTTATTATACTGCAAACATTTCAAATGTATTGCACTTCCTTGCTGGGTTACATTTTGATGAGCATTTGAGTTAGAGTGCTATTAATTGTGCTCATAGTGCTTTGTCGTCCTACTTAGGACAAATTTCTGATCGAGATTCAGTTGGGTCTCACCCATTAGTATCCCGATTCATGAAAGGAATTTTTAATAAAAATCCTCCCAAGCCCAGATATACAGAAATTTGGGATGTTAGCATTGTTCTCACTTTGCTTAAGCAATGGACTCCAATTACTTCAATGTCTTTGCAGAAGTTAACATTCAAGGTAGTAATGTTAATGGCATTGGTATCAGCTCAAACAGTACAAACTTTGCAATTGTTACGGTTGGATTGCATGCATGTGGCTGCAGATAGCATTGTGTTTTATGTTTATGACCTGATCAAACAAAGCAGACCGGGGAGAACTGGAGCTAAGGTAATGTTTAAAGCATATCCTATCGATGAAACATTGTGTGTAGTTAAGCATTTAACTCAATACATTGAAGTAACCAAAAATCTCAGAGTTTCTGAGAAAGCGTTATTGATAACGCACAAAAAACCACACACAAAAGTTTCAGTTCAAACCATTTCTAGATGGTCAAAACAGGTTTTGGATCTAGCAGGAATAGACACTGATGTGTTTAAATCTCACTCCACTAGGGCGGCAGCTACGTCCGCGGCGAAGGTACAGGACGTACCACTTGATCAAATTTTAGAGGCCGCAGGGTGGTGTAGAGAAGAAACGTTTTCAAAGTTCTACGATAAACCTGTTGTCACGGTGCCAGGATTTGGACACGCAGTACTGGGTTCTCTTTAAATGCTTGTTTTGTTTTATATTATCGATTTATATTATCGATTTATGTTACCATTGACATCATTATCATTTTTCCTTTTGTAAAATTTTCCCCTACGATAGAGGGGTTATTATTAAAAAATTGTTCTTTTTTATGATTAAAGGACTTATTACATAAATTGTAACAATGTTTTAAAATACTATTTACTCACTACTGTTTTGACTAAACAGAGAGTCGTATGGAATGAATCTACGACATAAAAAACACAGAGCTTTAAAATCTTCACGTAGTCACTCACGTGACTCTGAAGTAAAATAGTAAGATTAAACGAGAACTTACCTGTTCAAAGTTTGATCTTTATTTTATGAGGAGTTATGATGAGGGATTACGTGCCCTGCGCTCCCAACCCTCATAATATAAATGATCATCTGGTAGTTCTAGTCTATGTTGAGCCTTACTATCTTTCTCCGGCTATTGGTTCTGTGTTTTTCATGCCGCTGCTTTGAAGTATGCCGATCCAGCGCCAGGCGGGGCTTCTTCACGTAATCCCTCATCGTAACTCCTCATAAAATAAAGATCAAACTTCGAACAGGTAAGTTCTCGTTTAATCTTACTATTTCTCCACACCTAATGAAACAAACCTTTGTTCTGAGATCTACAGTTGCCTCAAGTCCTCATTTCCAATTAAACATTTACACAAATAAACTCAGCCCTCTGCCAATGTATTTTAGTGCCACTGAATTAACTGTTTTCTTTAGTGTGGTTCCAGAGTAGAGTTAGCATGGGCTGGCTTTGGGCAGACCAGATGGTACCTGAAATTTTGATTAGTAGCTGGAGAAGGTGTAACACCTACTTTAGGTGTGGGCACTCCCCACAGATTTGTTTATTTTTCATTGGTATTTAGGACATGGCTACCGCCACCAACGCCAACATTAATTGTTCCTGTAAAGCTGCTCTTGAAAAATGGATGGTCATCTTTTTTGAACCACTGTAGTCCTTCCAATGGAGGAATTCTCACCATGTTGTTGAGATGGGAGTTCCAGGTCTTAGACCCAGCAAAATGAAGAACAAATTAGTTTAGTTTTAGTTTAGTTTAGTTTATTGTCACGTATACCGAGGTACAGTGAAAAGCTTTTGTTGTTGCTAAGCAGCCAACGGAAAGACAATACATGATTACAATCGAGCCATCCACAGTGTACAGATACACGATAAAGGGAATGACGAATAATGTTTAGTGCAAGATAAAGTCCAGTAAAGTCCAATTAAAGAAGGTCCAAGGATCTCCAATGAGGTAGGTAGTTGCTCAGGACTGCGCTTAACTTGTTAGTACACTGGTTTGGCTATAGATATAGCCAGGATACGATGGTATATGACAGCGATGAGAACCTGCAGTTGATGACATTCCCATGCTCCTGTTGCCTATATCCTTCCGACCATTAAACGTTCTTTACCAACATGGCAGGCACTACAACTGCAGCTTGCAATAAGCATGTACACCTTGCTTGTCCTATTGCAGGTGGGGGTGCCCAAAAAAATATACATGCTGATTTTTAAATTCTCTTACCACTGCCTCACAGCATTAGAGACCCAGGTTAGATCCTAACCTTGGATGGTGTACATGTGAAGTTTGTGCATTCTCCCTGTGACTGCATGTGTTTCTTCTGGGTGCTCCGGTTTCCTCCCACATCCCAAACACGTGTGGGATTCTAGGTTAGTTTGCCTCTAAACAAAAATGTGCCGAGTATGTAGAGAGAGGATGAGCAAGTGGTGCAACGTAGAACTAGTGTGAATGGGTGATCGATGGTCCTCATGGACTCGGTGAACCGAAGGGCCTGTTTCCAGGCTGTAGCTCTCAAGCTAAAACCATAAACCTTTTGTAGTTGACCATCATACTCTATCTTCAATTCCTAAACCAGTTTCAAATCTAAGCAGTAAAAGCCTTTAATCTTATGAACCTTAACCTTCATAGCCTTTCCTTTCTTAGAAAGTAAAAAACATTTGAGTCTAATTATTTTTAAAATAATTCAAAATTCTTCCCTGGCAGATACCTCCCAATGACACGAGGATCACAAATATTGAAACATGCATTCCCTTCTTCCGTTCGGCTCCTGCTTGTGGCACTGGCGAACTTGGCTCAATCTTTGGAGATGTGAACACTCGCCAGCAGATGAATGCTGTCACCAGTTACCTTGATGTCAATGAAGTCTACGGCAGCAGCGACTGTCTGGCCAACAAGCTCAGAAACCTGGCCAATGAAGATGGTCTGATGGCAGTGAACCAGCAATACTCTGACAATGGACGAGAATATCTACCATTCAACAACTTTTCAAATAACCTTTGCGGCAGCATTGGGGATTCCTGTGGCATCAGCCCAAACGCTACTCCATGTTTTATTGCTGGTGAGTATCACCGCAGGAGCACATTGCTTCACAAATCATCTTTATTTTCACTTGCACTATTGCTCCCTGCACATGGAATTTAAAACAAAATATGTCAGGAGACATTGGCCGAGTAGTTTGCTGGCAAGTTTAAAACAGGTGCCCCGGTGAAAGGCTGCTTTATATTCCGTTCTGGAATTTGCCAGCCAACATATTGTTTAAGGCAGCAAAAGATGTGCCAATTTCAAAGCTATTGTCTCCTATATCCCTCAATATCTATTAGTCTCTCATGGCAGGTTTTTAGTAGTTAGGCTCTTCCTTAGAGCTCCCATCAATCTTAAAGGCTAATTTGACCGTGCCGCAACATAGCAAAATTTCACCTATCCATGTTCTCCAGAGAGCTGGCTGACCCGTTGAGTCACTCAGCACTTTGTGTCTTTTTTTCCCTATCTATTGTTGAACGGTTTAAGGAAAGGGTCCAAAACTAATCAATATTTCTGCTTTTGTTACTTTGAATAGGTCTGTATAAGATAATACCAGGTTCACTTTTATTGGGCCCAACCAAAGTGGAGTAAAAAAAACTTTCCAATTTCCACATTTCCTTACAAGCTATGACGCACTTTGAGTCACTCTGTGGCAGGCATAGAAACCCATCAATCCATATTTCCTCACCCAGTTACAACAAAATAAATAAGAGAATATATGCCTTCACATCAATATGATTGAATCGAATGATTGAAGGATTATTGGGATGAACCACAGTCTTCCACAATGCACTTACGGTCCCAATGAAACTGCACCAATAGTAATTGTGAACTTCACCATGTCCACCACAGGCGATGTACGTGTGAATGAACAGTTGGCACTGTTGTCTTTCCACACAATGTTTCTACGGGAGCACAATCGCATCGCAAAAGAGCTGAAGAGACTGAACCCACACTGGGATGGGGATACAATATATCACGAAACGAGAAAAATCATGGGAGCTTTTCAACAGGTAAAGAAAAAATGTCACCAGTAAAGTAAAGGTTGTATGACAGACAGACTAATACTTAAATCTCAGCATGTGAAATTCAATTTGTTTAATTGGTTGCAGAATTTGATCATTTAACACTATTACCAAACTTGTTGGGATCACTATGTAATCCTTCAGAAGAGCCATTCCTATGTCTTACTTACATGTCAAGGCTGTTTCGTTGTGTAACAATTGTGTTTCATTAGATTACCTGGCATTCTCAGGTAATCTAATGATAGTCAATAAATACTCCTCCAACAAATGTTCAACAACATGAATTGGAAGCTTTACTGCACAATATAAGGATCAATCTGCTAAATATGCTACATATCAGTCCCTCTGAATTGTACGTAAGGCACTGGCCATATTCCATGATGAGAACCAATGTCACCTGATCACAGGAAAATGATAAAGAACAGGAAGAGAAGTCAGGTCATGTGCTTTCATTCAGAAATTACTTCATTTGAGGATTCAGTCTGTCGGTAAGAACAGCATTGGACATATGGTTCTGTGGACTGAAAGTCAGCCCTATAGTCAATAGTCAATAGTCAGATTTATTTGTCACATACACAATAAAGTGCAATTAAGTGAACTTGCCAGCAGTGGTACAATAAAAAAAGAACACACAATGCACAATGAAAATTTATCACAAACATCCACTACAGCATTCACCACTGTGGTGGAAGGTACAAAGTTCAGTCAGTCCTCCTCCATTTTTCCCTGTGGTCGGGACCATAAACCTCCGCAGTCGCCGCTGTGGGCGGCCAGATGTACAGGCAAGGTAAGTCCTGAATCAGTGCTTCCCTAGCAGAGAACGCGGCTTGAAGATGACGTAGGCTGCAGGCCGGTGGTCGGAGCTCTTGTCCAGGGATTCCCGGCGAGGGATCCCGCTCCGGATGGTAAGGAAGTAAGTCCCCGCCGCGCCCGCGGCAAGAAGCACCGCAGTCCGCAGCTTCAGGCTGCCGCGGGCCAGCGATTGGAGCACTCCCTTCTGGCAAACCCCAGCAAGGGCTCGCCCGCTCCGCAATGATAAATTCCACGCTACGCCCGCTGCTGAAGCTCCGGCCCGTCTCCGGGAAAGGCCGCAGCAATCCTTGTTGTTAGGCCGCGGGGGAGGCAACATGGTCGCCTCTACATGGAGGAGACGACCGAAAGCGGTACCCCCTTACCCCCCCACTCACCACCCCCCACACAAGACACACCAAGAGACATTAAAACAAACATTTGGACATACTAAAAAAACAAAAAAAGTAGAATTGACTAACACGCTGCCGTCTCGCGGCGCCCCACCGACCTACGGTCTTGGATGTTTAGGTGGAGTTTAGGCGTGCTCCCCGCGGATGCAGCGAGCCAGCTGGATGTCTTTGGGCATGATGGTGACTTGCTTGGTGTGGATGGTGCAGTATAGCCAGTGCAGTGAGTAGGACAGATATCTTTCAAAGAGAAAATGTAATGATTTCCAATTGGTTTTCTGTTTTAAATGAGGGCGCACTAATTCATGATTTTTCGCTGCAGATAATACATTACAGAGACTATCTTCCCCGCATAATTGGATCAGAAGCAATGGAGAGATTTCTCCCAGACTACCAAGGTTACAATGAGTCTGTTAATCTCAGTATTGCTAACGTTTTCGCAACAGCAGCCTTCCGTTTCGGACACACCACGGTTCGGCAAATGATATTCCGTCTTGCAGAAAACTACGAGGAGCATCCAGATTTCCCGAGTCTGCTCCTGCATCAGGCTTTCTTCGCTCCGTGGAGACTGATAAAGGAAGATAGGTAACACACCCTAATAGTACTGAGCTCAGCAGGAACCATTGCACTGATCCTGAGAGTGGGCACATATATAGGTAAGTGACTGGATTCTGGCTGTGATTAAATGAAGAGTAAAGTAGTGCTGAATATTGATGTGCCAATTATTGTTGCTATCTATGTCCCTACAATTTGCAAGGGTTAGAGAGCACTCCTTAAGTTCACCCTTTCTTCATTCTGGAGAGAGGGGAGCTTGAACGGGTGCAACAATTAGACTCTAGGGCAATTTGACTTGGCCTAGTCCAGAAATGTCTGGTGTTGCAATCAGGAGACAAACGTTCACTGATTTTATAAGCCTCAGCCCTGGAACCTTCTGACTGTTGTACTCATGGATGGACCCAGTGTCCTGAGATCATTGTGAGAAAGGGCAGAAGAGAAGAAAGAGAAAACAACTCTTCTAGTTTCTTGAAATTTCCTCTCAGGGATTCCCAGACTGTTAGATATTCATCCAACCAGACAGACATTGGGCTTAATAGAAATGAAATGTGGTTGGAAGGGAACAACGTCCTTTTGCTCTCAGGACCAGCTCCTACTTCCCTGACCGTCAAATCATTGAAATGGGGATTCTCCAAATGCAAATATCAGGAAAATCATACTTTCACTGCTTTATGGTTGCTCATAATCCAGGTCACGTTTGGACGAGTCATGTTGGGGGCATAAAACTTAATCGACCATCATTGACCGATTAGGGTGAATTGTCACCAACCCCGCACCCACAATACATTAGAATGGTAATCAGAATAGGAATGCCAACTAGAATTGGTTTGATAAAATCATCCGCGTCTATTTTATTTAAAAGATTTCTACTCTCCCACTTTAATAATGCTGTTGAACTTGGGCCTAAAATTCACATGTGGGAAGGAGTGGCTGCTTTAGCCTAATGGTTGTTCTCTCCAGTAGTGAAATACGTCACTGGTAGAATCAACGCTTCAGTCACATGCACCTAGATTTTATTTTATATTTTTAAATGGCGACAATTTTGAGGTAGTTGGGATGTAATAAGCCCCAAAGATTTTCTTACCTAAACTCCGCCTGGTAAAGGGATTAATATAGTTTTAGTTTTAGAGATACAATGCGGGAACATGCCCTTCGGCACACCGTGTCCACGACGACCATCGATCTCCGCACACTTACACTATCCTACACAAGTCAATTACCCTACAAACCCGTATATCTTTGGAGTATGGGAGGAAATTGGAGATCCCATAGAAAACCCACACAGGTCATGGGGAGAACGTCCAAACTCCCTACAGTCAAGCTCCCATGATCAGGATCAAACCTGGTCCCTGGCATTGTTAGGCAGCAACTCTACCACTGCACCACCGTGCCACACATGCTAGGTACTGTACGACTCTAATGGTGTCCAACATATCAAACCTTATCACGAAGCACACAATATTTCAGCTCAAATTGCCAGCTTTGAACATTAGCAACAGTACAAAAGCCAGCAAGCTGAATCTGTTCAGAGTCTACAGGTAGGAAATGATTAAGAGGTGAACATATATATATTTTGTATATGTTTATGTTTGTATATGTTTATATATATTTTTTTAATTTAAATCGTTTTTAATTATTTATATTTATAAAAATTATACAAAACCCCCTAAACTAGAGGAAAAAAAAGCAAAACTGGATCTGGGCTGCAAAGAATTTCAACAATTTAAGTCCCTGTTTGTCGTCAAGTCCGTTCCACCATATAAAGGTAAAATAATTATTATAACAGTTGGAGAGGGGACAATTTATATTGTGTAAAAATATAGGTTGGAAGAAAGAATTAGATATGATAGGATTCGATAAGAAAAAATCATTCAATCCAAAAAACTTACGAAATTGAAGCCATATTCGGAATGTATGTCTTATTATTGGGTTAGTCGTATATTTATTCAATCTCATAATTGTAAAAGGTAACGAGGCCCCTAGAATAGAAGCCAATGATAGCCCTTGCATAGAATCACGTTCAAGATTTATCCATCCTGGGCCATTGCTTCTGCATTTTTTGAAGGAGTGAGGTTTGGACACTGAGTAGGGAACTGGACGCCAGAGAACAACAGCTTCTGCATGGATTTAAATGGGACTGAGCGGTCTTATGGTGTTTGGGTTGGGGTGGAGTGGGGTGGGGAACGACAATGATGGAACATCAGTGATTGCCAAAGTTAATCTTGGCTGATGAAGGCTTAGTAGAATCTGCTGTCTGATGCATTACGTGATCAGAAATCCCAGTCTCTCACTTCACCAATAAGATTGGGTCAAGCTAATATTTTTGTGCTACTCATTCGGAGATGTTTAACAATTGGCTCCCTCTACCATAACTGCACGTTGGAGAATTGGAGAAATCACTTGGAAGATGATCGTTAATGTGAATTTTTCTCCGTGTTTTGTAGGTGGAGTTGATTCCATTGTCAGAGGGTTGTTGAACAAACCTTCAAAACTACACACACAGACCAAGATGATGCACGATGAACTGCAAGAGAAGCTATTTCAGATGATTTCACAAATAGGGCTGGATCTGGGTGCTCTGAACATGCAGCGTTCCCGTGATCACGGACTAGCAGGTAGGGGGAATGTCGGCGGAGTTGAGTGTGACTCAAAAAAAAAATTGTCAAGATGGTGGTTAATACAACAAGTTTGTGACCTGGTAATCTAATGTTATGAAAATAGCAGATGCTGAAACCTGAAAATAAAACAGTATAGGTTGGCCAACCGCTCCTTACAGCCAATAAGCTCTAATCTAAGTAACAAACTAGTGAACCTCTTTTGCACCCTCTTTAAAGCCTTCACATGCTTCCTGTAAACCTGTGACCTTCTTGTAGTCCTGTGACCAGAACTGCGCACTGTACTCCAGATGTAGCTGAATCAAAGCAGATGCATTATGAGTTGCCCATTTTTATAATCAATGTCCCAACTGATAAAAACAAGTATATTGTATGCTTCCCCGACTGCCCTTGAGTTGTAGGGTGGACTGTGAGATCCCTCTGTACATCAGTGCTCCTAAGAGTCCTGCCATTTACTGTATACTTTGCCTCTTACTTTTGACCACCCTGTGCAAAATCGTACTCTTAACGTGATTAACGGCCATCAGCCTCTTCTCTGTCCAGATTTGCAATTTGTCGAGGTTCAGCTGTATCCTTTGATGGCCTTCCTGATTATCCAACCTCTGCAAATGTTTGTCTAATCTGTAAATTTGCTAATCAACCTACCTACATTTTTATCCAAATCATTTATATATAACAAAAGCAACAGAGGTCCCAGCACTGTTCGCTGCGCATCATCACTGGTAACAAGCCTCAAATTAGAATAACACCCCTTCACCATTACCTTCTGATGTTTATGGCCAAGTTAATTTTGAATTCAATTTACCAAGTCTCTGTGGATTACATGTGCCTTAATCTTCTGGATCAGTCTACCAGGTGGGATTTTGGCAAATACTTTACTAAAATCCATGTAGACAATGTCCATTGAGTATAGGAGTAAAGAGGTGCTTCTGTAGTTGTACAGAACCCTGGTGAGACCAGATCTGGAGTATTTGTGCAGGTTTGGTCTCCTAATTTGTGGAAGGACATCCTTGCTATTGAGGCAGTACAGCGTAGGTTCACGAGGTTAATCCCCGGGATGGCGGGTCTGTCATATGAGGAAAGAATGGAAAGACTGGGCTTGAATTCACTGGAATTTAGAAGGATGAGAGGGTATCTTATAGAAACATATAAAAATATAAAAGGACTGGACAAGCTTGATGCAGGAAAATGTTTCCCAATGTTGGGGGGAGGCCATTTAAAACTGAGATGAGAAAAAAAAAAATCACCCAGAGAGTTGTGAATTTGTGGAATTCTCTGCCACAGAAGGCAGTAGATGCCAATTCATTGGATGCATTTAAAAGAGAGTTAGATAGAGGTCGAGGGGCTAGCAAAATCAAGGGATATGTGGGTAGGCCAGGCACAGGTTATTGATTGTGGATGACCACCAATGATCACAATGAATTGCAGTGCTGGCTCGGAGGGCTAAATGGCCTCCTCCTGCATCTATTTTCCATGTTTTCATGTTTCTATGTTTCTACCCTCATCAAACATCTTTGTCATCACAAAAGTCTCAATTAAATTTGTAAGATATGACCTCCTTGCACAAAGTTAAGCTAAATATCGTTAATAAGTCCGTGGTGTGTACACCCTGTCCTTAAGAATCAACCCTATTTCCCTCTTTGGAACAACATAGTTATTCTCCAATCCTTAGGGAACTCACTTGTAGCTAAAGAGGATCTCTGTCAGGGCCCCAACAATCTCTGCATTTGTCTCTCTCAATATCCTGGGATGAATCCCATCGGATCCTGGAAACATCATGATTGAGGTTCTTCAAAACACCAAACACCTCCTCCTCCTCCTTGACAGCGAGATGGCATATAGTTTCAGCACACTCTTCCCTAATCTCACTCTATCCCATATCCCTCTCCTTTGTGAATACTAATGCAAAGTATTCACTTAGTATCTCACCCTCTTGCTCTGCCTCCAGGCATTCATTTCCTCCTTTGTCCTTGAATGGTCCTACCCTTTCCTAAATTACTCTCTTGTTTTTAATGTATATACAACATGCCTTGGGATTCTCCCGAATCCTACTCACCAAGGACATTTAATGCCTCTTTTAGCCTCCCTGATTCCACATTTATGTTCTTTCCTGTGCCCTTGTATTTCTCAAGGGCCCTGTCTGATTTCAGCTTCTTAAACCTCAGATATGCTTCCTTTTTCTTTTCAACCAAATTTACATCTTTTGTCGTCCGAGGATCCCAAATTGTGCACTCCTTGTCTATCTTCCTCATTAATCTATCAACCAGACAGCTCATTAAAAGAAAAAAATCACCTTCGTAAACTTGGTCCCACCCAATCAAAGAACTTCTCTTGTCCGATCCATTTCTCCCTCAACCTCTCCTTATGTGAAAACTAACTTGGTTTTTTTTTCTTTTTCCGCTCTGATGAGGAGTCAGCAACCTGAGACATTAACTCTTGTTTCTTTCTCCGCAGATTAGTTTTTCTCCATTTTCTATTTTAATTTCACTTTATTGGCTAATGTAGCCATTTGGAACATATTGAACTCACTTGGAGAGAATTGACGGAACATTAACAGCAAAATGTTAACTACTGAGCAGTTACCTAGCAAATGTTTACTTTGTGGATAACTTACTGAAGAGATATGAAAAAGTATTTAGTACTGTTTACTTGAAATCTTTTTTAACTTAGTAGCGTTTACTGCGGAATATTCATTGTGTACATTTACAGCTGAATGTTGAATTAGACGTATTGGGAATAGCAGATTCACGAATAAAAATTACCGTCGTTACTTTGTTAAATGCAGGGAATATTCACACCGAAAAGTCACAAAATTAGATCAATTATTTCCAATCTTTATGGAATAAAGATAAGGAATACCTACTGTCTAAGACACCAGTGGAACCATCACTTCGCTTTGAGTTGTGCCACTGGATATATTGTTCCTCAGAGAGGGAGCTGCTGTTTAGTGTTAGATCCAAACTCTGTTAGTTTCAATATTCCCTCAGAACAAGAGGATAGCAAGACCTGTCACCTACATCATACCATAAAGTGCTGACAATAGGACTTGGAAAAATAATTCAATAACTGAATGTGCTTATTCTAATATTTTGGCAGGATAATTGCTGTCTATTGCTTTGTTACTGCAGTGATATAACTACAGAATAATTATTGCACATATTCTAATTTCTACAGTGAATACTGCATTGTGGTTTCTGTTTATCAGATAGCACTGCAAGGATCACTGAATATCACTGTGATTACTATGTAATTAATCCAGCAAGATAACGGTAATTACCTTTATTTCTGCAGTGTATAGAATGTTTAATTGCTGTGTATATTCTGCAACGGCTTCAGAGAGATTACCACATGTTTTAAATACATTGTGCTGCAAAACATTTGCAACACAAATTACACAGGAATTATCTTTTGGTTGTGTAAAATGACAGTGATTTAAAAGACTTGTTTGTTCCATGGACTTTGAGAATAAATTAACGGATTTGGATGAAACAGTCAATGATGTATGGCCTTAAATCTTTGGCCCACAAATCCACTCCCTATTGAGGAGGAACAATGAAGAAGCTGTCCACCCCCATCCCCCTCCTCCTCCCTAATCCCCTACCTCACCCCACCTCTCTCAATTTAAGGTGAACTAAAATTAAAAGATAGAGATTCCACCAACCCTTCCACACGCTTCTATTTTATTCATTTCAAAGGGGCACCACCACAGATTTGGCTAAAATATGTTTTGCTCTGAATTTCGCAGGTTACAATGCATGGAGGAGATTCTGTGGTCTTTCACAACCCAGGGACGAGTCTGAACTATCTGAAGTGCTCAACAATAGCGAACTTGCAAGAAAGTTCATTGATCTCTATGGGACACCAGACAACATTGAACTTTGGATAGGAGGAATCTCTGAACCATTCGTGGAAGGAGGGAAAGTTGGCCCTTTGTTGGCCTGCTTGTTAGGACACCAATTCCAGAGCCTGAGAAATGGAGACAGGTAATGTGCAACATTAGCACAATTGAAAGCTTTGACATTCATTGAATCCTTGCCTTGTGGATCTGAAATCAGAACCCAAAGACCTTTTGGATTATGTCTTGGATTTTATTAGTGTCATTTAGTGTGTCGTGGTATTGAACCTGTTGAGCATGGGATGACTTCGAAAATGGGGAAGACAAATATATACACATCAAAGGTCAATGATCAGATAGTATGCTGATCATTAACTGACGACATAATGATTCAAGACAACAGAAGGTGAAGACTCTGCCAAGCCTATGCAGTATTTTCTCTCTTGTTTGGGTTTTGGCCAGTGCCACCAAGGATAATGTCCATTGCCCTTCACCAATTGCCCTTGAAAAGATGTTAGTGAGATACTGCCTGAAACCACTATAATCCTTCTGAAGAAGGTATTCTCGGGGGACTGGAAGATGTTGGTAGAGTAACTTGGGCAAGGAACTGCAGTGCATTTTGTGGGTGGGTTACACTGCAAATGTGCACCAACGGTGAAGGGAATGCATGATTCGGGTAGCTGATGGGGTGCCAATGATGTCGGCCCCTTTGGCCAAGGATACAGTCAAGCTTATTGAGAGCTGTTGGCACAACATTCATGCTGACAAACTGAGAAGAGTCTATCATACTGCAGGGTATGCCTTGTTGTGTCCTCCACCCACCTTACTGCAGGTTACCTAGTCTCTCACCTGCTCTTGTAACCACAATATTTATGCGATTACTCTAGTTGGGGTTTGGATTTAGCAAAATTGGGTTGAGAGGGAAAAATCGATAAGCCGTGATTGAAGGACGGAGAAGACAATGGGCTAAATGGCCTAATTCTGCTCCTAAGTGTAATAGTCTTATGGTGAAAGTCTCAGTTATTCAAGTTCCAGTGCACATCAGAGTAACTGGTTAGACTCTCTCTTGTTGAGGGCTGATACTTTTGTGGTTACTATTTTACTTGCCATGTATCAACCCATGTCTGAATGTCGCCCAACTAACGCTGCATTAAGGCATAGACTGTTGTATTTGCTGAGGAGTTGAAAATGTAATTGAATCACCAGCAAACATCCCCATTTCTGACCTTAGGATGGACGGAAGGTAGTTGGCAAAGCAGATGAAAATGGTTGGGTCTTTTTCACTGTCCTGAGGGATTTCTGCAGTGAATGGTCTTGGACTGGGATGTGTGACCTCCATTAACTACATCCACTCTTGTGTGTGAGATGTGACTCTTGCCTTTGAAGTATTTTTCCCAGGATGGACACTGACTATGGTTCTAGCAGGATGCCCTGATATCACACATGGTCAAATATTGCCTTGATGTCAGTGCAGTCATTCTCATCTTTAGAATTCAGTTACTTTGTCTATATTTGAGCGAAAGCTGAAATGAGGTCTGGAGTTGTGGTTCCAATGAAACTGAAATTAGGGGTATTATTGAGTAGGTCACTGGAAAGTAAGTGTTACATAATTGCACTGCCAATGATACCTTCCTCACTGAGAGTTGAGAGTAGACTGATAGGATAGCAGTTAGCCAGACTGAGTTTGTCCTGCTTTTTGTAAATGGTACACATCCAAGCAATTTCCACATTGTTGATGGATGCCCATTTGTGACAATACTGAAAGAGGTGGCTCGAGGCACAGCTAGTCCTGGGACACAGTTTATACAGTGAGCAATTGTTGTTGGATCAGCAGATTGAGAAACCAGTTCTGTATCTTAAATTGTAGAGAGAGGAAAATCGCACTCTCCGCTATACTCCATGTCAACATACTGCCTAAATGTGTCCACCCTTCTGTGTAGCCATTGACCGTGGGCTCATTGAATCGGGATACTTTCCCTGTACCTTTTGAGGCTTGGCAATAATGTTTCTTTTTTTGTAGGTTCTGGTGGGAAAATGAAGAAGTGTTTACGAAGAGACAGCGCAAGGCTCTCACTGAGATTTCCATGTCCAGGATAATCTGTGATACCACCGGGATTGACTTACTTCCTCGAAATGCATTTAAATTCAGTTCCTCTACCGAAGGTTATGTACGCTGCAATAAAATACCGCAAGTGGACCTGAAACCCTGGAAGGAGAAGGTGAAAGGTACAATATATGAGTGCATTGCACAGACTCCACAGCCTAATATCACCATTCCTGTACATTTGGCTATAAAACTAACCAACAATGTTGGACCGAGATGGTTAAAAGATGAGAGCTAGTGCTAAATCCCATTAACCATTTCCTTCTTTAGCAATTCCGATATTTTATTAAATGATGTTTACTTCCTTCTGCCTCTTATTTTCTCAGCTTTTATGACTGGGAAAAAAGGGAAAATAGGATTTGAAAAATTGCATTTAAAAAGAGGTATAAGCACCAAAATCTGTAGATCAATAATACTCTCTGGTGTATGATTATCAGCACAGCTTATTGCCACATTTATGTTCCACATTCTCGGCTGGTTTGAATCATTTATCTACTTTTCCCTTCTCTTTACCTTGACAGTTTGTTTCTTCACAGCCTCAGTATGTTGTTACTACTTCCTTGAAATGTCTTCAAATGTTACAGTGATCACACACTTCTGTTCTCATAATTAATATCTGCTTGCCCCCTTTACAGATCTCCCTTGTGGCCAGGTGCCTAAGGTACCGAATGCCATTTTCTCCACATGCAATTCCTCAGTCAAGTACACTTGCCAACGTGGATTCAGTTTAAAGGGAGCTCAGGTGATAAACTGTGGGAAGAACAAAAAGCGGGAGAGTGTACCGCCTCGCTGCTCAGGTAAGAAATGGACTCAAGTCCCTGGAGAGAGTGCTCCAAAGTGATCTGAGAAAGGATTAAGCATGGCACAAAGGTATCCATTCTCATCGTCATTATCTGAGCACAAAACTGGCAGGATGGATAATCTGCCTTATCTTCATCCTGTTGAAATCAACAAGAGGTAACAAATGTAAGATTAACACCAAGGCAGTGAAAAAGAAAATCGACCCAAACATTATAACATTTTGAACACTGTATGTTTCGCACAACCATTCTCAGAAACCTGAAAATCCTCCATCACATTTATTAACTGAGAGAGAGCTAGATAGGGCTCTTAAAAATAGCGGTCAGTGGATATGGGGAGAAGGCAGGAACGGGGTACTGATTGGGGATGATCAGCCATGATCACATTGAATGGCGGTGCTGGCTCGAATTGCACCTATTGTTTATTGTCTATAACATGAAATTCAAATATAAATTTCTCCACATTCACAATCCACTGGATTAAATTCTTCTGTAAATAATACTGTTATGCTACAATTTCAAGGAACTAATGCACTTTTCTCTATGACAACAAATCTCCCCTTCCACAGCAAGCATATTCATTGAAAATACACAAAAACTCAGCAGGACAGGCAGCATCTCTGGAGAGAAGGAATGGGTCGATCAGAGATGATGCCATCTCATCAAGTCATAGTCATAGAGTGATACAGTATGGAAACAGGCCCTTCTGCCCAACTTCCACACACCGGCCAACATTGTCCCAACTACACTAGTCCCACGTGCCTGCGCTTCGTCCATATCCCTCCATACTTGTCCTATCCATGTACCTGTCTAACTGCTCATTTAATGTCGGGATAGTCCCAGCCTCAACTACCTCCACTGGCAGCTTGTTCCATACACTCACCACCATTTGTGTGAAAACGTTACCCCTCAGATTCCTATTAAATCATTTCCCCTTCACTTCAAATCTATGTCCTCTGATCCTCTATTCCCCTACTCTGGGCAAGAGATTCTGTGCATCTGCCCGATCTATTCCTCTAATGATTTTATACAATCACCATATATAAAATCACCCCTCATCCTCCTACGCTCCAAGGAATAGAGACTCGGCCTATTCAACCTCTCCCCATAGCTCAGACCATCTATCCTGGCAACATCCTAGTAAATCTTTTCTGAACCCTTTCAAGCTTGACAATATCTTTCCTATAACGTGGTGCCCAGAACTGAACACAATACTAAATGCGGTCTCACCAACGTCTTATACAACTGCAACATGACTTCCCAATTTATACAAATGCAACATGACCTCTGCAGTTCATTGTCAAGCATATTCATTGCATCATTCCACCTTATGTTCATTTCATGAAGCTGTGGCTCAGATGTTAAAATCTCCCAGCTCTCACAATGTGAATGATTGGAATGATTTCCTGATCACCCCTGCCCCCAAATGTCCTTTTCCTTATCTGGGTTAAATATCATCACTGGGTGAAAGTAGTCTCCGTTGTTTTGCTTTGTTTTCGGGAAAGTTTTTACATTGGCTCTAAATGATAAAAGCAACAGTCTTAAATGATTCAAGGAATGTGGAGATAAATATGGTGATTTTACTCCTCAGAACCCGAGGAGACAAATGCTGAAAAGGAAAAGAAACAGCAGCGGACCGAAAAGGGGAAATAACACATAGATGAAGATGATCAAATGAGATGTCAGTATGTATCTCAGCCTTGGGAAAAGAGCATGACCTGTTGATTATTTTACTGAAGACTTGGATATTATGGTTTATAAAAATCCTTTTTAATTCCTGGTGTAAGCAAAAATATTTTTCTGGGAGAATTTAGACAAAGCAGTTGGAGCAAATTCGCATCATATTAGTCATACAACTCATGAATGGTAGAGTATTCAAACTCTCAACCGCAAAGGCAACCTGCATGCACTCACATCTTGCATGCTATACCACCCATGAAGTTATCAGTCTCAGTCAGGCTTATGACTTCCGTTTGTTCTCCAAATTCTGAACTTGGTCCCAGAATCTTTCTGCAATCTCAGGTTTTGGTTCGGAGGTAAATCACTGTTTCCAAGACCCATCACCCTCCAATTCCTTCTGTTCTCTTCCAATGACACGCTGATAGGCCAATGCAACTCCATCCCATTCTGGCTACCTTCATCCTGTTGCAGCTGGACTATTGGTTGACATAGTATTACCTCAATTTTCCACTTGACCATTCTAGTTATTAATATTGAAAGGAAAACAACAAAATGCTGGAGTAACTCAGCAGATGAGGCAGCATCTCTGGAGAACATGGATGGGTGACGTTTCGGATTGGAAAGGGTCCTTGTTTCTATATTCATACATTCATTCCCCTCCTTGGTTGCATGACCAAGTCTCATCACTTGGAAACTTCACTGTTTTAATTTGGGTCTCTTGATTAATCCTACCCTTTTCATTGATCTCCAGTTACTAAAGTACCACCTCGTTCTGTGAAAGCTGTTGGCTACAGGTCTTCTGGGGTCAATGATTTCTCTGGGGCAGATCCTTAATTAACTCTGATGTCCTTTTTCAATTGACATCCATACTTTGCAATGTGATTTGCAATCTCATTTGCTCATAAATACCCAATTTGAGTTGATTGTTAATATGCTTAAAGCAGGCACGTGCCGTGAGTAACTACTCAGGGTAGGCAGTCAGCTGTCTTAAAAAAAAATCTTAAACCGCACATGCGCAGATTGTTCTCTTCGTAAAAAAAAAAGTAACAATTCAATTTTCCCAAGGCTTCTCAATCTCATTCATTTTTTAATTACTGAATGGGTGTGGGACGGAGGATGAAGGCAGGTGGAGAGATGGTGGGAAAAACGGGGGCACACCGGGACATTGAATCAGTTGTCATCTTATTGAATGACAATACTAATTCAAGGGTCCAATTGGAGGGAGAGCTCCTTTCACAGCATGTGGAGAGTCTGCACCAGAGGTTAAAGATGCGAGAAGGCAGAAGTGTTGAGAAGGAGAGGGTCGAAGATCATATCAGTAACTCACTCACCACTGCCGCAGCGCTCCGGGCATGGACAGCAGAACTGGCCGCCACTTCCGGGGATAGAAGCAGCTTGGGTGCGAGCGGCCGCCGGGACCCGACAACAGAACCGGCTGCCCTTCAGCGCCTTCTGACCACCTCTGGCAGTGCTCTTCGTCTGAACATCTCTCACCTGCTGCTCGCCGGCTTCGCTCATGTCAACCGCGTCCCGCAAATCCTTAAATTCCCACAGCCAAGTAACCTCAACTGGTCCCGTGAACGTGCTGTCGGAATTTAAAGATTTGCGGGAAGCTGGCCGGCGAGCGGCAGGTGAGAGATGTTCAGATGGAGAGCACTGCCAGCGGTGAGTGGGGACCAGCAGAAGTGGCTGAAGTGGCAGAAGTGGCAGGGTCCCAGCGGCCACTCGCAGTCACCCGAACTGCTTCCTTCCTCGGAAGTGGCGGCCAGTTCTGCTGTCCGTGCCTGGAGTGCTGCGACAGCCACCCAAGCTAATTCACTCCCTGGCCACAATAAAACCATATAGCAATTACAGCACGGAAACAGGCCATCTCGGCGCTTTTATTCCGTGCCGAACACTTACTCTCACCTAGTCTCATCTACCTGCACTCAGACCAGAGCGTGGCAAGTGGGTTACTGACCCCAATCCCCTCCTTCACAACGCTAGACTCCCCAAACACTGTGAACGGAGCTCTCCCCCCACCCCGGGAAATACAGTATTTAAAAACATAAAGCACCAAGAAATGCACTTACCACGTTATTGGTACATTAAGTCCATTCTTCACTCCTTGTTTCCTGAGATACACTTAAAATAATGGCAATCCACATTTGAAAATCCCGCCAAGAAACTCGCGCTGCGCCTGCGCAGTAGGCTGCTGCGCATGCGCAGTGCTGCAAAGGCAGAATTTCAGCTGCCTTCAGCTCCCCTTGAAACTGACGGCTCAAGCAGCACTGACGGCACGTGGGCTGCACAGACCTTCGCGTGTTACAAGTGCTGCGGATGAAAGGCACAGAGAATTATGCCTACCTAGGAGATCGATCTCTTAGATAGGCATAATTCTCCCATGCCTTTACTATTTATATTTAATAATTGCCATTTCATAATTTTAGTCAGGGTAAGCAGTGCCTACCTTGCCTACCCTGACGGCACGTGCCTGGCTTAAAGGTTTATATTAATAGGTGGATGGGTAAAATTGCAAAATGCATTCTATTCATATTACAAATGAGTGATTGTAGCGAATAAAATTTAAATGTAATAACTTGTCAGGAGTGTGACGTTTATTTCAAAAGCTTTATTGTATGAAATTTGCAATCATGATGATATGAATTTTGAAATAAAATAAAATTAGCTCACACATATTTGCTGATTATCACACTTTTTGTTTCCTTTCTATTTTTACAGATGGAAATATATGATAATGATTTATTTTAATCTGTCAATATAAAAAATGTATGAAGTGAACTGGGAAGCCAATACCAGACCATTGTGATGCCTTGTAGGTTTTAACATACTCCCTACTGTGTTGGATTTATTGGAGAGAGATCAAATCTAAAATTAATGATCATTCACAGAGTTTGGCATCAAGCTGTCCTTATAACTTTGAGGTAAATGGAAGTCACAGGGAAAAAATTCTCCATCAGCTAAGGTCAAAGAATGCTAGCTCAAAGAATGAGAGCTGTGCTGTTTGGGGGGCAGTCACCTTAACCTCTGTGCAACACATTGGAAATTCCTGAGTAGTGCCCGAAATCCAACATCTACAGTTGTTCCATCAATAAAGTTTGGGTGATTATATTCACTGAAGCACAGTCCAGTTACATTCACAACATTCACAACTAAATAATGTAGCTGTCTGTTCTCCCATTAGGAGGTAGTGACCATAATATGATAAGTTTTCATCTCCAATTTGAGAGGGAGAAGGGTAAATCAGAGGTGTTAGTATTTCAGTTGAACAAAGGGGACAATGGAGCCATGAGGGAGGAACTGGCCAAAGTTGACTGGAAAGATACTCTAGCACGGATGACAGTGGAACAACAAAGGCAGGTATTTCTGGAAATAATACAGAAGGTCCTGGATCAGTTCATTCCAAAGAGGAAGAAAGATTCCAACGGGAGTAAGGGGCGACCATGGCTGACAAGGGAAGTCAGGGACAGAATAAAAATAAAAGAGAAGAAGTGCAACATAGCAAAGATGAGCGTGAGCCAGAGGATTGGCTAACATTTAAAGAGCAACAGAAGAGGCAATACGGCGAGAAAAGATAATGTGCGAAGGTAAGCTAGCCAAGAATATAAAGGAGGATAGTCTTTAGGTAGTTAAGACCAAAGTTGGACCCTTAAAGACTGAAAAAGGTGAATTTATTATGGGGAACAAGGAAATGGCAGATGAGTTAAACAGGTACTTTGGATCCGTCTTCACTAAGGAGGACACAAACAGACTAGTGGTCAGAGGATCTGGGGTGACGGAGGAACTGAAGGAAATCCACATTAGGCAGGAAATGGTGTTGGGTAGACTGATGGAACAGAATGTTGATAAATCCCCAGGGCCCGATGGTCGGCATCCCAGGGTACTTAAGGAAGTGGCTCTAGAAATCGTGGACCCTTTGGTGATAATTTTCCAATGTTCTATAGATTCAGGATCAGTTCATGTGGATTGGAGAGTAGCTAATGTTATCCCAATTTTTAAGAAAGGCGGGAGAGAGAAAACAGGGAATTATAGACCAGTTAGCCTGACATCGGTGGTGGGGAAGATGCTGGACATAAAAGATGTCCAATCATAAAAGATGAAATAGCGGCACATTTGGATAGCAGTAACAGGATCAGTCCGAGTCAGTGTGGATCTACGAAGGGGAAATCATGCTTGACTAATCTTCCGGATTTTATGAGGATGTAACTCGGAAAATGTCCAAAGGAGAGCCAGTGGATGTAGTGCACCTCGACTTTCAGAAAGCATTTGATAAGGTGGCACATAGGAGATTAGTGGGCAAAATTAGGGCACATGGTATTGGGGGTAGAGTGCTGACATGGATAGAAAATTGGTTAGCAGACAAGAAACAAAGAGTACAGATTAACGGGTCCCTTTCAGAATGGCAGGCAGTGACTAGTGGGGTACGGCAAGTCTCGGTGCTGGGACCACAGCTGTTTACAATATACATTAATGATTTACATGAAAGGATTCAAAGTAATATGTGAACTGTGAGGAAGATGCTATGAGAATGCAGGGTGATTTGAACAGGTTGTGTGAGTGGGCAGATGCATGGAAGATGAGGTTTAATGTGCATTAATGTGAGGTTATCCACTTTGGTAGCAAAAACAGGAAGGCTGATTATTATCTAAATAGTGTCAAATTGGGATAAGGGGAAGTACAACAGGATCTGGGGATCCTTGTTCATCAATGAAAGGCGATGAAAGTAGTCAATGAAAGTAAGCATGCAGGTACAGCAGGCAGTGAAGAAAGCCAATAGTATGTTGGCCTTCATAACAAGAGGAGTTGAGTATAGGAGCAAAGAGGTCCTCCTGCAGTTGTACAGGTCCCTAGTAAGACCACACCTGGAGCATTGTGTGCAGTTTTGGTCTCCAAATTTGAGGAAGGACATTCTTGCAATTGAGGGAGTGCAGCGTAGGTTCACAAGGTTAATTCCTGGGATGGCTGGACAGTCATATGCTGAGAGAAAGGAGTGGCTGGGCTTGTATACTCTGGAATTTAGAAGAATGAGAGGGGACTCGTATTGAAACATATAAGATTATTAAGGGTTTGGACACGCTAGAGGCAGGAAACATGTTCCAGATGTTGGAATAGTCCAGAACCAGGGGCCACAGATTAAGAATAAGGGGTAAGCCATTTAGAACGGAGATGAGGAAACTCTTTTTCACACAGAGAGTTGTGAGTCTGTGGAATTCGCTGCCTCAGAGGGCGGTGGAGGCCGGTTCTCTGGATACTTTCAAGAGAGAGCTAGATAGGGCTCTTAAAGATAGAGGAGTCAGGGGTTATGGGGAGAAGGCAGGAACGGGTTACTGATTGTGGATGATCAGCCATGATCACAATGAATGGTGGTGCAGGCTGGAAGGGCCAAATGGCCTCCTCCTGTACCTATTTTCTACGTTTCTATGAGAAAGGAGGGATTTTCATTCAGCCTCAGAATCTTTGAGAAACTAACTGAGGCTTTTGGCAAAATGGCAAGGACTTTTCCAACCTGGATGCCAATTGCTTTTCATAATTTCCACAGTGACTCCGAATGCTACTTGTCTTCACATGTTTTGATTATTGGGTCAGAGAGTAAAGGAACCTCATTTCCAGAAGAGTTGCTGTCCCCAACCAGTTAGCTCCAGGCATGTCCTGGTGGAAATGGAAGAGAATAAAATTGTGTCTTTCATTAGCCTGACTTCAGTGGTGGGAAAGATGCTGGAGTCAATTATTAAAGAGGTAATAATGGAGCATTTGGATAGCAGTAAAAGGATTAGTCCAAGTCAACATGGATTTATGAAAGGGAAATCATGCTTGACTAATCACCTGGAATTTTTTGTGGATGTGACAAGTAAAATGGATGAAGGGGTGCCAGTGGATGTAGTGCATCTAGACTTTCAGAAAGCCTTTGATAAGGTCCCGCACGGGAGACTGGTGACTAAAATTGGAGCACATGGTATTGGGGGTAGGGTATTGACATGGATAGGAAATTGGTGGGCAGACCGGAAGCGATGAGTAGGAATGAACGGGTCCTTTTCAGAATGGCAGGCAGTGGCGAGTGGAGTGCCGCAAGGCTCGGTGTTGGGGCCGCAACTGTTTACCATATATATAAATGATTTGGAAGAGGGAATTAGGAGCAACACTAGCAAGTATGCGGATGACACATAGCTGGGTGGCAGTGTGAACTATGAAGAGAATGTTAGGAGGTTGCAGGGTGACCTGGACAGGTTGAGTGAGTGGGCAGATGCGTGGCAGATGTAGTATAATATAGATAAATGTGAGGTTATCCACTTTGGTGGCAAAAACAAGGGGGCAGATTATTATCTCAATGGGGTTAGGTTAGGTAGGGGGAGGTACAGCGAGACCTGGGTGCCCTTGTACACTGGTCACTGAAAGTTGGCGTGCAGATACAGCAGGCAGTGAAGAAAGCTAATGGAATGTTGGCCTTCATAACAAGAGGATTTCAGTACAGGAGTAAAGAGGTTCTTCTGCAGTTGTATAGGGCTCTGGTGAGACCACATCTGGAGTATTGGCGTGACTGTCGTATGAGGAAAGATTGAAAAGACTAGGCTTGTATTCACTGGAGTTTAGAAGGATGAGGAGAAATCTTATAGAAACAGATACAATTATAAAAGGACTGGACAAGCTAGATGCAGGAAAAAATGTTCCCAATGTTGGGCGAGTCCAGAACCAGGGGCCACAGTCTTAGAATAAAGGGGAGGTTATTTAAGACTGAGCTGAGAAAAAACTTTTTTACCCAGAGAGTTGTGAATTTATGGAATTTCCTGCCACAGAGGGCAGTGGAGGCCAAATCACTGGATGGATTTAAGAGAGAGTTGGATAGAGCTCTAGGGGCTAGTGGAGTCAAGGGATATGGGGAGAAGGCAGGCATGGGTTATTGATAGCGGACGGTCAGCCATGATCATATTGAATGGCGGTGCTGGCTCGAAGGGCCGAATGGCCTCCTCCTGCACCTATTTTCTATGTTTCTATGTTTTTCAGAAGATCTCCGACAACATTCCTGCAAAAATAAAATTGAGTTCGACCTATCAGTCAAAGCATTGTGGAAAATGGAACGTAGGCGAAAGCCGAGAGTTTGGCAACTCACTACCGCTTCCAGCACCCTCAATAGAAATTAAAATCAGTATTTTGGGGGGAGTTGACAGCCAAACAGCTGCAACTAGAGGCACAGCTAAGAGAACAATAATATAACCAGTAAAGCCACACCCTGGAACGCAACAATCCCAATAATGTTAAAAATTTGTCCTGAGGTGAGCGGAGATAGGATGATCATTATGCATACTTCTGGCAATCTATATTTAAAAAAGTAGACCTTCTTGGAATATATATAGCCTCATTCAATAACATCAATGATGACACATTTCATTATCTTCAAATATTCTATATTTATTAGAATCAAGCCAATCAGGAAAAGTGTCAACATTTTATGCAAATATTTTACCATTTTTAAGGCAGATTTTCTAAAGCATTGAATCATTGGGAGTTGAAGATCCTGAGGTGAGTGTCAATAGTTTCCAGTGCATTTGATCGGCTTGTGGAGGATATTTCTCATGACTTCTTATGAATATTTGGAGAAGCAATCAAAAAATATTGCATAATTTCTGCTCAATCCCAGTGCCAGGCCATTTGTGTTTAGTATTTTTGTCTTTTTCTTCTCGGCTTTATTGTTATCATCATGAAATTTTTAATTTTTTTTCTAGTTGGTTGCTGGCATTGTGTTTCTTTTCTGCAGCCCATTTTGAACGTCCAAACATGCCGATAATATATTACTGTATGATCTTTCTTGAGTATATAGGAGTGATTTATTTGTTTTAGTTTAGATAAAAGGAGCTGCAGACAGTGACTTATAAATTAAATACACAAAGTACTGGAGTAACTCAGTGAGTCAGGCAGCATCTCTGGATAAATTCAGTCTTAACAAGGGACCCAACCAGAAACATCACCTGGTCCATGTTCTGCAGAGATGCTGCCTGACACACTGAGTTCCTCTAGCACTTTTTGGTTTTTTTTGTGTTTTAATTATTTGTGTTACCTACTTCATTCTATTAGGACCATTTTTTTCAGCCTGAGTTTATTTATATAGATGCTTTGAGGCAGAGAATAAGAAGTTACTTGATTGTGTGGCTTGATTAAAAACCAGCATGAATTTCTTTAAGGCAATGCATAATATTGTTATAAGGTGTGAGAAGTGATATGATGAGTTGATGTTTCCCCTGGCTGCGCTGTTTGAGATTTCAGTTTCAAAACAAAGGGTTTGATGATTGATGATTGATTTTGTTTTACCCAGGAAGTAATGATTATTGGGAATTTTCAACTCAAGCTGGCTGTGGAAGCTCATTTGTGGATTACGCCCAAGATAAAGGTTGATAGGTTCTTAAATATGGAGAGAGGGATAGGATGTGAGGTTAGTGCAGGGCAATGGAACTGAGGTATAAGTGCAGCATTAAATGGTGCAGGAATAATGAAGGGATGAATACCTTATTCCAGCTTCAAACTAACTTGATTGAGGTTTTGATTAAATAACTGAGAGGATGAATGAGAGAATTCTATTAAAGTGATGTATTTGGACTTCCTAAAGGCAGGTGAGAACATATTTGATAAGAACCCGCTTGGTGAAAAGGATGAAGGAATAAAAGGGAATGCAGCAATGGATTTATGAAAGGAAAATCATGCTTGACTAATCTTCTGGAATTTTTTGAGGCTGTGACAAGTAAAACGGATGAAGGGGAGCCAGTGGATGTAGCGTATCTAGACTTTCAGAAAGCCTTTGATAAGGTCCCGCACGGGAGACTGGTGACTAAAATTAGAGAACATGGTATTGGGGATAGGGTGTGACGTGGATAGAAAATTTTGTTGGCAGACAGGAAGCAAAATGTAGGAGGGAACGGGTCCTTTTCAGAATGGCAGGTAGTCGCGAGTGGAGTGCCGCAAGGTTCGATGTTGGGGCTGCAACACTTTACCATATATATATTAATGATTTGGAAGAGGGAATTAGGAGCAACACTAGCAAGTTTGTGGATGACACATAGCTGGGTGGCAGTGTGAACTGTGAAGAGGATGTTAGGAGGTTGCAGGGTGACCTGGACAGGTTGAGTGAGTGGGCAGATGCATGGCAGATGCAGTATAATATAGATAAATGTGAGGTTATCCACTTTGGTGACAAAAACAAGGGGGCAGATTATTATCTCAATGGGGTTAGGTTAGGTAGGGGGAGGTACAGAGAGACTTGGATATCCTTGTACACCAGTCACTGAAAATTGACGTGCAGGTACAGCAAGCAGTGAAGAAAGCTAATGGAATGTTTTTTTTAAATATATCTTTATTTATTATAGGTACTGTAAGCTACATCAGTGTAGGTCCCTTATATAGTATTACAATCATTGTACCCATTAATTTTTTAAGGCTTTAGAAAAGAAAGAAGAAAGAAAGAAATATCAACAGAGAAAGTAGAAGAGTGAAAAAGAGTTGTGAAAGTGAAAAAGCGTGGCAGAGGGAAAGGGAACCCTTGGGCCGAGAGTTAGAGAAAGGAGATTAGGAGATAGACCCTGGAGAGGGAAAGAAAGAGAAGGAAAAAAGAAAAGCCAGTTACTTTATTATAAACATCTCGCAAAAGGAGTCTACCAACTCAACCGTTTTTCTTCCCCCTTTACCAAGACCCGACACCGGTACTTTTTTGAGGTATTCTTGCACCTTATCCTTGTAGTAGATTTATAAATGCAGACCACGTCTTATAGAAACAGTCTGATTTTCCTGCCAGTCGGAGTCTCATATCTTCCAAATGTAGTGTTTCGAACATAGTTGAAATCCACATATTAACTGTTGGTACAGGAGTATTTTTCCAGAATTTTAAGATGAGCTTTTTTCCAGTTATTAAGCCGTATTCAAATAGATTCTTTTGAAACACATTTAATTCAGGGCTATCTTCCGATGTTCCAAAGATAATCCAGTCTGCTTTTGGAGTCAGTTTTATTTTAAATACTTTTGTGAAAATTTCAAAAATTTCAGTCCAGAATTTTTGAATCTTTGTACAAAAGACAAATGAGTGCGATGTATTAGCTTCTTGACATTGACATTTATCACAAATAGGTGAGACATTGGGAAAAAGTTTACTTATTTTAGTTTTTGAATAGTATAATCTGTGTAAGATTTTAAATTGTATTAAGGTGTGTCTTACATTAATTGAACATTTATGCACATTTAATAAATATTCTTCCCACCTTTCTTTGGGAATTTTTATACTTAATTATTTTTTACAGTCTCTCTTGATACCTTCTGTTGTTGGTATTTCTGCATTTAGAATAATATTATATATATATGATATCAGGTTTGGTGATTTTGCCTTTGTATTCATTACTTCTTCCAGTAAGTCTGGAGGCATATTGTGATAGTCATGTGCGTGTTTTTTCAGATAGTCACAGATTTGGAAATATTTAAAATACTGATTGTTTCCCAAATTGTATTTTAGTTGTAATTGTTTAAATGATAATAGTTTTCCCATTTCATACAAATCTCCGAAGATTTTAATTCTGGCTCTTTCCCATTGTATAAATGCTTTATCTATAGTTGAAGGTTTAAACAAAGGGTTTTTACCTACAGGAGATAAAAGAGATACATTTCTTCATTTTAAATTGTGTTTTATTTGTTTCCAAATTCTAATCGTATTGTGTATAATTGGATTTTTGTGTAATTTGTATTACTCATCGTCATTGTTGAAAGAAGGATTGCTCCAATATTGTAAGGAGAGCAATCCTCTTTCTCCATAATAGTCCAATCCGGTTGCTGGGGAGAGTTTTCCAGCAATTGGATCATGTTTCTAATATTTACAGACCAGTAGTAATACATGAAGTTGGGGAGTGCTAATCCACCTACTACTTTGGGTTTATTCAGATGAGCTCTTTGTATTCTGTGGGATTTATAATCCCAAATAAAATTTGTGATATCTAAGTCCAGTTGTTTTTAAAAAACGTTTTGGGTAAGTATATTGGAATAGATTGGAACAGGTATAAAATTTGTGGTAGAAAAATCATTTTTATGGCATTTATTCGGCATGTTAAGGACATCGGAAGCGTTTTCTAAAATTTAATCAAGTTATATAGTTTGTTAAGTAGAGGGTTATAATTAGCGTCAAACATGTCTTGATATCTTCTAGTAATTTCGATACCCAAGCATTTAAATTTTTCCATAGCTATTTTAAAAGGAAACTGTAAAAGATGTGTAGAGTCTTTCGGTTTTATTGACATGATTTCACTTTTATTCAAATTTATTCTATATCCTGAAAATGATCCGAAGTCCTCTATTAAGTTTAAAATATTTGGTATAGTAATATGAGGTTTTGTGATGTACAATAGTACATCATCAACGTATAATGATATTTTATTGTTGGAATATTTTGTTTTATATCCATGGATATTCGGATGAGTTCCAAATCTTTCCGCTGGGGGTTCAATTGTGAGAGCAAATAACAACGGTGATAGTGAACATCCTTATCTATTACCCCTTGACAATTGAAATTTCTTAGATAAATTATTGTTAGTTAATATTCTGGCTGTTGGCTTATTATATAGTAATTTAATCCATAGAATGAAATTCTCTCCCAGTTGAAATTTTTGCAATACCCTGACCATATAGTCCCATTCTACCTGATCGAATGCTTTCTCTGCATCCAACGATATGATTGATAGGTTTTGATCTTCCGTTTGGTGTGAATGCATTATATTGAGCAGACGTCTCAAATTATTAATTGATTGTCTCTTAGGGATAAACCCCGTTTGATCCGGATGTATTAATTTACTAGCACATTTACTTAGTCTTCTAGCTAGTATTTTCGCTAATAATTTTTATCTCTGTTTAACAATGCAATAGCTCTGTATGATCCAGGTTCTTCCACATCTTTATCTTTCTTAAGTATTAATGTGATCATGGATTCTGCTAGTCTTTCAGGTAGTATTTGTTCTTTGAAGGCATAAGTATACATTTTCTGTAGGCGAGGTGTAAATATGTCATTAAAACTTTTATAGAATTCATTACTAAATCCGTCGGGACCTGGTGTTTTTCCGTTTTTTAATGAGATTATTGTATCTTCTATTTCCTTATTTGAGATTTGTGCTCCCAATTCCTCTTGTTCCTGCAACTCTAGTTTAGGAAGGTTACAATTATCCAAAAACTCTGTAACTTTGTTGGTGTCCGTTATCGTTTTAGATGTATATAGATTCTCGTAAAATTGTGCAAGTCTTTTATTAATACCACTCTGCAAGGTCAATAGTTCCCCTTTGTCTGATTTAATCTTTGAAGTTGTGTGATCCTTTTCTCATTTTTTTAACTGGCATGCCAGAAGCTTATGGGGCTTATCCCCAAATTCAAAATGTTCCTGTCTTGTAATTTGTAATTATCTTATGACTTTCTCTGACAATAATTTGTTTAATTTAAATTTCAGTATTATTATTCTATTATGTTTATCCGTAGTGGGGTCTTTAGCGTTTTCTATGTCCAGTTGTCTAATTTGTTCTTCTAACTGTCTTTGTTCATTCTTATTTTTCTTATTTTGAAAAGCTTGGTGTGAAATTATAACGCCTCGAATAAATGCTTTAAAAGATTCCCATAAGGCAAGGCAAGGCAAATTTATTTATATAGCACTATTCGTACAAGCAGCAATTCATAGTGCTTTACAGGAATAAAACAAACAAAAGAATAACATAGTAAAAAGACAGCAGAACAACCAAACAACACAGGACAACAAAATAGCCAATAATCAAAAGTTACAAAACAAGCAATACGCCAAATTCATGAATAGTAAAACAAAGTCACTAAAACAATAAATTCGGCGAGAGAGCAGTGGCAGCCAATCGCGCCAGCGTTCACTCTCGCCTCCAGAGCCATCTGCAGCACACCAATAAAGATAAAACACAACAGTAAAGAATTTAACATAAAACATTAAAAACATCCCCCCACTGTGGGGAAAGGCACAAAGTCCAGTCCCCATCGCCATGTCCACCCTAAGTAGTCGGGCCTATTGAGGCCTCCACAGTCGCCGCTACGGAGGCCCGATGTTCCCGGCTGTTCTCACCGGGTGATGGTACTCCGGCGTCGGTAGACCCTCTCAGCAGCTTGGGGTGCCAGGAACAGTCGCCTCCTTACCGGAGGCCGCAGCTTCCAAGCCAACAGGCCGTGCTGTACGGAGCTCCACACACTGGCAATCTCGGTGAGAGATCCCAGGCTGCACAAGTGTAAAGTTCAGCGCCGCCGCCCGCTGCTGGGCGCTCCCCAGACCCGCGGCTCCACATGTTTTTCTCGGCGGTCACAGCATACTGGAGTTCCAGCGCGGCGACCCAGGCAAGGCATCGCCCGCTCCGTTCCGCGATAGCACTCTAGCGCTGCATCGCCCTCGAAGCCGAGGTTCTGGCCGGGTCCCCTCAGGAAAACGCCGCTCCAGACCCGCTGGTAGGCCGCGAGGACGGGTCGAAGTTGCTGCTCGAGGAAAGCCGCCTCTCCAACCAGGTAGGGACTTGAGAAAGCAGTTTCCCCCTTCCCCCCCACCACCCCCCACACATAAAAAGATTAGACCCCCAACTAACACTTTTAACATACTAAAAATAAAGAAAAGAAGTGAAAAAAAACGGACAGCTGCAGGACTGGCAACCGTACAGGACAGTGCCCCCTCGATGATAAAAATGTAGGTGATATGTCTGGTGTATCGTTTATTTTAAAAAAAAGGTCCACTTCTGTTTTAAATATATACTCCCTTGCAGGTCTTTTAAAATTTGAGGATTGTACCTCCAAAACGGTTTGTTCTTAGTCATTCCTTTCATTTTTAGAAGAAAAGTTATTGGGGAGTGATCTGAAATCGTATTTGTGTGGTATTTTGGGTTAGAAGCATGGGGTATTAGTTTTGCATCCACCAGGAAATAATCTATATGTGAATATGTCATTGAAATAGAACAAGTAATCCCTGCCGGTTGGATTTTCAATCCTCCAGACATCTGTTATGTTTGTGTTTTTTATATATGTGTTAAAGGTTCGCTAGTTTTGGATCTCGTAGTACCTCTCTGTTTTTGATTGGATTTTTCTAAGTAAGGGTCTAAAACACAGTTAAAGTCTCCACCGATTATGACATTCTGGTAGTTAGATTCCGCAATTATATTCAAGATTTTATTGAAAAAATGCGTGTTATCAAAGTTGGGCGCGTATATATTTACCAAGGTAATTGGGGTAGCATGGATCTCCCCGGTAACCATCAAATATCTCCCGTCCTTATCTGTTAAGGTAGTTTTGTATTTAAATGGAATGCCTTTGTGAATAATAATAGACGTTCCTCTAGATTTCGACGTGTATGACAAGTGAAAAGTTTGTCCTATCCAGTTTGCCCTCAATCTAGCTTGATCTTGAAGTTTAAGATGGGTTTCTTGTAAGAAAACAATATCTGTGTTGTATGCTTTCAGCTGAGCTAGAATCTTACCCCTTTTAATGCGTTTGTTAACACCCCTAACGTTCCAACTACAAAATTAGATTCTTCCCAGTTTATTTTGGTTATCGTCTTGCATTTTGAATAGATTTAATACCTGTGTGTCTTGCGGTGCATCCGTACCTCAGGTCTTTAGATATAGGGGGATCATTTCCCCTACAAAGTGCAATTAGTAGATTCCCTTTGCGATTGTCCTTGAATTAAAAAAAACACACGTGGCTAAATGTAGTGATAATTTAAAAAAACTAGTACAAGTGAAAATGCAGTGTCGGGCTTGTCGGCACTGTAACAAGTGACCCACCTGTAAGTGGGAGAAAACATTTTATCGACTTCCGTTGTTGATATAAAAACAAACAAATAGCTCCGCTCCCTCGATTAATCATAGCATATTGGAGCGGGACCGGTTTCAAAATCAGATGTATAGTACCCATTTACAGTATATATATCCATTTCCTCAATATTTCCGGATAAGACTATCATTTTAATCTTCTAAGTATTAAGAATATATTTTAACCTCGGAAAACATCAACTGTTGGTTGAAGGGGTTAACCTATTTCTGGTTCCTGGAACTAAGCCAGGAGCCCGTCTCTGCCCCTCACGCCCCAGTTATGAATCTACTTGAGAATTATTAAGTTAAATTATAAATGTTAATTTGTAAATTGCCCTTTCTACATTTCTGATTAGCATTCATTACTATTTCTATGTTAATATTCTATGTTAGTATTGTTAAAAATGTTAATTCTATACCATTTAGATTATTCATTAGATCTCATATACAACAGTAATTGCTAAGCCTACAGTCTGTTGTTGAGCTCTTCATTTTGGTGGTTATCTTTTTCCCGCTTCCCTTGGAACAGCGTATGTCCTTGAGTTAGCATTCCGCCGATAGGACGTCTAGACAAAGTTCCTTCTTCTGGCAGCACGCCACCATTTAGGGTGCAATAGTAAAAAGAGAGAGTTAGTCCTTCTGTTCCACGATGGTTAGAGCATATTTGTATGCCTCCTCGGGATTTGTGAACAATTTTTGCTGTTCCTTGTAGGAGATGCACATTTTAGCTGGATAGTAAACACCATATCTAACCTCCTTATGTCCTTGGAGGGCCTGCTTTGCCTTAGATAATTAATTTCGCCTTTGCATGATTTCATAGGGATAGTCCCTGAAAAATTTAAAAGTTGTTACACCATACTTCAGAGGCACTCCATATTTGATATTCCTCATAACCTCTACCACGTCAGAAATGTCCCGAAATTTCATAATATACTGTCATGTACATTCTGAGACATCCTGAGATTTTTGTTTAAATCTAGGAACTCGGTGTGCCACTTCAATTCTGGTAGGTTAGGGAGCTTAAGAGCTTCTTTAATTAAACCCGCAGCAAACTCACGAATGTTATCTCTCTCGGCTCCCTCTGGTACACCAACTAATCTTAAGTTTTGGCTTCTCGAATGAGCTTCCAGGTCCAGGCATTTTTTGTCTGAAACTTTAGCCAGCTGAGTCGCCATCCGTCGTGTAGCAAGGTCTTGTTCTGACCGCACAAGGCTCGAGAACAAAAGTGATTTTTAATACACAAAAACACAGGAAATAGAAGGAACCGATGGAGCAAATTGTTTGAAGCAATGGGGCAAACTTTTCATGGCCTTGAGAGGTTTGGCTGGCTGCCTCTTATTTCTTCGAGTGTTGTCGCTGGGCTAGTGGTCAACTGTCTGCAACACTCCCAGCAATTCAGTGTGACCCAGCCCAGCACAGTGCAGGTCAGTACAGTACCAGTACAGCCAGGGCTTTACTTGCAGAGGTGGCACTGGGGCAGACTTAATATATTTGATAACAGAGTGTTTCTGCCCCCCAGCACAATGTGTAAAGCCTATCACTGCTAATGAATGTCTTTGACTGTTTTGCAACAGTTCATTTCTCTCATTCATTTTCATGGTGTATTTGTTTCCACTTCAGCTGATGATACACTGAGCTTGCAAGCTGGTAATTCTGTGTAACTTGGCTCAGTTCCATTATTGGACTGGAAACTATGCCCGGGCAGAGCAGGGAAGAGCAGGGAATCATTAACAACTACGTTTGGATTTCTATATTTAATTCTGCTGTCCCATCTCAAGAAGCTGAAAACTTTCCTCCATTGTGACAGCACTGATAGACTCACAATTGCATCTCATAGCCAATTCCAAGCAATAGGCAGTATCAGAATAAGGTTGCTGGTTCATACCATTTTTCAGTTCAGTTCTCTGACCTCCATTACTAAAAATATGTTTAAAACGTGGTCGTTGGATAAAATCAGTATGTTCAGTTTCTATTTCTGGAGATGAATATCTAAAAATGAAAGGTAGCACTCTATACGTTGCATTAGTACATGTGTGGGCATGTGCCTGTCACCATGGACAAGAGTTTAAGTCACAGTGTTATTCTGTAGGTGTCTGCCTGAATGTGCACATGTGTAGATGTCCTTGTCTGTGATGGTTCCTGTTGAATTCTCCTAACTTTAATGTGCCTTTAACTTCTCAGTCTTCTGCCTAACATAAAGTGGATATGTTTCTTTCAGAATGGCAGCCACATGGTTCCTTGTGGTGGTCGTTGCTGGACTGTCCATGTTTCACGCAAATGAAGCCAAATCAGGTAAGAGACTCAGTCTCACTCTCGGGATTTGCCTGATATACTTTTACTGAGGAGCAGCCACAGAGCTCAACAATCCAAAGCACTTTCATTAATCCTGTCCAGAGGGAAGCATGGGGCTGGACTTCCCAATTGGCTCTCGCTTTATCTCGGAGTTGACAACCCACACCCTGCTATTTCTAACTTGTAGGTGTCAGAGGTTATGGGCAGAAGGCAGAAGAATGGGGTTAGGAGGTCAGCCATGATTGAATGGTGGAGTAGCATGATGGGCTGAATGACCTAATTCTACTCCTATTCCTTATGACCTTATGACCGTAAGTATCAGGGCTGACATTATATCATATGATATCCACAAGTATTATAGAAAACAGAATAGCTGGCTTGCGTCATGATACAGGATGATATACGCAAAATGCTGGAGTAATTCAGCAGGACAGGCAGCACCACTGGAGAGAAGGAATGGGTGGCGTTTCAGGTTGAGACCCTTCTTCAGTGATGTAGGTATGTTGCAAAACTTACCTTTAGCGGCGCTGCACTTCTCCCGCTCCCCGTGTGCGCGACTTTAGCGCCTTTCAGAGGGGGGCGGGCTTAAAGTGCCGTTTTTCCACAGACCTGGATAATCGATGAATGTCGGGTGATTTCGTTGCGGAAGAAAAATCGCTCCGACATTTCATCAATGAAGGTATTTTTAAATTACTCTAAATTATTTGTTAACTAGAGTAATTTAAAAATCACCTTCAAGAGCCGTGAGCACTGACAACCGGAAGGATTTTCCGTAGGGGAGAAAAAAAGGTAAATAGTTTATTTTTATATTAAAAGTTGGTTTTTCGGGAGGCTTTAATAATATTTTTATGTTGCGAAATGGGTTCCCAAAAAATGTATGAACAAACAGTATTTTTCCCCCCAACTTCACCGCTAACCGCAACGTTCTAATCCACCGCATTCCACTAAAACCCACTCGCTAGTTGATTTAAATGGCCATTAATTTACAGGCATAAAACACTAAATTCCTTCCATTTGGCCCAGAAATTCATGAAAATGAGATTTTAAAATTATGTTATATTGTGGATTATTGTGTGAATGTTATTTGGACACTTACGCAATTTAAAAAAAGTTTATCTTTTCTTAAGAAATGGATAGATGTTTAGATCTACTCATTGAATTTTGTAATTAGCTACAATTAGATAACTAACTAATTATATGCTTTAATTTCAGGTAATCCAAGTAAGATTGTTTAATATTTGTTTCAGAATGCTTCAATATATAATAATTGAAAATTTCATTGAGTTCTCTTAATTTTTAAGAATGTTATGGGCTTTTAACTTTTCCAGATCACAGCTTTTGAGTTAAGTCAATTGAAAGGCAATGGGAAGCAAGATGCTCATTTCCGAGTTTATGAAAATGGCCATAACTTTCTTAATACTGAAGATATGAAAGTAAATTAGGTGTCAAATTAAACTTCTTTTTATGCTTTATCTGATGGGATAAATTGCAGACTTGACTTTTAAAATCTCAAAATGTTGTAACATTGCTAAGTGATGTTGCCTGTCCCACTGAGTTACTACCACATTCAGTTTAAACCAGCATCTGGAGCTCCTTCCAATACAGGATGATATAGTCGGGTAAACAGGAAAAAAGGACATTCTGAATGACAATGAGAAACTACATAAAATCAAGCAGTAAGCAATATGCACAATTTTGCTCAATGTTGTACACAAAATAAAATTACTTGCAGCGAGTTCTTCTTCGAAGATTTAAATCACTACATCAACATGATTGAGTAGGAAAGAATTGCAGATGCTGGTTTACATAGAAGGTAGACACAAAAATGCTGGAGTAACTCAGTGAGACAGGAAGCATCTCTGGAGAGAAAGAATGGGTGATTTTCTCAGGTCTATCCAGGTCACTGGAACATTGAAACATCTGCACTACCTACAGGACCACTACGCTGCTCTGGGTGTAGGATTGTAGAGTTCACTCTGGAGGCTTGGAGCAAAATATGGCTTCAACCAATCGGAATTCATTTCCACAGGAGATCAGCACTCCCTTTGCCAACAAAATGATTGATTTATGTTACTAAGCACCTGGATATTTTCAGGCAGCACCTTGTAATCTGTCACATCAGAACGATAGCTATTTGACATTCCATATGGAAAGGAAATGACAAGGGCACTATCTATTCCTTAATCAAATCACAAAGTGCTGGAGAAGCTCAGTCCCAGCATTGACCTTTGAGCCATTCATTTGAAACTCCATGTTTTTGGTTTAACTATCTTCTGCGTCTTGTATCTGTCACCCGACCTGAGATATAAGTTTTGAGAAGTGGCCCTTGACCCCGAGTGCCTTTGTCACATTTTTTAACTTATAAAGGGAACATTAAAAACCAGAAGAACACATAAGGAACTGCAGATGCCGAAATGTTGAGCAAAACGCAAAATGCTGGAGTATCTTTGAGGCTCAGGCAGCATCTGTGGCGAGAGTGGATACACAGTCTACAGGGTTGTGGCTCTTCTGGGGTGGATAATGTCACATTTCCCCACACCCTATTTCACCTTTACATTTTTGCTCAGTCTGCACTGAATGGTGGAGTAGACTCGATGGGTTAAATGCCCTAATTCTGCACCAATGAGTTATGAACTTAAGAACTTATGAAGAAGAGTCCCGACCTGAAATGTTGCCTGGCCATTCCTTGACAGATGATGCTTGAGCTGCTGAGCTACTCCAGCACTTCGTGTTTCCTCAACTTTATAAGCCAGTTAGCCCCCTTTAGCACAAGAATACCATATACACATCACATTACTGAATTCTTTGATCAATTGTACCTCTTGACCTGTACTATGTATTTCATCTGTGTCAAAGTAAAGTCAATTCTTAATTGAAGTTGCTTGGCCTTCCTGAATTGTTGACAATTGATTTGTTTCTATTCTAGAAGTTGCAATGCGCGAACCGAAAAGTATACCTACTGCTTTAAAAGAGGCCATTGGCTCGGTGGACAGTGTGGATAAAAGAATCATGTAGGTTAATTATCTCCATAATGTTGTCATACGGGACTATTTATGAAGGGCTCTGCATAGAATGTCTGTAATTGAATAGATATCACGTTCCAAATGATGAAGATAGTTTAGTTTTGCAATTGTTCAACTAAAACCCACTAAGATACTCATTGATATGATACAGTACAATGTTGTTGGAAACTGCACTCTCGAAAAGCCTGAAGATTTTCATAGAAGGGTAGAAACTGTAAATTTGATTGGCTCTCAATTCTGTGTTAAATGGCTTTTCTACAGTCTCCTCCGTTAAAATCCACAAATAATGTTTCAAAACCTTCTGCCTTGAGAAACGGCCTCTTGGCATCTGCCCCGCCAAAACATTCAAGAATATGGGATTATTCTTTTTTTCCAAATAGCAGAATATATACAAATTATAATCTCTCCTCTGCCTAATCCCCCACTCAACCCAGGAATCAATCCAATGTTACCTCACAAGGTGAGCAAACTAATCCTTACGTAAGTAGTAGTTCATAACTCTTGTGTGATGATTCCTTTAGAAACAAGCTTTTGTTCTCTTTCTCAATTATTCCTGTAAGTGCATTTTAAATTTCTGTTACCTGCTCACAAGGCTGCCCAGATTCCACAAAATACCAATGTTTACCAGACATCCACCATTTGTAATTGTTCTTGGCTATTTTTTCTTCATAAAGTTGATAAATGTTGCATTTCCTCAGCATGTACTTCACCTTTACATTTCTGCTCTGTCCAATGCAAACTCTCTCCAACTACCAACAGCTTCCTTTCCCAAGTGCATGATATTATAAAGAAAACTGTACATTGAGTTCAATTGCCCTGTAAGTTAACCATTGGGGTGCATGTTCAATTATAGCACCTTACAGTGCAACTACGTGCTTGGGCGGCACGGTGGCCCAGCGGTAGAGTTGCTGCCTTACAGCGCCAGAGGCCCTGGTTCGATTCTGACTCTGGGAGCCGTCTGTAGGGAGTTTGTACATTCTCCCCGTGACCCCCTTGGTTTTTCATGGATACTTTGGTTTCCTCCCATACTCCAAAGACGTACAGGTTTGTAGGTTAATTTGGCTTTGGTAAAATTATAAATTGTCCCTAGTTTGTAGGATCGTATAGGGGGATCGCTGGTCGGCACAGACTCGGTGGGCCAAAGAGCCTGTTTCCGCACTGTATCGCAAAACTAAACTAACCTAAACTAGATTAAGCAAAAATAAACTAAACTAAACCAAAATAAACTAAACTAAACTCCAACTTTAGGAGCCAGCCCAATGGAAATGTTTACGTCTTGTGCCACAATTTATATTTATGAATAGAATACCTCTAAGTAATCTGACTTTATCTGCCTACAGGCATATGAAGAGGCCGCCCAGAAGATTACCAATTGCAGATGACCTACAAAACATCATCAGGCAGTCACCCATTAATTCCAGGATTGCCCGCAGGATTGTGGAGTACATGCCAGATGTGCATAAACTGTTCCAACACAATATCCATCAACGTTCACTCAAAGCATCAGGTTAGTTTAGAATCAGGTGAGGAATATCCACTGGATTCACCATATGCCAATGACCCAATCATGGTCAGGAAGTGACTGTGACAACACTTAGACTTTCTTGTGTAGGAAGAAACTGCTGATGCTGGTTGACACCAAAGGTAGACACAAAATGCTGGAGTAATTCAGTGGGTCAAGCAGCATCTCTGGAGAAAAAGAATGGGTGCCGTTCCGGGTTGAGACCCTTCCTCTGTCTTACTTAGATGGGTTGGCTCTGTGCAAATTTTATTTAGAGTAACAGCACAGAAAAAGGCCCTTCAACCCACTGAGTCCACGACGACTATCGGTCAGCCATTTCGAAGCTTCCATGTACCTGTCTAACTACTTCTTAAAAAATGGAATAGTCCCAGCCTCAACTACCTCCTCTGTCAGCTTGTTCCATACACCCACCACCCTTTGTGTGAAAAAGTTACCCCTCAGATTCCTATTAAATCTTTTCCCCTTCACTTTGAACCTATGTCTCTGATCCTCGATTCTTCTTGTCTGGTCAAGAGATTCTGTACATCTACCCAATCTATTCCTCCCATGATTTTATACACCTCTATAAAATCACCTCTTTAAAACAAGACTCGACCCAAACACAGAATTTATTATTTTCGGAGCAATGGAAGCCTGTTCTGAGCTAACGTCATTTCAAAGATGTTTCCTCAACTATGGTTTGATAACGGCAAAAAAACGTATACTTAAATTCTGGAAAAACGCACATATCCCAACGTTTAAAATGTGGATTACAAATATGTCGGAAATATTACATCTCGAAGAAATGAGACTTGTGCTAGCAGGAAAACCAGAACAATTCTTTAAGATATGGTCTTCTTTCATTGATTTATTACAAGTGTAATATGGTGCAGCACAACCCTGGAAAGTAACCGCTTTAGAACTAGGTGAGGGGTGTGTAACGTTACGAATTAGGCACATTCCCTTTCTTTTCTGTTTAGTTCTATCTTTTTTGCATTTTCGTCTTATTTCCTTTCAGTTCATTAAGGTCCTTTTATTTTCGGGGCCCTTTTTTAAAACTTTTTTTTCCACTTCTAAGGACGCAGTCTATTTATCCAATTATCAATCATTAACCGTTAATTATTGTGCCCTACACATCACTACTATCATCGAGCTTCTCTTTTTTCTTTATTTCATTTCTATCAAAACAAAGTTGGACATGCACCCCTCATCCTCCTGCACTCCAAGGAATGGAGACACAGCCTATTCAACCTCTCCCTACAGCTCAGACCTAGTCCTGGCTACATCCTCGTAAATCTTCTTTGAACCCTTTCAAGCTTGATAATATTTTTCCTATAACGTGGTGCCCAGAACTGAACACAATACTAAATGCGGTCTCAACAACGTCTTATACAACTGCAACATGACCTCCCAATTTATACAAATGCAACATGACCTCTGCAGTTCATTCGTCAAGCATATTCATTGCATCATTCCACCTTATGTTCTTTTCATGAAGCTGTGGCTCAGGTGTTAAAATCTCCCAGCTCTCACAATGTGAATGATTAGAACGATTTGCTGATCACCCCTACCCCCAAATGTCCACTTCCTTATCGGTGTTAAATATCCTCCCTGGGTGAAAGTAGTCTCCGTTGTTTTGCTTTGTTTTCTGGATTTTTTTACAATGGCTCTAAATGATAAAAGCAACAGTGTTAAATGATTCAAGGAATGTGTAGCTGAATATGATGATTTTACTCCTCAGAACCCTTGGATAGAGAAACTGGAATGCGGCAGATAAAGAAGAGAATAAAATCTAGATCAAGATGATCATATGAGATGTCAGTGTATATCTCAGCCTTGGGAAAAGAGCATAACCTGTTGATTATTTTACTGAGAACTTGCATATTATGGTTTTCCTTTTTATTTCCTTTTTATTTCCTGGTGTAAGCAAAAATATTTTTCTGGGAGAATTTAGACAAAGCAGTCAGAGTGAGACAACTCATGAAAGGTAGAGTATTCAAACTTAATTGCAAAGGCAACCTGCATGCACTCACATCTTGCATGATGTACCACCCATGAAGTTATCAGTTTCAGTCAGACTTTTGCTGTTTGTTCTCCAAATTCTGAACTTGGTCCTAGAGTCTTTCTGCAATCTCAGATGTTGGTTAGGAGGTAAATCACTGTTTCCAAGACCCATCACCCTCCAATTCCTTCTGTTCTCTTCCAATGACACGTTGATTGGCCAAAATAACTCCATCCCATTCTGGCAACCTTCATCCTGTTGCAGCTGGACTATTGGTTGCCATAGTATTACCTCCATTTTCCACTTGACCATTCTAGTTATTGATATTCAAAGGAAAACAACAAAATGTTGGAGTAACTCAGCAGATCAGGCAGCATCTCTGGAGAACATGGATGGATGACGTTTCGGATTGGAAAGAGTCCTTGTTTCTATATTCATACATTAATTCCCCACGTTGGCTGCATGACCAAGTCTCATCACTTGGATACTTCGCTGTTTTAATTTGGGCCTCTTGATTAATCTGACCCTTTTGATTAACCTCCATTTACTAAAGTACCACCTCGTTCTGTGAAAGCTGTTGGCTACAGGTGTCCAAATGATTTCTCTGGGGTAGATCCTTCATTGACTCTGATGTCCTTTTTCCATTGACATCTGTACTTTGCAATGTGATTTGCAATCTCATTTGGTCATAAATACCCAATTTGAGTTGATTGTTAATATGCTTAAGGGTTTATATTAATAGGTGGATGGGTAAAATTGCAAAATGCATTCTATTCATATTAAAAATGAGTGATTGTAGAGAATAAATTTTAAATCCAATAACTTGTCAGGAGTGTGACGTTTATTTCAAAAGCTGGGTTGTATGAAATTTGCAATCATGATGATATGAATTTTGAAATAAAATAAAATTAGCTCACTTTTTGTTTCCTTTCTATTTTTACGGACGGAAATTCATGATAATGATTTATTTAAATCTATCAATATAAAAAATGTATGAAGGGAACTAGCAAGCCAAACCAAACCATTGTGATGCCTTGTAGGTTTTAACATACTCCCTACTGTGTTGGGTTTATTGGAGAGAGATCAAATCCAAATTAATGATCATTCACAGAGTGTGGCATCAAGCATATATGTCCTTATAACTTTGAGGTAAATGGAAATCACAGGGAAAACTCTCCATCAGCTAACGTCAAAGAATGCTAACACAAAGAATGAGTGCTGTGCTGTTTGGTGGGCGGTCACCTTAGCCTCTGTAAAACACATTGGAAATTCCTCAGAGTAGTGCCCGAAATCCAACATCTACAGTTGTCCCATCAATAAAGGTTGGGGTGATTATATTCACTGAAGCACAGTCCAGTTACATTCACAACATTCACAACATTCACAACTGAATAATATGCTGTTCTCCCATTAGGAGGTAATGACCATAATATGATAAGTTTTAATCTACAATTTGAAAGGGAGAAGGGTAAATCGGAGGTGTTAGTAATGCAGTTGAACAAAGGGGACTATGGAGCCATGAGGGAGGAACTGGCCAAAGTTGACTGGAAAGATACTCTAGCACGGATGACAGTTTAACAACAATGGCAGGTATTTCTGGGAATAATACAGAAGGTGCAGGATCAGTTCATTCCAAAGAGAAAGAAAGATTCCAACAAGAGTAAGGGGTGACCGTGGCTGACAAGGGAAGTCAGGGATAGTATAAAAATAAAAGAGAAGTACAACATAGCAAAGATGAGCGGGAAGCCAGAGGATTGAGTAACATTTAAAGAGCAACAGAAGATAATTAAAAAGGCAATACGGGGAGAAAAGACGAGGTATGAAGGAAAGCTAGCCAAGAATATAAATGAGGATAGTAAAAGCTTCTTTAGGTATGTGAAGAGGAAAACATTAGTTAACACCTAAGGGACCCATAAAGACTGAAAAAGGTGAATTTATTATATGGAACAAGGAAATGGCAGATGAGTGGAACAGGTACTTTGGATCCATCTTCACTAAGGAGGACACAAACAATCTTCCAGATGTACTAGTGGCCAGAGGAACTGAAGGGAATCCACATTAGGCATGAATGCTGTTGGGTAGACTGATGGGACAGAAGGCTGATAAATCCCCAGGGCCTGATGGTCTGCATCCCAGGGTACTTAAGGAAGTTTTTTTAGAAATCATGGACGCATTGGTGATCATTTTCCAATGATCTATAGATTCAGGATCAGTTCCTGTGATTGGCGGATAGGTAATGTTATCCCACTTTTTAAGAAAGGTGGGAGAGAGAAACAGGGAATTATAGACCAGTTATCCTGACTTTGGTGGCGGGGAAGATGCTGGGGTCAATCAAAAAGATGAAATAGCAGCACATTTGGATAGCAGTAACAGGATTGGTCCGAGTCAGCATGGATTTACGAAGGAGAAATTGTGCTTGACTAATATTCTGGAATTTTTGAGGTTGTAACTGGGAAACAGGACAAGAGAATGCCAGTGGATGTAGTGTACCTGGACTTTCAGAAAGCATTTGATAAGGTCCCACATAGGTGATTAGTGGGCAAAATTAGGGCACGTGGTATTGGGGGTAGACTGCTGACATGGATAGAAAATTGGTTGGCAGACATGAAACAAAGAGTACAGATTAACGGGTCCCTTTCAGAATGGCAGGCAGTGTACCGCAAGTCTTGGTGCTGGGACCGCAGCTGCTGACAATATGCATCAATGATTTAGATGAAGGGATTCAAAGTAACATTAGCAAATTTGCAGATGACACAAAGCTGGGTGGCAATGTGAACTGTGAGGAGGATGCTATGAGAATGCAGGGTGACTTGGACAGGTTGGGTGAGTGGGCAGATGCATGGCAGATGCATTTTAATGTGGATAAATGTGAGGTTATCCACTTTGGTAGCAAAAACAGGAAGGCAGATTATTATCTAATTGTGTCAAGTTGAGAACAGGGGAAATACAACTGGATCTGGGGGTCCTTGTTCATCAGTCAATGAAAGTATGCATGCAGGTACAGCAGGTAATGAAGAAAGCGAATGGCATGTTGGCCTTCATAACAAGAGGAGTTGAGTATAGGAGCAAAGAGGTCCTGCTGCAGTTGTACAGGTCCCTAGTAAGACCACACCTAGACTACTGTGCGCAGTTTTGGTCTCATAATTTTAGGAAGGACATTCTTGCTATTGAGGGAGTGCAGTGTGGGTTCACAAGGTTAATTCCCAGGATGAGGGGACTGTCATATGCTAAGAGAATGGAACGGCTGGGCTTGTATACTCTGGAATTTAGAAGGATGAGAGGGGATCTTATTGAAACATATAAAATTATTAAGGGTTTCGACACGCTAGAGGCAGGAAACATGATCCAAGGGCCACAGTTTAAGGTAAGGGGTAAGCCATTTAGAACAGAGATGAGTAAGCACTTTTTCACACTGAGAATTGTGAGTCTGTGGAATTCTCTGCCTCAGGTACCTCAGGTGGTGGAGGCCGGTTCTCTGGATACTTTCAAGCAGGGCTGCCAACTCTCACGCTTTGAGCGTGATAATCACGCATTTTGACAAATTCTCACATCCTCACGCTGATCAGAAATGTCTCACGCTCTGTGGTGAGAAATTCTGTGATCACCGAAAATGTAAAAACTTAGATAAACTGCATGGTCCACGGGTGTTGGAGAGCCGGGGCTGAGGGAGGGATGGGAGCACAAGCAGCAGCGGAGACAGATGCGCACGGGGATCCGTGGCTAGCGAGCGTTTGCTGGGCTGGTTAGTGTTTGCGGAGCTGGCGAGTGTTTGCCGGGGACAGATGCCGGGAACGGGGCTGGCGAGTGTTTGCCGGGGACAGATGCCGGGAACGGGGCTGGCGAGTGTTTGCCGGGATGGTGAGTGTTTGCCGGGCTGGCGAGTCACTTGCTGCAGCGTCGGCCATGGAGCAGCTTCAGTGTAAGTCTGTCCCGGGCCATAGGAAGCGTTGCGCCGCTGCCATGAGAGTCTCTGTGTTGAATGGACAGAGACTCTCAAAGGGAGGCGGAGAGAGAGTGAGAGGAAGGAGACAGGGAGACAGGTGGGAGAGAAAAGTGGGGGTGAGAGGAGAGAGAGGGGAGAGACAGAGAGGGAGAGAATGGGGAGAAAAAAGAGTGAGGGGGGGAGAGAGAGGGGAAAGAGGTACAGGTAGGGAGAGAGGGGGGAGGGTGAGGTGGGAGGGCAGGGGGAGAGAGAGAGGGTGAGGGAAGAAAGAGGGAAGAGAGAGAGGGGGAAGAGAGGGAGTGGAGAGGATATGAAAGAATGGGAGAGGGGGGGGAAGAGTCAGGGGTGGTAAAAGAGAGAGGGGAAGGAGAGAGGGGGAAAGAGAGAAACGGGGAAAGAGAGAGAGAGATAGGGGGCAAAGAGAAAGAGGAGATAGAGACAGGAGAAAGAGAGAGGGGAGAGAGAGCAAGGGGGGGAGTGAGGTGGGAGGGAGAAATGAGGGAGAGAGATGGGAGAGAGGGGGAGAGGGAGGAGGAGAGAGCGAGGGGAGAGAGAGAGGGAGAGAGAGAGAGAGAGGGAGAGAGATGGGAGAGAGTGTGTGGAGAGGGAGTGTGAGGGAGAGAGAGAGGGGGAGAGATGGGGAGATAGAGAGGGAGGGAGAAAGAGAGAGAGGGGGGAGAGAGAGAAGAAAGAGAGTGGCAGAGAGAGAGAGAGGGAGGGAGAGGGGGAGAGAGAGAGGAGAGCAGATGAGAGGGGGGAAGAGTGAGGTGGGAGGGAGAGAGTGGGAGAGAGATGGGAGAGAGAGGGAGAGAGAGTGGGGGGGAGAGAAGAGAGAGGGAAGAGGAGAGAAAGAGGGGGAGACGGGAGAGAGAGGGGGGTGAGAGGAGATAGAGGGAGAGACAGAGAGGGGGAGAAAGGAGTAGAGCGAGAAAGGGGGAGATAGAGAGGTGGAGAGAGATAGGGGAGAGGGAGAGAGAGGGGGAGAGAGGGGGAGAGAGGGGGATGGAGAGGCAGTGCTGCCAACTCCCCTGCATTGTCGTGAGAAATTCTGTGATCAACGAAATGGGCCATGGATGTTGGAAGCAGAAGCAGCAGAAGAGGACGGGGAGCGGGGCTGGCGAGTATTTGCCGGGCTGGCGAGTCGCTCACTGCAGCTCCGGCCATGGAGAAGCCTCAGTGCAAGGCATCGGAAGCGTTGCGCCGCTGCCCTGAGAGTCTCTGTCCCAAATTCGCCCAGGTGACCGGTATGGATCAGGCTGCGGCTCAGTGCATCCTGGAGGACAACCAGTGGCTGCTGGAAGTAAGTACCAAGCACTGGGTAGAAACGGTGGAAGATAGTGGACTTCAAACGGGGGTGGTTGGAGAAAGAATCCTGCGTGCCTGCTCAATTTTCACTTACTGTAACTGCAGGAAAAATGTTCCCGATGTTGGGGGAGTTCAGAACCAGGGGTCACAGTTTAAGAATAAAGGGGGGACCAGTTAGGACTGAGATGAGGACAAACTTTCTTCACGCAGAGAGTTGTGAATCTGTGGAATTCTCTGCCACAGAAGGCAGTGCAGACCAATTCACTGGATGTTTTCAAGAATGACTTACATTTGGTTCTAACGAAATCAAGGGATATGGGGAAAAAGCAGGAAAGAGGTACTGATTTTATATGAATAGCCATGACCATATTGAATGGCAGTGTTGGCTCAAAGGGCCAATGGCCTATTCCTGCACCTATTTTCTATGTTTCTATGCTTGAGTGTATGGCAATAAAACTCGATCACTTGATTTTGAAGCATTTATGCATGGTGGAGGTATAATGTAGTCATAGAGTGATACAGTGTGAAAACAGGCCCTTCGGCGCAACTTGCCCACACCCGCCAACATGTCCCAGCTACGCTACCTGCTTTTGGTCCATACCCACAAACCTGTCCTATCCATGTAACAGTCTAACTGTTTCTTAAATGTTGGTATGTTCCCTTCCTCAACTACCTCCTCTGGCAGCTTGTTCCTTGTGGATAAAGTTACCCCTTAAAAAGTTACCTCTTAAAAATACTTCATACAAAAAAACATTGAAATCATACTACTATGGTGGATGGGATAAGTGTAATATTAAATGACATGCAAGGTGTCAGGCTGTCTGTCACAACATACAGCCCTGATAACCCATTATTTCCTTCAGTTAAATATTGGGAAGGTAGCACTATTGTCATTTGCCACTCAATTATTATGTTTGTTTACCTCACTGACTCCCCCCCCCCCCCCCCCCCCCCCCGCAATTCCTTTGACAGGTTGAATAGAAATGTCCCCAATATCGTTGTTTTATTAATTGAACATGTAGATTAACACCCTCAAGGAGCGCAATTGGATGGAAACTGATTCAGATGCGATATTTAGGAGCTTGTTCAAAGAAAGGGCATGTTTTAAAGGAGTGACAGAGATACTTGCAGGGGAATGTGTGAGGAGATTATTATTTGTCTATAGTTTTAGCTTGAACCAGAACATCTGAAGATTCAAAGTTTAATATATTAATTGTGCTGATACTGACCCCAACCAACCACGTAATGAATATCATCCATTCTGGAGGTTTTACTTTTATGATGCCATTTAAACTTCACTTGGATTTCAATCACTTCAATGTTAAAGTTATTGGGAATGGGGAGCATTGGAACAAAAATTTGCCCTTGATACATATTAACTGTAATGTAATAATGTATGCATGTTGGTAGGTGGAATAAAAAAATTGTTTTTTTATCATTATTGTGTTATAAATACCACAGAAAATATGATGTACTCTCAAGATCACAGTTAATAGAATAATATTGCTTAAATATATAGTTATTGGACTTTGCATTTTGGAAAAGTCCTAGCTGAGAGGAAGACAGCAAAATACGGAAAATATTGGGGGTGAAAATGACTTCAGGACAGTTTGTTACAAAAATGAAAGAAATTGTATCAGAATACTTATACAGCTGAGTGAGTTTAATTTTATGGATGGGAATTGTGCTCAACCAATTGATGACTTATTTGACAAAGTAACTGGCATGTTAGAGAGAGTTAGATAGAGCTCTAGAGGCTAGTGGAATCAAGGGATATGGGGAGAAGGCAGGCACGGGTTATTGATAGGGGACGATCAGCCATGATCACAATGAATGGCGGTGCTGCTCGAAGGGCCGAATGGCCTCCTCCTGCACCTATTTTCTACGTATCTATGTTAGATAACAAGGAAGCCAATAAATGTAGCACATTTTTTTTATCCATAGTTTGGTCTGTGAAGTGCCCCATAAAGGATTACTGCATTAGATAAGCACCTGTGGACTTGAACGTAATAGGTTAAGTCCAGCATGTCAGATATGGGGCTTTATGTGTGGGCCAGATATATTGTCAATGCAAAGGGGCTAGGAGCAAGGCCCAGTTTGCATCCAGAATCAAGGTCTGGAATAATACGACTTCCGGGTTGAACATGGGTTAAACAGCTGTGTGTGAGCGTGGCTCCCGATTACTGCTCAAGTCTACTCGTTTATCTTTGCTATATTTTTGAGATAACCCGCCTTTAAACGCTATGAAGGACTCAAGGCAGTATTAAGCATCTGAAACTGTAAGTAAAATGAGCCGTCGAACTAAAACCGGGGCAAAAGACAGTGAAATCTCAAGCAAGAGTGCTGCAGCTTTGGCACCGCTCCCGGAAGCTGGCCTTGAACTACCAGAGGATTTGGAGAGGCTTCGTTCAGCACTCCTTGCTGATATGACACAAGCAATTAACTCTGTCCTAAAAAGAGAACTTGAAGTGGCTTTGTCACCGGTGTACACCAGTCTGGAGCTAGTTAAATCCTATTATGAATTGCATGATGAACGCATTCGCGAGGTTGAAGATGGCCTGAATGACCACAGTGACAGACTGGCGAGTGCCGAAACTGCTATAGCTGCTTTACAGAGTGAAAACACACTCCAGAAAATGAAGTTAGATGACCTCGAGAACCGGTCGCGGCGATCCAACCTAAGAGTGGTCGGGATTCCTGAAAAGATGGAAGGCTCGGACCCTGTTAAATTTATAACTGAGTTTTTTGAAGAAGTGCTGGGGGCGGATTTCTTCCCAAGACCTCTTATGCTTTCGCATGCCCACCGAATTGGACCTACACCAACAGACGTCCTGAATATCAAGCCATCTAAGCCAAGATTGTTCCTGGTTCTCTTTCATTACTTCCAGGATAAATATCGTATCATCACCAAATGGAGGCAGGAGCTGTTCTTCCGAGGGCACCGGGTGTTTTTCTATGAGGACTTCAGCGTGGAGCTGGGGAGAAAACGTGCAACTTTTAGGGAAATAAAATCCCCGCTTTACAATAAAGGGGTTCGGTTTGGTCTCCAGTATCCTGCCCGGCTCCAGGTCACTCATGAAGGTAAAATGTACTATTTCAATACACCAGAGACTGCCAAAAAGTGTTACTACTCGCGCTGGGGAGGTGACAGCCGTGAAGAACAATGACCTTTAAGGATATCCATGGCATTGGCACGGCCTCCTGCGGCAGAGATCTTTGGAAGATTTGTTTATTCTTCAGTTAAATTTGTGAATTTGACTGAGCTGAACTGCAATGCTACATATTTGGGGTAGTGAGTCGAGGACTTTTAGCCAACAAAATGTAAATGTCTATGATTACTCTTTGGGATACAATTTTCACTTCCTTCTTTCTCATAATGCTTTGCTGGTCTGGGGTTATCTTTAGCCTATATATCTTAAAAGTAGAATAAATGACTGTACAACTTTTAAAGAAGGGAGCCACCCTAAATTGGATCAAAAATTTTAGTTAGGGAACACTTCGGAAGTTTTTTTGTTTTGTAATGCCTGCGATCATCCTCAGTCGGGGAATAAGATCTAGCTTTTTGGGGGTTAATTTTTGTTGTTGTTGTTATTATAAGGGGATGAGGGAAAGGTTTTGGGGTAATGGCAGCTTATTCTTTGATTGTTACAAATGCACTCGGCTTTCTTTTTTTTTGTTGCTTTTTTTCTCTTCTCTTTTTGTTTTTCTCTTCCCCCCCATTGTGGGCTCTCACATGCAGCCTTCGCATGGTTCTGGATGGCAGTCGCTGTATGTATTTTTTGAATCATATTTTGAAATATGGCTAATGGTGATATTGATGGAGGCAATCCTGTGAGGTTTATATCTTGGAATGTAAAGGGGCTTAATGGTACCAGTTAAAAGAGCTAAAGTTTTTTCTCACCCAAAACAACTAAAAACAGATATACTACTTTTACAAGATATTCACTTAAGACTGCAAGATCATAACAGACTGCGTAAAACGTGGGTTAGTCAGATTTTTCACTCCAGATTTAATAGTAGGTCCAGGGGTGTGGCAATATTAATCAACAAAAGAATACAGTTTACACCGTCTGACGTAGTCAGTGACCCTAATGGTCGGTTTATTATAGTTTCCAGGTGTCTTTTTCAAAAACCTGTCGTGTTAGTGAATGTTTATGCCCCTAATTGGGATGATGTTCACTTTGCAAATAAGGTTCTGTCATTAATACCCAATCTGAACACGCACCAGCTAATTTTTTCGGGAGACCTGAACTGTGCTATTAATCCACTGCTTGATAGATCTAGTTCCAAGGGGACACCTTCTGGTATGGCAAAGACCTTCTCACTGTTTATGCAACAAAATGGTTACGTGGACCCCTGGAGATTTCTGAACCCAACTGCTAGACAATTCTCTTTTTTTTCTCATGTTCACAATTCTTTTTCCAGAATAGACTATTTTTTTATAGACAGCCCCTTCATTCCTAGGGTTAAGAAAATTGAATATACTGCTATAGTAATATCAGATCACTCACCTGTGATACTGGACCTAGGCTTTCCTTTAAATATTAAAGAACGACCTCTTTGGAAACTCAACCCCCTTTTGCTTTCCAATGAAAAATGTTGCAGTTTTGTGTCGGCTAACATAGACACATTCCTTGAAATTAATAAAACTGAGTCCGTATCCTGCTCTTTAATTTGGGAAACTTTAAAAGCCTACTTAAGAGGTCAAATCATATCTTATACTTCATACGTCAATAAAGAACATAAGAAGGAAATGGAAACCCTGTTAAAATCCATCTTGACCCTGGATAGGCAATATTTTGAAGCACCCACCACCCAATTATACAAAAGCCGGGCTGATTTACAAATGAAATTCAATCTTTTATCTACTAATCAAACAGAACAACTAATTCTCCGGACTCGTGGTCTTTATTTTGAATATGGTGATAAGGCGAGCCGGCTTATGGCTCAACAGCTGAAACGTCAATCCGCGTCATGGCTTATTCCTCAGATAAGAGACATACACCAAGACATAACAAGCAATCCAAAAGAAATAAACAATACTTTCACAGCCTTTTATTCTTCTCTTTACACCTCAGAATTCCCCTTGGATACTATGAATATGGAAACTTTCTTAGACGATTTGGAAATACCCACTCTGGAATTAGAAGACGCAGAAAATCTAGACCAACCCCTTGGGGAGGAAGAGATTAATAATGCCATTATGGCGATGCAGAGTGGTAAAACCCCTGGCCCTGACGGCTACCCATTAGAATTTTATAAGAAATTTAAGGATAAGCTCACACCTGTTCTTTTAGAAATGTTTGAAGAATCTTTGGAAAAAGGTTCATTACCCCCCACTCTTTCACAGGCTTCTATTTCACTTCTTCTTAAAAAAAGACAAGGATTCGACTCAATGTGGATCATATCGCCCCCATCTCACTTTTGGATGTAGATGTAAAAATTTTGGCGAAGGCGCTGGCTTGCCGTTTAGAATGCCAACTTCACAAAATAATCTCAGAAGATCAAACAGGTTTCATTAAAAATCGTCATTCCTTTTCTAATATCCGCCGTTTGGCCAGCGTGGTCTATTTGCCCAGTGCTTCTCCGCGCCCAGAGGCTGTTATCTCTTTGGACGCGGAAAAGGCATTCGATCGAGTGGAGTGGCCATATTTGTTCAGAGTTTTGGAGAGATTTGGATTTGGCAAAATATTTGTAGCCTGGGTTAAGCTATTATATCATTCACCCTTAGCATGTGTACAGACCAATAATTTGCGATCTGATTATTTTCAATTAACACGTGGCACTCGTCAAGGCTGCCCATTGTCTCCGCTTCTTTTTGCGATTGCAATTGAGCCTCTCTCTATTACACTTAGGTCAACTACATTATTCCAGGGCATTAGGAGAGGAAACAGGGAACATCGTGTGTCTCTATATGCTGATGACCTCCTTCTTTATGTGAGCGACCCTATAGCCAGTAGCCCTGCAATCGTGTCCTTGTTGGATCAGTTTGGGACTTTTTCCGGCTATAAACTAAACCTCCAAAAATGCAAATGCTTTCCCATCAACTTAGCTCTACAGATCAAACAGGAAACCCTGCCCTTTCCCATATCTCAAAAAGGGTTTGTATATTTAGGAATACACATCACCCGCTTTTTCACATCCCTGTTTGCAGCTAACTACATGCCTCAAGTTAGCCAAATGAAGGCTGACTTTGAGAGATGGCGTAGTCTGCCATTCACTATGGCTGGGAGAGTGCAGTCAGTGAAGATGACTGTACTTCCCAGATTTCTTTACTTGTTCCAATGTTTGTCTGTTTTCCTACCCAAGTCATTTTTTAACTTAGTTAACCAATCTATAACCTCCTTTATATGGGGTGACAAGGTTCCAAGGGTCAATAAGTGCACTCTCCAAAGAGGTCATGAAGTAGGTGGACTGGGCCTTCCTAGCTTTATTAATTATTATTGGGCATCCAATATCCAAAAGATATTATTCTGGCTCCACCAACCAGATACCAACTGGTGTCTGCTTGAATCACAATCCTGTTACTCCTCGTCTCTCCCAGCTTTAGTATATTCTTCCCTGCCATTGAAACCCTCTAGATTTACATCCAACCCTGTCGTACTATCAACCATCAAAATTTTTAACCAATTTCATTGCCATTATAAGCTTACATCAGCTTCAGTTCTGGGTCCCATTCACAGTAACCATTTATTCCCCCCTCTACACTTGACTCAACCTTTCGACAGTGGGGTTTGAATGGTCTTATGTCCATTAAGGATTTATACACTAACAACATAGTTGATAGTTTCGACTACCTACACAAAAAACATGGCCTCCCACATAATCATTTCTTTAAATATCTTCAGGTTCGCCACTTTGTCATGAAACAACTTCCTTATTTTCCTGATCTCCCTCCTGTCACAATGTTGGATAAACTCACTCTTACCTTTGCAAATAAAGGACTGATCTCTGCAGTATATTCTCGATTGATGTATTTAGGAGGTCAAAACCTGAACAAAGACTTCCGGTGGCGTCAATGGTGGGCTGAGAGACGCTGTTGTTTCGCTCTGCTCCCGAAGACTGTTTTAATGAGCTAAAATTTAAGTTGGAAGACGGAGGAGTTATAAAAATAACTACCGGAGCTGTTATTTAATTGTGTGTTATCAGAATTCCTGCTGATAACAGAGAATAACGGCAGTTTTAAATGAAAAAGACTAAAACTCGCCAGAAGCCTTCGAAAGCTGCTACAAGACCTGCACAAACTGATCTGAAAAAACCTGGAAAGACTCCTCAATCCCCGCAAGCATCAGCTGGAAGTTCAGAAGAAGAAACTGACTTTCAAAACCCTTCTACAGAAATGACTTCAATGGAGGAACAACTGGTAAAGTCAGTAACAGCTTTAGTCACTGAAAACATCTCTAAAGTGATACGAGAGGGGAATGTCGCACTGGAAAAAAAGCCTTTCCAAAAGCCTCTCCGAAAAAATAAACAAGGTAATGATAAGCTGATGGGGAAAATTGACGACTTAGCCAAACGTGTGGTCGAGATTGAGGAGGGCTTAAACAATAAAATTAAGCGGGTTGATAAGAACTGTAATAAAAAGCTGGGCACGATGTCAAAGTCCACTGAAGCGGCTATAGAAGGAATGGATAATTCGTTAACTGAGATGGCTAAGGAGATAAAGAGACTAAAAAAGGAACAAGAAAGTACTGGGAGGGAGCTTGCTAAAATGAAATATAAATGTATGGACCTGGAAGCAAGATCGAGGAGGCAAAACTTGAGGATAGTAGGCGTAAAAGAAGGAAAGGAGAGTGGACAGAACTTTCAGGAGTTTGCTGGCAACTTACTCAAACAAGTACTTAAGCTGCCTGAAGCCCCGAGAATAGATACGGTTCACCGGGTCCGACGTAAGGCTCAAGCAAGCTCAAATGCTCCCCCAAGACAGATTATCCTGAAATTCTATGATATTTCAACCCTGGAAGGAATTATGAAAAAGATCCCATATGGAGTGAATTTGATGTTTGGAGAAGACAAACTAAGATTCTTCCGTGATTTTCCAGCTGAAGTCATGGAAAAGAGGGACAAGTTTACAAACACGAGAAGGCTACTGAAGGAGGTCGAGGGAGTAAGATATGGGATAGTATATCCCGCAAAATTGAGAATTACTGATAACTCTGTCGAAAGTGCATTCACGGATCCAGAAGAGGCATTTAAATATGCACAAAGTATCACACAGGATGCCTACTGATAATTAGGAGTTGGTCTCCTACAATAACACAGAAGAATTGTGTTTCCCTTTTTTTTTAACATACAAAAAAGACTGCTCTGGTTCATCATGGCGAATTTTCATCGAGGCGCTGACTAGACATCTTATCTTTGGAATGTTAATTCAAGGTCGGATTTTAAGTCTCACTTCAGCAAAGGATTGGAAAAGAAAAAAACTGGCGGGGAAAATAACTTGAGAATATGGAAAAATATTATCAGTGGACTTGCAGATAGAAACTTATGACTGAAGAAACACACAATTATATACTAACATAAAATATAATGAATAAAATTGAGTAATATTAAGACATAGCATAATAATGGCTGTTGTTTATTTCATGATGTTAATTACTTGCTAAATATAAGAATAACGAGTTAAATATGATTATAAGTATTAACATACTAATAAATTTTATGGATATAGTAGATTTAGTTTAAATTGCGAACAAAGTGGAGGGGAGGAGACTCAGATACTTGGAAGTTATCCAAGGGTACTTGGAAGTTATCCGGGCTTTTGTGTCGGACAACAGCGGGCTCCAAGGTTAACCCCTTGGGGCCCGCTGTTGTCTGATACAAATGTTTGAGCCTTAATTGTAATAGATCTTGGCATATCGATAGATGTGGATATATAATTAACATAATCACTGTTATATCTAAGTATATAATTAACGTTGGAAACTCTCTCTTATTTTGTTTTTTCTCTTTGAAGATACATTTCTAATCTATCTATCGAAGTGTGTTTTATTTTATATATATATTTTTTAACTTTGTATTGCTCTCTCTTCCAAATAATAATAATTGGTCAAGGGGGCAGAGCAAAACATATAGAAACATCTATGGAAGTCGATAAGAATTTTTCTACCACCTGTTGGTGGTTTGTTTTTAGTTATAATATCTTTATTTTTGGATATTATAATTTCACTTTTTGTTTGTTAATTATCTTTTCACGATTCTACACTTTCTGGTCTTTTTCAAGGTCTATTCTGAAGGGGAGATGACAACAAAATCTAATAGCTGGGGATGATCATCCCTCACCTAGAGTAATGAGGTTCTTGTTTGCACCATGTGAAGTAAAGGTATTAACATGATCCATAATGCAAGATGATAAACAAAAGAAAACTGGAGGAATCACGTTCTGCAGTTGGAATATAAGGGGCGCTAATGAACCAATTAAAAGGAGTAAGATCTTTGCCCAATTAAAAGCTTTAAATAGTGATGTCATTTTCTTACAAGAGATGCACCTGAAATATCAAACACAGATAAGATTGAAGGCAAATTGGATCGGGCAAACATACTACTCTTCATTTACTTCTAAATCTAGAGGCACGGCCATTATCATTCGTAAAGGTATACCATTTAAATTAAAGAATACCATAGCAGATAAAGAGGGGAGGTACGTCATAGTCACGGGAGAAATGTATTCTACTCCACTTACTTTGATAAATATTTATGCTCCTAATTTTGACAACCCTCAATTTTTTAGTAAAATTCTGGATACAATTTACAACAGCCAGAACATAACTATCAAAATGTGGAAATAGGGGGAGATTTGAATTGTGTTTTAGATCCATATTTGGATAAATCTACAAAACAAAAAAGGATTAACATAAAATCTAAAACAAGTGAACTCCTAAATACATACATGAAAAATACCAATATGACAGATGTATGGAGGATCGCTAACCCAGTAGGTAGAGAATATTCAATGGCTTTTATGGCAAAAACAACGCTCTTACATTGTTAACTTTGAATATGTCACACAAAATGGTGCCATAAATATGGTCTTGTTTACTGTTTCGGTGTAATGTACTATTCCTACACTCATACACTTAAGTGTGATTATGCCTATGAATATTAAGAATTTATTGAATCTTTCCATAATGGAATTTTACTGCACCTAGGTACATGCAACAATAAAGTACTATTGAACCATTGATTGATTGAATTGATTGAAAAATACAGCATGGAATTCACATCAACCATCTGCACTAGTTCAACACTATCGCAATTTTTCATCCACTCCCTACACAGTGGCAACAATTTACAGAAGCCAATTTACTTACAACCCTGTACATCTTTGGGATGTGGGAGGAAAACTAGCCAGATCCCACAGGGAGATAGGGAGAAACGTGCAAACTACATGCAGAGAGCACCTGAGGTCAGAATCAAACCTGGATCTTTGGTGCTGAGAGACAGCAGCTCCACCAGCTGCACCATTGTGCTGGCCCTGAAATTCTCATTCCCTGACCTGGAATAGAACACAGGCCACAACCTCTGAATCATAACCACTGGAATATTTACCCTAGTTTTTGACACGATTGTCACATGTACATCCTATGGTTAAGATTGCAAACTACGTGCAGACCAATGTTTTTTTCTGTGAGCACTTCCTGCAGAGTCTTATTTCTGTCTACATTTTTCTGTTGCTATCATCTATTTTAACCCTGGTACCTTTCCAAGACTGTTCTGGAGATTAGTTGTCTGACTTGTCAGTATCTTTATCCAGCTTCAATGGGATTGCTGTATTTCAGTCATTTCCACAGCCAGCACTTGAATGAGTTTCTCTTCCCAAATATAGCTCTCTGCAGATCTGGAAATACTGATCAACCTATCATTTCTTACCATTGAACTGCATTGACCAGCAGTATCTGTAAGTCTTTAAGGAAATGGTCTATACGTTCACCTGCAAATTATAACGTCTGAAAAGGCGCAGTGTGGACTTTCCAGGGCATTTGACCTGAAATGACATCTCCTTAGATACTCTCTGAACTTCATTTTCAGTTCAATGCGAAGAAATCAACATCTGCTGCCACCAACTGCCCCACCTGCCTTCAGCCACTGAGAAGCCCGTTCCACTGGTTTGAATTCCTACTGGGTGGAACGGTGTGTGTTTTCTATGACAGACTTGGTGGAAGTCCAGCTACCCTTAATGTGCACATTCGTGACATGAGGAATTTGACTACCCTGCCATTTATGTGGAGTCGAGTTGTTGTTCGCTGCTAAGATCACCTTTGTTTACAAAGGATCATAATTAAACATGACCTTCATTGAATTTAACTTGCTTGTGTTTTTCTTCATAGAAACATAGAAAATAGGTGCAGGAGTAGGCCGTTCAGCCCTTCGAACCTGCACCGCCATTCAATATGCTCATGGCTGATCAGATCTATGTTGCAATAAAATTCAACTAAAACTGGCCGCAAATGAGGACCAACCTCCGGAGTTTTAAAACTTTAAGCCAGGTTCAAATTTTGACCAGGGTTACATTTTTTGGTATTCCTGCCCAACGAACTCATCCCCAGGATCACTGCATTGTTACAATCACTGGCACAAATGGAAGATAAATTAGGCAGCACAGTGACACAGCTGGAAGAGCTGCTGCCTCACAGTTCAAGTGGCATGAGTTCGATCCTGATCTCTGGTGACCTCTGGTGGGTCTTCCCTTTGACAGGAGTTCCAGTTTGTGACCAAAATGTGCAGTCGGAAGGTTAATTGCCCCTGCATATTTCCCCATGTGAATGAATGAGTGGTAGAAATATGTTCAGCAGAAGTCATGAGTCTGAGCTGACCAACGATTTCCGTACACTAGTACTATCCCACGCAATAAGGACCATTTACAACCAAAGCCAAATAGCCTACAAACCTGTACGTCTTTGGAAGTTGAAAATCCCACGCAGGTCACGGGGAGAACGTACAAACTCCGTACAGACAGCACCCATAGTCAGGATCGAACCTGGCGCTGTAAGGGAGCAACTCTACCACTGCGCCACCATGCCACAATTGTTGGCTGTATTCCTGTACCTCTCTTTTATTTCAGGTTGAAATCGTTATTCCGAAACCACTGGAAAAGATTATGTCCCACTTGATTTTGTTTTGTTGATTATCGCAATAAATAAACTTCCACTGAGATAGGTGTGGATCTTTTAAGTATATATACATTGTCAGCAGCTTTCATGTAATGACACAGGGGAGACAGATGCGGGGATCCGGGGCTGGTGACTGTTTGCCGGGGACAGATGCTGGCAACTGGGCTAGCGAGTCTTTGCGGGGATGGCGAGTGTTTGCGGAGCTGGCGAATCGCTCGCTGCTGCTCCGGCCATGGAGCAGCTTCAGTGGAAGCCTCAGGGTCCCGGGCCGTTGGAGGAGTCGGAAGCGTTGCGCCGCTGCCGTCAGAGTCTCTGTGCCGCTTCGGGAGGCGGAGATAGAGAGTGGAAAGAGACAGGGAGACAGGGTGGAGAGAGACATAGACAGGGTGGAGGGGGGGTGGGGGGTGAGAGGAGAGCGAGGGGAGAGACAGAGAGGGAGAGAATGGGGAGAGAGAAGAGTGAGAGTGAGAGGGGAGAGAGGGGAGAGAGGGAGAGAGTGAGGTGGTAGAGGGGGAGAAGAGAGAGAGAGGGGTGAGAGGGAAGAAAGGGGGAAGAGAGAGAGGGGGAAGAGAGGGAGGAGAGGGTTGGAGAGAATGGGAGAGAGAAGGGGAAGAGAGAGGGGTGGTAAAAGGGAGAGGGGGAAGAGGGAGAGAGGGGGGAAGAGAAACGGGGAAGAGAGAGAGAGATGGGGGCAAAGAGAAAGAGGAGATAGGGACAGGAGAAGGAGAGAGGGGAGAGAGAGCAAGGGGAAAGTGGGGTGGGAGGGAGAAATGGGGGAGAGAGAGAGGAGCACAGAGGGGAGAGAGAGATGGGAGAGAGTGTGTGGAGGGAGCGAGAGGGAGAGAGAGAGGGATGAGAGAGGGGGAGATAGCGAGGGAGGGAGAAAGAGAGAGAGAGGGGGAGAGAGAGAGAGGAAGAGGGGGGAAGCGAGGGGGAGAGAGAGGAGAGAGAGAGAGAGAGAGAGAGAGAGAGAGAGGGGGGAGAGATAGAAGAAATGAGGGGGGAGAGAGAGGGAAAAGAGGGAGGGGGAGAGGGGAGAGAGAGGAGAGAGGGGATGCGAGAGGGGGTGAGTGAGGTGGGAAGAGAGAGGGAGGGATGGGGAGAAGGGGAAAGAGAGAGGGGGAGAGAGGGGAAGAGAGGAGAGAGAGAGAGGGGAAGAGTGAATAGAGGGGGAAGGGGAGAGAGAGGGGGGTGACAGAGGGAATGACAGTGAGGGAGAGACAGAGAGGGTGACAGAGAGGGAGAGAGAGGGGGAGGGTAGAGAGAGGGGAGAGAGAGGGGGTGAGAGGAGAGAGTGGAAGAGAGGGGGAGAGAGAGAGGGGGGAGAGAAAGAGGGAGGAGAGTGAGGTGGAAGGGAGAGAGAGAGGGGAGAGAAAGAGAGGTGGAGGGAGAGAAGGGTTGAGAGAGGGGGACAGAGAGAGGAGAGAGAGGGGGAGAGAGAGGGGGAGAGAGAGGGGGGGAGAGAGAAATGGGGAGAGAGAAAGGGGGAGAGAGAAAGGGGGAGAGAGAAAGGGGGAGAGAGAGAGGGGGAGAGAGAGAGGGGGAGAGAGAGGGAGAGAGAGAGAGGGGAGAGAGAGGGGGAGAGGGGGATAGAGAGGCAGGGCTGCCAAATCCCATGCATTGAGCGTGAGAATCACGCTTTTCTTTTTTTTTTTAATTTTTATTGGAGGGAAAAAAAAATTCACAGTACATCTGATGTATGGCATTGCATTTTCCTCCATTTTGTTTTTTGTATAAATAATAATATAAACAAAATAACCCGAACCCACCCTCCCTAAACACCCCTTGGCAGCTTATTTTTTCACAATCCAAATATATCACAAAATCAAATGCACTTCTGAACAATAATAAAGTAATAAAAACAGAATAAAGGCAGATCCCCACTTAATGTCAAGTGCCCTCAGTCAATAGGTAGTTCCTTTGGACCCTCAAAGTATGATAAAAAAGGGTTCCCATTTCAAATAAAACTTTTTCACAGACCCCCTCAATGTGAATTTAATCTTTTCTATCCTTAAAAAAAACATGACGTCTTCCAACCAAGCAGCGGCAGATGGAGGAGTGTTAGATTTCCAGACCAGCAAGATTCTCCTACGGGCCAAAAGTGATGTAAATGTAATGATATCAGACTGGGTTGTATTTAAACCCAAGGTTTGTAGCAAATACAGCTACAAGCGGGCAAGGTCTCACTGTCATCCCAAGGACTTCACTAATGGTTTTAAAAACCACTGCCCAGTAGTTAACAAGTTTGGGGCAAGACCAGAATGCATGAGCTAGATTGGCTGGAGAGAACGAGCACCTGTCACAGCCAGCGTCCGTCCCTGGATATATGTTAGCAAGCCTGGCTTTGCTGAAATGAACCCTGTGTAAAACTTTAAATTGTATGAGCCCCAATCTAGCACATGATGACGAGGAGTGGAATTTTTTCTGCGCTTCTGCCCAGCATTCCTCAGACAGATCCATACCAAGGTCATCCTCCCACCTAGCTTTAACTTTGTTCAGGTTTTGATCTCCTAAATACATCAATCGAGAATATACTGCAGAGATCAGTCCTTTATTTGCAAAGGTAAGAGTGAGTTTATCCAACACTGTGACAGGAGGGAGATCAGGAAAAGAAGGAAATTGTTTCATGACAAAGTGGCGAACCTGAAGATATTTAAAGAAATGATTATGTGGGAGGCCATGTTTTTTGTGTAGGTAGTCGAAACTATCAAATATGTTGTTAGTGTATAAATCCTTAATGGACATAAGACCGTTCAAACCCCACTGTCGAAAGGTTGAGTCAAGTGTAGAGGGGGGAATAAATGGTTACTGTGAATGGGACCCAGAACTGAAGCTGATGTAAGCTTATAATGGCAACAAAATTGGTTAAAAATTTTGATGGTTGATAGTACGACAGGGTTGGATGTAAATCTAGAGGGTTTCAATGGCAGGGAGGAATATACTAAAGCTGGGAGAGACGAGGAGTAACAGGATTGTGATTCAAGCAGACACCAGTCTGTATCTGGTTGGTGGAGCCAGAATAATATCTTTTGGATATTGGATGCCCAATAATAATTAATAAAGCTAGGAAGGCCCAGTCCACCTACTTCACCACCTCTTTGGAGAGTGCACTTATTGACCCTTGGAACCTTGTTACCCCATATAAAGGAGGTTATAGATTGGTTAACTAAGTTAAAAAATGACTTGGGTAGGAAAACCGGCAAACATTGGAACAAGTAAAGAAATCTGGGAAGTACAGTCATCTTCACTGACTGCACTCTCCCAGCCATAGTGAGTGGCAGACTACGCCATCTCTCAAAGTCGGCCTTCATTTGGCTAACTTGAGGCATGTAGTTAGCTGTAAACAGGGATGTGAAAAAGCGGGTGATGTGTATTCCTAAATATACAAACCCTTCTTGAGATATGGGAAAGGACAGGGTTTCCTGTTTGATCTGTAGGGCTAAGTTGATGGGAAAGCATTTGCATTTTTGGAGGTTTAGTTTATAGCCGGAAAAAGTCCCAAACTGATCCAACAAGGACACAATTGCAGGGCTACTGGCTATAGGGTCGCTCACATAAAGAAGGAGGTCATCAGCATATAGAGACACACGATGTTCCCTGTTTCCTCTCCTAATGCCCTGGAATAATGTAGTTGACCTAAGTGTAATAGAGAGAGGCTCAATTGCAATCGCAAAAAGAAGCGGAGACAATGGGCAGCCTTGACGAGTGCCACGTGTTAATTGAAAATAATCAGATTGCAAATAATTTGTCTGTACACATTTTAAGGGTGAATGATATAATAGCTTAACCCAGGCTACAAATATTTTGCCAAAGCCAAATCTCTCCAAGACTCTGAACAAATATGGCCACACCACTCGATCTAATGCCTTCTCCGCGTCCAAAGAGATAACAGCCTCTGGGCGCGGAGAAGCACTGGGCGAATAGGCCACGCTGGCCAATCGGCGGATATTAGAAAAGGAATGATGATTTTTAATGAAACCTGTTTGATCTTCTGAGAATCACGCTTTTCACCAAATTCTCTCGCTGATCACAAATTTCTCACGCTCTGTGTGTTGTAAGCAGAAGCAGCGACGGGTACAGATGCGGACGGGGAGCGGAGTTGCTGAGTGTTTGCCGGGCTGGCGAGTCGCTCACTGCATTGTGACGCTGCCGTGAGAGTCTCTGTGCCAAATTCACCCATGTGACCGGCATGAATCAGGCTGCGGCTCGGTGCGTCCTGTAGGACAACCAGCGGCTGCTGGAAGTAAGTACCAAGCACTGGGTAGAAACGGTGGAAGATAGAACTTCAAATGGGGGTGGTTGGAGAAAGCATCCTGCTTGCCTGCTCAATTTTCACTTACTGTAACTGCAGGAAAAATGTTCCCGATGTTGGGGGAGTTCAGAACCAGGGGTCAGAGTTTAAGAATAAGGGGGGGGGGGCAGTTAGGACTAGGAGGAGGACAAACTTTCTTCACGCAGAGAGGTGTGAATCTGTGGAATTCTCTGCCACAGAAGGCAGTGGAGGCCAATTCACTGGATGTTTTCAAGAGAGAGTTACATTTAGTTCTTGGGGCTAACGAAATCAAGGGATATGGGGAAAAAACAGGAAAGAGGTACTGATTTTAGATGAATAGCCATGATCATATTGAATGGCAATGCTGGCTCGAAGGGCCAATGGCCTATTCCTGGGCCTATTTTCTATGTTTCTATGCGAGGATATGGCAATAAAACTCGATCACTTGATTTTGAAGGATTCATGCATGGTGGAGGTATAATATAGTCATAGAGTGATACAGTGTGAAAACAGGCCCTTCGGCGCAACTTGCCCACACCTGCCAACATGTCCCAGCTACGCTACCTGCTTTTGGTCCATACCCACAAACCTGTCCTATACTTGTATCAGTATAATTGTTTCTCAAATGTTAGGATGGTGCCTGCCTCAACTACCTCTTCTGGCAGCTTGTTCCATACACCAACCACCCTTTGTGTGGATAACGCTACCCCTTAAAAAGTTACCTCTTAAAAATACTTCATAAAAAAAATGAAATCATACTTCTACAATGCACTAAAACATGATTTTAATACATCAAATTTCAAAAAGTTCCTACCCTGGGAGGGCGGACACCCTTCTTCCACGCCCTCTCCCCACTTGGTTGCTCCACTCCCTCACCGGGTACCCCTAACGCCAGTGATCAGTGATCGCTCAGCCTCCCCACCTTCGAAAATGCTCCACAGCCCCTGGTTAAGATGGAGAACACTGCCAGACGTGAGCGGGAAACTGAAATTGAGCGGCCAGTTGTCCGTGATGTCTGGATCCTAATGCTCAGCGCTTCATGTTTCGGAGTTGGCTAATGTTATTGATTTGTAATTAGCCTGATTTGTAATTAGTTGACAAAACCTTAATTTATTAATCTGGAATATCCAGGGGGATGGGATAAGTGTAATATTAAATTACATGCAAGGTGTCAGGCTGTCTGTCACAACATACAGCTCTGATAACCCATTATTTCCTTCAGTTAAATATTGGGAAGGTAGCACTATTGTCATTTGCCACTCAATTATTATGTTTGTTTACCTCACTGACTATTTCTAACCCCTCTAACCTCCCCTCCACCAATTCCTTTGACAGGTTGAATAGAAATGTCCTCAATCTCGTTGTTTTATTAATTGAACACGTAGATGAACATCCTCAAGGAGTATAATCAGATGGAAACTGATTCGGATGCGATATTTAAGGGCTTGTTCAAAGAAGGCGCATATTTTAAAGGAGTGACAGAGATACTTGCAGGGGAATGTGTGAGGAGATTATTACTTGTCTTTAGTTTTAGTTTGAACTAGAACATCTGAAGATTTAAAGTTTAATATAGTAATTGTGCTGATACTGACCCCAACCAACCACATAATGAATATCATCCATTCTGGAGGTTGTACTTCTATGATGCGATTTAAACTTCACTTTCATTCACTTCAATGTAAAAGTAATTGGGAATGGGGAGCATTGGAACAAAAACTTGCCCTCAGTACATATTAACTGTAATGTAATAATGTATGCATGTTGTTAGGTGCAATCAAAACAAAGATCTTTTTATCATTGTACTCTCATATATTATGTACTCTCAAGATCACAATTAATAGAATAATATTGCTTAAGTATATAGTTATTGCACTTTGCATTTTGAAAAATCCCAGCTGAAAGGAAAAAAGCAAAATACTGAAAATATTGGGGGTGAAAATGACTTCAGGACAGTTTATTATGAAAATGAAAGAAATTGTATCAAATTACTTATACAGCTGAGTAAGTTTAATTTTATGGATGGGAATTGCGTTCAACCAATTGATGACTTATTTGACAAAGTAAGTAGCATGTTAGATATCAAGGGAGCCAATGAATGTAGCAAATTTCGTTATCCACAATTTGGTCTGTGAAGTGCCCATAAAGGATTACTGCATTAGATAAGCACCTGCGAACTTGAACGTAATAGGTTAAGTCCAGGGGGTCAGATATGGGGCTTTATGTGTGGCCAGATATATTATCAGTGCAACGGGGCTAGGAGCAAGGCCAAATGTGCATCCAGAGTCAAGGTCTGGAATAGTACTAGGTGCGCAGTCAAAGCTGGGACCAGGGGTGTGTTCAGCACTGGGAACCTAAGCAGGTAAGCAGCTATGATCAGGGTAGTATAGGGGGCCAGGTGTAAGGCTGGACTCAGGGACCGGAATGAGAGAAGGTATGCAACTGGAGTCGGGGCCAGGAGTAGTACCAGGTGTGCAGTGAGACCCAGGTTGGTCAACATGGGCCAAGTGCTTGATTATAATCTGATTTCCATACATGAATACACTAAGATCATTCATGTGCTGCACCCGTTGATCAGAGCCTGTGCTCTACTGTGGAATGTAATTAGGAATGTAATTTACTCTAACCTTATTCATAGCTAATCCAATTTAAAACATATATATTGCATTCAAGTGTAAGTTAAAAGACTCGCTACAGTATGCACCATATTGCACAATTTCAAGCTGACAAATGAAAAGTTACGTACGCTCCCTCGGGCTGGGTCTCTCGTAATTTCCCACTCCCAACTCACCCAATATTGACAGCCCTGTGTAATGTCACTTTTGTTTGGCACTTGAAAGTACTTTTACAGTAGGTACAAATGATATTACATTATTATTTATGTAAAGCCTGAAGGCAGCTCCAGTAAGAGTCGGAGCTGAAGCCGCATGAGGCGAGGGATGGCACATTCCAGGCTGATGTGTCTCGATCAGAGTAGGTGGAGTAGGCCGCCGTAAACCCTGCCAGAGCCTGGGGCTTGATTAGATCAGTTGCTGCTCCCAGTTGCTGAGCGCACAAATCGGATGCGGCCTGCAGGGGCACAAAGCAGCCGAGCCATGGTGGAGGACACCAACAACATCACCTGGCCAGGGTGACCTCTTGAACTTCAACACAATGCCCTCGCTCGCACAAAGGGCTTTTATGGCAAAAACAACGCTCTTACATTGTTAACTTTGAATATGTCACACAAAATTGTGCCATAAATATGGTCTTGTTTACTGTTTCGTTGTAATGTACTATTCCTACACTCTTACACTTAAGTGTGATTATGCCTATGAATATTAAGAATTTACTGAATCTTTCCATAATGGAATTTTACTGCACCTAGGTACATGCAACAATAAAGTACTATTGAACCATTGATTGATTGAATTGATTGAAAAATACAGCATGGAAACAGGCCCTACTACTCTCTTAATTCACATCAACCATTTGCACCAGTTCAACACTATCGCAATTTTTCATCCACTCCCTACACAGTGGCAACAATTTACAGAAGCCAATTTACTTACAACCCTGTACATCTTTGGGATGTGGGAGGAAACCAGAGTACCTAGCCGGATCCCACAGGGAGATAGGGAGAAACGTGCAAACTACATGCAGAGAGCACCTGAGGTCAGAATCAAACCTGGATCTTTGGTGCTGAGAGACAGCAGCTCCACCAGCTGCACCATTGTGCTGGCCCTGAAATTCTCATTCCCTGACCAGGAATCGAACACAGGCCACAACCTCTGAATCATAACCACTGGAATATTTACTCTAGTTTTTGACACGATTGTCACATGTACATCCTATGGTTAAGATTGCAAACTACGTACAGACCAATGTTTTTTTCTGTGAACACTTCCTGCAGAGTCTTATTTCTGTCTACATTTTTCTGTTGCTATCATCTATTTTAACCCTGGTACCTTTCTGGATCTCCTGTTCTGGAGATTAGTTGTCTGACTTGCCAGTATCTTTATCCATCTTCAAAGGGATTACTGTATTTCAGTCATTTCCACAGCCAGCACTCGAATGAGTTTCTCCTTCCCAAATATAGCTCTCTGCAGATCTGGAAATACTGATCAACCTATCATTTCTTACCATTGAACTGCATTGACCAGCAGTATCTGTAAGTCTTTAAGGAAATGGTCTATATAGAAACATAGAAACATAGAAAATAGGTGCAGGTGCCCTTCGAGCCTGCACCGCCATTCAATGTGATCATGGCTGATCATCCAACTCAGTATCCCGTACCTGCCTTCTCTCCATACCCCCTGATCCCTTTAGCCACAAGTGCCACATCTAACGCCCTCTTAAATATAGCCAATGAACTGGCCTCAACTACCTTTTGTGGCAGAGAATTCCAGAGACTCACCACTCTCTGTGTAAAGAATGTTTTCCTCATTTCGGTCCTAAAGGAACTCCCCCTTATCCTTAGACTGTGACCCCTTGTTCTGGACTCCCCCAATATCGGGAACAATCTTCCAGCATCTAGCTTGTCCAACCCCTTAAGAATTTTGTAAGTTTCTATAAGATCCCCCCTCAATCTTCTAAATTCCAGCGAGTACAAGCCGAGTCTATCCAATCTTTCCTCATATGAAAGTCCTGACATCCCAGGATGTTCACCTGCAAATTATAACGTCTGAAAAGGTGCAATGTGGACTTTCCAGGGCATTTGACCTGAAATGACATCTCCTTAGATACTCTCTGAACTACATTTTCAGTTCAATGTGAAGAAATCAACATCTGCTGCCACCAACTGCCCCACCTGCCTTCAGCCACTGAGAAGCCTGTTCCACTGGTTTGAATTCCTACTGGGTGGAACGGTGTGTGTTTTCTATGACAGACTTGGTGGAAGTCCAGCTACCCTTAATGTGCACATTCGTGACATGAGGAATTTGACTACCCTGCCATTTACGTGGTGTTGAGTTGTTGTTCACTGCCAAGATCATCTTTGTTTACAAAGGATCATAATTAAACATGACCTTCATTAAATTTAACTTGCTTGTGATTTTCTTCAGTTCTATGTTGCAATAAAATTCAACTAAAACTGGCCGCAAATGAGGACCAACCTCCGGAGGTTTAAAACTTTAAGCCAGGTTCAAATTTTGACCAGGGTTACATTTTTTGGTGTTCCTGCCCAACGAACACATCCCCAGGATCACTGCATTGTTACAATCACTGGCAGAAATGGAAGATAAATTGGGCAGCACAGTGACACAGCTGGAAGAGCTGCTGCCTCACAGTTCCAGTGACATGAGTTCGATCCTGATCTCTGGTCACCTCTGGTGGGTCTTCCCTTTGACAGGAGTTCCAGTTTGTGACCAAAATGTGCAGTTGGTAGGTTAATTGCCCCTGCATATTTCCCCATGTGAATGAATGAGTGGTAGAATTATGTTCAGCAGAAGTCATGAGTCTGAGCTGACCAACGATTTCCGTACACTAGCACTATCGCACGCAATAAGAACCATTTACAACCAAAGCCGAATAGACTACAAACCTGTACGTCTTTGGAAGTTGAAAATCCCACGCAGGTCACGGGGAGAACGTACAAACTCCGTACAGACAGCACCCATAGTCAGGATCGAACCTGGCGCTGTAAGGGAGCAACTCTACCACTGCGCCACCATGCCACAATTGTTGGCTGTATTTCTGTACCTCTCTTTTATTTCAGGTTGAAATCTTTATTCCGAAACCACTGGAAAAGATTATGTCCCACTTGATTTTGTTTTGTTGATTATCGCAATAAATAAACTTCCACTGAGATAGGTGTGGATCTTTTAAGTATATATACATTGTCAGCAGCTTTCATGTAATGACACAGGGCTGCCAACCCTCATGCTTTGAGCGTGAGAATCACGCATTATAACAAATTCTCACGCCCTCATGCTGTAGGCCGCCGGAGACCCTGCCAGAGCCTGGGGCTTGATTAGATCAGTTGCTGCTGTTTCCTTTCTATTTTTACGGACGGAAATTCATGATAATGATTTATTTAAATCTATCAATATAAAAAATGTATGAAGGGAACTAGCAAGCCAAACCAAACCATTGTGATGCCTTGTAGGTTTTAACATACTCCCTACTGTGTTGGGTTTATTGGAGAGAGATCAAATCCAAATTAATGATCATTCACAGAGTGTGGCATCAAGCATATATGTCCTTATAACTTTGAGGTAAATGGAAATCACAGGGAAAACTCTCCATCAGCTAACGTCAAAGAATGCTAACACAAAGAATGAGTGCTGTGCTGTTTGGTGGGCGGTCACCTTAGCCTCTGTAAAACACATTGGAAATTCCTCAGAGTAGTGCCCGAAATCCAACATCTACAGTTGTCCCATCAATAAAGGTTGGGGTGATTATATTCACTGAAGCACAGTCCAGTTACATTCACAACATTCACAACATTCACAACTGAATAATATGCTGTTCTCCCATTAGGAGGTAATGACCATAATATGATAAGTTTTAATCTACAATTTGAAAGGGAGAAGGGTAAATCGGAGGTGTTAGTAATGCAGTTGAACAAAGGGGACTATGGAGCCATGAGGGAGGAACTGGCCAAAGTTACTCTAGCATGGATGACAGTTTAACAACAATGGCAGGTATTTCTGGGAATAATACAGAAGGTGCAGGATCAGTTCATTCCAAAGAGAAAGAAAGATTCCAACAAGAGTAAGGGGTGACCGTGGCTGACAAGGGAAGTCAGGGATAGTATAAAAATAAAAGGGAAGTACAACATAGCAAAGTTGAGCGGGAAGCCAGAGGATTGAGTAACATTTAAAGAGCAACAGAAGATAATTAAAAAGGCAATACGGGGAGAAAAGACGAGGTATGAAGGAAAGCTAGCCAAGAATATAAATGAGGATAGTAAAAGCTTCTTTAGGTATGTGAAGAGGAAAACATTAGTTAACACCTAAGGGACCCATAAAGACTGAAAAAGGTGAATTTATTATATGGAACAAGGAAATGGCAGATGAGTGGAACAGGTACTTTGGATCCATCTTCACTAAGGAGGACACAAACAATCTTCCAGATGTACTAGTGGCCAGAGGAACTGAAGGGAATCCACATTAGGCATGAATGCTGTTGGGTAGACTGATGGGACAGAAGGCTGATAAATCCCCAGGGCCTGATGGTCTGCATCCCAGGGTACTTAAGGAAGTTTTTTTAGAAATCATGGACGCATTGGTGATCATTTTCCAATGATCTATAGATTCAGGATCAGTTCCTGTGATTGGCGGATAGGTAATGTTATCCCACTTTTTAAGAAAGGTGGGAGAGAGAAACAGGGAATTATAGACCAGTTATCCTGACTTTGGTGGCGGGGAAGATGCTGGGGTCAATCAAAAAGATGAAATAGCAGCACATTTGGATAGCAGTAACAGGATTGGTCCGAGTCAGCATGGATTTACGAAGGAGAAATTGTGCTTGACTAATATTCTGGAATTTTTGAGGTTGTAACTGGGAAACAGGACAAGAGAATGCCAGTGGATGTAGTGTACCTGGACTTTCAGAAAGCATTTGATAAGGTCCCACATAGGTGATTAGTGGGCAAAATTAGGGCACGTGGTATTGGGGGTAGACTGCTGACATGGATAGAAAATTGGTTGGCAGACATGAAACAAAGAGTACAGATTAACGGGTCCCTTTCAGAATGGCAGGCAGTGTACCGCAAGTCTTGGCGCTGGGACCGCAGCTGCTGACAATATGCATCAATGATTTAGATGAAGGGATTCAAAGTAACATTAGCAAATTTGCAGATGACACAAAGCTGGGTGGCAATGTGAACTGTGAGGAGGATGCTATGAGAATGCAGGGTGACTTGGACAGGTTGGGTGAGTGGGCAGATGCATGGCAGATGCATTTTAATGTGGATAAATGTGAGGTTATCCACTTTGGTAGCAAAAACAGGAAGGCAGATTATTATCTAATTGTGTCAAGTTGAGAACAGGGGAAATACAACTGGATCTGGGGGTCCTTGTTCATCAGTCAATGAAAGTATGCATGCAGGTACAGCAGGTAATGAAGAAAGCGAATGGCATGTTGGCCTTCATAACAAGAGGAGTTGAGTATAGGAGCAAAGAGGTCCTGCTGCAGTTGTACAGGTCCCTAGTAAGACCACACCTAGACTACTGTGCGCAGTTTTGGTCTCATAATTTTAGGAAGGACATTCTTGCTATTGAGGGAGTGCAGTGTGGGTTCACAAGGTTAATTCCCAGGATGAGGGGACTGTCATATGCTAAGAGAATGGAACGGCTGGGCTTGTATACTCTGGAATTTAGAAGGATGAGAGGGGATCTTATTGAAACATATAAAATTATTAAGGGTTTCGACACGCTAGAGGCAGGAAACATGATCCAAGGGCCACAGTTTAAGGTAAGGGGTAAGCCATTTAGAACAGAGATGAGTAAGCACTTTTTCACACTGAGAATTGTGAGTCTGTGGAATTCTCTGCCTCAGGTACCTCAGGTGGTGGAGGCCGGTTCTCTGGATACTTTCAAGCAGGGCTGCCAACTCTCACGCTTTGAGCGTGATAATCACGCATTTTGACAAATTCTCACATCCTCACGCTGATCAGAAATGTCTCACGCTCTGTGGTGAGAAATTCTGTGATCACCGAAAATGTAAAAACTTAGATAAACTGCATGGTCCACGGGTGTTGGAGAGCCGGGGCTGAGGGAGGGATGGGAGCACAAGCAGCAGCGGAGACAGATGCGCACGGGGATCCGTGGCTAGCGAGCGTTTGCTGGGCTGGTTAGTGTTTGTGGAGCTGGCGAGTGTTTGCCGGGGACAGATGCCGAGAACGGGGCTGGCGAGTGTTTGCCGGGGACAGATGCCGGGAACGGGGCTGGCGAGTGTTTGCCGGGATGGTGAGTGTTTGCCGGGCTGGCGAGTCACTTGCTGCTGCGTCGGCCATGGAGCAGCTTCAGTGTAAGTCTGTCCCGGGCCATAGGAAGCGTTGCGCCGCTGCCATGAGAGTCTCTGTGCTGAATGGACAGAGACTCTCAAAGGGAGGCGGAGAGAGAGTGAGAGGAAGGAGACAGGGAGACAGGGGGGAGAGAAAAGTGGGGGTGAGAGGAGAGAGAGGGGAGAGACAGAGAGGGAGAGAATGAGGAGAAAAAAGAGTGAGGGGGGGAGAGAGAGGGGAAAGAGGTACAGGTAGGGAGAGAGGGGGGAGGGTGAGGTGGGAGGGCAGGGGGAGAGAGAGAGGGTGAGGGAAGAAAGAGGGAAGAGAGAGAGGGGGAAGAGAGGGAGTGGAGAGGATATGAAAGAATGGGAGAGAGGGGGGGAAGAGTCAGGGGTGGTAAAAGAGAGAGGGGAAGGAGAGAGAGGGAAAGAGAGAAACGGGGAAAGAGAGAGAGAGATGGGGGGCAAAGAGAAAGAGGAGATAGAGACAGGAGAAAGAGAGAGGGGAGAGAGAGCAAGGGGGGGGAGTGAGGTGGGAGGGAGAAATGAGGGAGAGAGATGGGAGAGAGGGGGAGAGGGAGGAGGAGAGAGCGAGGGGGGAGAGAGAGGGAGAGAGAGAGAGAGAGGGAGAGAGATGGGAGAGAGTGTGTGGAGAGGGAGTGAGAGGGAGAGAGAGAGGGGGAGAGATGGGGAGATAGAGAGGGAGGGAGAAAGAGAGAGAGGGGGGAGAGAGAGAAGAAAGAGAGCGGCAGAGAGAGAGAGAGGGAGGGAGAGGGGGAGAGAGAGAGGAGAGCGGATGACAGGGGGGAAGAGTGAGGTGGGAGGGAGAGAGGGGGAGAGAGATGGGAGAGAGAGGGAGAGAGAGTGGGGGGGAGAGAAGAGAGAGGGAAGAGGAGAGAAAGAGGGGGAGACGGAAGAGAGAGGGGGGTGAGAGGAGATAGAGGGAGAGACAGAGAGGGGGAGAAAGGAGTAGAGCGAGAAAGGGGGAGATAGAGAGGTGGAGAGAGATAGGGGAGAGGGAGAGAGAGGGGGAGAGAGGGGGAGAGAGGGGGAGAGAGGGGGATGGAGAGGCAGTGCTGCCAACTCCCCTGCATTGTCGTGAGAAATTCTGTGATCAACGAAAATTTCAAAACTCATATCAACTGCATGGGCCATGGATGTTGGAAGCAGAAGCAGCAGAAGAGGACGGGGAGCGGGGCTGGCGAGTATTTGCCGGGCTGGCGAGTCGCTCACTGCAGCTCCGGCCATGGAGAAGCCTCAGTGCAAGGCATCGGAAGCGTTGCGCCGCTGCCCTGAGAGTCTCTGTCCCAAATTCGCCCAGGTGACCGGTATGGATCAGGCTGCGGCTCAGTGCATCCTGGAGGACAACCAGTGGCTGCTGGAAGTAAGTACCAAGCACTGGGTAGAAACGGTGGAAGATAGTGGACTTCAAACGGGGGTGGTTGGAGAAAGAATCCTGCGTGCCTGCTCAATTTTCACTTACTGTAACTGCAGGAAAAATGTTCCCGATGTTGGGGGAGTTCAGAACCAGGGGTCACAGTTTAAGAATAAAGGGGGGACCAGTTAGGACTGAGATGAGGACAAACTTTCTTCACGCAGAGAGTTGTGAATCTGTGGAATTCTCTGCCACAGAAGGCAGTGCAGACCAATTCACTGGATGTTTTCAAGAATGACTTACATTTGGTTCTAACGAAATCAAGGGATATGGGGAAAAAGCAGGAAAGAGGTACTGATTTTATATGAATAGCCATGACCATATTGAATGGCAGTGTTGGCTCAAAGGGCCAATGGCCTATTCCTGCACCTATTTTCTATGTTTCTATGCTTGAGTGTATGGCAATAAAACTCGATCACTTGATTTTGAAGCATTTATGCATGGTGGAGGTATAATGTAGTCATAGAGTGATACAGTGTGAAAACAGGCCCTTCGGCGCAACTTGCCCACACCCGCCAACATGTCCCAGCTACGCTACCTGCTTTTGGTCCATACCCACAAACCTGTCCTATCCATGTAACAGTCTAACTGTTTCTTAAATGTTGGTATGTTCCCTTCCTCAACTACCTCCTCTGGCAGCTTGTTCCTTGTGGATAAAGTTACCCCTTAAAAAGTTACCTCTTAAAAATACTTCATACAAAAAAACATTGAAATCATACTACTATGGTGGATGGGATAAGTGTAATATTAAATGACATGCAAGGTGTCAGGCTGTCTGTCACAACATACAGCCCTGATAACCCATTATTTCCTTCAGTTAAATATTGGGAAGGTAGCACTATTGTCATTTGCCACTCAATTATTATGTTTGTTTATCTCACTGACTCCCCCCCCCCCCCCCCCCCCGCAATTCCTTTGACAGGTTGAATAGAAATGTCCCCAATATCGTTGTTTTATTAATTGAACATGTAGATTAACACCCTCAAGGAGCGCAATTGGATGGAAACTGATTCAGATGCGATATTTAGGAGCTTGTTCAAAGAAAGGGCATGTTTTAAAGGAGTGACAGAGATACTTGCAGGGGAATGTGTGAGGAGATTATTATTTGTCTATAGTTTTAGTTTGAACCAGGACATTTGAAGATTCAAAGTTTAATATATTAATTGTGCTGATACTGACCCCAACCAACCACGTAATGAATATCATCCATTCTGGAGGTTTTACTTTTATGATGCCATTTAAACTTCACTTTGATTTCAATCACTTCAATGTTAAAGTTATTGGGAATGGGGAGCATTGGAACAAAAATTTGCCCTTGATACATATTAACTGTAATGTAATAATGTATGCATGTTGGTAGGTGCAATAAAAAAAAGGTCTTTTTATCATTATTGTGTTATAAATACCACAGAAAATATGATGTACTCTCAAGATCACAGTTAATAGAATAATATTGCTTAAATATATAGTTATTGGACTTTGCATTTTGGAAAAGTCCTAGCTGAGAGGAAGACAGCAAAATACGGAAAATATTGGGGGTGAAAATGACTTCAGGACAGTTTGTTACAAAAATGAAAGAAATTGTATCAGAATACTTATACAGCTGAGTGAGTTTAATTTTATGGATGGGAATTGTGCTCAACCAATTGATGACTTATTTGACAAAGTAACTGGCATGTTAGAGAGAGTTAGATAGAGCTCTCGAGGCTAGTGGAATCAAGGGATATGGGGAGAAGGCAGGCACGGGTTATTGATAGGGGACGATTAGCCATGATCACAATGAATGGCGGTGCTGCTCGAAGGGCCGAATGGCCTCCTCCTGCACCTATTTTCTACGTATCTATGTTAGATAACAAGGAAGCCAATGAATGTAGCACATTTTTTTTATCCATAGTTTGGTCTGTGAAGTGCCCCATAAAGGATTACTGCATTAGATAAGCACCTGTGGACTTGAACGTAATAGGTTAAGTCCAGCATGTCAGATATGGGGCTTTATGTGTGGGCCAGATATATTGTCAATGCAAAGGGGCTAGGAGCAAGGCCCAGTTTGCATCCAGAATCAAGGTCTGGAATAATACGACTTCCGGGTTGAACATGGGTTGAACAGCTGTGTGTGAGCGTGGCTCCCGATTACTGCTCAAGTCTACTCGTTTATCTTTGCTATATTTTTGAGATAACCCGCCTTTAAACGCTATGAAGGACTCAAGGCAGTATTAAGCATCTGAAACTGTAAGTAAAATGAGCCGTCGAACTAAAACCGGGGCAAAAGACAGTGAAATCTCAAGCAAGAGTGCTGCAGCTTTGGCACCGCTCCCGGAAGCTGGCCTTGAACTACCAGAGGATTTGGAGAGGCTTCGTTCAGCACTCCTTGCTGATATGACACAAGCAATTAACTCTGTCTTAAAAAGAGAACTTGAAGTGGCTTTGTCACCGGTGTACACCAGTCTGGAGCTAGTTAAATCCTATTATGAATTGCATGATGAACGCATTCGCGAGGTTGAAGATGGCCTGAATGACCACAGTGACAGACTGGCGAGTGCCGAAACTGCTATAGCTGCTTTACAGAGTGAAAACACACTCCAGAAAATGAAGTTAGATGACCTCGAGAACCGGTCGCGGAGATCCAACCTAAGGGTGGTCGGGATTCCTGAAAAGATGGAAGGCTCGGACCCTGTTAAATTTATAACTGAGTTTTTTGAAGAAGTGCTGGGGGCAGATTTCTTCCCAAGACCTCTTATGCTTTCGCATGCCCACCGAATTGGACCTACACCAACAGACGTCCCGAATATCAAGCCATCTAAGCCAAGATTGTTCCTGGTTCTCTTTCATTACTTCCAGGATAAATATCGTATCATCGCCAAATGGAGGCAGGAGCTGTTCTTCCGAGGGCACCGGGTGTTTTTCTATGAGGACTTCAGCGTGGAGCTGGGGAGAAAACGTGCAACTTTTAGGGAAATAAAATCCCCGCTTTACAATAAAGGGGTTCGGTTTGGTCTCCAGTATCCTGCCCGGCTCCAGGTCACTCATGAAGGTAAAATGTACTATTTCAATACACCAGAGACTGCCAAAAAGTGTTACTACTCGCGCTGGGGAGGTGACAGCCGTGAAGAACAATGACCTTTAAGGATATCCATGGCATTGGCACGGCCTCCTGCGGCAGAGATCTTTGGAAGATTTGTTTATTCTTCAGTTAAATTTGTGAATTTGACTGAACTGAACTGCAATGCTACATATTTGGGGTAGTGAGTCGAGGACTTTTAGCCAACAAAATGTAAATGTCTATGATTACTCTTTGGGATACAATTTTCACTTCCTTCTTTCTCATAATGCTTTGCTGGTCTGGGGTTATCTTTAGCCTATATATCTTAAAAGTAGAATAAATGACTGTACAACTTTTAAAGAAGGGAGCCACCCTAAATTGGATAAAAAATTTTAGTTAGGGAACACTTCGGAAGTTTTTTTGTTTTGTAATGCCTGCGATCATCCTCAGTCGGGGAATAAGATCTAGCTTTTTGGGGGTTAATTTTTGTTGTTGTTGTTATTATTATAAGGGGATGAGGGAAAGGTTTTGGGGTAATGGCAGCTTATTCTTTGATTGTTACAAATGCACTCGACTTTCTTTTTTTTTGTTGCTTTTTTTCTCTTCTCTTTTTGTTTTTCTCTTCCCCCCCATTGTGGGCTCTCACATGCAGCCTTCGCATGGTTCTGGATGGCAGTCGCTGTATGTATTTTTTGAATCATATTTTGAAATATGGCTAATGGTGATATTGATGGAGGCAATCCTGTGAGGTTTATATCTTGGAATGTAAAGGGGCTTAATGGTACCAGTTAAAAGAGCTAAAGTTTTTTCTCACCCAAAACAACTAAAAACAGATATACTACTTTTACAAGATATTCACTTAAGACTGCAAGATCATAACAGACTGCGTAAAACGTGGGTTAGTCAGATTTTTCACTCCAGATTTAATAGTAGGTCCAGGGGTGTGGCAATATTAATCAACAAAAGAATACAGTTTACACCGTCTGACGTAGTCAGTGACCCTAATGGTCGGTTTATTATAGTTTCCAGGTGTCTTTTTCAAAAACCTGTCGTGTTAGTGAATGTTTATGCCCCTAATTGGGATGATGTTCACTTTGCAAATAAGGTTCTGTCATTAATACCCAATCTGAACACGCACCAGCTAATTTTTTCGGGAGACCTGAACTGTGCTATTAATCCACTGCTTGATAGATCTAGTTCCAAGGGGACACCTTCTGGTATGGCAAAGACCTTCTCACTGTTTATGCAACAAAATGGTTACGTGGACCCCTGGAGATTTCTGAACCCAACTGCTAGACAATTCTCTTTTTTTTCTCATGTTCACAATTCTTTTTCCAGAATAGACTATTTTTTTATAGACAGCCCCTTCATTCCTAGGGTTAAGAAAATTGAATATACTGCTATAGTAATATCAGATCACTCACCTGTGATACTGGACCTAGGCTTTCCTTTAAATATTAAAGAACGACCTCTTTGGAAACTCAACCCCCTTTTGCTTTCCAATGAAAAATGTTGCAGTTTTGTGTCGGCTAACATAGACACATTCCTTGAAATTAATAAAACTGAGTCCGTATCCTGCTCTTTAATTTGGGAAACTTTAAAAGCCTACTTAAGAGGTCAAATCATATCTTATACTTCATACGTCAATAAAGAACATAAGAAGGAAATGGAAACCCTGTTAAAATCCATCTTGACCCTGGATAGGCAATATTCTGAAGCACCCACCACCCAATTATACAAAAGCCGGGCTGATTTACAAATGAAATTCAATCTTTTATCTACTAATCAAACAGAACAACTAATTCTCCGGACTCGTGGTCTTTATTTTGAATATGGTGATAAGGCGAGCCGGCTTATGGCTCAACAGCTGAAACGTCAATCCGCGTCATGGCTTATTCCTCAGATAAGAGACATACACCAAGACATAACAAGCAATCCAAAAGAAATAAACAATACTTTCACAGCCTTTTATTCTTCTCTTTACACCTCAGAATTCCCCTTGGATACTATGAATATGGAAACTTTCTTAGACGATTTGGAAATACCCACTCTGGAATTAGAAGACGCAGAAAATCTAGACCAACCCCTTGGGGAGGAAGAGATTAATAATGCCATTATGGCGATGCAGAGTGGTAAAACCCCTGGCCCTGACGGCTACCCATTAGAATTTTATAAGAAATTTAAGGATAAGCTCACACCTGTTCTTTTAGAAATGTTTGAAGAATCTTTGGAAAAAGGTTCATTACCCCCCACTCTTTCACAGGCTTCTATTTCACTTCTTCTTAAAAAAAGACAAGGATTCGACTCAATGTGGATCATATCGCCCCCATCTCACTTTTGAATGTAGATGTAAAAATTTTGGCGAAGGCGCTGGCTTGCCGTTTAGAATGCCAACTTCACAAAATAATCTCAGAAGATCAAACAGGTTTCATTAAAAATCGTCATTCCTTTTCTAATATCCGCCGTTTGGCCAGCGTGGTCTATTTGCCCAGTGCTTCTCCGCGCCCAGAGGCTGTTATCTCTTTGGACGCGGAAAAGGCATTCGATCGAGTGGAGTGGCCATATTTGTTCAGAGTTTTGGAGAGATTTGGATTTGGCAAAATATTTGTAGCCTGGGTTAAGCTATTATATCATTCACCCTTAGCATGTGTACAGACCAATAATTTGCGATCTGATTATTTTCAATTAACACGTGGCACTCGTCAAGGCTGCCCATTGTCTCCGCTTCTTTTTGCGATTGCAATTGAGCCTCTCTCTATTACACTTAGGTCAACTACATTATTCCAGGGCATTAGGAGAGGAAACAGGGAACATCGTGTGTCTCTATATGCTGATGACCTCCTTCTTTATGTGAGCGACCCTATAGCCAGTAGCCCTGCAATTGTGTCCTTGTTGGATCAGTTTGGGACTTTTTCCGGCTATAAACTAAACCTCCAAAAATGCAAATGCTTTCCCATCAACTTAGCTCTACAGATCAAACAGGAAACCCTGCCCTTTCCCATATCTCAAAAAGGGTTTGTATATTTAGGAATACACATCACCCGCTTTTTCACATCCCTGTTTGCAGCTAACTACATGCCTCAAGTTAGCCAAATGAAGGCTGACTTTGAGAGATGGCGTAGTCTGCCATTCACTATGGCTGGGAGAGTGCAGTCAGTGAAGATGACTGTACTTCCCAGATTTCTTTACTTGTTCCAATGTTTGTCTGTTTTCCTACCCAAGTCATTTTTTAACTTAGTTAACCAATCTATAACCTCCTTTATATGGGGTGACAAGGTTCCAAGGGTCAATAAGTGCACTCTCCAAAGAGGTCATGAAGTAGGTGGACTGGGCCTTCCTAGCTTTATTAATTATTATTGGGCATCCAATATCCAAAAGATATTATTCTGGCTCCACCGACCAGATACAGACTGTGTCTGCTTGAATCACAATCCTGTTACTCCTCGTCTCTCCCAGCTTTAGTATATTCTTCCCTGCCATTGAAACCCTCTAGATTTACATCCAACCCTGTCGTACTATCAACCATCAAAATTTTTAACCAATTTCATTGCCATTATAAGCTTACATCAGCTTCAGTTCTGGGTCCCATTCACAGTAACCATTTATTCCCCCCTCTACACTTGACTCAACCTTTCGACAGTGGGGTTTGAATGGTCTTATGTCCATTAAGGATTTATACACTAACAACATAGTTGATAGTTTCGACTACCTACACAAAAAACATGGCCTCCCACATAATCATTTCTTTAAATATCTTCAGGTTCGCCATTTTGTCATGAAACAACTTCCTTATTTTCCTGATCTCCCTCCTGTCACAATGTTGGATAAACTCACTCTTACCTTTGCAAATAAAGGACTGATCTCTGCAGTATATTCTCGATTGATGTATTTAGGAGGTCAAAACCTGAACAAAGACTTCCGGTGGCGTCAATGGTGGGCTGAGAGACGCTGTTGTTTCGCTCTGCTCCCAAAGACTGTTTTAATGAGCTAAAATTTAAGTTGGAAGACGGAGGAGTTATAAAAATAACTACCGGAGCTGTTATTTAATTGTGTGTTATCAGAATTCCTGCTGATAACAGAGAATAACGGCAGTTTTAAATGAAAAAGACTAAAACTCGCCAGAAGCCTTCGAAAGCTGCTACAAGACCTGCACAAACTGATCTGAAAAAACCTGGAAAGACTCCTCAATCCCCGCAAGCATCAGCTGGAAGTTCAGAAGAAGAAACTGACTTTCAAAACCCTTCTACAGAAATGACTTCAATGGAGGAACAACTGGTAAAGTCAGTAACAGCTTTAGTCACTGAAAACATCTCTAAAGTGATACGAGAGGGGAATGTCGCACTGGAAAAAAAGCCTTTCCAAAAGCCTCTCCGAAAAAATAAACAAGGTAATGATAAGCTGATGGGGAAAATTGACGACTTAGCCAAACGTGTGGTCGAGATTGAGGAGGGCTTAAACAATAAAATTAAGCGGGTTGATAAGAACTGTAATAAAAAGCTGGGCACGATGTCAAAGTCCACTGAAGCGGCTATAGAAGGAATGGATAATTCGTTAACTGAGATGGCTAAGGAGATAAAGAGACTAAAAAAGGAACAAGAAAGTACTGGGAGGGAGCTTGCTAAAATGAAATATAAATGTATGGACCTGGAAGCAAGATCGAGGAGGCAAAACTTGAGGATAGTAGGCGTAAAAGAAGGAAAGGAGAGTGGACAGAACTTTCAGGAGTTTGCTGGCAACTTACTCAAACAAGTACTTAAGCTGCCTGAAGCCCCGAGAATAGATACGGTTCACCGGGTCCGACGTAAGGCTCAAGCAAGCTCAAATGCTCCCCCAAGACAGATTATCCTGAAATTCTATGATATTTCAACCCTGGAAGGAATTATGAAAAAGATCCCATATGGAGTGAATTTGATGTTTGGAGAAGACAAACTAAGATTCTTCCGTGATTTTCCAGCTGAAGTCATGGAAAAGAGGGACAAGTTTACAAACACGAGAAGGCTACTGAAGGAGGTCGAGGGAGTAAGATATGGGATAGTATATCCCGCAAAATTGAGAATTACTGATAACTCTGTCGAAAGTGCATTCACGGATCCAGAAGAGGCATTTAAATATGCACAAAGTATCACACAGGATGCCTACTGATAATTAGGAGTTGGTCTCCTACAATAACACAGAAGAATTGTGTTTCCCTTTTTTTTTAACATACAAAAAAGACTGCTCTGGTTCATCATGGCGAATTTTCATCGAGGCGCTGACTAGACATCTTATCTTTGGAATGTTAATTCAAGGTCGGATTTTAAGTCTCACTTCAGCAAAGGATTGGAAAAGAAAAAAACTGGCGGGGAAAATAACTTGAGAATATGGAAAAATATTATCAGTGGACTTGCAGATAGAAACTTATGACTGAAGAAACACACAATTATATACTAACATAAAATATAATGAATAAAATTGAGTAATATTAAGACATAGCATAATAATGGCTGTTGTTTATTTCATGATGTTAATTACTTGCTAAATATAAGAATAACGAGTTAAATATGATTATAAGTATTAACATACTAATAAATTTTATGGATATAGTAGATTTAGTTTAAATTGCGAACAAAGTGGAGGGGAGGAGACTCAGATACTTGGAAGTTATCCAAGGGTACTTGGAAGTTATCCGGGCTTTTGTGTCGGACAACAGCGGGCTCCAAGGTTAACCCCTTGGGGCCCGCTGTTGTCTGATACAAATGTTTGAGCCTTAATTGTAATAGACCTTGGCATATCGATAGATGTGGATATATAATTAACATAATCACTGTTATATCTAAGTATATAATTAACGTTGGAAACTCTCTCTTATTTTGTTTTTTCTCTTTGAAGATACATTTCTAATCTATCTATCGAAGTGTGTTTTATTTTATATATTTTTTTTTTAACTTTGTATTGCTCTCTCTTCCAAATAATAATAATTGGTCAAGGGGGCAGAGCAAAACATATAGAAACATCTATGGAAGTCGATAAGAATTTTTCTACCACCTGTTGGTGGTTTGTTTTTAGTTATAATATCTTTATTTTTGGATATTATAATTTCACTTTTTGTTTGTTAATTATCTTTTCACGATTCTACACTTTCTGGTCTTTTTCAAGGTCTATTCTGAAGGGGAGATGACAACAAAATCTAATAGCTGGGGATAATCATCCCTCACCTAGAGTAATGAGGTTCTTGTTTGCACCATGTGAAGTAAAGGTATTAACATGATCCATAATGCAAGATGATAAACAAAAGAAAACTGGAGGAATCACGTTCTGCAGTTGGAATATAAGGGGTGCTAATGAACCAATTAAAAGGAGTAAGATCTTTGCCCAATTAAAAGCTTTAAATAGTGATGTCATTTTCTTACAAGAGATGCACCTGAAATATCAAACACAGATAAGATTGAAGGCAAATTGGATCGGGCAAACATACTACTCTTCATTTACTTCTAAATCTAGAGGCACGGCCATTATCATTCGTAAAGGTATACCATTTAAATTAAAGAATACCATAGCAGATAAAGAGGGGAGGTACGTCATAGTCACGGGAGAAATGTATTCTACTCCACTTACTTTGATAAATATTTATGCTCCTAATTTTGACAACCCTCAATTTTTTAGTAAAATTCTGGATACAATTTACAACAGCCAGAACATAACTATCAAAATGTGGTAATAGGGGGAGATTTGAATTGTGTTTTAGATCCATATTTGGATAAATCTACAAAACAAAAAAGGATTAACATAAAATCTAAAACAAGTGAACTCCTAAATACATACATGAAAAATACCAATATGACAGATGTATGGAGGATCGCTAACCCAGTAGGTAGAGAATATTCAATGGCTTTTATGGCAAAAACAACGCTCTTACATTGTTAACTTTGAATATGTCACACAAAATGGTGCCATAAATATGGTCTTGTTTACTGTTTCGGTGTAATGTACTATTCCTACACTCATACACTTAAGTGTGATTATGCCTATGAATATTAAGAATTTATTGAATCTTTCCATAATGGAATTTTACTGCACCTAGGTACATGCAACAATAAAGTACTATTGAACCATTGATTGATTGAATTGATTGAAAAATACAGCATGGAATTCACATCAACCATCTGCACTAGTTCAACACTATCGCAATTTTTCATCCACTCCCTACACAGTGGCAACAATTTACAGAAGCCAATTTACTTACAACCCTGTACATCTTTGGGATGTGGGAGGAAAACTAGCCAGATCCCACAGGGAGATAGGGAGAAACGTGCAAACTACATGCAGAGAGCACCTGAGGTCAGAATCAAACCTGGATCTTTGGTGCTGAGAGACAGCAGCTCCACCAGCTGCACCATTGTGCTGGCCCTGAAATTCTCATTCCCTGACCTGGAATAGAACACAGGCCACAACCTCTGAATCATAACCACTGGAATATTTACCCTAGTTTTTGACACGATTGTCACATGTACATCCTATGGTTAAGATTGCAAACTACGTGCAGACCAATGTTTTTTTCTGTGAGCACTTCCTGCAGAGTCTTATTTCTGTCTACATTTTTCTGTTGCTATCATCTATTTTAACCCTGGTACCTTTCCAAGACTGTTCTGGAGATTAGTTGTCTGACTTGTCAGTATCTTTATCCAGCTTCAATGGGATTGCTGTATTTCAGTCATTTCCACAGCCAGCACTTGAATGAGTTTCTCTTCCCAAATATAGCTCTCTGCAGATCTGGAAATACTGATCAACCTATCATTTCTTACCATTGAACTGCATTGACCAGCAGTATCTGTAAGTCTTTAAGGAAATGGTCTATACGTTCACCTGCAAATTATAACGTCTGAAAAGGCGCAGTGTGGACTTTCCAGGGCATTTGACCTGAAATGACATCTCCTTAGATACTCTCTGAACTACATTTTCAGTTCAATGCGAAGAAATCAACATCTGCTGCCACCAACTGCCCCACCTGCCTTCAGCCACTGAGAAGCCCGTTCCACTGGTTTGAATTCCTACTGGGTGCAACGGTGTGTGTTTTCTATGACAGACTTGGTGGAAGTCCAGCTACCCTTAATGTGCACATTCGTGACATGAGGAATTTGACTACCCTGCCATTTATGTGGAGTCGAGTTGTTGTTCGCTGCTAAGATCACCTTTGTTTACAAAGGATCATAATTAAACATGACCTTCATTGAATTTAACTTGCTTGTGTTTTTCTTCATAGAAACATAGAAAATAGGTGCAGGAGTAGGCCGTTCAGCCCTTCGAACCTGCACCGCCATTCAATATGCTCATGGCTGATCAGATCTATGTTGCAATAAAATTCAACTAAAACTGGCCGCAAATGAGGACCAACCTCCGGAGTTTTAAAACTTTAAGCCAGGTTCAAATTTTGACCAGGGTTACATTTTTTGGTATTCCTGCCCAACGAACTCATCCCCAGGATCACTGCATTGTTACAATCACTGGCACAAATGGAAGATAAATTAGGCAGCACAGTGACACAGCTGGAAGAGCTGCTGCCTCACAGTTCAAGTGGCATGAGTTCGATCCTGATCTCTGGTGACCTCTGGTGGGTCTTCCCTTTGACAGGAGTTCCAGTTTGTGACCAAAATGTGCAGTCGGAAGGTTAATTGCCCCTGCATATTTCCCCATGTGAATGAATGAGTGGTAGAAATATGTTCAGCAGAAGTCATGAGTCTGAGCTGACCAACGATTTCCGTACACTAGTACTATCCCACGCAATAAGGACCATTTACAACCAAAGCCAAATAGCCTACAAACCTGTACGTCTTTGGAAGTTGAAAATCCCACGCAGGTCACGGGGAGAACGTACAAACTCCGTACAGACAGCACCCATAGTCAGGATCGAACCTGGCGCTGTAAGGGAGCAACTCTACCACTGCGCCACCATGCCACAATTGTTGGCTGTATTTCTGTACCTCTCTTTTATTTCAGGTTGAAATCGTTATTCCGAAACCACTGGAAAAGATTATGTCCCACTTGATTTTGTTTTGTTGATTATCGCAATAAATAAACTTCCACTGAGATAGGTGTGGATCTTTTAAGTATATATACATTGTCAGCAGCTTTCATGTAATGACACAGGGGAGACAGATGCGGGGATCCGGGGCTGGTGACTGTTTGCCGGGGACAGATGCTGGCAACTGGGCTAGCGAGTCTTTGCGGGGATGGCGAGTGTTTGCGGAGCTGGCGAATCGCTCGCTGCTGCTCCGGCCATGGAGCAGCTTCAGTGGAAGCCTCAGGGTCCCGGGCCGTTGGAGGAGTCGGAAGCGTTGCGCCGCTGCCGTGAGAGTCTCTGTGCCGCTTCGGGAGGCGGAGATAGAGAGTGGAAAGAGACAGGGAGACAGGGTGGAGAGAGACATAGACAGGGTGGAGGGGGGGTGGGGGGTGAGAGGAGAGCGAGGGGAGAGACAGAGAGGGAGAGAATGGGGAGAGAGAAGAGTGAGAGTGAGAGGGGAGAGAGGGGAGAGAGGGAGAGAGTGAGGTGGTAGAGGGGGAGAAGAGAGAGAGAGGGGTGAGAGGGAAGAAAGGGGGAAGAGAGAGAGGGGGAAGAGAGGGAGGAGAGGGTTGGAGAGAATGGGAGAGAGAAGGGGAAGAGAGAGGGGTGGTAAAAGGGAGAGGGGGAAGAGGGAGAGAGGGGGGAAGAGAAACGGGGAAGAGAGAGAGAGATGGGGGCAAAGAGAAAGAGGAGATAGGGACAGGAGAAGGAGAGAGGGGAGAGAGAGCAAGGGGAAAGTGGGGTGGGAGGGAGAAATGGGGGAGAGAGAGAGGAGCACAGAGGGGAGAGAGAGATGGGAGAGAGTGTGTGGAGGGAGCGAGAGGGAGAGAGAGAGGGATGAGAGAGGGGGAGATAGCGAGGGAGGGAGAAAGAGAGAGAGAGGGGGGAGAGAGAGAGAGGAAGAGGGGGGAAGCGAGGGGGAGAGAGAGGAGAGAGAGAGAGAGAGAGAGAGAGAGAGAGAGAGGGGGGAGAGATAGAAGAAATGAGGGGGGAGAGAGAGGGAAAAGAGGGAGGGGGAGAGGGGAGAGAGAGGAGAGAGGGGATGCGAGAGGGGGTGAGTGAGGTGGGAAGAGAGAGGGAGGGATGGGGAGAAGGGGAAAGAGAGAGGGGGAGAGAGGGGAAGAGAGGAGAGAGAGAGAGGGGAAGAGTGAATAGAGGGGGAAGGGGAGAGAGAGGGGGGGTGACAGAGGGAATGACAGTGAGGGAGAGACAGAGAGGGTGACAGAAAGGGAGAGAGAGGGGGAGGGTAGAGAGAGGGGAGAGAGAGGGGGTGAGAGGAGAGAGTGGAAGAGAGGGGGAGAGAGAGAGGGGGGGAGAGAAAGAGGGAGGAGAGTGAGGTGGAAGGGAGAGAGAGAGGGGAGAGAAAGAGAGGTGGAGGGAGAGAAGGGTTGAGAGAGGGGGACAGAGAGAGGAGAGAGAGGGGGAGAGAGAGGGGGAGAGAGAGGGGGGGAGAGAGAAATGGGGAGAGAGAAAGGGGGAGAGAGAAAGGGGGAGAGAGAAAGGGGGAGAGAGAGAGGGGGAGAGAGAGAGGGGGAGAGAGAGGGAGAGAGAGAGAGGGGAGAGAGAGGGGGGAGAGGGGGATAGAGAGGCAGGGCTGCCAAATCCCATGCATTGAGCGTGAGAATCACGCTTTTCTTTTTTTTTTTAATTTTTATTGGAGGGAAAAAAAAAATTCACAGTACATCTGATGTATGGCATTGCATTTTCCTCCATTTTGTTTTTTGTATAAATAATAATATAAACAAAATAACCCGAACCCACCCTCCCTAAACACCCCTTGGCAGCTTATTTTTTCACAATCCAAATATATCACAAAATCAAATGCACTTCTGAACAATAATAAAGTAATAAAAACAGAATAAAGGCAGATCCCCACTTAATGTCAAGTGCCCTCAGTCAATAGGTAGTTCCTTTGGACCCTCAAAGTATGATAAAAAAGGGTTCCCATTTCAAATAAAACTTTTTCACAGACCCCCTCAATGTGAATTTAATCTTTTCTATCCTTAAAAAAAACATGACGTCTTCCAACCAAGCAGCGGCAGATGGAGGAGTGTTAGATTTCCAGACCAGCAAGATTCTCCTACGGGCCAAAAGTGATGTAAATGTAATGATATCAGACTGGGTTGTATTTAAACCCAAGGTTTGTAGCAAATACAGCTACAAGCGGGCAAGGTCTCACTGTCATCCCAAGGACTTCACTAATGGTTTTAAAAACCACTGCCCAGTAGTTAACAAGTTTGGGGCAAGACCAGAATGCATGAGCTAGATTGGCTGGAGAGAACGAGCACCTGTCACAGCCAGCGTCCGTCCCTGGATATATGTTAGCAAGCCTGGCTTTGCTGAAATGAACCCTGTGTAAAACTTTAAATTGTATGAGCCCCAATCTAGCACATGATGACGAGGAGTGGAATTTTTTCTGCGCTTCTGCCCAGCATTCCTCAGACAGATCCATACCAAGGTCATCCTCCCACCTAGCTTTAACTTTGTTCAGGTTTTGATCTCCTAAATACATCAATCGAGAATATACTGCAGAGATCAGTCCTTTATTTGCAAAGGTAAGAGTGAGTTTATCCAACACTGTGACAGGAGGGAGATCAGGAAAAGAAGGAAATTGTTTCATGACAAAGTGGCGAACCTGAAGATATTTAAAGAAATGATTATGTGGGAGGCCATGTTTTTTGTGTAGGTAGTCGAAACTATCAAATATGTTGTTAGTGTATAAATCCTTAATGGACATAAGACCGTTCAAACCCCACTGTCGAAAGGTTGAGTCAAGTGTAGAGGGGGGAATAAATGGTTACTGTGAATGGGACCCAGAACTGAAGCTGATGTAAGCTTATAATGGCAACAAAATTGGTTAAAAATTTTGATGGTTGATAGTACGACAGGGTTGGATGTAAATCTAGAGGGTTTCAATGGCAGGGAGGAATATACTAAAGCTGGGAGAGACGAGGAGTAACAGGATTGTGATTCAAGCAGACACAGTCTGTATCTGGTTGGTGGAGCCAGAATAATATCTTTTGGATATTGGATGCCCAGTAATAATTAATAAAGCTAGGAAGGCCCAGTCCACCTACTTCACCACCTCTTTGGAGAGTGCACTTATTGACCCTTGGAACCTTGTTACCCCATATAAAGGAGGTTATAGATTGGTTAACTAAGTTAAAAAATGACTTGGGTAGGAAAACCGGCAAACATTGGAACAAGTAAAGAAATCTGGGAAGTACAGTCATCTTCACTGACTGCACTCTCCCAGCCATAGTGAGTGGCAGACTACGCCATCTCTCAAAGTCGGCCTTCATTTGGCTAACTTGAGGCATGTAGTTAGCTGTAAACAGGGATGTGAAAAAGCGGGTGATGTGTATTCCTAAATATACAAACCCTTCTTGAGATATGGGAAAGGACAGGGTTTCCTGTTTGATCTGTAGGGCTAAGTTGATGGGAAAGCATTTGCATTTTTGGAGGTTTAGTTTATAGCCGGAAAAAGTCCCAAACTGATCCAACAAGGACACAATTGCAGGGCTACTGGCTATAGGGTCGCTCACATAAAGAAGGAGGTCATCAGCATATAGAGACACACGATGTTCCCTGTTTCCTCTCCTAATGCCCTGGAATAATGTAGTTGACCTAAGTGTAATAGAGAGAGGCTCAATTGCAATCGCAAAAAGAAGCGGAGACAATGGGCAGCCTTGACGAGTGCCACGTGTTAATTGAAAATAATCAGATTGCAAATAATTTGTCTGTACACATTTTAAGGGTGAATGATATAATAGCTTAACCCAGGCTACAAATATTTTGCCAAAGCCAAATCTCTCCAAGACTCTGAACAAATATGGCCACACCACTCGATCTAATGCCTTCTCCGCGTCCAAAGAGATAACAGCCTCTGGGCGCGGAGAAGCACTGGGCGAATAGGCCACGCTGGCCAATCGGCGGATATTAGAAAAGGAATGATGATTTTTAATGAAACCTGTTTGATCTTCTGAGAATCACGCTTTTCACCAAATTCTCTCGCTGATCACAAATTTCTCACGCTCTGTGTGTTGTAAGCAGAAGCAGCGACGGGTACAGATGCGGACGGGGAGCGGAGTTGCTGAGTGTTTGCCGGGCTGGCGAGTCGCTCACTGCATTGTGACGCTGCCGTGAGAGTCTCTGTGCCAAATTCACCCATGTGACCGGCATGAATCAGGCTGCGGCTCGGTGCGTCCTGTAGGACAACCAGCGGCTGCTGGAAGTAAGTACCAAGCACTGGGTAGAAACGGTGGAAGATAGAACTTCAAATGGGGGTGGTTGGAGAAAGCATCCTGCTTGCCTGCTCAATTTTCACTTACTGTAACTGCAGGAAAAATGTTCCCGATGTTGGGGGAGTTCAGAACCAGGGGTCAGAGTTTAAGAATAAGGGGGGGGGGGCAGTTAGGACTAGGAGGAGGACAAACTTTCTTCACGCAGAGAGGTGTGAATCTGTGGAATTCTCTGCCACAGAAGGCAGTGGAGGCCAATTCACTGGATGTTTTCAAGAGAGAGTTACATTTAGTTCTTGGGGCTAACGAAATCAAGGGATATGGGGAAAAAACAGGAAAGAGGTACTGATTTTAGATGAATAGCCATGATCATATTGAATGGCAATGCTGGCTCGAAGGGCCAATGGCCTATTCCTGGGCCTATTTTCTATGTTTCTATGCGAGGATATGGCAATAAAACTCGATCACTTGATTTTGAAGGATTCATGCATGGTGGAGGTATAATATAGTCATAGAGTGATACAGTGTGAAAACAGGCCCTTAGGCGCAACTTGCCCACACCTGCCAACATGTCCCAGCTACGCTACCTGCTTTTGGTCCATACCCACAAACCTGTCCTATACTTGTATCAGTATAATTGTTTCTCAAATGTTAGGATGGTGCCTGCCTCAACTACCTCTTCTGGCAGCTTGTTCCATACACCAACCACCCTTTGTGTGGATAACGCTACCCCTTAAAAAGTTACCTCTTAAAAATACTTCATAAAAAAAATGAAATCATACTTCTACAATGCACTAAAACATGATTTTAATACATCAAATTTCAAAAAGTTCCTACCCTGGGAGGGCGGACACCCTTCTTCCACGCCCTCTCCCCACTTGGTTGCTCCACTCCCTCACCGGGTACCCCTAACGCCAGTGATCAGTGATCGCTCAGCCTCCCCACCTTCGAAAATGCTCCACAGCCCCTGGTTAAGATGGAGAACACTGCCAGACGTGAGCGGGAAACTGAAATTGAGCGGCCAGTTGTCCGTGATGTCTGGATCCTAATGCTCAGCGCTTCATGTTTCGGAGTTGGCTAATGTTATTGATTTGTAATTAGCCTGATTTGTAATTAGTTGACAAAACCTTAATTTATTAATCTGGAATATCCAGGGGGATGGGATAAGTGTAATATTAAATTACATGCAAGGTGTCAGGCTGTCTGTCACAACATACAGCTCTGATAACCCATTATTTCCTTCAGTTAAATATTGGGAAGGTAGCACTATTGTCATTTGCCACTCAATTATTATGTTTGTTTACCTCACTGACTATTTCTAACCCCTCTAACCTCCCCTCCACCAATTCCTTTGACAGGTTGAATAGAAATGTCCTCAATCTCGTTGTTTTATTAATTGAACACGTAGATGAACATCCTCAAGGAGTATAATCAGATGGAAACTGATTCGGATGCGATATTTAAGGGCTTGTTCAAAGAAGGCGCATATTTTAAAGGAGTGACAGAGATACTTGCAGGGGAATGTGTGAGGAGATTATTACTTGTCTTTAGTTTTAGTTTGAACTAGAACATCTGAAGATTTAAAGTTTAATATAGTAATTGTGCTGATACTGACCCCAACCAACCACATAATGAATATCATCCATTCTGGAGGTTGTACTTCTATGATGCGATTTAAACTTCACTTTCATTCACTTCAATGTAAAAGTAATTGGGAATGGGGAGCATTGGAACAAAAACTTGCCCTCAGTACATATTAACTGTAATGTAATAATGTATGCATGTTGTTAGGTGCAATCAAAACAAAGATCTTTTTATCATTGTACTCTCATATATTATGTACTCTCAAGATCACAATTAATAGAATAATATTGCTTAAATATATAGTTATTGCACTTTGCATTTTGAAAAATCCCAGCTGAAAGGAAAAAAGCAAAATACTGAAAATATTGGGGGTGAAAATGACTTCAGGACAGTTTATTATGAAAATGAAAGAAATTGTATCAAATTACTTATACAGCTGAGTAAGTTTAATTTTATGGATGGGAATTGCGTTCAACCAATTGATGACTTATTTGACAAAGTAAGTAGCATGTTAGATATCAAGGGAGCCAATGAATGTAGCAAATTTCGTTATCCACAATTTGGTCTGTGAAGTGCCCATAAAGGATTACTGCATTAGATAAGCACCTGCGAACTTGAACGTAATAGGTTAAGTCCAGGGGGTCAGATATGGGGCTTTATGTGTGGCCAGATATATTATCAGTGCAACGGGGCTAGGAGCAAGGCCAAATGTGCATCCAGAGTCAAGGTCTGGAATAGTACTAGGTGCGCAGTCAAAGCTGGGACCAGGGGTGTGTTCAGCACTGGGAACCTAAGCAGGTAAGCAGCTATGATCAGGGTAGTATAGGGGGCCAGGTGTAAGGCTGGACTCAGGGACCGGAATGAGAGAAGGTATGCAACTGGAGTCGGGGCCAGGAGTAGTACCAGGTGTGCAGTGAGACCCAGGTTGGTCAACATGGGCCAAGTGCTTGATTATAATCTGATTTCCATACATGAATACACTAAGATCATTCATGTGCTGCACCCGTTGATCAGAGCCTGTGCTCTACTGTGGAATGTAATTAGGAATGTAATTTACTCTAACCTTATTCATAGCTAATCCAATTTAAAACATATATATTGCATTCAAGTGTAAGTTAAAAGACTCGCTACAGTATGCACCATATTGCACAATTTCAAGCTGACAAATGAAAAGTTACGTACGCTCCCTCGGGCTGGGTCTCTCGTAATTTCCCACTCCCAACTCACCCAATATTGACAGCCCTGTGTAATGTCACTTTTGTTTGGCACTTGAAAGTACTTTTACAGTAGGTACAAATGATATTACATTATTATTTATGTAAAGCCTGAAGGCAGCTCCAGTAAGAGTCGGAGCTGAAGCCGCATGAGGCGAGGGATGGCACATTCCAGGCTGATGTGTCTCGATCAGAGTAGGTGGAGTAGGCCGCCGTAAACCCTGCCAGAGCCTGGGGCTTGATTAGATCAGTTGCTGCTCCCAGTTGCTGAGCGCACAAATCGGATGCGGCCTGCAGGGGCACAAAGCAGCCGAGCCATGGTGGAGGACACCAACAACATCACCTGGCCAGGGTGACCTCTTGAACTTCAACACAATGCCCTCGCTCGCACAAAGGGCTTTTATGGCAAAAACAACGCTCTTACATTGTTAACTTTGAATATGTCACACAAAATTGTGCCATAAATATGGTCTTGTTTACTGTTTCGTTGTAATGTACTATTCCTACACTCTTACACTTAAGTGTGATTATGCCTATGAATATTAAGAATTTACTGAATCTTTCCATAATGGAATTTTACTGCACCTAGGTACATGCAACAATAAAGTACTATTGAACCATTGATTGATTGAATTGATTGAAAAATACAGCATGGAAACAGGCCCTACTACTCTCTTAATTCACATCAACCATTTGCACCAGTTCAACACTATCGCAATTTTTCATCCACTCCCTACACAGTGGCAACAATTTACAGAAGCCAATTTACTTACAACCCTGTACATCTTTGGGATGTGGGAGGAAACCAGAGTACCTAGCCGGATCCCACAGGGAGATAGGGAGAAACGTGCAAACTACATGCAGAGAGCACCTGAGGTCAGAATCAAACCTGGATCTTTGGTGCTGAGAGACAGCAGCTCCACCAGCTGCACCATTGTGCTGGCCCTGAAATTCTCATTCCCTGACCAGGAATCGAACACAGGCCACAACCTCTGAATCATAACCACTGGAATATTTACTCTAGTTTTTGACACGATTGTCACATGTACATCCTATGGTTAAGATTGCAAACTACGTACAGACCAATGTTTTTTTCTGTGAACACTTCCTGCAGAGTCTTATTTCTGTCTACATTTTTCTGTTGCTATCATCTATTTTAACCCTGGTACCTTTCTGGATCTCCTGTTCTGGAGATTAGTTGTCTGACTTGCCAGTATCTTTATCCATCTTCAAAGGGATTACTGTATTTCAGTCATTTCCACAGCCAGCACTCGAATGAGTTTCTCCTTCCCAAATATAGCTCTCTGCAGATCTGGAAATACTGATCAACCTATCATTTCTTACCATTGAACTGCATTGACCAGCAGTATCTGTAAGTCTTTAAGGAAATGGTCTATATAGAAACATAGAAACATAGAAAATAGGTGCAGGTGCCCTTCGAGCCTGCACCGCCATTCAATGTGATCATGGCTGATCATCCAACTCAGTATCCCGTACCTGCCTTCTCTCCATACCCCCTGATCCCTTTAGCCACAAGTGCCACATCTAACGCCCTCTTAAATATAGCCAATGAACTGGCCTCAACTACCTTTTGTGGCAGAGAATTCCAGAGACTCACCACTCTCTGTGTAAAGAATGTTTTCCTCATTTCGGTCCTAAAGGAACTCCCCCTTATCCTTAGACTGTGACCCCTTGTTCTGGACTCCCCCAATATCGGGAACAATCTTCCAGCATCTAGCTTGTCCAACCCCTTAAGAATTTTGTAAGTTTCTATAAGATCCCCCCTCAATCTTCTAAATTCCAGCGAGTACAAGCCGAGTCTATCCAATCTTTCCTCATATGAAAGTCCTGACATCCCAGGATGTTCACCTGCAAATTATAACGTCTGAAAAGGTGCAATGTGGACTTTCCAGGGCATTTGACCTGAAATGACATCTCCTTAGATACTCTCTGAACTACATTTTCAGTTCAATGTGAAGAAATCAACATCTGCTGCCACCAACTGCCCCACCTGCCTTCAGCCACTGAGAAGCCTGTTCCACTGGTTTGAATTCCTACTGGGTGGAACGGTGTGTGTTTTCTATGACAGACTTGGTGGAAGTCCAGCTACCCTTAATGTGCACATTCGTGACATGAGGAATTTGACTACCCTGCCATTTACGTGGTGTTGAGTTGTTGTTCACTGCCAAGATCATCTTTGTTTACAAAGGATCATAATTAAACATGACCTTCATTAAATTTAACTTGCTTGTGATTTTCTTCAGTTCTATGTTGCAATAAAATTCAACTAAAACTGGCCGCAAATGAGGACCAACCTCCGGAGGTTTAAAACTTTAAGCCAGGTTCAAATTTTGACCAGGGTTACATTTTTTGGTGTTCCTGCCCAACGAACACATCCCCAGGATCACTGCATTGTTACAATCACTGGCAGAAATGGAAGATAAATTGGGCAGCACAGTGACACAGCTGGAAGAGCTGCTGCCTCACAGTTCCAGTGACATGAGTTCGATCCTGATCTCTGGTCACCTCTGGTGGGTCTTCCCTTTGACAGGAGTTCCAGTTTGTGACCAAAATGTGCAGTTGGTAGGTTAATTGCCCCTGCATATTTCCCCATGTGAATGAATGAGTGGTAGAATTATGTTCAGCAGAAGTCATGAGTCTGAGCTGACCAACGATTTCCGTACACTAGCACTATCGCACGCAATAAGAACCATTTACAACCAAAGCCGAATAGACTACAAACCTGTACGTCTTTGGAAGTTGAAAATCCCACGCAGGTCACGGGGAGAACGTACAAACTCCGTACAGACAGCACCCATAGTCAGGATCGAACCTGGCGCTGTAAGGGAGCAACTCTACCACTGCGCCACCATGCCACAATTGTTGGCTGTATTTCTGTACCTCTCTTTTATTTCAGGTTGAAATCTTTATTCCGAAACCACTGGAAAAGATTATGTCCCACTTGATTTTGTTTTGTTGATTATCGCAATAAATAAACTTCCACTGAGATAGGTGTGGATCTTTTAAGTATATATACATTGTCAGCAGCTTTCATGTAATGACACAGGGCTGCCAACCCTCATGCTTTGAGCGTGAGAATCACGCATTATAACAAATTCTCACGCCCTCATGCTGTAGGCCGCCGGAGACCCTGCCAGAGCCTGGGGCTTGATTAGATCAGTTGCTGCTCCCAGTTGCTCCCGGATGCGGCCTGCAGGGGCACAAAGCAGCCGAGCCATGGTGGAGGACACCAACAACATCACCTGGCCAGGGTGACCTCTTGAACTTCAACTCAATGCCCTCGCTAGCACAAAGGGCTTTTATGGCAAAAACAACGCTCTTACGTTGTTAACTTTGAATATGTCACACAAAATTGTGCCATAAATATGGTCTTGTTTACTGTTTCGGTGTAATGTACTATTCCTACACTCTTACACTTAAGTGTGATTATGCCTATGAATATTAAGAATTTACTGAATCTTTCCATAATGGAATTTTACTGCACCCAGGTACATGCAACAATAAAGTACTATTGAACCATTGATTGATTGAATTGATTGAAAAATATAGCATTGAAACAGGGCCTACTACTCTCTTAATTCACATCAACCATTCGCACTAGTTCAACACTATCGCAATTTTTCATCCACTCCCGACACAGTGGCAACAATTTACAGAAGCCAATTTACTTACAACCCTGTACATCTTTGGGATGTTGGAGGAAACCAGAGTACCCAGCCGGATCTCACAGGGAGATAGGGAGAAACGTGCAAACTACATGCAGAGAGCACCTGAGGTCAGAATCAAACCTGGATCTTTGGTGCTGAGAGACAGCAGCTCCACCAGCTGCACCAGCTGGAATATTTACTCTAGTTTTTGACACGATTGTCACATGTACATCCTATGGTTAAGATTGCAAACTACGTGCAGACCAATGTTTTTTTCTGTGAGCACTTCCTGCAAAGTCTTATTTCTTTCTACATTTTTCTGTTGCTATCATCTATTTTAACCCTGGTACCTTTCCAAGACTGTTCTGGAGATTAGTTGTCTGACTTGCCAGTATCTTTATCCATATTCAATGGGATTACTGTATTTCAGTCATTTACACAGCCAGCACTCGAATGAGTTTCTCCTTCCCAAATATAGCTCTCTGCAGATCTGGAAATACTGATCAACCTATCATTTCTTACCATTGAACTGCATTGACCAGCAGTATCTGTAAGTCTTTAAGGAAATGGTCTATACGTTCACCTGCAAATTATAACGTCTGAAAAGGCGCAGTGTGGACTTTCCAGGGCATTTGACCTGAAATGACACCTCCTTAGATACTCTCTGAACTACATTTTCAGTTCAATGCGAAGAAATCAACATCTGGTGCCACCAACTGCCCCACCTGCCTTCAGCCACTGAGAAGCCTGTTCCACTGGTTTGAATTCCTACTGGGTGGAACGGTGTGTGTTTTCTATGACAGACTTGGTGGAAGTCCAGCTACCCTTAATGTGCACATTCGTGACATGAGGAATTTGACTACCCTGCCATTTACGTGGTGTCGAGCTGTTGTTCACTGCCAAGATCATCTTTGTTTGCAAAGGATCATAATTAAACATGACCTTCATTAAATTTAACTTGCTTGTGATTTTCTTCAGTTCTATGTTGCAATAAAATTCAACTAAAACTGGCCGCAAATGAGGACCAACCTCCGGAGGTTTAAAACCTTAAGCCAGGTTCAAATTTTGACCAGGGTTACATTTTTTGGTGTTCCTGCCCAACTAATTCATCCCCAGGATTACTGCATTGTTACAATCACTGGCACAAATGGAAGATAAATTGGGCAGCACAGTGACACAGCTGGAAGAGCTGCTGCCTCACAGTTCCAGTGACATGAGTTCGATCCTGATCTCTGGTCACCTCTGGTGGGCCTTCCCTTTGACAGGAGTTCCAATTTGTGACCAAAATGTGCAGTTGGTAGGTTAATTGCCCCTGCCATATCTGTAAGTCTTTAAGGAAATGGTCTATACGTTCACGTGCAATTTATAACGTCTGATCTGAAGAAAGGTCTCGATTTGAAACGTCACCTATTCCTTTTCCCCAGAGATGCTACTGGACCCCCCGAGTTACTTCAGCATTTTGTGGCTGTCTTCGGTGTAAACCAACAACTGCATTTTCTTCCTACATGTTATCTCATATACTGTAGATGGATCAAATATTTGAACTCCAGCTTGTCACGCATGCTGCGTTTTTCAAATACCTTGTCGCAATTTATTCTAACTTTCCCAGATTTTGACAAAATACAAATGTTTTTCTGCTATTCATGAAAGATTGTGGTGGATCTCCTCTTTGTCATGCCTCTCCGAAAGGAATGATTGCCATTTGACGGGGGTGGGGGGGGTGGGGGGGTGGGGTGGGGGGTGATGTGTGGGATAGAGTTGGTGGTGGGGGGGTGTAGATGGGAGAAATAGGTGGGAGTCCAGGCACACGGGATGGAAGAGGGAGGGGAGACAGGGTAGTTTGGGGTTAGATAGAGGTAACCTAAAATTTGAGAATTTGAAGTTAATATTGAAAGGGATGTCATTGCAATACATGTTTTTTATACAGAACAATCTTCATTTTATCTGGGTTTGGTTGTTTTATTTCTTCAGATAATTCTTGAGTAAGATTCTGTCACCTCATGGATTTTGCCCTCATGGTCAAAATTGTAGAGCATAGTTAATTTAGAAATCATAGTCCAGACTGTTTATATCCTGATGCAATCTATTGACCCAAAAAGTTGTATATCCATTTTCCTTCACACATTCTGCCTGACTCATCGAGTTCCTCCAGCAGTTGCAAGTGACCCTTGTTAAATTCTCCATGCAAAACAAAAACCCCCGAAAGGTGACAAGATTTTTCTCATTTGATGGGGTCCAGTGCTTCCAAATCCCCCTCGACCCCAAAGCCACAGATCCCTACCTTCCTTTCTTTTGGAGGCTTCACTTACTTTGAAATGTTCTGTCACTCAGCAGTCCAGGTGTGTGGACAATTCTGGAAGAAGAGCCTGCCACTTGAGGTAAGAGTTGGGAGTTCAGCTCTAAGTAAGTAAGTAAGTAAGTAAGTAAGTAAGTAAGTTTATTGGCCAAGTATTCACATACAAGGAATTTGCCTTGGTGCTTCGCCCACAAGTAACACCATGACATACAGTGACAGTTATGAATGACTCAGAAAACAATAATAAAACATTAATGATAAAACACCATTGATCAAGCATGTGAACCAACAAAATACCAGATCCAAGGGAGGCTACAGATTTTTGGCTGTTGAATAGAGCAACTACTCGCGGATAAAAACTGTTTTTATGTTTGGCTGTGGAAGCTTTGACAGTCCTGAGCCGCTTTCCAGAGGGAAGTGATTCAAAGAGTTTGTGGCCAGGGTGAGAGGGGTCAGAGATGATTTTCCCCGCTCGCTTCCTGGCCCTTGCAGTGTACAGTTCATCAATGGAGGGAAGGTTGCAGCCAATAACCTTCTCTGCTGATCAGACGATTCACTGCAGCCTCCAGGTGTCGTGCTTGGTGGCTGAGCCAAACCAGACCATGATGGAAAAGGTGAGAACAGACTCTATGATGGCCATGAAGATTTGGACCATCCTTGCCTGTGGCAGAATGTGCTTCCTCAGCTGCCATAGGAAGTACATCCTCTGTTGTGCCTTTTTGACTGTGGAGTCGATGGTAGCCCCCCACTTAAGGACCTTGGAGATGATGGTTCCCAGGAACTTAAAATACTCCCCAGATGTGACTGTGGTGTTGTTGATGGTGAGTGGGGTGAGGGGAGGGGGAGTTCTCCTAAGGCCTACAATCATTCCACTGTCTTAAGAGCATTGAGCCCCAGGTTGTTGTGAAGGCACCAGGATGCCAGCTGTGACACTTCCTATCTGTAGGCAGATTCCACCCCATCCTGGATCAGTCCAATCAGGGTTGTGTCGTCCGCAAACTTGAGAAGCTTGTCTGTGGAGGTGCAGTCGTTGGTGTAAAGAGAGTAGAGGAGAGGAGAGAGTACGCAGCATTGCGGTGCTCCTATGCTGAGAGTTTGCGGGTCCGAGATGTGCTTTCCCAGCTTCACATGCTCTAGGTAGCATGAACAGGAATTACAGGGAACCAGTTTCACTTGCAGCAATTGTTGGAAGTTTGCCAAGGATCTAATTTGCTTAGGTTCCGGTGGAAAATCAAGGTTTCACGGTTTCACAGCCAAGGTCAGTTTAATATCACATGTACCAGTTAAGCTAGAGTGAAATCAGGCAGAACAAGTAGTAATTTGGTCATGGTATTATCTTCCTACATGTGGTAAAGCAATCTGGCTAAGGAGACAAGCCTGTGGTTTGGATTATTTTTACTTTCAGACTTCCTTGAACCACTGCAGCCTGTGCAGGGAAGGAATTTCCATAAAGCTCTAGGCAGAAAAGTCCAGAATGTGACACAACGTCAATAAGGAAATCATAATACATTTCCCACTTGAAGATGAACTTTGAAATGGCGGTTCGATGTCCTTGTCCTCCATGATTTTAGTGGTCATATAATATATGGATGTTGGCTTTAGGAAGTTCGGAGATAATTGTAAATGACCCAGTCATTCTCACAAACAAGGTACAACAGAGTTTATTAAAAGACACTTACAGTTCACTATAGCATGTTGCTTCAGCTGTTTAGCGGCAGCACGCTGGGTTGCGATAATATGAACCATGTAGTAGTCGGAACTTCTAAAAATAAAGCACTACATTGGTTAGTGTGGAGTAACAAATCTACATCTTTCCTTGTAGAAATAAAAGTGAAGCACATCTAAATGCAGGTGGCCTATAAGAATAAACACACCAATACGTGATGGCTGAGTAATACAGTACTCTAAACGCTAATAGCGCATACGGGGACGTGTAGATGGTTTAAACAAAATTCTCATACCTAAGGGGTGGCCTAAGGGGACACTAAGGGGTGGCCTACAAACCTGTCCCATGCATGTGTGGTATAGATCCGCGTCTCGTTCCTTCACCGGGGAAGTAACCGGGGGCCCATGTGTGAACACGGCGAAGCCGGTGAGCAGGGCGTCGAATGTTGTGGTGAGGCCATAGGGGACATGGCCAGTGGCTGACCTGCAGCAGCAGAGCTCGAGGGAAGAGACAGTCTGACAGTAGAAGGGTACATCAGATGAGTGGCTTCTGGAAACAAGACCCCAGAACGTGGAATTCCTTCACTGGAATTGGCATCATGTTCAGCCGTGTTGCATCTGGCAATGAGAATATCATCAACAATAATGGTGCATGGGTACCTCGCAAATAATTGTTCCAGTGTGCGTTGGAAAACCTCACTAGCAGATGCTAAAGGGCATCCGCAGGAATTTATAGCGGCCTAAGGGGGTGCTGAACGTGGTGAGATTGGATGAGTCAGGATCCAGCGGGATCTGCCAAAACAAACTTTTGGCATCCAGAACAGAAAACATGGATGCACTGACTATCTGAGTTGCAACTCCCTGAGTTGCAACTGTACACATATGGGTAGTGTGGGCGTCTGATCGCTGCGTTAAGGTCTCTGGGGTTGATGCAGATTCGGATTTCTTCCTTGTTCTTCTTTGTTGCCACCACCACGGTGGAAACCCAGTTGGACGGGTCGGTGACCATTGCAATGACATCCAGGGACCCCATCCGCTGGAGCTCATTGTATACTCTGTCATGCATAGCACGCGGAATACGGTGTGGTGCTCAGACCACAGGTAGGACATTTGGATCAGTAACAATGTTGTACTTGATGGGCTGCTTTCCAAACTTGCCGTCAAATAGTTCTTTGTATTGTGAAAGTATCTGCTGAGTGGAGCCCTCAGTGGGAGAAATTTGAGGGACTGCAGGCCCAAAGGTATCCAGTCCTAGATCCTGCCATCACAATGCCAAGCAGAGTTGCAGAATTCCCACGGACAATGAAAAAATTCAGTTTGTGAGCGTGTGACTCCAGGTGGCAATTCAGTTCAGTTTCTCCAAGTGGGAGCAGTTTCCCTCACCCATAGGCTTGCAAAGTGGTCGAAGTGTTTACAATACATTCATCATTACGGATTTGTTTAAATTCAGATAAAGACATGACATTGCACTTGGCACCGGTGTCGATCTTTGCAATGGTGATGTTGCTGTTAATGAGCAAAGAAACTTCAGGGTTAAGTTGCTTGTTAGTGGAAGCAATCAGCGAGTTGATGTTAGGACTGTTATCTTCATGCTCTGGTAGCCGAACAGGAGATGGCGCTTCCAGCTCCTGGTTTTCATGGACTGCAGGGTCATCAATAGTTTCAGCAAGTACCACAATCTGGTTGTTGTGATCCAGAACTGCAGGCACTTAGTTGAAATGCTCAGTGCACTGCATTGCTTCAGGGCCAGTGACATTGAGTGGTATAGAGGTACGCACGTCTGGCGCAGCGTTGCGATGAGCAGCACAAATGCAATGATTGTAGTCGTGCTCATAAATGTGGCAAGGTTCAGCGATGTCTGAGTCAAAGATCAGAGGGTCTGGACGGCGAAGTGTGCTGGCCATGGCAGCAATAGTGAATAATCAAAACAAAACTCAAAAATAAAAATCGATATACTTAAACACTGAGTGGGTTACGAACCACATCTTACACCATGTAAATGACCCAGTCATTCTCACAAACATGGTACAACAGAGTTTATTAAAATACACTTACAGTATACTACAGCATGTTGCTTCAGCTGTATGGGGACTATCAGTACAAGCTGGGTTATGATAATATGAACAGTGTAGTAGGCGGAGCTTCTAATAATAAAACACTACATTGGTTAGTGTGGAATAACCAATCTACAATAATCACTGGCAACACAACATTCAGTGTCTGACCTGCCTTAGAGAAGTCCTGTGGACTCGAAACATCACCTATCCCTTTTCCCCAGAGATGCTGTCTGTCCCGCTGAGTTACTTCAGCTTTTTGTGTCTATCCTGTGACTTTGTCTTGTTTAGTTATGTTTAGAGATACAGCGTGGAAACAGGCCCTTCAGCCCACTGAGTCCATGCTGACCAGCGATTTCCAAACAGTAGCACTATCCTGCACTCAAGGAACAATTTGCAATCTTTACCAAAGCCAATTAACCTACAAACCTGTGCTTCTTTGAAGTGTTGGAGGAAATCAGAGCATAGATGTGGATAGGGACAGAGAGGTCTTTTAAAAATGTGATGATAAAGCATAAAATATGCATGTCCCTGTTGAAATAATTGACCATCTTTATATCCTTCATAAACAGCAGGTTCCAAGTTATTCCTGCTCACTATGTAAAAGGCTTCTACCTTACAATCCCCTCCCCCCATTATTTTTCTTTCCCAAAATCTTCTCTTTGCCGATTTCATTGTTGTATCACGAGGGAATGGGAATGGTTTCCTTTGTCTACCTTTACTAGATTAGTCCAGATCTTCCACATATCTGTGAAATCTCCCCATCGCCTCCTTTGCTCTAAAGAGAAAAACTCAGCTTCTCTAACTTTGCACTTAAAAACCTCATCTCTGAAATCATTCTGATAACTCTCTGCTGCACCATTTTGAGAGCCATACCCTTCTTCCCAGATGTTGTGACCAAACCTGAGCACAATGTACCAGTGTAGTCTAACTTTCTTTATTTTTGTACTTAATATCTCAATTTATGAAGCCGAAGGTCACATTTGCTTACCTAATGCATTCTTAATTTGTCTGTCACCTACATTATTCTGGCAAAATGCATCAATTTTTGTCCCTTTGCGTTAAATCCGATCTGTCCTGTTTATTTCTCTGCTGCCTCCCCACTGCCCACCTCCCCGCCCCCCACATGCTCCCCATACCATTCCTCCAACATCCATCCTGTTGTATAATCAGTGTTTGACATCTTTGGCAAATTGTGTAATTTTATACTGATACTAATGGCCAATACCGCCATTCAATGTGATCATGGCTGATTCTCCACAATCAGTACTCCGTTCCTGCCCTCTCTCCATATCCCTATCTTTAAGAGCTCTGTCTAACTCTCTCTTGAAAGCATCCAGAGAACCGGCCGCCACCACTCTCTGTGGCAGAGAATTCCACAGACTCACCAACTCTCTGTGTGAAAAGGTATTTCCTCATCTCTATTCTAAATGGCTTACCCCTTATTCATAAACTGTGGCCCCTGGTTCTGGGCTCCCCCAACATCAGGAACATGTTTCCTGCCTCTAGCGTGTCCAAACCCTTAATAATCTTATATGTTTCAATAAGATATCTTCTCATCCTTCTAGATTCCAGAGTATATAAGCCCAGTCGCTCCAATCTATCCCGGGAATTAACCTTGTGAACCTACACTGCACTCCCTCAATAGGTGGAATGTCCTTCCTCAAATTTGGAGACCAAAACTGCATACAATACTCCGGGTGTGGTCTCACTGCATGCTTACTTTCATTGACTGTTGCACAAGGACCCGCAGATCCCATTATAATATTTGAAATATTTTGAAGGACCAAGAAACCAAGAACCAAGGCGCAAACGAATTGCTTGCTAAGAAGGTTGTAGCGCAAAGAAGCGAGTGAATCGGTACTCTTTCCAGCAAACATAACTGCCATCGCCTTGCTCCCAAGGTCCTCTATGACATGTTTTATTTGATTTGGAAGCAGAAACGCATTGGCACAGGTCTAGATGGTCGATTCACCATTCCCAAGTTTCCGAAATGTTGACTTCTTGCCAACAATAGATTTGCAAAGTTGTATCACATGCTGTGAAAGCATGAATAAACAGAAACAGAGAATACAGATCACTACCCATGACTTGTTTTATCTCGATGATGTTGTACACCTTAGGAACTGTTGACTTGTCAGAACGAAAAAAGAGGCGCTTATTGTTCGGCATCTCAGAATAGTGGAGAAGGAGAATGAGCAAGTCGAGGTCGTGGGCTGATGTTGTGATGCCGTAATTGCAGCCTTGACATTGTCCACGTCTGCATCCTCTGATGCATTAATAACAGTGCAGCCCTGCTTCTGAGGTTCCTCAGTTATGAGATCAATAAGTCCTTGTTTGTTACAAGGTCTGGAAAGGAAATCAGCCTTTTTTTCCCAAAAACTCAGCTTTGGAATTGAAGTTGACGATCGGGTGGGTGTTTTCCTCACGTCGCTGATGCGTATTGTCTTTGATGGAAAAACCTTCGCAATAACCATCAAAAACTACGGTTGCTTTACCATAATGGCGTATGGCAAATTCGGCATACGACTTTGCAATGTCACCATAACTGTCACCCCTTTTTCATGGCAAACGATGAAGCAGGGAGCCACCATCAAGGACATAATGTTGAATTGGTGGGATAGAATCAATGAACAGTTTTGTTTGATTCCTTGCTTGAAAACTCAGTGACTCAGCTTTACGAAAGATTTATTTGGCTTCAAATAGGGATGTAGGGAATGGGCTTAGCTCATAGCTCATTACATCTTCCAGTGAAAGGACTCCGGTTTTGGACACAAATAAAAATTGTTGGAACAGCAGAGCAGGATCAATGGTTCAACCTTGGGCAACTGATGTTGAACTCATCTGCAAGGGTTTTTACGCGGTCTTTCCATTTGAACGAGATCCCAAAAACTGGTTTTCCAACCAAATTTTCAACGATCTCGCACCCAACAATCTCGAACCCAGGCACATTAATATCCTCTTTGGCGACTACACCAGTAACAATGTTTGTCAGAGATGGGTCTGAAGAGAATGGCGTGCAAGTGGAAAGTTTTTCCTTGATCTTTTCCAAGTCAGAGTGATCTCATTTCATCTTTGCTTCTGTTGATTCTCGGTGTTACTCGCTGGTCGTGTAGATGAGATCATTGAATTCCTGCATGCCGTTGTTGTCTCAGATGTGACGGGTGTGGACATGGTCTACAATGCGCGCATTTCTTCAGTCATTCCACTTCCATGAATCAATCCTGTACGACTCTTCAAGGACTGCATTAATGTCTGCTCGATGACAAGGTCAGAGCTAAGGCCTGCACAGAACTGGTTGCTCTGGTGGATCACATGGAAACCCTTGGAAAATTTGACATATACATCAGGATGTCTGGTCTTGAGTTGGCACATTTCTTGGATATATGCAGACTTCAGATAGTTGTAATGCCCAGAGGCGGCAAATTATAGGCAGGCAGTCTGACACTGCGCGCAAGTGCAGCATCCAAGATTCTGTGCGATCTGCAACATTTTCTGATAGTTTATCCCAGTTGATTGGTTTTTGACCTTGTGTCAAAGTTCCGCCTTTATTGTGTCAATCTTTTCTTTGATTTGGATTAACATGTCTGCTGCTCCAACACTCTCCAAAGTCGTTTCTTTCTCTACCAAGGATGAGCACGTTTCTCCCGCCTGGTCTACCAATGACTGGAACTGTGGGTCATCCTCCAGCAGATCTGACACAACCAGATGATTGAGACTTCTGTCCACCAGCAGATGTCCATGGAAAGCTCTTTGCACTGATTTTCCAATCATCATATGCTGGACAGCATTTTCACCATAGACATTTAAGAGCATATTTCGAACTCACAACATGGGCATAGTTATACTGTAATTACTATTACTTGATTTTCATGTGTCATGTTTGTTTTTGTGAGGCAGACCTATACTTGCATTGGAAAATATTACTTTTTATGCTAATATTACATTAAATGGATCTTGGACGCTATCTTGAAAATTAGACCTTTCCAGTGGTCTGACTGTGGCAGACTTGTTATGTTATTAAGCACATCTGATACTACAAAAAACCGTTGAGAAACCTTTTGTAGCAATTTTTTGGGGTAAGGTGTTTTTTTGGTCATATATGCAGCCGCTTATGATGAGTTCAGCAGACCCCTTGGACTATCAGCCACTCACCCAGGTCTCATTAATGGGCCTGTCCCACTTACACCCCTGTCCCACTTAGGAAACCTGTCGGAAACATCTGGAGACTTTGCGCCCCACCCAAGGTTTCCGTGTGGTTCCTGGAGGTTCCCGGAGGTTTTTGTCCTCTGGCAACCACCTTGAACTAGCATTGCAACCGGCTTCGACTAAAAAATTACCGATTTTTAAAACGGAAAACACTTTCGACCATTAGGGAGACTGACAAAAATCTCCGGGAACCTCCGGGAACCGCACGGAAACCTTGGGTGGGGCGCAAAGCCTCCATGAGGTTTCCGTCCAGGTTTCCTAAGTGGGACAGGTGCATTAGGTAATTTTTCAGGCGACTGCCGGCGACTGTCAAGTCGTAACAGGTCGCTGAAAAACCAGCGACTGAAACGGTGCCTGTCAGAGCAGAACACACGTACACACATCGCTTTGTTTGCCAGCCAGTTATGCAGGTGGGGGACAGGGCAAGCGGGGGAGCGTTGTCTGAGTGAAATTCACATGGTGCAAAGTCAATGTGTTAAAGACACACAACACGATAAACTAGAAGGTTGACGCTGTAATTAAGACGGTGAAAGCACAGTGTATGGGAAGGGTCACTTAAGCCCTTTAAAAGAGGTGGGGAGAGCGTGGAGAAGGGGTGAGAAGGAGGAGACGGGGGTGGGGCGAAGGAGTGGAGACAACTTTTAAGAAGCTAGAGATACACGGCTGTGAAGCTCGGCGAACATTAACATTACCGGTCGGTTATCCTTGTTTTTGAAAACTACTGTTTACGTTTTTTTTCCCAATGAGCCAATGAAATTCTATGGCCAGCAACGGCGACAACCTAAGACCTCCTGGCGACCCACTACCACTGCACCTACGTCACGAGAATTCTCGCTACTCCCCATGGCATTGAAATTCTGGGCGCCGCTAATTTTTCAACATGTTGACTTGTTGCGAGTCTGAGGGCACTACTCACGACCATGAAGGCGACTCCCTGGTAAACACCCGCAAGCATGTGGCGACCATCTGGCGACTGCATAGTCTCCTGTAGTTGCCTAAAAAGTCGCCGAAGTGGGACAGGCCCATGACTCTCAGAATTCCCTTGTTGCCGTACAAGGGCAGAAAACTTACTCTCAATCCGCTGACACTAGGATTATTGTTAAAACGTGCATACCTGATTGTGATGACTTGCACAATTTATCTCCTCTGCCTTAAGTATGTTGAAAATTACCCACCTATTTACTTTTGCACTTTCCACGTTAAAACTAATAATAATATACAGTATTTTGCTGTGTCTTACAAATATACTCATCTTGTCAAACAGGAATACGTGACGTAATTCATCAGTATTTAAATATCATAGGCTGCTTTGAGTTTCAGAACATCTCTTGCAGGAGGAATTGGAGTCCTAAGGTGAGTGTGATGCATCTCCTTGGGGTATCTCTGTTTGCAGAAAAGATCCTTTTAATTTTTGGAAGAACCAACATTCAGAATATTTACTATTTCATGGTCATTCTCAACTTGAAGGGTATTGTTGTCTTTTTCTCAATTCTAACTGTGCTGAAAGGACTTAATAATTTTCTTTTCCGTGTTATTTTTTCTGCATTTTGCAATACTCTTTGACATAAATTGACCATATTTCTATAACAAAGTCAAGTTTTTACTTTTTCAATCACTTGTATTGCCCTTTATTTTCCATTAAATGTGATCATCTATTTAGGACCATGCTAATTTACAATGACATTTATCCTTGCTATTCAGTATTATATATTCATAGGTAATCTACTAAACATTAAGTGGGGCCTTAAATACCTTTCCTCAGCAGTTTTTATCCATCCTATTGAATTTATACCCAGCCGCATAGAACTTGATTATTTTGTGGTCATTCTCGCAACTGGCATCTCCCTACTTCAGGTCTCATTGACAAAGAAAGTAAGTCTTGCGTTTATATACCATTATTTCCAGCATGGGGTTAACACTGGAGTTGTGCTATTAGAAACCAGGCCTTATCTCTGTTTAAGACTTCATCCAGTAACAACATCTAACAACAAGCTATTTCTGAACCTGGTCGTTGCAGTCTTCAGGCTCCTGTACCTTCTACCGGAAGGTAGTGGGGAGATGAGTGTGTGGCCAGGATGGTGTGGGTCCTTGATGATACTGCCAGCCTTTTTGAGGAAGCGACTGCGATAGATCCCCTCGATGGAAGGGATGCCAGAGCCGATGATGGACTGGGCAGTGTTGCTACTTTTTGTAGTCTTGCAGGAGAAAACGCAGTGTCATTTGCACCAGAGAAATTGTGCAAACTCCACACAGGCAGTGTCTGAGGATTGAGCCCTGATGCCTGGAGGTGTGAGGCAGCACTGCTTTCTATTGCACCACCAAGCCATCCTATCTCTGCCATGGATTACATGGCTGTGTATGGAAGCATTACTGTCTGTCTCCATGTATCCCCTTAAGGCCTACTTGTATCTGAGTTTTACCTGTATGCACTTGCCTATGTTATTTACCTTTTTAAGTGTCCTCACTTTAACTTATCTCAAGTCTCACAGCCCTGTGTCAAACTGGTGCACCAAATATCTTTCTTTCAGCATGCCATCTGTGTGGTCCTTGAGTGTTCTCCTCTTCGGTGTTTTCATGCTTCACAGAGTTCATGCAGGTAAGAGACTGAGTCAAACTCCTACAATATAATATTTGCCCAACAATTGACCTGTCTTCAACAATGTTAACTTCTAAAAAAGACGAGAGAGTGAGCTGGTTAACTTTTCCTCACTACAACTAAAGCAATGAATACAGATAGAGCAAAATCAACAGCTTCATGACCAAACCATCATCTGAAACACTGCAGCCATTCAAGAAGGGGGCCCACATCTTCATGACATGTCAATCGACAAGACCAAGCACAGCCTCAGCGATCATTTCGCTGAACACCTCCGTTTAGTACACCTAAACCTACCTGTTCTCCCGGCTGTTAAACACTTTAACTCTCTCTCCCATTCCTATACTGACATTTCTGTTCTATGCCTCCTCCGCCTTCAGAGTGAGGCCCAATGCAAATTGGAGGAACAGCATCTCATATTTCGCTTGGACAGCTTATACCCCAGCAGTATGATAATGACTTCTCTAACTCCAATTTTACTTCGGAGTCACGCGAGTGACTACGTGAAGAAGCCCCGCCTGGTGCTGGATCGGCATTACGTCGTCGCTGTCGGTAGAGGAAAGAGCTGCAGAGCGCAGCTCCACACAGCGGTAAGGAAACGGCCCGCAGGTAAGTGAAATTATTTTGCTTCCAGGGCGTTTTCAAAACTCCGTAGGCTGGTGGGTAAACCAGGAGGAGTTAAACGAAAATGGAGAAAAATAAGAAATCGCGGGTAAAACGTGCGTCCCGGGGTGCAGAACAGTTGGGACAGGAGATTATTGCGGAGCGGTTCCGATACCGGTGGCCGTTGAAATACCCGTTAGTGAGCCTTTTGTTGCTCCACAAACAGAAACTTTGGAGGAAAACCCAGTGCCTAAAAAATATAAAAGAAAAGCTGAAAGGCCTGAGGTTTCTGATGAATCCGATTCGGAAGGTCCAGAAAGGAAAGCCTTATGGCTCAGAATGGATCAAATGGAGAAAACACTCCAAACTATAATCAACCAAGGGTCTAAGAACCCAGAATATTCCCAGGCAGCCCCTGAGGGGGTTCTATATTATGAATATGGTGCCAGTTTGAATTGGGAATTTGAAACTCCAGTGCCCGGGATTGGGGTGGAGGAAGTCTCCTTTGAACAAGTTTCAGGAGTACCAGGGCTGTATGAGACTGACCCTGAAAGTGGTGATTGCGGTCAGGAGTACCCACCACAATACAAATATGTTGATCCAGGTATGCCTGATGTGGCACAAAGTTTTGCTATACCTGGATGAGGCGGTGAGGCCATGGAAGAAAACCTGGCAGCCAATATTAATTATATGGTCTCTCACCCGCTTCAAGAAGCTGTTATGGTTGAGACAGCAGAATTGTACAAAAGACCTATTAATTGTACCTCACTGAAGGTACCTACGGTGAATCCGGCTATTTGGGCGCCAATGTTATCAATGATGCGGGCGCAGGAAATACGATTTCAAAGAATCCTCAAGCTGATTTCGGCTGGCATCACTGCCTTTGGAAGACAAGTGGAAGGTTGTGGAATGACCAAAGTTCAGAAGCATATGTTGGCTTTATTCTGCAACTCATTTTTTGAGATAAATTGTATGAGGAAGATTGCCATTCAGCCTCTTTTACATCCAAGATTTGCAGGGTTGTGCAGGTCAAGCAATGTTCAAGCTCCTGGTTATTTGTTCGGAGAAAATCTGACTAAACAAATTAAATAAATTGATGAAGAGGCAAAAACTATTGACCTTATGAAACCCTTCAATGTTGGCCAGAGAAGGGCTGGTCAAATGAGAAGGGGATTTGATTTTGGAGCTGGAACAAGCCGAGGCAGGAGTATGATATGGAAAATTACCAGCCAGCACAGCCGAATGTACACTCATTTATTGGGAGAAGGAGATCACTACGTCCGGTTGGAGAGGTACAAAAACTTTATCCTATTAAAGAAGAATTTTTGATGAACCTCAGATTGGTGGTAGACTCCGAATGTTTTATAATGAATGGGACAGTATAACATCTGATCGTGTTATATTAGATACTGTTTTAGGATCTGCCATTGATTTTGTAGAAGGTATGGATCCACTGCGACAGAATAAGCCTAATCATACTTTGATGTTTTCTGTTCTTGAAAAAATTCAAATTGACAAAGAGGTTAAGAATTTGTGCGGGAAAGGAGTTATCGAGAAAACAGGAGAGGATCCACAACAATTTGTGTCAAATATTTTCCCCAGACCAAAGAAAGATGGGGGTTGTAGAATCATTTTAGATCTCACACAATTGAATAAATTTGTCCAGTATAAACATTTTAAAATGGACACATTCAACACTGCAATGCAGCTGGTATCAACAGGTTGTTATATGGCTACAATAGATTTGAAGGATGCATATTATTCAGTTCCAATTCATCATCACTTTCGCAGATATTTAAAGTTTAAATGGATGGGACAGCTGTGGCAATACAAAGCATTACCTAATGGATTAAGCTCAGCACCTAGACTGTTCACTAAATTGTTGAAACCAGCACTTGCACTGCTAAGGGCACAAAAACACATTGTTATGGCTTATCTAGATGACATTTTAATTGTCAATGCTAATCAGGAGTCAGCTGAAAAATCAGTCTCAGCAACTACAAGTCTGTTTGAAAGGCTGGGGTTCCTGATTCATCTAACAAAGTCTAAGTTACAGCCATCCCAAACCATTGAATATCTGGGGTTTGTGATTAATTCAGTTACCATGTTGGTAACTTTACCAATGGATAAGGTTATTGATTTGACAAATGTGTGTCAGAGCCTGATTAACAAACCTTATCCCTCCATCTGAGAAGTTGCTAAGGTTATTGGGAAGTTAGTAGCAGCATTCCCAGCAGTAGAATTTGGTCCACTACATTACCAAAATCTTCAAAGGGCAAAAACTCAAGCGCTTATACAGCGAGCAGGCCATTTTGATAGGCCTATGCAATTGCCAAAGGAAGGCTTATCAGAATTGCATTGGTGGATTGAGAATGTTCCACAAGCTGTTAAGAACATTTTAGTTCAGCAGCCAGTAGTGTATTTGCAAACAGTTGCAAGTTCTCTCGGATGGGGAGCTACGGATAATGAGACCAGCTGTGGGGGCAGATGGACTGTCCAAGAGGATTTATTGCTCCAAACATATGGTATAAATTATTTGGAGCTACTGGGAGCATTTTATGGATTAAAAGCTTATTGTTCTACTTTGAAGGATTTGCATGTCCAAATACAAATAGACAATATCACAGCTGTGGCATATATCAATCACATGGGTGGTGTAAAATCAATATCATGTGATCATCTAGTAAACCAGATGTGGCAATGGTGTATTGGTAAAAATATTTGGCTTTCAGCTATTTATCTCCCAGGGAGAGACAATGTTGTGGCAGACAAAAGATCACGAATATTTAAAGACAATACAGAATGGATGTTAAATCCACAAAATTTAAAAAAATATAGAAACATAGAAAGAAACATAGAAAAATAGGTGCAGGAGTAGGCCATTCGGCCCTTCGAGCCTGCACCGCCATTCAATGTGATCATGGCTGATCATCCAACTCAGTATCCCGTACCTGCCTTCTCTCCATACCCCCTGATCCCTTTACCCACAAGTGCCACATCTAACGCCCTCTTAAATATAGCCAATGAACTGGCCTCAACTACCTTCTGTGGCAGGGAATTCCAGAGACTCACCACTCTCTGTGTAAATAATGTTTTCCTCATCTCGGTCCTAAAGGAATTCCCCCTTATCCTTAGACTGTGACCCCTTGTTCTGGACTCCCCCAACATCGGGAACAATCTTCCAGCATCTAGCTTGTCCAACCCTTTAAGAATTTTGTAAGTTTCTATAAGATCCCCCCTCAATCTTCTAAATTCCAGCGAGTACAAGGCGAGTCTATCCAATCTTTCCTCATATGAAAGTCCTGACATCCCAGGAATCAGTCTGGTGAATCTTCTCTGTGCTCCCTCTATGGCAAGGATGTCTTTCCTCAGATTTGGAGACCAAAACTGTACGCAATACTCCAGGTGTGGCCTAACCAAAACCCTGTACAACTGTACTAGAACCTCCCTGCTCCTATACTCAAATCCTTCAGCTATGAATGCTAACATACCATTTGCTTTCTTCACTGCCTGCTGCACCTGCATGCCTACTTTCAATGACTGGTGTACCATGACACCCAGGTCTCGTTGCATCTCCCCTTTTCCTAATCTGCCACCATTCAGATAATAGTCTACCCTCATGTTTTTGCCACCAAAGTGGATAACCTCACATTTATACACATTATACTGCATCTGCCATGCATCTGCCCATTCACTCAGCCTATCCAAATCACCCTGCAGCCTCCAAGCATCCTCCTCACACCTAACTATACCCCCCAGCTTGGTGTCATCTGCAAATTTGGAGATGTTGCATTGAATTCCCTCGTCCAAATCATTAATATATATTGTAAATAGCTGGGGTCCCAGCACTGAGCCTTGCGGTACCCCACTAGTCACTGCCTGCCATTCTGAAAAGGACCCGTTTACTCCTACCCTTTGCTTCCTGTCTGCTAGCCAGTTCTCTATCCACATCAATACTGAACCCCCAATACCATGTGCTTTAAGTTTGTATGCTAATGTCTTATGCGGGACCTTGTCGAAAGCCTTCTGAAAGTCTAGATATAACACATCCACTGGTTCTCCCTTATCCACTCTACTAGTTACATCCTCGAAAAATTCTATCAGATTTGTCAGACATGATTTACCTTTCGTAAATCCATGCTGACTTTGTCCAATGATTTCACCACTTTCCAAATGCGCTGCTATCCCATCTTTAATAACTGACTCTAGCAGTTTCCCCACTACCGATGTTAGACTAACTGGTCTGTAATTCCCCGCTTTCTCTCTCCCCGCTTTACATTAGCTACCCTCCAATCCTCAGGAACTACTCCAGAATCTAAGGAACTTTGAAAAATTATCACTAATGCATCCACTATTTCTGTGGCTACCTCCTTGAGTACTCTGGGATGCAGATTATCTGGCCCTGGGGATTTATCGGCCTTCAATCCGTTCAATTTACCCAACACCACCTCCCGGCTAACCTGGATTTCACTCAGTTCCTCCATCTTATTTGACCCCTGTTCCACTGCTATTTCCGGCAGATTATTTATGTCTTCCTTAGTGAAGACAGAACCAAAGTAGTTATTCAATTGGTCTGCCATGTCCTTGTTCCCCATGATCAATTCACCTGTTTCTGACTGCGAGGGACCAACATTTGTTTTAACTAGTCTCTTTCTCTTCACATATCTATAAAAACTTTTGCAGTCAGTTTTTATGTTCTCTGCCAGTTTCCTTTCATAATCTATTTTCCCTTTCCTAATTAAGCCCTTTTTCCTCCTCTGCTGGATTCTGAATTTCTCCCCGTCCTCCGGTAGGCTGCTTTTTCTGGCAAATTTGTATGCCTCATCTTTTGTTTTTATACTATCCCTGATTTCCCTTGTTATCCGTGGATGCACCACCTTCCCCGATTTATTCTTTTGCCAAACTGGTATGAACAAGTTTTGTACTTCATCCATGCAGTCTTTAAATACCTTCCATTGCATATCCACTGTCAACCCTTTAAGAATCACCTGCCAGTCTATCTTGGCCAATTCACATCTCATACCTTCAAAGTTACCTTTGTTCAAGTTCAGAACCCTTGTTTCTGACTTAATTTTGTCACTCTCCATCCTAATGAAGAACTCAACCATATTATGGTCACTCTTGCCCAAGGGGCCATGCACAACAAGACTGATAACTAACCCTTCCTCATTACTCAATACCCAGTCTAGAATAGCCTGCTCTCTCATTGGTTCCTCCACATGTTGGTTGAGAAAACTATCCCGCATACATTCCAAGAAATCCTCTTCCTCAGCACCCCTGCCAATTTGATTCACCCAATCTACATGCAGATTGAAGTTACCCATTATAACCGTGTTACCCTTGTTGCACGCATTTCTAATTTCCTGTTTGATACTATCCCCAACTCCAATACTACTGTTAGGTGGCCTGTACACAGCTCCCACTAGCGTTTTCTGCCCCTTAGCGTTTCGCAGCTCTTCCCATATCGATTCCACATCCTCCACACTAATGTCCTTCCTTTCTATTGCATTAATCTCCTCCCTCACCAGCAACGCTACCCCACCTCCTTTTCCTTTTTGTCTATCCCTCCTGAATATTGAATATCCCTGGATGTTCAGCTCCCAGCCTTGGTCAGCCTGGAGCTATGTCTCCGTGATCCCAACTATAGCATAGTCATTAATCACTATCTGCACCATCAACTCATCCACCTTATTACGAATGCTCCTCGCATTGAGACACAAAGCCTTCAGGCTTGTTTTTACAACACTCTTACTCCTTATACAATTATGTTGACAAGTGGCCCCTTTCACATCGATCCCTATTACACTTGGCCATACCCTCCTATCCTTTTGTGAGCTTTCTTTCCCGTTAATTCTGGGGTCATTAACCATCCCTTTACTCTCTTTCCCTTTAACTCCGCCCTCAACTATCCCATTTGACACCCCAATATAGTCAGTCGGTATGGAGTGCTGGACATTGATCTGTTTGCATCTGGATTGAATCACCAATTGCCCAAATACGTGTCTTGGGAACACAATCCAGGGCAGTAGCGGTGGATGCTTTGTCGCTACACTGGGGGAATACGTTCTTTTATGCTTCTCCCCCATTCTGTCTGATTGGGCAATGTCTCAAGAAAATAGCGCAAGACGCTGCCAAAGGCATTTTGGTGGTGCCAAATTGGCCTACGCAGTCATGGTTCCCATTGATGCTAAAAATGATTATTGAACCATGTATGACGATTCCTAGTTGTGACAATTTGTTGACACAACCAGTAACAAAAGAAATTCATCCATTGCATGATCATATGAATTTGTTAATCTGTAGGTTCTCTCCAGACCATTGCAAGAGTTTGAACTGTCGGACAGGACCATGGATGTTATAGATGCAGCTTGGAGGAATAGCACTAAAAAACAATATATGTCGCATATAAGGAAATGGGAAGCTTTTTGTACACAGTCAAAGGTATCTTATTATACTGCAAACATTTCAAATGTATTGCACTTCCTTGCTGGGTTACATTTTGATGAGCATTTGAGTTAGAGTGCTATTAATTGTGCTCATAGTGCTTTGTCGTCCTACTTAGGACAAATTTCTGATCGAGATTCAGTTGGGTCTCACCCATTAGTATCCCGATTCATGAAAGGAATTTTTAATAAAAATCCTCCCAAGCCCAGATATACAGAAATTTGGGATGTTAGCATTGTTCTCACTTTGCTTAAGCAATGGACTCCAATTACTTCAATGTCTTTGCAGAAGTTAACATTCAAGGTAGTAATGTTAATGGCATTGGTATCAGCTCAAACAGTACAAACTTTGCAATTGTTACGGTTGGATTGCATGCATGTGGCTGCAGATAGCATTGTGTTTTATGTTTATGACCTGATCAAACAAAGCAGACCGGGGAGAACTGGAGCTAAGGTAATGTTTAAAGCATATCCTATCGATGAAACATTGTGTGTAGTTAAGCATTTAACTCAATACATTGAAGTAACCAAAAATCTCAGAGTTTCTGAGAAAGCGTTATTGATAACGCACAAAAAACCACACACAAAAGTTTCAGTTCAAACCATTTCTAGATGGTCAAAACAGGTTTTGGATCTAGCAGGAATAGACACTGATGTGTTTAAATCTCACTCCACTAGGGCGGCAGCTACGTCCGCGGCGAAGGTACAGGACGTACCACTTGATCAAATTTTAGAGGCCGCAGGGTGGTGTAGAGAAGAAACGTTTTCAAAGTTCTACGATAAACCTGTTGTCACGGTGCCAGGATTTGGACACGCAGTACTGGGTTCTCTTTAAATGCTTGTTTTGTTTTATATTATCGATTTATATTATCGATTTATGTTACCATTGACATCATTATCATTTTTCCTTTTGTAAAATTTTCCCCTACGATAGAGGGGTTATTATTAAAAAATTGTTCTTTTTTATGATTAAAGGACTTATTACATAAATTGTAACAATGTTTTAAAATACTATTTACTCACTACTGTTTTGACTAAACAGAGAGTCGTATGGAATGAATCTACGACATAAAAAACACAGAGCTTTAAAATCTTCACGTAGTCACTCACGTGACTCTGAAGTAAAATAGTAAGATTAAACGAGAACTTACCTGTTCAAAGTTTGATCTTTATTTTATGAGGAGTTATGATGAGGGATTACGTGCCCTGCGCTCCCAACCCTCATAATATAAATGATCATCTGGTAGTTCTAGTCTATGTTGAGCCTTACTATCTTTCTCCGGCTATTGGTTCTGTGTTTTTCATGCCGCTGCTTTGAAGTATGCCGATCCAGCGCCAGGCGGGGCTTCTTCACGTAATCCCTCATCGTAACTCCTCATAAAATAAAGATCAAACTTCGAACAGGTAAGTTCTCGTTTAATCTTACTATTTCTCCACACCTAATGAAACAAACCTTTGTTCTGAGATCTACAGTTGCCTCAAGTCCTCATTTCCAATTAAACATTTACACAAATAAACTCAGCCCTCTGCCAATGTATTTTAGTGCCACTGAATTAACTGTTTTCTTTAGTGTGGTTCCAGAGTAGAGTTAGCATGGGCTGGCTTTGGGCAGACCAGATGGTACCTGAAATTTTGATTAGTAGCTGGAGAAGGTGTAACACCTACTTTAGGTGTGGGCACTCCCCACAGATTTGTTTATTTTTCATTGGTATTTAGGACATGGCTACTGCCACCAACGCCAACATTAATTGTTCCTGTAAAGCTGCTCTTGAAAAATGGATGGTCATCTTTTTTGAACCACTGTAGTCCTTCCAATGGAGGAATTCTCACCATGTTGTTGAGATGGGAGTTCCAGGTCTTAGACCCAGCAAAATGAAGAACAAATTAGTTTAGTTTTAGTTTAGTTTAGTTTATTGTCACGTATACCGAGGTACAGTGAAAAGCTTTTGTTGTTGCTAAGCAGCCAACGGAAAGACAATACATGATTACAATCGAGCCATCCACAGTGTACAGATACACGATAAAGGGAATGACGAATAATGTTTAGTGCAAGATAAAGTCCAGTAAAGTCCAATTAAAGAAGGTCCAAGGATCTCCAATGAGGTAGGTAGTTGCTCAGGACTGCGCTTAACTTGTTAGTACACTGGTTTGGCTATAGATATAGCCAGGATACGATGGTATATGACAGCGATGAGAACCTACAGTTGATGACATTCCCATGCTCCTGTTGCCTATATCCTTCCGACCATTAAACGTTCTTTACCAACATGGCAGGCACTACAACTGCAGCTTGCAATAAGCATGTACACCTTGCTTGTCCTATTGCAGGTGGGGGTGCCCAAAAAAATATACATGCTGATTTTTAAATTCTCTTACCACTGCCTCACAGCATTAGAGACCCAGGTTAGATCCTAACCTTGGATGGTGTACATGTGAAGTTTGTGCATTCTCCCTGTGACTGCATGTGTTTCTTCTGGGTGCTCCGGTTTCCTCCCACATCCCAAACACGTGTGGGATTCTAGGTTAGTTTGCCTCTAAACAAAAATGTGCCGAGTATGTAGAGAGAGGATGAGCAAGTGGTGCAACGTAGAACTAGTGTGAATGGGTGATCGATGGTCCTCATGGACTCGGTGAACCGAAGGGCCTGTTTCCAGGCTGTAGCTCTCAAGCTAAAACCATAAACCTTTTGTAGTTGACCATCATACTCTATCTTCAATTCCTAAACCAGTTTCAAATCTAAGCAGTAAAAGCCTTTAATCTTATGAACCTTAACCTTCATAGCCTTTCCTTTCTTAGAAAGTAAAAAACATTTGAGTCTAATTATTTTTAAAATAATTCAAAATTCTTCCCTGGCAGATACCTCCCAATGACACGAGGATCACAAATATTGAAACATGCATTCCCTTCTTCCGTTCGGCTCCTGCTTGTGGCACTGGCGAACTTGGCTCAATCTTTGGAGACGTGAACACTCGCCAGCAGATGAATGCTGTCACCAGTTACCTTGATGTCAATGAAGTCTACGGCAGCAGCGACTGTCTGGCCAACAAGCTCAGAAACCTGGCCAATGAAGATGGTCTGATGGCAGTGAACCAGCAATACTCTGACAATGGACGAGAATATCTACCATTCAACAACTTTTCAAATAACCTTTGCGGCAGCATTGGGGATTCCTGTGGCATCAGCCCAAACGCTACTCCATGTTTTATTGCTGGTGAGTATCACCGCAGGAGCACATTGCTTCACAAATCATCTTTATTTTCACTTGCACTATTGCTCCCTGCACATGGAATTTAAAACAAAATATGTCAGGAGACATTGGCCGAGTAGTTTGCTGGCAAGTTTAAAACAGGTGCCCCGGTGAAAGGCTGCTTTATATTCCGTTCTGGAATTTGCCAGCCAACATATTGTTTAAGGCAGCAAAAGATGTGCCAATTTCAAAGCTATTGTCTCCTATATCCCTCAATATCTATTAGTCTCTCATGGCAGGTTTTTAGTAGTTAGGCTCTTCCTTAGAGCTCCCATCAATCTTAAAGGCTAATTTGACCGTGCCGCAACATAGCAAAATTTCACCTATCCATGTTCTCCAGAGAGCTGGCTGACCCGTTGAGTCACTCAGCACTTTGTGTCTTTTTTTCCCTATCTATTGTTGAACGGTTTAAGGAAAGGGTCCAAAACTAATCAATATTTCTGCTTTTGTTACTTTGAATAGGTCTGTATAAGATAATACCAGGTTCACTTTTATTGGGCCCAACCAAAGTGGAGTAAAAAAAACTTTCCAATTTCCACATTTCCTTACAAGCTATGACGCACTTTGAGTCACTCTGTGGCAGGCATAGAAACCCATCAATCCATATTTCCTCACCCAGTTACAACAAAATAAATAAGAGAATATATGCCTTCACATCAATATGATTGAATCGAATGATTGAAGGATTATTGGGATGAACCACAGTCTTCCACAATGCACTTACGGTCCCAATGAAACTGCACCAATAGTAATTGTGAACTTCACCATGTCCACCACAGGCGATGTACGTGTGAATGAACAGTTGGCACTGTTGTCTTTCCACACAATGTTTCTACGGGAGCACAATCGCATCGCAAAAGAGCTGAAGAGACTGAACCCACACTGGGATGGGGATACAATATATCACGAAACGAGAAAAATCATGGGAGCTTTTCAACAGGTAAAGAAAAAATGTCACCAGTAAAGTAAAGGTTGTATGACAGACAGACTAATACTTAAATCTCAGCATGTGAAATTCAATTTGTTTAATTGGTTGCAGAATTTGATCATTTAACACTATTACCAAACTTGTTGGGATCACTATGTAATCCTTCAGAAGAGCCATTCCTATGTCTTACTTACATGTCAAGGCTGTTTCGTTGTGTAACAATTGTGTTTCATTAGATTACCTGGCATTCTCAGGTAATCTAATGATAGTCAATAAATACTCCTCCAACAAATGTTCAACAACATGAATTGGAAGCTTTACTGCACAATATAAGGATCAATCTGCTAAATATGCTACATATCAGTCCCTCTGAATTGTACGTAAGGCACTGGCCATATTCCATGATGAGAACCAATGTCACCTGATCACAGGAAAATGATAAAGAACAGGAAGAGAAGTCAGGTCATGTGCTTTCATTCAGAAATTACTTCATTTGAGGATTCAGTCTGTCGGTAAGAACAGCATTGGACATATGGTTCTGTGGACTGAAAGTCAGCCCTATAGTCAATAGTCAATAGTCAGATTTATTTGTCACATACACAATAAAGTGCAATTAAGTGAACTTGCCAGCAGTGGTACAATAAAAAAAGAACACACAATGCACAATGAAAATTTATCACAAACATCCACTACAGCATTCACCACTGTGGTGGAAGGTACAAAGTTCAGTCAGTCCTCCTCCATTTTTCCCTGTGGTCGGGACCATAAACCTCCGCAGTCGCCGCTGTGGGCGGCCAGATGTACAGGCAAGGTAAGTCCTGAATCAGTGCTTCCCTAGCAGAGAACGCGGCTTGAAGATGACGTAGGCTGCAGGCCGGTGGTCGGAGCTCTTGTCCAGGGATTCCCGGCGAGGGATCCCGCTCCGGATGGTAAGGAAGTAAGTCCCCGCCGCGCCCGCGGCAAGAAGCACCGCAGTCCGCAGCTTCAGGCTGCCGCGGGCCAGCGATTGGAGCACTCCCTTCTGGCAAACCCCAGCAAGGGCTCGCCCGCTCCGCAATGATAAATTCCACGCTACGCCCGCTGCTGAAGCTCCAGCCCGTCTCCGGGAAAGGCCGCAGCAATCCTTGTTGTTAGGCCGCGGGGGAGGCAACATGGTCGCCTCTACATGGAGGAGACGACCGAAAGCGGTACCCCCTTACCCCCCCACTCACCACCCCCCACACAAGACACACCAAGAGACATTAAAACAAACATTTGGACATACTAAAAAAACAAAAAAAGTAGAATTGACTAACACGCTGCCGTCTCGCGGCGCCCCACCGACCTACGGTCTTGGATGTTTAGGTGGAGTTTAGGCGTGCTCCCCGCGGATGCAGCGAGCCAGCTGGATGTCTTTGGGCATGATGGTGACTTGCTTGGTGTGGATGGTGCAGTATAGCCAGTGCAGTGAGTAGGACAGATATCTTTCAAAGAGAAAATGTAATGATTTCCAATTGGTTTTCTGTTTTAAATGAGGGCGCACTAATTCATGATTTTTCGCTGCAGATAATACATTACAGAGACTATCTTCCCCGCATAATTGGATCAGAAGCAATGGAGAGATTTCTCCCAGACTACCAAGGTTACAATGAGTCTGTTAATCTCAGTATTGCTAACGTTTTCGCAACAGCAGCCTTCCGTTTCGGACACACCACGGTTCGGCAAATGATATTCCGTCTTGCAGAAAACTACGAGGAGCATCCAGATTTCCCGAGTCTGCTCCTGCATCAGGCTTTCTTCGCTCCGTGGAGACTGATAAAGGAAGATAGGTAACACACCCTAATAGTACTGAGCTCAGCAGGAACCATTGCACTGATCCTGAGAGTGGGCACATATATAGGTAAGTGACTGGATTCTGGCTGTGATTAAATGAAGAGTAAAGTAGTGCTGAATATTGATGTGCCAATTATTGTTGCTATCTATGTCCCTACAATTTGCAAGGGTTAGAGAGCACTCCTTAAGTTCACCCTTTCTTCATTCTGAAGAGAGGGGAGCTTGAACGGGTGCAACAATTAGACTCTAGGGCAATTTGACTTGGCCTAGTCCAGAAATGTCTGGTGTTGCAATCAGGAGACAAACGTTCACTGATTTTATAAGCCTCAGCCCTGGAACCTTCTGACTGTTGTACTCATGGATGGACCCAGTGTCCTGAGATCATTGTGAGAAAGGGCAGAAGAGAAGAAAGAGAAAACAACTCTTCTAGTTTCTTGAAATTTCCTCTCAGGGATTCCCAGACTGTTAGATATTCATCCAACCAGACAGACATTGGGCTTAATAGAAATGAAATGTGGTTGGAAGGGAACAACGTCCTTTTGCTCTCAGGACCAGCTCCTACTTCCCTGACCGTCAAATCATTGAAATGGGGATTCTCCAAATGCAAATATCAGGAAAATCATACTTTCACTGCTTTATGGTTGCTCATAATCCAGGTCACGTTTGGACGAGTCATGTTGGGGGCATAAAACTTAATCGACCATCATTGACCGATTAGGGTGAATTGTCACCAACCCCGCACCCACAATGCATTAGAATGGTAATCAGAATAGGAATGCCAACTAGAATTGGTTTGATAAAATCATCTGCGTCTATTTTATTTAAAAGATTTCTACTCTCCCACTTTAATAATGCTGTTGAACTTGGGCCTAAAATTCACATGTGGGAAGGAGTGGCTGCTTTAGCCTAATGGTTGTTCTCTCCAGTAGTGAAATACGTCACTGGTAGAATCAACGCTTCAGTCACATGCACCTAGATTTTATTTTATATTTTTAAATGGCGACAATTTTGAGGTAGTTGGGATGTAATAAGCCCCAAAGATTTTCTTACCTAAACTCCGCCTGGTAAAGGGATTAATATAGTTTTAGTTTTAGAGATACAATGCGGGAACATGCCCTTCGGCACACCGTGTCCACGACGACCATCGATCTCCGCACACTTACACTATCCTACACAAGTCAATTACCCTACAAACCCGTATATCTTTGGAGTATGGGAGGAAATTGGAGATCCCATAGAAAACCCACACAGGTCATGGGGAGAACGTCCAAACTCCCTACAGCCAAGCTCCCATGATCAGGATCAAACCTGGTCCCTGGCATTGTTAGGCAGCAACTCTACCACTGCACCACCGTGCCACACATGCTAGGTACTGTACGACTCTAATGGTGTCCAACATATCAAACCTTATCACGAAGCACACAATATTTCAGCTCAAATTGCCAGCTTTGAACATTAGCAACAGTACAAAAGCCAGCAAGCTGAATCTGTTCAGAGTCTACAGGTAGGAAATGATTAAGAGGTGAACATATATATATTTTGTATATGTTTATGTTTGTATATGTTTATATATATTTTTTAAATTTAAATCGTTTTTAATTATTTATATTTATAAAAATTATACAAAACCCCCTAAACTAGAGGAAAAAAAAGCAAAACTGGATCTGGGCTGCAAAGAATTTCAACAATTTAAGTCCCTGTTTGTCGTCAAGTCCGTTCCACCATATAAAGGTAAAATAATTATTATAACAGTTGGAGAGGGGACAATTTATATTGTGTAAAAATATAGGTTGGAAGAAAGAATTAGATATGATAGGATTCGATAAGAAAAAATCATTCAATCCAAAAAACTTACGAAATTGAAGCCATATTCGGAATGTATGTCTTATTATTGGGTTAGTCGTATATTTATTCAATCTCATAATTGTAAAAGGTAACGAGGCCCCTAGAATAGAAGCCAATGATAGCCCTTGCATAGAATCACGTTCAAGATTTATCCATCCTGGGCCATTGCTTCTGCATTTTTTGAAGGAGTGAGGTTTGGACACTGAGTAGGGAACTGGACGCCAGAGAACAACAGCTTCTGCATGGATTTAAATGGGACTGAGCGGTCTTATGGTGTTTGGGTTGGGGTGGAGTGGGGTGGGGAACGACAATGATGGAACATCAGTGATTGCCAAAGTTAATCTTGGCTGATGAAGGCTTAGTAGAATCTGCTGTCTGATGCATTACGTGATCAGAAATCCCAGTCTCTCACTTCACCAATAAGATTGGGTCAAGCTAATAATTTTTGTGCTACTCATTCGGAGATGTTTAACAATTGGCTCCCTCTACCATAACTGCACGTTGGAGAATTGGAGAAATCACTTGGAAGATGATCGTTAATGTGAATTTTTCTCCGTGTTTTGTAGGTGGAGTTGATTCCATTGTCAGAGGGTTGTTGAACAAACCTTCAAAACTACACACACAGACCAAGATGATGCACGATGAACTGCAAGAGAAGCTATTTCAGATGATTTCACAAATAGGGCTGGATCTGGGTGCTCTGAACATGCAGCGTTCCCGTGATCACGGACTAGCAGGTAGGGGGAATGTCGGCGGAGTTGAGTGTGACTCAAAAAAAAAATTGTCAAGATGGTGGTTAATACAACAAGTTTGTGACCTGGTAATCTAATGTTATGAAAATAGCAGATGCTGAAATCTGAAAATAAAACAGTATAGGTTGGCCAACCGCTCCTTACAGCCAATAAGCTCTAATCTAAGTAACAAACTAGTGAACCTCTTTTGCACCCTCTTTAAAGCCTTCACATGCTTCCTGTAAACCTGTGACCTTCTTGTAGTCCTGTGACCAGAACTGCGCACTGTACTCCAGATGTAGCTGAATCAAAGCAGATGCATTATGAGTTGCCCATTTTTATAATCAATGTCCCAACTGATAAAAACAAGTATATTGTATGCTTCCCCGACTGCCCTTGAGTTGTAGGGTGGACTGTGAGATCCCTCTGTACATCAGTGCTCCTAAGAGTCCTGCCATTTACTGTATACTTTGCCTCTTACTTTTGACCACCCTGTGCAAAATCGTACTCTTAACGTGATTAACGGCCATCAGCCTCTTCTCTGTCCAGATTTGCAATTTGTCGAGGTTCAGCTGTATCCTTTGATGGCCTTCCTGATTATCCAACCTCTGCAAATGTTTGTCTAATCTGTAAATTTGCTAATCAACCTACCTACATTTTTATCCAAATCATTTATATATAACAAAAGCAACAGAGGTCCCAGCACTGTTCGCTGCGCATCATCACTGGTAACAAGCCTCAAATTAGAATAACACCCCTTCACCATTACCTTCTGATGTTTATGGCCAAGTTAATTTTGAATTCAATTTACCAAGTCTCTGTGGATTACATGTGCCTTAATCTTCTGGATCAGTCTACCAGGTGGGATTTTGGCAAATACTTTACTAAAATCCATGTAGACAATGTCCATTGAGTATAGGAGTAAAGAGGTGCTTCTGTAGTTGTACAGAACCCTGGTGAGACCAGATCTGGAGTATTTGTGCAGGTTTGGTCTCCTAATTTGTGGAAGGACATCCTTGCTATTGAGGCAGTACAGCGTAGGTTCACGAGGTTAATCCCCGGGATGGCGGGTCTGTCATATGAGGAAAGAATGGAAAGACTGGGCTTGAATTCACTGGAATTTAGAAGGATGAGAGGGTATCTTATAGAAACATATAAAAATATAAAAGGACTGGACAAGCTTGATGCAGGAAAATGTTTCCCAATGTTGGGGGGAGGCCATTTAAAACTGAGATGAGAAAAAAAAAAATCACCCAGAGAGTTGTGAATTTGTGGAATTCTCTGCCACAGAAGGCAGTAGATGCCAATTCATTGGATGCATTTAAAAGAGAGTTAGATAGAGGTCGAGGGGCTAGCAAAATCAAGGGATATGTGGGTAGGCCAGGCACAGGTTATTGATTGTGGATGACCACCAATGATCACAATGAATTGCAGTGCTGGCTCGGAGGGCTAAATGGCCTCCTCCTGCATCTATTTTCCATGTTTTCATGTTTCTATGTTTCTACCCTCATCAAACATCTTTGTCATCACAAAAGTCTCAATTAAATTTGTAAGATATGACCTCCTTGCACAAAGTTAAGCTAAATATCGTTAATAAGTCCGTGGTGTGTACACCCTGTCCTTAAGAATCAACCCTATTTCCCTCTTTGGAACAACATAGTTATTCTCCAATCCTTAGGGAACTCACTTGTAGCTAAAGAGGATCTCTGTCAGGGCCCCAACAATCTCTGCATTTGTCTCTCTCAATATCCTGGGATGAATCCCATCGGATCCTGGAAACATCATGATTGAGGTTCTTCAAAACACCAAACACCTCCTCCTCCTCCTTGACAGCGAGATGGCATATAGTTTCAGCACACTCTTCCCTAATCTCACTCTATCCCATATCCCTCTCCTTTGTGAATACTAATGCAAAGTATTCACTTAGTATCTCACCCTCTTGCTCTGCCTCCAGGCATTCATTTCCTCCTTTGTCCTTGAATGGTCCTACCCTTTCCTAAATTACTCTCTTGTTTTTAATGTATATACAACATGCCTTGGGATTCTCCCGAATCCTACTCACCAAGGACATTTAATGCCTCTTTTAGCCTCCCTGATTCCACATTTATGTTCTTTCCTGTGCCCTTGTATTTCTCAAGGGCCCTGTCTGATTTCAGCTTCTTAAACCTCAGATATGCTTCCTTTTTCTTTTCAACCAAATTTACATCTTTTGTCGTCCGAGGATCCCAAATTGTGCACTCCTTGTCTATCTTCCTCATTAATCTATCAACCAGACAGCTCATTAAAAGAAAAAAATCACCTTCGTAAACTTGGTCCCACCCAATCAAAGAACTTCTCTTGTCCGATCCATTTCTCCCTCAACCTCTCCTTATGTGAAAACTAACTTGGTTTTTTTTTCTTTTTCCGCTCTGATGAGGAGTCAGCAACCTGAGACATTAACTCTTGTTTCTTTCTCCGCAGATTAGTTTTTCTCCATTTTCTATTTTAATTTCACTTTATTGGCTAATGTAGCCATTTGGAACATATTGAACTCACTTGGAGAGAATTGACGGAACATTAACAGCAAAATGTTAACTACTGAGCAGTTACCTAGCAAATGTTTACTTTGTGGATAACTTACTGAAGAGATATGAAAAAGTATTTAGTACTGTTTACTTGAAATCTTTTTTAACTTAGTAGCGTTTACTGCGGAATATTCATTGTGTACATTTACAGCTGAATGTTGAATTAGACGTATTGGGAATAGCAGATTCACGAATAAAAATTACCGTCGTTACTTTGTTAAATGCAGGGAATATTCACACCGAAAAGTCACAAAATTAGATCAATTATTTCCAATCTTTATGGAATAAAGATAAGGAATACCTACTGTCTAAGACACCAGTGGAACCATCACTTCGCTTTGAGTTGTGCCACTGGATATATTGTTCCTCAGAGAGGGAGCTGCTGTTTAGTGTTAGATCCAAACTCTGTTAGTTTCAATATTCCCTCAGAACAAGAGGATAGCAAGACCTGTCACCTACATCATACCATAAAGTGCTGACAATAGGACTTGGAAAAATAATTCAATAACTGAATGTGCTTATTCTAATATTTTGGCAGGATAATTGCTGTCTATTGCTTTGTTACTGCAGTGATATAACTACAGAATAATTATTGCACATATTCTAATTTCTACAGTGAATACTGCATTGTGGTTTCTGTTTATCAGATAGCACTGCAAGGATCACTGAATATCACTGTGATTACTATGTAATTAATCCAGCAAGATAACGGTAATTACCTTTATTTCTGCAGTGTATAGAATGTTTAATTGCTGTGTATATTCTGCAACGGCTTCAGAGAGATTACCACATGTTTTAAATACATTGTGCTGCAAAACATTTGCAACACAAATTACACAGGAATTATCTTTTGGTTGTGTAAAATGACAGTGATTTAAAAGACTTGTTTGTTCCATGGACTTTGAGAATAAATTAACGGATTTGGATGAAACAGTCAATGATGTATGGCCTTAAATCTTTGGCCCACAAATCCACTCCCTATTGAGGAGGAACAATGAAGAAGCTGTCCACCCCCATCCCCCTCCTCCTCCCTAATCCCCTACCTCACCCCACCTCTCTCAATTTAAGGTGAACTAAAATTAAAAGATAGAGATTCCACCAACCCTTCCACACGCTTCTATTTTATTCATTTCAAAGGGGCACCACCACAGATTTGGCTAAAATATGTTTTGCTCTGAATTTCGCAGGTTACAATGCATGGAGGAGATTCTGTGGTCTTTCACAACCCAGGGACGAGTCTGAACTATCTGAAGTGCTCAACAATAGCGAACTTGCAAGAAAGTTCATTGATCTCTATGGGACACCAGACAACATTGAACTTTGGATAGGAGGAATCTCTGAACCATTCGTGGAAGGAGGGAAAGTTGGCCCTTTGTTGGCCTGCGTGTTAGGACACCAATTCCAGAGCCTGAGAAATGGAGACAGGTAATGTGCAACATTAGCACAATTGAAAGCTTTGACATTCATTGAATCCTTGCCTTGTGGATCTGAAATCAGAACCCAAAGACCTTTTGGATTATGTCTTGGATTTTATTAGTGTCATTTAGTGTGTCGTGGTATTGAACCTGTTGAGCATGGGATGACTTCGAAAATGGGGAAGACAAATATATACATATCAAAGGTCAATGATCAGATAGTATGCTGATCATTAACTGACGACATAATGATTCAAGACAACAGAAGGTGAAGACTCTGCCAAGCCTATGCAGTATTTTCTCTCTTGTTTGGGTTTTGGCCAGTGCCACCAAGGATAATGTCCATTGCCCTTCACCAATTGCCCTTGAAAAGATGTTAGTGAGATACTGCCTGAAACCACTATAATCCTTCTGAAGAAGGTATTCTCGGGGGACTGGAAGATGTTGGTAGAGTAACTTGGGCAAGGAACTGCAGTGCATTTTGTGGGTGGGTTACACTGCAAATGTGCACCAACGGTGAAGGGAATGCATGATTCGGGTAGCTGATGGGGTGCCAATGATGTCGGCCCCTTTGGCCAAGGATACAGTCAAGCTTATTGAGAGCTGTTGGCACAACATTCATGCTGACAAACTGAGAAGAGTCTATCATACTGCAGGGTATGCCTTGTTGTGTCCTCCACCCACCTTACTGCAGGTTACCTAGTCTCTCACCTGCTCTTGTAACCACAATATTTATGCGATTACTCTAGTTGGGGTTTGGATTTAGCAAAATTGGGTTGAGAGGGAAAAATCGATAAGCCGTGATTGAAGGACGGAGAAGACAATGGGCTAAATGGCCTAATTCTGCTCCTAAGTGTAATAGTCTTATGGTGAAAGTCTCAGTTATTCAAGTTCCAGTGCACATCAGAGTAACTGGTTAGACTCTCTCTTGTTGAGGGCTGATACTTTTGTGGTTACTATTTTACTTGCCATGTATCAACCCATGTCTGAATGTCGCCCAACTAACGCTGCATTAAGGCATAGACTGTTGTATTTGCTGAGGAGTTGAAAATTTAATTGAATCACCAGCAAACATCCCCATTTCTGACCTTAGGATGGACGGAAGGTAGTTGGCAAAGCAGATGAAAATGGTTGGGTCTTTTTCACTGTCCTGAGGGATTTCTGCAGTGAATGGTCTTGGACTGGGATGTGTGACCTCCATTAACTACATCCACTCTTGTGTGTGAGATGTGACTCTTGCCTTTGAAGTATTTTTCCCAGGATGGACACTGACTATGGTTCTAGCAGGATGCCCTGATATCACACATGGTCAAATATTGCCTTGATGTCAGTGCAGTCATTCTCATCTTTAGAATTCAGTTACTTTGTCTATATTTGAGCGAAAGCTGAAATGAGGTCTGGAGTTGTGGTTCCAATGAAACTGAAATTAGGGGTATTATTGAGTAGGTCACTGGAAAGTAAGTGTTACATAATTGCACTGCCAATGATACCTTCCTCACTGAGAGTTGAGAGTAGACTGATAGGATAGCAGTTAGCCAGACTGAGTTTGTCCTGCTTTTTGTAAATGGTACACATCCAAGCAATTTCCACATTGTTGATGGATGCCCATTTGTGACAATACTGAAAGAGGTGGCTCGAGGCACAGCTAGTCCTGGGACACAGTTTATACAGTGAGCAATTGTTGTTGGATCAGCAGATTGAGAAACCAGTTCTGTATCTTAAATTGTAGAGAGAGGAAAATCGCACTCTCCGCTATACTCCATGTCAACATACTGCCTAAATGTGTCCACCCTTCTGTGTAGCCATTGACCGTGGGCTCATTGAATCGGGATACTTTCCCTGTACCTTTTGAGGCTTGGCAATAATGTTTCTTTTTTTGTAGGTTCTGGTGGGAAAATGAAGAAGTGTTTACGAAGAGACAGCGCAAGGCTCTCACTGAGATTTCCATGTCCAGGATAATCTGTGATACCACCGGGATTGACTTACTTCCTCGAAATGCATTTAAATTCAGTTCCTCTACCGAAGGTTATGTACGCTGCAATAAAATACCGCAAGTGGACCTGAAACCCTGGAAGGAGAAGGTGAAAGGTACAATATATGAGTGCATTGCACAGACTCCACAGCCTAATATCACCATTCCTGTACATTTGGCTATAAAACTAACCAACAATGTTGGACCGAGATGGTTAAAAGATGAGAGCTAGTGCTAAATCCCATTAACCATTTCCTTCTTTAGCAATTCCGATATTTTATTAAATGATGTTTACTTCCTTCTGCCTCTTATTTTCTCAGCTTTTATGACTGGGAAAAAAGGGAAAATAGGATTTGAAAAATTGCATTTAAAAAGAGGTATAAGCACCAAAATCTGTAGATCAATAATACTCTCTGGTGTATGATTATCAGCACAGCTTATTGCCACATTTATGTTCCACATTCTCGGCTGGTTTGAATCATTTATCTACTTTTCCCTTCTCTTTACCTTGACAGTTTGTTTCTTCACAGCCTCAGTATGTTGTTACTACTTCCTTGAAATGTCTTCAAATGTTACAGTGATCACACACTTCTGTTCTCATAATTAATATCTGCTTGCCCCCTTTACAGATCTCCCTTGTGGCCAGGTGCCTAAGGTACCGAATGCCATTTTCTCCACATGCAATTCCTCAGTCAAGTACACTTGCCAACGTGGATTCAGTTTAAAGGGAGCTCAGGTGATAAACTGTGGGAAGAACAAAAAGTGGGAGAGTGTACCGCCTCGCTGCTCAGGTAAGAAATGGACTCAAGTCCCTGGAGAGAGTGCTCCAAAGTGATCTGAGAAAGGATTAAGCATGGCACAAAGGTATCCATTCTCATCGTCATTATCTGAGCACAAAACTGGCAGGATGGATAATCTGCCTTATCTTCATCCTGTTGAAATCAACAAGAGGTAACAAATGTAAGATTAACACCAAGGCAGTGAAAAAGAAAATCGACCCAAACATTATAACATTTTGAACACTGTATGTTTCGCACAACCATTCTCAGAAACCTGAAAATCCTCCATCACATTTATTAACTGAGAGAGAGCTAGATAGGGCTCTTAAAAATAGCGGTCAGTGGATATGGGGAGAAGGCAGGAACGGGGTACTGATTGGGGATGATCAGCCATGATCACATTGAATGGCGGTGCTGGCTCGAATTGCACCTATTGTTTATTGTCTATAACATGAAATTCAAATATAAATTTCTCCACATTCACAATCCACTGGATTAAATTCTTCTGTAAATAATACTGTTATGCTACAATTTCAAGGAACTAATGCACTTTTCTCTATGACAACAAATCTCCCCTTCCACAGCAAGCATATTCATTGAAAATACACAAAAACTCAGCAGGACAGGCAGCATCTCTGGAGAGAAGGAATGGGTCGATCAGAGATGATGCCATCTCATCAAGTCATAGTCATAGAGTGATACAGTATGGAAACAGGCCCTTCTGCCCAACTTCCACACACCGGCCAACATTGTCCCAACTACACTAGTCCCACGTGCCTGCGCTTCGTCCATATCCCTCCATACTTGTCCTATCCATGTACCTGTCTAACTGCTCATTTAATGTCGGGATAGTCCCAGCCTCAACTACCTCCACTGGCAGCTTGTTCCATACACTCACCACCATTTGTGTGAAAACGTTACCCCTCAGATTCCTATTAAATCATTTCCCCTTCACTTCAAATCTATATCCTCTGATCCTCTATTCCCCTACTCTGGGCAAGAGATTCTGTGCATCTGCCCGATCTATTCCTCTAATGATTTTATACAATCACCATATATAAAATCACCCCTCATCCTCCTACGCTCCAAGGAATAGAGACTCGGCCTATTCAACCTCTCCCCATAGCTCAGACCATCTATCCTGGCAACATCCTAGTAAATCTTTTCTGAACCCTTTCAAGCTTGACAATATCTTTCCTATAACGTGGTGCCCAGAACTGAACACAATACTAAATGCGGTCTCACCAACGTCTTATACAACTGCAACATGACTTCCCAATTTATACAAATGCAACATGACCTCTGCAGTTCATTGTCAAGCATATTCATTGCATCATTCCACCTTATGTTCATTTCATGAAGCTGTGGCTCAGATGTTAAAATCTCCCAGCTCTCACAATGTGAATGATTGGAATGATTTCCTGATCACCCCTGCCCCCAAATGTCCTTTTCCTTATCTGGGTTAAATATCATCACTGGGTGAAAGTAGTCTCCGTTGTTTTGCTTTGTTTTCGGGAAAGTTTTTACATTGGCTCTAAATGATAAAAGCAACAGTCTTAAATGATTCAAGGAATGTGGAGATAAATATGGTGATTTTACTCCTCAGAACCCGAGGAGACAAATGCTGAAAAGGAAAAGAAACAGCAGCGGACCGAAAAGGGGAAATAACACATAGATGAAGATGATCAAATGAGATGTCAGTATGTATCTCAGCCTTGGGAAAAGAGCATGACCTGTTGATTATTTTACTGAAGACTTGGATATTATGGTTTATAAAAATCCTTTTTAATTCCTGGTGTAAGCAAAAATATTTTTCTGGGAGAATTTAGACAAAGCAGTTGGAGCAAATTCGCATCATATTAGTCATACAACTCATGAATGGTAGAGTATTCAAACTCTCAACCGCAAAGGCAACCTGCATGCACTCACATCTTGCATGCTATACCACCCATGAAGTTATCAGTCTCAGTCAGGCTTATGACTTCCGTTTGTTCTCCAAATTCTGAACTTGGTCCCAGAATCTTTCTGCAATCTCAAGTTTTGGTTCGGAGGTAAATCACTGTTTCCAAGACCCATCACCCTCCAATTCCTTCTGTTCTCTTCCAATGACACGCTGATAGGCCAATGCAACTCCATCCCATTCTGGCTACCTTCATCCTGTTGCAGCTGGACTATTGGTTGACATAGTATTACCTCAATTTTCCACTTGACCATTCTAGTTATTAATATTGAAAGGAAAACAACAAAATGCTGGAGTAACTCAGCAGATGAGGCAGCATCTCTGGAGAACATGGATGGGTGACGTTTCGGATTGGAAAGGGTCCTTGTTTCTATATTCATACATTCATTCCCCTCCTTGGTTGCATGACCAAGTCTCATCACTTGGAAACTTCACTGTTTTAATTTGGGTCTCTTGATTAATCCTACCCTTTTCATTGATCTCCAGTTACTAAAGTACCACCTCGTTCTGTGAAAGCTGTTGGCTACAGGTCTTCTGGGGTCAATGATTTCTCTGGGGCAGATCCTTAATTAACTCTGATGTCCTTTTTCAATTGACATCCATACTTTGCAATGTGATTTGCAATCTCATTTGCTCATAAATACCCAATTTGAGTTGATTGTTAATATGCTTAAAGCAGGCACGTGCCGTGAGTAACTACTCAGGGTAGGCAGTCAGCTGTCTTAAAAAAAAATCTTAAACCGCACATGCGCAGATTGTTCTCTTCGTAAAAAAAAAAGTAACAATTCAATTTTCCCAAGGCTTCTCAATCTCCTTCATTTTTTAATTACTGAATGGGTGTGGGACGGAGGATGAAGGCAGGTGGAGAGATGGTGGGAAAAACGGGGGCACACCGGGACATTGAATCAGTTGTCATCTTATTGAATGACAATACTAATTCAAGGGTCCAATTGGAGGGAGAGCTCCTTTCACAGCATGTGGAGAGTCTGCACCAGGGGTTAAAGATGCGAGAAGGCAGAAGTGTTGACAAGGAGAGGGTCGAAGATCATATCAGTAACTCACTCACCACTGCCGCAGCGCTCCGGGCATGGACAGCAGAACTGGCCGCCACTTCCGGGGATAGAAGCAGCTTGGGTGCGAGCGGCCGCCGGGACCCGACAACAGAACCGGCTGCCCTTCAGCGCCTTCTGACCACCTCTGGCAGTGCTCTTCGTCTGAACATCTCTCACCTGCTGCTCGCCGGCTTCGCTCATGTCAACCGCGTCCCGCAAATCCTTAAATTCCCACAGCCAAGTAACCTCAACTGGTCCCGTGAACGTGCTGTCGGAATTTAAAGATTTGCGGGAAGCTGGCCGGCGAGCGGCAGGTGAGAGATGTTCAGATGGAGAGCACTGCCAGCGGTGAGTGGGGACCAGCAGAAGTGGCTGAAGTGGCAGAAGTGGCAGGGTCCCAGCGGCCACTCGCAGTCACCCGAACTGCTTCCTTCCTCGGAAGTGGCGGCCAGTTCTGCTGTCCGTGCCTGGAGTGCTGCGACAGCCACCCAAGCTAATTCACTCCCTGGCCACAATAAAACCATATAGCAATTACAGCACGGAAACAGGCCATCTCGGCGCTTTTATTCCGTGCCGAACACTTACTCTCACCTAGTCTCATCTACCTGCACTCAGACCAGAGCGTGGCAAGTGGGTTACTGACCCCAATCCCCTCCTTCACAACGCTAGACTCCCCAAACACTGTGAACGGAGCTCTCCCCCCACCCCGGGAAATACAGTATTTAAAAACATAAAGCACCAAGAAATGCACTTACCACGTTATTGGTACATTAAGTCCATTCTTCACTCTTTGTTTCCTGAGATACACTTAAAATAATGGCAATCCACATTTGAAAATCCCGCCAAGAAACTCGCGCTGCGCCTGCGCAGTAGGCTGCTGCGCATGCGCAGTGCTGCAAAGGCAGAATTTCAGCTGCCTTCAGCTCCCCTTGAAACTGACGGCTCAAGCAGCACTGACGGCACGTGGGCTGCACAGACCTTCGCGTGTTACAAGTGCTGCGGATGAAAGGCACAGAGAATTATGCCTACCTAGGAGATCGATCTCTTAGATAGGCATAATTCTCCCATGCCTTTACTATTTATATTTAATAATTGCCATTTCATAATTTTAGTCAGGGTAAGCAGTGCCTACCTTGCCTACCCTGACGGCACGTGCCTGGCTTAAAGGTTTATATTAATAGGTGGATGGGTAAAATTGCAAAATGCATTCTATTCATATTACAAATGAGTGATTGTAGCGAATAAAATTTAAATGTAATAACTTGTCAGGAGTGTGACGTTTATTTCAAAAGCTTTATTGTATGAAATTTGCAATCATGATGATATGAATTTTGAAATAAAATAAAATTAGCTCACACATATTTGCTGATTATCACACTTTTTGTTTCCTTTCTATTTTTACAGATGGAAATATATGATAATGATTTATTTTAATCTGTCAATATAAAAAATGTATGAAGTGAACTGGGAAGCCAATACCAGACCATTGTGATGCCTTGTAGGTTTTAACATACTCCCTACTGTGTTGGATTTATTGGAGAGAGATCAAATCTAAAATTAATGATCATTCACAGAGTTTGGCATCAAGCTGTCCTTATAACTTTGAGGTAAATGGAAGTCACAGGGAAAAAATTCTCCATCAGCTAAGGTCAAAGAATGCTAGCTCAAAGAATGAGAGCTGTGCTGTTTGGGGGGCAGTCACCTTAACCTCTGTGCAACACATTGGAAATTCCTGAGTAGTGCCCGAAATCCAACATCTACAGTTGTTCCATCAATAAAGTTTGGGTGATTATATTCACTGAAGCACAGTCCAGTTACATTCACAACATTCACAACTAAATAATGTAGCTGTCTGTTCTCCCATTAGGAGGTAGTGACCATAATATGATAAGTTTTCATCTCCAATTTGAGAGGGAGAAGGGTAAATCAGAGGTGTTAGTATTTCAGTTGAACAAAGGGGACAATGGAGCCATGAGGGAGGAACTGGCCAAAGTTGACTGGAAAGATACTCTAGCACGGATGACAGTGGAACAACAAAGGCAGGTATTTCTGGAAATAATACAGAAGGTCCTGGATCAGTTCATTCCAAAGAGGAAGAAAGATTCCAACGGGAGTAAGGGGCGACCATGGCTGACAAGGGAAGTCAGGGACAGAATAAAAATAAAAGAGAAGAAGTGCAACATAGCAAAGATGAGCGTGAGCCAGAGGATTGGCTAACATTTAAAGAGCAACAGAAGAGGCAATACGGCGAGAAAAGATAATGTGCGAAGGTAAGCTAGCCAAGAATATAAAGGAGGATAGTCTTTAGGTAGTTAAGACCAAAGTTGGACCCTTAAAGACTGAAAAAGGTGAATTTATTATGGGGAACAAGGAAATGGCAGATGAGTTAAACAGGTACTTTGGATCCGTCTTCACTAAGGAGGACACAAACAGACTAGTGGTCAGAGGATCTGGGGTGACGGAGGAACTGAAGGAAATCCACATTAGGCAGGAAATGGTGTTGGGTAGACTGATGGAACAGAATGTTGATAAATCCCCAGGGCCCGATGGTCGGCATCCCAGGGTACTTAAGGAAGTGGCTCTAGAAATCGTGGACCCTTTGGTGATAATTTTCCAATGTTCTATAGATTCAGGATCAGTTCATGTGGATTGGAGAGTAGCTAATGTTATCCCAATTTTTAAGAAAGGCGGGAGAGAGAAAACAGGGAATTATAGACCAGTTAGCCTGACATCGGTGGTGGGGAAGATGCTGGACATAAAAGATGTCCAATCATAAAAGATGAAATAGCGGCACATTTGGATAGCAGTAACAGGATCAGTCCGAGTCAGTGTGGATCTACGAAGGGGAAATCATGCTTGACTAATCTTCCGGATTTTATGAGGATGTAACTCGGAAAATGTCCAAAGGAGAGCCAGTGGATGTAGTGCACCTCGACTTTCAGAAAGCATTTGATAAGGTGGCACATAGGTGATTAGTGGGCAAAATTAGGGCACATGGTATTGGGGGTAGAGTGCTGACATGGATAGAAAATTGGTTAGCAGACAAGAAACAAAGAGTACAGATTAACGGGTCCCTTTCAGAATGGCAGGCAGTGACTAGTGGGGTACGGCAAGTCTCGGTGCTGGGACCACAGCTGTTTACAATATACATTAATGATTTACATGAAAGGATTCAAAGTAATATGTGAACTGTGAGGAAGATGCTATGAGAATGCAGGGTGATTTGAACAGGTTGTGTGAGTGGGCAGATGCATGGAAGATGAGGTTTAATGTGCATTAATGTGAGGTTATCCACTTTGGTAGCAAAAACAGGAAGGCTGATTATTATCTAAATAGTGTCAAATTGGGATAAGGGGAAGTACAACAGGATCTGGGGATCCTTGTTCATCAATGAAAGGCGATGAAAGTAGTCAATGAAAGTAAGCATGCAGGTACAGCAGGCAGTGAAGAAAGCCAATAGTATGTTGGCCTTCATAACAAGAGGAGTTGAGTATAGGAGCAAAGAGGTCCTCCTGCAGTTGTACAGGTCCCTAGTAAGACCACACCTGGAGCATTGTGTGCAGTTTTGGTCTCCAAATTTGAGGAAGGACATTCTTGCAATTGAGGGAGTGCAGCGTAGGTTCACAAGGTTAATTCCTGGGATGGCTGGACAGTCATATGCTGAGAGAAAGGAGTGGCTGGGCTTGTATACTCTGGAATTTAGAAGAATGAGAGGGGACTCGTATTGAAACATATAAGATTATTAAGGGTTTGGACACGCTAGAGGCAGGAAACATGTTCCAGATGTTGGAATAGTCCAGAACCAGGGGCCACAGATTAAGAATAAGGGGTAAGCCATTTAGAACGGAGATGAGGAAACTCTTTTTCACACAGAGAGTTGTGAGTCTGTGGAATTCGCTGCCTCAGAGGGCGGTGGAGGCCGGTTCTCTGGATACTTTCAAGAGAGAGCTAGATAGGGCTCTTAAAGATAGAGGAGTCAGGGGTTATGGGGAGAAGGCAGGAACGGGTTACTGATTGTGGATGATCAGCCATGATCACAATGAATGGTGGTGCAGGCTGGAAGGGCCAAATGGCCTCCTCCTGTACCTATTTTCTACGTTTCTATGAGAAAGGAGGGATTTTCATTCAGCCTCAGAATCTTTGAGAAACTAACTGAGGCTTTTGGCAAAATGGCAAGGACTTTTCCAACCTGGATGCCAATTGCTTTTCATAATTTCCACAGTGACTCCGAATGCTACTTGTCTTCACATGTTTTGATTATTGGGTCAGAGAGTAAAGGAACCTCATTTCCAGAAGAGTTGCTGTCCCCAACCAGTTAGCTCCAGGCATGTCCTGGTGGAAATGGAAGAGAATAAAATTGTGTCTTTCATTAGCCTGACTTCAGTGGTGGGAAAGATGCTGGAGTCAATTATTAAAGAGGTAATAATGGAGCATTTGGATAGCAGTAAAAGGATTAGTCCAAGTCAACATGGATTTATGAAAGGGAAATCATGCTTGACTAATCACCTGGAATTTTTTGTGGATGTGACAAGTAAAATGGATGAAGGGGTGCCAGTGGATGTAGTGCATCTAGACTTTCAGAAAGCCTTTGATAAGGTCCCGCACGGGAGACTGGTGACTAAAATTGGAGCACATGGTATTGGGGGTAGGGTATTGACATGGATAGGAAATTGGTGGGCAGACCGGAAGCGATGAGTAGGAATGAACGGGTCCTTTTCAGAATGGCAGGCAGTGGCGAGTGGAGTGCCGCAAGGCTCGGTGTTGGGGCCGCAACTGTTTACCATATATATAAATGATTTGGAAGAGGGAATTAGGAGCAACACTAGCAAGTATGCGGATGACACATAGCTGGGTGGCAGTGTGAACTATGAAGAGAATGTTAGGAGGTTGCAGGGTGACCTGGACAGGTTGAGTGAGTGGGCAGATGCGTGGCAGATGTAGTATAATATAGATAAATGTGAGGTTATCCACTTTGGTGGCAAAAACAAGGGGGCAGATTATTATCTCAATGGGGTTAGGTTAGGTAGGGGGAGGTACAGCGAGACCTGGGTGCCCTTGTACACTGGTCACTGAAAGTTGGCGTGCAGATACAGCAGGCAGTGAAGAAAGCTAATGGAATGTTGGCCTTCATAACAAGAGGATTTCAGTACAGGAGTAAAGAGGTTCTTCTGCAGTTGTATAGGGCTCTGGTGAGACCACATCTGGAGTATTGGCGTGACTGTCGTATGAGGAAAGATTGAAAAGACTAGGCTTGTATTCACTGGAGTTTAGAAGGATGAGGAGAAATCTTATAGAAACAGATACAATTATAAAAGGACTGGACAAGCTAGATGCAGGAAAAAATGTTCCCAATGTTGGGCGAGTCCAGAACCAGGGGCCACAGTCTTAGAATAAAGGGGAGGTTATTTAAGACTGAGCTGAGAAAAAACTTTTTTACCCAGAGAGTTGTGAATTTATGGAATTTCCTGCCACAGAGGGCAGTGGAGGCCAAATCACTGGATGGATTTAAGAGAGAGTTGGATAGAGCTCTAGGGGCTAGTGGAGTCAAGGGATATGGGGAGAAGGCAGGCATGGGTTATTGATAGCGGACGGTCAGCCATGATCATATTGAATGGCGGTGCTGGCTCGAAGGGCCGAATGGCCTCCTCCTGCACCTATTTTCTATGTTTCTATGTTTTTCAGAAGATCTCCGACAACATTCCTGCAAAAATAAAATTGAGTTCGACCTATCAGTCAAAGCATTGTGGAAAATGGAACGTAGGCGAAAGCCGAGAGTTTGGCAACTCACTACCGCTTCCAGCACCCTCAATAGAAATTAAAATCAGTATTTTGGGGGGAGTTGACAGCCAAACAGCTGCAACTAGAGGCACAGCTAAGAGAACAATAATATAACCAGTAAAGCCACACCCTGGAACGCAACAATCCCAATAATGTTAAAAATTTGTCCTGAGGTGAGCGGAGATAGGATGATCATTATGCATACTTCTGGCAATCTATATTTAAAAAAGTAGACCTTCTTGGAATATATATAGCCTCATTCAATAACATCAATGATGACACATTTCATTATCTTCAAATATTCTATATTTATTAGAATCAAGCCAATCAGGAAAAGTGTCAACATTTTATGCAAATATTTTACCATTTTTAAGGCAGATTTTCTAAAGCATTGAATCATTGGGAGTTGAAGATCCTGAGGTGAGTGTCAATAGTTTCCAGTGCATTTGATCGGCTTGTGGAGGATATTTCTCATGACTTCTTATGAATATTTGGAGAAGCAATCAAAAAATATTGCATAATTTCTGCTCAATCCCAGTGCCAGGCCATTTGTGTTTAGTATTTTTGTCTTTTTCTTCTCGGCTTTATTGTTATCATCATGAAATTTTTAATTTTTTTTCTAGTTGGTTGCTGGCATTGTGTTTCTTTTCTGCAGCCCATTTTGAACGTCCAAACATGCCGATAATATATTACTGTATGATCTTTCTTGAGTATATAGGAGTGATTTATTTGTTTTAGTTTAGATAAAAGGAGCTGCAGACAGTGACTTATAAATTAAATACACAAAGTACTGGAGTAACTCAGTGAGTCAGGCAGCATCTCTGGATAAATTCAGTCTTAACAAGGGACCCAACCAAAAACATCACCTGGTCCATGTTCTGCAGAGATGCTGCCTGACACACTGAGTTCCTCTAGCACTTTTTGGTTTTTTTTGTGTTTTAATTATTTGTGTTACCTACTTCATTCTATTAGGACCATTTTTTTCAGCCTGAGTTTATTTATATAGATGCTTTGAGGCAGAGAATAAGAAGTTACTTGATTGTGTGGCTTGATTAAAAACCAGCATGAATTTCTTTAAGGCAATGCATAATATTGTTATAAGGTGTGAGAAGTGATATGATGAGTTGATGTTTCCCCTGGCTGCGCTGTTTGAGATTTCAGTTTCAAAACAAAGGGTTTGATGATTGATGATTGATTTTGTTTTACCCAGGAAGTAATGATTATTGGGAATTTTCAACTCAAGCTGGCTGTGGAAGCTCATTTGTGGATTACGCCCAAGATAAAGGTTGATAGGTTCTTAAATATGGAGAGAGGGATAGGATGTGAGGTTAGTGCAGGGCAATGGAACTGAGGTATAAGTGCAGCATTAAATGGTGCAGGAATAATGAAGGGATGAATACCTTATTCCAGCTTCAAACTAACTTGATTGAGGTTTTGATTAAATAACTGAGAGGATGAATGAGAGAATTCTATTAAAGTGATGTATTTGGACTTCCTAAAGGCAGGTGAGAACATATTTGATAAGAACCCGCTTGGTGAAAAGGATGAAGGAATAAAAGGGAATGCAGCAATGGATTTATGAAAGGAAAATCATGCTTGACTAATCTTCTGGAATTTTTTGAGGCTGTGACAAGTAAAACGGATGAAGGGGAGCCAGTGGATGTAGCGTATCTAGACTTTCAGAAAGCCTTTGATAAGGTCCCGCACGGGAGACTGGTGACTAAAATTAGAGAACATGGTATTGGGGATAGGGTGTGACGTGGATAGAAAATTTTGTTGGCAGACAGGAAGCAAAATGTAGGAGGGAACGGGTCCTTTTCAGAATGGCAGGTAGTCGCGAGTGGAGTGCCGCAAGGTTCGATGTTGGGGCTGCAACACTTTACCATATATATATTAATGATTTGGAAGAGGGAATTAGGAGCAACACTAGCAAGTTTGTGGATGACACATAGCTGGGTGGCAGTGTGAACTGTGAAGAGGATGTTAGGAGGTTGCAGGGTGACCTGGACAGGTTGAGTGAGTGGGCAGATGCATGGCAGATGCAGTATAATATAGATAAATGTGAGGTTATCCACTTTGGTGACAAAAACAAGGGGGCAGATTATTATCTCAATGGGGTTAGGTTAGGTAGGGGGAGGTACAGAGAGACTTGGATATCCTTGTACACCAGTCACTGAAAATTGACGTGCAGGTACAGCAAGCAGTGAAGAAAGCTAATGGAATGTTTTTTTTAAATATATCTTTATTTATTATAGGTACTGTAAGCTACATCAGTGTAGGTCCCTTATATAGTATTACAATCATTGTACCCATTAATTTTTTAAGGCTTTAGAAAAGAAAGAAGAAAGAAAGAAATATCAACAGAGAAAGTAGAAGAGTGAAAAAGAGTTGTGAAAGTGAAAAAGCGTGGCAGAGGGAAAGGGAACCCTTGGGCCGAGAGTTAGAGAAAGGAGATTAGGAGATAGACCCTGGAGAGGGAAAGAAAGAGAAGGAAAAAAGAAAAGCCAGTTACTTTATTATAAACATCTCGCAAAAGGAGTCTACCAACTCAACCGTTTTTCTTCCCCCTTTACCAAGACCCGACACCGGTACTTTTTTGAGGTATTCTTGCACCTTATCCTTGTAGTAGATTTATAAATGCAGACCACGTCTTATAGAAACAGTCTGATTTTCCTGCCAGTCGGAGTCTCATATCTTCCAAATGTAGTGTTTCGAACATAGTTGAAATCCACATATTAACTGTTGGTACAGGAGTATTTTTCCAGAATTTTAAGATGAGCTTTTTTCCAGTTATTAAGCCGTATTCAAATAGATTCTTTTGAAACACATTTAATTCAGGGCTATCTTCCGATGTTCCAAAGATAATCCAGTCTGCTTTTGGAGTCAGTTTTATTTTAAATACTTTTGTGAAAATTTCAAAAATTTCAGTCCAGAATTTTTGAATCTTTGTACAAAAGACAAATGAGTGCGATGTATTAGCTTCTTGACATTGACATTTATCACAAATAGGTGAGACATTGGGAAAAAGTTTACTTATTTTAGTTTTTGAATAGTATAATCTGTGTAAGATTTTAAATTGTATTAAGGTGTGTCTTACATTAATTGAACATTTATGCACATTTAATAAATATTCTTCCCACCTTTCTTTGGGAATTTTTATACTTAATTATTTTTTACAGTCTCTCCTGATACCTTCTGTTGTTGGTATTTCTGCATTTAGAATAATATTATATATATATGATATCAGGTTTGGTGATTTTGCCTTTGTATTCATTACTTCTTCCAGTAAGTCTGGAGGCATATTGTGATAGTCATGTGCGTGTTTTTTCAGATAGTCACAGATTTGGAAATATTTAAAATACTGATTGTTTCCCAAATTGTATTTTAGTTGTAATTGTTTAAATGATAATAGTTTTCCCATTTCATACAAATCTCCGAAGATTTTAATTCTGGCTCTTTCCCATTGTATAAATGCTTTATCTATAGTTGAAGGTTTAAACAAAGGGTTTTTACCTACAGGAGATAAAAGAGATACATTTCTTCATTTTAAATTGTGTTTTATTTGTTTCCAAATTCTAATCGTATTGTGTATAATTGGATTTTTGTGTAATTTGTATTATTCATCGTCATTGTTGAAAGAAGGATTGCTCCAATATTGTAAGGAGAGCAATCCTCTTTCTCCATAATAGTCCAATCCGGTTGCTGGGGAGAGTTTTCCATCAATTGGATCATGTTTCTAATATTTACAGACCAGTAGTAATACATGAAGTTGGGGAGTGCTAATCCACCTACTACTTTGGGTTTATTCAGATGAGCTCTTTGTATTCTGTGGGATTTATAATCCCAAATAAAATTTGTGATATCTAAGTCCAGTTGTTTTTAAAAAACGTTTTGGGTAAGTATATTGGAATAGATTGGAACAGGTATAACATTTGTGGTAGAAAAATCATTTTTATGGCATTTATTCGGCATGTTAAGGACATCGGAAGCGTTTTCTAAAATTTAATCAAGTTATATAGTTTGTTAAGTAGAGGGTTATAATTAGCGTCAAACATGTCTTGATATCTTCTAGTAATTTCGATACCCAAGCATTTAAATTTTTCCATAGCTATTTTAAAAGGAAACTGTAAAAGATGTGTAGAGTCTTTCGGTTTTATTGACATGATTTCACTTTTATTCAAATTTATTCTATATCCTGAAAATGATCCGAAGTCCTCTATTAAGTTTAAAATATTTGGTATAGTAATATGAGGTTTTGTGATGTACAATAGTACATCATCAACGTATAATGATATTTTATTGTTGGAATATTTTGTTTTATATCCATGGATATTCGGATGAGTTCCAAATCTTTCCGCTGGGGGTTCAATTGTGAGAGCAAATAACAACGGTGATAGTGAACATCCTTATCTATTACCCCTTGACAATTGAAATTTCTTAGATAAATTATTGTTAGTTAATATTCTGGCTGTTGGCTTATTATATAGTAATTTAATCCATAGAATGAAATTCTCTCCCAGTTGAAATTTTTGCAATACCCTGACCATATAGTCCCATTCTACCTGATCGAATGCTTTCTCTGCATCCAACGATATGATTGATAGGTTTTGATCTTCCGTTTGGTGTGAATGCATTATATTGAGCAGACGTCTCAAATTATTAATTGATTGTCTCTTAGGGATAAACCCCGTTTGATCCGGATGTATTAATTTACTAGCACATTTACTTAGTCTTCTAGCTAGTATTTTCGCTAATAATTTTTATCTCTGTTTAACAATGCAATAGCTCTGTATGATCCAGGTTCTTCCACATCTTTATCTTTCTTAAGTATTAATGTGATCATGGATTCTGCTAGTCTTTCAGGTAGTATTTGTTCTTTGAAGGCATAAGTATACATTTTCTGTAGGCGAGGTGTAAATATGTCATTAAAACTTTTATAGAATTCATTACTAAATCCGTCGGGACCTGGTGTTTTTCCGTTTTTTAATGAGATTATTGTATCTTCTATTTCCTTATTTGAGATTTGTGCTCCCAATTCCTCTTGTTCCTGCAACTCTAGTTTAGGAAGGTTACAATTATCCAAAAACTCTGTAACTTTGTTGGTGTCCGTTATCGTTTTAGATGTATATAGATTCTCGTAAAATTGTGCAAGTCTTTTATTAATACCACTCTGCAAGGTCAATAGTTCCCCTTTGTCTGATTTAATCTTTGAAGTTGTGTGATCCTTTTCTCATTTTTTTAACTGGCATGCCAGAAGCTTATGGGGCTTATCCCCAAATTCAAAATGTTCCTGTCTTGTAATTTGTAATTATCTTATGACTTTCTCTGACAATAATTTGTTTAATTTAAATTTCAGTATTATTATTCTATTATGTTTATCCGTAGTGGGGTCTTTAGCGTTTTCTATGTCCAGTTGTCTAATTTGTTCTTCTAACTGTCTTTGTTCATTCTTATTTTTCTTATTTTGAAAAGCTTGGTGTGAAATTATAACGCCTCGAATAAATGCTTTAAAAGATTCCCATAAGGCAAGGCAAGGCAAATTTATTTATATAGCACTATTCGTACAAGCAGCAATTCATAGTGCTTTACAGGAATAAAACAAACAAAAGAATAACATAGTAAAAAGACAGCAGAACAACCAAACAACACAGGACAACAAAATAGCCAATAATCAAAAGTTACAAAACAAGCAATACGCCAAATTCATGAATAGTAAAACAAAGTCACTAAAACAATAAATTCGGCGAGAGAGCAGTGGCAGCCAATCGCGCCAGCGTTCACTCTCGCCTCCAGAGCCATCTGCAGCACACCAATAAAGATAAAACACAACAGTAAAGAATTTAACATAAAACATTAAAAACATCCCCCCACTGTGGGGAAAGGCACAAAGTCCAGTCCCCATCGCCATGTCCACCCTAAGTAGTCGGGCCTATTGAGGCCTCCACAGTCGCCGCTACGGAGGCCCGATGTTCCCGGCTGTTCTCACCGGGTGATGGTACTCCGGCGTCGGTAGACACTCTCAGCAGCTTGGGGTGCCAGGAACAGTCGCCTCCTTACCGGAGGCCGCAGCTTCCAAGCCAACAGGCCGTGCTGTACGGAGCTCCACACACTGGCAATCTCGGTGAGAGATCCCAGGCTGCACAAGTGTAAAGTTCAGTGCCGCCGCCCGCTGCTGGGCGCTCCCCAGACCCGCGGCTCCACATGTTTTTCTCGGCGGTCACAGCATACTGGAGTTCCAGCGCGGCGACCCAGGCAAGGCATCGCCCGCTCCGTTCCGCGATAGCACTCTAGCGCTGCATCGCCCTCGAAGCCGAGGTTCTGGCCGGGTCCCCTCAGGAAAACGCCGCTCCAGACCCGCTGGTAGGCCGCGAGGACGGGTCGAAGTTGCTGCTCGAGGAAAGCCGCCTCTCCAACCAGGTAGGGACTTGAGAAAGCAGTTTCCCCCTTCCCCCCCACCACCCCCCACACATAAAAAGATTAGACCCCCAACTAACACTTTTAACATACTAAAAATAAAGAAAAGAAGTGAAAAAAAACGGACAGCTGCAGGACTGGCAACCGTACAGGACAGTGCCCCCTCGATGATAGAAATGTAGGTGATATGTCTGGTGTATCGTTTATTTTAAAAAAAAGGTCCACTTCTGTTTTAAATATATACTCCCTTGCGGGTCTTTTAAAATTTGAGGATTGTACCTCCAAAACGGTTTGTTCTTAGTCATTCCTTTCATTTTTAGAAGAAAAGTTATTGGGGAGTGATCTGAAATCGTATTTGTGTGGTATTTTGGGTTAGAAGCATGGGGTATTAGTTTTGCATCCACCAGGAAATAATCTATATGTGAATATGTCATTGAAATAGAACAAGTAATCCCTGCCGGTTGGATTTTCAATCCTCCAGACATCTGTTATGTTTGTGTTTTTTATATATGTGTTAAAGGTTCGCTAGTTTTGGATCTCGTAGTACCTCTCTGTTTTTGATTGGATTTTTCTAAGTAAGGGTCTAAAACACAGTTAAAGTCTCCACCGATTATGACATTCTGGTAGTTAGATTCCGCAATTATATTCAAGATTTTATTGAAAAAATGCGTGTTATCAAAGTTGGGCGCGTATATATTTACCAAGGTAATTGGGGTAGCATGGATCTCCCCGGTAACCATCAAATATCTCCCGTCCTTATCTGTTAAGGTAGTTTTGTGTTTAAATGGAATGCCTTTGTGAATAATAATAGACGTTCCTCTAGATTTCGACGTGTATGACAAGTGAAAAGTTTGTCCTATCCAGTTTGCCCTCAATCTAGCTTGATCTTGAAGTTTAAGATGGGTTTCTTGTAAGAAAACAATATCTGTGTTGTATGCTTTCAGCTGAGCTAGAATCTTACCCCTTTTAATGCGTTTGTTAACACCCCTAACGTTCCAACTACAAAATTAGATTCTTCCCAGTTTATTTTGGTTATCGTCTTGCATTTTGAATAGATTTAATACCTGTGTGTCTTGCGGTGCATCCGTACCTCAGGTCTTTAGATATAGGGGGATCATTTCCCCTACAAAGTGCAATTAGTAGATTCCCTTTGCGATTGTCCTTGAATTAAAAAAAACACACGTGACTAAATGTAGTGATAATTAAAAAAAACTAGTACAAGTGAAAATGCAGTGTCGGGCTTGTCGGCACTGTAACAAGTGACCCACCTGTAAGTGGGAGAAAACATTTTATCGACTTCCGTTGTTGATATAAAAACAAACAAATAGCTCCGCTCCCTCGATTAATCATAGCATATTGGAGCGGGACCGGTTTCAAAATCAGATGTATAGTACCCATTTACAGTATATATATCCATTTCCTCAATATTTCCGGATAAGACTATCATTTTAATCTTCTAAGTATTAAGAATATATTTTAACCTCGGAAAACATCAACTGTTGGTTGAAGGGGTTAACCTATTTCTGGTTCCTGGAACTAAGCCAGGAGCCCGTCTCTGCCCCTCACGCCCCAGTTATGAATCTACTTGAGAATTATTAAGTTAAATTATAAATGTTAATTTGTAAATTGCCCTTTCTACATTTCTGATTAGCATTCATTACTATTTCTATGTTAATATTCTATGTTAGTATTGTTAAAAATGTTAATTCTATACCATTTAGATTATTCATTAGATCTCATATACAACAGTAATTGCTAAGCCTACAGTCTGTTGTTGAGCTCTTCATTTTGGTGGTTATCTTTTTCCCGCTTCCCTTGGAACAGCGTATGTCCTTGAGTTAGCATTCCGCCGATAGGACGTCTAGACAAAGTTCCTTCTTCTGGCAGCACGCCACCATTTAGGGTGCAATAGTAAAAAGAGAGAGTTAGTCCTTCTGTTCCACGATGGTTAGAGCATATTTGTATGCCTCCTCGGGATTTGTGAACAATTTTTGCTGTTCCTTGTAGGAGATGCACATTTTAGCTGGATAGTAAACACCATATCTAACCTCCTTATGTCCTTGGAGGGCCTGCTTTGCCTTAGATAATTAATTTCGCCTTTGCATGATTTCATAGGGATAGTCCCTGAAAAATTTAAAAGTTGTTACACCATACTTCAGAGGCACTCCATATTTGATATTCCTCATAACCTCTACCACGTCAGAAATGTCCCGAAATTTCATAATATACTGTCATGTACATTCTGAGACATCCTGAGATTTTTGTTTAAATCTAGGAACTCGGTGTGCCACTTCAATTCTGGTAGGTTAGGGAGCTTAAGAGCTTCTTTAATTAAACCCGCAGCAAACTCACGAATGTTATCTCTCTCGGCTCCCTCTGGTACACCAACTAATCTTAAGTTTTGGCTTCTCGAATGAGCTTCCAGGTCCAGGCATTTTTTGTCTGAAACTTTAGCCAGCTGAGTCGCCATCCGTCGTGTAGCAAGGTCTTGTTCTGACCGCACAAGGCTCGAGAACAAAAGTGATTTTTAATACACAAAAACACAGGAAATAGAAGGAACCGATGGAGCAAATTGTTTGAAGCAATGGGGCAAACTTTTCATGGCCTTGAGAGGTTTGGCTGGCTGCCTCTTATTTCTTCGAGTGTTGTCGCTGGGCTAGTGGTCAACTGTCTGCAACACTCCCAGCAATTCAGTGTGACCCAGCCCAGCACAGTGCAGGTCAGTACAGTACCAGTACAGCCAGGGCTTTACTTGCAGAGGTGGCACTGGGGCAGACTTAATATATTTGATAACAGAGTGTTTCTGCCCCCCAGCACAATGTGTAAAGCCTATCACTGCTAATGAATGTCTTTGACTGTTTTGCAACAGTTCATTTCTCTCATTCATTTTCATGGTGTATTTGTTTCCACTTCAGCTGATGATACACTGAGCTTGCAAGCTGGTAATTCTGTGTAACTTGGCTCAGTTCCATTATTGGACTGGAAACTATGCCCGGGCAGAGCAGGGAAGAGCAGGGAATCATTAACAACTACGTTTGGATTTCTATATTTAATTCTGCTGTCCCATCTCAAGAAGCTGAAAACTTTCCTCCATTGTGACAGCACTGATAGACTCACCGTTACATCTCATAGCCAATTCCAAGCAATAGGCAGTATCAGAATAAGGTTGCTGGTTCATACCATTTTTCAGTTCAGTTCTCTGACCTCCATTACTAAAAATATGTTTAAGACGTGGTCGTTGGATAAAATCATTATGTTCAGTTTCTATTTCTGGAGATGAATATCTAAAAATGAAAGGTAGCACTCTATACGTTGCATTAGTACATGTGTGGGCATGTGCCTGTCACCATGGACAAGAGTTTAAGTCACAGTGTTATTCTGTAGGTGTCTGCCTGAATGTGCACATGTGTAGATGTCCTTGTCTGTGATGGTTCCTGTTGAATTCTCCTAACTTTAATGTGCCTTTAACTTCTCAGTCTTCTGCCTAACATAAAGTGGATATGTTTCTTTCAGAATGGCAGCCACATGGTTCCTTGTGGTGGTCGTTGCTGGACTGTCCATGTTTCACGCAAATGAAGCCAAATCAGGTAAGAGACTCAGTCTCACTCTCGGGATTTGCCTGATATACTTTTACTGAGGAGCAGCCACAGAGCTCAACAATCCAAAGCACTTTCATTAATCCTGTCCAGAGGGAAGCATGGGGCTGGACTTCCCAATTGGCTCTCGCTTTATCTCGGAGTTGACAACCCACACCCTGCTATTTCTAACTTGTAGGTGTCAGAGGTTATGGGCAGAAGGCAGAAGAATGGGGTTAGGAGGTCAGCCATGATTGAATGGTGGAGTAGCATGATGGGCTGAATGACCTAATTCTACTCCTATTCCTTATGACCTTATGACCGTAAGTATCAGGGCTGACATTATATCATATGATATCCACAAGTATTATAGAAAACAGAATAGCTGGCTTGCGTCATGATACAGGATGATATACACAAAATGCTGGAGTAATTCAGCAGGACAGGCAGCACCACTGGAGAGAAGGAATGGGTGGCGTTTCAGGTTGAGACCCTTCTTCAGTGATGTAGGTATGTTGCAAAACTTACCTTTAGCGGCGCTGCACTTCTCCCGCTCCCCGTGTGCGCGACTTTAGCGCCTTTCAGAGGGGGGCGGGCTTAAAGTGCCGTTTTTCCACAGACCTGGATAATCGATGAATGTCGGGTGATTTCGTTGCGGAAGAAAAATCGCTCCGACATTTCATCAATGAAGGTATTTTTAAATTACTCTAAATTATTTGTTAACTAGAGTAATTTAAAAATCACCTTCAAGAGCCGTGAGCACTGACAACCGGAAGGATTTTCCGTAGGGGAGAAAAAAAGGTAAATAGTTTATTTTTATATTAAAAGTTGGTTTTTCGGGAGGCTTTAATAATATTTTTATGTTGCGAAATGGGTTCCCAAAAAATGTATGAACAAACAGTATTTTTCCCCCCAACTTCACCGCTAACCGCAACGTTCTAATCCACCGCATTCCACTAAAACCCACTCGCTAGTTGATTTAAATGGCCATTAATTTACAGGCATAAAACACTAAATTCCTTCCATTTGGCCCAGAAATTCATGAAAATGAGATTTTAAAATTATGTTATATTGTGGATTATTGTGTGAATGTTATTTGGACACTTAGGCAATTTAAAAAAAGTTTATCTTTTCTTAAGAAATGGATAGATGTTTAGATCTACTCATTGAATTTTGTAATTAGCTACAATTAGATAACTAACTAATTATATGGTTTAATTTCAGGTAATCCAAGTAAGATTGTTTAATATTTGTTTCAGAATGCTTCAATATATAATAATTGAAAATTTCATTGAGTTCTCTTAATTTTTAAGAATGTTATGGGCTTTTAACTTTTCCAGATCACAGCTTTTGAGTTAAGTCAATTGAAAGGCAATGGGAAGCAAGATGCTCATTTCCGAGTTTATGAAAATGGCCATAACTTTCTTAATACTGAAGATATGAAAGTAAATTAGGTGTCAAATTAAACTTCTTTTTATGCTTTATCTGATGGGATAAATTGCAGACTTGACTTTTAAAATCTCAAAATGTTGTAACATTGCTAAGTGATGTTGCCTGTCCCGCTGAGTTACTACCACATTCAGTTTAAACCAGCATCTGGAGCTCCTTCCAATACAGGATGATATAGTCGGGTAAACAGGAAAAAAGGACATTCTGAATGACAATGAGAAACTACATAAAATCAAGCAGTAAGCAATATGCACAATTTTGCTCAATGTTGTACACAAAATAAAATTACTTGCAGCGAGTTCTTCTTCGAAGATTTAAATCACTACATCAACATGATTGAGTAGGAAAGAATTGCAGATGCTGGTTTACATAGAAGGTAGACACAAAAATGCTGGAGTAACTCAGTGAGACAGGAAGCATCTCTGGAGAGAAAGAATGGGTGATTTTCTCAGGTCTATCCAGGTCACTGGAACATTGAAACATCTGCACTACCTACAGGACCACTGCGCTGCTCTGGGTGTAGGATTGTAGAGTTCACTCTGGAGGCTTGGAGCAAAATATGGCTTCAACCAATCGGAATTCATTTCCACAGGAGATCAGCACTCCCTTTGCCAACAAAATGATTGATTTATGTTACTAAGCACCTGGATATTTTCAGGCAGCACCTTGTAATCTGTCACATCAGAACGATAGCTATTTGACATTCCATATGGAAAGGAAATGACAAGGGCACTATCTATTCCTTAATCAAATCACAAAGTGCTGGAGAAGCTCAGTCCCAGCATTGACATTTGAGCCATTCATTTGAAACTCCATGTTTTTGTTTTAACTATCTTCTGCGTCTTGTATCTGTCACCCGACCTGAGATATAAGTTTTGAGAAGTGGCCCTTGACCCCGAGTGCCTTTGTCACATTTTTTAACTTATAAAGGGAACATTAAAAACCAGAAGAACACATAAGGAACTGCAGATGCCGAAATGTTGAGCAAAACGCAAAATGCTGGAGTATCTTTGAGGCTCAGGCAGCATCTGTGGCGAGAGTGGATACACAGTCTACAGGGTTGTGGCTCTTCTGGGGTGGATAATGTCACATTTCCCCACACACTATTTCACCTTTACATTTTTTCTCAGTCTGCACTGAATGGTGGAGTAGACTCGATGGGTTAAATGCCCTAATTCTGCACCAATGAGTTATGAACTTAAGAACTTATGAAGAAGAGTCCCGACCTGAAATGTTGCCTGGCCATTCCTTGACAGATGATGCTTGAGCTGCTGAGCTACTCCAGCACTTCGTGTTTCCTCAATTTTATAAGCCAGTTAGCCCCCTTTAGCACAAGAATACCATATACTCATCACGTTACTGAATTCTTTGATCAATTGTACCTCTTGACCTGTACTATGTATTTCATCTGTGTCAAAGTAAAGTCAATTCTTAATTGAAGTTGCTTGGCCTTCCTGAATTGTTGACAATTGATTTGTTTCTATTCTAGAAGTTGTAATGCGCGAACCGAAAAGTATACCTGCTGCTTTAAAAGAGGCCATTGGCTCGGTGGACAGTGTGGATAAAAGAATCATGTAGGTTAATTATCTCCATAATGTTGTCATATGGGACTATTTATGAAGGGCTCTGCATAGAATGTCTGTAATTGAATAGATATCACGTTCCAAATGATGAAGATAGTTTAGTTTTGCAATTGTTCAACTAAAACCCACTAAGATACTCATTGATATGATACAGTACAATGTTGTTGGAAACTGCACTCTCGAAAAGCCTGAAGATTTTCATAGAAGGGTAGAAACTGTAAATTTGATTGGCTCTCAATTCTGTGTTAAATGGCTTTTCTACAGTCTCCTCCGTTAAAATCCACAAATAATGTTTCAAAACCTTCTGCCTTGAGAAACGGCCTCTTGGCATCTGCCCCGCCAAAACATTCAAGAATATGGGATTATTCTTTTTTTCCAAATAGCAGAATATATACAAATTATAATCTCTCCTCTGCCTAATCCCCCACTCAACCCAGGAATCAATCCAATGTTACCTCACAAGGTGAGCAAACTAATCCTTACGTAAGTAGTAGTTCATAACTCTTGTGTGATGATTCCTTTAGAAACAAGCTTTTGTTCTCTTTCTCAATTATTCCTGTAAGTGCATTTTAAATTTCTGTTACCTGCTCACAAGGCTGCCCAGATTCCACAAAATACCAATGTTTACCAGACATCCACCATTTGTAATTGTTCTTGGCTATTTTTTCTTCATAAAGTTGATAAATGTTGCATTTCCTCAGCATGTACTTCACCTTTACATTTCTGCTCTGTCCAATGCAAACTCTCTCCAACTACCAACAGCTTCCTTTCCCAAGTGCATGATATTATAAAGAAAACTGTACATTGAGTTCAATTGCCCTGTAAGTTAACCATTGGGGTGCATGTTCAATTATAGCACCTTACAGTGCAACTATGTGCTTGGGCGGCACGGTGGCCCAGCGGTAGAGTTGCTGCCTTACAGCGCCAGAGGCCCTGGTTCGATTCTGACTCTGGGAGCCGTCTGTAGGGAGTTTGTACATTCTCCCCGTGACCCCCTTGGTTTTTCATGGATACTTTGGTTTCCTCCCATACTCCAAAGACGTACAGGTTTGTAGGTTAATTTGGCTTTGGTAAAATTATAAATTGTCCCTAGTTTGTAGGATTGTATGGGGATCGCTGGTCGGCACAGACTCGGTGGGCCAAAGAGCCTGTTTCCACGCTGTATCGCAAAACTAAACTAACCTAAACTAGATTAAGCAAAAATAAACTAAACTAAACCAAACTAAACTAAACTAAACTCCAACTTTAGGAGCCAGCCCAATGGAAATGTTTACGTCTTGTGCCATAATTTATATTTATGAATAGAATACCTCTAAGTAATCTGACTTTATCTGCCTACAGGCATATGAAGAGCCCGCCCAAAAGATTACCAAGTGCAGCTGACCTACAAAACATCATCAGGCAGTCACCCATTAATATCAGGATTGACCTCAAACCTGTGGAGTACATGCCAGATGCGCAGAATCTGGACCAACACAATATCCATCAACGTTCACTCGAAGCATCAGGTTAGTTTAGAATCAGGTGAGGAATATCCACTGGATTCACCATATGCCAATGACCCAATCATGGTCAGGAAGTGACTGTGACAACACTTAGACTTTCTTGTGTAGGAAGAAACTGCTTATGCTGGTTGACACCAAAGGTAGACAGAAAATGCTGGAGTAAGTCAGTGGGTCAAGCAGCATCTCTGGAGAAAAAGAATGGGTGGCGTTCCGGGTTGAGACCCTTCCTCTGTCTTACTTAGATGGGTTGGCTCTGTGCAAATTTTATTTAGAGTAACAGCACAGAAAAAGGCCCTTCAACCCACTGAGTCCACGACGACTATCGGTCAGCCATTTCGAAGCTTCCATGTACCTGTCTAACTACTTCTTAAAAAATGGAATAGTCCCAGCCTCAACTACCTCCTCTGTCAGCTTGTTCCATACACCCACCACCCTTTGTGTGAAAAAGTTACCCCTCAGATTCCTATTAAATCTTTTCCCCTTCACTTTGAACCTATGTCTCTGGTCCTCGATTCTTCTTGTCTGGTCAAGAGATTCTGTACATCTACCCAATCTATTCCTCCCATGATTTTATACACCTCTATAAAATCACCTCTTTAAAACAAGACTCGACCCAAACACAGAATTTATTATTTTCGGAGCAATGGAAGCCTGTTCTGAGCTAACGTCATTTCAAAGATGTTTCCTCAACTATGGTTTGATAACGGCAAAAAAACGTATACTTAAATTCTGGAAAAACGCACATATCCCAACGTTTAAAATGTGGATTACAAATATGTCGGAAATATTACATCTCGAAGAAATGAGACTTGTGCTAGCAGGAAAACCAGAACAATTCTTTAAGGTATGGTCTTCTTTCATTGATTTATTACAAGTGTAATATGGTGCAGCACAATCCTGGAAAGTAACCGCTTTAGAACTAGGTGAGGGGTGTGTAACGTTACGAATTAGGCACATTCCCTTTCTTTTCTGTTTAGTTCTATCTTTTTTGCATTTTCGTCTTATTTCCTTTCAGTTCTTTAAGGTCCTTTTATTTTCGGGGCCCTTTTTTAAAACTTTTTTTTCCACTTCTAAGGACGCAGTCTATTTATCCAATTATCAATCATTAACCGTTAATTATTGTGCCCTACACATCACTACTATCATCGAGCTTCTCTTTTTTCTTTATTTCATTTCTATCAAAACAAAGTTGGACATGAAATGTATAATGTTATATACCATGATTATCATGCATGTATATGGCTTCTAATTATTTATTTATTTATTTATTTATTTTTAAAAATAAATAAATAAAATCACCCCTCATCCTCCTGCACTCCAAGGAATGGAGACACAGCCTATTCAACCTCTCCCTACAGCTCAGACCTAGTCCTGGCTACATCCTCGTAAATCTTCTCTGAACCCTTTCAAGCTTGATAATATTTTTCTTATAACGTGGTGCCCAGAACTGAACACAATACTAAATGCGGTCTCAACAACGTCTTATACAACTGCAACATGACCTCCCAATTTATACAAATGCAACATGACCTCTGCAGTTCATTCGTCAAGCATATTCAATGCATCATTCCACCTTATGTTCTTTTCATGAAGCTGTGGCTCAGGTGTTAAAATCTCCCAGCTCTCACAATGTGAATGATTAGAACGATTTGCTGATCACCCCTACCCCCAAATGTCCACTTCCTTATCGGTGTTAAATATCCTCCCTGGGTGAAAGTAGTCTCCGTTGTTTTGCTTTGTTTTCTGGATTTTTTTACAATGGCTCTAAATGATAAAAGCAACAGTGTTAAATGATTCAAGGAATGTGTAGCTGAATATGATGATTTTACTCCTCAGAACCCTTGGAGACAAAAACTGGAAAGTGGAAGATAAAGAAGAGAATAAAATCTAGATGAAGATGATCAAATGAGATGTCAGTGTATATCTCAGCCTTGGGAAAAGAGCATAACCTGTTGATTATTTTACTGAGAACTTGCATATTATGGTTTTCCTTTTTATTTCCTTTTTATTTCCTGGTGTAAGCAAAAATATTTTTCTGGGAGAATTTAGACAAAGCAGTCAGAGTGAGACAACTCATGAAAGGTAGAGTATTCAAACTTAATCGCAAAGGCAACCTGCATGCACTCACATCTTGCATGATGTACCACCCATGAAGTTATCAGTTTCAGTCAGACTTTTGCTGTTTGTTCTCCAAATTCTGAACTTGGTCCTAGAGTCTTTCTGCAACCTCAGATGTTGGTTAGGAGGTAAATCACTGTTTCCAAGACCAATCACCCTCCAATTCCTTCTGTTCTCTTCCAATGACACGTTGATTGGCCAAAATAACTCCATCCCATTCTGGCAACCTTCATCCTGTTGCAGCTGGACTATTGGTTGCCATAGTATTACCTCCATTTTCCACTTGACCATTCTAGTTATTGATATTCAAAGGAAAACAACAAAATGTTGGAGTAACTCAGCAGATCAGGCAGCATCTCTGGAGAACATGGATGGATGACGTTTCGGATTGGAAAGAGTCCTTGTTTCTATATTCATACATTAATTCCCCACGTTGGCTGCATGACCAAGTCTCATCACTTGGATACTTCGCTGTTTTAATTTGGGCCTCTTGGTTAATCTGACCCTTTTGATTAACCTCCATTTACTAAAGTACCACCTCGTTCTGTGAAAGCTGTTGGCTACAGGTGTCCAAATGATTTCTCTGGGGTAGATCCTTCATTGACTCTGATGTCCTTTTTCCATTGACATCTGTACTTTGCAATGTGATTTGCAATCTCATTTGGTCATAAATACCCAATTTGAGTTGATTGTTAATATGCTTAAGGGTTTATATTAATAGGTGGATGGGTAAAATTGCAAAATGCATTCTATTCATATTAAAAATGAGTGATTGTAGAGAATAAATTTTAAATCCAATAACTTGTCAGGAGTGTGACGTTTATTTCAAAAGCTGGGTTGTATGAAATTTGCAATCATGATGATATGAATTTTGAAATAAAATAAAATTAGCTCACTTTTTGTTTCCTTTCTATTTTTACGGACGGAAATTCATGATAATGATTTATTTAAATCTATCAATATAAAAAATGTATGAAGGGAACTAGCAAGCCAAACCAAACCATTGTGATGCCTTGTAGGTTTTAACATACTCCCTACTGTGTTGGGTTTATTGGAGAGAGATCAAATCCAAATTAATGATCATTCACAGAGTGTGGCATCAAGCATATATGTCCTTATAACTTTGAGGTAAATGGAAATCACAGGGAAAACTCTCCATCAGCTAACGTCAAAGAATGCTAACACAAAGAATGAGTGCTGTGCTGTTTGGTGGGCGGTCACCTTAGCCTCTGTAAAACACATTGGAAATTCCTCAGAGTAGTGCCCGAAATCCAACATCTACAGTTGTCCCATCAATAAAGGTTGGGGTGATTATATTCACTGAAGCACAGTCCAGTTACATTCACAACATTCACAACATTCACAACTGAATAATATGCTGTTCTCCCATTAGGAGGTAATGACCATAATATGATAAGTTTTAATCTACAATTTGAAAGGGAGAAGGGTAAATCGGAGGTGTTAGTAATGCAGTTGAACAAAGGGGACTATGGAGCCATGAGGGAGGAACTGGCCAAAGTTACTCTAGCACGGATGACAGTTTAACAACAATGGCAGGTATTTCTGGGAATAATACAGAAGGTGCAGGATCAGTTCATTCCAAAGAGAAAGAAAGATTCCAACAAGAGTAAGGGGTGACCGTGGCTGACAAGGGAAGTCAGGGATAGTATAAAAATAAAAGGGAAGTACAACATAGCAAAGTTGAGCGGGAAGCCAGAGGATTGAGTAACATTTAAAGAGCAACAGAAGATAATTAAAAAGGCAATACGGGGAGAAAAGACGAGGTATGAAGGAAAGCTAGCCAAGAATATAAATGAGGATAGTAAAAGCTTCTTTAGGTATGTGAAGAGGAAAACATTAGTTAACACCTAAGGGACCCATAAAGACTGAAAAAGGTGAATTTATTATATGGAACAAGGAAATGGCAGATGAGTGGAACAGGTACTTTGGATCCATCTTCACTAAGGAGGACACAAACAATCTTCCAGATGTACTAGTGGCCAGAGGAACTGAAGGGAATCCACATTAGGCATGAATGCTGTTGGGTAGACTGATGGGACAGAAGGCTGATAAATCCCCAGGGCCTGATGGTCTGCATCCCAGGGTACTTAAGGAAGTTTTTTTAGAAAACATGGACGCATTGGTGATCATTTTCCAATGATCTATAGATTCAGGATCAGTTCCTGTGATTGGCGGATAGGTAATGTTATCCCACTTTTTAAGAAAGGTGGGAGAGAGAAACAGGGAATTATAGACCAGTTATCCTGACTTTGGTGGCGGGGAAGATGCTGGGGTCAATCAAAAAGATGAAATAGCAGCACATTTGGATAGCAGTAACAGGATTGGTCCGAGTCAGCATGGATTTACGAAGGAGAAATTGTGCTTGACTAATATTCTGGAATTTTTGAGGTTGTAACTGGGAAACAGGACAAGAGAATGCCAGTGGATGTAGTGTACCTGGACTTTCAGAAAGCATTTGATAAGGTCCCACATAGGTGATTAGTGGGCAAAATTAGGGCACGTGGTATTGGGGGTAGACTGCTGACATGGATAGAAAATTGGTTGGCAGACATGAAACAAAGAGTACAGATTAACGGGTCCCTTTCAGAATGGCAGGCAGTGTACCGCAAGTCTTGGTGCTGGGACCGCAGCTGCTGACAATATGCATCAATGATTTAGATGAAGGGATTCAAAGTAACATTAGCAAATTTGCAGATGACACAAAGCTGGGTGGCAATGTGAACTGTGAGGAGGATGCTATGAGAATGCAGGGTGACTTGGACAGGTTGGGTGAGTGGGCAGATGCATGGCAGATGCATTTTAATGTGGATAAATGTGAGGTTATCCACTTTGGTAGCAAAAACAGGAAGGCAGATTATTATCTAATTGTGTCAAGTTGAGAACAGGGGAAATACAACTGGATCTGGGGGTCCTTGTTCATCAGTCAATGAAAGTATGCATGCAGGTACAGCAGGTAATGAAGAAAGCGAATGGCATGTTGGCCTTCATAACAAGAGGAGTTGAGTATAGGAGCAAAGAGGTCCTGCTGCAGTTGTACAGGTCCCTAGTAAGACCACACCTAGACTACTGTGCGCAGTTTTGGTCTCATAATTTTAGGAAGGACATTCTTGCTATTGAGGGAGTGCAGTGTGGGTTCACAAGGTTAATTCCCAGGATGAGGGGACTGTCATATGCTAAGAGAATGGAACGGCTGGGCTTGTATACTCTGGAATTTAGAAGGATGAGAGGGGATCTTATTGAAACATATAAAATTATTAAGGGTTTCGACACGCTAGAGGCAGGAAACATGATCCAAGGGCCACAGTTTAAGGTAAGGGGTAAGCCATTTAGAACAGAGATGAGTAAGCACTTTTTCACACTGAGAATTGTGAGTCTGTGGAATTCTCTGCCTCAGGTACCTCAGGTGGTGGAGGCCGGTTCTCTGGATACTTTCAAGCAGGGCTGCCAACTCTCACGCTTTGAGCGTGATAATCACGCATTTTGACAAATTCTCACATCCTCACGCTGATCAGAAATGTCTCACGCTCTGTGGTGAGAAATTCTGTGATCACCGAAAATGTAAAAACTTAGATAAACTGCATGGTCCACGGGTGTTGGAGAGCCGGGGCTGAGGGAGGGATGGGAGCACAAGCAGCAGCGGAGACAGATGCGCACGGGGATCCGTGGCTAGCGAGCGTTTGCTGGGCTGGTTAGTGTTTGTGGAGCTGGCGAGTGTTTGCCGGGGACAGATGCCGAGAACGGGGCTGGCGAGTGTTTGCCGGGGACAGATGCCGGGAACGGGGCTGGCGAGTGTTTGCCGGGATGGTGAGTGTTTGCCGGGCTGGCGAGTCACTTGCTGCTGCGTCGGCCATGGAGCAGCTTCAGTGTAAGTCTGTCCCGGGCCATAGGAAGCGTTGCGCCGCTGCCATGAGAGTCTCTGTGCTGAATGGACAGAGACTCTCAAAGGGAGGCGGAGAGAGAGTGAGAGGAAGGAGACAGGGAGACAGGGGGGAGAGAAAAGTGGGGGTGAGAGGAGAGAGAGGGGAGAGACAGAGAGGGAGAGAATGAGGAGAAAAAAGAGTGAGGGGGGGAGAGAGAGGGGAAAGAGGTACAGGTAGGGAGAGAGGGGGGAGGGTGAGGTGGGAGGGCAGGGGGAGAGAGAGAGGGTGAGGGAAGAAAGAGGGAAGAGAGAGAGGGGGAAGAGAGGGAGTGGAGAGGATATGAAAGAATGGGAGAGAGGGGGGGAAGAGTCAGGGGTGGTAAAAGAGAGAGGGGAAGGAGAGAGAGGGAAAGAGAGAAACGGGGAAAGAGAGAGAGAGATGGGGGGCAAAGAGAAAGAGGAGATAGAGACAGGAGAAAGAGAGAGGGGAGAGAGAGCAAGGGGGGGAGTGAGGTGGGAGGGAGAAATGAGGGAGAGAGATGGGAGAGAGGGGGAGAGGGAGGAGGAGAGAGCGAGGGGGGAGAGAGAGGGAGAGAGAGAGAGAGAGGGAGAGAGATGGGAGAGAGTGTGTGGAGAGGGAGTGAGAGGGAGAGAGAGAGGGGGAGAGATGGGGAGATAGAGAGGGAGGGAGAAAGAGAGAGAGGGGGGAGAGAGAGAAGAAAGAGAGCGGCAGAGAGAGAGAGAGGGAGGGAGAGGGGGAGAGAGAGAGGAGAGCGGATGACAGGGGGGAAGAGTGAGGTGGGAGGGAGAGAGGGGGAGAGAGATGGGAGAGAGAGGGAGAGAGAGTGGGGGGGAGAGAAGAGAGAGGGAAGAGGAGAGAAAGAGGGGGAGACGGAAGAGAGAGGGGGGTGAGAGGAGATAGAGGGAGAGACAGAGAGGGGGAGAAAGGAGTAGAGCGAGAAAGGGGGAGATAGAGAGGTGGAGAGAGATAGGGGAGAGGGAGAGAGAGGGGGAGAGAGGGGGAGAGAGGGGGAGAGAGGGGGATGGAGAGGCAGTGCTGCCAACTCCCCTGCATTGTCGTGAGAAATTCTGTGATCAACGAAAATTTCAAAACTCATATCAACTGCATGGGCCATGGATGTTGGAAGCAGAAGCAGCAGAAGAGGACGGGGAGCGGGGCTGGCGAGTATTTGCCGGGCTGGCGAGTCGCTCACTGCAGCTCCGGCCATGGAGAAGCCTCAGTGCAAGGCATCGGAAGCGTTGCGCCGCTGCCCTGAGAGTCTCTGTCCCAAATTCGCCCAGGTGACCGGTATGGATCAGGCTGCGGCTCAGTGCATCCTGGAGGACAACCAGTGGCTGCTGGAAGTAAGTACCAAGCACTGGGTAGAAACGGTGGAAGATAGTGGACTTCAAACGGGGGTGGTTGGAGAAAGAATCCTGCTTGCCTGCTCAATTTTCACTTACTGTAACTGCAGGAAAAATGTTCCCGATGTTGGGGGAGTTCAGAACCAGGGGTCACAGTTTAAGAATAAAGGGGGGACCAGTTAGGACTGAGATGAGGACAAACTTTCTTCACGCAGAGAGTTGTGAATCTGTGGAATTCTCTGCCACAGAAGGCAGTGCAGACCAATTCACTGGATGTTTTCAAGAATGACTTACATTTGGTTCTAACGAAATCAAGGGATATGGGGAAAAAGCAGGAAAGAGGTACTGATTTTATATGAATAGCCATGACCATATTGAATGGCAGTGTTGGCTCAAAGGGCCAATGGCCTATTCCTGCACCTATTTTCTATGTTTCTATGCTTGAGTGTATGGCAATAAAACTCGATCACTTGATTTTGAAGCATTTATGCATGGTGGAGGTATAATGTAGTCATAGAGTGATACAGTGTGAAAACAGGCCCTTCGGCGCAACTTGCCCACACCCGCCAACATGTCCCAGCTACGCTACCTGCTTTTGGTCCATACCCACAAACCTGTCCTATCCATGTAACAGTCTAACTGTTTCTTAAATGTTGGTATGTTCCCTTCCTCAACTACCTCCTCTGGCAGCTTGTTCCTTGTGGATAAAGTTACCCCTTAAAAAGTTACCTCTTAAAAATACTTCATACAAAAAAACATTGAAATCATACTACTATGGTGGATGGGATAAGTGTAATATTAAATGACATGCAAGGTGTCAGGCTGTCTGTCACAACATACAGCCCTGATAACCCATTATTTCCTTCAGTTAAATATTGGGAAGGTAGCACTATTGTCATTTGCCACTCAATTATTATGTTTGTTTATCTCACTGACTCCCCCCCCCCCCCCCCCCCCGCAATTCCTTTGACAGGTTGAATAGAAATGTCCCCAATATCGTTGTTTTATTAATTGAACATGTAGATTAACACCCTCAAGGAGCGCAATTGGATGGAAACTGATTCAGATGCGATATTTAGGAGCTTGTTCAAAGAAAGGGCATGTTTTAAAGGAGTGACAGAGATACTTGCAGGGGAATGTGTGAGGAGATTATTATTTGTCTATAGTTTTAGTTTGAACCAGGACATTTGAAGATTCAAAGTTTAATATATTAATTGTGCTGATACTGACCCCAACCAACCACGTAATGAATATCATCCATTCTGGAGGTTTTACTTTTATGATGCCATTTAAACTTCACTTTGATTTCAATCACTTCAATGTTAAAGTTATTGGGAATGGGGAGCATTGGAACAAAAATTTGCCCTTGATACATATTAACTGTAATGTAATAATGTATGCATGTTGGTAGGTGCAATAAAAAAAAGGTCTTTTTATCATTATTGTGTTATAAATACCACAGAAAATATGATGTACTCTCAAGATCACAGTTAATAGAATAATATTGCTTAAATATATAGTTATTGGACTTTGCATTTTGGAAAAGTCCTAGCTGAGAGGAAGACAGCAAAATACGGAAAATATTGGGGGTGAAAATGACTTCAGGACAGTTTGTTACAAAAATGAAAGAAATTGTATCAGAATACTTATACAGCTGAGTGAGTTTAATTTTATGGATGGGAATTGTGCTCAACCAATTGATGACTTATTTGACAAAGTAACTGGCATGTTAGAGAGAGTTAGATAGAGCTCTCGAGGCTAGTGGAATCAAGGGATATGGGGAGAAGGCAGGCACGGGTTATTGATAGGGGACGATTAGCCATGATCACAATGAATGGCGGTGCTGCTCGAAGGGCCGAATGGCCTCCTCCTGCACCTATTTTCTACGTATCTATGTTAGATAACAAGGAAGCCAATGAATGTAGCACATTTTTTTTATCCATAGTTTGGTCTGTGAAGTGCCCCATAAAGGATTACTGCATTAGATAAGCACCTGTGGACTTGAACGTAATAGGTTAAGTCCAGCATGTCAGATATGGGGCTTTATGTGTGGGCCAGATATATTGTCAATGCAAAGGGGCTAGGAGCAAGGCCCAGTTTGCATCCAGAATCAAGGTCTGGAATAATACGACTTCCGGGTTGAACATGGGTTGAACAGCTGTGTGTGAGCGTGGCTCCCGATTACTGCTCAAGTCTACTCGTTTATCTTTGCTATATTTTTGAGATAACCCGCCTTTAAACGCTATGAAGGACTCAAGGCAGTATTAAGCATCTGAAACTGTAAGTAAAATGAGCCGTCGAACTAAAACCGGGGCAAAAGACAGTGAAATCTCAAGCAAGAGTGCTGCAGCTTTGGCACCGCTCCCGGAAGCTGGCCTTGAACTACCAGAGGATTTGGAGAGGCTTCGTTCAGCACTCCTTGCTGATATGACACAAGCAATTAACTCTGTCTTAAAAAGAGAACTTGAAGTGGCTTTGTCACCGGTGTACACCAGTCTGGAGCTAGTTAAATCCTATTATGAATTGCATGATGAACGCATTCGCGAGGTTGAAGATGGCCTGAATGACCACAGTGACAGACTGGCGAGTGCCGAAACTGCTATAGCTGCTTTACAGAGTGAAAACACACTCCAGAAAATGAAGTTAGATGACCTCGAGAACCGGTCGCGGAGATCCAACCTAAGGGTGGTCGGGATTCCTGAAAAGATGGAAGGCTCGGACCCTGTTAAATTTATAACTGAGTTTTTTGAAGAAGTGCTGGGGGCAGATTTCTTCCCAAGACCTCTTATGCTTTCGCATGCCCACCGAATTGGACCTACACCAACAGACGTCCCGAATATCAAGCCATCTAAGCCAAGATTGTTCCTGGTTCTCTTTCATTACTTCCAGGATAAATATCGTATCATCGCCAAATGGAGGCAGGAGCTGTTCTTCCGAGGGCACCGGGTGTTTTTCTATGAGGACTTCAGCGTGGAGCTGGGGAGAAAACGTGCAACTTTTAGGGAAATAAAATCCCCGCTTTACAATAAAGGGGTTCGGTTTGGTCTCCAGTATCCTGCCCGGCTCCAGGTCACTCATGAAGGTAAAATGTACTATTTCAATACACCAGAGACTGCCAAAAAGTGTTACTACTCGCGCTGGGGAGGTGACAGCCGTGAAGAACAATGACCTTTAAGGATATCCATGGCATTGGCACGGCCTCCTGCGGCAGAGATCTTTGGAAGATTTGTTTATTCTTCAGTTAAATTTGTGAATTTGACTGAACTGAACTGCAATGCTACATATTTGGGGTAGTGAGTCGAGGACTTTTAGCCAACAAAATGTAAATGTCTATGATTACTCTTTGGGATACAATTTTCACTTCCTTCTTTCTCATAATGCTTTGCTGGTCTGGGGTTATCTTTAGCCTATATATCTTAAAAGTAGAATAAATGACTGTACAACTTTTAAAGAAGGGAGCCACCCTAAATTGGATAAAAAATTTTAGTTAGGGAACACTTCGGAAGTTTTTTTGTTTTGTAATGCCTGCGATCATCCTCAGTCGGGGAATAAGATCTAGCTTTTTGGGGGTTAATTTTTGTTGTTGTTGTTATTATAAGGGGATGAGGGAAAGGTTTTGGGGTAATGGCAGCTTATTCTTTGATTGTTACAAATGCACTCGACTTTCTTTTTTTTTGTTGCTTTTTTTCTCTTCTCTTTTTGTTTTTCTCTTCCCCCCCATTGTGGGCTCTCACATGCAGCCTTCGCATGGTTCTGGATGGCAGTCGCTGTATGTATTTTTTGAATCATATTTTGAAATATGGCTAATGGTGATATTGATGGAGGCAATCCTGTGAGGTTTATATCTTGGAATGTAAAGGGGCTTAATGGTACCAGTTAAAAGAGCTAAAGTTTTTTCTCACCCAAAACAACTAAAAACAGATATACTACTTTTACAAGATATTCACTTAAGACTGCAAGATCATAACAGACTGCGTAAAACGTGGGTTAGTCAGATTTTTCACTCCAGATTTAATAGTAGGTCCAGGGGTGTGGCAATATTAATCAACAAAAGAATACAGTTTACACCGTCTGACGTAGTCAGTGACCCTAATGGTCGGTTTATTATAGTTTCCAGGTGTCTTTTTCAAAAACCTGTCGTGTTAGTGAATGTTTATGCCCCTAATTGGGATGATGTTCACTTTGCAAATAAGGTTCTGTCATTAATACCCAATCTGAACACGCACCAGCTAATTTTTTCGGGAGACCTGAACTGTGCTATTAATCCACTGCTTGATAGATCTAGTTCCAAGGGGACACCTTCTGGTATGGCAAAGACCTTCTCACTGTTTATGCAACAAAATGGTTACGTGGACCCCTGGAGATTTCTGAACCCAACTGCTAGACAATTCTCTTTTTTTTCTCATGTTCACAATTCTTTTTCCAGAATAGACTATTTTTTTATAGACAGCCCCTTCATTCCTAGGGTTAAGAAAATTGAATATACTGCTATAGTAATATCAGATCACTCACCTGTGATACTGGACCTAGGCTTTCCTTTAAATATTAAAGAACGACCTCTTTGGAAACTCAACCCCCTTTTGCTTTCCAATGAAAAATGTTGCAGTTTTGTGTCGGCTAACATAGACACATTCCTTGAAATTAATAAAACTGAGTCCGTATCCTGCTCTTTAATTTGGGAAACTTTAAAAGCCTACTTAAGAGGTCAAATCATATCTTATACTTCATACGTCAATAAAGAACATAAGAAGGAAATGGAAACCCTGTTAAAATCCATCTTGACCCTGGATAGGCAATATTCTGAAGCACCCACCACCCAATTATACAAAAGCCGGGCTGATTTACAAATGAAATTCAATCTTTTATCTACTAATCAAACAGAACAACTAATTCTCCGGACTCGTGGTCTTTATTTTGAATATGGTGATAAGGCGAGCCGGCTTATGGCTCAACAGCTGAAACGTCAATCCGCGTCATGGCTTATTCCTCAGATAAGAGACATACACCAAGACATAACAAGCAATCCAAAAGAAATAAACAATACTTTCACAGCCTTTTATTCTTCTCTTTACACCTCAGAATTCCCCTTGGATACTATGAATATGGAAACTTTCTTAGACGATTTGGAAATACCCACTCTGGAATTAGAAGACGCAGAAAATCTAGACCAACCCCTTGGGGAGGAAGAGATTAATAATGCCATTATGGCGATGCAGAGTGGTAAAACCCCTGGCCCTGACGGCTACCCATTAGAATTTTATAAGAAATTTAAGGATAAGCTCACACCTGTTCTTTTAGAAATGTTTGAAGAATCTTTGGAAAAAGGTTCATTACCCCCCACTCTTTCACAGGCTTCTATTTCACTTCTTCTTAAAAAAAGACAAGGATTCGACTCAATGTGGATCATATCGCCCCCATCTCACTTTTGAATGTAGATGTAAAAATTTTGGCGAAGGCGCTGGCTTGCCGTTTAGAATGCCAACTTCACAAAATAATCTCAGAAGATCAAACAGGTTTCATTAAAAATCGTCATTCCTTTTCTAATATCCGCCGTTTGGCCAGCGTGGTCTATTTGCCCAGTGCTTCTCCGCGCCCAGAGGCTGTTATCTCTTTGGACGCGGAAAAGGCATTCGATCGAGTGGAGTGGCCATATTTGTTCAGAGTTTTGGAGAGATTTGGATTTGGCAAAATATTTGTAGCCTGGGTTAAGCTATTATATCATTCACCCTTAGCATGTGTACAGACCAATAATTTGCGATCTGATTATTTTCAATTAACACGTGGCACTCGTCAAGGCTGCCCATTGTCTCCGCTTCTTTTTGCGATTGCAATTGAGCCTCTCTCTATTACACTTAGGTCAACTACATTATTCCAGGGCATTAGGAGAGGAAACAGGGAACATCGCGTATCTCTATATGCTGATGACCTCCTTCTTTATGTGAGCGACCCTATAGCCAGTAGCCCTGCAATTGTGTCCTTGTTGGATCAGTTTGGGACTTTTTCCGGCTATAAACTAAACCTCCAAAAATGCAAATGCTTTCCCATCAACTTAGCTCTACAGATCAAACAGGAAACCCTGCCCTTTCCCATATCTCAAAAAGGGTTTGTATATTTAGGAATACACATCACCCGCTTTTTCACATCCCTGTTTGCAGCTAACTACATGCCTCAAGTTAGCCAAATGAAGGCTGACTTTGAGAGATGGCGTAGTCTGCCATTCACTATGGCTGGGAGAGTGCAGTCAGTGAAGATGACTGTACTTCCCAGATTTCTTTACTTGTTCCAATGTTTGTCTGTTTTCCTACCCAAGTCATTTTTTAACTTAGTTAACCAATCTATAACCTCCTTTATATGGGGTGACAAGGTTCCAAGGGTCAATAAGTGCACTCTCCAAAGAGGTCATGAAGTAGGTGGACTGGGCCTTCCTAGCTTTATTAATTATTATTGGGCATCCAATATCCAAAAGATATTATTCTGGCTCCACCGACCAGATACAGACTGTGTCTGCTTGAATCACAATCCTGTTACTCCTCGTCTCTCCCAGCTTTAGTATATTCTTCCCTGCCATTGAAACCCTCTAGATTTACATCCAACCCTGTCGTACTATCAACCATCAAAATTTTTAACCAATTTCATTGCCATTATAAGCTTACATCAGCTTCAGTTCTGGGTCCCATTCACAGTAACCATTTATTCCCCCCTCTACACTTGACTCAACCTTTTGACAGTGGGGTTTGAATGGTCTTATGTCCATTAAGGATTTATACACTAACAACATAGTTGATAGTTTCGACTACCTACACAAAAAACATGGCCTCCCACATAATCATTTCTTTAAATATCTTCAGGTTCGCCACTTTGTCATGAAACAACTTCCTTATTTTCCTGATCTCCCTCCTGTCACAATGTTGGATAAACTCACTCTTACCTTTGCAAATAAAGGACTGATCTCTGCAGTATATTCTCGATTGATGTATTTAGGAGGTCAAAACCTGAACAAAGACTTCCGGTGGCGTCAATGGTGGGCTGAGAGACGCTGTTGTTTCGCTCTGCTCCCAAAGACTGTTTTAATGAGCTAAAATTTAAGTTGGAAGACGGAGGAGTTATAAAAATAACTACCGGAGCTGTTATTTAATTGTGTGTTATCAGAATTCCTGCTGATAACAGAGAATAACGGCAGTTTTAAATGAAAAAGACTAAAACTCGCCAGAAGCCTTCGAAAGCTGCTACAAGACCTGCACAAACTGATCTGAAAAAACCTGGAAAGACTCCTCAATCCCCGCAAGCATCAGCTGGAAGTTCAGAAGAAGAAACTGACTTTCAAAACCCTTCTACAGAAATGACTTCAATGGAGGAACAACTGGTAAAGTCAGTAACAGCTTTAGTCACTGAAAACATCTCTAAAGTGATACGAGAGGGGAATGTCGCACTGGAAAAAAAGCCTTTCCAAAAGCCTCTCCGAAAAAATAAACAAGGTAATGATAAGCTGATGGGGAAAATTGACGACTTAGCCAAACGTGTGGTCGAGATTGAGGAGGGCTTAAACAATAAAATTAAGCGGGTTGATAAGAACTGTAATAAAAAGCTGGGCACGATGTCAAAGTCCACTGAAGCGGCTATAGAAGGAATGGATAATTCGTTAACTGAGATGGCTAAGGAGATAAAGAGACTAAAAAAGGAACAAGAAAGTACTGGGAGGGAGCTTGCTAAAATGAAATATAAATGTATGGACCTGGAAGCAAGATCGAGGAGGCAAAACTTGAGGATAGTAGGCGTAAAAGAAGGAAAGGAGAGTGGACAGAACTTTCAGGAGTTTGCTGGCAACTTACTCAAACAAGTACTTAAGCTGCCTGAAGCCCCGAGAATAGATACGGTTCACCGGGTCCGACGTAAGGCTCAAGCAAGCTCAAATGCTCCCCCAAGACAGATTATCCTGAAATTCTATGATATTTCAACCCTGGAAGGAATTATGAAAAAGATCCCATATGGAGTGAATTTGATGTTTGGAGAAGACAAACTAAGATTCTTCCGTGATTTTCCAGCTGAAGTCATGGAAAAGAGGGACAAGTTTACAAACACGAGAAGGCTACTGAAGGAGGTCGAGGGAGTAAGATATGGGATAGTATATCCCGCAAAATTGAGAATTACTGATAACTCTGTCGAAAGTGCATTCACGGATCCAGAAGAGGCATTTAAATATGCACAAAGTATCACACAGGATGCCTACTGATAATTAGGAGTTGGTCTCCTACAATAACACAGAAGAATTGTGTTTCCCTTTTTTTTTAACATACAAAAAAGACTGCTCTGGTTCATCATGGCGAATTTTCATCGAGGCGCTGACTAGACATCTTATCTTTGGAATGTTAATTCAAGGTCGGATTTTAAGTCTCACTTCAGCAAAGGATTGGAAAAGAAAAAAACTGGCGGGGAAAATAACTTGAGAATATGGAAAAATATTATCAGTGGACTTGCAGATAGAAACTTATGACTGAAGAAACACACAATTATATACTAACATAAAATATAATGAATAAAATTGAGTAATATTAAGACATAGCATAATAATGGCTGTTGTTTATTTCATGATGTTAATTACTTGCTAAATATAAGAATAACGAGTTAAATATGATTATAAGTATTAACATACTAATAAATTTTATGGATATAGTAGATTTAGTTTAAATTGCGAACAAAGTGGAGGGGAGGAGACTCAGATACTTGGAAGTTATCCAAGGGTACTTGGAAGTTATCCGGGCTTTTGTGTCGGACAACAGCGGGCTCCAAGGTTAACCCCTTGGGGCCCGCTGTTGTCTGATACAAATGTTTGAGCCTTAATTGTAATAGATCTTGGCATATCGATAGATGTGGATATATAATTAACATAATCACTGTTATATCTAAGTATATAATTAACGTTGGAAACTCTCTCTTATTTTGTTTTTTCTCTTTGAAGATACATTTCTAATCTATCTATCGAAGTGTGTTTTATTTTATATATATATTTTTTAACTTTGTATTGCTCTCTCTTCCAAATAATAATAATTGGTCAAGGGGGCAGAGCAAAACATATAGAAACATCTATGGAAGTCGATAAGAATTTTTCTACCACCTGTTGGTGGTTTGTTTTTAGTTATAATATCTTTATTTTTGGATATTATAATTTCACTTTTTGTTTGTTAATTATCTTTTCACGATTCTACACTTTCTGGTCTTTTTCAAGGTCTATTCTGAAGGGGAGATGACAACAAAATCTAATAGCTGGGGATGATCATCCCTCACCTAGAGTAATGAGGTTCTTGTTTGCACCATGTGAAGTAAAGGTATTAACATGATCCATAATGCAAGATGATAAACAAAAGAAAACTGGAGGAATCACGTTCTGCAGTTGGAATATAAGGGGCGCTAATGAACCAATTAAAAGGAGTAAGATCTTTGCCCAATTAAAAGCTTTAAATAGTGATGTCATTTTCTTACAAGAGATGCACCTGAAATATCAAACACAGATAAGATTGAAGGCAAATTGGATCGGGCAAACATACTACTCTTCATTTACTTCTAAATCTAGAGGCACGGCCATTATCATTCGTAAAGGTATACCATTTAAATTAAAGAATACCATAGCAGATAAAGAGGGGAGGTACGTCATAGTCACGGGAGAAATGTATTCTACTCCACTTACTTTGATAAATATTTATGCTCCTAATTTTGACAACCCTCAATTTTTTAGTAAAATTCTGGATACAATTTACAACAGCCAGAACATAACTATCAAAATGTGGTAATAGGGGGAGATTTGAATTGTGTTTTAGATCCATATTTGGATAAATCTACAAAACAAAAAAGGATTAACATAAAATCTAAAACAAGTGAACTCCTAAATACATACATGAAAAATACCAATATGACAGATGTATGGAGGATCGCTAACCCAGTAGGTAGAGAATATTCAATGGCTTTTATGGCAAAAACAACGCTCTTACATTGTTAACTTTGAATATGTCACACAAAATGGTGCCATAAATATGGTCTTGTTTACTGTTTCGGTGTAATGTACTATTCCTACACTCATACACTTAAGTGTGATTATGCCTATGAATATTAAGAATTTATTGAATCTTTCCATAATGGAATTTTACTGCACCTAGATACATGCAACAATAAAGTACTATTGAACCATTGATTGATTGAATTGATTGAAAAATACAGCATGGAATTCACATCAACCATCTGCACTAGTTCAACACTATCGCAATTTTTCATCCACTCCCTACACAGTGGCAACAATTTACAGAAGCCAATTTACTTACAACCCTGTACATCTTTGGGATGTGGGAGGAAAACTAGCCAGATCCCACAGGGAGATAGGGAGAAACGTGCAAACTACATGCAGAGAGCACCTGAGGTCAGAATCAAACCTGGATCTTTGGTGCTGAGAGACAGCAGCTCCACCAGCTGCACCATTGTGCTGGCCCTGAAATTCTCATTCCCTGACCTGGAATAGAACACAGGCCACAACCTCTGAATCATAACCACTGGAATATTTACCCTAGTTTTTGACACGATTGTCACATGTACATCCTATGGTTAAGATTGCAAACTACGTGCAGACCAATGTTTTTTTCTGTGAGCACTTCCTGCAGAGTCTTATTTCTGTCTACATTTTTCTGTTGCTATCATCTATTTTAACCCTGGTACCTTTCCAAGACTGTTCTGGAGATTAGTTGTCTGACTTGTCAGTATCTTTATCCAGCTTCAATGGGATTGCTGTATTTCAGTCATTTCCACAGCCAGCACTTGAATGAGTTTCTCTTCCCAAATATAGCTCTCTGCAGATCTGGAAATACTGATCAACCTATCATTTCTTACCATTGAACTGCATTGACCAGCAGTATCTGTAAGTCTTTAAGGAAATGGTCTATACGTTCACCTGCAAATTATAACGTCTGAAAAGGCGCAGTGTGGACTTTCCAGGGCATTTGACCTGAAATGACATCTCCTTAGATACTCTCTGAACTTCATTTTCAGTTCAATGCGAAGAAATCAACATCTGCTGCCACCAACTGCCCCACCTGCCTTCAGCCACTGAGAAGCCCGTTCCACTGGTTTGAATTCCTACTGGGTGCAACGGTGTGTGTTTTCTATGACAGACTTGGTGGAAGTCCAGCTACCCTTAATGTGCACATTCGTGACATGAGGAATTTGACTACCCTGCCATTTATGTGGAGTCGAGTTGTTGTTCGCTGCTAAGATCACCTTTGTTTACAAAGGATCATAATTAAACATGACCTTCATTGAATTTAACTTGCTTGTGTTTTTCTTCATAGAAACATAGAAAATAGGTGCAGGAGTAGGCCGTTCAGCCCTTCGAACCTGCACCGCCATTCAATATGCTCATGGCTGATCAGATCTATGTTGCAATAAAATTCAACTAAAACTGGCCGCAAATGAGGACCAACCTCCGGAGTTTTAAAACTTTAAGCCAGGTTCAAATTTTGACCAGGGTTACATTTTTTGGTATTCCTGCCCAACGAACTCATCCCCAGGATCACTGCATTGTTACAATCACTGGCACAAATGGAAGATAAATTAGGCAGCACAGTGACACAGCTGGAAGAGCTGCTGCCTCACAGTTCAAGTGGCATGAGTTCGATCCTGATCTCTGGTGACCTCTGGTGGGTCTTCCCTTTGACAGGAGTTCCAGTTTGTGACCAAAATGTGCAGTCGGAAGGTTAATTGCCCCTGCATATTTCCCCATGTGAATGAATGAGTGGTAGAAATATGTTCAGCAGAAGTCATGAGTCTGAGCTGACCAACGATTTCCGTACACTAGTACTATCCCACGCAATAAGGACCATTTACAACCAAAGCCAAATAGCCTACAAACCTGTACGTCTTTGGAAGTTGAAAATCCCACGCAGGTCACGGGGAGAACGTACAAACTCCGTACAGACAGCACCCATAGTCAGGATCGAACCTGGCGCTGTAAGGGAGCAACTCTACCACTGCGCCACCATGCCACAATTGTTGGCTGTATTCCTGTACCTCTCTTTTATTTCAGGTTGAAATCGTTATTCCGAAACCACTGGAAAAGATTATGTCCCACTTGATTTTGTTTTGTTGATTATCGCAATAAATAAACTTCCACTGAGATAGGTGTGGATCTTTTAAGTATATATACATTGTCAGCAGCTTTCATGTAATGACACAGGGGAGACAGATGCGGGGATCCGGGGCTGGTGACTGTTTGCCGGGGACAGATGCTGGCAACTGGGCTAGCGAGTCTTTGCGGGGATGGCGAGTGTTTGCGGAGCTGGCGAATCGCTCGCTGCTGCTCCGGCCATGGAGCAGCTTCAGTGGAAGCCTCAGGGTCCCGGGCCGTTGGAGGAGTCGGAAGCGTTGCGCCGCTGCCGTCAGAGTCTCTGTGCCGCTTCGGGAGGCGGAGATAGAGAGTGGAAAGAGACAGGGAGACAGGGTGGAGAGAGACATAGACAGGGTGGAGGGGGGGTGGGGGGTGAGAGGAGAGCGAGGGGAGAGACAGAGAGGGAGAGAATGGGGAGAGAGAAGAGTGAGAGTGAGAGGGGAGAGAGGGGAGAGAGGGAGAGAGTGAGGTGGTAGAGGGGGAGAAGAGAGAGAGAGGGGTGAGAGGGAAGAAAGGGGGAAGAGAGAGAGGGGGAAGAGAGGGAGGAGAGGGTTGGAGAGAATGGGAGAGAGAAGGGGAAGAGAGAGGGGTGGTAAAAGGGAGAGGGGGAAGAGGGAGAGAGGGGGGAAGAGAAACGGGGAAGAGAGAGAGAGATGGGGGCAAAGAGAAAGAGGAGATAGGGACAGGAGAAGGAGAGAGGGGAGAGAGAGCAAGGGGAAAGTGGGGTGGGAGGGAGAAATGGGGGAGAGAGAGAGGAGCACAGAGGGGAGAGAGAGATGGGAAAGAGTGTGTGGAGGGAGCGAGAGGGAGAGAGAGAGGGATGAGAGAGGGGGAGATAGCGAGGGAGGGAGAAAGAGAGAGAGAGGGGGAGAGAGAGAGAGGAAGAGGGGGGAAGCGAGGGGGAGAGAGAGGAGAGAGAGAGAGAGAGAGAGAGAGAGAGAGAGGGGGGAGAGATAGAAGAAATGAGGGGGGAGAGAGAGGGAAAAGAGGGAGGGGGAGAGGGGAGAGAGAGGAGAGAGGGGATGCGAGAGGGGGTGAGTGAGGTGGGAAGAGAGAGGGAGGGATGGGGAGAAGGGGAAAGAGAGAGGGGGAGAGAGGGGAAGAGAGGAGAGAGAGAGAGGGGAAGAGTGAATAGAGGGGGAAGGGGAGAGAGAGGGGGGTGACAGAGGGAATGACAGTGAGGGAGAGACAGAGAGGGTGACAGAGAGGGAGAGAGAGGGGGAGGGTAGAGAGAGGGGAGAGAGAGGGGGTGAGAGGAGAGAGTGGAAGAGAGGGGGAGAGAGAGAGGGGGGAGAGAAAGAGGGAGGAGAGTGAGGTGGAAGGGAGAGAGAGAGGGGAGAGAAAGAGAGGTGGAGGGAGAGAAGGGTTGAGAGAGGGGGACAGAGAGAGGAGAGAGAGGGGGAGAGAGAGGGGGAGAGAGAGGGGGGGAGAGAGAAATGGGGAGAGAGAAAGGGGGAGAGAGAAAGGGGGAGAGAGAAAGGGGGAGAGAGAGAGGGGGAGAGAGAGAGGGGGAGAGAGAGGGAGAGAGAGAGAGGGGAGAGAGAGGGGGAGAGGGGGATAGAGAGGCAGGGCTGCCAAATCCCATGCATTGAGCGTGAGAATCACGCTTTTCTTTTTTTTTTTAATTTTTATTGGAGGGAAAAAAAAATTCACAGTACATCTGATGTATGGCATTGCATTTTCCTCCATTTTGTTTTTTGTATAAATAATAATATAAACAAAATAACCCGAACCCACCCTCCCTAAACACCCCTTGGCAGCTTATTTTTTCACAATCCAAATATATCACAAAATCAAATGCACTTCTGAACAATAATAAAGTAATAAAAACAGAATAAAGGCAGATCCCCACTTAATGTCAAGTGCCCTCAGTCAATAGGTAGTTCCTTTGGACCCTCAAAGTATGATAAAAAAGGGTTCCCATTTCAAATAAAACTTTTTCACAGACCCCCTCAATGTGAATTTAATCTTTTCTATCCTTAAAAAAAACATGACGTCTTCCAACCAAGCAGCGGCAGATGGAGGAGTGTTAGATTTCCAGACCAGCAAGATTCTCCTACGGGCCAAAAGTGATGTAAATGTAATGATATCAGACTGGGTTGTATTTAAACCCAAGGTTTGTAGCAAATACAGCTACAAGCGGGCAAGGTCTCACTGTCATCCCAAGGACTTCACTAATGGTTTTAAAAACCACTGCCCAGTAGTTAACAAGTTTGGGGCAAGACCAGAATGCATGAGCTAGATTGGCTGGAGAGAACGAGCACCTGTCACAGCCAGCGTCCGTCCCTGGATATATGTTAGCAAGCCTGGCTTTGCTGAAATGAACCCTGTGTAAAACTTTAAATTGTATGAGCCCCAATCTAGCACATGATGACGAGGAGTGGAATTTTTTCTGCGCTTCTGCCCAGCATTCCTCAGACAGATCCATACCAAGGTCATCCTCCCACCTAGCTTTAACTTTGTTCAGGTTTTGATCTCCTAAATACATCAATCGAGAATATACTGCAGAGATCAGTCCTTTATTTGCAAAGGTAAGAGTGAGTTTATCCAACACTGTGACAGGAGGGAGATCAGGAAAAGAAGGAAATTGTTTCATGACAAAGTGGCGAACCTGAAGATATTTAAAGAAATGATTATGTGGGAGGCCATGTTTTTTGTGTAGGTAGTCGAAACTATCAAATATGTTGTTAGTGTATAAATCCTTAATGGACATAAGACCGTTCAAACCCCACTGTCGAAAGGTTGAGTCAAGTGTAGAGGGGGGAATAAATGGTTACTGTGAATGGGACCCAGAACTGAAGCTGATGTAAGCTTATAATGGCAACAAAATTGGTTAAAAATTTTGATGGTTGATAGTACGACAGGGTTGGATGTAAATCTAGAGGGTTTCAATGGCAGGGAGGAATATACTAAAGCTGGGAGAGACGAGCAGTAACAGGATTGTGATTCAAGCAGACACCAGTTGGTATCTGGTCGGTGGAGCCAGAATAATATCTTTTGGATATTGGATGCCCAGTAATAATTAATAAAGCTAGGAAGGCCCAGTCCACCTACTTCACCACCTCTTTGGAGAGTGCACTTATTGACCCTTGGAACCTTGTTACCCCATATAAAGGAGGTTATAGATTGGTTAACTAAGTTAAAAAATGACTTGGGTAGGAAAACCGGCAAACATTGGAACAAGTAAAGAAATCTGGGAAGTACAGTCATCTTCACTGACTGCACTCTCCCAGCCATAGTGAGTGGCAGACTACGCCATCTCTCAAAGTCGGCCTTCATTTGGCTAACTTGAGGCATGTAGTTAGCTGTAAACAGGGATGTGAAAAAGCGGGTGATGTGTATTCCTAAATATACAAACCCTTCTTGAGATATGGGAAAGGACAGGGTTTCCTGTTTGATCTGTAGGGCTAAGTTGATGGGAAAGCATTTGCATTTTTGGAGGTTTAGTTTATAGCCGGAAAAAGTCCCAAACTGATCCAACAAGGACACAATTGCAGGGCTACTGGCTATAGGGTCGCTCACATAAAGAAGGAGGTCATCAGCATATAGAGACACACGATGTTCCCTGTTTCCTCTCCTAATGCCCTGGAATAATGTAGTTGACCTAAGTGTAATAGAGAGAGGCTCAATTGCAATCGCAAAAAGAAGCGGAGACAATGGGCAGCCTTGACGAGTGCCACGTGTTAATTGAAAATAATCAGATTGCAAATAATTTGTCTGTACACATTTTAAGGGTGAATGATATAATAGCTTAACCCAGGCTACAAATATTTTGCCAAAGCCAAATCTCTCCAAGACTCTGAACAAATATGGCCACACCACTCGATCTAATGCCTTCTCCGCGTCCAAAGAGATAACAGCCTCTGGGCGCGGAGAAGCACTGGGCGAATAGGCCACGCTGGCCAATCGGCGGATATTAGAAAAGGAATGATGATTTTTAATGAAACCTGTTTGATCTTCTGAGAATCACGCTTTTCACCAAATTCTCTCGCTGATCACAAATTTCTCACGCTCTGTGTGTTGTAAGCAGAAGCAGCGACGGGTACAGATGCGGACGGGGAGCGGAGTTGCTGAGTGTTTGCCGGGCTGGCGAGTCGCTCACTGCATTGTGACGCTGCCGTGAGAGTCTCTGTGCCAAATTCACCCATGTGACCGGCATGAATCAGGCTGCGGCTCGGTGCGTCCTGTAGGACAACCAGCGGCTGCTGGAAGTAAGTACCAAGCACTGGGTAGAAACGGTGGAAGATAGAACTTCAAATGGGGGTGGTTGGAGAAAGCATCCTGCTTGCCTGCTCAATTTTCACTTACTGTAACTGCAGGAAAAATGTTCCCGATGTTGGGGGAGTTCAGAACCAGGGGTCAGAGTTTAAGAATAAGGGGGGGGGGGCAGTTAGGACTAGGAGGAGGACAAACTTTCTTCACGCAGAGAGGTGTGAATCTGTGGAATTCTCTGCCACAGAAGGCAGTGGAGGCCAATTCACTGGATGTTTTCAAGAGAGAGTTACATTTAGTTCTTGGGGCTAACGAAATCAAGGGATATGGGGAAAAAACAGGAAAGAGGTACTGATTTTAGATGAATAGCCATGATCATATTGAATGGCAATGCTGGCTCGAAGGGCCAATGGCCTATTCCTGGGCCTATTTTCTATGTTTCTATGCGAGGATATGGCAATAAAACTCGATCACTTGATTTTGAAGGATTCATGCATGGTGGAGGTATAATATAGTCATAGAGTGATACAGTGTGAAAACAGGCCCTTCGGCGCAACTTGCCCACACCTGCCAACATGTCCCAGCTACGCTACCTGCTTTTGGTCCATACCCACAAACCTGTCCTATACTTGTATCAGTATAATTGTTTCTCAAATGTTAGGATGGTGCCTGCCTCAACTACCTCTTCTGGCAGCTTGTTCCATACACCAACCACCCTTTGTGTGGATAACGCTACCCCTTAAAAAGTTACCTCTTAAAAATACTTCATAAAAAAAATGAAATCATACTTCTACAATGCACTAAAACATGATTTTAATACATCAAATTTCAAAAAGTTCCTACCCTGGGAGGGCGGACACCCTTCTTCCACGCCCTCTCCCCACTTGGTTGCTCCACTCCCTCACCGGGTACCCCTAACGCCAGTGATCAGTGATCGCTCAGCCTCCCCACCTTCGAAAATGCTCCACAGCCCCTGGTTAAGATGGAGAACACTGCCAGACGTGAGCGGGAAACTGAAATTGAGCGGCCAGTTGTCCGTGATGTCTGGATCCTAATGCTCAGCGCTTCATGTTTCGGAGTTGGCTAATGTTATTGATTTGTAATTAGCCTGATTTGTAATTAGTTGACAAAACCTTAATTTATTAATCTGGAATATCCAGGGGGATGGGATAAGTGTAATATTAAATTACATGCAAGGTGTCAGGCTGTCTGTCACAACATACAGCTCTGATAACCCATTATTTCCTTCAGTTAAATATTGGGAAGGTAGCACTATTGTCATTTGCCACTCAATTATTATGTTTGTTTACCTCACTGACTATTTCTAACCCCTCTAACCTCCCCTCCACCAATTCCTTTGACAGGTTGAATAGAAATGTCCTCAATCTCGTTGTTTTATTAATTGAACACGTAGATGAACATCCTCAAGGAGTATAATCAGATGGAAACTGATTCGGATGCGATATTTAAGGGCTTGTTCAAAGAAGGCGCATATTTTAAAGGAGTGACAGAGATACTTGCAGGGGAATGTGTGAGGAGATTATTACTTGTCTTTAGTTTTAGTTTGAACTAGAACATCTGAAGATTTAAAGTTTAATATAGTAATTGTGCTGATACTGACCCCAACCAACCACATAATGAATATCATCCATTCTGGAGGTTGTACTTCTATGATGCGATTTAAACTTCACTTTCATTCACTTCAATGTAAAAGTAATTGGGAATGGGGAGCATTGGAACAAAAACTTGCCCTCAGTACATATTAACTGTAATGTAATAATGTATGCATGTTGTTAGGTGCAATCAAAACAAAGATCTTTTTATCATTGTACTCTCATATATTATGTACTCTCAAGATCACAATTAATAGAATAATATTGCTTAAGTATATAGTTATTGCACTTTGCATTTTGAAAAATCCCAGCTGAAAGGAAAAAAGCAAAATACTGAAAATATTGGGGGTGAAAATGACTTCAGGACAGTTTATTATGAAAATGAAAGAAATTGTATCAAATTACTTATACAGCTGAGTAAGTTTAATTTTATGGATGGGAATTGCGTTCAACCAATTGATGACTTATTTGACAAAGTAAGTAGCATGTTAGATATCAAGGGAGCCAATGAATGTAGCAAATTTCGTTATCCACAATTTGGTCTGTGAAGTGCCCATAAAGGATTACTGCATTAGATAAGCACCTGCGAACTTGAACGTAATAGGTTAAGTCCAGGGGGTCAGATATGGGGCTTTATGTGTGGCCAGATATATTATCAGTGCAACGGGGCTAGGAGCAAGGCCAAATGTGCATCCAGAGTCAAGGTCTGGAATAGTACTAGGTGCGCAGTCAAAGCTGGGACCAGGGGTGTGTTCAGCACTGGGAACCTAAGCAGGTAAGCAGCTATGATCAGGGTAGTATAGGGGGCCAGGTGTAAGGCTGGACTCAGGGACCGGAATGAGAGAAGGTATGCAACTGGAGTCGGGGCCAGGAGTAGTACCAGGTGTGCAGTGAGACCCAGGTTGGTCAACATGGGCCAAGTGCTTGATTATAATCTGATTTCCATACATGAATACACTAAGATCATTCATGTGCTGCACCCGTTGATCAGAGCCTGTGCTCTACTGTGGAATGTAATTAGGAATGTAATTTACTCTAACCTTATTCATAGCTAATCCAATTTAAAACATATATATTGCATTCAAGTGTAAGTTAAAAGACTCGCTACAGTATGCACCATATTGCACAATTTCAAGCTGACAAATGAAAAGTTACGTACGCTCCCTCGGGCTGGGTCTCTCGTAATTTCCCACTCCCAACTCACCCAATATTGACAGCCCTGTGTAATGTCACTTTTGTTTGGCACTTGAAAGTACTTTTACAGTAGGTACAAATGATATTACATTATTATTTATGTAAAGCCTGAAGGCAGCTCCAGTAAGAGTCGGAGCTGAAGCCGCATGAGGCGAGGGATGGCACATTCCAGGCTGATGTGTCTCGATCAGAGTAGGTGGAGTAGGCCGCCGTAAACCCTGCCAGAGCCTGGGGCTTGATTAGATCAGTTGCTGCTCCCAGTTGCTGAGCGCACAAATCGGATGCGGCCTGCAGGGGCACAAAGCAGCCGAGCCATGGTGGAGGACACCAACAACATCACCTGGCCAGGGTGACCTCTTGAACTTCAACACAATGCCCTCGCTCGCACAAAGGGCTTTTATGGCAAAAACAACGCTCTTACATTGTTAACTTTGAATATGTCACACAAAATTGTGCCATAAATATGGTCTTGTTTACTGTTTCGTTGTAATGTACTATTCCTACACTCTTACACTTAAGTGTGATTATGCCTATGAATATTAAGAATTTACTGAATCTTTCCATAATGGAATTTTACTGCACCTAGGTACATGCAACAATAAAGTACTATTGAACCATTGATTGATTGAATTGATTGAAAAATACAGCATGGAAACAGGCCCTACTACTCTCTTAATTCACATCAACCATTTGCACCAGTTCAACACTATCGCAATTTTTCATCCACTCCCTACACAGTGGCAACAATTTACAGAAGCCAATTTACTTACAACCCTGTACATCTTTGGGATGTGGGAGGAAACCAGAGTACCTAGCCGGATCCCACAGGGAGATAGGGAGAAACGTGCAAACTACATGCAGAGAGCACCTGAGGTCAGAATCAAACCTGGATCTTTGGTGCTGAGAGACAGCAGCTCCACCAGCTGCACCATTGTGCTGGCCCTGAAATTCTCATTCCCTGACCAGGAATCGAACACAGGCCACAACCTCTGAATCATAACCACTGGAATATTTACTCTAGTTTTTGACACGATTGTCACATGTACATCCTATGGTTAAGATTGCAAACTACGTACAGACCAATGTTTTTTTCTGTGAACACTTCCTGCAGAGTCTTATTTCTGTCTACATTTTTCTGTTGCTATCATTTATTTTAACCCTGGTACCTTTCTGGATCTCCTGTTCTGGAGATTAGTTGTCTGACTTGCCAGTATCTTTATCCATCTTCAAAGGGATTACTGTATTTCAGTCATTTCCACAGCCAGCACTCGAATGAGTTTCTCCTTCCCAAATATAGCTCTCTGCAGATCTGGAAATACTGATCAACCTATCATTTCTTACCATTGAACTGCATTGACCAGCAGTATCTGTAAGTCTTTAAGGAAATGGTCTATATAGAAACATAGAAACATAGAAAATAGGTGCAGGTGCCCTTCGAGCCTGCACCGCCATTCAATGTGATCATGGCTGATCATCCAACTCAGTATCCCGTACCTGCCTTCTCTCCATACCCCCTGATCCCTTTAGCCACAAGTGCCACATCTAACGCCCTCTTAAATATAGCCAATGAACTGGCCTCAACTACCTTTTGTGGCAGAGAATTCCAGAGACTCACCACTCTCTGTGTAAAGAATGTTTTCCTCATTTCGGTCCTAAAGGAACTCCCCCTTATCCTTAGACTGTGACCCCTTGTTCTGGACTCCCCCAATATCGGGAACAATCTTCCAGCATCTAGCTTGTCCAACCCCTTAAGAATTTTGTAAGTTTCTATAAGATCCCCCCTCAATCTTCTAAATTCCAGCGAGTACAAGCCGAGTCTATCCAATCTTTCCTCATATGAAAGTCCTGACATCCCAGGATGTTCACCTGCAAATTATAACGTCTGAAAAGGTGCAATGTGGACTTTCCAGGGCATTTGACCTGAAATGACATCTCCTTAGATACTCTCTGAACTACATTTTCAGTTCAATGTGAAGAAATCAACATCTGCTGCCACCAACTGCCCCACCTGCCTTCAGCCACTGAGAAGCCTGTTCCACTGGTTTGAATTCCTACTGGGTGGAACGGTGTGTGTTTTCTATGACAGACTTGGTGGAAGTCCAGCTACCCTTAATGTGCACATTCGTGACATGAGGAATTTGACTACCCTGCCATTTACGTGGTGTTGAGTTGTTGTTCACTGCCAAGATCATCTTTGTTTACAAAGGATCATAATTAAACATGACCTTCATTAAATTTAACTTGCTTGTGATTTTCTTCAGTTCTATGTTGCAATAAAATTCAACTAAAACTGGCCGCAAATGAGGACCAACCTCCGGAGGTTTAAAACTTTAAGCCAGGTTCAAATTTTGACCAGGGTTACATTTTTTGGTGTTCCTGCCCAACGAACACATCCCCAGGATCACTGCATTGTTACAATCACTGGCAGAAATGGAAGATAAATTGGGCAGCACAGTGACACAGCTGGAAGAGCTGCTGCCTCACAGTTCCAGTGACATGAGTTCGATCCTGATCTCTGGTCACCTCTGGTGGGTCTTCCCTTTGACAGGAGTTCCAGTTTGTGACCAAAATGTGCAGTTGGTAGGTTAATTGCCCCTGCATATTTCCCCATGTGAATGAATGAGTGGTAGAATTATGTTCAGCAGAAGTCATGAGTCTGAGCTGACCAACGATTTCCGTACACTAGCACTATCGCACGCAATAAGAACCATTTACAACCAAAGCCGAATAGACTACAAACCTGTACGTCTTTGGAAGTTGAAAATCCCACGCAGGTCACGGGGAGAACGTACAAACTCCGTACAGACAGCACCCATAGTCAGGATCGAACCTGGCGCTGTAAGGGAGCAACTCTACCACTGCGCCACCATGCCACAATTGTTGGCTGTATTTCTGTACCTCTCTTTTATTTCAGGTTGAAATCTTTATTCCGAAACCACTGGAAAGATTATGTCCCACTTGATTTTGTTTTGTTGATTATCGCAATAAATAAACTTCCACTGAGATAGGTGTGGATCTTTTAAGTATATATACATTGTCAGCAGCTTTCATGTAATGACACAGGGCTGCCAACCCTCATGCTTTGAGCGTGAGAATCACGCATTATAACAAATTATCACGCCCTCATGCTGTAGGCCGCCGGAGACCCTGCCAGAGCCTGGGGCTTGATTAGATCAGTTGCTGCTCCCAGTTGCTCCCGGATGCGGCCTGCAGGGGCACAAAGCAGCCGAGCCATGGTGGAGGACACCAACAACATCACCTGGCCAGGGTGACCTCTTGAACTTCAACTCAATGCCCTCGCTAGCACAAAGGGCTTTTATGGCAAAAACAACGCTCTTACGTTGTTAACTTTGAATATGTCACACAAAATTGTGCCATAAATATGGTCTTGTTTACTGTTTCGGTGTAATGTACTATTCCTACACTCTTACACTTAAGTGTGATTATGCCTATGAATATTAAGAATTTACTGAATCTTTCCATAATGGAATTTTACTGCACCTAGGTACATGCAACAATAAAGTACTATTGAACCATTGATTGATTGAATTGATTGAAAAATATAGCATTGAAACAGGGCCTACTACTCTCTTAATTCACATCAACCATTCGCACTAGTTCAACACTATCGCAATTTTTCATCCACTCCCGACACAGTGGCAACAATTTACAGAAGCCAATTTACTTACAACCCTGTACATCTTTGGGATGTTGGAGGAAACCAGAGTACCCAGCCGGATCTCACAGGGAGATAGGGAGAAACGTGCAAACTACATGCAGAGAGCACCTGAGGTCAGAATCAAACCTGGATCTTTGGTGCTGAGAGACAGCAGCTCCACCAGCTGCACCAGCTGGAATATTTACTCTAGTTTTTGACACGATTGTCACATGTACATCCTATGGTTAAGATTGCAAACTACGTGCAGACCAATGTTTTTTTCTGTGAGCACTTCCTGCAAAGTCTTATTTCTTTCTACATTTTTCTGTTGCTATCATCTATTTTAACCCTGGTACCTTTCCAAGACTGTTCTGGAGATTAGTTGTCTGACTTGCCAGTATCTTTTTCCATATTCAATGGGATTACTGTATTTCAGTCATTTACACAGCCAGCACTCGAATGAGTTTCTCCTTCCCAAATATAGCTCTCTGCAGATCTGGAAATACTGATCAACCTATCATTTCTTACCATTGAACTGCATTGACCAGCAGTATCTGTAAGTCTTTAAGGAAATGGTCTATACGTTCACCTGCAAATTATAACGTCTGAAAAGGCGCAGTGTGGACTTTCCAGGGCATTTGACCTGAAATGACACCTCCTTAGATACTCTCTAAACTACATTTTCAGTTCAATGCGAAGAAATCAACATCTGGTGCCACCAACTGCCCCACCTGCCTTCAGCCACTGAGAAGCCTGTTCCACTGGTTTGAATTCCTGCTGGGTGGAACGGTGTGTGTTTTCTATGACAGACTTGGTGGAAGTCCAGCTACCCTTAATGTGCACATTCGTGACATGAGGAATTTGACTACCCTGCCATTTACGTGGTGTCGAGCTGTTGTTCACTGCCAAGATCATCTTTGTTTGCAAAGGATCATAATTAAACATGACCTTCATTAAATTTAACTTGCTTGTGATTTTCTTCAGTTCTATGTTGCAATAAAATTCAACTAAAACTGGCCGCAAATGAGGACCAACCTCCGGAGGTTTAAAACCTTAAGCCAGGTTCAAATTTTGACCAGGGTTACATTTTTTGGTGTTCCTGCCCAACTAATTCATCCCCAGGATTACTGCATTGTTACAATCACTGGCACAAATGGAAGATAAATTGGGCAGCACAGTGACACAGCTGGAAGAGCTGCTGCCTCACAGTTCCAGTGACATGAGTTCGATCCTGATCTCTGGTCACCTCTGGTGGGCCTTCCCTTTGACAGGAGTTCCAATTTGTGACCAAAATGTGCAGTTGGTAGGTTAATTGCCCCTGCCATATCTGTAAGTCTTTAAGGAAATGGTCTATACGTTCACGTGCAATTTATAACGTCTGATCTGAAGAAAGGTCTCGATTTGAAACGTCACCTATTCCTTTTCCCCAGAGATGCTACTGGACCCCCCGAGTTACTTCAGCATTTTGTGGCTGTCTTCGGTGTAAACCAACAACTGCATTTTCTTCCTACATGTTATCTCATATACTGTAGATGGATCAAATATTTGAACTCCAGCTTGTCACGCATGCTGCGTTTTTCAAATACCTTGTCGCAATTTATTCTAACTTTCCCAGATTTTGACAAAATACAAATGTTTTTCTGCTATTCATGAAAGATTGTGGTGGATCTCCTCTTTGTCATGCCTCTCCGAAAGGAATGATTGCCATTTGACGGGGGTGGGGGGGGTGGGGGGGTGGGGTGGGGGGTGATGTGTGGGATAGCGTTTGTGGTGGGGGGGTGTAGATGGGAGAAATAGGTGGGAGTCCAGGCACACGGGATGGAAGAGGGAGGGGAGACAGGGTAGTTTGGGGTTAGATAGAGGTAACCTAAAATTTGAGAATTTGAAGTTAATATTGAAAGGGATGTCATTGCAATACATGTTTTTTATACAGAACAATCTTCATTTTATCTGGGTTTGGTTGTTTTATTTCTTCAGATAATTCTTGAGTAAGATTCTGTCACCTCATGGATTTTGCCCTCATGGTCAAAATTGTAGAGCATAGTTAATTTAGAAATCATAGTCCAGACTGTTTATATCCTGATGCAATCTATTGACCCAAAAAGTTGTATATCCATTTTCCTTCACACATTCTGCCTGACTCATCGAGTTCCTCCAGCAGTTGCAAGTGACCCTTGTTAAATTCTCCATGCAAAACAAAAACCCCCGAAAGGTGACAAGATTTTTCTCATTTGATGGGGTCCAGTGCTTCCAAATCCCCCTCGACCCCAAAGCCACAGATCCCTACCTTCCTTTCTTTTGGAGGCTTCACTTACTTTGAAATGTTCTGTCACTCAGCAGTCCAGGTGTGTGGACAATTCTGGAAGAAGAGCCTGCCACTTGAGGTAAGAGTTGGGAGTTCAGCTCTAAGTAAGTAAGTAAGTAAGTAAGTAAGTAAGTTTATTGGCCAAGTATTCACATACAAGGAATTTGCCTTGGTGCTTCGCCCACAAGTAACACCATGACATACAGTGACAGTTATGAATGACTCAGAAAACAATAATAAAACATTAATGATAAAACACCATTGATCAAGCATGTGAACCAACAAAATACCAGATCCAAGGGAGGCTACAGATTTTTGGCTGTTGAATAGAGCAACTACTCGCGGATAAAAACTGTTTTTATGTTTGGCTGTGGAAGCTTTGACAGTCCTGAGCCGCTTTCCAGAGGGAAGTGATTCAAAGAGTTTGTGGCCAGGGTGAGAGGGGTCAGAGATGATTTTCCCCGCTCGCTTCCTGGCCCTTGCAGTGTACAGTTCATCAATGGAGGGAAGGTTGCAGCCAATAACCTTCTCTGCTGATCAGACGATTCACTGCAGCCTCCAGGTGTCGTGCTTGGTGGCTGAGCCAAACCAGACCATGATGGAAAAGGTGAGAACAGACTCTATGATGGCCATGAAGATTTGGACCATCCTTGCCTGTGGCAGAATGTGCTTCCTCAGCTGCCATAGGAAGTACATCCTCTGTTGTGCCTTTTTGACTGTGGAGTCGATGGTAGCCCCCCACTTAAGGACCTTGGAGATGATGGTTCCCAGGAACTTAAAATACTCCCCAGATGTGACTGTGGTGTTGTTGATGGTGAGTGGGGTGAGGGGAGGGGGAGTTCTCCTAAGGCCTACAATCATTCCACTGTCTTAAGAGCATTGAGCCCCAGGTTGTTGTGAAGGCACCAGGATGCCAGCTGTGACACTTCCTATCTGTAGGCAGATTCCACCCCATCCTGGATCAGTCCAATCAGGGTTGTGTCGTCCGCAAACTTGAGAAGCTTGTCTGTGGAGGTGCAGTCGTTGGTGTAAAGAGAGTAGAGGAGAGGAGAGAGTACGCAGCATTGCGGTGCTCCTATGCTGAGAGTTTGCGGGTCCGAGATGTGCTTTCCCAGCTTCACATGCTCTAGGTAGCATGAACAGGAATTACAGGGAACCAGTTTCACTTGCAGCAATTGTTGGAAGTTTGCCAAGGATCTAATTTGCTTAGGTTCCGGTGGAAAATCAAGGTTTCACGGTTTCACAGCCAAGGTCAGTTTAATATCACATGTACCAGTTAAGCTAGAGTGAAATCAGGCAGAACAAGTAGTAATTTGGTCATGGTATTATCTTCCTACATGTGGTAAAGCAATCTGGCTAAGGAGACAAGCCTGTGGTTTGGATTATTTTTACTTTCAGACTTCCTTGAACCACTGCAGCCTGTGCAGGGAAGGAATTTCCATAAAGCTCTAGGCAGAAAAGTCCAGAATGTGACACAACGTCAATAAGGAAATCATAATACATTTCCCACTTGAAGATGAACTTTGAAATGGCGGTTCGATGTCCTTGTCCTCCATGATTTTAGTGGTCATATAATATATGGATGTTGGCTTTAGGAAGTTCGGAGATAATTGTAAATGACCCAGTCATTCTCACAAACAAGGTACAACAGAGTTTATTAAAAGACACTTACAGTTCACTATAGCATGTTGCTTCAGCTGTTTAGCGGCAGCACGCTGGGTTGCGATAATATGAACCATGTAGTAGTCGGAACTTCTAAAAATAAAGCACTACATTGGTTAGTGTGGAGTAACAAATCTACATCTTTCCTTGTAGAAATAAAAGTGAAGCACATCTAAATGCAGGTGGCCTATAAGAATAAACACACCAATACGTGATGGCTGAGTAATACAGTACTCTAAACGCTAATAGCGCATACGGGGACGTGTAGATGGTTTAAACAAAATTCTCATACCTAAGGGGTGGCCTAAGGGGACACTAAGGGGTGGCCTACAAACCTGTCCCATGCATGTGTGGTATAGATCCGCGTCTCGTTCCTTCACCGGGGAAGTAACCGGGGGCCCATGTGTGAACACGGCGAAGCCGGTGAGCAGGGCGTCGAATGTTGTGGTGAGGCCATAGGGGACATGGCCAGTGGCTGACCTGCAGCAGCAGAGCTCGAGGGAAGAGACAGTCTGACAGTAGAAGGGTACATCAGATGAGTGGCTTCTGGAAACAAGACCCCAGAACGTGGAATTCCTTCACTGGAATTGGCATCATGTTCAGCCGTGTTGCATCTGGCAATGAGAATATCATCAACAATAATGGTGCATGGGTACCTCGCAAATAATTGTTCCAGTGTGCGTTGGAAAACCTCACTAGCAGATGCTAAAGGGCATCCGCAGGAATTTATAGCGGCCTAAGGGGGTGCTGAACGTGGTGAGATTGGATGAGTCAGGATCCAGCGGGATCTGCCAAAACAAACTTTTGGCATCCAGAACAGAAAACATGGATGCACTGACTATCTGAGTTGCAACTCCCTGAGTTGCAACTGTACACATATGGGTAGTGTGGGCGTCTGATCGCTGCGTTAAGGTCTCTGGGGTTGATGCAGATTCGGATTTCTTCCTTGTTCTTCTTTGTTGCCACCACCACGGTGGAAACCCAGTCGGACGGGTCGGTGACCATTGCAATGACATCCAGGGACCCCATCCGCTGGAGCTCATTGTATACTCTGTCATGCATAGCACGCGGAATACGGTGTGGTGCTCAGACCACAGGTAGGACATTTGGATCAGTAACAATGTTGTACTTGATGGGCTGCTTTCCAAACTTGCCGTCAAATAGTTCTTTGTATTGTGAAAGTATCTGCTGAGTGGAGCCCTCAGTGGGAGAAATTTGAGGGACTGCAGGCCCAAAGGTATCCAGTCCTAGATCCTGCCATCACAATGCCAAGCAGAGTTGCAGAATTCCCACGGACAATGAAAAAATTCAGTTTGTGAGCGTGTGACTCCAGGTGGCAATTCAGTTCAGTTTCTCCAAGTGGGAGCAGTTTCCCTCACCCATAGGCTTGCAAAGTGGTCGAAGTGTTTACAATACATTCATCATTACGGATTTGTTTAAATTCAGATAAAGACATGACATTGCACTTGGCACCGGTGTCGATCTTTGCAATGGTGATGTTGCTGTTAATGAGCAAAGAAACTTCAGGGTTAAGTTGCTTGTTAGTGGAAGCAATCAGCGAGTTGATGTTAGGACTGTTATCTTCATGCTCTGGTAGCCGAACAGGAGATGGCGCTTCCAGCTCCTGGTTTTCATGGACTGCAGGGTCATCAATAGTTTCAGCAAGTACCACAATCTGGTTGTTGTGATCCAGAACTGCAGGCACTTAGTTGAAATGCTCAGTGCACTGCATTGCTTCAGGGCCAGTGACATTGAGTGGTATAGAGGTACGCACGTCTGGCGCAGCGTTGCGATGAGCAGCACAAATGCAATGATTGTAGTCGTGCTCATAAATGTGGCAAGGTTCAGCGATGTCTGAGTCAAAGATCAGAGGGTCTGGACGGCGAAGTGTGCTGGCCATGGCAGCAATAGTGAATAATCAAAACAAAACTCAAAAATAAAAATCGATATACTTAAACACTGAGTGGGTTACGAACCACATCTTACACCATGTAAATGACCCAGTCATTCTCACAAACATGGTACAACAGAGTTTATTAAAATACACTTACAGTATACTACAGCATGTTGCTTCAGCTGTATGGGGACTATCAGTACAAGCTGGGTTATGATAATATGAACAGTGTAGTAGGCGGAGCTTCTAATAATAAAACACTACATTGGTTAGTGTGGAATAACCAATCTACAATAATCACTGGCAACACAACATTCAGTGTCTGACCTGCCTTAGAGAAGTCCTGTGGACTCGAAACATCACCTATCCCTTTTCCCCAGAGATGCTGTCTGTCCCGCTGAGTTACTTCAGCTTTTTGTGTCTATCCTGTGACTTTGTCTTGTTTAGTTATGTTTAGAGATACAGCGTGGAAACAGGCCCTTCAGCCCACTGAGTCCATGCTGACCAGCGATTTCCAAACAGTAGCACTATCCTGCACTCAAGGAACAATTTGCAATCTTTACCAAAGCCAATTAACCTACAAACCTGTGCTTCTTTGAAGTGTTGGAGGAAATCAGAGCATAGATGTGGATAGGGACAGAGAGGTCTTTTAAAAATGTGATGATAAAGCATAAAATATGCATGTCCCTGTTGAAATAATTGACCATCTTTATATCCTTCATAAACAGCAGGTTCCAAGTTATTCCTGCTCACTATGTAAAAGGCTTCTACCTTACAATCCCCTCCCCCCATTATTTTTCTTTCCCAAAATCTTCTCTTTGCCGATTTCATTGTTGTATCACGAGGGAATGGGAATGGTTTCCTTTGTCTACCTTTACTAGATTAGTCCAGATCTTCCACATATCTGTGAAATCTCCCCATCGCCTCCTTTGCTCTAAAGAGAAAAACTCAGCTTCTCTAACTTTGCACTTAAAAACCTCATCTCTGAAATCATTCTGATAACTCTCTGCTGCACCATTTTGAGAGCCATACCCTTCTTCCCAGATGTTGTGACCAAACCTGAGCACAATGTACCAGTGTAGTCTAACTTTCTTTATTTTTGTACTTAATATCTCAATTTATGAAGCCGAAGGTCACATTTGCTTACCTAATGCATTCTTAATTTGTCTGTCACCTACATTATTCTGGCAAAATGCATCAATTTTTGTCCCTTTGCGTTAAATCCGATCTGTCCTGTTTATTTCTCTGCTGCCTCCCCACTGCCCACCTCCCCGCCCCCCACATGCTCCCCATACCATTCCTCCAACATCCATCCTGTTGTATAATCAGTGTTTGACATCTTTGGCAAATTGTGTAATTTTATACTGATACTAATGGCCAATACCGCCATTCAATGTGATCATGGCTGATTCTCCACAATCAGTACTCCGTTCCTGCCCTCTCTCCATATCCCTATCTTTAAGAGCTCTGTCTAACTCTCTCTTGAAAGCATCCAGAGAACCGGCCGCCACCACTCTCTGTGGCAGAGAATTCCACAGACTCACCAACTCTCTGTGTGAAAAGGTATTTCCTCATCTCTATTCTAAATGGCTTACCCCTTATTCATAAACTGTGGCCCCTGGTTCTGGACTCCCCCAACATCAGGAACATGTTTCCTGCCTCTAGCGTGTCCAAACCCTTAATAATCTTATATGTTTCAATAAGATATCTTCTCATCCTTCTAGATTCCAGAGTATATAAGCCCAGTCGCTCCAATCTATCCCGGGAATTAACCTTGTGAACCTACACTGCACTCCCTCAATAGGTGGAATGTCCTTCCTCAAATTTGGAGACCAAAACTGCATACAATACTCCGGGTGTGGTCTCACTGCATGCTTACTTTCATTGACTGTTGCACAAGGACCCGCAGATCCCATTATAATATTTGAAATATTTTGAAGGACCAAGAAACCAAGAACCAAGGCGCAAACGAATTGCTTGCTAAGAAGGTTGTAGCGCAAAGAAGCGAGTGAATCGGTACTCTTTCCAGCAAACATAACTGCCATCGCCTTGCTCCCAAGGTCCTCTATGACATGTTTTATTTGATTTGGAAGCAGAAACGCATTGGCACAGGTCTAGATGGTCGATTCACCATTCCCAAGTTTCCGAAATGTTGACTTCTTGCCAACAATAGATTTGCAAAGTTGTATCACATGCTGTGAAAGCATGAATAAACAGAAACAGAGAATACAGATCACTACCCATGACTTGTTTTATCTCGATGATGTTGTACACCTTAGGAACTGTTGACTTGTCAGAACGAAAAAAGAGGCGCTTATTGTTCGGCGTCTCAGAATAGTGGAGAAGGAGAATGAGCAAGTCGAGGTCGTGGGCTGATGTTGTGATGCCGTAATTGCAGCCTTGACATTGTCCACGTCTGCATCCTCTGATGCATTAATAACAGTGCAGCCCTGCTTCTGAGGTTCCTCAGTTATGAGATCAATAAGTCCTTGTTTGTTACAAGGTCTGGAAAGGAAATCAGCCTTTTTTTCCCAAAAACTCAGCTTTGGAATTGAAGTTGACGATCGGGTGGGTGTTTTCCTCACGTCGCTGATGCGTATTGTCTTTGATGGAAAAACCTTCGCAATAACCATCAAAAACTACGGTTGCTTTACCATAATGGCGTATGGCAAATTCGGCATACGACTTTGCAATGTCACCATAACTGTCACCCCTTTTTCATGGCAAACGATGAAGCAGGGAGCCACCATCAAGGACATAATGTTGAATTGGTGGGATAGAATCAATGACAGTTTTGTTTGATTCCTTGCTTGAAAACTCAGTGACTCAGCTTTACGAAAGATTTATTTGGCTTCAAATAGGGATGTAGGGAATGGGCTTAGCTCATAGCTCATTACATCTTCCAGTGAAAGGACTCCGGTTTTGGACACAAATAAAAATTGTTGGAACAGCAGAGCAGGATCAATGGTTCAACCTTGGGCAACTGATGTTGAACTCATCTGCAAGGGTTTTTACGCGGTCTTTCCATTTGAACGAGATCCCAAAAACTGGTTTTCCAACCAAATTTTCAACGATCTCGCACCCAACAATCTCGAACCCAGGCACATTAATATCCTCTTTGGCGACTACACCAGTAACAATGTTTGTCAGAGATGGGTCTGAAGAGAATGGCGTGCAAGTGGAAAGTTTTTCCTTGATCTTTTCCAAGTCAGAGTGATCTCATTTCATCTTTGCTTCTGTTGATTCTCGGTGTTACTCGCTGGTCGTGTAGATGAGATCATTGAATTCCTGCATGCCGTTGTTGTCTCAGATGTGACGGGTGTGGACATGGTCTACAATGCGCGCATTTCTTCAGTCATTCCACTTCCATGAATCAATCCTGTACGACTCTTCAAGGACTGCATTAATGTCTGCTCGATGACAAGGTCAGAGCTAAGGCCTGCACAGAACTGGTTGCTCTGGTGGATCACATGGAAACCCTTGGAAAATTTGACATATACATCAGGATGTCTGGTCTTGAGTTGGCACATTTCTTGGATATATGCAGACTTCAGATAGTTGTAATGCCCAGAGGCGGCAAATTATAGGCAGGCAGTCTGACACTGCGCGCAAGTGCAGCATCCAAGATTCTGTGCGATCTGCAACATTTTCTGATAGTTTATCCCAGTTGATTGGTTTTTGACCTTGTGTCAAAGTTCCGCCTTTATTGTGTCAATCTTTTCTTTGATTTGGATTAACATGTCTGCTGCTCCAACACTCTCCAAAGTCGTTTCTTTCTCTACCAAGGATGAGCACGTTTCTCCCGCCTGGTCTACCAATGACTGGAACTGTGGGTCATCCTCCAGCAGATCTGACACAACCAGATGATTGAGACTTCTGTCCACCAGCAGATGTCCATGGAAAGCTCTTTGCACTGATTTTCCAATCATCATATGCTGGACAGCATTTTCACCATAGACATTTAAGAGCATATTTCGAACTCACAACATGGGCATAGTTATACTGTAATTACTATTACTTGATTTTCATGTGTCATGTTTGTTTTTGTGAGGCAGACCTATACTTGCATTGGAAAATATTACTTTTTATGCTAATATTACATTAAATGGATCTTGGACGCTATCTTGAAAATTAGACCTTTCCAGTGGTCTGACTGTGGCAGACTTGTTATGTTATTAAGCACATCTGATACTACAAAAAACCGTTGAGAAACCTTTTGTAGCAATTTTTTGGGGTAAGGTGTTTTTTTTGTCATATATGCAGCCGCTTATGATGAGTTCAGCAGACCCCTTGGACTATCAGCCACTCACCCAGGTCTCATTAATGGGCCTGTCCCACTTACACCCCTGTCCCACTTAGGAAACCTGTCGGAAACATCTGGAGACTTTGCGCCCCACCCAAGGTTTCCGTGTGGTTCCTGGAGGTTCCCGGAGGTTTTTGTCCTCTGGCAACCACCTTGAACTAGCATTGCAACCGGCTTCGACTAAAAAATTACCGATTTTTAAAACGGAAAACACTTTCGACCATTAGGGAGACTGACAAAAATCTCCGGGAACCTCCGGGAACCGCACGGAAACCTTGGGTGGGGCGCAAAGCCTCCATGAGGTTTCCGTCCAGGTTTCCTAAGTGGGACAGGTGCATTAGGTAATTTTTCAGGCGACTGCCGGCGACTGTCAAGTCGTAACAGGTCGCTGAAAAACCAGCGACTGAAACGGTGCCTGTCAGAGCAGAACACACGTACACACATCGCTTTGTTTGCCAGCCAGTTATGCAGGTGGGGGACAGGGCAAGCGGGGGAGCGTTGTCTGAGTGAAATTCACATGGTGCAAAGTCAATGTGTTAAAGACACACAACACGATAAACTAGAAGGTTGACGCTGTAATTAAGACGGTGAAAGCACAGTGTATGGGAAGGGTCACTTAAGCCCTTTAAAAGAGGTGGGGAGAGCGTGGAGAAGGGGTGAGAAGGAGGAGACGGGGGTGGGGCGAAGGAGTGGAGACAACTTTTAAGAAGCTAGAGATACACGGCTGTGAAGCTCGGCGAACACTAACATTACCGGTCGGTTATCCTTGTTTTTGAAAACTACTGTTTACGTTTTTTTTCCCAATGAGCCAATGAAATTCTATGGCCAGCAACGGCGACAACCTAAGACCTCCTGGCGACCCACTACCACTGCACCTACGTCACGAGAATTCTCGCTACTCCCCATGGCATTGAAATTCTGGGCGCCGCTAATTTTTCAACATGTTGACTTGTTGCGAGTCTGAGGGCACTACTCACGACCATGAAGGCGACTCCCTGGTAAACACCCGCAAGCATGTGGCGACCATCTGGCGACTGCATAGTCTCCTGTAGTTGCCTAAAAAGTCGCCGAAGTGGGACAGGCCCATGACTCTCAGAATTCCCTTGTTGCCGTACAAGGGCAGAAAACTTACTCTCAATCCGCTGACACTAGGATTATTGTTAAAACGTGCATACCTGATTGTGATGACTTGCACAATTTATCTCCTCTGCCTTAAGTATGTTGAAAATTACCCACCTATTTACTTTTGCACTTTCCACGTTAAAACTAATAATAATATACAGTATTTTGCTGTGTCTTACAAATATACTCATCTTGTCAAACAGGAATACGTGACGTAATTCATCAGTATTTAAATATCATAGGCTGCTTTGAGTTTCAGAACATCTCTTGCAGGAGGAATTGGAGTCCTAAGGTGAGTGTGATGCATCTCCTTGGGGTATCTCTGTTTGCAGAAAAGATCCTTTTAATTTTTGGAAGAACCAACATTCAGAATATTTACTATTTCATGGTCATTCTCAACTTGAAGGGTATTGTTGTCTTTTTCTCAATTCTAACTGTGCTGAAAGGACTTAATAATTTTCTTTTCCGTGTTATTTTTTCTGCATTTTGCAATACTCTTTGACATAAATTGACCATATTTCTATAACGAAGTCAAGTTTTTACTTTTTCAATCACTTGTATTGCCCTTTATTTTCCATTAAATGTGATCATCTATTTAGGACCATGCTAATTTACAATGACATTTATCCTTGCTATTCAGTATTATATATTCATAGGTAATCTACTAAACATTAAGTGGGGCCTTAAATACCTTTCCTCAGCAGTTTTTATCCATCCTATTGAATTTATACCCAGCCGCATAGAACTTGATTATTTTGTGGTCATTCTCGCAACTGGCATCTCCCTACTTCAGGTCTCATTGACAAAGAAAGTAAGTCTTGCGTTTATATACCATTATTTCCAGCATGGGGTTAACACTGGAGTTGTGCTATTAGAAACCAGGCCTTATCTCTGTTTAAGACTTCATCCAGTAACAACATCTAACAACAAGCTATTTCTGAACCTGGTCGTTGCAGTCTTCAGGCTCCTGTACCTTCTACCGGAAGGTAGTGGGGAGATGAGTGTGTGGCCAGGATGGTGTGGGTCCTTGATGATACTGCCAGCCTTTTTGAGGAAGCGACTGCGATAGATCCCCTCGATGGAAGGGATGCCAGAGCCGATGATGGACTGGGCAGTGTTGCTACTTTTTGTAGTCTTGCAGGAGAAAACGCAGTGTCATTTGCACCAGAGAAATTGTGCAAACTCCACACAGGCAGTGTCTGAGGATTGAGCCCTGATGCCTGGAGGTGTGAGGCAGCACTGCTTTCTATTGCACCACCAAGCCATCCTATCTCTGCCATGGATTACATGGCTGTGTATGGAAGCATTACTGTCTGTCTCCATGTATCCCCTTAAGGCCTACTTGTATCTGAGTTTTACCTGTATGCACTTGCCTATGTTATTTACCTTTTTAAGTGTCCTCACTTTAACTTATCTCAAGTCTCACAGCCCTGTGTCAAACTGGTGCACCAAATATCTTTCTTTCAGCATGCCATCTGTGTGGTCCTTGAGTGTTCTCCTCTTCGGTGTTTTCATGCTTCACAGAGTTCATGCAGGTAAGAGACTGAGTCAAACTCCTACAATATAATATTTGCCCAACAATTGACCTGTCTTCAACAATGTTAACTTCTAAAAAAGACGAGAGAGTGAGCTGGTTAACTTTTCCTCACTACAACTAAAGCAATGAATACAGATAGAGCAAAATCAACAGCTTCATGACCAAACCATCATCTGAAACACTGCAGCCATTCAAGAAGGGGGCCCACATCTTCATGACATGTCAATCGACAAGACCAAGCACAGCCTCAGCGATCATTTCGCTGAACACCTCCGTTTAGTACACCTAAACCTACCTGTTCTCCCGGCTGTTAAACACTTTAACTCTCTCTCCCATTCCTATACTGACATTTCTGTTCTATGCCTCCTCCGCCTTCAGAGTGAGGCCCAATGCAAATTGGAGGAACAGCATCTCATATTTCGCTTGGACAGCTTATACCCCAGCAGTATGATAATGACTTCTCTAACTCCAATTTTACTTCGGAGTCACGCGAGTGACTACGTGAAGAAGCCCCGCCTGGTGCTGGATCGGCATTACGTCGTCGCTGTCGGTAGAGGAAAGAGCTGCAGAGCGCAGCTCCACACAGCGGTAAGGAAACGGCCCGCAGGTAAGTGAAATTATTTTGCTTCCAGGGCGTTTTCAAAACTCCGTAGGCTGGTGGGTAAACCAGGAGGAGTTAAACGAAAATGGAGAAAAATAAGAAATCGCGGGTAAAACGTGCGTCCCGGGGTGCAGAACAGTCGGGACAGGAGATTATTGCGGAGCCGGTTCCGATACCGGTGGCCGTTGAAATACCCGTTAGTGAGCCTTTTGTTGCTCCACAAACAGAAACTTTGGAGGAAAACCCAGTGCCTAAAAAATATAAAAGAAAAGCTGAAAGGCCTGAGGTTTCTGATGAATCCGATTCGGAAGGTCCAGAAAGGAAAGCCTTATGGCTCAGAATGGATCAAATGGAGAAAACACTCCAAACTATAATCAACCAAGGGTCTAAGAACCCAGAATATTCCCAGGCAGCCCCTGAGGGGGTTCTATATTATGAATATGGTGCCAGTTTGAATTGGGAATTTGAAACTCCAGTGCCCGGGATTGGGGTGGAGGAAGTCTCCTTTGAACAAGTTTCAGGAGTACCAGGGCTGTATGAGACTGACCCTGAAAGTGGTGATTGCGGTCAGGAGTACCCACCACAATACAAATATGTTGATCCAGGTATGCCTGATGTGGCACAAAGTTTTGCTATACCTGGATGAGGCGGTGAGGCCATGGAAGAAAACCTGGCAGCCAATATTAATTATATGGTCTCTCACCCGCTTCAAGAAGCTGTTATGGTTGAGACAGCAGAATTGTACAAAAGACCTATTAATTGTACCTCACTGAAGGTACCTACGGTGAATCCGGCTATTTGGGCGCCAATGTTATCAATGATGCGGGCGCAGGAAATACGATTTCAAAGAATCCTCAAGCTGATTTCGGCTGGCATCACTGCCTTTGGAAGACAAGTGGAAGGTTGTGGAATGACCAAAGTTCAGAAGCATATGTTGGCTTTATTCTGCAACTCATTTTTTGAGATAAATTGTATGAGGAAGATTGCCATTCAGCCTCTTTTACATCCAAGATTTGCAGGGTTGTGCAGGTCAAGCAATGTTCAAGCTCCTGGTTATTTGTTCGGAGAAAATCTGACTAAACAAATTAAATAAATTGATGAAGAGGCAAAAACTATTGACCTTATGAAACCCTTCAATGTTGGCCAGAGAAGGGCTGGTCAAATGAGAAGGGGATTTGATTTTGGAGCTGGAACAAGCCGAGGCAGGAGTATGATATGGAAAATTACCAGCCAGCACAGCCGAATGTACACTCATTTATTGGGAGAAGGAGATCACTACGTCCGGTTGGAGAGGTACAAAAACTTTATCCTATTAAAGAAGAATTTTTGATGAACCTCAGATTGGTGGTAGACTCCGAATGTTTTATAATGAATGGGACAGTATAACATCTGATCGTGTTATATTAGATACTGTTTTAGGATCTGCCATTGATTTTGTAGAAGGTATGGATCCACTGCGACAGAATAAGCCTAATCATACTTTGATGTTTTCTGTTCTTGAAAAAATTCAAATTGACAAAGAGGTTAAGAATTTGTGCGGGAAAGGAGTTATCGAGAAAACAGGAGAGGATCCACAACAATTTGTGTCAAATATTTTCCCCAGACCAAAGAAAGATGGGGGTTGTAGAATCATTTTAGATCTCACACAATTGAATAAATTTGTCCAGTATAAACATTTTAAAATGGACACATTCAACACTGCAATGCAGCTGGTATCAACAGGTTGTTATATGGCTACAATATATTTGAAGGATGCATATTATTCAGTTCCAATTCATCATCACTTTCGCAGATATTTAAAGTTTAAATGGATGGGACAGCTGTGGCAATACAAAGCATTACCTAATGGATTAAGCTCAGCACCTAGACTGTTCACTAAATTGTTGAAACCAGCACTTGCACTGCTAAGGGCACAAAAACACATTGTTATGGCTTATCTAGATGACATTTTAATTGTCAATGCTAATCAGGAGTCAGCTGAAAAATCAGTCTCAGCAACTACAAGTCTGTTTGAAAGGCTGGGGTTCCTGATTCATCTAACAAAGTCTAAGTTACAGCCATCCCAAACCATTGAATATCTGGGGTTTGTGATTAATTCAGTTACCATGTTGGTAACTTTACCAATGGATAAGGTTATTGATTTGACAAATGTGTGTCAGAGCCTGATTAACAAACCTTATCCCTCCATCTGAGAAGTTGCTAAGGTTATTGGGAAGTTAGTAGCAGCATTCCCAGCAGTAGAATTTGGTCCACTACATTACCAAAATCTTCAAAGGGCAAAAACTCAAGCGCTTATACAGCGAGCAGGCCATTTTGATAGGCCTATGCAATTGCCAAAGGAAGGCTTATCAGAATTGCATTGGTGGATTGAGAATGTTCCACAAGCTGTTAAGAACATTTTAGTTCAGCAGCCAGTAGTGTATTTGCAAACAGTTGCAAGTTCTCTCGGATGGGGAGCTACGGATAATGAGACCAGCTGTGGGGGCAGATGGACTGTCCAAGAGGATTTATTGCTCCAAACATATGGTATAAATTATTTGGAGCTACTGGGAGCATTTTATGGATTAAAAGCTTATTGTTCTACTTTGAAGGATTTGCATGTCCAAATACAAATAGACAATATCACAGCTGTGGCATATATCAATCACATGGGTGGTGTAAAATCAATATCATGTGATCATCTAGTAAACCAGATGTGGCAATGGTGTATTGGTAAAAATATTTGGCTTTCAGCTATTTATCTCCCAGGGAGAGACAATGTTGTGGCAGACAAAAGATCACGAATATTTAAAGACAATACAGAATGGATGTTAAATCCACAAAATTTTAAAAAATATAGAAACATAGAAAGAAACATAGAAAAATAGGTGCAGGAGTAGGCCATTCGGCCCTTCGAGCCTGCACCGCCATTCAATGTGATCATGGCTGATCATCCAACTCAGTATCCCGTACCTGCCTTCTCTCCATACCCCCTGATCCCTTTACCCACAAGTGCCACATCTAACGCCCTCTTAAATATAGCCAATGAACTGGCCTCAACTACCTTCTGTGGCAGGGAATTCCAGAGACTCACCACTCTCTGTGTAAATAATGTTTTCCTCATCTCGGTCCTAAAGGAATTCCCCCTTATCCTTAGACTGTGACCCCTTGTTCTGGACTCCCCCAACATCGGGAACAATCTTCCAGCATCTAGCTTGTCCAACCCCTTAAGAATTTTGTAAGTTTCTATAAGATCCCCCCTCAATCTTCTAAATTCCAGCGAGTACAAGGCGAGTCTATCCAATCTTTCCTCATATGAAAGTCCTGACATCCCAGGAATCAGTCTGGTGAATCTTCTCTGTGCTCCCTCTATGGCAAGGATGTCTTTCCTCAGATTTGGAGACCAAAACTGTACGCAATACTCCAGGTGTGGCCTAACCAAAACCCTGTACAACTGTACTAGAACCTCCCTGCTCCTATACTCAAATCCTTCAGCTATGAATGCTAACATACCATTTGCTTTCTTCACTGCCTGCTGCACCTGCATGCCTACTTTCAATGACTGGTGTACCATGACACCCAGGTCTCGTTGCATCTCCCCTTTTCCTAATCTGCCACCATTCAGATAATAGTCTACCCTCATGTTTTTGCCACCAAAGTGGATAACCTCACATTTATACACATTATACTGCATCTGCCATGCATCTGCCCATTCACTCAGCCTATCCAAATCACCCTGCAGCCTCCAAGCATCCTCCTCACACCTAACTATACCCCCCAGCTTGGTGTCATCTGCAAATTTGGAGATGTTGCATTGAATTCCCTCGTCCAAATCATTAATATATATTGTAAATAGCTGGGGTCCCAGCACTGAGCCTTGCGGTACCCCACTAGTCACTGCCTGCCATTCTGAAAAGGACCCGTTTACTCCTACCCTTTGCTTCCTGTCTGCTAGCCAGTTCTCTATCCACATCAATACTGAACCCCCAATACCATGTGCTTTAAGTTTGTATGCTAATGTCTTATGCGGGACCTTGTCGAAAGCCTTCTGAAAGTCTAGATATAACACATCCACTGGTTCTCCCTTATCCACTCTACTAGTTACATCCTCGAAAAATTCTATCAGATTTGTCAGACATGATTTACCTTTCGTAAATCCATGCTGACTTTGTCCAATGATTTCACCACTTTCCAAATGCGCTGCTATCCCATCTTTAATAACTGACTCTAGCAGTTTCCCCACTACCGATGTTAGACTAACTGGTCTGTAATTCCCCGCTTTCTCTCTCCCCGCTTTACATTAGCTACCCTCCAATCCTCAGGAACTACTCCAGAATCTAAGGAACTTTGAAAAATTATCACTAATGCATCCACTATTTCTGTGGCTACCTCCTTGAGTACTCTGGGATGCAGATTATCTGGCCCTGGGGATTTATCGGCCTTCAATCCGTTCAATTTACCCAACACCACCTCCCGGCTAACCTGGATTTCACTCAGTTCCTCCATCTTATTTGACCCCTGTTCCACTGCTATTTCCGGCAGATTATTTATGTCTTCCTTAGTGAAGACAGAACCAAAGTAGTTATTCAATTGGTCTGCCATGTCCTTGTTCCCCATGATCAATTCACCTGTTTCTGACTGCGAGGGACCAACATTTGTTTTAACTAGTCTCTTTCTCTTCACATATCTATAAAAACTTTTGCAGTCAGTTTTTATGTTCTCTGCCAGTTTCCTTTCATAATCTATTTTCCCTTTCCTAATTAAGCCCTTTTTCCTCCTCTGCTGGATTCTGAATTTCTCCCCGTCCTCCGGTAGGCTGCTTTTTCTGGCAAATTTGTATGCCTCATCTTTTGTTTTTATACTATCCCTGATTTCCCTTGTTATCCGTGGATGCACCACCTTCCCCGATTTATTCTTTTGCCAAACTGGTATGAACAAGTTTTGTACTTCATCCATGCAGTCTTTAAATACCTTCCATTGCATATCCACTGTCAACCCTTTAAGAATCACCTGCCAGTCTATCTTGGCCAATTCACATCTCATACCTTCAAAGTTACCTTTGTTCAAGTTCAGAACCCTTGTTTCTGACTTAATTTTGTCACTCTCCATCCTAATGAAGAACTCAACCATATTATGGTCACTCTTGCCCAAGGGGCCATGCACAACAAGACTGATAACTAACCCTTCCTCATTACTCAATACCCAGTCTAGAATAGCCTGCTCTCTCATTGGTTCCTCCACATGTTGGTTGAGAAAACTATCCCGCATACATTCCAAGAAATCCTCTTCCTCAGCACCCCTGCCAATTTGATTCACCCAATCTACATGCAGATTGAAGTTACCCATTATAACCGTGTTACCCTTGTTGCACGCATTTCTAATTTCCTGTTTGATACTATCCCCAACTCCAATACTACTGTTAGGTGGCCTGTACACAGCTCCCACTAGCGTTTTCTGCCCCTTAGCGTTTCGCAGCTCTTCCCATATCGATTCCACATCCTCCACACTAATGTCCTTCCTTTCTATTGCATTAATCTCCTCCCTCACCAGCAACGCTACCCCACCTCCTTTTCCTTTTTGTCTATCCCTCCTGAATATTGAATATCCCTGGATGTTCAGCTCCCAGCCTTGGTCAGCCTGGAGCTATGTCTCCGTGATCCCAACTATAGCATAGTCATTAATCACTATCTGCACCATCAACTCATCCACCTTATTACGAATGCTCCTCGCATTGAGACACAAAGCCTTCAGGCTTGTTTTTACAACACTCTTACTCCTTATACAATTATGTTGACAAGTGGCCCCTTTCACATCGATCCCTATTACACTTGGCCATACCCTCCTATCCTTTTGTGAGCTTTCTTTCCCGTTAATTCTGGGGTCATTAACCATCCCTTTACTCTCTTTCCCTTTAACTCCGCCCTCAACTATCCCATTTGACACCCCAATATAGTCAGTCGGTATGGAGTGCTGGACATTGATCTGTTTGCATCTGGATTGAATCACCAATTGCCCAAATACGTGTCTTGGGAACACAATCCAGGGCAGTAGCGGTGGATGCTTTGTCGCTACACTGGGGGAATACGTTCTTTTATGCTTCTCCCCCATTCTGTCTGATTGGGCAATGTCTCAAGAAAATAGCGCAAGACGCTGCCAAAGGCATTTTGGTGGTGCCAAATTGGCCTACGCAGTCATGGTTCCCATTGATGCTAAAAATGATTATTGAACCATGTATGACGATTCCTAGTTGTGACAATTTGTTGACACAACCAGTAACAAAAGAAATTCATCCATTGCATGATCATATGAATTTGTTAATCTGTAGGTTCTCTCCAGACCATTGCAAGAGTTTGAACTGTCGGACAGGACCATGGATGTTATAGATGCAGCTTGGAGGAATAGCACTAAAAAACAATATATGTCGCATATAAGGAAATGGGAAGCTTTTTGTACACAGTCAAAGGTATCTTATTATACTGCAAACATTTCAAATGTATTGCACTTCCTTGCTGGGTTACATTTTGATGAGCATTTGAGTTAGAGTGCTATTAATTGTGCTCATAGTGCTTTGTCGTCCTACTTAGGACAAATTTCTGATCGAGATTCAGTTGGGTCTCACCCATTAGTATCCCGATTCATGAAAGGAATTTTTAATAAAAATCCTCCCAAGCCCAGATATACAGAAATTTGGGATGTTAGCATTGTTCTCACTTTGCTTAAGCAATGGACTCCAATTACTTCAATGTCTTTGCAGAAGTTAACATTCAAGGTAGTAATGTTAATGGCATTGGTATCAGCTCAAACAGTACAAACTTTGCAATTGTTACGGTTGGATTGCATGCATGTGGCTGCAGATAGCATTGTGTTTTATGTTTATGACCTGATCAAACAAAGCAGACCGGGGAGAACTGGAGCTAAGGTAATGTTTAAAGCATATCCTATCGATGAAACATTGTGTGTAGTTAAGCATTTAACTCAATACATTGAAGTAACCAAAAATCTCAGAGTTTCTGAGAAAGCGTTATTGATAACGCACAAAAAACCACACACAAAAGTTTCAGTTCAAACCATTTCTAGATGGTCAAAACAGGTTTTGGATCTAGCAGGAATAGACACTGATGTGTTTAAATCTCACTCCACTAGGGCGGCAGCTACGTCCGCGGCGAAGGTACAGGACGTACCACTTGATCAAATTTTAGAGGCCGCAGGGTGGTGTAGAGAAGAAACGTTTTCAAAGTTCTACGATAAACCTGTTGTCACGGTGCCAGGATTTGGACACGCAGTACTGGGTTCTCTTTAAATGCTTGTTTTGTTTTATATTATCGATTTATATTATCGATTTATGTTACCATTGACATCATTATCATTTTTCCTTTTGTAAAATTTTCCCCTACGATAGAGGGGTTATTATTAAAAAATTGTTCTTTTTTATGATTAAAGGACTTATTACATAAATTGTAACAATGTTTTAAAATACTATTTACTCACTACTGTTTTGACTAAACAGAGAGTCGTATGGAATGAATCTACGACATAAAAAACACAGAGCTTTAAAATCTTCACGTAGTCACTCACGTGACTCTGAAGTAAAATAGTAAGATTAAACGAGAACTTACCTGTTCAAAGTTTGATCTTTATTTTATGAGGAGTTATGATGAGGGATTACGTGCCCTGCGCTCCCAACCCTCATAATATAAATGATCATCTGGTAGTTCTAGTCTATGTTGAGCCTTACTATCTTTCTCCGGCTATTGGTTCTGTGTTTTTCATGCCGCTGCTTTGAAGTATGCCGATCCAGCGCCAGGCGGGGCTTCTTCACGTAATCCCTCATCGTAACTCCTCATAAAATAAAGATCAAACTTCGAACAGGTAAGTTCTCGTTTAATCTTACTATTTCTCCACACCTAATGAAACAAACCTTTGTTCTGAGATCTACAGTTGCCTCAAGTCCTCATTTCCAATTAAACATTTACACAAATAAACTCAGCCCTCTGCCAATGTATTTTAGTGCCACTGAATTAACTGTTTTCTTTAGTGTGGTTCCAGAGTAGAGTTAGCATGGGCTGGCTTTGGGCAGACCAGATGGTACCTGAAATTTTGATTAGTAGCTGGAGAAGGTGTAACACCTACTTTAGGTGTGGGCACTCCCCACAGATTTGTTTATTTTTCATTGGTATTTAGGACATGGCTACCGCCACCAACGCCAACATTAATTGTTCCTGTAAAGCTGCTCTTGAAAAATGGATGGTCATCTTTTTTGAACCACTGTAGTCCTTCCAATGGAGGAATTCTCACCATGTTGTTGAGATGGGAGTTCCAGGTCTTAGACCCAGCAAAATGAAGAACAAATTAGTTTAGTTTTAGTTTAGTTTAGTTTATTGTCACGTATACCGAGGTACAGTGAAAAGCTTTTGTTGTTGCTAAGCAGCCAACGGAAAGACAATACATGATTACAATCGAGCCATCCACAGTGTACAGATACACGATAAAGGGAATGACGAATAATGTTTAGTGCAAGATAAAGTCCAGTAAAGTCCAATTAAAGAAGGTCCAAGGATCTCCAATGAGGTAGGTAGTTGCTCAGGACTGCGCTTAACTTGTTAGTACACTGGTTTGGCTATAGATATAGCCAGGATACGATGGTATATGACAGCGATGAGAACCTGCAGTTGATGACATTCCCATGCTCCTGTTGCCTATATCCTTCCGACCATTAAACGTTCTTTACCAACATGGCAGGCACTACAACTGCAGCTTGCAATAAGCATGTACACCTTGCTTGTCCTATTGCAGGTGGGGGTGCCCAAAAAAATATACATGCTGATTTTTAAATTCTCTTACCACTGCCTCACAGCATTAGAGACCCAGGTTAGATCCTAACCTTGGATGGTGTACATGTGAAGTTTGTGCATTCTCCCTGTGACTGCATGTGTTTCTTCTGGGTGCTCCGGTTTCCTCCCACATCCCAAACACGTGTGGGATTCTAGGTTAGTTTGCCTCTAAACAAAAATGTGCCGAGTATGTAGAGAGAGGATGAGCAAGTGGTGCAACGTAGAACTAGTGTGAATGGGTGATCGATGGTCCTCATGGACTCGGTGAACCGAAGGGCCTGTTTCCAGGCTGTAGCTCTCAAGCTAAAACCATAAACCTTTTGTAGTTGACCATCATACTCTATCTTCAATTCCTAAACCAGTTTCAAATCTAAGCAGTAAAAGCCTTTAATCTTATGAACCTTAACCTTCATAGCCTTTCCTTTCTTAGAAAGTAAAAAACATTTGAGTCTAATTATTTTTAAAATAATTCAAAATTCTTCCCTGGCAGATACCTCCCAATGACACGAGGATCACAAATATTGAAACATGCATTCCCTTCTTCCGTTCGGCTCCTGCTTGTGGCACTGGCGAACTTGGCTCAATCTTTGGAGATGTGAACACTCGCCAGCAGATGAATGCTGTCACCAGTTACCTTGATGTCAATGAAGTCTACGGCAGCAGCGACTGTCTGGCCAACAAGCTCAGAAACCTGGCCAATGAAGATGGTCTGATGGCAGTGAACCAGCAATACTCTGACAATGGACGAGAATATCTACCATTCAACAACTTTTCAAATAACCTTTGCGGCAGCATTGGGGATTCCTGTGGCATCAGCCCAAACGCTACTCCATGTTTTATTGCTGGTGAGTATCACCGCAGGAGCACATTGCTTCACAAATCATCTTTATTTTCACTTGCACTATTGCTCCCTGCACATGGAATTTAAAACAAAATATGTCAGGAGACATTGGCCGAGTAGTTTGCTGGCAAGTTTAAAACAGGTGCCCCGGTGAAAGGCTGCTTTATATTCCGTTCTGGAATTTGCCAGCCAACATATTGTTTAAGGCAGCAAAAGATGTGCCAATTTCAAAGCTATTGTCTCCTATATCCCTCAATATCTATTAGTCTCTCATGGCAGGTTTTTAGTAGTTAGGCTCTTCCTTAGAGCTCCCATCAATCTTAAAGGCTAATTTGACCGTGCCGCAACATAGCAAAATTTCACCTATCCATGTTCTCCAGAGAGCTGGCTGACCCGTTGAGTCACTCAGCACTTTGTGTCTTTTTTTCCCTATCTATTGTTGAACGGTTTAAGGAAAGGGTCCAAAACTAATCAATATTTCTGCTTTTGTTACTTTGAATAGGTCTGTATAAGATAATACCAGGTTCACTTTTATTGGGCCCAACCAAAGTGGAGTAAAAAAAACTTTCCAATTTCCACATTTCCTTACAAGCTATGACGCACTTTGAGTCACTCTGTGGCAGGCATAGAAACCCATCAATCCATATTTCCTCACCCAGTTACAACAAAATAAATAAGAGAATATATGCCTTCACATCAATATGATTGAATCGAATGATTGAAGGATTATTGGGATGAACCACAGTCTTCCACAATGCACTTACGGTCCCAATGAAACTGCACCAATAGTAATTGTGAACTTCACCATGTCCACCACAGGCGATGTACGTGTGAATGAACAGTTGGCACTGTTGTCTTTCCACACAATGTTTCTACGGGAGCACAATCGCATCGCAAAAGAGCTGAAGAGACTGAACCCACACTGGGATGGGGATACAATATATCACGAAACGAGAAAAATCATGGGAGCTTTTCAACAGGTAAAGAAAAAATGTCACCAGTAAAGTAAAGGTTGTATGACAGACAGACTAATACTTAAATCTCAGCATGTGAAATTCAATTTGTTTAATTGGTTGCAGAATTTGATCATTTAACACTATTACCAAACTTGTTGGGATCACTATGTAATCCTTCAGAAGAGCCATTCCTATGTCTTACTTACATGTCAAGGCTGTTTCGTTGTGTAACAATTGTGTTTCATTAGATTACCTGGCATTCTCAGGTAATCTAATGATAGTCAATAAATACTCCTCCAACAAATGTTCAACAACATGAATTGGAAGCTTTACTGCACAATATAAGGATCAATCTGCTAAATATGCTACATATCAGTCCCTCTGAATTGTACGTAAGGCACTGGCCATATTCCATGATGAGAACCAATGTCACCTGATCACAGGAAAATGATAAAGAACAGGAAGAGAAGTCAGGTCATGTGCTTTCATTCAGAAATTACTTCATTTGAGGATTCAGTCTGTCGGTAAGAACAGCATTGGACATATGGTTCTGTGGACTGAAAGTCAGCCCTATAGTCAATAGTCAATAGTCAGATTTATTTGTCACATACACAATAAAGTGCAATTAAGTGAACTTGCCAGCAGTGGTACAATAAAAAAAGAACACACAATGCACAATGAAAATTTATCACAAACATCCACTACAGCATTCACCACTGTGGTGGAAGGTACAAAGTTCAGTCAGTCCTCCTCCATTTTTCCCTGTGGTCGGGACCATAAACCTCCGCAGTCGCCGCTGTGGGCGGCCAGATGTACAGGCAAGGTAAGTCCTGAATCAGTGCTTCCCTAGCAGAGAACGCGGCTTGAAGATGACGTAGGCTGCAGGCCGGTGGTCGGAGCTCTTGTCCAGGGATTCCCGGCGAGGGATCCCGCTCCGGATGGTAAGGAAGTAAGTCCCCGCCGCGCCCGCGGCAAGAAGCACCGCAGTCCGCAGCTTCAGGCTGCCGCGGGCCAGCGATTGGAGCACTCCCTTCTGGCAAACCCCAGCAAGGGCTCGCCCGCTCCGCAATGATAAATTCCACGCTACGCCCGCTGCTGAAGCTCCGGCCCGTCTCCGGGAAAGGCCGCAGCAATCCTTGTTGTTAGGCCGCGGGGGAGGCAACATGGTCGCCTCTACATGGAGGAGACGACCGAAAGCGGTACCCCCTTACCCCCCCACTCACCACCCCCCACACAAGACACACCAAGAGACATTAAAACAAACATTTGGACATACTAAAAAAACAAAAAAAGTAGAATTGACTAACACGCTGCCGTCTCGCGGCGCCCCACCGACCTACGGTCTTGGATGTTTAGGTGGAGTTTAGGCGTGCTCCCCGCGGATGCAGCGAGCCAGCTGGATGTCTTTGGGCATGATGGTGACTTGCTTGGTGTGGATGGTGCAGTATAGCCAGTGCAGTGAGTAGGACAGATATCTTTCAAAGAGAAAATGTAATGATTTCCAATTGGTTTTCTGTTTTAAATGAGGGCGCACTAATTCATGATTTTTCGCTGCAGATAATACATTACAGAGACTATCTTCCCCGCATAATTGGATCAGAAGCAATGGAGAGATTTCTCCCAGACTACCAAGGTTACAATGAGTCTGTTAATCTCAGTATTGCTAACGTTTTCGCAACAGCAGCCTTCCGTTTCGGACACACCACGGTTCGGCAAATGATATTCCGTCTTGCAGAAAACTACGAGGAGCATCCAGATTTCCCGAGTCTGCTCCTGCATCAGGCTTTCTTCGCTCCGTGGAGACTGATAAAGGAAGATAGGTAACACACCCTAATAGTACTGAGCTCAGCAGGAACCATTGCACTGATCCTGAGAGTGGGCACATATATAGGTAAGTGACTGGATTCTGGCTGTGATTAAATGAAGAGTAAAGTAGTGCTGAATATTGATGTGCCAATTATTGTTGCTATCTATGTCCCTACAATTTGCAAGGGTTAGAGAGCACTCCTTAAGTTCACCCTTTCTTCATTCTGAAGAGAGGGGAGCTTGAACGGGTGCAACAATTAGACTCTAGGGCAATTTGACTTGGCCTAGTCCAGAAATGTCTGGTGTTGCAATCAGGAGACAAACGTTCACTGATTTTATAAGCCTCAGCCCTGGAACCTTCTGACTGTTGTACTCATGGATGGACCCAGTGTCCTGAGATCATTGTGAGAAAGGGCAGAAGAGAAGAAAGAGAAAACAACTCTTCTAGTTTCTTGAAATTTCCTCTCAGGGATTCCCAGACTGTTAGATATTCATCCAACCAGACAGACATTGGGCTTAATAGAAATGAAATGTGGTTGGAAGGGAACAACGTCCTTTTGCTCTCAGGACCAGCTCCTACTTCCCTGACCGTCAAATCATTGAAATGGGGATTCTCCAAATGCAAATATCAGGAAAATCATACTTTCACTGCTTTATGGTTGCTCATAATCCAGGTCACGTTTGGACGAGTCATGTTGGGGGCATAAAACTTAATCGACCATCATTGACCGATTAGGGTGAATTGTCACCAACCCCGCACCCACAATGCATTAGAATGGTAATCAGAATAGGAATGCCAACTAGAATTGGTTTGATAAAATCATCTGCGTCTATTTTATTTAAAAGATTTCTACTCTCCCACTTTAATAATGCTGTTGAACTTGGGCCTAAAATTCACATGTGGGAAGGAGTGGCTGCTTTAGCCTAATGGTTGTTCTCTCCAGTAGTGAAATACGTCACTGGTAGAATCAACGCTTCAGTCACATGCACCTAGATTTTATTTTATATTTTTAAATGGCGACAATTTTGAGGTAGTTGGGATGTAATAAGCCCCAAAGATTTTCTTACCTAAACTCCGCCTGGTAAAGGGATTAATATAGTTTTAGTTTTAGAGATACAATGCGGGAACATGCCCTTCGGCACACCGTGTCCACGACGACCATCGATCTCCGCACACTTACACTATCCTACACAAGTCAATTACCCTACAAACCCGTATATCTTTGGAGTATGGGAGGAAATTGGAGATCCCATAGAAAACCCACACAGGTCATGGGGAGAACGTCCAAACTCCCTACAGCCAAGCTCCCATGATCAGGATCAAACCTGGTCCCTGGCATTGTTAGGCAGCAACTCTACCACTGCACCACCGTGCCACACATGCTAGGTACTGTACGACTCTAATGGTGTCCAACATATCAAACCTTATCACGAAGCACACAATATTTCAGCTCAAATTGCCAGCTTTGAACATTAGCAACAGTACAAAAGCCAGCAAGCTGAATCTGTTCAGAGTCTACAGGTAGGAAATGATTAAGAGGTGAACATATATATATTTTGTATATGTTTATGTTTGTATATGTTTATATATATTTTTTAAATTTAAATCGTTTTTAATTATTTATATTTATAAAAATTATACAAAACCCCCTAAACTAGAGGAAAAAAAAGCAAAACTGGATCTGGGCTGCAAAGAATTTCAACAATTTAAGTCCCTGTTTGTCGTCAAGTCCGTTCCACCATATAAAGGTAAAATAATTATTATAACAGTTGGAGAGGGGACAATTTATATTGTGTAAAAATATAGGTTGGAAGAAAGAATTAGATATGATAGGATTCGATAAGAAAAAATCATTCAATCCAAAAAACTTACGAAATTGAAGCCATATTCGGAATGTATGTCTTATTATTGGGTTAGTCGTATATTTATTCAATCTCATAATTGTAAAAGCTAACGAGGCCGCTAGAATAGAAGCCAATGATAGCCCTTGCATAGAATCACGTTCAAGATTTATCCATCCTGGGCCATTGCTTCTGCATTTTTTGAAGGAGTGAGGTTTGGACACTGAGTAGGGAACTGGACGCCAGAGAACAACAGCTTCTGCATGGATTTAAATGGGACTGAGCGGTCTTATGGTGTTTGGGTTGGGGTGGAGTGGGGTGGGGAACGACAATGATGGAACATCAGTGATTGCCAAAGTTAATCTTGGCTGATGAAGGCTTAGTAGAATCTGCTGTCTGATGCATTACGTGATCAGAAATCCCAGTCTCTCACTTCACCAATAAGATTGGGTCAAGCTAATAATTTTTGTGCTACTCATTCGGAGATGTTTAACAATTGGCTCCCTCTACCATAACTGCACGTTGGAGAATTGGAGAAATCACTTGGAAGATGATCGTTAATGTGAATTTTTCTCCGTGTTTTGTAGGTGGAGTTGATTCCATTGTCAGAGGGTTGTTGAACAAACCTTCAAAACTACACACACAGACCAAGATGATGCACGATGAACTGCAAGAGAAGCTATTTCAGATGATTTCACAAATAGGGCTGGATCTGGGTGCTCTGAACATGCAGCGTTCCCGTGATCACGGACTAGCAGGTAGGGGGAATGTCGGCGGAGTTGAGTGTGACTCAAAAAAAAAATTGTCAAGATGGTGGTTAATACAACAAGTTTGTGACCTGGTAATCTAATGTTATGAAAATAGCAGATGCTGAAATCTGAAAATAAAACAGTATAGGTTGGCCAACCGCTCCTTACAGCCAATAAGCTCTAATCTAAGTAACAAACTAGTGAACCTCTTTTGCACCCTCTTTAAAGCCTTCACATGCTTCCTGTAAACCTGTGACCTTCTTGTAGTCCTGTGACCAGAACTGCGCACTGTACTCCAGATGTAGCTGAATCAAAGCAGATGCATTATGAGTTGCCCATTTTTATAATCAATGTCCCAACTGATAAAAACAAGTATATTGTATGCTTCCCCGACTGCCCTTGAGTTGTAGGGTGGACTGTGAGATCCCTCTGTACATCAGTGCTCCTAAGAGTCCTGCCATTTACTGTATACTTTGCCTCTTACTTTTGACCACCCTGTGCAAAATCGTACTCTTAACGTGATTAACGGCCATCAGCCTCTTCTCTGTCCAGATTTGCAATTTGTCGAGGTTCAGCTGTATCCTTTGATGGCCTTCCTGATTATCCAACCTCTGCAAATGTTTGTCTAATCTGTAAATTTGCTAATCAACCTACCTACATTTTTATCCAAATCATTTATATATAACAAAAGCAACAGAGGTCCCAGCACTGTTCGCTGCGCATCATCACTGGTAACAAGCCTCAAATTAGAATAACACCCCTTCACCATTACCTTCTGATGTTTATGGCCAAGTTAATTTTGAATTCAATTTACCAAGTCTCTGTGGATTACATGTGCCTTAATCTTCTGGATCAGTCTACCAGGTGGGATTTTGGCAAATACTTTACTAAAATCCATGTAGACAATGTCCATTGAGTATAGGAGTAAAGAGGTGCTTCTGTAGTTGTACAGAACCCTGGTGAGACCAGATCTGGAGTATTTGTGCAGGTTTGGTCTCCTAATTTGTGGAAGGACATCCTTGCTATTGAGGCAGTACAGCGTAGGTTCACGAGGTTAATCCCCGGGATGGCGGGTCTGTCATATGAGGAAAGAATGGAAAGACTGGGCTTGAATTCACTGGAATTTAGAAGGATGAGAGGGTATCTTATAGAAACATATAAAAATATAAAAGGACTGGACAAGCTTGATGCAGGAAAATGTTTCCCAATGTTGGGGGGAGGCCATTTAAAACTGAGATGAGAAAAAAAAAAATCACCCAGAGAGTTGTGAATTTGTGGAATTCTCTGCCACAGAAGGCAGTAGATGCCAATTCATTGGATGCATTTAAAAGAGAGTTAGATAGAGGTCGAGGGGCTAGCAAAATCAAGGGATATGTGGGTAGGCCAGGCACAGGTTATTGATTGTGGATGACCACCAATGATCACAATGAATTGCAGTGCTGGCTCGGAGGGCTAAATGGCCTCCTCCTGCATCTATTTTCCATGTTTTCATGTTTCTATGTTTCTACCCTCATCAAACATCTTTGTCATCACAAAAGTCTCAATTAAATTTGTAAGATATGACCTCCTTGCACAAAGTTAAGCTAAATATCGTTAATAAGTCCGTGGTGTGTACACCCTGTCCTTAAGAATCAACCCTATTTCCCTCTTTGGAACAACATAGTTATTCTCCAATCCTTAGGGAACTCACTTGTAGCTAAAGAGGATCTCTGTCAGGGCCCCAACAATCTCTGCATTTGTCTCTCTCAATATCCTGGGATGAATCCCATCGGATCCTGGAAACATCATGATTGAGGTTCTTCAAAACACCAAACACCTCCTCCTCCTCCTTGACAGCGAGATGGCATATAGTTTCAGCACACTCTTCCCTAATCTCACTCTATCCCATATCCCTCTCCTTTGTGAATACTAATGCAAAGTATTCACTTAGTATCTCACCCTCTTGCTCTGCCTCCAGGCATTCATTTCCTCCTTTGTCCTTGAATGGTCCTACCCTTTCCTAAATTACTCTCTTGTTTTTAATGTATATACAACATGCCTTGGGATTCTCCCGAATCCTACTCACCAAGGACATTTAATGCCTCTTTTAGCCTCCCTGATTCCACATTTATGTTCTTTCCTGTGCCCTTGTATTTCTCAAGGGCCCTGTCTGATTTCAGCTTCTTAAACCTCAGATATGCTTCCTTTTTCTTTTCAACCAAATTTAAATCTTTTGTCGTCCGAGGATCCCAAATTGTGCACTCCTTGTCTATCTTCCTCATTAATCTATCAACCAGACAGCTCATTAAAAGAAAAAAATCACCTTCGTAAACTTGGTCCCACCCAATCAAAGAACTTCTCTTGTCCGATCCATTTCTCCCTCAACCTCTCCTTATGTGAAAACTAACTTGGTTTTTTTTTCTTTTTCCGCTCTGATGAGGAGTCAGCAACCTGAGACATTAACTCTTGTTTCTTTCTCCGCAGATTAGTTTTTCTCCATTTTCTATTTTAATTTCACTTTATTGGCTAATGTAGCCATTTGGAACATATTGAACTCACTTGGAGAGAATTGACGGAACATTAACAGCAAAATGTTAACTACTGAGCAGTTACCTAGCAAATGTTTACTTTGTGGATAACTTACTGAAGAGATATGAAAAAGTATTTAGTACTGTTTACTTGAAATCTTTTTTAACTTAGTAGCGTTTACTGCGGAATATTCATTGTGTACATTTACAGCTGAATGTTGAATTAGACGTATTGGGAATAGCAGATTCACGAATAAAAATTACCGTCGTTACTTTGTTAAATGCAGGGAATATTCACACCGAAAAGTCACAAAATTAGATCAATTATTTCCAATCTTTATGGAATAAAGATAAGGAATACCTACTGTCTAAGACACCAGTGGAACCATCACTTCGCTTTGAGTTGTGCCACTGGATATATTGTTCCTCAGAGAGGGAGCTGCTGTTTAGTGTTAGATCCAAACTCTGTTAGTTTCAATATTCCCTCAGAACAAGAGGATAGCAAGACCTGTCACCTACATCATACCATAAAGTGCTGACAATAGGACTTGGAAAAATAATTCAATAACTGAATGTGCTTATTCTAATATTTTGGCAGGATAATTGCTGTCTATTGCTTTGTTACTGCAGTGATATAACTACAGAATAATTATTGCACATATTCTAATTTCTACAGTGAATACTGCATTGTGGTTTCTGTTTATCAGATAGCACTGCAAGGATCACTGAATATCACTGTGATTACTATGTAATTAATCCAGCAAGATAACGGTAATTACCTTTATTTCTGCAGTGTATAGAATGTTTAATTGCTGTGTATATTCTGCAACGGCTTCAGAGAGATTACCACATGTTTTAAATACATTGTGCTGCAAAACATTTGCAACACAAATTACACAGGAATTATCTTTTGGTTGTGTAAAATGACAGTGATTTAAAAGACTTGTTTGTTCCATGGACTTTGAGAATAAATTAACGGATTTGGATGAAACAGTCAATGATGTATGGCCTTAAATCTTTGGCCCACAAATCCACTCCCTATTGAGGAGGAACAATGAAGAAGCTGTCCACCCCCATCCCCCTCCTCCTCCCTAATCCCCTACCTCACCCCACCTCTCTCAATTTAAGGTGAACTAAAATTAAAAGATAGAGATTCCACCAACCCTTCCACACGCTTCTATTTTATTCATTTCAAAGGGGCACCACCACAGATTTGGCTAAAATATGTTTTGCTCTGAATTTCGCAGGTTACAATGCATGGAGGAGATTCTGTGGTCTTTCACAACCCAGGGACGAGTCTGAACTATCTGAAGTGCTCAACAATAGCGAACTTGCAAGAAAGTTCATTGATCTCTATGGGACACCAGACAACATTGAACTTTGGATAGGAGGAATCTCTGAACCATTCGTGGAAGGAGGGAAAGTTGGCCCTTTGTTGGCCTGCGTGTTAGGACACCAATTCCAGAGCCTGAGAAATGGAGACAGGTAATGTGCAACATTAGCACAATTGAAAGCTTTGACATTCATTGAATCCTTGCCTTGTGGATCTGAAATCAGAACCCAAAGACCTTTTGGATTATGTCTTGGATTTTATTAGTGTCATTTAGTGTGTCGTGGTATTGAACCTGTTGAGCATGGGATGACTTCGAAAATGGGGAAGACAAATATATACATATCAAAGGTCAATGATCAGATAGTATGCTGATCATTAACTGACGACATAATGATTCAAGACAACAGAAGGTGAAGACTCTGCCAAGCCTATGCAGTATTTTCTCTCTTGTTTGGGTTTTGGCCAGTGCCACCAAGGATAATGTCCATTGCCCTTCACCAATTGCCCTTGAAAAGATGTTAGTGAGATACTGCCTGAAACCACTATAATCCTTCTGAAGAAGGTATTCTCGGGGGACTGGAAGATGTTGGTAGAGTAACTTGGGCAAGGAACTGCAGTGCATTTTGTGGGTGGGTTACACTGCAAATGTGCACCAACGGTGAAGGGAATGCATGATTCGGGTAGCTGATGGGGTGCCAATGATGTCGGCCCCTTTGGCCAAGGATACAGTCAAGCTTATTGAGAGCTGTTGGCACAACATTCATGCTGACAAACTGAGAAGAGTCTATCATACTGCAGGGTATGCCTTGTTGTGTCCTCCACCCACCTTACTGCAGGTTACCTAGTCTCTCACCTGCTCTTGTAACCACAATATTTATGCGATTACTCTAGTTGGGGTTTGGATTTAGCAAAATTGGGTTGAGAGGGAAAAATCGATAAGCCGTGATTGAAGGACGGAGAAGACAATGGGCTAAATGGCCTAATTCTGCTCCTAAGTGTAATAGTCTTATGGTGAAAGTCTCAGTTATTCAAGTTCCAGTGCACATCAGAGTAACTGGTTAGACTCTCTCTTGTTGAGGGCTGATACTTTTGTGGTTACTATTTTACTTGCCATGTATCAACCCATGTCTGAATGTCGCCCAACTAACGCTGCATTAAGGCATAGACTGTTGTATTTGCTGAGGAGTTGAAAATTTAATTGAATCACCAGCAAACATCCCCATTTCTGACCTTAGGATGGACGGAAGGTAGTTGGCAAAGCAGATGAAAATGGTTGGGTCTTTTTCACTGTCCTGAGGGATTTCTGCAGTGAATGGTCTTGGACTGGGATGTGTGACCTCCATTAACTACATCCACTCTTGTGTGTGAGATGTGACTCTTGCCTTTGAAGTATTTTTCCCAGGATGGACACTGACTATGGTTCTAGCAGGATGCCCTGATATCACACATGGTCAAATATTGCCTTGATGTCAGTGCAGTCATTCTCATCTTTAGAATTCAGTTACTTTGTCTATATTTGAGCGAAAGCTGAAATGAGGTCTGGAGTTGTGGTTCCAATGAAACTGAAATTAGGGGTATTATTGAGTAGGTCACTGGAAAGTAAGTGTTACATAATTGCACTGCCAATGATACCTTCCTCACTGAGAGTTGAGAGTAGACTGATAGGATAGCAGTTAGCCAGACTGAGTTTGTCCTGCTTTTTGTAAATGGTACACATCCAAGCAATTTCCACATTGTTGATGGATGCCCATTTGTGACAATACTGAAAGAGGTGGCTCGAGGCACAGCTAGTCCTGGGACACAGTTTATACAGTGAGCAATTGTTGTTGGATCAGCAGATTGAGAAACCAGTTCTGTATCTTAAATTGTAGAGAGAGGAAAATCGCACTCTCCGCTATACTCCATGTCAACATACTGCCTAAATGTGTCCACCCTTCTGTGTAGCCATTGACCGTGGGCTCATTGAATCGGGATACTTTCCCTGTACCTTTTGAGGCTTGGCAATAATGTTTCTTTTTTTGTAGGTTCTGGTGGGAAAATGAAGAAGTGTTTACGAAGAGACAGCGCAAGGCTCTCACTGAGATTTCCATGTCCAGGATAATCTGTGATACCACCGGGATTGACTTACTTCCTCGAAATGCATTTAAATTCAGTTCCTCTACCGAAGGTTATGTACGCTGCAATAAAATACCGCAAGTGGACCTGAAACCCTGGAAGGAGAAGGTGAAAGGTACAATATATGAGTGCATTGCACAGACTCCACAGCCTAATATCACCATTCCTGTACATTTGGCTATAAAACTAACCAACAATGTTGGACCGAGATGGTTAAAAGATGAGAGCTAGTGCTAAATCCCATTAACCATTTCCTTCTTTAGCAATTCCGATATTTTATTAAATGATGTTTACTTCCTTCTGCCTCTTATTTTCTCAGCTTTTATGACTGGGAAAAAAGGGAAAATAGGATTTGAAAAATTGCATTTAAAAAGAGGTATAAGCACCAAAATCTGTAGATCAATAATACTCTCTGGTGTATGATTATCAGCACAGCTTATTGCCACATTTATGTTCCACATTCTCGGCTGGTTTGAATCATTTATCTACTTTTCCCTTCTCTTTACCTTGACAGTTTGTTTCTTCACAGCCTCAGTATGTTGTTACTACTTCCTTGAAATGTCTTCAAATGTTACAGTGATCACACACTTCTGTTCTCATAATTAATATCTGCTTGCCCCCTTTACAGATCTCCCTTGTGGCCAGGTGCCTAAGGTACCGAATGCCATTTTCTCCACATGCAATTCCTCAGTCAAGTACACTTGCCAACGTGGATTCAGTTTAAAGGGAGCTCAGGTGATAAACTGTGGGAAGAACAAAAAGTGGGAGAGTGTACCGCCTCGCTGCTCAGGTAAGAAATGGACTCAAGTCCCTGGAGAGAGTGCTCCAAAGTGATCTGAGAAAGGATTAAGCATGGCACAAAGGTATCCATTCTCATCGTCATTATCTGAGCACAAAACTGGCAGGATGGATAATCTGCCTTATCTTCATCCTGTTGAAATCAACAAGAGGTAACAAATGTAAGATTAACACCAAGGCAGTGAAAAAGAAAATCGACCCAAACATTATAACATTTTGAACACTGTATGTTTCGCACAACCATTCTCAGAAACCTGAAAATCCTCCATCACATTTATTAACTGAGAGAGAGCTAGATAGGGCTCTTAAAAATAGCGGTCAGTGGATATGGGGAGAAGGCAGGAACGGGGTACTGATTGGGGATGATCAGCCATGATCACATTGAATGGCGGTGCTGGCTCGAATTGCACCTATTGTTTATTGTCTATAACATGAAATTCAAATATAAATTTCTCCACATTCACAATCCACTGGATTAAATTCTTCTGTAAATAATACTGTTATGCTACAATTTCAAGGAACTAATGCACTTTTCTCTATGACAACAAATCTCCCCTTCCACAGCAAGCATATTCATTGAAAATACACAAAAACTCAGCAGGACAGGCAGCATCTCTGGAGAGAAGGAATGGGTCGATCAGAGATGATGCCATCTCATCAAGTCATAGTCATAGAGTGATACAGTATGGAAACAGGCCCTTCTGCCCAACTTCCACACACCGGCCAACATTGTCCCAACTACACTAGTCCCACGTGCCTGCGCTTCGTCCATATCCCTCCATACTTGTCCTATCCATGTACCTGTCTAACTGCTCATTTAATGTCGGGATAGTCCCAGCCTCAACTACCTCCACTGGCAGCTTGTTCCATACACTCACCACCATTTGTGTGAAAACGTTACCCCTCAGATTCCTATTAAATCATTTCCCCTTCACTTCAAATCTATATCCTCTGATCCTCTATTCCCCTACTCTGGGCAAGAGATTCTGTGCATCTGCCCGATCTATTCCTCTAATGATTTTATACAATCACCATATATAAAATCACCCCTCATCCTCCTACGCTCCAAGGAATAGAGACTCGGCCTATTCAACCTCTCCCCATAGCTCAGACCATCTATCCTGGCAACATCCTAGTAAATCTTTTCTGAACCCTTTCAAGCTTGACAATATCTTTCCTATAACGTGGTGCCCAGAACTGAACACAATACTAAATGCGGTCTCACCAACGTCTTATACAACTGCAACATGACTTCCCAATTTATACAAATGCAACATGACCTCTGCAGTTCATTGTCAAGCATATTCATTGCATCATTCCACCTTATGTTCATTTCATGAAGCTGTGGCTCAGATGTTAAAATCTCCCAGCTCTCACAATGTGAATGATTGGAATGATTTCCTGATCACCCCTGCCCCCAAATGTCCTTTTCCTTATCTGGGTTAAATATCATCACTGGGTGAAAGTAGTCTCCGTTGTTTTGCTTTGTTTTCGGGAAAGTTTTTACATTGGCTCTAAATGATAAAAGCAACAGTCTTAAATGATTCAAGGAATGTGGAGATAAATATGGTGATTTTACTCCTCAGAACCCGAGGAGACAAATGCTGAAAAGGAAAAGAAACAGCAGCGGACCGAAAAGGGGAAATAACACATAGATGAAGATGATCAAATGAGATGTCAGTATGTATCTCAGCCTTGGGAAAAGAGCATGACCTGTTGATTATTTTACTGAAGACTTGGATATTATGGTTTATAAAAATCCTTTTTAATTCCTGGTGTAAGCAAAAATATTTTTCTGGGAGAATTTAGACAAAGCAGTTGGAGCAAATTCGCATCATATTAGTCATACAACTCATGAATGGTAGAGTATTCAAACTCTCAACCGCAAAGGCAACCTGCATGCACTCACATCTTGCATGCTATACCACCCATGAAGTTATCAGTCTCAGTCAGGCTTATGACTTCCGTTTGTTCTCCAAATTCTGAACTTGGTCCCAGAATCTTTCTGCAATCTCAAGTTTTGGTTCGGAGGTAAATCACTGTTTCCAAGACCCATCACCCTCCAATTCCTTCTGTTCTCTTCCAATGACACGCTGATAGGCCAATGCAACTCCATCCCATTCTGGCTACCTTCATCCTGTTGCAGCTGGACTATTGGTTGACATAGTATTACCTCAATTTTCCACTTGACCATTCTAGTTATTAATATTGAAAGGAAAACAACAAAATGCTGGAGTAACTCAGCAGATGAGGCAGCATCTCTGGAGAACATGGATGGGTGACGTTTCGGATTGGAAAGGGTCCTTGTTTCTATATTCATACATTCATTCCCCTCCTTGGTTGCATGACCAAGTCTCATCACTTGGAAACTTCACTGTTTTAATTTGGGTCTCTTGATTAATCCTACCCTTTTCATTGATCTCCAGTTACTAAAGTACCACCTCGTTCTGTGAAAGCTGTTGGCTACAGGTCTTCTGGGGTCAATGATTTCTCTGGGGCAGATCCTTAATTAACTCTGATGTCCTTTTTCAATTGACATCCATACTTTGCAATGTGATTTGCAATCTCATTTGCTCATAAATACCCAATTTGAGTTGATTGTTAATATGCTTAAAGCAGGCACGTGCCGTGAGTAACTACTCAGGGTAGGCAGTCAGCTGTCTTAAAAAAAAATCTTAAACCGCACATGCGCAGATTGTTCTCTTCGTAAAAAAAAAAGTAACAATTCAATTTTCCCAAGGCTTCTCAATCTCCTTCATTTTTTAATTACTGAATGGGTGTGGGACGGAGGATGAAGGCAGGTGGAGAGATGGTGGGAAAAACGGGGGCACACCGGGACATTGAATCAGTTGTCATCTTATTGAATGACAATACTAATTCAAGGGTCCAATTGGAGGGAGAGCTCCTTTCACAGCATGTGGAGAGTCTGCACCAGGGGTTAAAGATGCGAGAAGGCAGAAGTGTTGACAAGGAGAGGGTCGAAGATCATATCAGTAACTCACTCACCACTGCCGCAGCGCTCCGGGCATGGACAGCAGAACTGGCCGCCACTTCCGGGGATAGAAGCAGCTTGGGTGCGAGCGGCCGCCGGGACCCGACAACAGAACCGGCTGCCCTTCAGCGCCTTCTGACCACCTCTGGCAGTGCTCTTCGTCTGAACATCTCTCACCTGCTGCTCGCCGGCTTCGCTCATGTCAACCGCGTCCCGCAAATCCTTAAATTCCCACAGCCAAGTAACCTCAACTGGTCCCGTGAACGTGCTGTCGGAATTTAAAGATTTGCGGGAAGCTGGCCGGCGAGCGGCAGGTGAGAGATGTTCAGATGGAGAGCACTGCCAGCGGTGAGTGGGGACCAGCAGAAGTGGCTGAAGTGGCAGAAGTGGCAGGGTCCCAGCGGCCACTCGCAGTCACCCGAACTGCTTCCTTCCTCGGAAGTGGCGGCCAGTTCTGCTGTCCGTGCCTGGAGTGCTGCGACAGCCACCCAAGCTAATTCACTCCCTGGCCACAATAAAACCATATAGCAATTACAGCACGGAAACAGGCCATCTCGGCGCTTTTATTCCGTGCCGAACACTTACTCTCACCTAGTCTCATCTACCTGCACTCAGACCAGAGCGTGGCAAGTGGGTTACTGACCCCAATCCCCTCCTTCACAACGCTAGACTCCCCAAACACTGTGAACGGAGCTCTCCCCCCACCCCGGGAAATACAGTATTTAAAAACATAAAGCACCAAGAAATGCACTTACCACGTTATTGGTACATTAAGTCCATTCTTCACTCTTTGTTTCCTGAGATACACTTAAAATAATGGCAATCCACATTTGAAAATCCCGCCAAGAAACTCGCGCTGCGCCTGCGCAGTAGGCTGCTGCGCATGCGCAGTGCTGCAAAGGCAGAATTTCAGCTGCCTTCAGCTCCCCTTGAAACTGACGGCTCAAGCAGCACTGACGGCACGTGGGCTGCACAGACCTTCGCGTGTTACAAGTGCTGCGGATGAAAGGCACAGAGAATTATGCCTACCTAGGAGATCGATCTCTTAGATAGGCATAATTCTCCCATGCCTTTACTATTTATATTTAATAATTGCCATTTCATAATTTTAGTCAGGGTAAGCAGTGCCTACCTTGCCTACCCTGACGGCACGTGCCTGGCTTAAAGGTTTATATTAATAGGTGGATGGGTAAAATTGCAAAATGCATTCTATTCATATTACAAATGAGTGATTGTAGCGAATAAAATTTAAATGTAATAACTTGTCAGGAGTGTGACGTTTATTTCAAAAGCTTTATTGTATGAAATTTGCAATCATGATGATATGAATTTTGAAATACAATAAAATTAGCTCACACATATTTGCTGATTATCACACTTTTTGTTTCCTTTCTATTTTTACAGATGGAAATATATGATAATGATTTATTTTAATCTGTCAATATAAAAAATGTATGAAGTGAACTGGGAAGCCAATACCAGACCATTGTGATGCCTTGTAGGTTTTAACATACTCCCTACTGTGTTGGATTTATTGGAGAGAGATCAAATCTAAAATTAATGATCATTCACAGAGTTTGGCATCAAGCTGTCCTTATAACTTTGAGGTAAATGGAAGTCACAGGGAAAAAATTCTCCATCAGCTAAGGTCAAAGAATGCTAGCTCAAAGAATGAGAGCTGTGCTGTTTGGGGGGCAGTCACCTTAACCTCTGTGCAACACATTGGAAATTCCTGAGTAGTGCCCGAAATCCAACATCTACAGTTGTTCCATCAATAAAGTTTGGGTGATTATATTCACTGAAGCACAGTCCAGTTACATTCACAACATTCACAACTAAATAATGTAGCTGTCTGTTCTCCCATTAGGAGGTAGTGACCATAATATGATAAGTTTTCATCTCCAATTTGAGAGGGAGAAGGGTAAATCAGAGGTGTTAGTATTTCAGTTGAACAAAGGGGACAATGGAGCCATGAGGGAGGAACTGGCCAAAGTTGACTGGAAAGATACTCTAGCACGGATGACAGTGGAACAACAAAGGCAGGTATTTCTGGAAATAATACAGAAGGTCCTGGATCAGTTCATTCCAAAGAGGAAGAAAGATTCCAACGGGAGTAAGGGGCGACCATGGCTGACAAGGGAAGTCAGGGACAGAATAAAAATAAAAGAGAAGAAGTGCAACATAGCAAAGATGAGCGTGAGCCAGAGGATTGGCTAACATTTAAAGAGCAACAGAAGAGGCAATACGGCGAGAAAAGATAATGTGCGAAGGTAAGCTAGCCAAGAATATAAAGGAGGATAGTCTTTAGGTAGTTAAGACCAAAGTTGGACCCTTAAAGACTGAAAAAGGTGAATTTATTATGGGGAACAAGGAAATGGCAGATGAGTTAAACAGGTACTTTGGATCCGTCTTCACTAAGGAGGACACAAACAGACTAGTGGTCAGAGGATCTGGGGTGACGGAGGAACTGAAGGAAATCCACATTAGGCAGGAAATGGTGTTGGGTAGACTGATGGAACAGAATGTTGATAAATCCCCAGGGCCCGATGGTCGGCATCCCAGGGTACTTAAGGAAGTGGCTCTAGAAATCGTGGACCCTTTGGTGATAATTTTCCAATGTTCTATAGATTCAGGATCAGTTCATGTGGATTGGAGAGTAGCTAATGTTATCCCAATTTTTAAGAAAGGCGGGAGAGAGAAAACAGGGAATTATAGACCAGTTAGCCTGACATCGGTGGTGGGGAAGATGCTGGACATAAAAGATGTCCAATCATAAAAGATGAAATAGCGGCACATTTGGATAGCAGTAACAGGATCAGTCCGAGTCAGTGTGGATCTACGAAGGGGAAATCATGCTTGACTAATCTTCCGGATTTTATGAGGATGTAACTCGGAAAATGTCCAAAGGAGAGCCAGTGGATGTAGTGCACCTCGACTTTCAGAAAGCATTTGATAAGGTGGCACATAGGAGATTAGTGGGCAAAATTAGGGCACATGGTATTGGGGGTAGAGTGCTGACATGGATAGAAAATTGGTTAGCAGACAAGAAACAAAGAGTACAGATTAACGGGTCCCTTTCAGAATGGCAGGCAGTGACTAGTGGGGTACGGCAAGTCTCGGTGCTGGGACCACAGCTGTTTACAATATACATTAATGATTTACATGAAAGGATTCAAAGTAATATGTGAACTGTGAGGAAGATGCTATGAGAATGCAGGGTGATTTGAACAGGTTGTGTGAGTGGGCAGATGCATGGAAGATGAGGTTTAATGTGCATTAATGTGAGGTTATCCACTTTGGTAGCAAAAACAGGAAGGCTGATTATTATCTAAATAGTGTCAAATTGGGATAAGGGGAAGTACAACAGGATCTGGGGATCCTTGTTCATCAATGAAAGGCGATGAAAGTAGTCAATGAAAGTAAGCATGCAGGTACAGCAGGCAGTGAAGAAAGCCAATAGTATGTTGGCCTTCATAACAAGAGGAGTTGAGTATAGGAGCAAAGAGGTCCTCCTGCAGTTGTACAGGTCCCTAGTAAGACCACACCTGGAGCATTGTGTGCAGTTTTGGTCTCCAAATTTGAGGAAGGACATTCTTGCAATTGAGGGAGTGCAGCGTAGGTTCACAAGGTTAATTCCTGGGATGGCTGGACAGTCATATGCTGAGAGAAAGGAGTGGCTGGGCTTGTATACTCTGGAATTTAGAAGAATGAGAGGGGACTCGTATTGAAACATATAAGATTATTAAGGGTTTGGACACGCTAGAGGCAGGAAACATGTTCCAGATGTTGGAATAGTCCAGAACCAGGGGCCACAGATTAAGAATAAGGGGTAAGCCATTTAGAACGGAGATGAGGAAACTCTTTTTCACACAGAGAGTTGTGAGTCTGTGGAATTCGCTGCCTCAGAGGGCGGTGGAGGCCGGTTCTCTGGATACTTTCAAGAGAGAGCTAGATAGGGCTCTTAAAGATAGAGGAGTCAGGGGTTATGGGGAGAAGGCAGGAACGGGTTACTGATTGTGGATGATCAGCCATGATCACAATGAATGGTGGTGCAGGCTGGAAGGGCCAAATGGCCTCCTCCTGTACCTATTTTCTACGTTTCTATGAGAAAGGAGGGATTTTCATTCAGCCTCAGAATCTTTGAGAAACTAACTGAGGCTTTTGGCAAAATGGCAAGGACTTTTCCAACCTGGATGCCAATTGCTTTTCATAATTTCCACAGTGACTCCGAATGCTACTTGTCTTCACATGTTTTGATTATTGGGTCAGAGAGTAAAGGAACCTCATTTCCAGAAGAGTTGCTGTCCCCAACCAGTTAGCTCCAGGCATGTCCTGGTGGAAATGGAAGAGAATAAAATTGTGTCTTTCATTAGCCTGACTTCAGTGGTGGGAAAGATGCTGGAGTCAATTATTAAAGAGGTAATAATGGAGCATTTGGATAGCAGTAAAAGGATTAGTCCAAGTCAACATGGATTTATGAAAGGGAAATCATGCTTGACTAATCACCTGGAATTTTTTGTGGATGTGACAAGTAAAATGGATGAAGGGGTGCCAGTGGATGTAGTGCATCTAGACTTTCAGAAAGCCTTTGATAAGGTCCCGCACGGGAGACTGGTGACTAAAATTGGAGCACATGGTATTGGGGGTAGGGTATTGACATGGATAGGAAATTGGTGGGCAGACCGGAAGCGATGAGTAGGAATGAACGGGTCCTTTTCAGAATGGCAGGCAGTGGCGAGTGGAGTGCCGCAAGGCTCGGTGTTGGGGCCGCAACTGTTTACCATATATATAAATGATTTGGAAGAGGGAATTAGGAGCAACACTAGCAAGTATGCGGATGACACATAGCTGGGTGGCAGTGTGAACTATGAAGAGAATGTTAGGAGGTTGCAGGGTGACCTGGACAGGTTGAGTGAGTGGGCAGATGCGTGGCAGATGTAGTATAATATAGATAAATGTGAGGTTATCCACTTTGGTGGCAAAAACAAGGGGGCAGATTATTATCTCAATGGGGTTAGGTTAGGTAGGGGGAGGTACAGCGAGACCTGGGTGCCCTTGTACACTGGTCACTGAAAGTTGGCGTGCAGATACAGCAGGCAGTGAAGAAAGCTAATGGAATGTTGGCCTTCATAACAAGAGGATTTCAGTACAGGAGTAAAGAGGTTCTTCTGCAGTTGTATAGGGCTCTGGTGAGACCACATCTGGAGTATTGGCGTGACTGTCGTATGAGGAAAGATTGAAAAGACTAGGCTTGTATTCACTGGAGTTTAGAAGGATGAGGAGAAATCTTATAGAAACAGATACAATTATAAAAGGACTGGACAAGCTAGATGCAGGAAAAAATGTTCCCAATGTTGGGCGAGTCCAGAACCAGGGGCCACAGTCTTAGAATAAAGGGGAGGTTATTTAAGACTGAGCTGAGAAAAAACTTTTTTACCCAGAGAGTTGTGAATTTATGGAATTTCCTGCCACAGAGGGCAGTGGAGGCCAAATCACTGGATGGATTTAAGAGAGAGTTGGATAGAGCTCTAGGGGCTAGTGGAGTCAAGGGATATGGGGAGAAGGCAGGCATGGGTTATTGATAGCGGACGGTCAGCCATGATCATATTGAATGGCGGTGCTGGCTCGAAGGGCCGAATGGCCTCCTCCTGCACCTATTTTCTATGTTTCTATGTTTTTCAGAAGATCTCCGACAACATTCCTGCAAAAATAAAATTGAGTTCGACCTATCAGTCAAAGCATTGTGGAAAATGGAACGTAGGCGAAAGCCGAGAGTTTGGCAACTCACTACCGCTTCCAGCACCCTCAATAGAAATTAAAATCAGTATTTTGGGGGGAGTTGACAGCCAAACAGCTGCAACTAGAGGCACAGCTAAGAGAACAATAATATAACCAGTAAAGCCACACCCTGGAACGCAACAATCCCAATAATGTTAAAAATTTGTCCTGAGGTGAGCGGAGATAGGATGATCATTATGCATACTTCTGGCAATCTATATTTAAAAAAGTAGACCTTCTTGGAATATATATAGCCTCATTCAATAACATCAATGATGACACATTTCATTATCTTCAAATATTCTATATTTATTAGAATCAAGCCAATCAGGAAAAGTGTCAACATTTTATGCAAATATTTTACCATTTTTAAGGCAGATTTTCTAAAGCATTGAATCATTGGGAGTTGAAGATCCTGAGGTGAGTGTCAATAGTTTCCAGTGCATTTGATCGGCTTGTGGAGGATATTTCTCATGACTTCTTATGAATATTTGGAGAAGCAATCAAAAAATATTGCATAATTTCTGCTCAATCCCAGTGCCAGGCCATTTGTGTTTAGTATTTTTGTCTTTTTCTTCTCGGCTTTATTGTTATCATCATGAAATTTTTAATTTTTTTTCTAGTTGGTTGCTGGCATTGTGTTTCTTTTCTGCAGCCCATTTTGAACGTCCAAACATGCCGATAATATATTACTGTATGATCTTTCTTGAGTATATAGGAGTGATTTATTTGTTTTAGTTTAGATAAAAGGAGCTGCAGACAGTGACTTATAAATTAAATACACAAAGTACTGGAGTAACTCAGTGAGTCAGGCAGCATCTCTGGATAAATTCAGTCTTAACAAGGGACCCAACCAGAAACATCACCTGGTCCATGTTCTGCAGAGATGCTGCCTGACACACTGAGTTCCTCTAGCACTTTTTGGTTTTTTTTGTGTTTTAATTATTTGTGTTACCTACTTCATTCTATTAGGACCATTTTTTTCAGCCTGAGTTTATTTATATAGATGCTTTGAGGCAGAGAATAAGAAGTTACTTGATTGTGTGGCTTGATTAAAAACCAGCATGAATTTCTTTAAGGCAATGCATAATATTGTTATAAGGTGTGAGAAGTGATATGATGAGTTGATGTTTCCCCTGGCTGCGCTGTTTGAGATTTCAGTTTCAAAACAAAGGGTTTGATGATTGATGATTGATTTTGTTTTACCCAGGAAGTAATGATTATTGGGAATTTTCAACTCAAGCTGGCTGTGGAAGCTCATTTGTGGATTACGCCCAAGATAAAGGTTGATAGGTTCTTAAATATGGAGAGAGGGATAGGATGTGAGGTTAGTGCAGGGCAATGGAACTGAGGTATAAGTGCAGCATTAAATGGTGCAGGAATAATGAAGGGATGAATACCTTATTCCAGCTTCAAACTAACTTGATTGAGGTTTTGATTAAATAACTGAGAGGATGAATGAGAGAATTCTATTAAAGTGATGTATTTGGACTTCCTAAAGGCAGGTGAGAACATATTTGATAAGAACCCGCTTGGTGAAAAGGATGAAGGAATAAAAGGGAATGCAGCAATGGATTTATGAAAGGAAAATCATGCTTGACTAATCTTCTGGAATTTTTTGAGGCTGTGACAAGTAAAACGGATGAAGGGGAGCCAGTGGATGTAGCGTATCTAGACTTTCAGAAAGCCTTTGATAAGGTCCCGCACGGGAGACTGGTGACTAAAATTAGAGAACATGGTATTGGGGATAGGGTGTGACGTGGATAGAAAATTTTGTTGGCAGACAGGAAGCAAAATGTAGGAGGGAACGGGTCCTTTTCAGAATGGCAGGTAGTCGCGAGTGGAGTGCCGCAAGGTTCGATGTTGGGGCTGCAACACTTTACCATATATATATTAATGATTTGGAAGAGGGAATTAGGAGCAACACTAGCAAGTTTGTGGATGACACATAGCTGGGTGGCAGTGTGAACTGTGAAGAGGATGTTAGGAGGTTGCAGGGTGACCTGGACAGGTTGAGTGAGTGGGCAGATGCATGGCAGATGCAGTATAATATAGATAAATGTGAGGTTATCCACTTTGGTGACAAAAACAAGGGGGCAGATTATTATCTCAATGGGGTTAGGTTAGGTAGGGGGAGGTACAGAGAGACTTGGATATCCTTGTACACCAGTCACTGAAAATTGACGTGCAGGTACAGCAAGCAGTGAAGAAAGCTAATGGAATGTTTTTTTTAAATATATCTTTATTTATTATAGGTACTGTAAGCTACATCAGTGTAGGTCCCTTATATAGTATTACAATCATTGTACCCATTAATTTTTTAAGGCTTTAGAAAAGAAAGAAGAAAGAAAGAAATATCAACAGAGAAAGTAGAAGAGTGAAAAAGAGTTGTGAAAGTGAAAAAGCGTGGCAGAGGGAAAGGGAACCCTTGGGCCGAGAGTTAGAGAAAGGAGATTAGGAGATAGACCCTGGAGAGGGAAAGAAAGAGAAGGAAAAAAGAAAAGCCAGTTACTTTATTATAAACATCTCGCAAAAGGAGTCTACCAACTCAACCGTTTTTCTTCCCCCTTTACCAAGACCCGACACCGGTACTTTTTTGAGGTATTCTTGCACCTTATCCTTGTAGTAGATTTATAAATGCAGACCACGTCTTATAGAAACAGTCTGATTTTCCTGCCAGTCGGAGTCTCATATCTTCCAAATGTAGTGTTTCGAACATAGTTGAAATCCACATATTAACTGTTGGTACAGGAGTATTTTTCCAGAATTTTAAGATGAGCTTTTTTCCAGTTATTAAGCCGTATTCAAATAGATTCTTTTGAAACACATTTAATTCAGGGCTATCTTCCGATGTTCCAAAGATAATCCAGTCTGCTTTTGGAGTCAGTTTTATTTTAAATACTTTTGTGAAAATTTCAAAAATTTCAGTCCAGAATTTTTGAATCTTTGTACAAAAGACAAATGAGTGCGATGTATTAGCTTCTTGACATTGACATTTATCACAAATAGGTGAGACATTGGGAAAAAGTTTACTTATTTTAGTTTTTGAATAGTATAATCTGTGTAAGATTTTAAATTGTATTAAGGTGTGTCTTACATTAATTGAACATTTATGCACATTTAATAAATATTCTTCCCACCTTTCTTTGGGAATTTTTATACTTAATTATTTTTTACAGTCTCTCTTGATACCTTCTGTTGTTGGTATTTCTGCATTTAGAATAATATTATATATATATGATATCAGGTTTGGTGATTTTGCCTTTGTATTCATTACTTCTTCCAGTAAGTCTGGAGGCATATTGTGATAGTCATGTGCGTGTTTTTTCAGATAGTCACAGATTTGGAAATATTTAAAATACTGATTGTTTCCCAAATTGTATTTTAGTTGTAATTGTTTAAATGATAATAGTTTTCCCATTTCATACAAATCTCCGAAGATTTTAATTCTGGCTCTTTCCCATTGTATAAATGCTTTATCTATAGTTGAAGGTTTAAACAAAGGGTTTTTACCTACAGGAGATAAAAGAGATACATTTCTTCATTTTAAATTGTGTTTTATTTGTTTCCAAATTCTAATCGTATTGTGTATAATTGGATTTTTGTGTAATTTGTATTACTCATCGTCATTGTTGAAAGAAGGATTGCTCCAATATTGTAAGGAGAGCAATCCTCTTTCTCCATAATAGTCCAATCCGGTTGCTGGGGAGAGTTTTCCAGCAATTGGATCATGTTTCTAATATTTACAGACCAGTAGTAATACATGAAGTTGGGGAGTGCTAATCCACCTACTACTTTGGGTTTATTCAGATGAGCTCTTTGTATTCTGTGGGATTTATAATCCCAAATAAAATTTGTGATATCTAAGTCCAGTTGTTTTTAAAAAACGTTTTGGGTAAGTATATTGGAATAGATTGGAACAGGTATAAAATTTGTGGTAGAAAAATCATTTTTATGGCATTTATTCGGCATGTTAAGGACATCGGAAGCGTTTTCTAAAATTTAATCAAGTTATATAGTTTGTTAAGTAGAGGGTTATAATTAGCGTCAAACATGTCTTGATATCTTCTAGTAATTTCGATACCCAAGCATTTAAATTTTTCCATAGCTATTTTAAAAGGAAACTGTAAAAGATGTGTAGAGTCTTTCGGTTTTATTGACATGATTTCACTTTTATTCAAATTTATTCTATATCCTGAAAATGATCCGAAGTCCTCTATTAAGTTTAAAATATTTGGTATAGTAATATGAGGTTTTGTGATGTACAATAGTACATCATCAACGTATAATGATATTTTATTGTTGGAATATTTTGTTTTATATCCATGGATATTCGGATGAGTTCCAAATCTTTCCGCTGGGGGTTCAATTGTGAGAGCAAATAACAACGGTGATAGTGAACATCCTTATCTATTACCCCTTGACAATTGAAATTTCTTAGATAAATTATTGTTAGTTAATATTCTGGCTGTTGGCTTATTATATAGTAATTTAATCCATAGAATGAAATTCTCTCCCAGTTGAAATTTTTGCAATACCCTGACCATATAGTCCCATTCTACCTGATCGAATGCTTTCTCTGCATCCAACGATATGATTGATAGGTTTTGATCTTCCGTTTGGTGTGAATGCATTATATTGAGCAGACGTCTCAAATTATTAATTGATTGTCTCTTAGGGATAAACCCCGTTTGATCCGGATGTATTAATTTACTAGCACATTTACTTAGTCTTCTAGCTAGTATTTTCGCTAATAATTTTTATCTCTGTTTAACAATGCAATAGCTCTGTATGATCCAGGTTCTTCCACATCTTTATCTTTCTTAAGTATTAATGTGATCATGGATTCTGCTAGTCTTTCAGGTAGTATTTGTTCTTTGAAGGCATAAGTATACATTTTCTGTAGGCGAGGTGTAAATATGTCATTAAAACTTTTATAGAATTCATTACTAAATCCGTCGGGACCTGGTGTTTTTCCGTTTTTTAATGAGATTATTGTATCTTCTATTTCCTTATTTGAGATTTGTGCTCCCAATTCCTCTTGTTCCTGCAACTCTAGTTTAGGAAGGTTACAATTATCCAAAAACTCTTGTAACTTTGTTGGTGTCCGTTATCGTTTTAGATGTATATAGATTCTCGTAAAATTGTGCAAGTCTTTTATTAATACCACTCTGCAAGGTCAATAGTTCCCCTTTGTCTGATTTAATCTTTGAAGTTGTGTGATCCTTTTCTCATTTTTTTAACTGGCATGCCAGAAGCTTATGGGGCTTATCCCCAAATTCAAAATGTTCCTGTCTTGTAATTTGTAATTATCTTATGACTTTCTCTGACAATAATTTGTTTAATTTAAATTTCAGTATTATTATTCTATTATGTTTATCCGTAGTGGGGTCTTTAGCGTTTTCTATGTCCAGTTGTCTAATTTGTTCTTCTAACTGTCTTTGTTCATTCTTATTTTTCTTATTTTGAAAAGCTTGGTGTGAAATTATAACGCCTCGAATAAATGCTTTAAAAGATTCCCATAAGGCAAGGCAAGGCAAATTTATTTATATAGCACTATTCGTACAAGCAGCAATTCATAGTGCTTTACAGGAATAAAACAAACAAAAGAATAACATAGTAAAAAGACAGCAGAACAACCAAACAACACAGGACAACAAAATAGCCAATAATCAAAAGTTACAAAACAAGCAATACGCCAAATTCATGAATAGTAAAACAAAGTCACTAAAACAATAAATTCGGCGAGAGAGCAGTGGCAGCCAATCGCGCCAGCGTTCACTCTCGCCTCCAGAGCCATCTGCAGCACACCAATAAAGATAAAACACAACAGTAAAGAATTTAACATAAAACATTAAAAACATCCCCCCACTGTGGGGAAAGGCACAAAGTCCAGTCCCCATCGCCATGTCCACCCTAAGTAGTCGGGCCTATTGAGGCCTCCACAGTCGCCGCTACGGAGGCCCGATGTTCCCGGCTGTTCTCACCGGGTGATGGTACTCCGGCGTCGGTAGACCCTCTCAGCAGCTTGGGGTGCCAGGAACAGTCGCCTCCTTACCGGAGGCCGCAGCTTCCAAGCCAACAGGCCGTGCTGTACGGAGCTCCACACACTGGCAATCTCGGTGAGAGATCCCAGGCTGCACAAGTGTAAAGTTCAGCGCCGCCGCCCGCTGCTGGGCGCTCCCCAGACCCGCGGCTCCACATGTTTTTCTCGGCGGTCACAGCATACTGGAGTTCCAGCGCGGCGACCCAGGCAAGGCATCGCCCGCTCCGTTCCGCGATAGCACTCTAGCGCTGCATCGCCCTCGAAGCCGAGGTTCTGGCCGGGTCCCCTCAGGAAAACGCCGCTCCAGACCCGCTGGTAGGCCGCGAGGACGGGTCGAAGTTGCTGCTCGAGGAAAGCCGCCTCTCCAACCAGGTAGGGACTTGAGAAAGCAGTTTCCCCCTTCCCCCCCACCACCCCCCACACATAAAAAGATTAGACCCCCAACTAACACTTTTAACATACTAAAAATAAAGAAAAGAAGTGAAAAAAAACGGACAGCTGCAGGACTGGCAACCGTACAGGACAGTGCCCCCTCGATGATAAAAATGTAGGTGATATGTCTGGTGTATCGTTTATTTTAAAAAAAAGGTCCACTTCTGTTTTAAATATATACTCCCTTGCGGGTCTTTTAAAATTTGAGGATTGTACCTCCAAAACGGTTTGTTCTTAGTCATTCCTTTCATTTTTAGAAGAAAAGTTATTGGGGAGTGATCTGAAATCGTATTTGTGTGGTATTTTGGGTTAGAAGCATGGGGTATTAGTTTTGCATCCACCAGGAAATAATCTATATGTGAATATGTCATTGAAATAGAACAAGTAATCCCTGCCGGTTGGATTTTCAATCCTCCAGACATCTGTTATGTTTGTGTTTTTTATATATGTGTTAAAGGTTCGCTAGTTTTGGATCTCGTAGTACCTCTCTGTTTTTGATTGGATTTTTCAAAGTAAGGGTCTAAAACACAGTTAAAGTCTCCACCGATTATGACATTCTGGTAGTTAGATTCCGCAATTATATTCAAGATTTTATTGAAAAAATGCGTGTTATCAAAGTTGGGCGCGTATATATTTACCAAGGTAATTGGGGTAGCATGGATCTCCCCGGTAACCATCAAATATCTCCCGTCCTTATCTGTTAAGGTAGTTTTGTGTTTAAATGGAATGCCTTTGTGAATAATAATAGACGTTCCTCTAGATTTCGACGTGTATGACAAGTGAAAAGTTTGTCCTATCCAGTTTGCCCTCAATCTAGCTTGATCTTGAAGTTTAAGATGGGTTTCTTGTAAGAAAACAATATCTGTGTTGTATGCTTTCAGCTGAGCTAGAATCTTACCCCTTTTAATGCGTTTGTTAACACCCCTAACGTTCCAACTACAAAATTAGATTCTTCCCAGTTTATTTTGGTTATCGTCTTGCATTTTGAATAGATTTAATACCTGTGTGTCTTGCGGTGCATCCGTACCTCAGGTCTTTAGATATAGGGGGATCATTTCCCCTACAAAGTGCAATTAGTAGATTCCCTTTGCGATTGTCCTTGAATTAAAAAAAACACACGTGACTAAATGTAGTGATAATTAAAAAAAACTAGTACAAGTGAAAATGCAGTGTCGGGCTTGTCGGCACTGTAACAAGTGACCCACCTGTAAGTGGGAGAAAACATTTTATCGACTTCCGTTGTTGATATAAAAACAAACAAATAGCTCCGCTCCCTCGATTAATCATAGCATATTGGAGCGGGACCGGTTTCAAAATCAGATGTATAGTACCCATTTACAGTATATATATCCATTTCCTCAATATTTCCGGATAAGACTATCATTTTAATCTTCTAAGTATTAAGAATATATTTTAACCTCGGAAAACATCAACTGTTGGTTGAAGGGGTTAACCTATTTCTGGTTCCTGGAACTAAGCCAGGAGCCCGTCTCTGCCCCTCACGCCCCAGTTATGAATCTACTTGAGAATTATTAAGTTAAATTATAAATGTTAATTTGTAAATTGCCCTTTCTACATTTCTGATTAGCATTCATTACTATTTCTATGTTAATATTCTATGTTAGTATTGTTAAAAATGTTAATTCTATACCATTTAGATTATTCATTAGATCTCATATACAACAGTAATTGCTAAGCCTACAGTCTGTTGTTGAGCTCTTCATTTTGGTGGTTATCTTTTTCCCGCTTCCCTTGGAACAGCGTATGTCCTTGAGTTAGCATTCCGCCGATAGGACGTCTAGACAAAGTTCCTTCTTCTGGCAGCACGCCACCATTCAGGGTGCAATAGTAAAAAGAGAGAGTTAGTCCTTCTGTTCCACGATGGTTAGAGCATATTTGTATGCCTCCTCGGGATTTGTGAACAATTTTTGCTGTTCCTTGTAGGAGATGCACATTTTAGCTGGATAGTAAACACCATATCTAACCTCCTTATGTCCTTGGAGGGCCTGCTTTGCCTTAGATAATTAATTTCGCCTTTGCATGATTTCATAGGGATAGTCCCTGAAAAATTTAAAAGTTGTTACACCATACTTCAGAGGCACTCCATATTTGATATTCCTCATAACCTCTACCACGTCAGAAATGTCCCGAAATTTCATAATATACTGTCATGTACATTCTGAGACATCCTGAGATTTTTGTTTAAATCTAGGAACTCGGTGTGCCACTTCAATTCTGGTAGGTTAGGGAGCTTAAGAGCTTCTTTAATTAAACCCGCAGCAAACTCACGAATGTTATCTCTCTCGGCTCCCTCTGGTACACCGACTAATCTTAAGTTTTGGCTTCTCGAATGAGCTTCCAGGTCCAGGCATTTTTTGTCTGAAACTTTAGCCAGCTGAGTCGCCATCCGTCGTGTAGCAAGGTCTTGTTCTGACCGCACAAGGCTCGAGAACAAAAGTGATTTTTAATACACAAAAACACAGGAAATAGAAGGAACCGATGGAGCAAATTGTTTGAAGCAATGGGGCAAACTTTTCATGGCCTTGAGAGGTTTGGCTGGCTGCCTCTTATTTCTTCGAGTGTTGTCGCTGGGCTAGTGGTCAACTGTCTGCAACACTCCCAGCAATTCAGTGTGACCCAGCCCAGCACAGTGCAGGTCAGTACAGTACCAGTACAGCCAGGGCTTTACTTGCAGAGGTGGCACTGGGGCAGACTTAATATATTTGATAACAGAGTGTTTCTGCCCCCCAGCACAATGTGTAAAGCCTATCACTGCTAATGAATGTCTTTGACTGTTTTGCAACAGTTCATTTCTCTCATTCATTTTCATGGTGTATTTGTTTCCACTTCAGCTGATGATACACTGAGCTTGCAAGCTGGTAATTCTGTGTAACTTGGCTCAGTTCCATTATTGGACTGGAAACTATGCCCGGGCAGAGCAGGGAAGAGCAGGGAATCATTAACAACTACGTTTGGATTTCTATATTTAATTCTGCTGTCCCATCTCAAGAAGCTGAAAACTTTCCTCCATTGTGACAGCACTGATAGACTCACAATTGCATCTCATAGCCAATTCCAAGCAATAGGCAGTATCAGAATAAGGTTGCTGGTTCATACCATTTTTCAGTTCAGTTCTCTGACCTCCATTACTAAAAATATGTTTAAAACGTGGTCGTTGGATAAAATCAGTATGTTCAGTTTCTATTTCTGGAGATGAATATCTAAAAATGAAAGGTAGCACTCTATACGTTGCATTAGTACATGTGTGGGCATGTGCCTGTCACCATGGACAAGAGTTTAAGTCACAGTGTTATTCTGTAGGTGTCTGCCTGAATGTGCACATGTGTAGATGTCCTTGTCTGTGATGGTTCCTGTTGAATTCTCCTAACTTTAATGTGCCTTTAACTTCTCAGTCTTCTGCCTAACATAAAGTGGATATGTTTCTTTCAGAATGGCAGCCACATGGTTCCTTGTGGTGGTCGTTGCTGGACTGTCCATGTTTCACGCAAATGAAGCCAAATCAGGTAAGAGACTCAGTCTCACTCTCGGGATTTGCCTGATATACTTTTACTGAGGAGCAGCCACAGAGCTCAACAATCCAAAGCACTTTCATTAATCCTGTCCAGAGGGAAGCATGGGGCTGGACTTCCCAATTGGCTCTCGCTTTATCTCGGAGTTGACAACCCACACCCTGCTATTTCTAACTTGTAGGTGTCAGAGGTTATGGGCAGAAGGCAGAAGAATGGGGTTAGGAGGTCAGCCATGATTGAATGGTGGAGTAGCATGATGGGCTGAATGACCTAATTCTACTCCTATTCCTTATGACCTTATGACCGTAAGTATCAGGGCTGACATTATATCATATGATATCCACAAGTATTATAGAAAACAGAATAGCTGGCTTGCGTCATGATACAGGATGATATACGCAAAATGCTGGAGTAATTCAGCAGGACAGGCAGCACCACTGGAGAGAAGGAATGGGTGGCGTTTCAGGTTGAGACCCTTCTTCAGTGATGTAGGTATGTTGCAAAACTTACCTTTAGCGGCGCTGCACTTCTCCCGCTCCCCGTGTGCGCGACTTTAGCGCCTTTCAGAGGGGGGCTGGCTTAAAGTGCCGTTTTTCCACAGACCTGGATAATCGATGAATGTCGGGTGATTTCGTTGCGGAAGAAAAATCGCTCCGACATTTCATCAATGAAGGTATTTTTAAATTACTCTAAATTATTTGTTAACTAGAGTAATTTAAAAATCACCTTCAAGAGCCGTGAGCACTGACAACCGGAAGGATTTTCCGTAGGGGAGAAAAAAAGGTAAATAGTTTATTTTTATATTAAAAGTTGGTTTTTCGGGAGGCATTAATAATATTTTTATGTTGCGAAATGGGTTCCCAGAAAATGTATGAACAAACAGTATTTTTCCCCCCAACTTCACCGCTAACCGCAACGTTCTAATCCACCGCATTCCACTAAAACCCACTCGCTAGTTGATTTAAATGGCCATTAATTTACAGGCATAAAACACTAAATTCCTTCCATTTGGCCCAGAAATTCATGAAAATGAGATTTTAAAATTATGTTATATTGTGGATTATTGTGTGAATGTTATTTGGACACTTACGCAATTTAAAAAAAGTTTATCTTTTCTTAAGAAATGGATAGATGTTTAGATCTACTCATTGAATTTTGTAATTAGCTACAATTAGATAACTAACTAATTATATGCTTTAATTTCAGGTAATCCAAGTAAGATTGTTTAATATTTGTTTCAGAATGCTTCAATATATAATAATTAAAAATTTCATTGAGTTCTCTTAATTTTTAAGAATGTTATGGGCTTTTAACTTTTCCAGATCACAGCTTTTGAGTTAAGTCAATTGAAAGGCAATGGGAAGCAAGATGCTCATTTCCGAGTTTATGAAAATGGCCATAACTTTCTTAATACTGAAGATATGAAAGTAAATTAGGTGTCAAATTAAACTTCTTTTTATGCTTTATCTGATGGGATAAATTGCAGACTTGACTTTTAAAATCTCAAAATGTTGTAACATTGCTAAGTGATGTTGCCTGTCCCACTGAGTTACTACCACATTCAGTTTAAACCAGCATCTGGAGCTCCTTCCAATACAGGATGATATAGTCGGGTAAACAGGAAAAAAGGACATTCTGAATGACAATGAGAAACTACATAAAATCAAGCAGTAAGCAATATGCACAATTTTGCTCAATGTTGTACACAAAATAAAATTACTTGCAGCGAGTTCTTCTTCGAAGATTTAAATCACTACATCAACATGATTGAGTAGGAAAGAATTGCAGATGCTGGTTTACATAGAAGGTAGACACAAAAATGCTGGAGTAACTCAGTGAGACAGGAAGCATCTCTGGAGAGAAAGAATGGGTGATTTTCTCAGGTCTATCCAGGTCACTGGAACATTGAAACATCTGCACTACCTACAGGACCACTACGCTGCTCTGGGTGTAGGATTGTAGAGTTCACTCTGGAGGCTTGGAGCAAAATATGGCTTCAACCAATCGGAATTCATTTCCACAGGAGATCAGCACTCCCTTTGCCAACAAAATGATTGATTTATGTTACTAAGCACCTGGATATTTTCAGGCAGCACCTTGTAATCTGTCACATCAGAACGATAGCTATTTGACATTCCATATGGAAAGGAAATGACAAGGGCACTATCTATTCCTTAATCAAATCACAAAGTGCTGGAGAAGCTCAGTCCCAGCATTGACATTTGAGCCATTCATTTGAAACTCCATGTTTTTGTTTTAACTATCTTCTGCGTCTTGTATCTGTCACCCGACCTGAGATATAAGTTTTGAGAAGTGGCCCTTGACCCCGAGTGCCTTTGTCACATTTTTTAACTTATAAAGGGAACATTAAAAACCAGAAGAACACATAAGGAACTGCAGATGCCGAAATGTTGAGCAAAACGCAAAATGCTGGAGTATCTTTGAGGCTCAGGCAGCATCTGTGGCGAGAGTGGATACACAGTCTACAGGGTTGTGGCTCTTCTGGGGTGGATAATGTCACATTTCCCCACACCCTATTTCACCTTTACATTTTTGCTCAGTCTGCACTGAATGGTGGAGTAGACTCGATGGGTTAAATGCCCTAATTCTGCACCAATGAGTTATGAACTTAAGAACTTATGAAGAAGAGTCCCGACCTGAAATGTTGCCTGGCCATTCCTTGACAGATGATGCTTGAGCTGCTGAGCTACTCCAGCACTTCGTGTTTCCTCAACTTTATAAGCCAGTTAGCCCCCTTTAGCACAAGAATACCATATACACATCACATTACTGAATTCTTTGATCAATTGTACCTCTTGACCTGTACTATGTATTTCATCTGTGTCAAAGTAAAGTCAATTCTTAATTGAAGTTGCTTGGCCTTCCTGAATTGTTGACAATTGATTTGTTTCTATTCTAGAAGTTGCAATGCGCGAACCGAAAAGTATACCTACTGCTTTAAAAGAGGCCATTGGCTCGGTGGACAGTGTGGATAAAAGAATCATGTAGGTTAATTATCTCCATAATGTTGTCATACGGGACTATTTATGAAGGGCTCTGCATAGAATGTCTGTAATTGAATAGATATCACGTTCCAAATGATGAAGATAGTTTAGTTTTGCAATTGTTCAACTAAAACCCACTAAGATACTCATTGATATGATACAGTACAATGTTTTTGGAAACTGCACTCCCGAAAAGCCTGAAGATTTTCATAGAAGGTTAGAAACTGTAAATTTGATTGGCTCTCAATTCTGTGTTAAATGGCTTTTCTACAGTCTCCTCCGTTAAAATCCACAAATAATGTTTCAAAACCTTCTGCCTTGAGAAACGGCCTCTTGGCATCTGCCCCGCCAAAACATTCAAGAATATGGGATTATTCTTTTTTTCCAAATAGCAGAATATATACAAATTATAATCTCTCCTCTGCCTAATCCCCCACTCAACCCAGGAATCAATCCAATGTTACCTCACAAGGTGAGCAAACTAATCCTTACGTAAGTAGTAGTTCATAACTCTTGTGTGATGATTCCTTTAGAAACAAGCTTTTGTTCTCTTTCTCAATTATTCCTGTAAGTGCATTTTAAATTTCTGTTACCTGCTCACAAGGCTGCCCAGATTCCACAAAATACCAATGTTTACCAGACATCCACCATTTGTAATTGTTCTTGGCTATTTTTTCTTCATAAAGTTGATAAATGTTGCATTTCCTCAGCATGTACTTCACCTTTACATTTCTGCTCTGTCCAATGCAAACTCTCTCCAACTACCAACAGCTTCCTTTCCCAAGTGCATGATATTATAAAGAAAACTGTACATTGAGTTCAATTGCCCTGTAAGTTAACCATTGGGGTGCATGTTCAATTATAGCACCTTACAGTGCAACTACGTGCTTGGGCGGCACGGTGGCCCAGCGGTAGAGTTGCTGCCTTACAGCGCCAGAGGCCCTGGTTCGATTCTGACTCTGGGAGCCGTCTGTAGGGAGTTTGTACATTCTCCCCGTGACCCCCTTGGTTTTTCATGGATACTTTGGTTTCCTCCCATACTCCAAAGACGTACAGGTTTGTAGGTTAATTTGGCTTTGGTAAAATTATAAATTGTCCCTAGTTTGTAGGATCGTATAGGGGGATCGCTGGTCGGCACAGACTCGGTGGGCCAAAGAGCCTGTTTCCGCACTGTATCGCAAAACTAAACTAACCTAAACTAGATTAAGCAAAAATAAACTAAACTAAACCAAACTAAACTAAACTAAACTCCAACTTTAGGAGCCAGCCCAATGGAAATGTTTACGTCTTGTGCCACAATTTATATTTATGAATAGAATACCTCTAAGTAATCTGACTTTATCTGCCTACAGGCATATGAAGAGGCCGCCCAGAAGATTACCAATTGCAGATGACCTACAAAACATCATCAGGCAGTCACCCATTAATTCCAGGATTGCCCGCAGGATTGTGGAGTACATGCCAGATGTGCATAAACTGTTCCAACACAATATCCATCAACGTTCACTCAAAGCATCAGGTTAGTTTAGAATCAGGTGAGGAATATCCACTGGATTCACCATATGCCAATGACCCAATCATGGTCAGGAAGTGACTGTGACAACACTTAGACTTTCTTGTGTAGGAAGAAACTGCTGATGCTGGTTGACACCAAAGGTAGACACAAAATGCTGGAGTAATTCAGTGGGTCAAGCAGCATCTCTGGAGAAAAAGAATGGGTGCCGTTCCGGGTTGAGACCCTTCCTCTGTCTTACTTAGATGGGTTGGCTCTGTGCAAATTTTATTTAGAGTAACAGCACAGAAAAAGGCCCTTCAACCCACTGAGTCCACGACGACTATCGGTCAGCCATTTCGAAGCTTCCATGTACCTGTCTAACTACTTTTTAAAAAATGGAATAGTCCCAGCCTCAACTACCTCCTCTGTCAGCTTGTTCCATACACCCACCACCCTTTGTGTGAAAAAGTTACCCCTCAGATTCCTATTAAATCTTTTCCCCTTCACTTTGAACCTATGTCTCTGGTCCTCGATTCTTCTTGTCTGGTCAAGAGATTCTGTACATCTACCCAATCTATTCCTCCCATGATTTTATACACCTCTATAAAATCACCTCTTTAAAACAAGACTCGACCCAAACACAGAATTTATTATTTTCGGAGCAATGGAAGCCTGTTCTGAGCTAACGTCATTTCAAAGATGTTTCCTCAACTATGGTTTGATAACGGCAAAAAAACGTATACTTAAATTCTGGAAAAACGCACATATCCCAACGTTTAAAATGTGGATTACAAATATGTCGGAAATATTACATCTCGAAGAAATGAGACTTGTGCTAGCAGGAAAACCAGAACAATTCTTTAAGATATGGTCTTCTTTCATTGATTTATTACAAGTGTAATATGGTGCAGCACAACCCTGGAAAGTAACCGCTTTAGAACTAGGTGAGGGGTGTGTAACGTTACGAATTAGGCACATTCCCTTTCTTTTCTGTTTAGTTCTATCTTTTTTGCATTTTTGTCTTATTTCCTTTCAGTTCATTAAGGTCCTTTTATTTTCGGGGCCCTTTTTTAAAACTTTTTTTTCCACTTCTAAGGACGCAGTCTATTTATCCAATTATCAATCATTAACCGTTAATTATTGTGCCCTACACATCACTACTATCATCGAGCTTCTCTTTTTTCTTTATTTCATTTCTATCAAAACAAAGTTGGACATGCACCCCTCATCCTCCTGCACTCCAAGGAATGGAGACACAGCCTATTCAACCTCTCCCTACAGCTCAGACCTAGTCCTGGCTACATCCTCGTAAATCTTCTTTGAACCCTTTCAAGCTTGATAATATTTTTCCTATAACGTGGTGCCCAGAACTGAACACAATACTAAATGCGGTCTCAACAACGTCTTATACAACTGCAACATGACCTCCCAATTTATACAAATGCAACATGACCTCTGCAGTTCATTCGTCAAGCATATTCATTGCATCATTCCACCTTATGTTCTTTTCATGAAGCTGTGGCTCAGGTGTTAAAATCTCCCAGCTCTCACAATGTGAATGATTAGAACGATTTGCTGATCACCCCTACCCCCAAATGTCCACTTCCTTATCGGTGTTAAATATCCTCCCTGGGTGAAAGTAGTCTCCGTTGTTTTGCTTTGTTTTCTGGATTTTTTTACAATGGCTCTAAATGATAAAAGCAACAGTGTTAAATGATTCAAGGAATGTGTAGCTGAATATGATGATTTTACTCCTCAGAACCCTTGGATAGAGAAACTGGAATGCGGCAGATAAAGAAGAGAATAAAATCTAGATCAAGATGATCATATGAGATGTCAGTGTATATCTCAGCCTTGGGAAAAGAGCATAACCTGTTGATTATTTTACTGAGAACTTGCATATTATGGTTTTCCTTTTTATTTCCTTTTTATTTCCTGGTGTAAGCAAAAATATTTTTCTGGGAGAATTTAGACAAAGCAGTCAGAGTGAGACAACTCATGAAAGGTAGAGTATTCAAACTTAATTGCAAAGGCAACCTGCATGCACTCACATCTTGCATGATGTACCACCCATGAAGTTATCAGTTTCAGTCAGACTTTTGCTGTTTGTTCTCCAAATTCTGAACTTGGTCCTAGAGTCTTTCTGCAATCTCAGATGTTGGTTAGGAGGTAAATCACTGTTTCCAAGACCCATCACCCTCCAATTCCTTCTGTTCTCTTCCAATGACACGTTGATTGGCCAAAATAACTCCATCCCATTCTGGCAACCTTCATCCTGTTGCAGCTGGACTATTGGTTGCCATAGTATTACCTCCATTTTCCACTTGACCATTCTAGTTATTGATATTCAAAGGAAAACAACAAAATGTTGGAGTAACTCAGCAGATCAGGCAGCATCTCTGGAGAACATGGATGGATGACGTTTCGGATTGGAAAGAGTCCTTGTTTCTATATTCATACATTAATTCCCCACGTTGGCTGCATGACCAAGTCTCATCACTTGGATACTTCGCTGTTTTAATTTGGGCCTCTTGATTAATCTGACCCTTTTGATTAACCTCCATTTACTAAAGTACCACCTCGTTCTGTGAAAGCTGTTGGCTACAGGTCTCCAAATGATTTCTCTGGGGTAGATCCTTCATTGACTCTGATGTCCTTTTTCCATTGACATCTGTACTTTGCAATGTGATTTGCAATCTCATTTGGTCATAAATACCCAATTTGAGTTGATTGTTAATATGCTTAAGGGTTTATATTAATAGGTGGATGGGTAAAATTGCAAAATGCATTCTATTCATATTAAAAATGAGTGATTGTAGAGAATAAATTTTAAATCCAATAACTTGTCAGGAGTGTGACGTTTATTTCAAAAGCTGGGTTGTATGAAATTTGCAATCATGATGATATGAATTTTGAAATAAAATAAAATTAGCTCACTTTTTGTTTCCTTTCTATTTTTACGGACGGAAATTCATGATAATGATTTATTTAAATCTATCAATATAAAAAATGTATGAAGGGAACTAGCAAGCCAAACCAAACCATTGTGATGCCTTGTAGGTTTTAACATACTCCCTACTGTGTTGGGTTTATTGGAGAGAGATCAAATCCAAATTAATGATCATTCACAGAGTGTGGCATCAAGCATATATGTCCTTATAACTTTGAGGTAAATGGAAATCACAGGGAAAACTCTCCATCAGCTAACGTCAAAGAATGCTAACACAAAGAATGAGTGCTGTGCTGTTTGGTGGGCGGTCACCTTAGCCTCTGTAAAACACATTGGAAATTCCTCAGAGTAGTGCCAGAAATCCAACATCTACAGTTGTCCCATCAATAAAGGTTGGGGTGATTATATTCACTGAAGCACAGTCCAGTTACATTCACAACATTCACAACATTCACAACTGAATAATATGCTGTTCTCCCATTAGGAGGTAATGACCATAATATGATAAGTTTTAATCTACAATTTGAAAGGGAGAAGGGTAAATCGGAGGTGTTAGTAATGCAGTTGAACAAAGGGGACTATGGAGCCATGAGGGAGGAACTGGCCAAAGTTGACTGGAAAGATACTCTAGCACGGATGACAGTTTAACAACAATGGCAGGTATTTCTGGGAATAATACAGAAGGTGCAGGATCAGTTCATTCCAAAGAGAAAGAAAGATTCCAACAAGAGTAAGGGGTGACCGTGGCTGACAAGGGAAGTCAGGGATAGTATAAAAATAAAAGAGAAGTACAACATAGCAAAGATGAGCGGGAAGCCAGAGGATTGAGTAACATTTAAAGAGCAACAGAAGATAATTAAAAAGGCAATACGGGGAGAAAAGACGAGGTATGAAGGAAGGTTGAAGAAGGGTCTCGACCCGAAACGTCGCCTATCTCCTTCACTCCTTAGATGCTGCTGCACCCGCTGAGTTTCTCCAGCTTTTTGTGTAACCCTCGATTCTTCAGCATCTGCAGTTCCTTCTTTAACAGGTATGAAGGAAAGCTAGCCAAGAATATAAATGAGGATAGTAAAAGCTTCTTTAGGTATGTGAAGAGGAAAACATTAGTTAACACCTAAGGGACCCATAAAGACTGAAAAAGGTGAATTTATTATATGGAACAAGGAAATGGCAGATGAGTGGAACAGGTACTTTGGATCCATCTTCACTAAGGAGGACACAAACAATCTTCCAGATGTACTAGTGGCCAGAGGAACTGAAGGGAATCCACATTAGGCATGAATGCTGTTGGGTAGACTGATGGGACAGAAGGCTGATAAATCCCCAGGGCCTGATGGTCTGCATCCCAGGGTACTTAAGGAAGTTTTTTTAGAAATCATGGACGCATTGGTGATCATTTTCCAATGATCTATAGATTCAGGATCAGTTCCTGTGATTGGCGGATAGGTAATGTTATCCCACTTTTTAAGAAAGGTGGGAGAGAGAAACAGGGAATTATAGACCAGTTATCCTGACTTTGGTGGCGGGGAAGATGCTGGGGTCAATCAAAAAGATGAAATAGCAGCACATTTGGATAGCAGTAACAGGATTGGTCCGAGTCAGCATGGATTTACGAAGGAGAAATTGTGCTTGACTAATATTCTGGAATTTTTGAGGTTGTAACTGGGAAACAGGACAAGAGAATGCCAGTGGATGTAGTGTACCTGGACTTTCAGAAAGCATTTGATAAGGTCCCACATAGGTGATTAGTGGGCAAAATTAGGGCACGTGGTATTGGGGGTAGACTGCTGACATGGATAGAAAATTGGTTGGCAGACATGAAACAAAGAGTACAGATTAACGGGTCCCTTTCAGAATGGCAGGCAGTGTACCGCAAGTCTTGGTGCTGGGACCGCAGCTGCTGACAATATGCATCAATGATTTAGATGAAGGGATTCAAAGTAACATTAGCAAATTTGCAGATGACACAAAGCTGGGTGGCAATGTGAACTGTGAGGAGGATGCTATGAGAATGCAGGGTGACTTGGACAGGTTGGGTGAGTGGGCAGATGCATGGCAGATGCATTTTAATGTGGATAAATGTGAGGTTATCCACTTTGGTAGCAAAAACAGGAAGGCAGATTATTATCTAATTGTGTCAAGTTGAGAACAGGGGAAATACAACTGGATCTGGGGGTCCTTGTTCATCAGTCAATGAAAGTATGCATGCAGGTACAGCAGGTAATGAAGAAAGCGAATGGCATGTTGGCCTTCATAACAAGAGGAGTTGAGTATAGGAGCAAAGAGGTCCTGCTGCAGTTGTACAGGTCCCTAGTAAGACCACACCTAGACTACTGTGCGCAGTTTTGGTCTCATAATTTTAGGAAGGACATTCTTGCTATTGAGGGAGTGCAGTGTGGGTTCACAAGGTTAATTCCCAGGATGAGGGGACTGTCATATGCTAAGAGAATGGAACGGCTGGGCTTGTATACTCTGGAATTTAGAAGGATGAGAGGGGATCTTATTGAAACATATAAAATTATTAAGGGTTTCGACACGCTAGAGGCAGGAAACATGATCCAAGGGCCACAGTTTAAGGTAAGGGGTAAGCCATTTAGAACAGAGATGAGTAAGCACTTTTTCACACTGAGAATTGTGAGTCTGTGGAATTCTCTGCCTCAGGTACCTCAGGTGGTGGAGGCCGGTTCTCTGGATACTTTCAAGCAGGGCTGCCAACTCTCACGCTTTGAGCGTGATAATCACGCATTTTGACAAATTCTCACATCCTCACGCTGATCAGAAATGTCTCACGCTCTGTGGTGAGAAATTCTGTGATCACCGAAAATGTAAAAACTTAGATAAACTGCATGGTCCACGGGTGTTGGGGAGCCGGGGCTGAGGGAGGGATGGGAGCACAAGCAGCAGCGGAGACAGATGCGCACGGGGATCCGTGGCTAGCGAGCGTTTGCTGGGCTGGTTAGTGTTTGCGGAGCTGGCGAGTGTTTGCCGGGGACAGATGCCGGGAACGGGGCTGGCGAGTGTTTGCCGGGGACAGATGCCGGGAACGGGGCTGGCGAGTGTTTGCCGGGATGGTGAGTGTTTGCCGGGCTGGCGAGTCACTTGCTGCAGCGTCGGCCATGGAGCAGCTTCAGTGTAAGTCTGTCCCGGGCCATAGGAAGCGTTGCGCCGCTGCCATGAGAGTCTCTGTGTTGAATGGACAGAGACTCTCAAAGGGAGGCGGAGAGAGAGTGAGAGGAAGGAGACAGGGAGACAGGGGGGAGAGAGAAGTGGGGGTGAGAGGAGAGAGAGGGGAGAGACAGAGAGGGAGAGAATGGGGAGAAAAAAGAGTGAGGGGGGGAGAGAGAGGGGAAAGAGGTACAGGTAGGGAGAGAGGGGGGAGGGTGAGGTGGGAGGGCAGGGGGAGAGAGAGAGGGTGAGGGAAGAAAGAGGGAAGAGAGAGAGGGGGAAGAGAGGGAGTGGAGAGGATATGAAAGAATGGGAGAGGGGGGGGGAAGAGTCAGGGGTGGTAAAAGAGAGAGGGGAAGGAGAGAGGGGGAAAGAGAGAAACGGGGAAAGAGAGAGAGAGATAGGGGGCAAAGAGAAAGAGGAGATAGAGACAGGAGAAAGAGAGAGGGGAGAGAGAGCAAGGGGGGGAGTGAGGTGGGAGGGAGAAATGAGGGAGAGAGATGGGAGAGAGGGGGAGAGGGAGGAGGAGAGAGCGAGGGGAGAGAGAGAGGGAGAGAGAGAGAGAGAGGGAGAGAGATGGGAGAGAGTGTGTGGAGAGGGAGTGTGAGGGAGAGAGAGAGGGGGAGAGATGGGGAGATAGAGAGGGAGGGAGAAAGAGAGAGAGGGGGGAGAGAGAGAAGAAAGACAGTGGCAGAGAGAGAGAGAGGGAGGGAGAGGGGGAGAGAGAGAGGAGAGCAGATGAGAGGGGGGAAGAGTGAGGTGGGAGGGAGAGAGCGGGAGAGAGATGGGAGAGAGAGGGAGAGAGAGTGGGGGGGAGAGAAGAGAGAGGGAAGAGGAGAGAAAGAGGGGGAGACGGGAGAGAGAGGGGGGTGAGAGGAGATAGAGGGAGAGACAGAGAGGGGGAGAAAGGAGTAGAGCGAGAAAGGGGGAGATAGAGAGGTGGAGAGAGATAGGGGAGAGGGGGAGAGAGGGGGAGAGAGGGGGATGGAGAGGCAGTGCTGCCAACTCCCCTGCATTGTCGTGAGAAATTCTGTGATCAACGAAATGGGCCATGGATGTTGGAAGCAGAAGCAGCAGAAGAGGACGGGGAGCGGGGCTGGCGAGTATTTGCCGGCTGGCGAGTCGCTCACTGCAGCTCCGGCCATGGAGAAGCCTCAGTGCAAGGCATCGGAAGCGTTGCGCCGCTGCCCTGAGAGTCTCTGTCCCAAATTCGCCCAGGTGACCGGTATGGATCAGGCTGCGGCTCAGTGCATCCTGGAGGACAACCAGTGGCTGCTGGAAGTAAGTACCAAGCACTGGGTAGAAACGGTGGAAGATAGTGGACTTCAAACGGGGGTGGTTGGAGAAAGAATCCTGCGTGCCTGCTCAATTTTCACTTACTGTAACTGCAGGAAAAATGTTCCCGATGTTGGGGGAGTTCAGAACCAGGGGTCACAGTTTAAGAATAAAGGGGGGACCAGTTAGGACTGAGATGAGGACAAACTTTCTTCACGCAGAGAGTTGTGAATCTGTGGAATTCTCTGCCACAGAAGGCAGTGCAGACCAATTCACTGGATGTTTTCAAGAATGACTTACATTTGGTTCTAACGAAATCAAGGGATATGGGGAAAAAGCAGGAAAGAGGTACTGATTTTATATGAATAGCCATGACCATATTGAATGGCAGTGTTGGCTCAAAGGGCCAATGGCCTATTCCTGCACCTATTTTCTATGTTTCTATGCTTGAGTGTATGGCAATAAAACTCGATCACTTGATTTTGAAGCATTTATGCATGGTGGAGGTATAATGTAGTCATAGAGTGATACAGTATGAAAACAGGCCCTTCGGCGCAACTTGCCCACACCCGCCAACATGTCCCAGCTACGCTACCTGCTTTTGGTCCATACCCACAAACCTGTCCTATCCATGTAACAGTCTAACTGTTTCTTAAATGTTGGTATGTTCCCTTCCTCAACTACCTCCTCTGGCAGCTTGTTCCTTGTGGATAAAGTTACCCCTTAAAAAGTTACCTCTTAAAAATACTTCATACAAAAAAACATTGAAATCATACTACTATGGTGGATGGGATAAGTGTAATATTAAATGACATGCAAGGTGTCAGGCTGTCTGTCACAACATACAGCCCTGATAACCCATTATTTCCTTCAGTTAAATATTGTCATTTGCCACTCAATTATTATGTTTGTTTACCTCACTGACTCCCCCCCCCCCCCCCCCCCCGCAATTCCTTTGACAGGTTGAATAGAAATGTCCCCAATATCGTTGTTTTATTAATTGAACATGTAGATTAACACCCTCAAGGAGCGCAATTGGATGGAAACTGATTCAGATGCGATATTTAGGAGCTTGTTCAAAGAAAGGGCATGTTTTAAAGGAGTGACAGAGATACTTGCAGGGGAATGTGTGAGGAGATTATTATTTGTCTATAGTTTTAGCTTGAACCAGAACATCTGAAGATTCAAAGTTTAATATATTAATTGTGCTGATACTGACCCCAACCAACCACGTAATGAATATCATCCATTCTGGAGGTTTTACTTTTATGATGCCATTTAAACTTCACTTCGATTTCAATCACTTCAATGTTAAAGTTATTGGGAATGGGGAGCATTGGAACAAAAATTTGCCCTTGATACATATTAACTGTAATGTAATAATGTATGCATGTTGGTAGGTGCAATAAAAAAATGGTCTTTTTATCATTATTGTGTTATAAATACCACAGAAAATATGATGTACTCTCAAGATCACAGTTAATAGAATAATATTGCTTAAATATATAGTTATTGGACTTTGCATTTTGGAAAAGTCCTAGCTGAGAGGAAGACAGCAAAATACGGAAAATATTGGGGGTGAAAATGACTTCAGGACAGTTTGTTACAAAAATGAAAGAAATTGTATCAGAATACTTATACAGCTGAGTGAGTTTAATTTTATGGATGGGAATTGTGCTCAACCAATTGATGACTTATTTGACAAAGTAACTGGCATGTTAGAGAGAGTTAGATAGAGCACTAGAGGCTAGTGGAATCAAGGGATATGGGGAGAAGGCAGGCACGGGTTATTGATAGGGGACGATCAGCCATGATCACAATGAATGGCGGTGCTGCTCGAAGGGCCGAATGGCCTCCTCCTGCACCTATTTTCTACGTATCTATGTTAGATAACAAGGAAGCCAATAAATGTAGCACATTTTTTTTATCCATAGTTTGGTCTGTGAAGTGCCCCATAAAGGATTACTGCATTAGATAAGCACCTGTGGACTTGAACGTAATAGGTTAAGTCCAGCATGTCAGATATGGGGCTTTATGTGTGGGCCAGATATATTGTCAATGCAAAGGGGCTAGGAGCAAGGCCCAGTTTGCATCCAGAATCAAGGTCTGGAATAATACGACTTCCGGGTTGAACATGGGTTAAACAGCTGTGTGTGAGCGTGGCTCCCGATTACTGCTCAAGTCTACTCGTTTATCTTTGCTATATTTTTGAGATAACCCGCCTTTAAACGCTATGAAGGACTCAAGGCAGTATTAAGCATCTGAAACTGTAAGTAAAATGAGCCGTCGAACTAAAACCGGGGCAAAAGACAGTGAAATCTCAAGCAAGAGTGCTGCAGCTTTGGCACCGCTCCCGGAAGCTGGCCTTGAACTACCAGAGGATTTCGAGAGGCTTCGTTCAGCACTCCTTGCTGATATGACACAAGCAATTAACTCTGTCCTAAAAAGAGAACTTGAAGTGGCTTTGTCACCGGTGTACACCAGTCTGGAGCTAGTTAAATCCTATTATGAATTGCATGATGAACGCATTCGCGAGGTTGAAGATGGCCTGAATGACCACAGTGACAGACTGGCGAGTGCCGAAACTGCTATAGCTGCTTTACAGAGTGAAAACACACTCCAGAAAATGAAGTTAGATGACCTCGAGAACCGGTCGCGGCGATCCAACCTAAGAGTGGTTGGGATTCCTGAAAAGATGGAAGGCTCGGACCCTGTTAAATTTATAACTGAGTTTTTTGAAGAAGTGCTGGGGGCGGATTTCTTCCCAAGACCTCTTATGCTTTCGCATGCCCACCGAATTGGACCTACACCAACAGACGTCCTGAATATCAAGCCATCTAAGCCAAGATTGTTCCTGGTTCTCTTTCATTACTTCCAGGATAAATATCGTATCATCACCAAATGGAGGCAGGAGCTGTTCTTCCGAGGGCACCGGGTGTTTTTCTATGAGGACTTCAGCGTGGAGCTGGGGAGAAAACGTGCAACTTTTAGGGAAATAAAATCCCCGCTTTACAATAAAGGGGTTCGGTTTGGTCTCCAGTATCCTGCCCGGCTCCAGGTCACTCATGAAGGTAAAATGTACTATTTCAATACACCAGAGACTGCCAAAAAGTGTTACTACTCGCGCTGGGGAGGTGACAGCCGTGAAGAACAATGACCTTTAAGGATATCCATGGCATTGGCACGGCCTCCTGCGGCAGAGATCTTTGGAAGATTTGTTTATTCTTCAGTTAAATTTGTGAATTTGACTGAGCTGAACTGCAATGCTACATATTTGGGGTAGTGAGTCGAGGACTTTTAGCCAACAAAATGTAAATGTCTATGATTACTCTTTGGGATACAATTTTCACTTCCTTCTTTCTCATAATGCTTTGCTGGTCTGGGGTTATCTTTAGCCTATATATCTTAAAAGTAGAATAAATGACTGTACAACTTTTAAAGAAGGGAGCCACCCTAAATTGGATCAAAAATTTTAGTTAGGGAACACTTCGGAAGTTTTTTTGTTTTGTAATGCCTGCGATCATCCTCAGTCGGGGAATAAGATCTAGCTTTTTGGGGGTTAATTTTTGTTGTTGTTGTTATTATAAGGGGATGAGGGAAAGGTTTTGGGGTAATGGCAGCTTATTCTTTGATTGTTACAAATGCACTCGGCTTTCTTTTTTTTTGTTGCTTTTTTTCTCTTCTCTTTTTGTTTTTCTCTTCCCCCCCATTGTGGGCTCTCACATGCAGCCTTCGCATGGTTCTGGATGGCAGTCGCTGTATGTATTTTTTGAATCATATTTTGAAATATGGCTAATGGTGATATTGATGGAGGCAATCCTGTGAGGTTTATATCTTGGAATGTAAAGGGGCTTAATGGTACCAGTTAAAAGAGCTAAAGTTTTTTCTCACCCAAAACAACTAAAAACAGATATACTACTTTTACAAGATATTCACTTAAGACTGCAAGATCATAACAGACTGCGTAAAACGTGGGTTAGTCAGATTTTTCACTCCAGATTTAATAGTAGGTCCAGGGGTGTGGCAATATTAATCAACAAAAGAATACAGTTTACACCGTCTGACGTAGTCAGTGACCCTAATGGTCGGTTTATTATAGTTTCCAGGTGTCTTTTTCAAAAACCTGTCGTGTTAGTGAATGTTTAAGCCCCTAATTGGGATGATGTTCACTTTGCAAATAAGGTTCTGTCATTAATACCCAATCTGAACACGCACCAGCTAATTTTTTCGGGAGACCTGAACTGTGCTATTAATCCACTGCTTGATAGATCTAGTTCCAAGGGGACACCTTCTGGTATGGCAAAGACCTTCTCACTGTTTATGCAACAAAATGGTTACGTGGACCCCTGGAGATTTCTGAACCCAACTGCTAGACAATTCTCTTTTTTTTCTCATGTTCACAATTCTTTTTCCAGAATAGACTATTTTTTTATAGACAGCCCCTTCATTCCTAGGGTTAAGAAAATTGAATATACTGCTATAGTAATATCAGATCACTCACCTGTGATACTGGACCTAGGCTTTCCTTTAAATATTAAAGAACGACCTCTTTGGAAACTCAACCCCCTTTTGCTTTCCAATGAAAAATGTTGCAGTTTTGTGTCGGCTAACATAGACACATTCCTTGAAATTAATAAAACTGAGTCCGTATCCTGCTCTTTAATTTGGGAAACTTTAAAAGCCTACTTAAGAGGTCAAATCATATCTTATACTTCATACGTCAATAAAGAACATAAGAAGGAAATGGAAACCCTGTTAAAATCCATCTTGACCCTGGATAGGCAATATTCTGAAGCACCCACCACCCAATTATACAAAAGCCGGGCTGATTTACAAATGAAATTCAATCTTTTATCTACTAATCAAACAGAACAACTAATTCTCCGGACTCGTGGTCTTTATTTTGAATATGGTGATAAGGCGAGCCGGCTTATGGCTCAACAGCTGAAACGTCAATCCGCGTCATGGCTTATTCCTCAGATAAGAGACATACACCAAGACATAACAAGCAATCCAAAAGAAATAAACAATACTTTCACAGCCTTTTATTCTTCTCTTTACACCTCAGAATTCCCCTTGGATACTATGAATATGGAAACTTTCTTAGACGATTTGGAAATACCCACTCTGGAATTAGAAGACGCAGAAAATCTAGACCAACCCCTTGGGGAGGAAGAGATTAATAATGCCATTATGGCGATGCAGAGTGGTAAAACCCCTGGCCCTGACGGCTACCCATTAGAATTTTATAAGAAATTTAAGGATAAGCTCACACCTGTTCTTTTAGAAATGTTTGAAGAATCTTTGGAAAAAGGTTCATTACCCCCCACTCTTTCACAGGCTTCTATTTCACTTCTTCTTAAAAAAAGACAAGGATTCGACTCAATGTGGATCATATCGCCCCCATCTCACTTTTGAATGTAGATGTAAAAATTTTGGCGAAGGCGCTGGCTTGCCGTTTAGAATGCCAACTTCACAAAATAATCTCAGAAGATCAAACAGGTTTCATTAAAAATCGTCATTCCTTTTCTAATATCCGCCGTTTGGCCAGCGTGGTCTATTTGCCCAGTGCTTCTCCGCGCCCAGAGGCTGTTATCTCTTTGGACGCGGAAAAGGCATTCGATCGAGTGGAGTGGCCATATTTGTTCAGAGTTTTGGAGAGATTTGGATTTGGCAAAATATTTGTAGCCTGGGTTAAGCTATTATATCATTCACCCTTAGCATGTGTACAGACCAATAATTTGCGATCTGATTATTTTCAATTAACACGTGGCACTCGTCAAGGCTGCCCATTGTCTCCGCTTCTTTTTGCGATTGCAATTGAGCCTCTCTCTATTACACTTAGGTCAACTACATTATTCCAGGGCATTAGGAGAGGAAACAGGGAACATCGTGTGTCTCTATATGCTGATGACCTCCTTCTTTATGTGAGCAACCCTATAGCCAGTAGCCCTGCAATTGTGTCCTTGTTGGATCAGTTTGGGACTTTTTCCGGCTATAAACTAAACCTCCAAAAATGCAAATGCTTTCCCATCAACTTAGCTCTACAGATCAAACAGGAAACCCTGCCCTTTCCCATATCTCAAAAAGGGTTTGTATATTTAGGAATACACATCACCCGCTTTTTCACATCCCTGTTTGCAGCTAACTACATGCCTCAAGTTAGCCAAATGAAGGCTGACTTTGAGAGATGGCGTAGTCTGCCATTCACTATGGCTGGGAGAGTGCAGTCAGTGAAGATGACTGTACTTCCCAGATTTCTTTACTTGTTCCAATGTTTGTCTGTTTTCCTACCCAAGTCATTTTTTAACTTAGTTAACCAATCTATAACCTCCTTTATATGGGGTGACAAGGTTCCAAGGGTCAATAAGTGCACTCTCCAAAGAGGTCATGAAGTAGGTGGACTGGGCCTTCCTAGCTTTATTAATTATTATTGGGCATCCAATATCCAAAAGATATTATTCTGGCTCCACCAACCAGATACAGACTGGTGTCTGCTTGAATCACAATCCTGTTACTCCTCGTCTCTCCCAGCTTTAGTATATTCTTCCCTGCCATTGAAACCCTCTAGATTTACATCCAACCCTGTCGTACTATCAACCATCAAAATTTTTAACCAATTTCATTGCCATTATAAGCTTACATCAGCTTCAGTTCTGGGTCCCATTCACAGTAACCATTTATTCCCCCCTCTACACTTGACTCAACCTTTCGACAGTGGGGTTTGAATGGTCTTATGTCCATTAAGGATTTATACACTAACAACATAGTTGATAGTTTCGACTACCTACACAAAAAACATGGCCTCCCACATAATCATTTCTTTAAATATCTTCAGGTTCGCCATTTTGTCATGAAACAACTTCCTTATTTTCCTGATCTCCCTCCTGTCACAATGTTGGATAAACTCACTCTTACCTTTGCAAATAAAGGACTGATCTCTGCAGTATATTCTCGATTGATGTATTTAGGAGGTCAAAACCTGAACAAAGACTTCCGGTGGCGTCAATGGTGGGCTGAGAGACGCTGTTGTTTCGCTCTGCTCCCAAAGACTGTTTTAATGAGCTAAAATTTAAGTTGGAAGACGGAGGAGTTATAAAAATAACTACCGGAGCTGTTATTTAATTGTGTGTTATCAGAATTCCTGCTGATAACAGAGAATAACGGCAGTTTTAAATGAAAAAGACTAAAACTCGCCAGAAGCCTTCGAAAGCTGCTACAAGACCTGCACAAACTGATCTGAAAAAACCTGGAAAGACTCCTCAATCCCCGCAAGCATCAGCTGGAAGTTCAGAAGAAGAAACTGACTTTCAAAACCCTTCTACAGAAATGACTTCAATGGAGGAACAACTGGTAAAGTCAGTAACAGCTTTAGTCACTGAAAACATCTCTAAAGTGATACGAGAGGGGAATGTCGCACTGGAAAAAAAGCCTTTCCAAAAGCCTCTCCGAAAAAATAAACAAGGTAATGATAAGCTGATGGGGAAAATTGACGACTTAGCCAAACGTGTGGTCGAGATTGAGGAGGGCTTAAACAATAAAATTAAGCGGGTTGATAAGAACTGTAATAAAAAGCTGGGCACGATGTCAAAGTCCACTGAAGCGGCTATAGAAGGAATGGATAATTCGTTAACTGAGATGGCTAAGGAGATAAAGAGACTAAAAAAGGAACAAGAAAGTACTGGGAGGGAGCTTGCTAAAATGAAATATAAATGTATGGACCTGGAAGCAAGATCGAGGAGGCAAAACTTGAGGATAGTAGGCGTAAAAGAAGGAAAGGAGAGTGGACAGAACTTTCAGGAGTTTGCTGGCAACTTACTCAAACAAGTACTTAAGCTGCCTGAAGCCCCGAGAATAGATACGGTTCACCGGGTCCGACGTAAGGCTCAAGCAAGCTCAAATGCTCCCCCAAGACAGATTATCCTGAAATTCTATGATATTTCAACCCTGGAAGGAATTATGAAAAAGATCCCATATGGAGTGAATTTGATGTTTGGAGAAGACAAACTAAGATTCTTCCGTGATTTTCCAGCTGAAGTCATGGAAAAGAGGGACAAGTTTACAAACACGAGAAGGCTACTGAAGGAGGTCGAGGGAGTAAGATATGGGATAGTATATCCCGCAAAATTGAGAATTACTGATAACTCTGTCGAAAGTGCATTCACGGATCCAGAAGAGGCATTTAAATATGCACAAAGTATCACACAGGATGCCTACTGATAATTAGGAGTTGGTCTCCTACAATAACACAGAAGAATTGTGTTTCCCTTTTTTTTTAACATACAAAAAAGACTGCTCTGGTTCATCATGGCGAATTTTCATCGAGGCGCTGACTAGACATCTTATCTTTGGAATGTTAATTCAAGGTCGGATTTTAAGTCTCACTTCAGCAAAGGATTGGAAAAGAAAAAAACTGGCGGGGAAAATAACTTGAGAATATGGAAAAATATTATCAGTGGACTTGCAGATAGAAACTTATGACTGAAGAAACACACAATTATATACTAACATAAAATATAATGAATAAAATTGAGTAATATTAAGACATAGCATAATAATGGCTGTTGTTTATTTCATGATGTTAATTACTTGCTAAATATAAGAATAACGAGTTAAATATGATTATAAGTATTAACATACTAATAAATTTTATGGATATAGTAGATTTAGTTTAAATTGCGAACAAAGTGGAGGGGAGGAGACTCAGATACTTGGAAGTTATCCAAGGGTACTTGGAAGTTATCCGGGCTTTTGTGTCGGACAACAGCGGGCTCCAAGGTTAACCCCTTGGGGCCCGCTGTTGTCTGATACAAATGTTTGAGCCTTAATTGTAATAGACCTTGGCATATCGATAGATGTGGATATATAATTAACATAATCACTGTTATATCTAAGTATATAATTAACGTTGGAAACTCTCTCTTATTTTGTTTTTTCTCTTTGAAGATACATTTCTAATCTATCTATCGAAGTGTGTTTTATTTTATATATTTTTTTTTTAACTTTGTATTGCTCTCTCTTCCAAATAATAATAATTGGTCAAGGGGGCAGAGCAAAACATATAGAAACATCTATGGAAGTCGATAAGAATTTTTCTACCACCTGTTGGTGGTTTGTTTTTAGTTATAATATCTTTATTTTTGGATATTATAATTTCACTTTTTGTTTGTTAATTATCTTTTCACGATTCTACACTTTCTGGTCTTTTTCAAGGTCTATTCTGAAGGGGAGATGACAACAAAATCTAATAGCTGGGGATAATCATCCCTCACCTAGAGTAATGAGGTTCTTGTTTGCACCATGTGAAGTAAAGGTATTAACATGATCCATAATGCAAGATGATAAACAAAAGAAAACTGGAGGAATCACGTTCTGCAGTTGGAATATAAGGGGCGCTAATGAACCAATTAAAAGGAGTAAGATCTTTGCCCAATTAAAAGCTTTAAATAGTGATGTCATTTTCTTACAAGAGATGCACCTGAAATATCAAACACAGATAAGATTGAAGGCAAATTGGATCGGGCAAACATACTACTCTTCATTTACTTCTAAATCTAGAGGCACGGCCATTATCATTCGTAAAGGTATACCATTTAAATTAAAGAATACCATAGCAGATAAAGAGGGGAGGTACGTCATAGTCACGGGAGAAATGTATTCTACTCCACTTACTTTGATAAATATTTATGCTCCTAATTTTGACAACCCTCAATTTTTTAGTAAAATTCTGGATACAATTTACAACAGCCAGAACATAACTATCAAAATGTGGTAATAGGGGGAGATTTGAATTGTGTTTTAGATCCATATTTGGATAAATCTACAAAACAAAAAAGGATTAACATAAAATCTAAAACAAGTGAACTCCTAAATACATACATGAAAAATACCAATATGACAGATGTATGGAGGATCGCTAACCCAGTAGGTAGAGAATATTCAATGGCTTTTATGGCAAAAACAACGCTCTTACATTGTTAACTTTGAATATGTCACACAAAATGGTGCCATAAATATGGTCTTGTTTACTGTTTCGGTGTAATGTACTATTCCTACACTCATACACTTAAGTTTGATTATGCCTATGAATATTAAGAATTTATTGAATCTTTCCATAATGGAATTTTACTGCACCTAGGTACATGCAACAATAAAGTACTATTGAACCATTGATTGATTGAATTGATTGAAAAATACAGCATGGAATTCACATCAACCATCTGCACTAGTTCAACACTATCGCAATTTTTCATCCACTCCCTACACAGTGGCAACAATTTACAGAAGCCAATTTACTTACAACCCTGTACATCTTTGGGATGTGGGAGGAAAACTAGCCAGATCCCACAGGGAGATAGGGAGAAACGTGCAAACTACATGCAGAGAGCACCTGAGGTCAGAATCAAACCTGGATCTTTGGTGCTGAGAGACAGCAGCTCCACCAGCTGCACCATTGTGCTGGCCCTGAAATTCTCATTCCCTGACCTGGAATAGAACACAGGCCACAACCTCTGAATCATAACCACTGGAATATTTACCCTAGTTTTTGACACGATTGTCACATGTACATCCTATGGTTAAGATTGCAAACTACGTGCAGACCAATGTTTTTTTCTGTGAGCACTTCCTGCAGAGTCTTATTTCTGTCTACATTTTTCTGTTGCTATCATCTATTTTAACCCTGGTACCTTTCCAAGACTGTTCTGGAGATTAGTTGTCTGACTTGTCAGTATCTTTATCCAGCTTCAATGGGATTGCTGTATTTCAGTCATTTCCACAGCCAGCACTTGAATGAGTTTCTCTTCCCAAATATAGCTCTCTGCAGATCTGGAAATACTGATCAACCTATCATTTCTTACCATTGAACTGCATTGACCAGCAGTATCTGTAAGTCTTTAAGGAAATGGTCTATACGTTCACCTGCAAATTATAACGTCTGAAAAGGCGCAGTGTGGACTTTCCAGGGCATTTGACCTGAAATGACATCTCCTTAGATACTCTCTGAACTACATTTTCAGTTCAATGCGAAGAAATCAACATCTGCTGCCACCAACTGCCCCACCTGCCTTCAGCCACTGAGAAGCCCGTTCCACTGGTTTGAATTCCTACTGGGTGCAACGGTGTGTGTTTTCTATGACAGACTTGGTGGAAGTCCAGCTACCCTTAATGTGCACATTCGTGACATGAGGAATTTGACTACCCTGCCATTTATGTGGAGTCGAGTTGTTGTTCGCTGCTAAGATCACCTTTGTTTACAAAGGATCATAATTAAACATGACCTTCATTGAATTTAACTTGCTTGTGTTTTTCTTCATAGAAACATAGAAAATAGGTGCAGGAGTAGGCCGTTCAGCCCTTCGAACCTGCACCGCCATTCAATATGCTCATGGCTGATCAGATCTATGTTGCAATAAAATTCAACTAAAACTGGCCGCAAATGAGGACCAACCTCCGGAGTTTTAAAACTTTAAGCCAGGTTCAAATTTTGACCAGGGTTACATTTTTTGGTATTCCTGCCCAACGAACTCATCCCCAGGATCACTGCATTGTTACAATCACTGGCACAAATGGAAGATAAATTAGGCAGCACAGTGACACAGCTGGAAGAGCTGCTGCCTCACAGTTCAAGTGGCATGAGTTCGATCCTGATCTCTGGTGACCTCTGGTGGGTCTTCCCTTTGACAGGAGTTCCAGTTTGTGACCAAAATGTGCAGTCGGAAGGTTAATTGCCCCTGCATATTTCCCCATGTGAATGAATGAGTGGTAGAAATATGTTCAGCAGAAGTCATGAGTCTGAGCTGACCAACGATTTCCGTACACTAGTACTATCCCACGCAATAAGGACCATTTACAACCAAAGCCAAATAGCCTACAAACCTGTACGTCTTTGGAAGTTGAAAATCCCACGCAGGTCACGGGGAGAACGTACAAACTCCGTACAGACAGCACCCATAGTCAGGATCGAACCTGGCGCTGTAAGGGAGCAACTCTACCACTGCGCCACCATGCCACAATTGTTGGCTGTATTTCTGTACCTCTCTTTTATTTCAGGTTGAAATCGTTATTCCGAAACCACTGGAAAAGATTATGTCCCACTTGATTTTGTTTTGTTGATTATCGCAATAAATAAACTTCCACTGAGATAGGTGTGGATCTTTTAAGTATATATACATTGTCAGCAGCTTTCATGTAATGACACAGGGGAGACAGATGCGGGGATCCGGGGCTGGTGACTGTTTGCCGGGGACAGATGCTGGCAACTGGGCTAGCGAGTCTTTGCGGGGATGGCGAGTGTTTGCGGAGCTGGCGAATCGCTCGCTGCTGCTCCGGCCATGGAGCAGCTTCAGTGGAAGCCTCAGGGTCCCGGGCCGTTGGAGGAGTCGGAAGCGTTGCGCCGCTGCCGTGAGAGTCTCTGTGCCGCTTCGGGAGGCGGAGATAGAGAGTGGAAAGAGACAGGGAGACAGGGTGGAGAGAGACATAGACAGGGTGGAGGGGGGGTGGGGGGTGAGAGGAGAGCGAGGGGAGAGACAGAGAGGGAGAGAATGGGGAGAGAGAAGAGTGAGAGTGAGAGGGGAGAGAGGGGAGAGAGGGAGAGAGTGAGGTGGTAGAGGGGGAGAAGAGAGAGAGAGGGGTGAGAGGGAAGAAAGGGGGAAGAGAGAGAGGGGGAAGAGAGGGAGGAGAGGGTTGGAGAGAATGGGAGAGAGAAGGGGAAGAGAGAGGGGTGGTAAAAGGGAGAGGGGGAAGAGGGAGAGAGGGGGGAAGAGAAACGGGGAAGAGAGAGAGAGATGGGGGCAAAGAGAAAGAGGAGATAGGGACAGGAGAAGGAGAGAGGGGAGAGAGAGCAAGGGGAAAGTGGGGTGGGAGGGAGAAATGGGGGAGAGAGAGAGGAGCACAGAGGGGAGAGAGAGATGGGAGAGAGTGTGTGGAGGGAGCGAGAGGGAGAGAGAGAGGGATGAGAGAGGGGGAGATAGCGAGGGAGGGAGAAAGAGAGAGAGAGAGGGGGAGAGAGAGAGAGGAAGAGGGGGGAAGCGAGGGGGAGAGAGAGGAGAGAGAGAGAGAGAGAGAGAGAGAGAGAGAGAGAGGGGGGAGAGATAGAAGAAATGAGGGGGGAGAGAGAGGGAAAAGAGGGAGGGGGAGAGGGGAGAGAGAGGAGAGAGGGGATGCGAGAGGGGGTGAGTGAGGTGGGAAGAGAGAGGGAGGGATGGGGAGAAGGGGAAAGAGAGAGGGGGAGAGAGGGGAAGAGAGGAGAGAGAGAGAGGGGAAGAGTGAATAGAGGGGGAAGGGGAGAGAGAGGGGGGTGACAGAGGGAATGACAGTGAGGGAGAGACAGAGAGGGAGTGACAGAGAGGGAGAGAGAGGGGGAGGGTAGAGAGAGGGGAGAGAGAGGGGGTGAGAGGAGAGAGTGGAAGAGATGGGGAGAGAGAGAGGGGGGAGAGAAAGAGGGAGGAGAGTGAGGTGGAAGGGAGAGAGAGAGGGGAGAGAAAGAGAGGTGGAGGGAGAGAAGGGTTGAGAGAGGGGGACAGAGAGAGGAGAGAGAGGGGGAGAGAGAGGGGGAGAGAGAGGGGGGGAGAGAGAAATGGGGAGAGAGAAAGGGGGAGAGAGAAAGGGGGAGAGAGAAAGGGGGAGAGAGAGAGGGGGAGAGAGAGAGGGGGAGAGAGAGAGGGGGAGAGAGAGAGGGGGAGAGAGAGAGGGGGAGAGAGAGAGGGGAGAGAGAGGGGGAGAGGGGGATAGAGAGGCAGGGCTGCCAAATCCCATGCATTGAGCGTGAGAATCACGCTTTTCTTTTTTTTTTTAATTTTTATTGGAGGGAAAAAAAAAATTCACAGTACATCTGATGTATGGCATTGCATTTTCCTCCATTTTGTTTTTTTGTATCAATAATAATAATAATAATATAAACAAAATAACCCGAACCCACCCTCCCTAAACACCCCTTGGCAGCTTATTTTTTCACAATCCAAATATATCACAAAATCAATTGCACTTCTGAACAATAATAAAGTAATAAAAACAGAATAAAGGCAGATCCCCACTTAATGTCAAGTGCCCTCAGTCAATAGGTAGTTCCTTTGGACCCTCAAAGTATGATAAAAAAGGGTTCCCATTTCAAATAAAACTTTTTCACAGACCCCCTCAATGTGAATTTAATCTTTTCTATCCTTAAAAAAAACATGACGTCTTCCAACCAAGCAGCGGCAGATGGAGGAGTGTTAGATTTCCAGACCAGCAAGATTCTCCTACGGGCCAAAAGTGATGTAAATGTAATGATATCAGACTGGGTTGTATTTAAACCCAAGGTTTTATCTGTTACACCAAATACAGCTACAAGCGGGCAAGGTCTCACTGTCATCCCAAGGACTTCACTGATGGTTTTAAAAACCACTGCCCAGTAGTTAACAAGTTTGGGGCAAGACCAGAATGCATGAGCTAGATTGGCTGGAGAGAACGAGCACCTGTCACAGCCAGCGTCCGTCCCTGGATATATGTTAGCAAGCCTGGCTTTGCTGAAATGAACCCTGTGTAAAACTTTAAATTGTATGAGCCCCAATCTAGCACATGATGACGAGGAGTGGAATTTTTTCTGCGCTTCTGTCCAGCATTCCTCAGACAGATCCATACCAAGGTCATCCTCCCACCTAGCTTTAACTTTGTTCAGGTTTTGATCTCCTAAATACATCAATCGAGAATATACTGCAGAGATCAGTCCTTTATTTGCAAAGGTAAGAGTGAGTTTATCCAACACTGTGACAGGAGGGAGATCAGGAAAAGAAGGAAATTGTTTCATGACAAAGTGGCGAACCTGAAGATATTTAAAGAAATGATTATGTGGGAGGCCATGTTTTTTGTGTAGGTAGTTGAAACTATCAAATATGTTGTTAGTGTATAAATCCTTAATGGACATAAGACCGTTCAAACCCCACTGTCGAAAGGTTGAGTCAAGTGTAGAGGGGGGAAATAAATGGTTACTGTGAATGGGACCCAGAACTGAAGCTGATGTAAGCTTATAATGGCAACAAAATTGGTTAAAAATTTTGATGGTTGATAGTACGACAGGGTTGGATGTAAATCTAGAGGGTTTCAATGGCAGGGAGGAATAGTAAGATTGAACGAGAACTTACCAGTTCGAAGGTTGATCTTTATTTCATGAGGAGTCGAAGTGAGGGATTTCGTGAAGAGCCCGCCGGCGCGCATGCTCGACATACTTCAAAGTAGCGGCGTGGAATCACAGAACCAACAATAGAAATGACTTCGCATAGTATGATTGAATTGACTAAGATTACCAGATGAAGGTGATTGAGGGTTGGGCGAGGAGGGCACGAAATCCCTCACTTCGACTCCTCATGAAATAAAGATCAACCTTCGAACTGGTAAGTTCTCGTTCAATCTTACTATTTCATTTCGGAGTCACGTGAGTGACTTCGTGAAGACTTCAAAGCTTCTGTGATTACACGCCCTGGACCACGTCCATGCTGACACACCACTACCAGGGATGGATGGGAGGAACAAACTGGCTCAATAGCTCATACTGCAAAACAAAAGCATATTTATTAATAACAAATCAAAACCCCTCATGCGGGGACATCTCCACGTTCTTGACCTGCATTCAGCACGGCTTCTGCGAACTGTAGAGGAGCAGCAACAGGCTTGTTATAAAAACGCTGGAACACAGCTTCATTCGCCCATCCTGCTGTGGCGAGAATTTGGTCCATGGGCACCTCCATGACCCTCGCCGCTGACGTCGATGCAGCCCTGGTGGAATGAGACTTGAACACATTAGTGTCGATACCTGACTTACCCAAGACGACTCGAAGCCACCTGGATATCGTCTGGACTGTCACTCGATGATGAGGTCTCTTATGAGTGACAAGCAGGTATCTCTCCATTCCTCTGATGCGTGCCGTCACCTTGACATAGTGGCGGATATGTGAGGCTAAACATAGCCTAGCATCTGCGGGGTATGCCGGGAACTTCAGCTGCAGCCCTGTGCACCCAGGTCTATGCTGCTTTAGTAGCTCGTCAACGAAAAAGACTACTTCTGTAGGGGTAGATGTCATTCTGTCGACACGCAGTTTATGTAGTGTCTGTACCCTCTGAGCTGAAGTCAGCGCTAGTAACATCACCAGCTTCATGGTGAGTTGGTCCAGTTGGAGCCCTTCCATGGGAGACCACGTCCTGAGCAGGGTTAATACGTCCCTGACATCCCAGGTGATATTATAGCGTGGTGTAGGCGGATTCATATTGAATATACCCCGCATGAGTCTGGACACTAGCCTGTTGGATCCTACCCCAATCTTGAGGTAGAATGATAGCGCACTTCTGGCGCTGTTGATGGCACTGTAACTTAAGTGTTCATCATGGTGCAACCCCGCGAGGAATTCCAGGACGTCGGTTATTGTCACGTCATCGTACGTGATGCGAGAGCGGCTGCAGTAGGCTTCCCACTTCTTAATATGCGAGCGGTATCTTCGCCTTGTGGACTCTCGACACGACGCCCCGATGGTATCCATGGTCCGAGCCGAGAGGCCGTATTGGACTAACGGCCTGTTCAGAACCTGCAAGCCAACAAATTTAAATAGCCATGGCAGGGATGTGGCTCCCCTGATACAGGGTGAGTAACCAATTGTGGGCAACCCTTCAAAAGGACCCAAGGTTCGTTGAGCATGTCAAAGACCACCGGATACCAAGGCTGTGTGGGCCAGTCGGGTATAATAAGGATGCCCTTGGCAGCATCTGCCTGAATCTTTCGCAATACCCGACTGATGAGGCAAAACGGAGGGAAGGCATAGAAAACCCAATTCCCCCAGTCCAGCGAGAATGCATCTAGCGCTATTGCCCCAGGATCTGGTTCCCATGAAACGTAGGCTGGTACCTGATGGTTCAACCGTGACGCAAAAAGGTCAATGTCCGGTTTACCAAATTTGGCTGTGACTTTAGCAAAAATCTCAGGATGCAACATCCATTCAATGTTGTCATTAAATTTGCGTGACCTGGTGTCCGCCACAGTATTAAGCTCACCTGGCAAATAGGTAGCTGAAATCCAAATGTCTCTTTGAATACACCAGAGCCAAATTGAGTTAGCCAATTTGTCACACGAAACTGACCTGGTACCACCCATATGGTTTAAATATGCCACAGCTGTGGTGTTGTCTATTTGGAGACGGACGTGTGCTCCAACAAGCTTGGAACAATATGCACGAAGTCCGTGGAATGCTGCCAGCAACTCCAAATAGTTAATCCCTTGAGTCAACAACATCGATGCCTCAAGGGTGTCCCATCTACCCCCACAACTAGAGCAATTATCAGTAGCTCCCCAGCCATTGGAGCTTGCATCAGTCTGTAAATATACCACCGGATTAGCCTCCCTGACAGGCTTAAATGAGTTGCTAATGTGACACACCCACCATTGCAACTCAGTTATCGCTTCGGACGGCAGCTGCATAGATCGATCGTAATGACCAGCGTTCCATTTTAACGCAGTAATTTTAGCTCTTTGCAAATTCTGATAATGCAAAGGTCCATATCGTGCTGCCGGAAACAAAGCCACTAACTTGCCAATTACTGTGGCTGTATGCCGAATCGATGGTATATTGGTGCCAATTAAATCTCTGCACACCTTGGTGACTTCCTCAATTTTGTTAATTGGTATAGTTATCCTCATGCTCATTGAGTTCACCGTGAACCCTAGGTAATTAATTACCTGGGCAGGGCAGAACTTTGATTTCTCTGGATGGACAATGAATCCTAATTGTTGAAATATATTGACAGCTGCTGCAACACCCTGTTCAGCCAATTGCAGGGTGTGGCCCACAATAAAGACATCATCTAAATAGGCCATAACTATATGATGTCGTTGTCTCAAATAAGCCATGATTGGCTTCACCAATTTAGTGAACAATCTAGGGGCTGTAGTAAGCCCATTAGGCAAAGCCTTATACTGCCAACGTTGCCCCATCCAGATAAATTTCAAAAACCTTCTATCATCTTTCTGGATGGATACTGAATAATATGCATCCCTCAAATCAATGCATGCCATAAAGCAGCCATGAGAAATCAATGATTTGGCTGTTTCAAACGTATCCATTTTAAAATGAGTATATGTTACAAACGTATTCAAACGGGTTAGATCAATAATGACACGACAGCCTCCATCCTTCTTAGGTCTAGTAAATATGTTCGAAACAAATTCAATTGGCTCATGCACTGTTTTCTCAATCACGCCCTTCTGTTCCAAACTTAAAATTTCCTTGTAACCTGCTGCCTGTTCTGCAGCAGACAATTTGAACGTACGACCAGGCATGTGCTGGGATGGAGGAATGTCGCCATTAATAAACTCAATTTTATGCCCCTGAATATTCCGCAACACATACTCATCACCAGTAAAATTACCCCATGCATCCAAAAACAACCGTAAACGACCACCAACATGGGAAGTTAAACAGAGAGAAAAGAGAGAACCAGACCCCCTCACCTCCGTGGTTACCGGCGGTCCTTGACACGTGTGGGTGGCCGTGGAGGTGCTGGGTTGGCTTGAGGGCGCGGCGTCTTCGATTTCCAAAAAGGTCTCTGCCGACCCTGTCCTAAAAAAGACCCTTGGTGCTGGTTCTGGTGTTGTTGTCGTTGTGGAGCTAGAGGGTGAGTCCTCGTCGAGGCACTGGCCGACCCTCGTGAGCGAATGTATGGAGCTTTTGAGCCGGACGGTGTGGGGGCACTCTTAGAGCGCATGATCCCCACCGTTTTGGCTTGTTCGTCAAGCTCTTTGACTCTCTTCGAGAGGTCCTCACCAAAGAGCTGACGGGGCGGCGGCGGCGGCGGTTGTTTGCACAATCCTGCAAACTTCGGGTTGAGTGCTGGGCGGATGCTGTTTTTGCGAAACCCGTTGATTTCGTGCTGGGTCGCGCACAATAAGGCCAGAGCATCTTCCTGGTCCAAATTCAGCTCGTCCTCGTCCACCGACCGCGCAAAGGCGGTAATACCGGCCGTGAGGAGTTTCAGGATCCGCTGCAATTGTAGCTCTTGTTGACGGATAGCCGCACTGATGTTGCCCCATATTGGCGTATTGACCACAGGCACGTTGAGGGAGTTGCAGTTTGATGGAGCCTTGTGACGGCTCATAGCCTGGATGAGGACTTCTTCCTGCAGCACCTGATTATTAAGAAAGTCCACTGTGGCTGCCAGCTTTGAATTGAGAGGAAGACCAGCCGTATGTGGGGCCGCGAATTTGGTCGCCACATCCAAAAGTTCCTCCGCTGGCACCTCCACCGGAGGTGGTACGGGATCCACCAGAACCTCCTCCTCGTGCTGCTCCAGGCTGATAGTAGATGTTGGTGAAGACGCCCTGTGCCTGTTGCTGCCCTGCTGTTGTTGACGTTGAAGCAGGAGCTCCAGCAGCCGCTCCATACGGTCAATACGCCCTTCACCCTGAACACTCAGGTGGTCGGAGTCCTCCGGCTCTGAAAAGAAAACCGGGCTCCTGTCATCGGCCCGCACCTCGTCGAGGCCCTGCCGGTGCCGGTAGTTGTCGCTAACAGCCGCCGAGGCGAAACTGCGCGATTCCTGCGCGGGCGTGTTCAATCGCCTCCGTTTAGCGAGAGCTGAAGCCGCTGCCACTAAGGGCACATGCGGCGAGGTGTCGGCCCCAGCCGAAGCATGGCTGCCTGGGGCCCGCGCAGTCTTGCCGGCTGCCCACATCGTGGACGTTGCCGACGCATGGTGCCGCCCACCCATCCATGGGGGGCTCGGCGACCGCGACGAGACCCGACTCAACCGACCCGTCCCGGCGTCGAGAGTCGGGGTGTGCCGGCTGGACCTCACAGCCGCCCCGGGTCTCGCCCTGGAACCTGACCGCTCCTCCGCGACAGGCAATGCCTTAGCCCTAACAGGGTTAGGCTTCTGGGCTCCTCCCCTCCCCCTTCTCGGAGGGCTGAGTGGAACAGGCCGTGCAACGGCACGCGCCCTGCTCGAGGTCGCCAGCGAGCCCGCTGACAACCTGACTGCCATGGCAGGGTCCCCCTGCTCTGGCGGCACACCACACTCCTCCTCGTCGAACTCCTCCGAGCTGTGGTGTGCTGGCGGATCTGGACCTGTGAACACAGGGCTTACCCACATCTCCGCCTGAGTCCCGGCCTGCGCTGCAGGTACTGCCGATGGTAAAGGCCCCGGAACTGTTGACCGGCGAACTCGTCCTGACGTCCTCCGGCCCTTCGAACTCCCATCCATGTCCTTGCTGCAAGACATAATCAGACAACAAGGACCACCAACTAAAGGTGGAATACTCACCTCCGTGGCCCCTTATGAAGGGCTGGCGAGGAGCGCGCTCCACCGCCAGCCGTCGCAGCAACGCGTTACGACGATATGTCGAGCATGCGCGTCGGCGGGCTCTTCACGAAGTCACTCACGTGACTCCGAAATGAAATATACTAAAGCTGGGAGAGACGAGGAGTAACAGGATTGTGATTCAAGCAGACACAGTCTGTATCTGGTCGGTGGAGCCAGAATAATATCTTTTGGATATTGGATGCCCAGTAATAATTAATAAAGCTAGGAAGGCCCAGTCCACCTACTTCACCACCTCTTTGGAGAGTGCACTTATTGACCCTTGGAACCTTGTTACCCCATATAAAGGAGGTTATAGATTGGTTAACTGAGTTAAAAAATGACTTGGGTAGGAAAACCGGCAAACATTGGAACAAGTAAAGAAATCTGGGAAGTACAGTCATCTTCACTGACTGCACTCTCCCAGCCATAGTGAGTGGCAGACTACGCCATCTCTCAAAGTCGGCCTTCATTTGGCTAACTTGAGGCATGTAGTTAGCTGCAAACAGGGATGTGAAAAAGCGGGTGATGTGTATTCCTAAATATACAAACCCTTCTTGAGATATGGGAAAGGACAGGGTTTCCTGTTTGATCTGTAGGGCTAAGTTGATGGGAAAGCATTTGCATTTTTGGAGGTTTAGTTTATAGCCGGAAAAAGTCCCAAACTGATCCAACAAGGACACAATTGCAGGGCTACTGGCTATAGGGTCGCTCACATAAAGAAGGAGGTCATCAGCATATAGAGACACACGATGTTCCCTGTTTCCTCTCCTAATGCCCTGGAATAATGTAGTTGACCTAAGTGTAATAGAGAGAGGCTCAATTGCAATCGCAAAAAGAAGCGGAGACAATGGGCAGCCTTGACGAGTGCCACGTGTTAATTGAAAATAATCAGATTGCAAATAATTTGTCTGTACACATTTTAAGGGTGAATGATATAATAGCTTAACCCAGGCTACAAATATTTTGCCAAAGCCAAATCTCTCCAAGACTGAACAAATATGGCCACTCCACTCGATCGAATGCCTTCTCCGCGTCCAAAGAGATAACAGCCTCTGGGCGCGGAGAAGCACTGGGCGAATAGGCCACGCTGGCCAATCGGCGGATATTAGAAAAGGAATGATGATTTTTAATGAAACCTGTTTGATCTTCTGAGAATCACGCTTTTCACCAAATTCTCTCGCTGATCACAAATTTCTCACGCTCTGTGTGTTCTAAGCAGAAGCAGCGACGGGTACAGATGCGGACGGGGAGCGGAGTTGCTGAGTGTTTGCCGGGCTGGCGAGTCGCTCACTGCATTGTGACGCTGCCGTGAGAGTCTCTGTGCCAAATTCACCCATGTGACCGGCATGAATCAGGCTGCGGCTCGGTGCGTCCTGTAGGACAACCAGCGGCTGCTGGAAGTAAGTACCAAGCACTGGGTAGAAACGGTGGAAGATAGAACTTCAAATGGGGGTGGTTGGAGAAAGCATCCTGCTTGCCTGCTCAATTTTCACTTACTGTAACTGCAGGAAAAATGTTCCCGATGTTGGGGGAGTTCAGAACCAGGGGTCAGAGTTTAAGAATAAGGGGGGTGGGGGGGGGCAGTTAGGACTAGGAGGAGGACAAACTTTCTTCACGCAGAGAGGTGTGAATCTGTGGAATTCTCTGCCACAGAAGGCAGTGCAGGCCAATTCACTGGATGTTTTCAAGAGAGAGTTACATTTAGTTCTTGGGGCTAACGAAATCAAGGGATATGGGGAAAAAACAGGAAAGAGGTACTGATTTTAGATGAATAGCCATGATCATATTGAATGGCAATGCTGGCTCGAAGCGCCAATGGCCTATTCCTGGGCCTATTTTCTATGTTTCTATGCGAGGATATGGCAATAAAACTCGATCACTTGATTTTGAAGGATTCATGCATGGTGGAGGTATAATATAGTCATAGACTGATACAGTGTGAAAACAGGCCCTTCGGCGCAACTTGCCCACACCTGCCAACATGTCCCAGCTACGCTACCTGCTTTTGGTCCATACCCACAAACCTGTCCTATACTTGTATCAGTATAATTGTTTCTTAAATGTTAGGATGGTGCCTTCCTCAACTACCTCTTCTGGCAGCTTGTTCCATACACCCACCACCCTTTATGTGGATAACGCTACCCCTTAAAAAGTTACCTCTTAAAAATACTTTATAAAAAAAATGAAATCATACTTCTACAATGCACTAAAACATGATTTTAATACATCAAATTTCAAAAGGTTCCTACCCTGGGAGGGGGGACACCCTTCTTCCACGCCCTCTCCCCACTTGGTTGCTCCACTCCCTCACCGGGTACCCCTAACGCCAGTGATCAGCGATCGCTCAGCCTCCCCACCTTCGAAAATGCTCCACAGCCCCTGGTTCAGATGGAGAACACTGCCAGACGTGAGCGGGAAACTGAAATTGAGCGGCCAGTTGTCCGTGATGTCTGGACCCTAATGCTCAGCGCTTCATGTTTCGGAGTTGGCTAATGTTATTGATTTGTAATTAGCCTGATTTGTAATTAGTTGACAAAACCTTAATTTATTAATCTGGAATATCCAGGGGGATGGGATAAGTGTAATATTAAATTACATGCAAGGTGTCAGGCTGTCTGTCACAACATACAGCCCTGATAACCCATTATTTCCTTCAGTTAAATATTGGGAAGGTAGCACTATTGTCATTTGCCACTCAATTATTATGTTTGTTTACCTCACTGACTATTTCTAACCCCCCCACCCCCCCTCCCCCAATTCCTTTGACAGGTTGAATAGAAATGTCCTCAATCTCGTTGTTTTATTAATTGAACACGTAGATGAACATCCTCAAGGAGTATAATCAGATGGAAACTGATTGGGATGCGATATTTAAGGGCTTGTTCAAAGAAGGCGCATATTTTAAAGGAGTGACAGAGATACTTGCAGGGGAATGTGTGAGGAGATTATTACTTGTCTTTAGTTTTAGTTTGAACTAGAACATCTGAAGATTTAAAGTTTAATATAGTAATTGTGCTGATACTGACCCCAACCAACCACATAATGAATATCATCCATTCTGGAGGTTTTACTTCTATGATGCCATTTAAACTTCACTTTCATTCACTTCAATGTAAAAGTAATTGGGAATGGGGAGCATTGGAACAAAAACTTGCCCTCAGTACATATTAACTGTAATGTAATAATGTATGCATGTTGGTAGGCGCAATCAAAACAAAGATATTTTTATCATTGTACTCTCATATATTATGTACTCTCAAGATCACAACTAATAGAATAATATTGCTTAAATATATAGTAATTGCACTTTGCATTTTGGAAAAGTCCAAGCTGAAAGGAAAACAGCAAAATATTGAAAATATTGGGGGTGAAAATGACTTCAGGACAGTTTATTATGAAAATGAAAGAAATTGTATCAAATTACTTATACAGCTGAGTGAGTTTAATTTTATGGATGGGAATTGCGTTCAACCAATTGATGACTTATTTGACAAAGTAAGTAGCATGTTAGATATCAAGGAAGCCAATGAATGTAGCAAATTTCGTTATCCACAATTTGGTCTGTGAAGTGCCCCATAAAGGATTACTGCATTAGATAAGCACCTGTGAACTTGAACGTAATAGGTTAAGTCCAGGGGGTCAGATATGGGGCTTTATGTGTGGGCCAGATATATTATCAGTGCAACGGGGCTAGGAGCAAGGCCAAGTGTGCATCCAGAGTCAAGGTCTGGAATAGTACTAGGTGTGCAGTCAAAGCTGGGACCAGGGGTGTGTTCAGCACTGGGAACCTAAGCAGGTAAGCAGCTATGATCAGGGTAGTATAGGGGGCCAGGTGTAAGGCTGGACTCAGGGACCGGAATGAGAGAAGGTATGCAACTGGAGTCGGGGCCAGGAGTAGTATCAGGTGTGCAGTGAGACCCAGGTTGGTCAACATGGGCCAAGTGCTTGATTATAATCTGATTTCCATACATGAATACACTAAGATCATTCATGTGCTGCACCCGTTGATCAGAGCCTGTGCTCTACTGTGGAATGTAATTAGGAATGTAATTTACTCTAACCTTATTCATAGCTAATCCAATTTAAAACATATATATTGCATTCAAGTGTAAGTTAAAAGACTCGCTACAGTATGCACCATATTGCACAATTTCAAGCTGACAAATGAAAAGTTACGTACGCTCCCTCGGGCTGGGTCTCTCGTAATTTCTCACTCCCAACTCACCCAATGTTGACAGCCCTGTGTAATGTCACTTTTGTTTGGCACTTGAAAGTACTTTTACAGTAGGTACAAATGATATAACATTATTATTTATGTAAAGCCTGAAGGCAGCTCCAGTAAGAGTCGGAGCTGAAGCCGCATGAGGCGAGGGATGGCACATTCCAGGCTGATGTTTCTGGATCAAGTTACCGGTGGAGTAGGCCGCCGGAGACCCTGCCAGAGCCTGGGGCTTGATTAGATCAGTTGCTGCTCCCAGTTGCTGAGCGCACAAATTGGACGCGGCCTGCAGGGGCACAAAGCAGCCGAGCCATGGTGGAGGACACCAACAACATCACCTGGCCAGGGTGACCTCTTGAACTTCAACACAATGCCCTCGCTCGCACAAAGGGCTTTTATGGCAAAAACAACGCTCTTACGTTGTTAACTTTGAATATGTCACACAAAATTGTGCCATAAATATGGTCTTGTTTACTGTTTCGGTGTAATGTACTATTCCTACACTCTTACACTTAAGTGTGATTATGCCTATGAATATTAAGAATTTACTGAATCTTTCCATAATGGAATTTTACTGCACCTAGGTACATGCAACAATAAAGTACTATTGAACCATTGATTGATTGAATTGATTGAAAAATACAGCATGGAAACAGGCCCTACTACTCTCTTAATTCACATCAACCATTCGCACCAGTTCAACACTATCGCAATTTTTCATCCACTCCCTACACAGTGGCAACAATTTACAGAAGCCAATTTACTTACAACCCTGTACATCTTTGGGATGTGGGAGGAAACCAGAGTACCTAGCCAGATCCCACAGGGAGATAGGGAGAAACGTGCAAACTACATGCAGAGAGCACCTGAGGTCAGAATCAAACCTGGATCTTTGGTGCTGAGAGACAGCAGCTCCACCAGCTGCACCATTGTGCTGGCCCTGAAATTCTCATTCCCTGACCAGGAATCGAACACAGGCCACAACCTCTGAATCATAACCACTGGAATATTTACTCTAGTTTTTGACACGATTGTCACATGTACATCCTATGGTTAAGATTGCAAACTACGTACAGACCAATGTTTTTTTCTGTGAACACTTCCTGCAGAGTCTTATTTCTGTCTACATTTTTCTGTTGCTATCATCTATTTTAACCCTGGTACCTTTCTGGATCTCCTGTTCTGGAGATTAGTTGTCTGACTTGCCAGTATCTTTATCCATCTTCAATGGGATTACTGTATTTCAGTCATTTCCACAGCCAGCACTCGAATGAGTTTCTCCTTCCCAAATATAGCTCTCTGCAGATCTGGAAATACTGATCAACCTATCATTTCTTACCATTGAACTGCATTGACCAGCAGTATCTGTAAGTCTTTAAGGAAATGGTCTATATAGAAACATAGAAACATAGAAAATAGGTGCAGGTGCCCTTCGAGCCTGCACCGCCATTCAATGTGATCATGGCTGATCATCCAACTCAGTATCCCGTACCTGCCTTCTCTCCATACCCCCTGATCCCTTTAGCCACAAGTGCCACATCTAACGCCCTCTTAAATATAGCCAATGAACTGGCCTCAACTACCTTTTGTGGCAGAGAATTCCAGAGACTCACCACTCTCTGTGTAAAGAATGTTTTCCTCATTTCGGTCCTAAAGGAACTCCCCCTTATCCTTAGACTGTGACCCCTTGTTCTGGACTCCCCCAATATCGGGAACAATCTTCCAGCATCTAGCTTGTCCAACCCCTTAAGAATTTTGTAAGTTTCTATAAGATCCCCCCTCAATCTTCTAAATTCCAGCGAGTACAAGCCGAGTCTATCCAATCTTTCCTCATATGAAAGTCCTGACATCCCAGGATGTTCACCTGCAAATTATAACGTCTGAAAAGGTGCAATGTGGACTTTCCAGGGCATTTGACCTGAAATGACATCTCCTTAGATACTCTCTGAACTACATTTTCAGTTCAATGTGAAGAAATCAACATCTGCTGCCACCAACTGCCCCACCTGCCTTCAGCCACTGAGAAGCCTGTTCCACTGGTTTGAATTCCTACTGGGTGGAACGGTGTGTGTTTTCTATGACAGACTTGGTGGAAGTCCAGCTCGCCTTAATGTGCACATTCGTGACATGAGGAATTTGACTACCCTGCCATTTACGTGGTGTTGAGTTGTTGTTCACTGCCAAGATCATCTTTGTTTACAAAGGATCATAATTAAACATGACCTTCATTAAATTTAACTTGCTTGTGATTTTCTTCAGTTCTATGTTGCAATAAAATTCAACTAAAACTGGCCGCAAATGAGGACCAACCTCCGGAGGTTTAAAACTTTAAGCCAGGTTCAAATTTTGACCAGGGTTACATTTTTTGGTGTTCCTGCCCAACGAACACATCCCCAGGATCACTGCATTGTTACAATCACTGGCAGAAATGGAAGATAAATTGGGCAGCACAGTGACACAGCTGGAAGAGCTGCTGCCTCACAGTTCCAGTGACATGAGTTTGATCCTGATCTCTGGTCACCTCTGGTGGGTCTTCCCTTTGACAGGAGTTCCAGTTTGTGACCAAAATGTGCAGTTGGTAGGTTAATTGCCCCTGCATATTTCCCCATGTGAATGAATGAGTGGTAGAATTATGTTCAGCAGAAGTCATGAGTCTGAGCTGACCAACGATTTCCGTACACTAGCACTATCGCACGCAATAAGAACCATTTACAACCAAAGCCGAATAGACTACAAACCTGTACGTCTTTGGAAGTTGAAAATCCCACGCAGGTCACGGGGAGAACGTACAAACTCCGTACAGACAGCACCCATAGTCAGGATCGAACCTGGCGCTGTAAGGGAGCAACTCTACCACTGCGCCACCATGCCACAATTGTTGGCTGTATTTCTGTACCTCTCTTTTATTTCAGGTTGAAATCTTTATTCCGAAACCACTGGAAAAGATTATGTCCCACTTGATTTTGTTTTGTTGATTATCGCAATAAATAAACTTCCACTGAGATAGGTGTGGATCTTTTAAGTATATATACATTGTCAGCAGCTTTCATGTAATGACACAGGGCTGCCAACCCTCATGCTTTGAGCGTGAGAATCACGCATTATAACAAATTCTCACGCCCTCATGCTGTAGGCCGCCGGAGACCCTGCCAGAGCCTGGGGCTTGATTAGATCAGTTGCTGCTCCCAGTTGCTCCCGGATGCGGCCTGCAGGGGCACAAAGCAGCCGAGCCATGGTGGAGGACACCAACAACATCACCTGGCCAGGGTGACCTCTTGAACTTCAACTCAATGCCCTCGCTAGCACAAAGGGCTTTTATGGCAAAAACAACGCTCTTACGTTGTTAACTTTGAATATGTCACACAAAATTGTGCCATAAATATGGTCTTGTTTACTGTTTCGGTGTAATGTACTATTCCTACACTCTTACACTTAAGTGTGATTATGCCTATGAATATTAAGAATTTACTGAATCTTTCCATAATGGAATTTTACTGCACCTAGGTACATGCAACAATAAGAATCAAATACACAGGACAAGGTGTTAAGAAGTCCCTTGTGCCAGTAGGTGGGGAGCATTTCACGACATTCGTTGATTGTTGAGAGTGGTAGACGCTCAACATCGGGGGGGGGAAGGGGAGGGGGGGGATACGTATACGTATATCTTGCGGTAACTTTCAGGACAGTTGGGCACAGGACACATCATCAGTAGTGTACCCTTGCATCACTGGGTGTTTCGGCCTTTTAACACTATACACCCTCCACAAGGGCGGCCCGCTGCAGGATGATCAGCCCTCAGCGCGTGTCCCGTGTCAAACTGTCCCAAAGATTCACCATGATGTACTTGGGGTCCAGCATGGGTCTTTCCGCTTGAGCCAAATCCAACGGCTGCTTCTTTCAGCCGCGTCTGAGAGTGATCTTATGGTCTTCCGCAGAGCCTGACCGTGGATTCCAAGCTCCTTCAGCAGTCTGATGGTAGATGATGCAACAAATCCTCTGCATCCCACTTCAACTGGATAGACATTGATGTTCCAGCCACGCTGCGTTGCCTCTGCTGCAAGCTCTGCGTAGCGCAGCTTCTTACGCTCATAGGCCTCCTCAACAGAGTTCTCCCATGGAACTGTGAGCTCTATGATGTAAGCAGTCTTCTGTGAAGGGGACCAGAACACCAAGTCTGGCCTGAGGTTGGTTAAGGCAATTTCAGGTGGAAAGATTAGTTGTCGACCGATGTCTGCCAACATCCTCCAGTCACGGGCCCTGCCTAGGTTTCCTTCTTCTGATCTGGTGGAAGGATGTTTAGGCATTTTCTGTCCTTCTCGGACAAAGGTTGTTGCCCTTAAAGGGTGGTTGCTTGCTCTCGGAGGCAAGGAGTTGGACGCACACCGCCTGTTCTCAAGGGCTGATGCCAGGCTTTTTAGTACCTGATTATGCCGCCACGTGTATCTTCCTTGCGTGAGGCTGGTCTTGCAGCCTACCATGATGTGTTTGAGGGTCGCTGGAGTTGGGCAGAGGGCACAGGTTGGATCCTCGCCGTACCACTGATGGAGGTTCTTTGGTGATGGAAGCACGTCATATGTCGCTCTGATGATGAAGCTGATCGTGCTTGATTCCATTTCCCATAGTTCTTTCCAGCTGATCTTCCTCCGCTCCACACCTTCCCACTGTATCCATTGCCCCTGTTTGGCAAGAGAGACTGCCTTTGCACTTCTTGCGGCCTACTCCTGTCGCCGCACCTCCTCAACCACCAATGTCCTCCGTTCTGATGTTGTGGCCTTTCGCCAAGTTGGTTTACTTGTCGTAAGGCCAAAGCCTCCTCTTCCCTGCTGCACTTGTCCCACGACGTCTTTGTGCCTCAGGGCTGATGAAGCTTGCTGTACGGCATCAGATGGTGTCCACTTCCGGCCAGTTACTAGGGGCGGCGCAACAGCACTGATGGTCTTGTCTCTAGAGTCCCTCAGTGTCATCTGGAGTCTTACTTTAGAACACTTGTATTCCTCTGTTAGACTAGTGAGTGGTAGTTCCAGGACCCCTTTGCCGTAGAGGCCGATGTTAGTTAGACATCGTGGGACACCGAGCCATTTCTTCGCGTATGAAGTTATGGTTCGCTCCATCTTCTCCACAGTTGTTATTGGGGCTTCATAAACGGTCAGTGGCCACATTGTCCGAGGCAGGAGTCCAAACTGTAGGCACCAGAGCTTCAGTTTCCCAGGCAAATGGGTCTGATTGATGTTCTCCAGGCCGCTGACAATTTCTTGCCTTAGTTGTTGCACCTGTTCCTTGTCCTTGAGACTTGCGTTGTACCATCTGCCCAGGCTTTTTACTGGCTGCTCAGACACTGTTGGTATTGGGTCGTCACCGATGCAGAACCTTGTGTCTCTAAGCACCCCTTTAACTATGGAGATGCTACGAGATTTACTTGGTTTGATTTTCATTCGGGCCCACTTGACGTTCTCCTGCAGCTTTCCAAGTAGCCGCTTGGTGCATGCTGCAGTAGTGGTTAGTGTGGTCATGTCGTCCATGTATGCCCTGATGGGTGGCAGACGGAGCCCAACCCTGGTTCGTTCACCTCCCACCACCCATTTTGAGGCCCTGATGATGACTTCCATGGCCATTGTAAAGGCCAAGGGTGAGACTGTGCAACCTGCCATGATGCCTACTTCCAAACGCTGCCATGTTGTACTGAATTCAGCTGTTGTGAAGCACAGCTGCAGGTCTTGGAAATAGTTCTTGACCAGGGTGGTGATGAGCTCTGGTACATGGAAAAAGGCAAAAGATTCCCAAAGGAGTTCATGGGGAACTGAACCAAATGCATTGGCCAGATCGAGGAAGATCACATGTAGGTCTCTCTTGTCCTTCTTAGCTGCTTGGATCTGGTGCCAGATCATGCTTGTATGCTCCAAGCAGCCCGAAAATCCTGGTATTCCTGCTTTCTGTACAGATGTATCAATGTACTTGTTTGTTACCAGATAGGTGGATAGCCTTTGTGATACAATGCTGAAAAAGATTTTTCCCTCGACGTTGAGGAGACATATTGGCCGGAATTGGCTGATGTCTGACGCATCCTTTTCTTTAGGTATTAGTACACCGCCGGCCCTTCGCCACGCCTTAGGTATTGTTTGCTTCTTCCACACCACCCTCATGAGCTTCCATAGAAAGCGTAACACATCCGGTGCGTTCTTGTAGAGCTTGTATGGTACTCCGTTTGGCCCCGGAGCTGATGCTGCTCTTGCTCTCCGGACAGTGTTCTCTACCTCTTTCCATTTCGGAGGGCTGGTGTCCAGGTTGAATTCAGGTGGTTGAATAGGCGGGATGTCGTGTGGGATGACTAACTGCTCATGCCTTTTCGTGTCTTGGTGGGCCTTTTCCAGGTGTTCCTCCAATTCTTGTTTTGATGTTTTCAAAGTTCCACTTTTTTCCTTTGCAAAGAGGTCTTTGATGAACTTGAAAGGGTCTTTGTAGAACCGTGTTCTTGCGTGTTCTTTCTTCTTGCGAAGTTTCCTCATGTTCTCTGCTTTTCGCAAGGTTGTCAATCGGCTCTTGATGTCCTCTTGGAGAAGCATGAGACCTTCTCTCTCTGCGTTAGTTGCTTTTTTCCATTGCTTTTTCAACTGTCTCCTCTCTCTGATTAGCCTCTCGATCTCCTGCTGCCTCCTGGACTTGATTGTTGTTGGTAATTTCTTTCCACCTCTCCCTTTACTCACTCCAAACCGTTCTTCTCCATAGCTGTAGATTATGTTGCCCATCCTTTCAAGCTTTTGCACTGCTGTGCCCACTTGTTGCTCCAAGATATGTATAAGGTCACTGTTGACCGTCTCCCACTCTTTCTTTTCAACAGCTTTGGGCCATTTCACTCCAGGTTTGTGCCCTTTGATCTTTCCCTCCAATGGAGGTCTTTGCAGTTGTTGCGTGGGCTCCTCCACAGCCATTTCTGTGCTTGTATCACCCTCTTCAGTGACATGGGTGTTGATGCTCTGCGAACTTTGGTTTGAGTCCCGTCACTGTGCTTCACTCGACTGATTTGACTGGTTGCTTCGTAAGAAGTACTGGTCAATGCGAGGCCCTTGTCTCTGCTCTCTCAAGCACTTTTTCCTCCCTTGGTGGATCTTCAAGCCCATCACTGATGTTCTTTTTTCCCAACCACAGATGCACACCTGAAGTTTGTGTCCCGCAGCCGTTGTGGATAGTAGGTGGGGAGCATTTCACGACATTCGTTGATTGTTGAGAGTGGTAGACGCTCAACATCGGGGGGGGGAAGGGGAGGGGGGGGATACGTATACGTATATCTTGGGCTGGGTAACTTTCAGGACAGTTGGGCACAGGACACATCATCAGTAGTGTACCCTTGCATCACTGGGTGTTTCGGCCTTTTAACACTATACACCCTCCACAAGGGCGGCCCGCTGCAGGATGATCAGCCCTCAGCGCGTGTCCCGTGTCAAACTGTCCCAAAGATTCACCATGATGTACTTGGGGTCCAGCATGGGTCTTTCCGCTTGAGCCAAATCCAACGGCTGCTTCTTTCAGCCGCGTCTGAGAGTGATCTTATGGTCTTCCGCAGAGCCTGACCGTGGATTCCAAGCTCCTTCAGCAGTCTGATGGTAGATGATGCAACAAATCCTCTGAAAAGGCGCAGTGTGGACTTTCCAGGGCATTTGACCTGAAATGACACCTCCTTAGATACTCTCTGAACTACATTTTCAGTTCAATGCTAAGAAATCAACATCTGGTGCCACCAACTGCCCCACCTGCCTTCAGCCACTGAGAAGCCTGTTCCACTGGTTTGAATTCCTACTGGGTGGAACGGTGTGTGTTTTCTATGACAGACTTGGTGGAAGTCCAGCTACCCTTAATGTGCACATTCGTGACATGAGGAATTTGACTACCCTGCCATTTACGTGGTGTCGAGCTGTTGTTCACTGCCAAGATCATCTTTGTTTGCAAAGGATCATAATTAAACATGACCTTCATTAAATTTAACTTGCTTGTGATTTTCTTCAGTTCTATGTTGCAATAAAATTCAACTAAAACTGGCCGCAAATGAGGACCAACCTCCGGAGGTTTAAAACCTTAAGCCAGGTTCAAATTTTGACCAGGGTTACATTTTTTGGTGTTCCTGCCCAACTAATTCATCCCCAGGATTACTGCATTGTTACAATCACTGGCACAAATGGAAGATAAATTGGGCAGCACAGTGACACAGCTGGAAGAGCTGCTGCCTCACAGTTCCAGTGACATGAGTTCGATCCTGATCTCTGGTCACCTCTGGTGGGCCTTCCCTTTGACAGGAGTTCCAATTTGTGACCAAAATGTGCAGTTGGTAGGTTAATTGCCCCTGCCGTATCTGTAAGTCTTTAAGGAAATGGTCTATACGTTCACGTGCAATTTATAACGTCTGATCTGAAGAAAGGTCTCGATTTGAAACGTCACCTATTCCTTTTCCCCAGAGATGCTACTGGACCCCCCGAGTTACTCCAGCATTTTGTGTCTGTCTTCGGTGTAAACCAGCAACTGCATTTTCTTCCTACATGTTATCTCATATACTGTAGATGGATCAAATATTTGAACTCCAGCTTGTCACGCATGCTGCGTTTTTCAAATACCTTGTCGCAATTTATTCTAACTTTCCCAGATTTTGACAAAATACAAATGTTTTTCTGCTATTCATGAAAGATTGTGGTGGATCTCCTCTTTGTCATGCCTCTCCGAAAGGAATGATTGCCATTTGACGGGGGTGGGGGGGGTGGGGGGGGTGGGGTGGGGGGTGATGTGTGGGATAGAGTTGGTGGTGGGGGGGTGTAGATGGGAGAAATAGGTGGGAGTCCAGGCACACGGGATGGAAGAGGGAGGGGAGACAGGGTAGTTTGGGGTTAGATAGAGGTAACCTAAAATTTGAGAATTTGAAGTTAATATTGAAAGGGATGTCATTGCAATACATGTTTTCTATACAGAACAATCTTCATTTTATCTGGGTTTGGTTGTTTTATTTCTACAGATAATTCTTGAGTAAGATTCTGTCACCTCATGGATTTTGCCCTCATGGTCAAAATTGTAGAGCATAGTTAATTTAGAAATCATAGTCCAGACTGTTTATATCCTGATGCAATCTATTGACCCAAAAAGTTGTATATCCATTTTCCTTCACACATTCTGCCTGACTCATCGAGTTCCTCCAGCAGTTGCAAGTGACCCTTGTTAAATTCTCCATGCAAAACAAAAACCCCCGAAAGGTGACAAGATTTTTCTCATTTGATGGGGTCCAGTGCTTCCAAATCCCCCTCGACCCCAAAGCCACAGATCCCTACCTTCCTTTCTTTTGGAGGCTTCACTTACTTTGAAATGTTCTGTCACTCAGCAGTCCAGGTGTGTGGACAATTCTGGAAGAAGAGCCTGCCACTTGAGGTAAGAGTTGGGAGTTCAGCTCTAAGTAAGTAAGTAAGTAAGTAAGTAAGTTTATTGGCCAAGTATTCACATACAAGGAATTTGCCTTGGTGCTTCGCCCACATGTAACACCATGACATACAGTGACAGTTATGAATGACTCAGAAAACAATAATAAAACATTAATGATAAAACACCATTGATTAAGCATGTGAACCAACAAAATACCAGATCCAAGGGAGGCTACAGATTTTTGGCTGTTGAATAGAGCAACTACTCGTGGATAAAAACTGTTTTTATGTTTGGCTGTGGAAGCTTTGACAGTCCTGAGTCGCTTTCCAGAGGGAAGTGATTCAAAGAGTTTGTGGCCAAGGTGAGAGGGGTCAGAGATGATTTTGCCCGCTCGCTTCCTGGCCCTTGCAGTGTACAGTTCATCAATGGAGGGAAGGTTGCAGCCAATAACTTGGTTAAGGTTGCAGCTTAATGCTGATAAATGTGAGGTGCTACACCTTGGCAGCACAAATCAAAATAGGACGTACATGGTAAACGGTAGGGAATTGAAGAATACAGCTGAACAGAGGGATCTGGGAATAACCGTGCATAGTTCCTTGAAGGTAGAATCTCATATAGATAGGGTGGTAAAGAAAGCTTTTGGTATGCTAGCCTTTATAAATCAGAGCATTGAGTATAGAAGCTGGGATGTAATGTTAAAATTGTACAAGGCGTTGGTGAGACCAAATCTGGAGTATGGTGTACAATTTTGGTCGCCCAATTATAGGAAGGATGTCAACAAAATAGAAAGGGTACAGAGGAGATTTACTAGAATGTTGCCTGGGTTTCAACAGCTAAGTTACAGAGATAGGTTGAATAAGTTAGGTCTTTATTCTCTGGAGCGCAGAAGGTTAAGGGGGGACTTGATAGAGGTCTTTAAAATGATGAGAGGGATAGACAGAGTTAATGTGGACAAGCTTTTCCCTTTGAGAATAGGGAAGATTCAAACAAGAGGACATGACTTTAGAATTAAGGGACAGAGGTTTAGGGGTAACATGAGGGGGAACTTCTTTACTCAGAGAGTGGTAGCGGTGTGGAATGAGCTTCCAGTGGAAGTGGTGGCGGCAGGTTCATTGGTATCATTTAAAAATAAATTGGATAGGCATATGGATGAGAAGGGTATGGAGGGTTATGGTATGAGTGCAGGCAGGTGGGACTAAGGGAAAAAAGTTGTTCGGCACGGACTTGAAGGGCCGAGATGGCCTGTTTCCGTGTGTAATTGTTATATGGTTATATGGTTATATGGTTATATGGTTATAACCTTCTCTGCTGATCGGACGATTCACTGCAGCCTCCAGGTGTCGTGCTTGGTGGCTGAGCCAAACCAGACCATGATGGAAAAGGTGAGAACAGACTCTATGATGGCCGTGAAGATTTGGACCATCCTTGCCTGTGGCAGAATGTGCTTCCTCAGCTGCCATAGGATGTACATCCTCTGTTGTGCCTTTTTGACTGTGGAGTCGATGGTAGCCCCCCACTTAAGGACCTTGGAGATGATGGTTTCCAGGAACTTAAAATACTCCCCAGATGTGACTGTGGTGTTGTTGATGGTGAGTGGGGTGAGGGGAGGGGGAGTTCTCCTAAGGCCTACAATCATTCCACTGTCTTAAGAGCATTGAGCCCCAGGTTGTTGTGAAGGCACCAGGATGCCAGCTGTGACACTTCCTATCTGTAGGTAGATTCCACCCCATCCTGGATCAGTCCAATCAGGGTTGTGTCATCCGCAAACTTGAGAAGCTTTTCTGTGGAGGTGCAGTCGTTGGTGTAAAGAGAGTAGAGGAGAGGAGAGAGTACGCAGCATTGCGGTGCTCCTATGCTGAGTGTTTGCGGGTCCGAGATGTGCTTTCCCAGCCTCACATGCTCTAGGTAGCATGAACAGGGATTACAGGGAACCAGTTTCACTTGCAGCAATTGTTGGAAGTTTGCCAAGGATCTAATTTGCTTAGGTTCCAGTGGAAAATCAAGGTTTCATGGTTTCACAGTCAAGGTCAGTTTAATGTCACATGTACCAGTTAAGCTAGAGTGAAATCAGGCAAAACAAGTAGTAATTTGGTCATGGTATTATCTTCCTACATGTGGTAAAGCAATCTGGCTAAGGAGACAAGCCTGTGGTTTGGATTATTTTTACTTTCAGACTTCCTTGAAGCACTGCAGCCTGTGCAGGGAAGGAATTTCCATAAAGCTCTAGTCAGAAAAGTCCAGAATGTGACACAACGTCAATAAGGAAATCATAATACATTTCCCACTTGAAGAGGAACTTTGAAATGGCGGTTCGATGTCCTTGTCCTCCATGATTATAGTGGTCATATAATATATGGATGTTGGCTTTAGGAAGTTCGGAGATAATTGTAAATGACCCAGTCATTCTCACAAACAAGGTACAACAGAGTTTATTAAAAGACAGTTCACTACAGCATGTTGCTTCAGGTGTTTAGCGACAGCACGCTGGGTTGCGATAATATGAACCGTGTAGTAGGCGGAACGTCTAAAAATAAAGCACTACATTGGTTAGTGTGGAGTAACAAATCTACATCTTTCCTTGTAGAAATAAAAGTGAAGCACATCTAAATGCAGGTGGCCTATAAGAATAAACACACCAATACGTGATGGCTGAGTAATACAGTACTCTAAACGCTAATAGCGCATACAGGGACGTGTAGATGGTTTAAACAAAATTCTCATGCCTAAGGGGTGGCCTACAAACCCGTCCCATGCATGTGTGGTATAGATCCGCGTCTGGTTCCTTCACCGGGGAAGTAACCGGGGACCCATGTGTGAACACGGCGAAGCCGGTGAGCAGGGCGTCGAATGTTGTGGTGAGGGCATAGGGGACATGGCCAGTGGCTGACCTGCAGCAGCAGAGCTCGAGGGAAGAGACAGTCTGACAGTAGAAGGGTACATCAGATGCGTGGCTTCTGGATACGAGACCCCAGAACGTGGAATTCCTTCACTGGAATTGGCATCATGTTCAGCCGTGTTGCATCTGGCAATGAGAATATCATCAACAATAATGGTGCATGGGTACCTCGCAAATAATTGTTCCAGTGTGCGTTGGAAAACCTCACTAGCAGATGCTAAAGGGCATCCGCAGGAATTTATAGCGGCCTAAGGGGGTGCTGATCGTGGTGAGATTGGATGAGTCAGGATCCAGCGGGATCTGCCAAAACAAACTTTTGGCATCCAGAACAGAAAACATGGATGCACTGACTATCTGAGTTGCAACTCCCTGAGTTGCAACTGTACACATATGGGTAGTGTGGGCGTCTGATCGCTGTGTTAAGGTCTCTGGGGTTGATGCAGATTCGGATTTCTTCCTTGTTCTTCTTTGTTGCCACCACCATGGTGGAAACCCAGTCGGACGGGTCGGTGACCATTGCAATGACATCCAGGGACCCCATCTGCTGGAGCTCATTGTATACTCTGTCACGCATAGCACGCGGAATACGGTGTGGTGCTCAGACCACAGGTAGGACATTTGGATCAGTAACAATGTTGTACTTGATGGGCTGCTTTCCAAACTTGCCGTCAAATAGTTCTTTGTATTGTGAAAGTATCTGCTGAGTGGAGCCCTCAGTGGGAGAAATTTGATGGACTGCAGGCCCAAAGGTATCCAGTCCTAGATCCTGCCATCACAATGCCAAGCAGAGTTGCAGAATTCCCACGGACAATGAAAAAATTCAGTTTGTGAGCTTGTGACTCCAGGTGCCAATTCAGTTCAGTTTCTCCAAGTGGGAGCAGTTTCCCTCGCCCATAGGCTTTCAAAGTGGTCGAAGTGTTTACAATACATTCATCATTATGGATTTGTTTAAATTCAGATAAAGACATGACATTGCACTTGGCACCGGTGTCGATCTTTGCAATGGTGATGTTGCTGTTAACGAGCAAAGAAACTTCAGGGTCAAGTTGCTTGTTAGTGGAAGCAATCAGCGAGTTGATGTTAGGACTGTTATCTTCATGCTCTGGTAGCCGAACAGGAGATGGCGCTTCCAGCTCCTGGTATTCATGGACTGCAGGGTCAATAATAGTTTCAGCAAGTACCACAATCTGGTTGTTGTGATCCAGAACTGCAGGCACTTAGTTGAAATGCTCAGTGCACTGCATTGCTTCAGGGCCAGTGACATTGAGTGGTATAGAGGTACGCACGTCTGGCGCAGCGTTGCGATGAGCAGCACAAATGCAATGATTGTAGTCGTGCTCAAAAATGTGGCAAGGTTCAGCGATGTCTGAGTCAAAAATCAGAGGGTCTGGACGGCGAAGTGTGCTGGCCATGGCAGCGATAGTGAATAATCAAAACAAAACTCAAAAATAAAAATCGATATACTTAAACACTGAGTGGGTTACGAACCACATCTTACACCATGTAAATGACCCAGTCATTCTCACAAACATGGTACAACAGAGTTTATTAAAATACACTTACAGTATACTACAGCATGTTGCTTCAGCTGTATGGGGACTATCAGTACAAGCTGGGTTATGATAATATGAACAGTGTAGTAGGCGGAGCTTCTAATAATAAAACACTACATTGGTTAGTGTGGAATAACCAATCTACAATAATCACTGGCAACACAACATTCAGTGTCTGACCTGCCTTAGAGAAGTCCTGTGGACTCGAAACATCACCTATCCCTTTTCTCCAGAGATGCTGTCTGTCCCGCTGAGTTACTTCAGCTTTTTGTGTCTATCCTGTGACTTTGTCTTGTTTAGAGATACAGCGTGGAAACAGGCCCTTCAGCCCACTGAGTCCATGCTGACCAGCGATTTCCAAACAGGAGCACTATCCTGCACACAAGGAACAATTTGCAATCTTTACCAAAGCCAATTAACCTACAAACCTGTGCTTCTTTGAAGTGTTGGAGGAAATCAGAGCATAGATGTGGATAGGGACAGAGAGGTCTCATGTCTTAAAATGCTAAATTGGGGTAAGGCCAACTTTCAAGGTATGAGAGAAAGTCACCCTCATGTTGATTGGAGCAGGTCCTTTGAGGGGAAAGGAACATCGGCCAAGAGGGATGCTTTTAAAAGTGTGATGATAAAGCACAAAATATGCATGTCCCTGTTGAAATAATTGACCATCTTTATATCCTTCATAAACAGCAGGTTCCAAGTTATTCCTGCTCACTATGTAAAAGGCTTCTACCTTACAATCCCCTCCCCCCATTATTTTTCTTTCCCAAAATCTTCTCTTTGCCGATTTCATTGTTGTATCACGAGGGAATGGGAATGGTTTCCTTTGTCTACCTTTACTAGATTAGTCCAGATCTTCCACATATCTGTGAAATCTCCCCATCGCCTCCTTTGCTCTAAAGAGAAAAACTCAGCTTCTCTAACTTTGCACTTAAAAACCTCATCTCTGAAATCATTCTGATAACTCTCTGCTGCACCATTTTGAGAGCCATACCCTTCTTCCCAGATGTTGTGACCAAACCTGAGCACAATGTACCAGTGTAGTCTAACTTTCTTTATTTTTGTACTTAATATCTCAATTTATGAAGCCGAAGGTCACATTTGCTTACCTAATGCATTCTTAATTTGTCTGTCACCTACATTATTCTGGCAAAATGCATCAATTTTTGTCCCTTTGCGTTAAATCCGATCTGTCCTGTTTATTTCTCTGCTGCCTCCCCACTGCCCACCTCCCCGCCCCCCACATGCTCCCCATACCATTCCTCCAACATCCATCCTGTTGTATAATCAGTGTTTGACATCATTGGCAAATTGTGTAATTTTATACTGAATGCCAACACACATATCAAAATATATGAAGAAGGGTCTTGACATGAAACGTCTCCCATTCCATCTCTCCAGAAATGTTGCCTGTCCCCGCTGAGTTACTCCAGCATTTTGTGTCTATCTCCAAAATATGAACAGTTGTCCTTTCACTAACTCTTGGCGACCATCACTGTTTCCAATTCTCCAGTGTATAGACAATAGACAATAGACAATAGATGCAGGAGTAGGCCATTTGGCCCTTCGAGCCAATACCGCCATTCAATGTGATCATGGCTGATTCTCCACAATCAGTACTCCGTTCCTGCCCTCTCTCCATATCCCTATCTTTAAGAGCTCTGTCTAACTCTCTCTTGAAAGCATCCAGAGAACCGGCCGCCACCACTCTCTGTGGCAGAGAATTCCACAGACTCACCAACTCTCTGTGTGAAAAGGTATTTCCTCATCTCTATTCTAAATGGCTTACCCCTTATTCATAAACTGTGGCCCCTGGTTCTGGACTCCCCCAACATCAGGAACATGTTTCCTGCCTCTAGCGTGTCCAAACCCTTAATAATCTTATATGTTTCAATAAGTTATCTTCTCATCCTTCTAGATTCCAGAGTATATAAGCCCAGTCGCTCCAATCTATCCCGGGAATTAACCTTGTGAACCTACACTGCACTCCCTCAATAGGTGGAATGTCCTTCCTCAAATTTGGAGACCAAAACTGCATACAATGACTGTTGCACAAGGACCCACAGATCCCATTATAATATTTGGAATATTTTGAAGGACCAAGAAACCAAGAACCAAGGCGCAAACGAATTGCTTGCTAAGAAGGTTGTAGCGCAAAGAAGCGAGTGAATCGGTACTCTTTCCAGCAAACATAACTGCCATTGCCTTGCTCCCAAGGTCCTCTATGACATGTTTTATTTGATTTGGAAGCAGAAACGCATTGGCACAGGTCTAGATGGTCGATTCACCATTCCCAAGTTTCCGAAATGTTGACTTCTTGCCAACAATAAATTTGCAAAGTTGTATCACATGCTGTGAAAGCATGAATAAACAGAAACAGAGAATACAGATCACTACCCATGACTTGTTTTATCTCGATGATGTTGTACACCTTAGGAACTGTTGACTTGTCAGAACGAAAAAAGAGGCGCTTATTGTTCGGCGTCTCAGAATAGTGGAGAAGGAGAATGAGCAAGTCGAGGTCGTGGGCTGATGTTGTGATGCCGTAATTGCAGCCTTGACATTGTCCACATCTGCATCCTCTAATGCATTAATAACAGTGCAGCCCTGCTTCTGAGGTTCCTCAGTTATGAGATCAATAAGTCCTTGTTTGTTACAAGGTCTGGAAAGGAAATCAGCCTTTTTTCCCCAAAAACTCAGCTTTGGAATTGAAGTTGACGATCGGGTGGATGTTTTCCTCACGTCGCTGATGCGTATTGTCTTTGATGGAAAAACCTTCGCAATAACCATCAAAAACTACGGTTGCTTTACCATAATGGCGTATGGCAAATTCGGCATACGACTTTGCAATGTCACCATAACTGTCACCCCTTTTTCATGGCAAACGATGAAGCAGGGAGCCACCATCAAGGACATAATGTTGAATTGGTGGGATAGAATCAATGACAGTTTTGTTTGATTCCTTGCTTGAAAGCTCAGCGACTCAGCTTTACGAAAGATTTATTTGGCTTCAAATAGGGATGTAGGGAATGGGCTTAGCTCATAGCTCATTACATCTTCCAGTGAAAGGACTCCGGTTTTGGACACAAATAAAAATTGTTGGAACAGCAGAGCAGGATCAATGGTTCAACCTTGGGCAACTGATGTTGAACTCATCTGCAAGGGTTTTTACGCGGTCTTTCCATTTGAACGAGATCCCAAAAACTGGTTTTCCAACCAAATTTTCAACGATCTCGCACCCAACAATCTCGAACCCAGGCACATTAATATCCTCTTTGGCGACTACACCAGTAACAATGTTTGTCAGAGATGGGTCTGAAGAGAATGGCGTGCAAGTGGAAAGTTTTTCCTTGATCTTTTCCAAGTCAGAGTGATCTCATTTCATCCTTGCTTCTGTTGATTCTCGGTGTTACTCGCTGGTCGTGTAGATGAGATCATTGAATTCCTGCATGCCGTTGTTGTCTCAGATGTGACGGGTGTGGACATGGTCTACAATGCGCGCATTTCTTCAGCCATTCCACTTCCATAAATCAATCCTGTACGACTCTTCAAGGACTGCATTAATGTCTGCTCGATGACAAGGTCAGAGCTAAGGCCTGCACAGAACTGGTTGCTCTGGTGGATCACATGGAAACCCTTGGAAAATTTGACATATACATCAGGATGTCTGGTCTTGAGTTGGCACATTTCTTGGATATATGCAGACTTCAGATAGTTGTAATGCCCAGAGGCGGCAAATTATAGGCAGGCAGTCTGACACTGCGCGCAAGTGCAGCATCCAAGATTCTGTGCGATCTGCAACATTTTCTGATAGTTTATCCCAGTTGATTGGTTTTTGACCTTGTGTCAAAGTTCTGCCTTTTTTGTGTCAATCTTTTCTTTGATTTGGATTAACATGTCTGCTGCTCCAACACTCTCCAAAGTCGTTTCTTTCCCTACCAAGGATGAGTACGTTCCTCCCGCCTGGTCTACCAATGACTGGAACTGTGGGTCATCCTCCAGCAGATCTGACACAACCAGGTGATTGAGACATCTGTCCACCAGCAGATGTCCATGGAAAGCTCTTTGCACTGATTTTCCAATCATCATATGCTGGACAGCATTTTCACCATAGACATTTAAGAGCATATTTCGAACTCACAACATGGGCATAGTTATACTGTAATTACTATTACTTGATTTTCATGTGTCATGTTTGTTTTTGTGAGGCAGACCTATACTTGCATTGGAAAATATTACTTTTTATGCTAATATTACATTAAATGGATCTTGGACGCTATCTTGAAAATTAGACCTTTCCAGTGGTCTGACTGTGGCAGACTTGTTATGTTATTAAGCACATCTGATACTACAAAAAACCGTTGAGAAACCTTTTGTAGCAATTTTTTGGGGTAAGGTGTTTTTTTTGTCATATATGCAGCCACTTATGATGAGTTCAGCAGACCCCTTGGACTATCAGCCACTCACCCAGGTCTCATTAATGGGCCTGTCCCACTTACACCCCTGTCCCACTTAGGAAACCTGTCGGAAACATCTGGAGACTTTGCGCCCCACCCAAGGTTTCCGTGTGGTTCCTGGAGGTTCCCGGAGGTTTTTGTCCTCTGGCAACCACCTTGAACTAGCATCGCAACCGGCTTCGACTAAAAAATTACCGATTTTTAAAACGGAAAACACTTTCGACCATTAGGGAGACTGACAAAAATCTCCGGGAACCTCCGGGAACCGCACGGAAACCTTGGGTGGGGCGCAAAGTCTCCATGAGGTTTCCGTCCAGGTTTCCTAAGTGGGACAGGGGCATTAGGTAATTTTTCAGGCGACTGCCGGCGATTGTCAAGTCGTAGCAGGTCGCTGAAAAACCAGCGACTGGAACGGCGCCTGTCAGAGCAGAACACACGTACACACATCGCTTTGTTTGCCAGCCAGTTATGCAGGTGGGGGGACAGGGCAAGCGGGGGAGCGTTGTCTGCGTGAAATTCACATGGTGCAAAGTCAATGTGTTACAGACACACAACACGATAAACTAGAAGGTTGGCGCTGTAATTAAGACGGTGAAAGCACAGTGTATGGGAAGGGTCACTTAAGCCCTTTAAAAGAGGTGGGGAGAGGGTGGAAAAGGGGTGAGAAGGAGGAGACGGGGGTGGGGCGAAGGAGTGGAGACAACTTTTAAGAAGCTAGAGATACACGGCTGTGAAGCTCAGCGAACATTAACATTACCGGTCGGTTATCCTTGTTTTTGAAAACTACTGTTTACGTTTTTTTTCCCAATGAGCCAATGAAATTCTATGGTCAGCAACGGCGACAACCTAAGACCTCCTGGCGACCCACTACCACTGCACCTACGTCACGAGAATTCTCGCTACTCCCCGTGGCGTTGAAATTCTGGGCGCCGCTAATTTTTCAACATGTTGACTTGTTGCGAGTCTGAGGGCACTACTCACGACCATGAAGGCGACTCTCTGGTAAACACCCGCAAGCATGTGGCGACCATCTGGCGACCGCATAGTCTCCTGTAGTTGCCTAAAAAGTCGCCGAAGTGGGACAGGCCCATGACTCTCAGAATTCCCTTGTTGCCGTAAAAGGGCAGAAAACTTACTCTCAATCCGCTGACACTAGGATTATTGTTAAAACGTGCATACCTGATTGTGATGACTTGCACAATTTATCTCCTCTGCCTTAAGTATGTTGAAAATTACCCACCTATTTACTTTTGCACTTTCCACGTTAAAACTAATAATAATATACAGTATTTTGCTGTGTCTTACAAATATACTCATCTTGTCAAACAGGAATACGTGACGTAATTCATCAGTATTTAAATGTCATAGGCTGCTTTGAGTTTCAGAACATCTCTTGCAGGAGGAATTGGAGTCCTAAGGTGAGTGTGATGCATCTCCTTGAAGTATCTCTGTTTGCAGAAAAGATCCTTTTAATTTTTGGAAGAACCAACATTCAGAATATTTACTATTTCATGGTCATTCTCAACTTGAAGGGTATTGTTGTCTTTTTCTCAATTCTAACTGTGCTGAAAGGACTTAATAATTTTCTTTTCCGTGTTATTTTTTCTGCATTTTGCAATACTCTTTGACATAAATTGACCATATTTCTATAACTAAGTCAAGTTTTTGCTTTTTCAATCACTTGTATTGCCCTTTATTTTCCATTAAATGTGATCATCTATTTAGGACCATGCTAATTTACAATGACATTTATCCTTGCTATTCAGTATTATATATTCATAGGTAATCTACTAAACATTAAGTGGGGTCTCAAATACCTTTCCTCAGCAGTTTTTATCCATCCTATTGAATTTATACCCAGCCGCATTGAACTTGATTATTTTGTGGTCATTCTCGCAACTGGCATCTCCCTACTTCAGGTCTCATTGACAAAGAAAGTAAGTCTTGCGTTTATATACCATTATTTCCAGCATGGGTTTAACACTGGAGTTGTGCTATTAGAAACCAGGCCTTATCTCTGTTTAAGACTTCATCCAGTAACAACATCTTCTTGAACGGCACAGCAATTCATCAGTGAAGCATTGGAAGGCCAGCCCAGATGTTTGAGCACAGGTCTTTGTTCAGATTCAAGAGATTCAAAATTCAAGAGAGTTTATTGTCATGTGTCCCTGATAGGACAATGAAATTCTTGCTTTGCTTCAGCACAACAGAACATAGTAGGCATGACTACAGAACAGATCAGTGTGTCCATATATATATACACACTTGAATAAATAAACTGATAAAGTGCAAATAAACAGATAATGGTCTATTAATGTTCAGAGTTTTGTCCGAGCCAAGTTTAATAGCCTGATGGCTGTGGAGAAGTAGCTATTTCTGAACCTGGTCATTGCAGTCTTCAGGCTCCTGTACCTTCTACTGGAAGGTAGTGGGGAGATGAGTGTGTGGCCAGGATGGTGTGGTCCTTGATGATACTGCCAGCCTTTTTGAGGAAGCGACTGCGATAGATCCCCTCGATGGAAGGGATGCCAGAGCCGATGATGGACTGGGCAGTGTTGCTACTTTTTGTAGTCTTGCAGGAGAAAACGCAGTGTCATTTGCACCAGAGAAATTGTGCAAACTCCACACAGGCAGTGTCTGAGGATTGAGCCCTGATGCCTGGAGGTGTGAGGCAGCACTGCTTTCTATTGCACCACCAAGCCATCCTATCTCTGCCATGGATTACATGGCTGTGTATGGAAGCATTACTGTCTGTCTCCATGTATCCCCTTGTAGGCCTACTTGTATCTGAGTTTTACCTGTATGCACTTGCCTATGTTATTTAGCTTTTTAAGTGTCCTCACTTTAACTTATCTCAAGTCTCACAGCCCTGTGTCAAACTGATGCACCAAATATCTTTCTTTCAGCATGCCATCTGTGTGGTCCTTGAGTGTTCTCCTCTTCGGTGTTTTCATGCTTCACAGAGTTCATGCAGGTAAGAGACTGAGTCAAACTCCTACAATATAATATTTGCCCAACAATTGACCTGTCTTCAACAATGTTAACTTCTAAAAAAGATGAGAGAGTGAGCTGGTTAACGTTTCCTCACTGCAACTAAAGCAATGAATACAGATAGAGCAAAATCAACAGCTTCATGACCAAACCATCATCTGAAACACTGCAGCCATTCAAGAAGGGGGCCCACATCTTCATGACATGTCAATCGACAAGACCAAGCACAGCCTCAGCGATCATTTCGCTGAACACCTCCGTTTAGTACACCTAAACCTACCTGTTCTCCCGGCTGTTAAACACTTTAACTCTCTCTCCCATTCCTATACTGACATTTCTGTTCTATGCCTCCTTCGCCTTCAGAGTGAGGCCCAATGCAAATTGGAGGAACAGCATCTCATATTTCGCTTGGACAGCTTATACCCCAGCAGTATGATAATGACTTCTCTAACTCCAATTTTACTTCGGAGTCACGTGAGTGACTACGTGAAGAAGCCCCGCTAGGTGCTGGATCAGCATTACGTCGTCGCTGTTGGTAGAGGAAACAGCTGCAGAGCGCAGCTCCACACAGCGGTAAGGAAACGGCCCGCAGGTAAGTGAAATTATTTTGCTTCCAGGGCGTTTTCAAAACTCCATAGGCTGGTGGGTAAACCAGGAGGAGTTAAACGAAAATGGAGAAAAATAAGAAATCGCGGGTAAAACGTGCGTCCCGGCGTGCAGAACAGTCGGGACAGGAGATTATTGCGGAGCCGGTTCCGATACCGGTGGCCGTTGAAATACCCGTTAGTGAGCCTTTTGTTGCTCCACAAACAGAAACTTTGGAGGAAAACCCAGTGCCTAAAAAATATAAAAGAAAAGCTGAAAGGCCTGAGGTTTCTGATGAATCCGATTCGGAAGGTCCAGAAAGGAAAGCCTTATGGCTCAGAATGGATCAAATGGAGAAAACACTCCAAACTATAATCAACCAAGGGTCTAAAAACCCAGAATATTCCCAGGCAGCCCCTGAGGGGGTTCTATATTATGAATATGGTGCCAGTTTGAATTGGGAATTTGAAACTCCAGTGCCCGGGATTGGGGTGGAGGAAGTCTCCTTTGAACAAGTTTCAGGAGTACCAGGGCTGTATGAGACTGACCCTGAAAGTGGTGATTGCGGTCAGGAGTACCCAACACAATACAAATATGTTGATCCAGGTATGCCTGATGTGGCACAAAGTTTTGCTATACCTGGATGAGGCGGTGAGGCCATGGAAGAAAACCTGGCGGCCAATATTAATTATATGGTCTCTCACCCACTTCAAGAAGCTGTTATGGTTGAGACAGCAGAATTGTATAAAAGACCTATTAATTGTACCTCACTGAAGGTACCTACGGTGAATCCGGCTATTTGGGCGCCAATGTTATCAATGATGCGGGCGCAGGAAATACGATTTCAAAGAATCCTCAAGCTGATTTCGGCTGGCATCACTGCCTTTGGAAGACAAGTGGAAAGTTGTGGAATGACCAAAGTTCAGAAGCATATGTTGGCTTTATTCTGCAACTCATTTTTTGAGATAAATTGTATGAGGAAGATTGCCATTCAGCCTATTTTGCATCCAAGATTTGCAGGGTTGTGCAGGTCAAGCAATGTTCAAGCTCCTGGTTATTTGTTCGGAGAAAGTCTGACTAAACAAATTAAATAAATTGATGAAGAGGCAAAAACTATTGGCCTTATGAAACCCTTCAATGTTGGCCAGAGAAGGGCTGGGTCAAATGAGAAGGGGATTTGATTTTGGAGCTGGAACAAGCCGAGGCAGGAGTATGATAAGGAAAATTACCAGCCAGCACAGCCGAATGTACACCCATTTATTGGGAGAAGGAGATCACTACGTCCGGTTGGAGAGGTACAAAAACTTTATCCTATTAAAGAAGAATTTTTGGATGAACCTCAGATTGGTGGTAGACTCCGAATGTTTTATAATGAATGGGACAGTATAACATCTTATCGTGTTATATTAGATACTGTTTTAGGATCTACCATTGATTTTGTAGAAGGTATGGATCCACTGGGACAGAATAAGCCTAATCATACTTTGATGTTTTCTGTTCTTGAAAAAATTCAAATTGACAAAGAGGTTAAGAATTTGTGCGGGAAAGGAGTTATCGAGAAAACAGGAGAGGATCCACAACAATTTGTGTCAAATATTTTCCCTAGACCAAAGAAAGATGGGGGTTGTAGAATCATTTTAGATCTCACACAATTGAATACGTTTGTCCAGTATAAACATTTTAAAATGGACACATTCAACACTGCAATGCAGCTGGTATCAACAGGTTGTTATATGGCTACAATAGATTTGAAGGATGCATATTATTCAGTTCCAATTCATCATCACTTTCGCAGATATTTAAAGTTTAAATGGATGGGACAGCTGTGGCAATACAAAGCATTACCTAATGGATTAAGCTCAGCACCTGGACTGTTCACTAAATTGTTGAAACCAGCATTTGCACTGCTAAGGGCACAAAAACACATTGTTATGGCTTATGTAGATGACATTTTAATTGTCAATGCTAATCAGGAGTCAGCTGAAAAATCAGTCTCAGCAACTACAAGTCTGTTTGAAAGGCTGGGGTTCCTGATTCATCCAACAAAGTCTAAGTTACAGCCATCCCAAACCATTGAATATCTGGGGTTTGTGATTAATTCAGTTACCATGTTGGTAACTTTACCAATGGATAAGGTTATTGATTTGACAAATGTGTGTCAGAGCCTGATTAACAAACCTTATCCCTCCATCTGAGAAGTTGCTAAGGTTATTGGGAAGTTAGTAGCAGCATTCCCAGCAGTAGAATTTGGTCCACTGCATTACCAAAATCTTCAAAGGGCAAAAACTCAAGCGCTTATACAGCGAGCAGGCCATTTTGATAGGCCTATGCAATTGCCAAAGGAAGCCTTATCAGAATTGCATTGGTGGATTGAGAATGTTCCACAAGCTGTTAAGAACATTTTAGTTCAGCAGCCAGTAGTGTTTTTGCAAACTGATGCAAGTTCTCTCGGATGGGGGGCTACGGATAATGAGACCAGTTGTTGGGGCAGATGGACTGTCCAAGAGGATTTATTGCTCCAAACATATGGTATAAATTATTTGGAGCTACTGGGAGCATTTTATGGATTAAAAGCTTATTGTTCTACTTTGAAGGCTTTGCATGTCCAAATACAAATAGACAATACCACAGCTGTGGCATATATCAATCACATGGGTGGTGTAAGATCAATATCATGTGATCATCTGGTAAACCAGATGTGGCATTGGTGTATTGGTAAAAATATTTGGCTTTCAGCTATTTATCTCCCAGGGAGAGACAATGTTGTGGCAGACAAAAGATCACGAATATTTAAAGACAATACAGAATGGATGTTAAATCCACAAATTTTCAAAAATATAGAAACATAGAAAGAAACATAGAAAAATAGGTGCAGGAGTAGGCCATTCGGCCCTTCGAGCCTGCACCGCCATTCAATGTGATCATGGCTGATCATCCAACTCAGTATCCCATACCTGCCTTCTCTCCATACCCTCTGATCCCTTTACCCATAAGTGCCACATCTAACGCCCTCTTAAATATCCAATGAACTGGCCTCAACTACCTTCTGTGGCAGAGAATTCCAGAGACTCACCACTCTCTGTGTAAAGAACGTTTTCCTCATCTCGGTCATAAAGGAATTCCCCCTTATCCTTAGACTGTGACCCCTTGTTCTGGACTCCCCCAACATCGGGAACAATCTTCCAGCATGTAGCTTGTCCAACCCCTTAAGAATTTTGTACGTTTCTATAAGATCCCCCCTCAATCTTCTAAATTCCAGCGAGTACAAGGTGAGTCTATCCAATCTTTCCTCATATGAAAGTCCTGACATCCCAGGAATCAGTCTGGTGAATCTTCTCTGTACCCCCTCTATGGGAAGGATGTCTTTCCTCAGATTTGGAGACCAAAACTGTACGCAATACTCCAGGTGTGGCCGAACCAAAACCCTGTACAACTGTAGTAGAACCTCCCTGCTCCTATACACAAATCCTTTCGCTATGAATGCTAACATACCATTTGCTTTCTTCACTGCCTGCTGCACCTGCATGCCTACTTTCAATGACTGGTGTACCATGACACCCAGGTCTCGTTGCATCTCCCCTTTTCCTAATCTGCCACCATTCAGATAATAGTCTACCCTCATGTTTTTGCCACCAAAGTGGATAACCTCACATTTATACACATTATACTGCATCTGCCATGCATCTGCCCATTCACTCAGCCTATCCAAATCACCCTGCAGCCTCCAAGCATCCTCCTCACACTTAACTATACCCCCCAGCTTGGTGTCATCTGCAAATTTGGAGATGTTGCATTGAATTCCCTCGTTCAAATCATTAATATATATCGTAAATAGCTGGGGTCCCAGCACTGAGCCTTGCGGTACCCCACTAGTCACTGCCTGCCATTCTGAAAAGGACCCGTTTACTCCTACCATTTGCTTCCTGTCTGCTAGCCAGTTCTCTATCCACATCAATACTGAACCCCCAATACCGTGTGCTTTAAGTTTGTATGCTAATCTCTTATGCCGGACCTTGTCGAAAACCTTCTGAAAGTCTAGATATAACACATCCACTGGTTCTTCCTTATCCACTCTACTAGTTACATCCTCAAAAAATTCTATCAGATTTGTCAGACATGATTTACCTTTCGTAAATCCATGCTGACTTTGTCCAATGATTTCACCACTTTCCAAATGCGCTGCTATCCCATCTTTAATAACTGACTCTAGCAGTTTCCCCACTACCGATGTTAGACTAACTGGTCTGTAATTCCCCGCTTTCTCTCTCCCCGCTTTACATTAGCTACCCTCCAATCCTCAGGAACTACTCCAGAATCTAAGGAATTTTGAAAAATTATCACTAATGCATCCACTATTTCTGTGGCTACCTCCTTGAGTACTCTGGGATGCAGACTATCTGGCCCTGGGGATTTATCGGCCTTCAATCCGTTCAATTTTCCCAACACCACCTCCCGGCTAACCTGGATTTCACTCAGTTCCTCCATCTTATTTGACCCCCGTTCCACTGCTATTTCCGGCAGATTATTTATGTCTTCCTTAGTGAAGACAGAACCAAAGTAGTTATTCAATTGGTCTGCCATGTCCTTGTTCCCCATGATCAATTCACCTGTTTCTGACTGCAAGGGACCAACATTTGTTTTAACTAGTCTCTTTCTCTTCACATATCTATAAAAACTTTTGCAGTCAGTTTTTATGTTCCCTGCCAGTTTCCTTTCATAATCTATTTTCCCTTTCCTAATTAAGCCCTTTTTCCTCCTCTGCTGGATTCTGAATTTCTCCCCGTCCTCCGGTGGGCTGCTTTTTCTGGCAAATTTGTATGCCTCATCTTTTGTTTTTATACTATCCCTGATTTCCCTTGTTATCCGTGGATGCACCACCTTCCCCGATTTATTCTTTTGCCAAACTGGTATGAACAAGTTTTGTACTTCATCCATGCAGTCTTTAAATACCTTCCATTGCACATCCACTGTCCACCCTTTAAGAATCACCTGCCAGTCTATCTTGGCCAATTCACATCTCATACCTTCAAAGTTACCTTTGTTCAAGTTCAGAACCCTTGTTTCTGACTTAATTTTGTCACTCTCCATCCTAATGAAGAACTCAACCATATTATGGTCACTCTTGCCCAAGGGGCCACGCACAACAAGACTGATAACTAACCCTTCCTCATTACTCAATACCCAGTCTAGAATAGCCTGCTCTCTCATTGGTTCCTCCACATGTTGGTTGAGAAAACTATCCCGCATACATTCCAAGAAATCCTCTTCCTCAGCACCCCTGCCAATTTGATTCACCCAATCTACATGCAGATTGAAGTCACCCATTATAACCGTGTTACCCTTGTTGCACACATTTCTAATTTCCTGTTTGATGCTATCCCCAACTCCAATACTACTGTTAGGTGGCCTGTACACAGCTCCCACTAGCGTTTTCTGCCCCTTAGAGTTTCGCAGCTCTACCCATATCGATTCCACATCCTCCACACTAATGGCCTTCCTTTCTATTGCATTAATCTCCTCCCTCACCAGCAACGCTACCCCACCTCCTTTTCCTTTTTGTCTATCCCTCCTGAATATTGAATATCCCTGGATGTTCAGCTCCCAGCCTTGGTCAGCCTGGAGCCATGTCTCCGTGATCCCAACTATAGCATAGTCATTAATCACTATCTGCACGTTCAACTCATCCACCTTATTACGAATGCTCCTCGCATTGAGACACAAAGCCTTCAGGCTTGTTTTTACAACACTCTTACTCCTTATACAATTATGTTGACAAGTGGCCCCTTTCACATCGATCCCTATTACACTTGGCCATACCCTCCTATCCTTTTGTGAGCTTTCTTTCCCGTTAATTCTGGGGTCATTAACCATCCCTTTACTCTCTTTCCCTTTAACTCCGTCCTCAACTATCCCATTTGACACCCCAATATAGTCAGTCAGTATGGAGTGCTGGACATTGATCTGTTTGCATCTAGATTGAATCACCAATTGCCCAAATACGTGTCTTGGGAACACGATCCAGGGCAGTAGCGGTGGATGCTTTGTCGCTACACTGGGGGAATACGTTCTTTTATGCTTCTCCCCCATTCTGTCTGATTGGGCAATGTCTCAAGAAAATAGCGCAAGACGCTGCCAAAGGCATTTTGGTGGTGCCAAATTGGCCTACGCAGTCATGGTTCCCATTGATGCTAAAAATGATTATTGAACCATGTATGACGATTCCTAGTTGTGACAATTTGTTGACACAACCAGTAACAAAAGAAATTCATCCATGGCATGATCATATGAATTTGTTAATCTGTAGGTTCTGACCAGACCATTGCAAGAGTTTGAACTGTCGGACAGGACCATGGATGTTATAGATGCAGTTTGGAGGAATAGCACTAAAAAACAATATATGTCGCATATAAGGAAATGGGAAGCTTTTTGTACACTGTCAAAGATATCTTATCATACTGCAAACATTTCAAATGTATTGCACTTCCTTGCTGGGTTACATTTTGATGAGCATTTGAGTTAGAGTGCCATTAATTGTGCTCATAGTGCTTTGTCGTCCTACTTAGGACAAATTTCTGATCGAGATTCAGTTGGGTCTCACCCATTAGTATGAAAGGAATTTTTAATAAAAATCCTCCCAAGCCCAGATATACAGAAATTTGGGATGTTAGCATTGTTCTCACTTTGCTTAAGCAATGGACTCCAATTACTTCAATGTCTTTGCAGAAGTTAACATTCAAGGTAGTAATGTTAATGGCATTGGTATCAGCTCAAACAGTACAAACTTTGCAATTGTTACGGTTGGATTGCATGCATGTGGCTGCAGATAACATTGTGTTTTTATGTTTATGACCTGATCAAACAAAGCAGACCGGGGAGAACTGGAGCTAAGGTAATGTTTAAAGCATATCCTATCGATGAAACATTGTGTGTAGTTAAGCATTTAACTCAATACATTGAAGTAACCAAAAATCTCAGAGGTTCTGAGAAAGCATTATTGATAACGCACAAAAAACCACATACAAAAGTTTCAGTTCAAACCATTTCTAGATGGTTAAAACAGGTTTTGGATCTAGCAGGAATAGACACTGATGTGTTTAAATCTCACTCCACTAGGGCGGCAGCTACGTCCGCGGCAAAGGTACAGGACGTACCACTCGATCAAATTTTAGAGGTGTAGAGAAGAAACGTTTTCAAAGTTCTACGATAAACCTGTTGTCACGGTGCCAGAATTTGGACACGCAGTACTGGGTTCTCTTTAAATGCTTGTTTTGTTTTATATTATCGATTTATATTATCGATTTATGTTACCATTGACATCATTATCATTTTTTCTTTTGTAAAATTTTCCCCTACGATAGAGGGGTTATTATTAAAAAATTGTTCTTTTTTATGATTAAAGGACTTATTACATAAATTGTAACAATGTTTTAAAATACTATTTACTCACTACTGTTTTGACTAAACAGAGTGTCGTATGGAATGAATCTACGACATAAAAAAGACAGAGCCTTAAAATCTTCACGTAGTCACTCAAGTGACTCTGAAGTAAAATAGTAAGATTAAACGAGAACTTACCTGTTCAAAGTTTGATCTTTATTTTATGAGGAGTTACAATGAGGGATTACGTGTCCTCCGCTCCCAACCCTCATAATATAAATGATCATCTGGTAGTTCTAGTCTATGTTGAGCCTTACTATCTTACTCCGGCTATTGGTTCTGTGTTTTTCATGCCGCTGCTTTGAAGTATGCCGATCCAGCGCCAGGCGGGGCTTCTTCACGTAATCCCTCATCGTAACTCCTCATAAAATAAAGATCAAACTTCGAACAGGTAAGTTCTCGTTTAATCTTACTATTTCTCCACACCTAATGAAACAAACCTTTGTTCTGAGATCTACAGTTGCCTCAAGTCCTCATTTCCAATTAAACATTTACACAAATAAACTCAGCCCTCTGCCAATGTATTTTAGTGCCACTGAATTAACTGTTTTCTTTAGTGTGGTTCCAGAGTAGAGTTAGCATGGGCTGGCTTTGGGCAGACCAGATGGTACCTGAAATTTTGATTAGTAGCTGGAGAAGGTGTAACACCTACTTTAGGTGTGGGCACTCCCCACAGATTTGTTTATTTTTCATTGGTATTTAGGACGTGGCTGCTGCCACCAACGCCAACATTAATTGTTCCTGTAAAGCTGCTCTTGAAAAATGGATGGTCATCTTTTTTGAACCACTGTAGTCCTTCCAATGGAGGAATTCTCACCATGTTGTTGAGATGGGAGTTCCAGGTCTTAGACCCAGCAAAATGAAGAACAAATTAGTTTAGTTTTAGTTTAGTTTAGTTTATTGTCACGTATACCGAGGTACAGTGAAAAGCTTTTGTTGTTGCTAAGCAGCCAACGGAAAGACAATACATGATTACAATCGAGCCATCCACAGTGTACAGATACACGATAAAGGGAATGACATGAATAATGTTTAGTGCAAGATAAAGTCCAGTAAAGTCCAATTAAAGAAGGTCCAAGGATCTCCAATGAGGTAGGTAGTTGCTCAGGACTGCTCTTAACTTGTCAGTACACTGGTTTGGCTATAGATATAGCCAGGATACGATGGTATATGACAGCGATGAGAACCTGCAGTTGATAACGGTCCCATGCTGCTGTTGCCTATATCCTTCCGACCATTAAAATTCCTTTACCAACATGGCAGGCACTACAACTGCAGCTTGCAATAAGCATGTACATCTTGCTTGTCCTATTGCAGGTGGGGGTGCCCAAAAAAATATACATGCTGATTTTTAAATTCTCTTACCACTGCCTCACAGCATTAGAGACCCAGGTTAGATCCTAACCTTGGATGGTGTACATGTGAAGTTTGTGCATTCTCCCTGTGACTGCATGTGTTTCTTCTGGGTGCTCCGGTTTCCTCCCACATCCCAAACACGTGTGGGATTCTAGGTTAGTTTGCCTCTAAACAAAAATGTGCCGAGTATGTAGAGAGAGGATGAGCAAGTGGTGCAACGTAGAACTAGTGTGAATGGGTGATCGATGGTCCTCATGGACTCGGTGAACCGAAGGGCCTGTTTCCAGGCTGTAGCTCTCAAGCTAAAACCATAAACCTTTTGTAGTTGACCATCATACTCTATCTTCAATTCCTAAACCAGTTTCAAATCTAAGCAGTAAAAGCCTTTAATCTTATGAACCTTAACCTTCATAGCCTTTCCTTTCTTAGAAAGTAAAAAACATTTGAGTCTAATTATTTTTAAAATAATTCAAAATTCTTCCCTGGCAGATACCTCCCAATGACACGAGGATCACAAATATTGAAACATGCATTCCCTTCTTCCGTTCGGCTCCTGCTTGTGGCACTGGCGAACTTGGCTCAATCTTTGGAGATGTGAACACTCGCCAGCAGATGAATGCTGTCACCAGTTACCTTGATGTCAATGAAGTCTACGGCAGCAGCGACTGTCTGGCCAACAAGCTCAGAAACCTGGCCAATGAAGATGGTCTGATGGCAGTGAACCAGCAATACTCTGACAATGGACGAGAATATCTACCATTCAACAACTTTTCAAATAACCTTTGCGGCAGCATTGGGGATTCCTGTGGCATCAGCCCAAACGCTACTCCATGTTTTATTGCTGGTGAGTATCACCGCAGGAGCACATTGCTTCACAAATCATCTTTATTTTCACTTGCACTATTGCTCCCTGCACATGGAATTTAAAACAAAATGTGTCAGGAGACATTGGCCGAGTAGTTTGCTGGCAAGTTTAAAACAGGTGCCCCGGTGAAAGGCTGCTTTATATTCCGTTCTGGAATTTGCCAGCCAACATATTGTTTAAGGCAGCAAAAGATGTGCCAATTTCAAAGCTATTGTCTCCTATATCCCTCAATATCTATTAGTCTCTCATGGCAGGTTTTTAGTAGTTAGGCTCTTCCTTAGAGCTCCCATCAATCTTAAAGGCTAATTTGACCGTGCCGCAACATAGCAAAATTTCACCTATCCATGTTCTCCAGAGAGCTGGCTGACCCGTTGAGTCACTCAGCACTTTGTGTCTTTTTTTCCCTATCTATTGTTGAACGGTTTAAGGAAAGGGTCCAAAACTAATCAATATTTCTGCTTTTGTTACTTTGAATAGGTCTGTATAAGATAATACCAGGTTCACTTTTATTGGGCCCAACCAAAGTGGAGTAAAAAAAACTTTCCAATTTCCACATTTCCTTACAAGCTATGACGCACTTTGAGTCACTCTGTGGCAGGCATAGAAACCCATCAATCCATATTTCCTCACCCAGTTACAACAAAATAAATAAGAGAATATATGCCTTCACATCAATATGATTGAATCGAATGATTGAAGGATTATTGGGATGAACCACAGTCTTCCACAATGCACTTACGGTCCCAATGAAACTGCACCAATAGTAATTGTGAACTTCACCATGTCCACCACAGGCGATGTACGTGTGAATGAACAGTTGGCACTGTTGTCTTTCCACACAATGTTTCTACGGGAGCACAATCGCATCGCAAAAGAGCTGAAGAGACTGAACCCACACTGGGATGGGGATACAATATATCACGAAACGAGAAAAATCATGGGAGCTTTTCAACAGGTAAAGAAAAAATGTCACCAGTAAAGTAAAGGTTGTATGACAGACAGACTAATACTTAAATCTCAGCATGTGAAATTCAATTTGTTTAATTGGTTGCAGAATTTGATCATTTAACACTATTACCAAACTTGTTGGGATCACTATGTAATCCTTCAGAAGAGCCATTCCTATGTCTTACTTACATGTCAAGGCTGTTTCGTTGTGTAACAATTGTGTTTCATTAGATTACCTGGCATTCTCAGGTAATCTAATGATAGTCAATAAATACTCCTCCAACAAATGTTCAACAACATGAATTGGAAGCTTTACTGCACAATATAAGGATCAATCTGCTAAATATGCTACATATCAGTCCCTCTGAATTGTACGTAAGGCACTGGCCATATTCCATGATGAGAACCAATGTCACCTGATCACAGGAAAATGATAAAGAACAGGAAGAGAAGTCAGGTCATGTGCTTTCATTCAGAAATTACTTCATTTGAGGATTCAGTCTGTCGGTAAGAACAGCATTGGACATATGGTTCTGTGGACTGAAAGTCAGCCCTATAGTCAATAGTCAATAGTCAGATTTATTTGTCACATACACAATAAAGTGCAATTAAGTGAACTTGCCAGCAGTGGTACAATAAAAAAAGAACACACAATGCACAATGAAAATTTATCACAAACATCCACTACAGCATTCACCACTGTGGTGGAAGGTACAAAGTTCAGTCAGTCCTCCTCCATTTTTCCCTGTGGTCGGGACCATAAACCTCCGCAGTCGCCGCTGTGGGCGGCCAGATGTACAGGCAAGGTAAGTCCTGAATCAGTGCTTCCCTAGCAGAGAACGCGGCTTGAAGATGACGTAGGCTGCAGGCCGGTGGTCGGAGCTCTTGTCCAGGGATTCCCGGCGAGGGATCCCGCTCCGGATGGTAAGGAAGTAAGTCCCCGCCGCGCCCGCGGCAAGAAGCACCGCAGTCCGCAGCTTCAGGCTGCCGCGGGCCAGCGATTGGAGCACTCCCTTCTGGCAAACCCCAGCAAGGGCTCGCCCGCTCCGCAATGATAAATTCCACGCTACGCCCGCGGCTGAAGCTCCAGCCCGTCTCCGGGAAAGGCCGCAGCAATCCTTGTTGTTAGGCCGCGGGGGAGGCAACATGGTCGCCTCTACATGGAGGAGACGACCGAAAGCGGTACCCCCTTACCCGTCCAATCACAACCCCCCACACAAGACACACCAAGAGACATTAAAACAAACATTTGGACATACTAAAAAAACAAAAAAAGTAGAATTGACTAACACGCTGCCGTCTCGCGGCGCCCCACCGACCTACGGTCTTGGATGTTTAGGTGGAGTTTAGGCGTGCTCCCCGCGGATGCAGCGAGCCAGCTGGATGTCTTTGGGCATGATGGTGACTTGCTTGGTGTGGATGGTGCAGTATAGCCAGTGCAGTGAGTAGGACAGATATCTTTCAAAGAGAAAATGTAATGATTTCCAATTGGTTTTCTGTTTTAAATGAGGGCGCACTAATTCATGATTTTTCGCTGCAGATAATACATTACAGAGACTATCTTCCCCGCATAATTGGATCAGAAGCAATGGAGAGATTTCTCCCAGACTACCAAGGTTACAATGAGTCTGTTAATCTCAGTATTGCTAACGTTTTCGCAACAGCAGCCTTCCGTTTCGGACACACCACGGTTCGGCAAATGATATTCCGTCTTGCAGAAAACTACGAGGAGCATCCAGATTTCCCGAGTCTGCTCCTGCATCAGGCTTTCTTCGCTCCGTGGAGACTGATAAAGGAAGATAGGTAACACACCCTAATAGTACTGAGCTCAGCAGGAACCATTGCACTGATCCTGAGAGTGGGCACATATATAGGTAAGTGACTGGATTCTGGCTGTGATTAAATGAAGAGTAAAGTAGTGCTGAATATTGATGTGCCAATTATTGTTGCTATCTATGTCCCTACAATTTGCAAGGGTTAGAGAGCACTCCTTAAGTTCACCCTTTCTTCATTCTGAAGAGAGGGGAGCTTGAACGGGTGCAACAATTAGACTCTAGGGCAATTTGACTTGGCCTAGTCCAGAAATGTCTGGTGTTGCAATCAGGAGACAAACGTTCACTGATTTTATAAGCCTCAGCCCTGGAACCTTCTGACTGTTGTACTCATGGATGGACCCAGTGTCCTGAGATCATTGTGAGAAAGGGCAGAAGAGAAGAAAGAGAAAACAACTCTTCTAGTTTCTTGAAATTTCCTCTCAGGGATTCCCAGACTGTTAGATATTCATCCAACCAGACAGACATTGGGCTTAATAGAAATGAAATGTGGTTGGAAGGGAACAACGTCCTTTTGCTCTCAGGACCAGCTCCTACTTCCCTGACCGTCAAATCATTGAAATGGGGATTCTCCAAATGCAAATATCAGGAAAATCATACTTTCACTGCTTTATGGTTGCTCATAATCCAGGTCACGTTTGGACGAGTCATGTTGGGGGCATAAAACTTAATCGACCATCATTGACCGATTAGGGTGAATTGTCACCAACCCCGCACCCACAATGCATTAGAATGGTAATCAGAATAGGAATGCCAACTAGAATTGGTTTGATAAAATCATCTGCGTCTATTTTATTTAAAAGATTTCTACTCTCCCACTTTAATAATGCTGTTGAACTTGGGCCTAAAATTCACATGTGGGAAGGAGTGGCTGCTTTAGCCTAATGGTTGTTCTCTCCAGTAGTGAAATACGTCACTGGTAGAATCAACGCTTCAGTCACATGCACCTAGATTTTATTTTATATTTTTAAATGGCGACAATTTTGAGGTAGTTGGGATGTAATAAGCCCCAAAGATTTTCTTACCTAAACTCCGCCTGGTAAAGGGATTAATATAGTTTTAGTTTTAGAGATACAATGCGGGAACATGCCCTTCGGCACACCGTGTCCACGACGACCATCGATCTCCGCACACTTACACTATCCTACACAAGTCAATTACCCTACAAACCCGTATATCTTTGGAGTATGGGAGGAAATTGGAGATCCCATAGAAAACCCACACAGGTCATGGGGAGAACGTCCAAACTCCCTACAGCCAAGCTCCCATGATCAGGATCAAACCTGGTCCCTGGCATTGTTAGGCAGCAACTCTACCACTGCACCACCGTGCCACACATGCTAGGTACTGTACGACTCTAATGGTGTCCAACATATCAAACCTTATCACGAAGCACACAATATTTCAGCTCAAATTGCCAGCTTTGAACATTAGCAACAGTACAAAAGCCAGCAAGCTGAATCTGTTCAGAGTCTACAGGTAGGAAATGATTAAGAGGTGAACATATATATATTTTGTATATGTTTATGTTTGTATATGTTTATATATATTTTTTAAATTTAAATCGTTTTTAATTATTTATATTTATAAAAATTATACAAAACCCCCTAAACTAGAGGAAAAAAAAGCAAAACTGGATCTGGGCTGCAAAGAATTTCAACAATTTAAGTCCCTGTTTGTCGTCAAGTCCGTTCCACCATATAAAGGTTAAAATAATTATTATAACAGTTGGAGAGGGGACAATTTATATTGTGTAAAAATATAGGTTGGAAGAAAGAATTAGATATGATAGGATTCGATAAGAAAAAATCATTCAATCCAAAAAACTTACGAAATTGAAGCCATATTCGGAATGTATGTCTTATTATTGGGTTAGTCGTATATTTATTCAATCTCATAATTGTAAAAGGTAACGAGGCCCCTAGAATAGAAGCCAATGATAGCCCTTGCATAGAATCACGTTCAAGATTTATCCATCCTGGGCCATTGCTTCTGCATTTTTTGAAGGAGTGAGGTTTGGACACTGAGTAGGGAACTGGACGCCAGAGAACAACAGCTTCTGCATGGATTTAAATGGGACTGAGCGGTCTTATGGTGTTTGGGTTGGGGTGGAGTGGGGTGGGGAACGACAATGATGGAACATCAGTGATTGCCAAAGTTAATCTTGGCTGATGAAGGCTTAGTAGAATCTGCTGTCTGATGCATTACGTGATCAGAAATCCCAGTCTCTCACTTCACCAATAAGATTGGGTCAAGCTAATAATTTTTGTGCTACTCATTCGGAGATGTTTAACAATTGGCTCCCTCTACCATAACTGCACGTTGGAGAATTGGAGAAATCACTTGGAAGATGATCGTTAATGTGAATTTTTCTCCGTGTTTTGTAGGTGGAGTTGATTCCATTGTCAGAGGGTTGTTGAACAAACCTTCAAAACTACACACACAGACCAAGATGATGCACGATGAACTGCAAGAGAAGCTATTTCAGATGATTTCACAAATAGGGCTGGATCTGGGTGCTCTGAACATGCAGCGTTCCCGTGATCACGGACTAGCAGGTAGGGGGAATGTCGGCGGAGTTGAGTGTGACTCAAAAAAAAAATTGTCAAGATGGTGGTTAATACAACAAGTTTGTGACCTGGTAATCTAATGTTATGAAAATAGCAGATGCTGAAATCTGAAAATAAAACAGTATAGGTTGGCCAACCGCTCCTTACAGCCAATAAGCTCTAATCTAAGTAACAAACTAGTGAACCTCTTTTGCACCCTCTTTAAAGCCTTCACATGCTTCCTGTAAACCTGTGACCTTCTTGTAGTCCTGTGACCAGAACTGCGCACTGTACTCCAGATGTAGCTGAATCAAAGCAGATGCATTATGAGTTGCCCATTTTTATAATCAATGTCCCAACTGATAAAAACAAGTATATTGTATGCTTCCCCGACTGCCCTTGAGTTGTAGGGTGGACTGTGAGATCCCTCTGTACATCAGTGCTCCTAAGAGTCCTGCCATTTACTGTATACTTTGCCTCTTACTTTTGACCACCCTGTGCAAAATCGTACTCTTAACGTGATTAACGGCCATCAGCCTCTTCTCTGTCCAGATTTGCAATTTGTCGAGGTTCAGCTGTATCCTTTGATGGCCTTCCTGATTATCCAACCTCTGCAAATGTTTGTCTAATCTGTAAATTTGCTAATCAACCTACCTACATTTTTATCCAAATCATTTATATATAACAAAAGCAACAGAGGTCCCAGCACTGTTCGCTGCGCATCATCACTGGTAACAAGCCTCAAATTAGAATAACACCCCTTCACCATTACCTTCTGATGTTTATGGCCAAGTTAATTTTGAATTCAATTTACCAAGTCTCTGTGGATTACATGTGCCTTAATCTTCTGGATCAGTCTACCAGGTGGGATTTTGGCAAATACTTTACTAAAATCCATGTAGACAATGTCCATTGAGTATAGGAGTAAAGAGGTGCTTCTGTAGTTGTACAGAACCCTGGTGAGACCAGATCTGGAGTATTTGTGCAGGTTTGGTCTCCTAATTTGTGGAAGGACATCCTTGCTATTGAGGCAGTACAGCGTAGGTTCACGAGGTTAATCCCCGGGATGGCGGGTCTGTCATATGAGGAAAGAATGGAAAGACTGGGCTTGAATTCACTGGAATTTAGAAGGATGAGAGGGTATCTTATAGAAACATATAAAAATATAAAAGGACTGGACAAGCTTGATGCAGGAAAATGTTTCCCAATGTTGGGGGGAGGCCATTTAAAACTGAGATGAGAAAAAAAAAAATCACCCAGAGAGTTGTGAATTTGTGGAATTCTCTGCCACAGAAGGCAGTAGATGCCAATTCATTGGATGCATTTAAAAGAGAGTTAGATAGAGGTCGAGGGGCTAGCAAAATCAAGGGATATGTGGGTAGGCCAGGCACAGGTTATTGATTGTGGATGACCACCAATGATCACAATGAATTGCAGTGCTGGCTCGGAGGGCTAAATGGCCTCCTCCTGCATCTATTTTCCATGTTTTCATGTTTCTATGTTTCTACCCTCATCAAACATCTTTGTCATCACAAAAGTCTCAATTAAATTTGTAAGATATGACCTCCTTGCACAAAGTTAAGCTAAATATCGTTAATAAGTCCGTGGTGTGTACACCCTGTCCTTAAGAATCAACCCTATTTCCCTCTTTGGAACAACATAGTTATTCTCCAATCCTTAGGGAACTCACTTGTAGCTAAAGAGGATCTCTGTCAGGGCCCCAACAATCTCTGCATTTGTCTCTCTCAATATCCTGGGATGAATCCCATCGGATCCTGGAAACATCATGATTGAGGTTCTTCAAAACACCAAACACCTCCTCCTCCTCCTTGACAGCGAGATGGCATATAGTTTCAGCACACTCTTCCCTAATCTCACTCTATCCCATATCCCTCTCCTTTGTGAATACTAATGCAAAGTATTCACTTAGTATCTCACCCTCTTGCTCTGCCTCCAGGCATTCATTTCCTCCTTTGTCCTTGAATGGTCCTACCCTTTCCTAAATTACTCTCTTGTTTTTAATGTATATACAACATGCCTTGGGATTCTCCCGAATCCTACTCACCAAGGACATTTAATGCCTCTTTTAGCCTCCCTGATTCCACATTTATGTTCTTTCCTGTGCCCTTGTATTTCTCAAGGGCCCTGTCTGATTTCAGCTTCTTAAACCTCAGATATGCTTCCTTTTTCTTTTCAACCAAATTTACATCTTTTGTCGTCCGAGGATCCCAAATTGTGCACTCCTTGTCTATCTTCCTCATTAATCTATCAACCAGACAGCTCATTAAAAGAAAAAAATCACCTTCGTAAACTTGGTCCCACCCAATCAAAGAACTTCTCTTGTCCGATCCATTTCTCCCTCAACCTCTCCTTATGTGAAAACTAACTTGGTTTTTTTTTCTTTTTCCGCTCTGATGAGGAGTCAGCAACCTGAGACATTAACTCTTGTTTCTTTCTCCGCAGATTAGTTTTTCTCCATTTTCTATTTTAATTTCACTTTATTGGCTAATGTAGCCATTTGGAACATATTGAACTCACTTGGAGAGAATTGACGGAACATTAACAGCAAAATGTTAACTACTGAGCAGTTACCTAGCAAATGTTTACTTTGTGGATAACTTACTGAAGAGATATGAAAAAGTATTTAGTACTGTTTACTTGAAATCTTTTTTAACTTAGTAGCGTTTACTGCGGAATATTCATTGTGTACATTTACAGCTGAATGTTGAATTAGACGTATTGGGAATAGCAGATTCACGAATAAAAATTACCGTCGTTACTTTGTTAAATGCAGGGAATATTCACACCGAAAAGTCACAAAATTAGATCAATTATTTCCAATCTTTATGGAATAAAGATAAGGAATACCTACTGTCTAAGACACCAGTGGAACCATCACTTCGCTTTGAGTTGTGCCACTGGATATATTGTTCCTCAGAGAGGGAGCTGCTGTTTAGTGTTAGATCCAAACTCTGTTAGTTTCAATATTCCCTCAGAACAAGAGGATAGCAAGACCTGTCACCTACATCATACCATAAAGTGCTGACAATAGGACTTGGAAAAATAATTCAATAACTGAATGTGCTTATTCTAATATTTTGGCAGGATAATTGCTGTCTATTGCTTTGTTACTGCAGTGATATAACTACAGAATAATTATTGCACATATTCTAATTTCTACAGTGAATACTGCATTGTGGTTTCTGTTTATCAGATAGCACTGCAAGGATCACTGAATATCACTGTGATTACTATGTAATTAATCCAGCAAGATAACGGTAATTACCTTTATTTCTGCAGTGTATAGAATGTTTAATTGCTGTGTATATTCTGCAACGGCTTCAGAGAGATTACCACATGTTTTAAATACATTGTGCTGCAAAACATTTGCAACACAAATTACACAGGAATTATCTTTTGGTTGTGTAAAATGACAGTGATTTAAAAGACTTGTTTGTTCCATGGACTTTGAGAATAAATTAACGGATTTGGATGAAACAGTCAATGATGTATGGCCTTAAATCTTTGGCCCACAAATCCACTCCCTATTGAGGAGGAACAATGAAGAAGCTGTCCACCCCCATCCCCCTCCTCCTCCCTAATCCCCTACCTCACCCCACCTCTCTCAATTTAAGGTGAACTAAAATTAAAAGATAGAGATTCCACCAACCCTTCCACACGCTTCTATTTTATTCATTTCAAAGGGGCACCACCACAGATTTGGCTAAAATATGTTTTGCTCTGAATTTCGCAGGTTACAATGCATGGAGGAGATTCTGTGGTCTTTCACAACCCAGGGACGAGTCTGAACTATCTGAAGTGCTCAACAATAGCGAACTTGCAAGAAAGTTCATTGATCTCTATGGGACACCAGACAACATTGAACTTTGGATAGGAGGAATCTCTGAACCATTCGTGGAAGGAGGGAAAGTTGGCCCTTTGTTGGCCTGCGTGTTAGGACACCAATTCCAGAGCCTGAGAAATGGAGACAGGTAATGTGCAACATTAGCACAATTGAAAGCTTTGACATTCATTGAATCCTTGCCTTGTGGATCTGAAATCAGAACCCAAAGACCTTTTGGATTATGTCTTGGATTTTATTAGTGTCATTTAGTGTGTCGTGGTATTGAACCTGTTGAGCATGGGATGACTTCGAAAATGGGGAAGACAAATATATACACATCAAAGGTCAATGATCAGATAGTATGCTGATCATTAACTGACGACATAATGATTCAAGACAACAGAAGGTGAAGACTCTGCCAAGCCTATGCAGTATTTTCTCTCTTGTTTGGGTTTTGGCCAGTGCCACCAAGGATAATGTCCATTGCCCTTCACCAATTGCCCTTGAAAAGATGTTAGTGAGATACTGCCTGAAACCACTATAATCCTTCTGAAGAAGGTATTCTCGGGGGACTGGAAGATGTTGGTAGAGTAACTTGGGCAAGGAACTGCAGTGCATTTTGTGGGTGGGTTACACTGCAAATGTGCACCAACGGTGAAGGGAATGCATGATTCGGGTAGCTGATGGGGTGCCAATGATGTCGGCCCCTTTGGCCAAGGATACAGTCAAGCTTATTGAGAGCTGTTGGCACAACATTCATGCTGACAAACTGAGAAGAGTCTATCATACTGCAGGGTATGCCTTGTTGTGTCCTCCACCCACCTTACTGCAGGTTACCTAGTCTCTCACCTGCTCTTGTAACCACAATATTTATGCGATTACTCTAGTTGGGGTTTGGATTTAGCAAAATTGGGTTGAGAGGGAAAAATCGATAAGCCGTGATTGAAGGACGGAGAAGACAATGGGCTAAATGGCCTAATTCTGCTCCTAAGTGTAATAGTCTTATGGTGAAAGTCTCAGTTATTCAAGTTCCAGTGCACATCAGAGTAACTGGTTAGACTCTCTCTTGTTGAGGGCTGATACTTTTGTGGTTACTATTTTACTTGCCATGTATCAACCCATGTCTGAATGTCGCCCAACTAACGCTGCATTAAGGCATAGACTGTTGTATTTGCTGAGGAGTTGAAAATGTAATTGAATCACCAGCAAACATCCCCATTTCTGACCTTAGGATGGACGGAAGGTAGTTGGCAAAGCAGATGAAAATGGTTGGGTCTTTTTCACTGTCCTGAGGGATTTCTGCAGTGAATGGTCTTGGACTGGGATGTGTGACCTCCATTAACTACATCCACTCTTGTGTGTGAGATGTGACTCTTGCCTTTGAAGTATTTTTCCCAGGATGGACACTGACTATGGTTCTAGCAGGATGCCCTGATATCACACATGGTCAAATATTGCCTTGATGTCAGTGCAGTCATTCTCATCTTTAGAATTCAGTTACTTTGTCTATATTTGAGCGAAAGCTGAAATGAGGTCTGGAGTTGTGGTTCCAATGAAACTGAAATTAGGGGTATTATTGAGTAGGTCACTGGAAAGTAAGTGTTACATAATTGCACTGCCAATGATACCTTCCTCACTGAGAGTTGAGAGTAGACTGATAGGATAGCAGTTAGCCAGACTGAGTTTGTCCTGCTTTTTGTAAATGGTACACATCCAAGCAATTTCCACATTGTTGATGGATGCCCATTTGTGACAATACTGAAAGAGGTGGCTCGAGGCACAGCTAGTCCTGGGACACAGTTTATACAGTGAGCAATTGTTGTTGGATCAGCAGATTGAGAAACCAGTTCTGTATCTTAAATTGTAGAGAGAGGAAAATCGCACTCTCCGCTATACTCCATGTCAACATACTGCCTAAATGTGTCCACCCTTCTGTGTAGCCATTGACCGTGGGCTCATTGAATCGGGATACTTTCCCTGTACCTTTTGAGGCTTGGCAATAATGTTTCTTTTTTTGTAGGTTCTGGTGGGAAAATGAAGAAGTGTTTACGAAGAGACAGCGCAAGGCTCTCACTGAGATTTCCATGTCCAGGATAATCTGTGATACCACCGGGATTGACTTACTTCCTCGAAATGCATTTAAATTCAGTTCCTCTACCGAAGGTTATGTACGCTGCAATAAAATACCGCAAGTGGACCTGAAACCCTGGAAGGAGAAGGTGAAAGGTACAATATATGAGTGCATTGCACAGACTCCACAGCCTAATATCACCATTCCTGTACATTTGGCTATAAAACTAACCAACAATGTTGGACCGAGATGGTTAAAAGATGAGAGCTAGTGCTAAATCCCATTAACCATTTCCTTCTTTAGCAATTCCGATATTTTATTAAATGATGTTTACTTCCTTCTGCCTCTTATTTTCTCAGCTTTTATGACTGGGAAAAAAGGGAAAATAGGATTTGAAAAATTGCATTTAAAAAGAGGTATAAGCACCAAAATCTGTAGATCAATAATACTCTCTGGTGTATGATTATCAGCACAGCTTATTGCCACATTTATGTTCCACATTCTCGGCTGGTTTGAATCATTTATCTACTTTTCCCTTCTCTTTACCTTGACAGTTTGTTTCTTCACAGCCTCAGTATGTTGTTACTACTTCCTTGAAATGTCTTCAAATGTTACAGTGATCACACACTTCTGTTCTCATAATTAATATCTGCTTGCCCCCTTTACAGATCTCCCTTGTGGCCAGGTGCCTAAGGTACCGAATGCCATTTTCTCCACATGCAATTCCTCAGTCAAGTACACTTGCCAACGTGGATTCAGTTTAAAGGGAGCTCAGGTGATAAACTGTGGGAAGAACAAAAAGCGGGAGAGTGTACCGCCTCGCTGCTCAGGTAAGAAATGGACTCAAGTCCCTGGAGAGAGTGCTCCAAAGTGATCTGAGAAAGGATTAAGCATGGCACAAAGGTATCCATTCTCATCGTCATTATCTGAGCACAAAACTGGCAGGATGGATAATCTGCCTTATCTTCATCCTGTTGAAATCAACAAGAGGTAACAAATGTAAGATTAACACCAAGGCAGTGAAAAAGAAAATCGACCCAAACATTATAACATTTTGAACACTGTATGTTTCGCACAACCATTCTCAGAAACCTGAAAATCCTCCATCACATTTATTAACTGAGAGAGAGCTAGATAGGGCTCTTAAAAATAGCGGTCAGTGGATATGGGGAGAAGGCAGGAACGGGGTACTGATTGGGGATGATCAGCCATGATCACATTGAATGGCGGTGCTGGCTCGAATTGCACCTATTGTTTATTGTCTATAACATGAAATTCAAATATAAATTTCTCCACATTCACAATCCACTGGATTAAATTCTTCTGTAAATAATACTGTTATGCTACAATTTCAAGGAACTAATGCACTTTTCTCTATGACAACAAATCTCCCCTTCCACAGCAAGCATATTCATTGAAAATACACAAAAACTCAGCAGGACAGGCAGCATCTCTGGAGAGAAGGAATGGGTCGATCAGAGATGATGCCATCTCATCAAGTCATAGTCATAGAGTGATACAGTATGGAAACAGGCCCTTCTGCCCAACTTCCACACACCGGCCAACATTGTCCCAACTACACTAGTCCCACGTGCCTGCGCTTCGTCCATATCCCTCCATACTTGTCCTATCCATGTACCTGTCTAACTGCTCATTTAATGTCGGGATAGTCCCAGCCTCAACTACCTCCACTGGCAGCTTGTTCCATACACTCACCACCATTTGTGTGAAAACGTTACCCCTCAGATTCCTATTAAATCATTTCCCCTTCACTTCAAATCTATGTCCTCTGATCCTCTATTCCCCTACTCTGGGCAAGAGATTCTGTGCATCTGCCCGATCTATTCCTCTAATGATTTTATACAATCACCATATATAAAATCACCCCTCATCCTCCTACGCTCCAAGGAATAGAGACTCGGCCTATTCAACCTCTCCCCATAGCTCAGACCATCTATCCTGGCAACATCCTAGTAAATCTTTTCTGAACCCTTTCAAGCTTGACAATATCTTTCCTATAACGTGGTGCCCAGAACTGAACACAATACTAAATGCGGTCTCACCAACGTCTTATACAACTGCAACATGACTTCCCAATTTATACAAATGCAACATGACCTCTGCAGTTCATTGTCAAGCATATTCATTGCATCATTCCACCTTATGTTCATTTCATGAAGCTGTGGCTCAGATGTTAAAATCTCCCAGCTCTCACAATGTGAATGATTGGAATGATTTCCTGATCACCCCTGCCCCCAAATGTCCTTTTCCTTATCTGGGTTAAATATCATCACTGGGTGAAAGTAGTCTCCGTTGTTTTGCTTTGTTTTCGGGAAAGTTTTTACATTGGCTCTAAATGATAAAAGCAACAGTCTTAAATGATTCAAGGAATGTGGAGATAAATATGGTGATTTTACTCCTCAGAACCCGAGGAGACAAATGCTGAAAAGGAAAAGAAACAGCAGCGGACCGAAAAGGGGAAATAACACATAGATGAAGATGATCAAATGAGATGTCAGTATGTATCTCAGCCTTGGGAAAAGAGCATGACCTGTTGATTATTTTACTGAAGACTTGGATATTATGGTTTATAAAAATCCTTTTTAATTCCTGGTGTAAGCAAAAATATTTTTCTGGGAGAATTTAGACAAAGCAGTTGGAGCAAATTCGCATCATATTAGTCATACAACTCATGAATGGTAGAGTATTCAAACTCTCAACCGCAAAGGCAACCTGCATGCACTCACATCTTGCATGCTATACCACCCATGAAGTTATCAGTCTCAGTCAGGCTTATGACTTCCGTTTGTTCTCCAAATTCTGAACTTGGTCCCAGAATCTTTCTGCAATCTCAGGTTTTGGTTCGGAGGTAAATCACTGTTTCCAAGACCCATCACCCTCCAATTCCTTCTGTTCTCTTCCAATGACACGCTGATAGGCCAATGCAACTCCATCCCATTCTGGCTACCTTCATCCTGTTGCAGCTGGACTATTGGTTGACATAGTATTACCTCAATTTTCCACTTGACCATTCTAGTTATTAATATTGAAAGGAAAACAACAAAATGCTGGAGTAACTCAGCAGATGAGGCAGCATCTCTGGAGAACATGGATGGGTGACGTTTCGGATTGGAAAGGGTCCTTGTTTCTATATTCATACATTCATTCCCCTCCTTGGTTGCATGACCAAGTCTCATCACTTGGAAACTTCACTGTTTTAATTTGGGTCTCTTGATTAATCCTACCCTTTTCATTGATCTCCAGTTACTAAAGTACCACCTCGTTCTGTGAAAGCTGTTGGCTACAGGTCTTCTGGGGTCAATGATTTCTCTGGGGCAGATCCTTAATTAACTCTGATGTCCTTTTTCAATTGACATCCATACTTTGCAATGTGATTTGCAATCTCATTTGCTCATAAATACCCAATTTGAGTTGATTGTTAATATGCTTAAAGCAGGCACGTGCCGTGAGTAACTACTCAGGGTAGGCAGTCAGCTGTCTTAAAAAAAAATCTTAAACCGCACATGCGCAGATTGTTCTCTTCGTAAAAAAAAAAGTAACAATTCAATTTTCCCAAGGCTTCTCAATCTCCTTCATTTTTTAATTACTGAATGGGTGTGGGACGGAGGATGAAGGCAGGTGGAGAGATGGTGGGAAAAACGGGGGCACACCGGGACATTGAATCAGTTGTCATCTTATTGAATGACAATACTAATTCAAGGGTCCAATTGGAGGGAGAGCTCCTTTCACAGCATGTGGAGAGTCTGCACCAGAGGTTAAAGATGCGAGAAGGCAGAAGTGTTGAGAAGGAGAGGGTCGAAGATCATATCAGTAACTCACTCACCACTGCCGCAGCGCTCCGGGCATGGACAGCAGAACTGGCCGCCACTTCCGGGGATAGAAGCAGCTTGGGTGCGAGCGGCCGCCGGGACCCGACAACAGAACCGGCTGCCCTTCAGCGCCTTCTGACCACCTCTGGCAGTGCTCTTCGTCTGAACATCTCTCACCTGCTGCTCGCCGGCTTCGCTCATGTCAACCGCGTCCCGCAAATCCTTAAATTCCCACAGCCAAGTAACCTCAACTGGTCCCGTGAACGTGCTGTCGGAATTTAAAGATTTGCGGGAAGCTGGCCGGCGAGCGGCAGGTGAGAGATGTTCAGATGGAGAGCACTGCCAGCGGTGAGTGGGGACCAGCAGAAGTGGCTGAAGTGGCAGAAGTGGCAGGGTCCCAGCGGCCACTCGCAGTCACCCGAACTGCTTCCTTCCTCGGAAGTGGCGGCCAGTTCTGCTGTCCGTGCCTGGAGTGCTGCGACAGCCACCCAAGCTAATTCACTCCCTGGCCACAATAAAACCATATAGCAATTACAGCACGGAAACAGGCCATCTCGGCGCTTTTATTCCGTGCCGAACACTTACTCTCACCTAGTCTCATCTACCTGCACTCAGACCAGAGCGTGGCAAGTGGGTTACTGACCCCAATCCCCTCCTTCACAACGCTAGACTCCCCAAACACTGTGAACGGAGCTCTCCCCCCACCCCGGGAAATACAGTATTTAAAAACATAAAGCACCAAGAAATGCACTTACCACGTTATTGGTACATTAAGTCCATTCTTCACTCTTTGTTTCCTGAGATACACTTAAAATAATGGCAATCCACATTTGAAAATCCCGCCAAGAAACTCGCGCTGCGCCTGCGCAGTAGGCTGCTGCGCATGCGCAGTGCTGCAAAGGCAGAATTTCAGCTGCCTTCAGCTCCCCTTGAAACTGACGGCTCAAGCAGCACTGACGGCACGTGGGCTGCACAGACCTTCGCGTGTTACAAGTGCTGCGGATGAAAGGCACAGAGAATTATGCCTACCTAGGAGATCGATCTCTTAGATAGGCATAATTCTCCCATGCCTTTACTATTTATATTTAATAATTGCCATTTCATAATTTTAGTCAGGGTAAGCAGTGCCTACCTTGCCTACCCTGACGGCACGTGCCTGGCTTAAAGGTTTATATTAATAGGTGGATGGGTAAAATTGCAAAATGCATTCTATTCATATTACAAATGAGTGATTGTAGCGAATAAAATTTAAATGTAATAACTTGTCAGGAGTGTGACGTTTATTTCAAAAGCTTTATTGTATGAAATTTGCAATCATGATGATATGAATTTTGAAATAAAATAAAATTAGCTCACACATATTTGCTGATTATCACACTTTTTGTTTCCTTTCTATTTTTACAGATGGAAATATATGATAATGATTTATTTTAATCTGTCAATATAAAAAATGTATGAAGTGAACTGGGAAGCCAATACCAGACCATTGTGATGCCTTGTAGGTTTTAACATACTCCCTACTGTGTTGGATTTATTGGAGAGAGATCAAATCTAAAATTAATGATCATTCACAGAGTTTGGCATCAAGCTGTCCTTATAACTTTGAGGTAAATGGAAGTCACAGGGAAAAAATTCTCCATCAGCTAAGGTCAAAGAATGCTAGCTCAAAGAATGAGAGCTGTGCTGTTTGGGGGGCAGTCACCTTAACCTCTGTGCAACACATTGGAAATTCCTGAGTAGTGCCCGAAATCCAACATCTACAGTTGTTCCATCAATAAAGTTTGGGTGATTATATTCACTGAAGCACAGTCCAGTTACATTCACAACATTCACAACTAAATAATGTAGCTGTCTGTTCTCCCATTAGGAGGTAGTGACCATAATATGATAAGTTTTCATCTCCAATTTGAGAGGGAGAAGGGTAAATCAGAGGTGTTAGTATTTCAGTTGAACAAAGGGGACAATGGAGCCATGAGGGAGGAACTGGCCAAAGTTGACTGGAAAGATACTCTAGCACGGATGACAGTGGAACAACAAAGGCAGGTATTTCTGGAAATAATACAGAAGGTCCTGGATCAGTTCATTCCAAAGAGGAAGAAAGATTCCAACGGGAGTAAGGGGCGACCATGGCTGACAAGGGAAGTCAGGGACAGAATAAAAATAAAAGAGAAGAAGTGCAACATAGCAAAGATGAGCGTGAGCCAGAGGATTGGCTAACATTTAAAGAGCAACAGAAGAGGCAATACGGCGAGAAAAGATAATGTGCGAAGGTAAGCTAGCCAAGAATATAAAGGAGGATAGTCTTTAGGTAGTTAAGACCAAAGTTGGACCCTTAAAGACTGAAAAAGGTGAATTTATTATGGGGAACAAGGAAATGGCAGATGAGTTAAACAGGTACTTTGGATCCGTCTTCACTAAGGAGGACACAAACAGACTAGTGGTCAGAGGATCTGGGGTGACGGAGGAACTGAAGGAAATCCACATTAGGCAGGAAATGGTGTTGGGTAGACTGATGGAACAGAATGTTGATAAATCCCCAGGGCCCGATGGTCGGCATCCCAGGGTACTTAAGGAAGTGGCTCTAGAAATCGTGGACCCTTTGGTGATAATTTTCCAATGTTCTATAGATTCAGGATCAGTTCATGTGGATTGGAGAGTAGCTAATGTTATCCCAATTTTTAAGAAAGGCGGGAGAGGGAAAACAGGGAATTATAGACCAGTTAGCCTGACATCGGTGGTGGGGAAGATGCTGGACATAAAAGATGTCCAATCATAAAAGATGAAATAGCGGCACATTTGGATAGCAGTAACAGGATCAGTCCGAGTCAGTGTGGATCTACGAAGGGGAAATCATGCTTGACTAATCTTCCGGATTTTATGAGGATGTAACTCGGAAAATGTCCAAAGGAGAGCCAGTGGATGTAGTGCACCTCGACTTTCAGAAAGCATTTGATAAGGTGGCACATAGGAGATTAGTGGGCAAAATTAGGGCACATGGTATTGGGGGTAGAGTGCTGACATGGATAGAAAATTGGTTAGCAGACAAGAAACAAAGAGTACAGATTAACGGGTCCCTTTCAGAATGGCAGGCAGTGACTAGTGGGGTACGGCAAGTCTCGGTGCTGGGACCACAGCTGTTTACAATATACATTAATGATTTACATGAAAGGATTCAAAGTAATATGTGAACTGTGAGGAAGATGCTATGAGAATGCAGGGTGATTTGAACAGGTTGTGTGAGTGGGCAGATGCATGGAAGATGAGGTTTAATGTGCATTAATGTGAGGTTATCCACTTTGGTAGCAAAAACAGGAAGGCTGATTATTATCTAAATAGTGTCAAATTGGGATAAGGGGAAGTACAACAGGATCTGGGGATCCTTGTTCATCAATGAAAGGCGATGAAAGTAGTCAATGAAAGTAAGCATGCAGGTACAGCAGGCAGTGAAGAAAGCCAATAGTATGTTGGCCTTCATAACAAGAGGAGTTGAGTATAGGAGCAAAGAGGTCCTCCTGCAGTTGTACAGGTCCCTAGTAAGACCACACCTGGAGCATTGTGTGCAGTTTTGGTCTCCAAATTTGAGGAAGGACATTCTTGCAATTGAGGGAGTGCAGCGTAGGTTCACAAGGTTAATTCCTGGGATGGCTGGACAGTCATATGCTGAGAGAAAGGAGTGGCTGGGCTTGTATACTCTGGAATTTAGAAGAATGAGAGGGGACTCGTATTGAAACATATAAGATTATTAAGGGTTTGGACACGCTAGAGGCAGGAAACATGTTCCAGATGTTGGAATAGTCCAGAACCAGGGGCCACAGATTAAGAATAAGGGGTAAGCCATTTAGAACGGAGATGAGGAAACTCTTTTTCACACAGAGAGTTGTGAGTCTGTGGAATTCGCTGCCTCAGAGGGCGGTGGAGGCCGGTTCTCTGGATACTTTCAAGAGAGAGCTAGATAGGGCTCTTAAAGATAGAGGAGTCAGGGGTTATGGGGAGAAGGCAGGAACGGGTTACTGATTGTGGATGATCAGCCATGATCACAATGAATGGTGGTGCAGGCTGGAAGGGCCAAATGGCCTCCTCCTGTACCTATTTTCTACGTTTCTATGAGAAAGGAGGGATTTTCATTCAGCCTCAGAATCTTTGAGAAACTAACTGAGGCTTTTGGCAAAATGGCAAGGACTTTTCCAACCTGGATGCCAATTGCTTTTCATAATTTCCACAGTGACTCCGAATGCTACTTGTCTTCACATGTTTTGATTATTGGGTCAGAGAGTAAAGGAACCTCATTTCCAGAAGAGTTGCTGTCCCCAACCAGTTAGCTCCAGGCATGTCCTGGTGGAAATGGAAGAGAATAAAATTGTGTCTTTCATTAGCCTGACTTCAGTGGTGGGAAAGATGCTGGAGTCAATTATTAAAGAGGTAATAATGGAGCATTTGGATAGCAGTAAAAGGATTAGTCCAAGTCAACATGGATTTATGAAAGGGAAATCATGCTTGACTAATCACCTGGAATTTTTTGTGGATGTGACAAGTAAAATGGATGAAGGGGTGCCAGTGGATGTAGTGCATCTAGACTTTCAGAAAGCCTTTGATAAGGTCCCGCACGGGAGACTGGTGACTAAAATTGGAGCACATGGTATTGGGGGTAGGGTATTGACATGGATAGGAAATTGGTGGGCAGACCGGAAGCGATGAGTAGGAATGAACGGGTCCTTTTCAGAATGGCAGGCAGTGGCGAGTGGAGTGCCGCAAGGCTCGGTGTTGGGGCCGCAACTGTTTACCATATATATAAATGATTTGGAAGAGGGAATTAGGAGCAACACTAGCAAGTATGCGGATGACACATAGCTGGGTGGCAGTGTGAACTATGAAGAGAATGTTAGGAGGTTGCAGGGTGACCTGGACAGGTTGAGTGAGTGGGCAGATGCGTGGCAGATGTAGTATAATATAGATAAATGTGAGGTTATCCACTTTGGTGGCAAAAACAAGGGGGCAGATTATTATCTCAATGGGGTTAGGTTAGGTAGGGGGAGGTACAGCGAGACCTGGGTGCCCTTGTACACTGGTCACTGAAAGTTGGCGTGCAGATACAGCAGGCAGTGAAGAAAGCTAATGGAATGTTGGCCTTCATAACAAGAGGATTTCAGTACAGGAGTAAAGAGGTTCTTCTGCAGTTGTATAGGGCTCTGGTGAGACCACATCTGGAGTATTGGCGTGACTGTCGTATGAGGAAAGATTGAAAAGACTAGGCTTGTATTCACTGGAGTTTAGAAGGATGAGGAGAAATCTTATAGAAACAGATACAATTATAAAAGGACTGGACAAGCTAGATGCAGGAAAAAATGTTCCCAATGTTGGGCGAGTCCAGAACCAGGGGCCACAGTCTTAGAATAAAGGGGAGGTTATTTAAGACTGAGCTGAGAAAAAACTTTTTTACCCAGAGAGTTGTGAATTTATGGAATTTCCTGCCACAGAGGGCAGTGGAGGCCAAATCACTGGATGGATTTAAGAGAGAGTTGGATAGAGCTCTAGGGGCTAGTGGAGTCAAGGGATATGGGGAGAAGGCAGGCATGGGTTATTGATAGCGGACGGTCAGCCATGATCATATTGAATGGCGGTGCTGGCTCGAAGGGCCGAATGGCCTCCTCCTGCACCTATTTTCTATGTTTCTATGTTTTTCAGAAGATCTCCGACAACATTCCTGCAAAAATAAAATTGAGTTCGACCTATCAGTCAAAGCATTGTGGAAAATGGAACGTAGGCGAAAGCCGAGAGTTTGGCAACTCACTACCGCTTCCAGCACCCTCAATAGAAATTAAAATCAGTATTTTGGGGGGAGTTGACAGCCAAACAGCTGCAACTAGAGGCACAGCTAAGAGAACAATAATATAACCAGTAAAGCCACACCCTGGAACGCAACAATCCCAATAATGTTAAAAATTTGTCCTGAGGTGAGCGGAGATAGGATGATCATTATGCATACTTCTGGCAATCTATATTTAAAAAAGTAGACCTTCTTGGAATATATATAGCCTCATTCAATAACATCAATGATGACACATTTCATTATCTTCAAATATTCTATATTTATTAGAATCAAGCCAATCAGGAAAAGTGTCAACATTTTATGCAAATATTTTACCATTTTTAAGGCAGATTTTCTAAAGCATTGAATCATTGGGAGTTGAAGATCCTGAGGTGAGTGTCAATAGTTTCCAGTGCATTTGATCGGCTTGTGGAGGATATTTCTCATGACTTCTTATGAATATTTGGAGAAGCAATCAAAAAATATTGCATAATTTCTGCTCAATCCCAGTGCCAGGCCATTTGTGTTTAGTATTTTTGTCTTTTTCTTCTCGGCTTTATTGTTATCATCATGAAATTTTTAATTTTTTTTCTAGTTGGTTGCTGGCATTGTGTTTCTTTTCTGCAGCCCATTTTGAACGTCCAAACATGCCGATAATATATTACTGTATGATCTTTCTTGAGTATATAGGAGTGATTTATTTGTTTTAGTTTAGATAAAAGGAGCTGCAGACAGTGACTTATAAATTAAATACACAAAGTACTGGAGTAACTCAGTGAGTCAGGCAGCATCTCTGGATAAATTCAGTCTTAACAAGGGACCCAACCAGAAACATCACCTGGTCCATGTTCTGCAGAGATGCTGCCTGACACACTGAGTTCCTCTAGCACTTTTTGGTTTTTTTTGTGTTTTAATTATTTGTGTTACCTACTTCATTCTATTAGGACCATTTTTTTCAGCCTGAGTTTATTTATATAGATGCTTTGAGGCAGAGAATAAGAAGTTACTTGATTGTGTGGCTTGATTAAAAACCAGCATGAATTTCTTTAAGGCAATGCATAATATTGTTATAAGGTGTGAGAAGTGATATGATGAGTTGATGTTTCCCCTGGCTGCGCTGTTTGAGATTTCAGTTTCAAAACAAAGGGTTTGATGATTGATGATTGATTTTGTTTTACCCAGGAAGTAATGATTATTGGGAATTTTCAACTCAAGCTGGCTGTGGAAGCTCATTTGTGGATTACGCCCAAGATAAAGGTTGATAGGTTCTTAAATATGGAGAGAGGGATAGGATGTGAGGTTAGTGCAGGGCAATGGAACTGAGGTATAAGTGCAGCATTAAATGGTGCAGGAATAATGAAGGGATGAATACCTTATTCCAGCTTCAAACTAACTTGATTGAGGTTTTGATTAAATAACTGAGAGGATGAATGAGAGAATTCTATTAAAGTGATGTATTTGGACTTCCTAAAGGCAGGTGAGAACATATTTGATAAGAACCCGCTTGGTGAAAAGGATGAAGGAATAAAAGGGAATGCAGCAATGGATTTATGAAAGGAAAATCATGCTTGACTAATCTTCTGGAATTTTTTGAGGCTGTGACAAGTAAAACGGATGAAGGGGAGCCAGTGGATGTAGCGTATCTAGACTTTCAGAAAGCCTTTGATAAGGTCCCGCACGGGAGACTGGTGACTAAAATTAGAGAACATGGTATTGGGGATAGGGTGTGACGTGGATAGAAAATTTTGTTGGCAGACAGGAAGCAAAATGTAGGAGGGAACGGGTCCTTTTCAGAATGGCAGGTAGTCGCGAGTGGAGTGCCGCAAGGTTCGATGTTGGGGCTGCAACACTTTACCATATATATATTAATGATTTGGAAGAGGGAATTAGGAGCAACACTAGCAAGTTTGTGGATGACACATAGCTGGGTGGCAGTGTGAACTGTGAAGAGGATGTTAGGAGGTTGCAGGGTGACCTGGACAGGTTGAGTGAGTGGGCAGATGCATGGCAGATGCAGTATAATATAGATAAATGTGAGGTTATCCACTTTGGTGACAAAAACAAGGGGGCAGATTATTATCTCAATGGGGTTAGGTTAGGTAGGGGGAGGTACAGAGAGACTTGGATATCCTTGTACACCAGTCACTGAAAATTGACGTGCAGGTACAGCAAGCAGTGAAGAAAGCTAATGGAATGTTTTTTTTAAATATATCTTTATTTATTATAGGTACTGTAAGCTACATCAGTGTAGGTCCCTTATATAGTATTACAATCATTGTACCCATTAATTTTTTAAGGCTTTAGAAAAGAAAGAAGAAAGAAAGAAATATCAACAGAGAAAGTAGAAGAGTGAAAAAGAGTTGTGAAAGTGAAAAAGCGTGGCAGAGGGAAAGGGAACCCTTGGGCCGAGAGTTAGAGAAAGGAGATTAGGAGATAGACCCTGGAGAGGGAAAGAAAGAGAAGGAAAAAAGAAAAGCCAGTTACTTTATTATAAACATCTCGCAAAAGGAGTCTACCAACTCAACCGTTTTTCTTCCCCCTTTACCAAGACCCGACACCGGTACTTTTTTGAGGTATTCTTGCACCTTATCCTTGTAGTAGATTTATAAATGCAGACCACGTCTTATAGAAACAGTCTGATTTTCCTGCCAGTCGGAGTCTCATATCTTCCAAATGTAGTGTTTCGAACATAGTTGAAATCCACATATTAACTGTTGGTACAGGAGTATTTTTCCAGAATTTTAAGATGAGCTTTTTTCCAGTTATTAAGCCGTATTCAAATAGATTCTTTTGAAACACATTTAATTCAGGGCTATCTTCCGATGTTCCAAAGATAATCCAGTCTGCTTTTGGAGTCAGTTTTATTTTAAATACTTTTGTGAAAATTTCAAAAATTTCAGTCCAGAATTTTTGAATCTTTGTACAAAAGACAAATGAGTGCGATGTATTAGCTTCTTGACATTGACATTTATCACAAATAGGTGAGACATTGGGAAAAAGTTTACTTATTTTAGTTTTTGAATAGTATAATCTGTGTAAGATTTTAAATTGTATTAAGGTGTGTCTTACATTAATTGAACATTTATGCACATTTAATAAATATTCTTCCCACCTTTCTTTGGGAATTTTTATACTTAATTATTTTTTACAGTCTCTCCTGATACCTTCTGTTGTTGGTATTTCTGCATTTAGAATAATATTATATATATATGATATCAGGTTTGGTGATTTTGCCTTTGTATTCATTACTTCTTCCAGTAAGTCTGGAGGCATATTGTGATAGTCATGTGCGTGTTTTTTCAGATAGTCACAGATTTGGAAATATTTAAAATACTGATTGTTTCCCAAATTGTATTTTAGTTGTAATTGTTTAAATGATAATAGTTTTCCCATTTCATACAAATCTCCGAAGATTTTAATTCTGGCTCTTTCCCATTGTATAAATGCTTTATCTATAGTTGAAGGTTTAAACAAAGGGTTTTTACCTACAGGAGATAAAAGAGATACATTTCTTCATTTTAAATTGTGTTTTATTTGTTTCCAAATTCTAATCGTATTGTGTATAATTGGATTTTTGTGTAATTTGTATTACTCATCGTCATTGTTGAAAGAAGGATTGCTCCAATATTGTAAGGAGAGCAATCCTCTTTCTCCATAATAGTCCAATCCGGTTGCTGGGGAGAGTTTTCCATCAATTGGATCATGTTTCTAATATTTACAGACCAGTAGTAATACATGAAGTTGGGGAGTGCTAATCCACCTACTACTTTGGGTTTATTCAGATGAGCTCTTTGTATTCTGTGGGATTTATAATCCCAAATAAAATTTGTGATATCTAAGTCCAGTTGTTTTTAAAAAACGTTTTGGGTAAGTATATTGGAATAGATTGGAACAGGTATAAAATTTGTGGTAGAAAAATCATTTTTATGGCATTTATTCGGCATGTTAAGGACATCGGAAGCGTTTTCTAAAATTTAATCAAGTTATATAGTTTGTTAAGTAGAGGGTTATAATTAGCGTCAAACATGTCTTGATATCTTCTAGTAATTTCGATACCCAAGCATTTAAATTTTTCCATAGCTATTTTAAAAGGAAACTGTAAAAGATGTGTAGAGTCTTTCGGTTTTATTGACATGATTTCACTTTTATTCAAATTTATTCTATATCCTGAAAATGATCCGAAGTCCTCTATTAAGTTTAAAATATTTGGTATAGTAATATGAGGTTTTGTGATGTACAATAGTACATCATCAACGTATAATGATATTTTATTGTTGGAATATTTTGTTTTATATCCATGGATATTCGGATGAGTTCCAAATCTTTCCGCTGGGGGTTCAATTGTGAGAGCAAATAACAACGGTGATAGTGAACATCCTTATCTATTACCCCTTGACAATTGAAATTTCTTAGATAAATTATTGTTAGTTAATATTCTGGCTGTTGGCTTATTATATAGTAATTTAATCCATAGAATGAAATTCTCTCCCAGTTGAAATTTTTGCAATACCCTGACCATATAGTCCCATTCTACCTGATCGAATGCTTTCTCTGCATCCAACGATATGATTGATAGGTTTTGATCTTCCGTTTGGTGTGAATGCATTATATTGAGCAGACGTCTCAAATTATTAATTGATTGTCTCTTAGGGATAAACCCCGTTTGATCCGGATGTATTAATTTACTAGCACATTTACTTAGTCTTCTAGCTAGTATTTTCGCTAATAATTTTTATCTCTGTTTAACAATGCAATAGCTCTGTATGATCCAGGTTCTTCCACATCTTTATCTTTCTTAAGTATTAATGTGATCATGGATTCTGCTAGTCTTTCAGGTAGTATTTGTTCTTTGAAGGCATAAGTATACATTTTCTGTAGGCGAGGTGTAAATATGTCATTAAAACTTTTATAGAATTCATTACTAAATCCGTCGGGACCTGGTGTTTTTCCGTTTTTTAATGAGATTATTGTATCTTCTATTTCCTTATTTGAGATTTGTGCTCCCAATTCCTCTTGTTCCTGCAACTCTAGTTTAGGAAGGTTACAATTATCCAAAAACTCTTGTAACTTTGTTGGTGTCCGTTATCGTTTTAGATGTATATAGATTCTCGTAAAATTGTGCAAGTCTTTTATTAATACCACTCTGCAAGGTCAATAGTTCCCCTTTGTCTGATTTAATCTTTGAAGTTGTGTGATCCTTTTCTCATTTTTTTAACTGGCATGCCAGAAGCTTATGGGGCTTATCCCCAAATTCAAAATGTTCCTGTCTTGTAATTTGTAATTATCTTATGACTTTCTCTGACAATAATTTGTTTAATTTAAATTTCAGTATTATTATTCTATTATGTTTATCCGTAGTGGGGTCTTTAGCGTTTTCTATGTCCAGTTGTCTAATTTGTTCTTCTAACTGTCTTTGTTCATTCTTATTTTTCTTATTTTGAAAAGCTTGGTGTGAAATTATAACGCCTCGAATAAATGCTTTAAAAGATTCCCATAAGGCAAGGCAAGGCAAATTTATTTATATAGCACTATTCGTACAAGCAGCAATTCATAGTGCTTTACAGGAATAAAACAAACAAAAGAATAACATAGTAAAAAGACAGCAGAACAACCAAACAACACAGGACAACAAAATAGCCAATAATCAAAAGTTACAAAACAAGCAATACGCCAAATTCATGAATAGTAAAACAAAGTCACTAAAACAATAAATTCGGCGAGAGAGCAGTGGCAGCCAATCGCGCCAGCGTTCACTCTCGCCTCCAGAGCCATCTGCAGCACACCAATAAAGATAAAACACAACAGTAAAGAATTTAACATAAAACATTAAAAACATCCCCCCACTGTGGGGAAAGGCACAAAGTCCAGTCCCCATCGCCATGTCCACCCTAAGTAGTCGGGCCTATTGAGGCCTCCACAGTCGCCGCTACGGAGGCCCGATGTTCCCGGCTGTTCTCACCGGGTGATGGTACTCCGGCGTCGGTAGACCCTCTCAGCAGCTTGGGGTGCCAGGAACAGTCGCCTCCTTACCGGAGGCCGCAGCTTCCAAGCCAACAGGCCGTGCTGTACGGAGCTCCACACACTGGCAATCTCGGTGAGAGATCCCAGGCTGCACAAGTGTAAAGTTCAGCGCCGCCGCCCGCTGCTGGGCGCTCCCCAGACCCGCGGCTCCACATGTTTTTCTCGGCGGTCACAGCATACTGGAGTTCCAGCGCGGCGACCCAGGCAAGGCATCGCCCGCTCCGTTCCGCGATAGCACTCTAGCGCTGCATCGCCCTCGAAGCCGAGGTTCTGGCCGGGTCCCCTCAGGAAAACGCCGCTCCAGACCCGCTGGTAGGCCGCGAGGACGGGTCGAAGTTGCTGCTCGAGGAAAGCCGCCTCTCCAACCAGGTAGGGACTTGAGAAAGCAGTTTCCCCCTTCCCCCCCACCACCCCCCACACATAAAAAGATTAGACCCCCAACTAACACTTTTAACATACTAAAAATAAAGAAAAGAAGTGAAAAAAAACGGACAGCTGCAGGACTGGCAACCGTACAGGACAGTGCCCCCTCGATGATAAAAATGTAGGTGATATGTCTGGTGTATCGTTTATTTTTAAAAAAAGGTCCACTTCTGTTTTAAATATATACTCCCTTGCGGGTCTTTTAAAATTTGAGGATTGTACCTCCAAAACGGTTTGTTCTTAGTCATTCCTTTCATTTTTAGAAGAAAAGTTATTGGGGAGTGATCTGAAATCGTATTTGTGTGGTATTTTGGGTTAGAAGCATGGGGTATTAGTTTTGCATCCACCAGGAAATAATCTATATGTGAATATGTCATTGAAATAGAACAAGTAATCCCTGCCGGTTGGATTTTCAATCCTCCAGACATCTGTTATGTTTGTGTTTTTTATATATGTGTTAAAGGTTCGCTAGTTTTGGATCTCGTAGTACCTCTCTGTTTTTGATTGGATTTTTCTAAGTAAGGGTCTAAAACACAGTTAAAGTCTCCACCGATTATGACATTCTGGTAGTTAGATTCCGCAATTATATTCAAGATTTTATTGAAAAAATGCGTGTTATCAAAGTTGGGCGCGTATATATTTACCAAGGTAATTGGGGTAGCATGGATCTCCCCGGTAACCATCAAATATCTCCCGTCCTTATCTGTTAAGGTAGTTTTGTATTTAAATGGAATGCCTTTGTGAATAATAATAGACGTTCCTCTAGATTTCGACGTGTATGACAAGTGAAAAGTTTGTCCTATCCAGTTTGCCCTCAATCTAGCTTGATCTTGAAGTTTAAGATGGGTTTCTTGTAAGAAAACAATATCTGTGTTGTATGCTTTCAGCTGAGCTAGAATCTTACCCCTTTTAATGCGTTTGTTAACACCCCTAACGTTCCAACTACAAAATTAGATTCTTCCCAGTTTATTTTGGTTATCGTCTTGCATTTTGAATAGATTTAATACCTGTGTGTCTTGCGGTGCATCCGTACCTCAGGTCTTTAGATATAGGGGGATCATTTCCCCTACAAAGTGCAATTAGTAGATTCCCTTTGCGATTGTCCTTGAATTTAAAAAAACACACGTGACTAAATGTAGTGATAATTAAAAAAAACTAGTACAAGTGAAAATGCAGTGTCGGGCTTGTCGGCACTGTAACAAGTGACCCACCTGTAAGTGGGAGAAAACATTTTATCGACTTCCGTTGTTGATATAAAAACAAACAAATAGCTCCGCTCCCTCGATTAATCATAGCATATTGGAGCGGGACCGGTTTCAAAATCAGATGTATAGTACCCATTTACAGTATATATATCCATTTCCTCAATATTTCCGGATAAGACTATCATTTTAATCTTCTAAGTATTAAGAATATATTTTAACCTCGGAAAACATCAACTGTTGGTTGAAGGGGTTAACCTATTTCTGGTTCCTGGAACTAAGCCAGGAGCCCGTCTCTGCCCCTCACGCCCCAGTTATGAATCTACTTGAGAATTATTAAGTTAAATTATAAATGTTAATTTGTAAATTGCCCTTTCTACATTTCTGATTAGCATTCATTACTATTTCTATGTTAATATTCTATGTTAGTATTGTTAAAAATGTTAATTCTATACCATTTAGATTATTCATTAGATCTCATATACAACAGTAATTGCTAAGCCTACAGTCTGTTGTTGAGCTCTTCATTTTGGTGGTTATCTTTTTCCCGCTTCCCTTGGAACAGCGTATGTCCTTGAGTTAGCATTCCGCCGATAGGACGTCTAGACAAAGTTCCTTCTTCTGGCAGCACGCCACCATTCAGGGTGCAATAGTAAAAAGAGAGAGTTAGTCCTTCTGTTCCACGATGGTTAGAGCATATTTGTATGCCTCCTCGGGATTTGTGAACAATTTTTGCTGTTCCTTGTAGGAGATGCACATTTTAGCTGGATAGTAAACACCATATCTAACCTCCTTATGTCCTTGGAGGGCCTGCTTTGCCTTAGATAATTAATTTCGCCTTTGCATGATTTCATAGGGATAGTCCCTGAAAAATTTAAAAGTTGTTACACCATACTTCAGAGGCACTCCATATTTGATATTCCTCATAACCTCTACCACGTCAGAAATGTCCCGAAATTTCATAATATACTGTCATGTACATTCTGAGACATCCTGAGATTTTTGTTTAAATCTAGGAACTCGGTGTGCCACTTCAATTCTGGTAGGTTAGGGAGCTTAAGAGCTTCTTTAATTAAACCCGCAGCAAACTCACGAATGTTATCTCTCTCGGCTCCCTCTGGTACACCGACTAATCTTAAGTTTTGGCTTCTCGAATGAGCTTCCAGGTCCAGGCATTTTTTGTCTGAAACTTTAGCCAGCTGAGTCGCCATCCGTCGTGTAGCAAGGTCTTGTTCTGACCGCACAAGGCTCGAGAACAAAAGTGATTTTTAATACACAAAAACACAGGAAATAGAAGGAACCGATGGAGCAAATTGTTTGAAGCAATGGGGCAAACTTTTCATGGCCTTGAGAGGTTTGGCTGGCTGCCTCTTATTTCTTCGAGTGTTGTCGCTGGGCTAGTGGTCAACTGTCTGCAACACTCCCAGCAATTCAGTGTGACCCAGCCCAGCACAGTGCAGGTCAGTACAGTACCAGTACAGCCAGGGCTTTACTTGCAGAGGTGGCACTGGGGCAGACTTAATATATTTGATAACAGAGTGTTTCTGCCCCCCAGCACAATGTGTAAAGCCTATCACTGCTAATGAATGTCTTTGACTGTTTTGCAACAGTTCATTTCTCTCATTCATTTTCATGGTGTATTTGTTTCCACTTCAGCTGATGATACACTGAGCTTGCAAGCTGGTAATTCTGTGTAACTTGGCTCAGTTCCATTATTGGACTGGAAACTATGCCCGGGCAGAGCAGGGAAGAGCAGGGAATCATTAACAACTACGTTTGGATTTCTATATTTAATTCTGCTGTCCCATCTCAAGAAGCTGAAAACTTTCCTCCATTGTGACAGCACTGATAGACTCACAATTGCATCTCATAGCCAATTCCAAGCAATAGGCAGTATCAGAATAAGGTTGCTGGTTCATACCATTTTTCAGTTCAGTTCTCTGACCTCCATTACTAAAAATATGTTTAAAACGTGGTCGTTGGATAAAATCAGTATGTTCAGTTTCTATTTCTGGAGATGAATATCTAAAAATGAAAGGTAGCACTCTATACGTTGCATTAGTACATGTGTGGGCATGTGCCTGTCACCATGGACAAGAGTTTAAGTCACAGTGTTATTCTGTAGGTGTCTGCCTGAATGTGCACATGTGTAGATGTCCTTGTCTGTGATGGTTCCTGTTGAATTCTCCTAACTTTAATGTGCCTTTAACTTCTCAGTCTTCTGCCTAACATAAAGTGGATATGTTTCTTTCAGAATGGCAGCCACATGGTTCCTTGTGGTGGTCGTTGCTGGACTGTCCATGTTTCACGCAAATGAAGCCAAATCAGGTAAGAGACTCAGTCTCACTCTCGGGATTTGCCTGATATACTTTTACTGAGGAGCAGCCACAGAGCTCAACAATCCAAAGCACTTTCATTAATCCTGTCCAGAGGGAAGCATGGGGCTGGACTTCCCAATTGGCTCTCGCTTTATCTCGGAGTTGACAACCCACACCCTGCTATTTCTAACTTGTAGGTGTCAGAGGTTATGGGCAGAAGGCAGAAGAATGGGGTTAGGAGGTCAGCCATGATTGAATGGTGGAGTAGCATGATGGGCTGAATGACCTAATTCTACTCCTATTCCTTATGACCTTATGACCGTAAGTATCAGGGCTGACATTATATCATATGATATCCACAAGTATTATAGAAAACAGAATAGCTGGCTTGCGTCATGATACAGGATGATATACGCAAAATGCTGGAGTAATTCAGCAGGACAGGCAGCACCACTGGAGAGAAGGAATGGGTGGCGTTTCAGGTTGAGACCCTTCTTCAGTGATGTAGGTATGTTGCAAAACTTACCTTTAGCGGCGCTGCACTTCTCCCGCTCCCCGTGTGCGCGACTTTAGCGCCTTTCAGAGGGGGGCTGACTTAAAGTGCCGTTTTTCCACAGACCTGGATAATCGATGAATGTCGGGTGATTTCGTTGCGGAAGAAAAATCGCTCCGACATTTCATCAATGAAGGTATTTTTAAATTACTCTAAATTATTTGTTAACTAGAGTAATTTAAAAATCACCTTCAAGAGCCGTGAGCACTGACAACCGGAAGGATTTTCCGTAGGGGAGAAAAAAAGGTAAATAGTTTATTTTTATATTAAAAGTTGGTTTTTCGGGAGGCATTAATAATATTTTTATGTTGCGAAATGGGTTCCCAAAAAATGTATGAACAAACAGTATTTTTCCCCCCAACTTCACCGCTAACCGCAACGTTCTAATCCACCGCATTCCACTAAAACCCACTCGCTAGTTGATTTAAATGGCCATTAATTTACAGGCATAAAACACTAAATTCCTTCCATTTGGCCCAGAAATTCATGAAAATGAGATTTTAAAATTATGTTATATTGTGGATTATTGTGTGAATGTTATTTGGACACTTACGCAATTTAAAAAAAAGTTTATCTTTTCTTAAGAAATGGATAGATGTTTAGATCTACTCATTGAATTTTGTAATTAGCTACAATTAGATAACTAACTAATTATATGCTTTAATTTCAGGTAATCCAAGTAAGATTGTTTAATATTTGTTTCAGAATGCTTCAATATATAATAATTGAAAATTTCATTGAGTTCTCTTAATTTTTAAGAATGTTATGGGCTTTTAACTTTTCCAGATCACAGCTTTTGAGTTAAGTCAATTGAAAGGCAATGGGAAGCAAGATGCTCATTTCCGAGTTTATGAAAATGGCCATAACTTTCTTAATACTGAAGATATGAAAGTAAATTAGGTGTCAAATTAAACTTCTTTTTATGCTTTATCTGATGGGATAAATTGCAGACTTGACTTTTAAAATCTCAAAATGTTGTAACATTGCTAAGTGATGTTGCCTGTCCCACTGAGTTACTACCACATTCAGTTTAAACCAGCATCTGGAGCTCCTTCCAATACAGGATGATATAGTCGGGTAAACAGGAAAAAAGGACATTCTGAATGACAATGAGAAACTACATAAAATCAAGCAGTAAGCAATATGCACAATTTTGCTCAATGTTGTACACAAAATAAAATTACTTGCAGCGAGTTCTTCTTCGAAGATTTAAATCACTACATCAACATGATTGAGTAGGAAAGAATTGCAGATGCTGGTTTACATAGAAGGTAGACACAAAAATGCTGGAGTAACTCAGTGAGACAGGAAGCATCTCTGGAGAGAAAGAATGGGTGATTTTCTCAGGTCTATCCAGGTCACTGGAACATTGAAACATCTGCACTACCTACAGGACCACTACGCTGCTCTGGGTGTAGGATTGTAGAGTTCACTCTGGAGGCTTGGAGCAAAATATGGCTTCAACCAATCGGAATTCATTTCCACAGGAGATCAGCACTCCCTTTGCCAACAAAATGATTGATTTATGTTACTAAGCACCTGGATATTTTCAGGCAGCACCTTGTAATCTGTCACATCAGAACGATAGCTATTTGACATTCCATATGGAAAGGAAATGACAAGGGCACTATCTATTCCTTAATCAAATCACAAAGTGCTGGAGAAGCTCAGTCCCAGCATTGACCTTTGAGCCATTCATTTGAAACTCCATGTTTTTGTTTTAACTATCTTCTGCGTCTTGTATCTGTCACCCGACCTGAGATATAAGTTTTGAGAAGTGGCCCTTGACCCCGAGTGCCTTTGTCACATTTTTTAACTTATAAAGGGAACATTAAAAACCAGAAGAACACATAAGGAACTGCAGATGCCGAAATGTTGAGCAAAACGCAAAATGCTGGAGTATCTTTGAGGCTCAGGCAGCATCTGTGGCGAGAGTGGATACACAGTCTACAGGGTTGTGGCTCTTCTGGGGTGGATAATGTCACATTTCCCCACACCCTATTTCACCTTTACATTTTTGCTCAGTCTGCACTGAATGGTGGAGTAGACTCGATGGGTTAAATGCCCTAATTCTGCACCAATGAGTTATGAACTTAAGAACTTATGAAGAAGAGTCCCGACCTGAAATGTTGCCTGGCCATTCCTTGACAGATGATGCTTGAGCTGCTGAGCTACTCCAGCACTTCGTGTTTCCTCAACTTTATAAGCCAGTTAGCCCCCTTTAGCACAAGAATAGTAAGATTGAACGAGAACTTACCAAGTTTGAAGGTTGATCTTTATTTCATGAGGAGTTGCGGTGAGGGATTTCGTGAAGAGCCCGCCGGCACGCATGCGCGACATTCTTCAAAGCAGCGGTGTGGAATCACAGAAACAACAACAGAAATGACTTGGCATAGTAAGATTTAAAGAGACTCTGATTACCAGCTGAAGATGATCGAGGGTTGGGAGCGGAGGGCACGAAATCCCTCACCGCAACTCCTCATGAAATAAAGATCAACCTTCAAACTTGGTAAGTTCTCGTTCAATCTTACTATTTCATTTCGGAGTCACGTGAGTGACTTCGTGAAGACTTCAAAGCTTCTGTGATTACACGCCCTGGACAACGTCCATGCGGACACACCACTAGCAAGGATGGATTGGAGTAAACAAGTTGACGAAACGAGGTTATACTGAAACAAAAAGAAGATTTGTTAATAACACAACAAATAACACCCTTTTAATCAGGGACATCCCCACGTTCACACCCGGCGTTCAGCACGGCCTCTGCGAACTGAAGGGGAGCAGCAACAGGCTTATTATAGAATCGCTGGAACACAGCTTCATTCGCCCATCCTGCTGTGGCGAGGATATGGTCCATGGGTACCTCCATGACTCTCGCCGCCGACGTAGATGCAGCCCTGGTGGAGTGGGATGTAAACACATTAGTGTCAATACCTGCCTTATTCAGGACGATCCGGAGCCACCTGGATATCGTCTGGACTGTCACTCGATGGTGAGGTCTTTTGTGAGTGACAAGCAGGTACAACTCCATTCCTCTGATGCTCCTCGTCACCTTGATGTAGTAACGGATGTGAGTGGCTAAACATAGCCGAGCATCTGCAGGGTATGCCGGGAACTTCAGCTGCAGCCCTGTGCACCCAGGTCTATGCTGCTTAAGTAGCTCATCGATAAAAAGGACTACTTCTCCCGGGGTCGACGTCATCCTGTCAATACGTAGTTTGTGGAGCGTCTGAACCCGCTGTGCTGAAGTCAGCGCTAGTAACATCACCAATTTCATAGTGGGTTGGTCCAGCTGTAACCCTTCCATGGGTGACCACGACCTGAGCAGGGTAAGTACATCCCTGACATCCCAGGTGATGTTGTAGCGTGGTGTAGGCGGATTCAGAATGAATATTTCCCGCATAAGCCTGGACACTAGCCTGTTCGATCCTACCTCGATGTTGAGGTAGAATGATAGCGCACTCCTGGCGCTGTTGATGGCAGTATAACTCAAGTGCTCATCATGGTGCAACCCCGCGAGGAATTCCAGGACGTCGGCTATGGAGACATCATCACAGGTGATGTGAGAGTGACTGCAGTAGGCTTCACACTTGGTGATGTGGGAGAGATATCTCCGCCTGGTTGACTCTTGACATGATGCTCCAATGGTGTTCATGGTCCGGGTGGTAAGGCCATACTGCATCCATGGCCTGGTCAGAACCTGCAAGCCAGTAATTTTAGATAGGCATGGCAGGGGTGTAACTCCCCTGAGACAGGGTGAGAAAACCAAATGTGGGCAACCCTCTAGAGGGACCCAAGGTTGACTAATCATGTCAGAGACCACCGGATACCAAGGCTGTGTGGGCCAGTCGGGTATGACAAGAATGCCTCTGGCAGAATCCATCCTGATTTCTTGTAATACCCGACTGATGAGGCAAAACGGGGGGATGCATAGAAAACCCACTTCCCCCAGTCTAGCGAGAATGCATCAATCGCTAATGCCCCAGGGTCTGGTTCCCATGAAACATATGTCGGTACCTGATGGTTCAACCGGGACGCAAAAAGGTCGATATCCGGCTGGCCAAATTTGGCTGTAATTTGGGCAAATATTGGAGGATGCAGCATCCACTCAAACTATCATTGAATTTGCGTGACCTGGTGTCTGCCACAGTATTAAGCCTACCTGGCAAATAGGTAGCTGAAATCCAAATATCTCGATCAATACACCAGCACCAAATAGTATTAGCCAATTTGTCACAAGAGACTGACCTGGTACCGCCCATATGGTTTAAATATGCCACCGCTGTAGTGTTGTCTATTTGGAGACGGACATGAGTACCACTAAGATTAGCACAATATGCCCGCAGTCGGTGAAATGCTGCAAGCAGCTTCAAATAGTTAATCCCTTGTATTAGCAAGATGCTAGCTTCAAGGGGATCCCACCTGCCTCCACAACTAGAAGAGCTGTCCGCAGCTCCCCAAGCTTGCGTCAGTTTTGCAAATATACCACCGGATTGGGCACAACAATGGGTTTGAATGCCTTGCCAATATTGGACACCCACCATTGTAGCTCAACCTTAGCATCGGAAGGCAGCCCCATAGGTCTGTCAAAATGACCAGCGTTTTTTTTTTTTTTTTTTTAACGCAGCAATCGTGGCCCTTCGCAGATTTTGATAATGCAAAGGTCCAAACCGGGCTGCCGGAAATAAAGCTACGATTTTCCCAATCATCTTAGCTGTAGGCCGAATAGATGGTATACTGGCGGATGCGAGATCCTGACATGCAAGGGAAACATCCTCCACCTTGTGAAATGGAATGTTGGCCCTCATTAGAATAGAGTCCACCGTGAAACCCAAATAATCCATAACCTGGGATGGGTGAAACTTCGATTTTTCTGGATGGACTATAAACCCCAGCTGCTGAAATATAGTAACAGTTGCTGAAACAGCGCTTCCAGAGTGTTGCCAATAAGCAGAATATCATCTAAATAAGCCATTACAATATGATGTTGTATACGTAATTTGGCCATAATAGGTTTGAGTAATTTAGTAAAGCCTAGGGCGGTAGTAAGCCCATTTGGTAAGGCCCGATATTGCCAGAGCTGATCCATCCAGACAAATTTCAAAAAATTTCCGGTGATGTTTCCGGATGGACACTGAATAGCATGCATCTTTCAAATCAATACATGCCATAAAGCAACCATGCGAAAGCAGTGATTTGGCTGTCTCAAAAGGTGTCCATTTTAAAATGTGTATATGTTACAAAAGGTATTCAACTGGTCAAGTCAATAATCACCCGACAACCTCCATCCTTTTTTGGCCTAGTAAAAATATGGGAGACGAATTCAATGGGCTCGTGAATAGTTTTCTCTATCACGCCTTTTGTTCCGACGAAAATTTTCAGCCGTGCCTGCTGCCTGCTCAACGGCAGACAGCGTAAACTTCCGTTGAGGCATATGCTGGGATGGAGGACCCCGAATATCCTTCCCTCTTGGAGAAGTCTTCCCCGAATTTTGTTGATTCTGCTGCAGGAGGGGCTCCAATATCCGCTCCATCCTGGCCAATACGCCCCTTGAGCTAAAACTCGGGCGGCCGAAGTCCTCATGTTCTGCTGAACTGCTGGGGCTTCGTCCATCGGCCCACACCTCATCGAGGTGACCCTGGTGCCGGAAAGTTGTCGCCGGTAGCCGCTGCAGCAAAGCTGAGCGATTCCCGCGCGGGAGGTACTCTCAAACGCCTCCTCGGCGGAGCTTGGTCTCGCTGCCTCGGAGGGCAAATGCGATGGGAAGTCGGCACCTGACTTAGCATGGAGATCCGACGCCCGCGCGGGCTTGCCGGCTGCCCATATCATGGACCTAGCCGACGCATAGTCTCGTCCTCCCATGCATGGGGGACTCGGCGACCGTGGCGTATGGGCTCGTTGAAGGGAGGAGCAGTTCGCTGGGCTTAGTGTCTGCTGACGGTTCTCAACTTCTGCTGACAGCGGTTAACCTCCCTGTGCCTACTGGAGCTGGATGGCTCCTCTCCAGTAGCCGCGTCATGCGGCCATACGCCCTTCACCCTGAACACTGGGGTGGTCGGAGACCTCCGGCTCAGAAAGATTGCCGGGGCTCCTTTCATCGGCCCGCACCTCTGAGAAGTGATCTCGGTGCCGGAAGTTGTCGCTATCGGCCGCCGCAGCGAACCGCGCGATTCCCGCGCGGGAAAGGTGTTCAACCGTCTCCGTTGAACGGGAGCGGAAGCCGTTGCCACAAAGGGCCCTGACGGCTTGGGGTCGACTCCAGCAGAAGCATGGAGCGACGCCCGCGCGGGCTTGCCGGCTGTCCACATCGTGGACCTTGCCGACGCACGGTCTCGTCCCCCCCATCGACAGGGGACTCGGCGACCGAGGCGGGACCGTACCCAAGCCCCCCCGTCCCTGCGGCGGGGTTTGGGAGTTGGATAGCAGATCTCACAGACCCAGGTCCCGCCGTTGCACCAGACCGCACCATGGCGGCTGGTGGAGCCTTGGCCCGAACCGGGTTTAGGCTTACGGGCTCCTCCCCTGCCCTTCAACGAAGGGCTAGCGGAGGGGGGTCGGGCCGCAGCACGACCCCTTCCCCGTGGTCGCCAATGGCGAACTTGTGGCAGGGTCCCCCCTTTCGAGAGGCACCCCGTTCTCGGCTCCTGGAACCAGCAGTGGAGCTGCTGCTCCTCGAATCAGCACAGGAGCTCCTGCTCCTTGAATCAGCACTGGAGCTCCTGCTCCTGGAACCAGCACTGGATCTCCTGCTCCTTGAATCAGCACTGGAGCTCCTGCTCCTTGAATCAGCACTGGAGCTCCTGCTCCTGGAACCAGCACTGGATCTCCTGCTCCTTGAATCAGCACTGGAGCTCCTGCTCCTCGAATCAGCACTGGAGCTCCTGCTCCTTAATCCAGCACTGGAGCTCCTGCTCCTGGACCAGCACTGGAGCTCCTGCTCCTCAAATCAACACTGGAGCACCTGCTCCTTGAATCGGCACTGGAGCTCCTGCATAGCGGCGGGTCGGGCCCGGTAACACCAGGGCTCCCCGACATCCACGTCTATTTCCCCACGTACCTGCAGGGAGAGAACATAACATACACCCGCCACAACAAAACACCAACTCACACTGGAGCTCCGGTGTATCGGCGGGTCGGGCCCTGTGCCAACAGGGCTCCCCGACTACCACGCCTGTTTCCCGGCCCGACTCGCAGGTGAGCCGCTGAGAAAGGCTCCGGGATAAGTGGCGGCGACTCCAAATCCACGTTCCTGTAGGGAGAGAACACACTGCTCCCCCCCCCCCCAACAGGAAACACCAACTCTAGGGGGCTTAGCCTTACCTGAGTCGGCCCTCTGAAGGGCTGGTCAGGAGCCGCGCTCCCGACCAGCCGTCGACAGCAATGCGATGCGACGATATGTCGCGCATGCGTGCCGGCGGGCTCTTCACGAAGTCACTCACGTGACTCCGAAATGAAATACCATATACACATCACATTACTGAATTCTTTGATCAATTGTACCTCTTGACCTGTACTATGTATTTCATCTGTGTCAAAGTAAAGTCAATTCTTAATTGAAGTTGCTTGGCCTTCCTGAATTGTTGACAATTGATTTGTTTCTATTCTAGAAGTTGCAATGCGCGAACCGAAAAGTATACCTACTGCTTTAAAAGAGGCCATTGGCTCGGTGGACAGTGTGGATAAAAGAATCATGTAGGTTAATTATCTCCATAATGTTGTCATACGGGACTATTTATGAAGGGCTCTGCATAGAATGTCTGTAATTGAATAGATATCACGTTCCAAATGATGAAGATAGTTTAGTTTTGCAATTGTTCAACTAAAACCCACTAAGATACTCATTGATATGATACAGTACAATGTTGTTGGAAACTGCACTCTCGAAAAGCCTGAAGATTTTCATAGAAGGGTAGAAACTGTAAATTTGATTGGCTCTCAATTCTGTGTTAAATGGCTTTTCTACAGTCTCCTCCGTTAAAATCCACAAATAATGTTTCAAAACCTTCTGCCTTGAGAAACGGCCTCTTGGCATCTGCCCCGCCAAAACATTCAAGAATATGGGATTATTCTTTTTTTCCAAATAGCAGAATATATACAAATTATAATCTCTCCTCTGCCTAATCCCCCACTCAACCCAGGAATCAATCCAATGTTACCTCACAAGGTGAGCAAACTAATCCTTACGTAAGTAGTAGTTCATAACTCTTGTGTGATGATTCCTTTAGAAACAAGCTTTTGTTCTCTTTCTCAATTATTCCTGTAAGTGCATTTTAAATTTCTGTTACCTGCTCACAAGGCTGCCCAGATTCCACAAAATACCAATGTTTACCAGACATCCACCATTTGTAATTGTTCTTGGCTATTTTTTCTTCATAAAGTTGATAAATGTTGCATTTCCTCAGCATGTACTTCACCTTTACATTTCTGCTCTGTCCAATGCAAACTCTCTCCAACTACCAACAGCTTCCTTTCCCAAGTGCATGATATTATAAAGAAAACTGTACATTGAGTTCAATTGCCCTGTAAGTTAACCATTGGGGTGCATGTTCAATTATAGCACCTTACAGTGCAACTACGTGCTTGGGCGGCACGGTGGCCCAGCGGTAGAGTTGCTGCCTTACAGCGCCAGAGGCCCTGGTTCGATTCTGACTCTGGGAGCCGTCTGTAGGGAGTTTGTACATTCTCCCCGTGACCCCCTTGGTTTTTCATGGATACTTTGGTTTCCTCCCATACTCCAAAGACGTACAGGTTTGTAGGTTAATTTGGCTTTGGTAAAATTATAAATTGTCCCTAGTTTGTAGGATCGTATAGGGGGATCGCTGGTCGGCACAGACTCGGTGGGCCAAAGAGCCTGTTTCCGCACTGTATCGCAAAACTAAACTAACCTAAACTAGATTAAGCAAAAATAAACTAAACTAAACCAAACTAAACTAAACTAAACTCCAACTTTAGGAGCCAGCCCAATGGAAATGTTTACGTCTTGTGCCACAATTTATATTTATGAATAGAATACCTCTAAGTAATCTGACTTTATCTGCCTACAGGCATATGAAGAGGCCGCCCAGAAGATTACCAATTGCAGATGACCTACAAAACATCATCAGGCAGTCACCCATTAATTCCAGGATTGCCCGCAGGATTGTGGAGTACATGCCAGATGTGCATAAACTGTTCCAACACAATATCCATCAACGTTCACTCAAAGCATCAGGTTAGTTTAGAATCAGGTGAGGAATATCCACTGGATTCACCATATGCCAATGACCCAATCATGGTCAGGAAGTGACTGTGACAACACTTAGACTTTCTTGTGTAGGAAGAAACTGCTGATGCTGGTTGACACCAAAGGTAGACACAAAATGCTGGAGTAATTCAGTGGGTCAAGCAGCATCTCTGGAGAAAAAGAATGGGTGCCGTTCCGGGTTGAGACCCTTCCTCTGTCTTACTTAGATGGGTTGGCTCTGTGCAAATTTTATTTAGAGTAACAGCACAGAAAAAGGCCCTTCAACCCACTGAGTCCACGACGACTATCGGTCAGCCATTTCGAAGCTTCCATGTACCTGTCTAACTACTTTTTAAAAAATGGAATAGTCCCAGCCTCAACTACCTCCTCTGTCAGCTTGTTCCATACACCCACCACCCTTTGTGTGAAAAAGTTACCCCTCAGATTCCTATTAAATCTTTTCCCCTTCACTTTGAACCTATGTCTCTGGTCCTCGATTCTTCTTGTCTGGTCAAGAGATTCTGTACATCTACCCAATCTATTCCTCCCATGATTTTATACACCTCTATAAAATCACCTCTTTAAAACAAGACTCGACCCAAACACAGAATTTATTATTTTCGGAGCAATGGAAGCCTGTTCTGAGCTAACGTCATTTCAAAGATGTTTCCTCAACTATGGTTTGATAACGGCAAAAAAACGTATACTTAAATTCTGGAAAAACGCACATATCCCAACGTTTAAAATGTGGATTACAAATATGTCGGAAATATTACATCTCGAAGAAATGAGACTTGTGCTAGCAGGAAAACCAGAACAATTCTTTAAGATATGGTCTTCTTTCATTGATTTATTACAAGTGTAATATGGTGCAGCACAACCCTGGAAAGTAACCGCTTTAGAACTAGGTGAGGGGTGTGTAACGTTACGAATTAGGCACATTCCCTTTCTTTTCTGTTTAGTTCTATCTTTTTTGCATTTTCGTCTTATTTCCTTTCAGTTCATTAAGGTCCTTTTATTTTCGGGGCCCTTTTTTAAAACTTTTTTTTCCACTTCTAAGGACGCAGTCTATTTATCCAATTATCAATCATTAACCGTTAATTATTGTGCCCTACACATCACTACTATCATCGAGCTTCTCTTTTTTCTTTATTTCATTTCTATCAAAACAAAGTTGGACATGCACCCCTCATCCTCCTGCACTCCAAGGAATGGAGACACAGCCTATTCAACCTCTCCCTACAGCTCAGACCTAGTCCTGGCTACATCCTCGTAAATCTTCTTTGAACCCTTTCAAGCTTGATAATATTTTTCCTATAACGTGGGGCCCAGAACTGAACACAATACTAAATGCGGTCTCAACAACGTCTTATACAACTGCAACATGACCTCCCAATTTATACAAATGCAACATGACCTCTGCAGTTCATTCGTCAAGCATATTCATTGCATCATTCCACCTTATGTTCTTTTCATGAAGCTGTGGCTCAGGTGTTAAAATCTCCCAGCTCTCACAATGTGAATGATTAGAACGATTTGCTGATCACCCCTACCCCCAAATGTCCACTTCCTTATCGGTGTTAAATATCCTCCCTGGGTGAAAGTAGTCTCCGTTGTTTTGCTTTGTTTTCTGGATTTTTTTACAATGGCTCTAAATGATAAAAGCAACAGTGTTAAATGATTCAAGGAATGTGTAGCTGAATATGATGATTTTACTCCTCAGAACCCTTGGATAGAGAAACTGGAATGCGGCAGATAAAGAAGAGAATAAAATCTAGATCAAGATGATCATATGAGATGTCAGTGTATATCTCAGCCTTGGGAAAAGAGCATAACCTGTTGATTATTTTACTGAGAACTTGCATATTATGGTTTTCCTTTTTATTTCCTTTTTATTTCCTGGTGTAAGCAAAAATATTTTTCTGGGAGAATTTAGACAAAGCAGTCAGAGTGAGACAACTCATGAAAGGTAGAGTATTCAAACTTAATTGCAAAGGCAACCTGCATGCACTCACATCTTGCATGATGTACCACCCATGAAGTTATCAGTTTCAGTCAGACTTTTGCTGTTTGTTCTCCAAATTCTGAACTTGGTCCTAGAGTCTTTCTGCAATCTCAGATGTTGGTTAGGAGGTAAATCACTGTTTCCAAGACCCATCACCCTCCAATTCCTTCTGTTCTCTTCCAATGACACGTTGATTGGCCAAAATAACTCCATCCCATTCTGGCAACCTTCATCCTGTTGCAGCTGGACTATTGGTTGCCATAGTATTACCTCCATTTTCCACTTGACCATTCTAGTTATTGATATTCAAAGGAAAACAACAAAATGTTGGAGTAACTCAGCAGATCAGGCAGCATCTCTGGAGAACATGGATGGATGACGTTTCGGATTGGAAAGAGTCCTTGTTTCTATATTCATACATTAATTCCCCACGTTGGCTGCATGACCAAGTCTCATCACTTGGATACTTCGCTGTTTTAATTTGGGCCTCTTGATTAATCTGACCCTTTTGATTAACCTCCATTTACTAAAGTACCACCTCGTTCTGTGAAAGCTGTTGGCTACAGGTCTCCAAATGATTTCTCTGGGGTAGATCCTTCATTGACTCTGATGTCCTTTTTCCATTGACATCTGTACTTTGCAATGTGATTTGCAATCTCATTTGGTCATAAATACCCAATTTGAGTTGATTGTTAATATGCTTAAGGGTTTATATTAATAGGTGGATGGGTAAAATTGCAAAATGCATTCTATTCATATTAAAAATGAGTGATTGTAGAGAATAAATTTTAAATCCAATAACTTGTCAGGAGTGTGACGTTTATTTCAAAAGCTGGGTTGTATGAAATTTGCAATCATGATGATATGAATTTTGAAATAAAATAAAATTAGCTCACTTTTTGTTTCCTTTCTATTTTTACGGACGGAAATTCATGATAATGATTTATTTAAATCTATCAATATAAAAAATGTATGAAGGGAACTAGCAAGCCAAACCAAACCATTGTGATGCCTTGTAGGTTTTAACATACTCCCTACTGTGTTGGGTTTATTGGAGAGAGATCAAATCCAAATTAATGATCATTCACAGAGTGTGGCATCAAGCATATATGTCCTTATAACTTTGAGGTAAATGGAAATCACAGGGAAAACTCTCCATCAGCTAACGTCAAAGAATGCTAACACAAAGAATGAGTGCTGTGCTGTTTGGTGGGCGGTCACCTTAGCCTCTGTAAAACACATTGGAAATTCCTCAGAGTAGTGCCCGAAATCCAACATCTACAGTTGTCCCATCAATAAAGGTTGGGGTGATTATATTCACTGAAGCACAGTCCAGTTACATTCACAACATTCACAACATTCACAACTGAATAATATGCTGTTCTCCCATTAGGAGGTAATGACCATAATATGATAAGTTTTAATCTACAATTTGAAAGGGAGAAGGGTAAATCGGAGGTGTTAGTAATGCAGTTGAACAAAGGGGACTATGGAGCCATGAGGGAGGAACTGGCCAAAGTTGACTGGAAAGATACTCTAGCACGGATGACAGTTTAACAACAATGGCAGGTATTTCTGGGAATAATACAGAAGGTGCAGGATCAGTTCATTCCAAAGAGAAAGAAAGATTCCAACAAGAGTAAGGGGTGACCGTGGCTGACAAGGGAAGTCAGGGATAGTATAAAAATAAAAGAGAAGTACAACATAGCAAAGATGAGCGGGAAGCCAGAGGATTGAGTAACATTTAAAGAGCAACAGAAGATAATTAAAAAGGCAATACGGGGAGAAAAGACGAGGTATGAAGGAAAGCTAGCCAAGAATATAAATGAGGATAGTAAAAGCTTCTTTAGGTATGTGAAGAGGAAAACATTAGTTAACACCTAAGGGACCCATAAAGACTGAAAAAGGTGAATTTATTATATGGAACAAGGAAATGGCAGATGAGTGGAACAGGTACTTTGGATCCATCTTCACTAAGGAGGACACAAACAATCTTCCAGATGTACTAGTGGCCAGAGGAACTGAAGGGAATCCACATTAGGCATGAATGCTGTTGGGTAGACTGATGGGACAGAAGGCTGATAAATCCCCAGGGCCTGATGGTCTGCATCCCAGGGTACTTAAGGAAGTTTTTTTAGAAATCATGGACGCATTGGTGATCATTTTCCAATGATCTATAGATTCAGGATCAGTTCCTGTGATTGGCGGATAGGTAATGTTATCCCACTTTTTAAGAAAGGTGGGAGAGAGAAACAGGGAATTATAGACCAGTTATCCTGACTTTGGTGGCGGGGAAGATGCTGGGGTCAATCAAAAAGATGAAATAGCAGCACATTTGGATAGCAGTAACAGGATTGGTCCGAGTCAGCATGGATTTACGAAGGAGAAATTGTGCTTGACTAATATTCTGGAATTTTTGAGGTTGTAACTGGGAAACAGGACAAGAGAATGCCAGTGGATGTAGTGTACCTGGACTTTCAGAAAGCATTTGATAAGGTCCCACATAGGTGATTAGTGGGCAAAATTAGGGCACGTGGTATTGGGGGTAGACTGCTGACATGGATAGAAAATTGGTTGGCAGACATGAAACAAAGAGTACAGATTAACGGGTCCCTTTCAGAATGGCAGGCAGTGTACCGCAAGTCTTGGTGCTGGGACCGCAGCTGCTGACAATATGCATCAATGATTTAGATGAAGGGATTCAAAGTAACATTAGCAAATTTGCAGATGACACAAAGCTGGGTGGCAATGTGAACTGTGAGGAGGATGCTATGAGAATGCAGGGTGACTTGGACAGGTTGGGTGAGTGGGCAGATGCATGGCAGATGCATTTTAATGTGGATAAATGTGAGGTTATCCACTTTGGTAGCAAAAACAGGAAGGCAGATTATTATCTAATTGTGTCAAGTTGAGAACAGGGGAAATACAACTGGATCTGGGGGTCCTTGTTCATCAGTCAATGAAAGTATGCATGCAGGTACAGCAGGTAATGAAGAAAGCGAATGGCATGTTGGCCTTCATAACAAGAGGAGTTGAGTATAGGAGCAAAGAGGTCCTGCTGCAGTTGTACAGGTCCCTAGTAAGACCACACCTAGACTACTGTGCGCAGTTTTGGTCTCATAATTTTAGGAAGGACATTCTTGCTATTGAGGGAGTGCAGTGTGGGTTCACAAGGTTAATTCCCAGGATGAGGGGACTGTCATATGCTAAGAGAATGGAACGGCTGGGCTTGTATACTCTGGAATTTAGAAGGATGAGAGGGGATCTTATTGAAACATATAAAATTATTAAGGGTTTCGACACGCTAGAGGCAGGAAACATGATCCAAGGGCCACAGTTTAAGGTAAGGGGTAAGCCATTTAGAACAGAGATGAGTAAGCACTTTTTCACACTGAGAATTGTGAGTCTGTGGAATTCTCTGCCTCAGGTACCTCAGGTGGTGGAGGCCGGTTCTCTGGATACTTTCAAGCAGGGCTGCCAACTCTCACGCTTTGAGCGTGATAATCACGCATTTTGACAAATTCTCACATCCTCACGCTGATCAGAAATGTCTCACGCTCTGTGGTGAGAAATTCTGTGATCACCGAAAATGTAAAAACTTAGATAAACTGCATGGTCCACGGGTGTTGGAGAGCCGGGGCTGAGGGAGGGATGGGAGCACAAGCAGCAGCGGAGACAGATGCGCACGGGGATCCGTGGCTAGCGAGCGTTTGCTGGGCTGGTTAGTGTTTGCGGAGCTGGCGAGTGTTTGCCGGGGACAGATGCCGGGAACGGGGCTGGCGAGTGTTTGCCGGGGACAGATGCCGGGAACGGGGCTGGCGAGTGTTTGCCGGGATGGTGAGTGTTTGCCGGGCTGGCGAGTCACTTGCTGCAGCGTCGGCCATGGAGCAGCTTCAGTGTAAGTCTGTCCCGGGCCATAGGAAGCGTTGCGCCGCTGCCATGAGAGTCTCTGTGTTGAATGGACAGAGACTCTCAAAGGGAGGCGGAGAGAGAGTGAGAGGAAGGAGACAGGGAGACAGGGGGGAGAGAGAAGTGGGGGTGAGAGGAGAGAGAGGGGAGAGACAGAGAGGGAGAGAATGGGGAGAAAAAAGAGTGAGGGGGGGAGAGAGAGGGGAAAGAGGTACAGGTAGGGAGAGAGGGGGGAGGGTGAGGTGGGAGGGCAGGGGGAGAGAGAGAGGGTGAGGGAAGAAAGAGGGAAGAGAGAGAGGGGGAAGAGAGGGAGTGGAGAGGATATGAAAGAATGGGAGAGGGGGGGGGAAGAGTCAGGGGTGGTAAAAGAGAGAGGGGAAGGAGAGAGGGGGAAAGAGAGAAACGGGGAAAGAGAGAGAGAGATAGGGGGCAAAGAGAAAGAGGAGATAGAGACAGGAGAAAGAGAGAGGGGAGAGAGAGCAAGGGGGGGAGTGAGGTGGGAGGGAGAAATGAGGGAGAGAGATGGGAGAGAGGGGGAGAGGGAGGAGGAGAGAGCGAGGGGAGAGAGAGAGGGAGAGAGAGAGAGAGAGGGAGAGAGATGGGAGAGAGTGTGTGGAGAGGGAGTGTGAGGGAGAGAGAGAGGGGGAGAGATGGGGAGATAGAGAGGGAGGGAGAAAGAGAGAGAGGGGGGAGAGAGAGAAGAAAGAGAGTGGCAGAGAGAGAGAGAGGGAGGGAGAGGGGGAGAGAGAGAGGAGAGCAGATGAGAGGGGGGAAGAGTGAGGTGGGAGGGAGAGAGCGGGAGAGAGATGGGAGAGAGAGGGAGAGAGAGTGGGGGGGAGAGAAGAGAGAGGGAAGAGGAGAGAAAGAGGGGGAGACGGGAGAGAGAGGGGGGTGAGAGGAGATAGAGGGAGAGACAGAGAGGGGGAGAAAGGAGTAGAGCGAGAAAGGGGGAGATAGAGAGGTGGAGAGAGATAGGGGAGAGGGGGAGAGAGGGGGAGAGAGGGGGATGGAGAGGCAGTGCTGCCAACTCCCCTGCATTGTCGTGAGAAATTCTGTGATCAACGAAATGGGCCATGGATGTTGGAAGCAGAAGCAGCAGAAGAGGACGGGGAGCGGGGCTGGCGAGTATTTGCCGGCTGGCGAGTCGCTCACTGCAGCTCCGGCCATGGAGAAGCCTCAGTGCAAGGCATCGGAAGCGTTGCGCCGCTGCCCTGAGAGTCTCTGTCCCAAATTCGCCCAGGTGACCGGTATGGATCAGGCTGCGGCTCAGTGCATCCTGGAGGACAACCAGTGGCTGCTGGAAGTAAGTACCAAGCACTGGGTAGAAACGGTGGAAGATAGTGGACTTCAAACGGGGGTGGTTGGAGAAAGAATCCTGCGTGCCTGCTCAATTTTCACTTACTGTAACTGCAGGAAAAATGTTCCCGATGTTGGGGGAGTTCAGAACCAGGGGTCACAGTTTAAGAATAAAGGGGGGACCAGTTAGGACTGAGATGAGGACAAACTTTCTTCACGCAGAGAGTTGTGAATCTGTGGAATTCTCTGCCACAGAAGGCAGTGCAGACCAATTCACTGGATGTTTTCAAGAATGACTTACATTTGGTTCTAACGAAATCAAGGGATATGGGGAAAAAGCAGGAAAGAGGTACTGATTTTATATGAATAGCCATGACCATATTGAATGGCAGTGTTGGCTCAAAGGGCCAATGGCCTATTCCTGCACCTATTTTCTATGTTTCTATGCTTGAGTGTATGGCAATAAAACTCGATCACTTGATTTTGAAGCATTTATGCATGGTGGAGGTATAATGTAGTCATAGAGTGATACAGTATGAAAACAGGCCCTTCGGCGCAACTTGCCCACACCCGCCAACATGTCCCAGCTACGCTACCTGCTTTTGGTCCATACCCACAAACCTGTCCTATCCATGTAACAGTCTAACTGTTTCTTAAATGTTGGTATGTTCCCTTCCTCAACTACCTCCTCTGGCAGCTTGTTCCTTGTGGATAAAGTTACCCCTTAAAAAGTTACCTCTTAAAAATACTTCATACAAAAAAACATTGAAATCATACTACTATGGTGGATGGGATAAGTGTAATATTAAATGACATGCAAGGTGTCAGGCTGTCTGTCACAACATACAGCCCTGATAACCCATTATTTCCTTCAGTTAAATATTGTCATTTGCCACTCAATTATTATGTTTGTTTACCTCACTGACTCCCCCCCCCCCCCCCGCAATTCCTTTGACAGGTTGAATAGAAATGTCCCCAATATCGTTGTTTTATTAATTGAACATGTAGATTAACACCCTCAAGGAGCGCAATTGGATGGAAACTGATTCAGATGCGATATTTAGGAGCTTGTTCAAAGAAAGGGCATGTTTTAAAGGAGTGACAGAGATACTTGCAGGGGAATGTGTGAGGAGATTATTATTTGTCTATAGTTTTAGCTTGAACCAGAACATCTGAAGATTCAAAGTTTAATATATTAATTGTGCTGATACTGACCCCAACCAACCACGTAATGAATATCATCCATTCTGGAGGTTTTACTTTTATGATGCCATTTAAACTTCACTTCGATTTCAATCACTTCAATGTTAAAGTTATTGGGAATGGGGAGCATTGGAACAAAAATTTGCCCTTGATACATATTAACTGTAATGTAATAATGTATGCATGTTGGTAGGTGCAATAAAAAAATGGTCTTTTTATCATTATTGTGTTATAAATACCACAGAAAATATGATGTACTCTCAAGATCACAGTTAATAGAATAATATTGCTTAAATATATAGTTATTGGACTTTGCATTTTGGAAAAGTCCTAGCTGAGAGGAAGACAGCAAAATACGGAAAATATTGGGGGTGAAAATGACTTCAGGACAGTTTGTTACAAAAATGAAAGAAATTGTATCAGAATACTTATACAGCTGAGTGAGTTTAATTTTATGGATGGGAATTGTGCTCAACCAATTGATGACTTATTTGACAAAGTAACTGGCATGTTAGAGAGAGTTAGATAGAGCACTAGAGGCTAGTGGAATCAAGGGATATGGGGAGAAGGCAGGCACGGGTTATTGATAGGGGACGATCAGCCATGATCACAATGAATGGCGGTGCTGCTCGAAGGGCCGAATGGCCTCCTCCTGCACCTATTTTCTACGTATCTATGTTAGATAACAAGGAAGCCAATAAATGTAGCACATTTTTTTTATCCATAGTTTGGTCTGTGAAGTGCCCCATAAAGGATTACTGCATTAGATAAGCACCTGTGGACTTGAACGTAATAGGTTAAGTCCAGCATGTCAGATATGGGGCTTTATGTGTGGGCCAGATATATTGTCAATGCAAAGGGGCTAGGAGCAAGGCCCAGTTTGCATCCAGAATCAAGGTCTGGAATAATACGACTTCCGGGTTGAACATGGGTTAAACAGCTGTGTGTGAGCGTGGCTCCCGATTACTGCTCAAGTCTACTCGTTTATCTTTGCTATATTTTTGAGATAACCCGCCTTTAAACGCTATGAAGGACTCAAGGCAGTATTAAGCATCTGAAACTGTAAGTAAAATGAGCCGTCGAACTAAAACCGGGGCAAAAGACAGTGAAATCTCAAGCAAGAGTGCTGCAGCTTTGGCACCGCTCCCGGAAGCTGGCCTTGAACTACCAGAGGATTTGGAGAGGCTTCGTTCAGCACTCCTTGCTGATATGACACAAGCAATTAACTCTGTCCTAAAAAGAGAACTTGAAGTGGCTTTGTCACCGGTGTACACCAGTCTGGAGCTAGTTAAATCCTATTATGAATTGCATGATGAACGCATTCGCGAGGTTGAAGATGGCCTGAATGACCACAGTGACAGACTGGCGAGTGCCGAAACTGCTATAGCTGCTTTACAGAGTGAAAACACACTCCAGAAAATGAAGTTAGATGACCTCGAGAACCGGTCGCGGCGATCCAACCTAAGAGTGGTCGGGATTCCTGAAAAGATGGAAGGCTCGGACCCTGTTAAATTTATAACTGAGTTTTTTGAAGAAGTGCTGGGGGCGGATTTCTTCCCAAGACCTCTTATGCTTTCGCATGCCCACCGAATTGGACCTACACCAACAGACGTCCTGAATATCAAGCCATCTAAGCCAAGATTGTTCCTGGTTCTCTTTCATTACTTCCAGGATAAATATCGTATCATCACCAAATGGAGGCAGGAGCTGTTCTTCCGAGGGCACCGGGTGTTTTTCTATGAGGACTTCAGCGTGGAGCTGGGGAGAAAACGTGCAACTTTTAGGGAAATAAAATCCCCGCTTTACAATAAAGGGGTTCGGTTTGGTCTCCAGTATCCTGCCCGGCTCCAGGTCACTCATGAAGGTAAAATGTACTATTTCAATACACCAGAGACTGCCAAAAAGTGTTACTACTCGCGCTGGGGAGGTGACAGCCGTGAAGAACAATGACCTTTAAGGATATCCATGGCATTGGCACGGCCTCCTGCGGCAGAGATCTTTGGAAGATTTGTTTATTCTTCAGTTAAATTTGTGAATTTGACTGAGCTGAACTGCAATGCTACATATTTGGGGTAGTGAGTCGAGGACTTTTAGCCAACAAAATGTAAATGTCTATGATTACTCTTTGGGATACAATTTTCACTTCCTTCTTTCTCATAATGCTTTGCTGGTCTGGGGTTATCTTTAGCCTATATATCTTAAAAGTAGAATAAATGACTGTACAACTTTTAAAGAAGGGAGCCACCCTAAATTGGATCAAAAATTTTAGTTAGGGAACACTTCGGAAGTTTTTTTGTTTTGTAATGCCTGCGATCATCCTCAGTCGGGGAATAAGATCTAGCTTTTTGGGGGTTAATTTTTGTTGTTGTTGTTATTATAAGGGGATGAGGGAAAGGTTTTGGGGTAATGGCAGCTTATTCTTTGATTGTTACAAATGCACTCGGCTTTCTTTTTTTTTGTTGCTTTTTTTCTCTTCTCTTTTTGTTTTTCTCTTCCCCCCCATTGTGGGCTCTCACATGCAGCCTTCGCATGGTTCTGGATGGCAGTCGCTGTATGTATTTTTTGAATCATATTTTGAAATATGGCTAATGGTGATATTGATGGAGGCAATCCTGTGAGGTTTATATCTTGGAATGTAAAGGGGCTTAATGGTACCAGTTAAAAGAGCTAAAGTTTTTTCTCACCCAAAACAACTAAAAACAGATATACTACTTTTACAAGATATTCACTTAAGACTGCAAGATCATAACAGACTGCGTAAAACGTGGGTTAGTCAGATTTTTCACTCCAGATTTAATAGTAGGTCCAGGGGTGTGGCAATATTAATCAACAAAAGAATACAGTTTACACCGTCTGACGTAGTCAGTGACCCTAATGGTCGGTTTATTATAGTTTCCAGGTGTCTTTTTCAAAAACCTGTCGTGTTAGTGAATGTTTATGCCCCTAATTGGGATGATGTTCACTTTGCAAATAAGGTTCTGTCATTAATACCCAATCTGAACACGCACCAGCTAATTTTTTCGGGAGACCTGAACTGTGCTATTAATCCACTGCTTGATAGATCTAGTTCCAAGGGGACACCTTCTGGTATGGCAAAGACCTTCTCACTGTTTATGCAACAAAATGGTTACGTGGACCCCTGGAGATTTCTGAACCCAACTGCTAGACAATTCTCTTTTTTTTCTCATGTTCACAATTCTTTTTCCAGAATAGACTATTTTTTTATAGACAGCCCCTTCATTCCTAGGGTTAAGAAAATTGAATATACTGCTATAGTAATATCAGATCACTCACCTGTGATACTGGACCTAGGCTTTCCTTTAAATATTAAAGAACGACCTCTTTGGAAACTCAACCCCCTTTTGCTTTCCAATGAAAAATGTTGCAGTTTTGTGTCGGCTAACATAGACACATTCCTTGAAATTAATAAAACTGAGTCCGTATCCTGCTCTTTAATTTGGGAAACTTTAAAAGCCTACTTAAGAGGTCAAATCATATCTTATACTTCATACGTCAATAAAGAACATAAGAAGGAAATGGAAACCCTGTTAAAATCCATCTTGACCCTGGATAGGCAATATTCTGAAGCACCCACCACCCAATTATACAAAAGCCGGGCTGATTTACAAATGAAATTCAATCTTTTATCTACTAATCAAACAGAACAACTAATTCTCCGGACTCGTGGTCTTTATTTTGAATATGGTGATAAGGCGAGCCGGCTTATGGCTCAACAGCTGAAACGTCAATCCGCGTCATGGCTTATTCCTCAGATAAGAGACATACACCAAGACATAACAAGCAATCCAAAAGAAATAAACAATACTTTCACAGCCTTTTATTCTTCTCTTTACACCTCAGAATTCCCCTTGGATACTATGAATATGGAAACTTTCTTAGACGATTTGGAAATACCCACTCTGGAATTAGAAGACGCAGAAAATCTAGACCAACCCCTTGGGGAGGAAGAGATTAATAATGCCATTATGGCGATGCAGAGTGGTAAAACCCCTGGCCCTGACGGCTACCCATTAGAATTTTATAAGAAATTTAAGGATAAGCTCACACCTGTTCTTTTAGAAATGTTTGAAGAATCTTTGGAAAAAGGTTCATTACCCCCCACTCTTTCACAGGCTTCTATTTCACTTCTTCTTAAAAAAAGACAAGGATTCGACTCAATGTGGATCATATCGCCCCCATCTCACTTTTGAATGTAGATGTAAAAATTTTGGCGAAGGCGCTGGCTTGCCGTTTAGAATGCCAACTTCACAAAATAATCTCAGAAGATCAAACAGGTTTCATTAAAAATCGTCATTCCTTTTCTAATATCCGCCGTTTGGCCAGCGTGGTCTATTTGCCCAGTGCTTCTCCGCGCCCAGAGGCTGTTATCTCTTTGGACGCGGAAAAGGCATTCGATCGAGTGGAGTGGCCATATTTGTTCAGAGTTTTGGAGAGATTTGGATTTGGCAAAATATTTGTAGCCTGGGTTAAGCTATTATATCATTCACCCTTAGCATGTGTACAGACCAATAATTTGCGATCTGATTATTTTCAATTAACACGTGGCACTCGTCAAGGCTGCCCATTGTCTCCGCTTCTTTTTGCGATTGCAATTGAGCCTCTCTCTATTACACTTAGGTCAACTACATTATTCCAGGGCATTAGGAGAGGAAACAGGGAACATCGTGTGTCTCTATATGCTGATGACCTCCTTCTTTATGTGAGCGACCCTATAGCCAGTAGCCCTGCAATTGTGTCCTTGTTGGATCAGTTTGGGACTTTTTCCGGCTATAAACTAAACCTCCAAAAATGCAAATGCTTTCCCATCAACTTAGCTCTACAGATCAAACAGGAAACCCTGCCCTTTCCCATATCTCAAAAAGGGTTTGTATATTTAGGAATACACATCACCCGCTTTTTCACATCCCTGTTTGCAGCTAACTACATGCCTCAAGTTAGCCAAATGAAGGCTGACTTTGAGAGATGGCGTAGTCTGCCATTCACTATGGCTGGGAGAGTGCAGTCAGTGAAGATGACTGTACTTCCCAGATTTCTTTACTTGTTCCAATGTTTGTCTGTTTTCCTACCCAAGTCATTTTTTAACTTAGTTAACCAATCTATAACCTCCTTTATATGGGGTGACAAGGTTCCAAGGGTCAATAAGTGCACTCTCCAAAGAGGTCATGAAGTAGGTGGACTGGGCCTTCCTAGCTTTATTAATTATTATTGGGCATCCAATATCCAAAAGATATTATTCTGGCTCCACCAACCAGATACCAACTGGTGTCTGCTTGAATCACAATCCTGTTACTCCTCGTCTCTCCCAGCTTTAGTATATTCTTCCCTGCCATTGAAACCCTCTAGATTTACATCCAACCCTGTCGTACTATCAACCATCAAAATTTTTAACCAATTTCATTGCCATTATAAGCTTACATCAGCTTCAGTTCTGGGTCCCATTCACAGTAACCATTTATTCCCCCCTCTACACTTGACTCAACCTTTTGACAGTGGGGTTTGAATGGTCTTATGTCCATTAAGGATTTATACACTAACAACATAGTTGATAGTTTCGACTACCTACACAAAAAACATGGCCTCCCACATAATCATTTCTTTAAATATCTTCAGGTTCGCCATTTTGTCATGAAACAACTTCCTTATTTTCCTGATCTCCCTCCTGTCACAATGTTGGATAAACTCACTCTTACCTTTGCAAATAAAGGACTGATCTCTGCAGTATATTCTCGATTGATGTATTTAGGAGGTCAAAACCTGAACAAAGACTTCCGGTGGCGTCAATGGTGGGCTGAGAGACGCTGTTGTTTCGCTATGCTCCCAAAGACTGTTTTAATGAGCTAAAATTTAAGTTGGAAGACGGAGGAGTTATAAAAATAACTACCGGAGCTGTTATTTAATTGTGTGTTATCAGAATTCCTGCTGATAACAGAGAATAACGGCAGTTTTAAATGAAAAAGACTAAAACTCGCCAGAAGCCTTCGAAAGCTGCTACAAGACCTGCACAAACTGATCTGAAAAAACCTGGAAAGACTCCTCAATCCCCGCAAGCATCAGCTGGAAGTTCAGAAGAAGAAACTGACTTTCAAAACCCTTCTACAGAAATGACTTCAATGGAGGAACAACTGGTAAAGTCAGTAACAGCTTTAGTCACTGAAAACATCTGTAAAGTGATACGAGAGGGGAATGTCGCACTGGAAAAAAAGCCTTTCCAAAAGCCTCTCCGAAAAAATAAACAAGGTAATGATAAGCTGATGGGGAAAATTGACGACTTAGCCAAACGTGTGGTCGAGATTGAGGAGGGCTTAAACAATAAAATTAAGCGGGTTGATAAGAACTGTAATAAAAAGCTGGGCACGATGTCAAAGTCCACTGAAGCGGCTATAGAAGGAATGGATAATTCGTTAACTGAGATGGCTAAGGAGATAAAGAGACTAAAAAAGGAACAAGAAAGTACTGGGAGGGAGCTTGCTAAAATGAAATATAAATGTATGGACCTGGAAGCAAGATCGAGGAGGCAAAACTTGAGGATAGTAGGCGTAAAAGAAGGAAAGGAGAGTGGACAGAACTTTCAGGAGTTTGCTGGCAACTTACTCAAACAAGTACTTAAGCTGCCTGAAGCCCCGAGAATAGATACGGTTCACCGGGTCCGACGTAAGGCTCAAGCAAGCTCAAATGCTCCCCCAAGACAGATTATCCTGAAATTCTATGATATTTCAACCCTGGAAGGAATTATGAAAAAGATCCCATATGGAGTGAATTTGATGTTTGGAGAAGACAAACTAAGATTCTTCCGTGATTTTCCAGCTGAAGTCATGGAAAAGAGGGACAAGTTTACAAACACGAGAAGGCTACTGAAGGAGGTCGAGGGAGTAAGATATGGGATAGTATATCCCGCAAAATTGAGAATTACTGATAACTCTGTCGAAAGTGCATTCACGGATCCAGAAGAGGCATTTAAATATGCACAAAGTATCACACAGGATGCCTACTGATAATTAGGAGTTGGTCTCCTACAATAACACAGAAGAATTGTGTTTCCCTTTTTTTTTAACATACAAAAAAGACTGCTCTGGTTCATCATGGCGAATTTTCATCGAGGCGCTGACTAGACATCTTATCTTTGGAATGTTAATTCAAGGTCGGATTTTAAGTCTCACTTCAGCAAAGGATTGGAAAAGAAAAAAACTGGCGGGGAAAATAACTTGAGAATATGGAAAAATATTATCAGTGGACTTGCAGATAGAAACTTATGACTGAAGAAACACACAATTATATACTAACATAAAATATAATGAATAAAATTGAGTAATATTAAGACATAGCATAATAATGGCTGTTGTTTATTTCATGATGTTAATTACTTGCTAAATATAAGAATAATGAGTTAAATATGATTATAAGTATTAACATACTAATAAATTTTATGGATATAGTAGATTTAGTTTAAATTGCGAACAAAGTGGAGGGGAGGAGACTCAGATACTTGGAAGTTATCCAAGGGTACTTGGAAGTTATCCGGGCTTTTGTGTCGGACAACAGCGGGCTCCAAGGTTAACCCCTTGGGGCCCGCTGTTGTCTGATACAAATGTTTGAGCCTTAATTGTAATAGACCTTGGCATATCGATAGATGTGGATATATAATTAACATAATCACTGTTATATCTAAGTATATAATTAACGTTGGAAACTCTCTCTTATTTTGTTTTTTCTCTTTGAAGATACATTTCTAATCTATCTATCGAAGTGTGTTTTATTTTATATATTTTTTTTTTAACTTTGTATTGCTCTCTCTTCCAAATAATAATAATTGGTCAAGGGGGCAGAGCAAAACATATAGAAACATCTATGGAAGTCGATAAGAATTTTTCTACCACCTGTTGGTGGTTTGTTTTTAGTTATAATATCTTTATTTTTGGATATTATAATTTCACTTTTTGTTTGTTAATTATCTTTTCACGATTCTACACTTTCTGGTCTTTTTCAAGGTCTATTCTGAAGGGGAGATGACAACAAAATCTAATAGCTGGGGATGATCATCCCTCACCTAGAGTAATGAGGTTCTTGTTTGCACCATGTGAAGTAAAGGTATTAACATGATCCATAATGCAAGATGATAAACAAAAGAAAACTGGAGGAATCACGTTCTGCAGTTGGAATATAAGGGGCGCTAATGAACCAATTAAAAGGAGTAAGATCTTTGCCCAATTAAAAGCTTTAAATAGTGATGTCATTTTCTTACAAGAGATGCACCTGAAATATCAAACACAGATAAGATTGAAGGCAAATTGGATCGGGCAAACATACTACTCTTCATTTACTTCTAAATCTAGAGGCACGGCCATTATCATTCGTAAAGGTATACCATTTAAATTAAAGAATACCATAGCAGATAAAGAGGGGAGGTACGTCATAGTCACGGGAGAAATGTATTCTACTCCACTTACTTTGATAAATATTTATGCTCCTAATTTTGACAACCCTCAATTTTTTAGTAAAATTCTGGATACAATTTACAACAGCCAGAACATAACTATCAAAATGTGGTAATAGGGGGAGATTTGAATTGTGTTTTAGATCCATATTTGGATAAATCTACAAAACAAAAAAGGATTAACATAAAATCTAAAACAAGTGAACTCCTAAATACATACATGAAAAATACCAATATGACAGATGTATGGAGGATCGCTAACCCAGTAGGTAGAGAATATTCAATGGCTTTTATGGCAAAAACAACGCTCTTACATTGTTAACTTTGAATATGTCACACAAAATGGTGCCATAAATATGGTCTTGTTTACTGTTTCGGTGTAATGTACTATTCCTACACTCATACACTTAAGTGTGATTATGCCTATGAATATTAAGAATTTATTGAATCTTTCCATAATGGAATTTTACTGCACCTAGGTACATGCAACAATAAAGTACTATTGAACCATTGATTGATTGAATTGATTGAAAAATACAGCATGGAATTCACATCAACCATCTGCACTAGTTCAACACTATCGCAATTTTTCATCCACTCCCTACACAGTGGCAACAATTTACAGAAGCCAATTTACTTACAACCCTGTACATCTTTGGGATGTGGGAGGAAAACTAGCCAGATCCCACAGGGAGATAGGGAGAAACGTGCAAACTACATGCAGAGAGCACCTGAGGTCAGAATCAAACCTGGATCTTTGGTGCTGAGAGACAGCAGCTCCACCAGCTGCACCATTGTGCTGGCCCTGAAATTCTCATTCCCTGACCTGGAATAGAACACAGGCCACAACCTCTGAATCATAACCACTGGAATATTTACCCTAGTTTTTGACACGATTGTCACATGTACATCCTATGGTTAAGATTGCAAACTACGTGCAGACCAATGTTTTTTTCTGTGAGCACTTCCTGCAGAGTCTTATTTCTGTCTACATTTTTCTGTTGCTATCATCTATTTTAACCCTGGTACCTTTCCAAGACTGTTCTGGAGATTAGTTGTCTGACTTGTCAGTATCTTTATCCAGCTTCAATGGGATTGCTGTATTTCAGTCATTTCCACAGCCAGCACTTGAATGAGTTTCTCTTCCCAAATATAGCTCTCTGCAGATCTGGAAATACTGATCAACCTATCATTTCTTACCATTGAACTGCATTGACCAGCAGTATCTGTAAGTCTTTAAGGAAATGGTCTATACGTTCACCTGCAAATTATAACGTCTGAAAAGGCGCAGTGTGGACTTTCCAGGGCATTTGACCTGAAATGACATCTCCTTAGATACTCTCTGAACTTCATTTTCAGTTCAATGCGAAGAAATCAACATCTGCTGCCACCAACTGCCCCACCTGCCTTCAGCCACTGAGAAGCCCGTTCCACTGGTTTGAATTCCTACTGGGTGCAACGGTGTGTGTTTTCTATGACAGACTTGGTGGAAGTCCAGCTACCCTTAATGTGCACATTCGTGACATGAGGAATTTAACTACCCTGCCATTTATGTGGAGTCGAGTTGTTGTTCGCTGCTAAGATCACCTTTGTTTACAAAGGATCATAATTAAACATGACCTTCATTGAATTTAACTTGCTTGTGTTTTTCTTCATAGAAACATAGAAAATAGGTGCAGGAGTAGGCCGTTCAGCCCTTCGAACCTGCACCGCCATTCAATATGCTCATGGCTGATCAGATCTATGTTGCAATAAAATTCAACTAAAACTGGCCGCAAATGAGGACCAACCTCCGGAGTTTTAAAACTTTAAGCCAGGTTCAAATTTTGACCAGGGTTACATTTTTTGGTATTCCTGCCCAACGAACTCATCCCCAGGATCACTGCATTGTTACAATCACTGGCACAAATGGAAGATAAATTAGGCAGCACAGTGACACAGCTGGAAGAGCTGCTGCCTCACAGTTCAAGTGGCATGAGTTCGATCCTGATCTCTGGTGACCTCTGGTGGGTCTTCCCTTTGACAGGAGTTCCAGTTTGTGACCAAAATGTGCAGTCGGAAGGTTAATTGCCCCTGCATATTTCCCCATGTGAATGAATGAGTGGTAGAAATATGTTCAGCAGAAGTCATGAGTCTGAGCTGACCAACGATTTCCGTACACTAGTACTATCCCACGCAATAAGGACCATTTACAACCAAAGCCAAATAGCCTACAAACCTGTACGTCTTTGGAAGTTGAAAATCCCACGCAGGTCACGGGGAGAACGTACAAACTCCGTACAGACAGCACCCATAGTCAGGATCGAACCTGGCGCTGTAAGGGAGCAACTCTACCACTGCGCCACCATGCCACAATTGTTGGCTGTATTCCTGTACCTCTCTTTTATTTCAGGTTGAAATCGTTATTCCGAAACCACTGGAAAAGATTATGTCCCACTTGATTTTGTTTTGTTGATTATCGCAATAAATAAACTTCCACTGAGATAGGTGTGGATCTTTTAAGTATATATACATTGTCAGCAGCTTTCATGTAATGACACAGGGGAGACAGATGCGGGGATCCGGGGCTGGTGACTGTTTGCCGGGGACAGATGCTGGCAACTGGGCTAGCGAGTCTTTGCGGGGATGGCGAGTGTTTGCGGAGCTGGCGAATCGCTCGCTGCTGCTCCGGCCATGGAGCAGCTTCAGTGGAAGCCTCAGGGTCCCGGGCCGTTGGAGGAGTCGGAAGCGTTGCGCCGCTGCCGTCAGAGTCTCTGTGCCGCTTCGGGAGGCGGAGATAGAGAGTGGAAAGAGACAGGGAGACAGGGTGGAGAGAGACATAGACAGGGTGGAGGGGGGGTGGGGGGTGAGAGGAGAGCGAGGGGAGAGACAGAGAGGGAGAGAATGGGGAGAGAGAAGAGTGAGAGTGAGAGGGGAGAGAGGGGAGAGAGGGAGAGAGTGAGGTGGTAGAGGGGGAGAAGAGAGAGAGAGGGGTGAGAGGGAAGAAAGGGGGAAGAGAGAGAGGGGGAAGAGAGGGAGGAGAGGGTTGGAGAGAATGGGAGAGAGAAGGGGAAGAGAGAGGGGTGGTAAAAGGGAGAGGGGGAAGAGGGAGAGAGGGGGGAAGAGAAACGGGGAAGAGAGAGAGAGATGGGGGCAAAGAGAAAGAGGAGATAGGGACAGGAGAAGGAGAGAGGGGAGAGAGAGCAAGGGGAAAGTGGGGTGGGAGGGAGAAATGGGGGAGAGAGAGAGGAGCACAGAGGGGAGAGAGAGATGGGAGAGAGTGTGTGGAGGGAGCGAGAGGGAGAGAGAGAGGGATGAGAGAGGGGGAGATAGCGAGGGAGGGAGAAAGAGAGAGAGAGGGGGAGAGAGAGAGAGGAAGAGGGGGGAAGCGAGGGGGAGAGAGAGGAGAGAGAGAGAGAGAGAAAGAGAGAGAGAGAGAGGGGGGAGAGATAGAAGAAATGAGGGGGGAGAGAGAGGGAAAAGAGGGAGGGGGAGAGGGGAGAGAGAGGAGAGAGGGGATGCGAGAGGGGGTGAGTGAGGTGGGAAGAGAGAGGGAGGGATGGGGAGAAGGGGAAAGAGAGAGGGGGAGAGAGGGGAAGAGAGGAGAGAGAGAGAGGGGAAGAGTGAATAGAGGGGGAAGGGGAGAGAGAGGGGGGTGACAGAGGGAATGACAGTGAGGGAGAGACAGAGAGGGTGACAGAAAGGGAGAGAGAGGGGGAGGGTAGAGAGAGGGGAGAGAGAGGGGGTGAGAGGAGAGAGTGGAAGAGAGGGGGAGAGAGAGAGGGGGGAGAGAAAGAGGGAGGAGAGTGAGGTGGAAGGGAGAGAGAGAGGGGAGAGAAAGAGAGGTGGAGGGAGAGAAGGGTTGAGAGAGGGGGACAGAGAGAGGAGAGAGAGGGGGAGAGAGAGGGGGAGAGAGAGGGGGGGAGAGAGAAATGGGGAGAGAGAAAGGGGGAGAGAGAAAGGGGGAGAGAGAAAGGGGGAGAGAGAGAGGGGGAGAGAGAGAGGGGGAGAGAGAGGGAGAGAGAGAGAGGGGAGAGAGAGGGGGAGAGGGGGATAGAGAGGCAGGGCTGCCAAATCCCATGCATTGAGCGTGAGAATCACGCTTTTCTTTTTTTTTTTAATTTTTATTGGAGGGAAAAAAAAAATTCACAGTACATCTGATGTATGGCATTGCATTTTCCTCCATTTTGTTTTTTGTATAAATAATAATATAAACAAAATAACCCGAACCCACCCTCCCTAAACACCCCTTGGCAGCTTATTTTTTCACAATCCAAATATATCACAAAATCAAATGCACTTCTGAACAATAATAAAGTAATAAAAACAGAATAAAGGCAGATCCCCACTTAATGTCAAGTGCCCTCAGTCAATAGGTAGTTCCTTTGGACCCTCAAAGTATGATAAAAAAGGGTTCCCATTTCAAATAAAACTTTTTCACAGACCCCCTCAATGTGAATTTAATCTTTTCTATCCTTAAAAAAAACATGACGTCTTCCAACCAAGCAGCGGCAGATGGAGGAGTGTTAGATTTCCAGACCAGCAAGATTCTCCTACGGGCCAAAAGTGATGTAAATGTAATGATATCAGACTGGGTTGTATTTAAACCCAAGGTTTTATCTGTTACACCAAATACAGCTACAAGCGGGCAAGGTCTCACTGTCATCCCAAGGACTTCACTAATGGTTTTAAAAACCACTGCCCAGTAGTTAACAAGTTTGGGGCAAGACCAGAATGCATGAGCTAGATTGGCTGGAGAGAACGAGCACCTGTCACAGCCAGCGTCCGTCCCTGGATATATGTTAGCAAGCCTGGCTTTGCTGAAATGAACCCTGTGTAAAACTTTAAATTGTATGAGCCCCAATCTAGCACATGATGACGAGGAGTGGAATTTTTTCTGCGCTTCTGCCCAGCATTCCTCAGACAGATCCATACCAAGGTCATCCTCCCACCTAGCTTTAACTTTGTTCAGGTTTTGATCTCCTAAATACATCAATCGAGAATATACTGCAGAGATCAGTCCTTTATTTGCAAAGGTAAGAGTGAGTTTATCCAACACTGTGACAGGAGGGAGATCAGGAAAAGAAGGAAATTGTTTCATGACAAAGTGGCGAACCTGAAGATATTTAAAGAAATGATTATGTGGGAGGCCATGTTTTTTGTGTAGGTAGTCGAAACTATCAAATATGTTGTTAGTGTATAAATCCTTAATGGACATAAGACCGTTCAAACCCCACTGTCGAAAGGTTGAGTCAAGTGTAGAGGGGGGAATAAATGGTTACTGTGAATGGGACCCAGAACTGAAGCTGATGTAAGCTTATAATGGCAACAAAATTGGTTAAAAATTTTGATGGTTGATAGTACGACAGGGTTGGATGTAAATCTAGAGGGTTTCAATGGCAGGGAGGAATATACTAAAGCTGGGAGAGACGAGGAGTAACAGGATTGTGGTTCAAGCAGACACAGTCTGTATCTGGTTGGTGGAGCCAGAATAATATCTTTTGGATATTGGATGCCCAATAATAATTAATAAAGCTAGGAAGGCCCAGTCCACCTACTTCACCACCTCTTTGGAGAGTGCACTTATTGACCCTTGGAACCTTGTTACCCCATATAAAGGAGGTTATAGATTGTTTAACTGAGTTAAAAAATGACTTGGGTAGGAAAACCGGCAAACATTGGAACAAGTAAAGAAATCTGGGAAGTACAGTCATCTTCACTGACTGCACTCTCCCAGCCATAGTGAGTGGCAGACTACGCCATCTCTCAAAGTCAGCCTTCATTTGGCTAACTTGAGGCATGTAGTTAGCTGTAAACAGGGATGTGAAAAAGCGGGTGATGTGTATTCCTAAATATACAAACCCTTCTTGAGATATCGGAAAGGACAGGGTTTCCTGTTTGATCTGTAGGGCTAAGTTGATGGGAAAGCATTTGCATTTTTGGAGGTTTAGTTTATAGCCGGAAAAAGTCCCAAACTGATCCAACAAGGACACAATTGCAGGGCTACTGGCTATAGGGTCGCTCACATAAAGAAGGAGGTCATCAGCATATAGAGACACACGATGTTCCCTGTTTCCTCTCCTAATGCCCTGGAATAATGTAGTTGACCTAAGTGTAATAGAGAGAGGCTCAATTGCAATCGCAAAAAGAAGCGGAGACAATGGGCAGCCTTGACGAGTGCCACGTGTTAATTGAAAATAATCAGATTGCAAATAATTTGTCTGTACACATTTTAAGGGTGAATGATATAATAGCTTAACCCAGGCTACAAATATTTTGCCAAAGCCAAATCTCTCCAAGACTCTGAACAAATATGGCCACTCCACTCGATCTAATGCCTTCTCCACGTCCAAAGAGATAACAGCCTCTGGGCGCGGAGAAGCACTGGGCGAATAGGCCACGCTGGCCAATCGGCGGATATTAGAAAAGGAATGATGATTTTTAATGAAACCTGTTTGATCTTCTGAGAATCACGCTTTTCACCAAATTCTCTCGCTGATCACAAATTTCTCACGCTCTGTGTGTTGTAAGCAGAAGCAGCGACGGGTACAGATGCGGACGGGGAGCGGAGTTGCTGAGTGTTTGCCGGGCTGGCGAGTCGCTCACTGCATTGTGACGCTGCCGTGAGAGTCTCTGTGCCAAATTCACCCATGTGACCGGCATGAATCAGGCTGCGGCTCGGTGCGTCCTGTAGGACAACCAGCGGCTGCTGGAAGTAAGTACCAAGCACTGGGTAGAAACGGTGGAAGATAGAACTTCAAATGGGGGTGGCTGGAGAAAGCATCCTGCTTGCCTGCTCAATTTTCACTTACTGTAACTGCAGGAAAAATGTTCCCGATGTTGGGGGAGTTCAGAACCAGGGGTCAGAGTTTAAGAATAAGGGGGGGGGGGCAGTTAGGACTAGGAGGAGGACAAACTTTCTTCACGCAGAGAGGTGTGAATCTGTGGAATTCTCTGCCACAGAAGGCAGTGGAGGCCAATTCACTGGATGTTTTCAAGAGAGAGTTACATTTAGTTCTTGGGGCTAACGAAATCAAGGGATATGGGGAAAAAACAGGAAAGAGGTACTGATTTTAGATGAATAGCCATGATCATATTGAATGGCAATGCTGGCTCGAAGGGCCAATGGCCTATTCCTGGGCCTATTTTCTATGTTTCTATGCGAGGATATGGCAATAAAACTCGATCACTTGATTTTGAAGGATTCATGCATGGTGGAGGTATAATATAGTCATAGAGTGATACAGTGTGAAAACAGGCCCTTCGGCGCAACTTGCCCACACCTGCCAACATGTCCCAGCTACGCTACCTGCTTTTGGTCCATACCCACAAACCTGTCCTATACTTGTATCAGTATAATTGTTTCTCAAATGTTAGGATGGTGCCTGCCTCAACTACCTCTTCTGGCAGCTTGTTCCATACACCAACCACCCTTTGTGTGGATAACGCTACCCCTTAAAAAGTTACCTCTTAAAAATACTTCATAAAAAAAATGAAATCATACTTCTACAATGCACTAAAACATGATTTTAATACATCAAATTTCAAAAAGTTCCTACCCTGGGAGGGCGGACACCCTTCTTCCACGCCCTCTCCCCACTTGGTTGCTCCACTCCCTCACCGGGTACCCCTAACGCCAGTGATCAGTGATCGCTCAGCCTCCCCACCTTCGAAAATGCTCCACAGCCCCTGGTTAAGATGGAGAACACTGCCAGACGTGAGCGGGAAACTGAAATTGAGCGGCCAGTTGTCCGTGATGTCTGGATCCTAATGCTCAGCGCTTCATGTTTCGGAGTTGGCTAATGTTATTGATTTGTAATTAGCCTGATTTGTAATTAGTTGACAAAACCTTAATTTATTAATCTGGAATATCCAGGGGGATGGGATAAGTGTAATATTAAATTACATGCAAGGTGTCAGGCTGTCTGTCACAACATACAGCTCTGATAACCCATTATTTCCTTCAGTTAAATATTGGGAAGGTAGCACTATTGTCATTTGCCACTCAATTATTATGTTTGTTTACCTCACTGACTATTTCTAACCCCTCTAACCTCCCCTCCACCAATTCCTTTGACAGGTTGAATAGAAATGTCCTCAATCTCGTTGTTTTATTAATTGAACACGTAGATGAACATCCTCAAGGAGTATAATCAGATGGAAACTGATTCGGATGCGATATTTAAGGGCTTGTTCAAAGAAGGCGCATATTTTAAAGGAGTGACAGAGATACTTGCAGGGGAATGTGTGAGGAGATTATTACTTGTCTTTAGTTTTAGTTTGAACTAGAACATCTGAAGATTTAAAGTTTAATATAGTAATTGTGCTGATACTGACCCCAACCAACCACATAATGAATATCATCCATTCTGGAGGTTGTACTTCTATGATGCGATTTAAACTTCACTTTCATTCACTTCAATGTAAAAGTAATTGGGAATGGGGAGCATTGGAACAAAAACTTGCCCTCAGTACATATTAACTGTAATGTAATAATGTATGCATGTTGTTAGGTGCAATCAAAACAAAGATCTTTTTATCATTGTACTCTCATATATTATGTACTCTCAAGATCACAATTAATAGAATAATATTGCTTAAATATATAGTTATTGCACTTTGCATTTTGAAAAATCCCAGCTGAAAGGAAAAAAGCAAAATACTGAAAATATTGGGGGTGAAAATGACTTCAGGACAGTTTATTATGAAAATGAAAGAAATTGTATCAAATTACTTATACAGCTGAGTAAGTTTAATTTTATGGATGGGAATTGCGTTCAACCAATTGATGACTTATTTGACAAAGTAAGTAGCATGTTAGATATCAAGGGAGCCAATGAATGTAGCAAATTTCGTTATCCACAATTTGGTCTGTGAAGTGCCCATAAAGGATTACTGCATTAGATAAGCACCTGCGAACTTGAACGTAATAGGTTAAGTCCAGGGGGTCAGATATGGGGCTTTATGTGTGGCCAGATATATTATCAGTGCAACGGGGCTAGGAGCAAGGCCAAATGTGCATCCAGAGTCAAGGTCTGGAATAGTACTAGGTGCGCAGTCAAAGCTGGGACCAGGGGTGTGTTCAGCACTGGGAACCTAAGCAGGTAAGCAGCTATGATCAGGGTAGTATAGGGGGCCAGGTGTAAGGCTGGACTCAGGGACCGGAATGAGAGAAGGTATGCAACTGGAGTCGGGGCCAGGAGTAGTACCAGGTGTGCAGTGAGACCCAGGTTGGTCAACATGGGCCAAGTGCTTGATTATAATCTGATTTCCATACATGAATACACTAAGATCATTCATGTGCTGCACCCGTTGATCAGAGCCTGTGCTCTACTGTGGAATGTAATTAGGAATGTAATTTACTCTAACCTTATTCATAGCTAATCCAATTTAAAACATATATATTGCATTCAAGTGTAAGTTAAAAGACTCGCTACAGTATGCACCATATTGCACAATTTCAAGCTGACAAATGAAAAGTTACGTACGCTCCCTCGGGCTGGGTCTCTCGTAATTTCCCACTCCCAACTCACCCAATATTGACAGCCCTGTGTAATGTCACTTTTGTTTGGCACTTGAAAGTACTTTTACAGTAGGTACAAATGATATTACATTATTATTTATGTAAAGCCTGAAGGCAGCTCCAGTAAGAGTCGGAGCTGAAGCCGCATGAGGCGAGGGATGGCACATTCCAGGCTGATGTGTCTCGATCAGAGTAGGTGGAGTAGGCCGCCGTAAACCCTGCCAGAGCCTGGGGCTTGATTAGATCAGTTGCTGCTCCCAGTTGCTGAGCGCACAAATCGGATGCGGCCTGCAGGGGCACAAAGCAGCCGAGCCATGGTGGAGGACACCAACAACATCACCTGGCCAGGGTGACCTCTTGAACTTCAACTCAATGCCCTCGCTCGCACAAAGGGCTTTTATGGCAAAAACAACGCTCTTACGTTGTTAACTTTGAATATGTCACACAAAATTGTGCCATAAATATGGTCTTGTTTACTGTTTCGGTGTAATGTACTATTCCTACACTCTTACACTTAAGTGTGATTATGCCTATGAATATTAAGAATTTACTGAATCTTTCCATAATGGAATTTTACTGCACCTAGGTACATGCAACAATAAAGTACTATTGAACCATTGATTGATTGAATTGATTGAAAAATACAGCATGGAAACAGGCCCTACTACTCTCTTAATTCACATCAACCATTCGCACTAGTTCAACACTATCGCAATTTTTCATCCACTCCCTACACAGTGGCAACAATTTACAGAAGCCAATTTACTTACAACCCTGTACATCTTTGGGATGTGGGAGGAAACCAGAGTACCTAGCCAGATCCCACAGGGAGATAGGGAGAAACGTGCAAACTACATGCAGAGAGCACCTGAGGTCAGAATCAAACCTGGATCTTTGGTGCTGAGAGACAGCAGCTCCACCAGCTGCACCATTGTGCTGGCCCTGAAATTCTCATTCCCTGACCAGGAATCGAACACAGGCCACAACCTCTGAATCATAACCACTGGAATATTTACTCTAGTTTTTGACACGATTGTCACATGTACATCCTATGGTTAAGATTGCAAACTACGTACAGACCAATGTTTTTTTCTGTGAACACTTCCTGCAGAGTCTTATTTCTGTCTACATTTTTCTGTTGCTATCATCTATTTTAACCCTGGTACCTTTCTGGATCTCCTGTTCTGGAGATTAGTTGTCTGACTTGCCAGTATCTTTATCCATCTTCAATGGGATTACTGTATTTCAGTCATTTCCACAGCCAGCACTCGAATGAGTTTCTCCTTCCCAAATATAGCTCTCTGCAGATCTGGAAATACTGATCAACCTATCATTTCTTACCATTGAACTGCATTGACCAGCAGTATCTGTAAGTCTTTAAGGAAATGGTCTATATAGAAACATAGAAACATAGAAAATAGGTGCAGGTGCCCTTCGAGCCTGCACCGCCATTCAATGTGATCATGGCTGATCATCCAACTCAGTATCCCGTACCTGCCTTCTCTCCATACCCCCTGATCCCTTTAGCCACAAGTGCCACATCTAACGCCCTCTTAAATATAGCCAATGAACTGGCCTCAACTACCTTTTGTGGCAGAGAATTCCAGAGACTCACCACTCTCTGTGTAAAGAATGTTTTCCTCATTTCGGTCCTAAAGGAACTCCCCCTTATCCTTAGACTGTGACCCCTTGTTCTGGACTCCCCCAATATCGGGAACAATCTTCCAGCATCTAGCTTGTCCAACCCCTTAAGAATTTTGTAAGTTTCTATAAGATCCCCCCTCAATCTTCTAAATTCCAGCGAGTACAAGCCGAGTCTATCCAATCTTTCCTCATATGAAAGTCCTGACATCCCAGGATGTTCACCTGCAAATTATAACGTCTGAAAAGGTGCAATGTGGACTTTCCAGGGCATTTGACCTGAAATGACATCTCCTTAGATACTCTCTGAACTACATTTTCAGTTCAATGTGAAGAAATCAACATCTGCTGCCACCAACTGCCCCACCTGCCTACAGCCACTGAGAAGCCTGTTCCACTGGTTTGAATTCCTACTGGGTGGAACGGTGTGTGTTTTCTATGACAGACTTGGTGGAAGTCCAGCTACCCTTAATGTGCACATTCGTGACATGAGGAATTTGACTACCCTGCCATTTACGTGGTGTTGAGTTGTTGTTCACTGCCAAGATCATCTTTGTTTACAAAGGATCATAATTAAACATGACCTTCATTAAATTTAACTTGCTTGTGATTTTCTTCAGTTCTATGTTGCAATAAAATTCAACTAAAACTGGCCGCAAATGAGGACCAACCTCCGGAGGTTTAAAACTTTAAGCCAGGTTCAAATTTTGACCAGGGTTACATTTTTTGGTGTTCCTGCCCAACGAACACATCCCCAGGATCACTGCATTGTTACAATCACTGGCAGAAATGGAAGATAAATTGGGCAGCACAGTGACACAGCTGGAAGAGCTGCTGCCTCACAGTTCCAGTGACATGAGTTCGATCCTGATCTCTGGTCACCTCTGGTGGGTCTTCCCTTTGACAGGAGTTCCAGTTTGTGACCAAAATGTGCAGTTGGTAGGTTAATTGCCCCTGCATATTTCCCCATGTGAATGAATGAGTGGTAGAATTATGTTCAGCAGAAGTCATGAGTCTGAGCTGACCAACGATTTCCGTACACTAGCACTATCGCACGCAATAAGAACCATTTACAACCAAAGCCGAATAGACTACAAACCTGTACGTCTTTGGAAGTTGAAAATCCCACGCAGGTCACGGGGAGAACGTACAAACTCCGTACAGACAGCACCCATAGTCAGGATCGAACCTGGCGCTGTAAGGGAGCAACTCTACCACTGCGCCACCATGCCACAATTGTTGGCTGTATTTCTGTACCTCTCTTTTATTTCAGGTTGAAATCTTTATTCCGAAACCACTGGAAAAGATTATGTCCCACTTGATTTTGTTTTGTTGATTATCGCAATAAATAAACTTCCACTGAGATAGGTGTGGATCTTTTAAGTATATATACATTGTCAGCAGCTTTCATGTAATGACACAGGGCTGCCAACCCTCATGCTTTGAGCGTGAGAATCACGCATTATAACAAATTCTCACGCCCTCATGCTGTAGGCCGCCGGAGACCCTGCCAGAGCCTGGGGCTTGATTAGATCAGTTGCTGCTCCCAGTTGCTCCCGGATGCGGCCTGCAGGGGCACAAAGCAGCCGAGCCATGGTGGAGGACACCAACAACATCACCTGGCCAGGGTGACCTCTTGAACTTCAACTCAATGCCCTCGCTAGCACAAAGGGCTTTTATGGCAAAAACAACGCTCTTACGTTGTTAACTTTGAATATGTCACACAAAATTGTGCCATAAATATGGTCTTGTTTACTGTTTCGGTGTAATGTACTATTCCTACACTCTTACACTTAAGTGTGATTATGCCTATGAATATTAAGAATTTACTGAATCTTTCCATAATGGAATTTTACTGCACCTAGGTACATGCAACAATAAAGTACTATTGAACCATTGATTGATTGAATTGATTGAAAAATATAGCATTGAAACAGGGCCTACTACTCTCTTAATTCACATCAACCATTCGCACTAGTTCAACACTATCGCAATTTTTCATCCACTCCCGACACAGTGGCAACAATTTACAGAAGCCAATTTACTTACAACCCTGTACATCTTTGGGATGTTGGAGGAAACCAGAGTACCCAGCCGGATCTCACAGGGAGATAGGGAGAAACGTGCAAACTACATGCAGAGAGCACCTGAGGTCAGAATCAAACCTGGATCTTTGGTGCTGAGAGACAGCAGCTCCACCAGCTGCACCAGCTGGAATATTTACTCTAGTTTTTGACACGATTGTCACATGTACATCCTATGGTTAAGATTGCAAACTACGTGCAGACCAATGTTTTTTTCTGTGAGCACTTCCTGCAAAGTCTTATTTCTTTCTACATTTTTCTGTTGCTATCATCTATTTTAACCCTGGTACCTTTCCAAGACTGTTCTGGAGATTAGTTGTCTGACTTGCCAGTATCTTTATCCATATTCAATGGGATTACTGTATTTCAGTCATTTACACAGCCAGCACTCGAATGAGTTTCTCCTTCCCAAATATAGCTCTCTGCAGATCTGGAAATACTGATCAACCTATCATTTCTTACCATTGAACTGCATTGACCAGCAGTATCTGTAAGTCTTTAAGGAAATGGTCTATACGTTCACCTGCAAATTATAACGTCTGAAAAGGCGCAGTGTGGACTTTCCAGGGCATTTGACCTGAAATGACACCTCCTTAGATACTCTCTGAACTACATTTTCAGTTCAATGCGAAGAAATCAACATCTGGTGCCACCAACTGCCCCACCTGCCTTCAGCCACTGAGAAGCCTGTTCCACTGGTTTGAATTCCTACTGGGTGGAACGGTGTGTGTTTTCTATGACAGACTTGGTGGAAGTCCAGCTACCCTTAATGTGCACATTCGTGACATGAGGAATTTGACTACCCTGCCATTTACGTGGTGTCGAGCTGTTGTTCACTGCCAAGATCATCTTTGTTTGCAAAGGATCATAATTAAACATGACCTTCATTAAATTTAACTTGCTTGTGATTTTCTTCAGTTCTATGTTGCAATAAAATTCAACTAAAACTGGCCGCAAATGAGGACCAACCTCCGGAGGTTTAAAACCTTAAGCCAGGTTCAAATTTTGACCAGGGTTACATTTTTTGGTGTTCCTGCCCAACTAATTCATCCCCAGGATTACTGCATTGTTACAATCACTGGCACAAATGGAAGATAAATTGGGCAGCACAGTGACACAGCTGGAAGAGCTGCTGCCTCACAGTTCCAGTGACATGAGTTCGATCCTGATCTCTGGTCACCTCTGGTGGGCCTTCCCTTTGACAGGAGTTCCAATTTGTGACCAAAATGTGCAGTTGGTAGGTTAATTGCCCCTGCCATATCTGTAAGTCTTTAAGGAAATGGTCTATACGTTCACGTGCAATTTATAACGTCTGATCTGAAGAAAGGTCTCGATTTGAAACGTCACCTATTCCTTTTCCCCAGAGATGCTACTGGACCCCCCGAGTTACTTCAGCATTTTGTGGCTGTCTTCGGTGTAAACCAACAACTGCATTTTCTTCCTACATGTTATCTCATATACTGTAGATGGATCAAATATTTGAACTCCAGCTTGTCACGCATGCTGCGTTTTTCAAATACCTTGTCGCAATTTATTCTAACTTTCCCAGATTTTGACAAAATACAAATGTTTTTCTGCTATTCATGAAAGATTGTGGTGGATCTCCTCTTTGTCATGCCTCTCCGAAAGGAATGATTGCCATTTGACGGGGGTGGGGGGGGTGGGGGGGTGGGGTGGGGGGTGATGTGTGGGATAGAGTTTGTGGTGGGGGGGTGTAGATGGGAGAAATAGGTGGGAGTCCAGGCACACGGGATGGAAGAGGGAGGGGAGACAGGGTAGTTTGGGGTTAGATAGAGGTAACCTAAAATTTGAGAATTTGAAGTTAATATTGAAAGGGATGTCATTGCAATACATGTTTTTTATACAGAACAATCTTCATTTTATCTGGGTTTGGTTGTTTTATTTCTTCAGATAATTCTTGAGTAAGATTCTGTCACCTCATGGATTTTGCCCTCATGGTCAAAATTGTAGAGCATAGTTAATTTAGAAATCATAGTCCAGACTGTTTATATCCTGATGCAATCTATTGACCCAAAAAGTTGTATATCCATTTTCCTTCACACATTCTGCCTGACTCATCGAGTTCCTCCAGCAGTTGCAAGTGACCCTTGTTAAATTCTCCATGCAAAACAAAAACCCCCGAAAGGTGACAAGATTTTTCTCATTTGATGGGGTCCAGTGCTTCCAAATCCCCCTCGACCCCAAAGCCACAGATCCCTACCTTCCTTTCTTTTGGAGGCTTCACTTACTTTGAAATGTTCTGTCACTCAGCAGTCCAGGTGTGTGGACAATTCTGGAAGAAGAGCCTGCCACTTGAGGTAAGAGTTGGGAGTTCAGCTCTAAGTAAGTAAGTAAGTAAGTAAGTAAGTAAGTTTATTGGCCAAGTATTCACATACAAGGAATTTGCCTTGGTGCTTCGCCCACAAGTAACACCATGACATACAGTGACAGTTATGAATGACTCAGAAAACAATAATAAAACATTAATGATAAAACACCATTGATCAAGCATGTGAACCAACAAAATACCAGATCCAAGGGAGGCTACAGATTTTTGGCTGTTGAATAGAGCAACTACTCGCGGATAAAAACTGTTTTTATGTTTGGCTGTGGAAGCTTTGACAGTCCTGAGCCGCTTTCCAGAGGGAAGTGATTCAAAGAGTTTGTGGCCAGGGTGAGAGGGGTCAGAGATGATTTTCCCCGCTCGCTTCCTGGCCCTTGCAGTGTACAGTTCATCAATGGAGGGAAGGTTGCAGCCAATAACCTTCTCTGCTGATCAGACGATTCACTGCAGCCTCCAGGTGTCGTGCTTGGTGGCTGAGCCAAACCAGACCATGATGGAAAAGGTGAGAACAGACTCTATGATGGCCATGAAGATTTGGACCATCCTTGCCTGTGGCAGAATGTGCTTCCTCAGCTGCCATAGGAAGTACATCCTCTGTTGTGCCTTTTTGACTGTGGAGTCGATGGTAGCCCCCCACTTAAGGACCTTGGAGATGATGGTTCCCAGGAACTTAAAATACTCCCCAGATGTGACTGTGGTGTTGTTGATGGTGAGTGGGGTGAGGGGAGGGGGAGTTCTCCTAAGGCCTACAATCATTCCACTGTCTTAAGAGCATTGAGCCCCAGGTTGTTGTGAAGGCACCAGGATGCCAGCTGTGACACTTCCTATCTGTAGGCAGATTCCACCCCATCCTGGATCAGTCCAATCAGGGTTGTGTCGTCCGCAAACTTGAGAAGCTTGTCTGTGGAGGTGCAGTCGTTGGTGTAAAGAGAGTAGAGGAGAGGAGAGAGTACGCAGCATTGCGGTGCTCCTATGCTGAGAGTTTGCGGGTCCGAGATGTGCTTTCCCAGCTTCACATGCTCTAGGTAGCATGAACAGGAATTACAGGGAACCAGTTTCACTTGCAGCAATTGTTGGAAGTTTGCCAAGGATCTAATTTGCTTAGGTTCCGGTGGAAAATCAAGGTTTCACGGTTTCACAGCCAAGGTCAGTTTAATATCACATGTACCAGTTAAGCTAGAGTGAAATCAGGCAGAACAAGTAGTAATTTGGTCATGGTATTATCTTCCTACATGTGGTAAAGCAATCTGGCTAAGGAGACAAGCCTGTGGTTTGGATTATTTTTACTTTCAGACTTCCTTGAACCACTGCAGCCTGTGCAGGGAAGGAATTTCCATAAAGCTCTAGGCAGAAAAGTCCAGAATGTGACACAACGTCAATAAGGAAATCATAATACATTTCCCACTTGAAGATGAACTTTGAAATGGCGGTTCGATGTCCTTGTCCTCCATGATTTTAGTGGTCATATAATATATGGATGTTGGCTTTAGGAAGTTCGGAGATAATTGTAAATGACCCAGTCATTCTCACAAACAAGGTACAACAGAGTTTATTAAAAGACACTTACAGTTCACTATAGCATGTTGCTTCAGCTGTTTAGCGGCAGCACGCTGGGTTGCGATAATATGAACCATGTAGTAGTCGGAACTTCTAAAAATAAAGCACTACATTGGTTAGTGTGGAGTAACAAATCTACATCTTTCCTTGTAGAAATAAAAGTGAAGCACATCTAAATGCAGGTGGCCTATAAGAATAAACACACCAATACGTGATGGCTGAGTAATACAGTACTCTAAACGCTAATAGCGCATACGGGGACGTGTAGATGGTTTAAACAAAATTCTCATACCTAAGGGGTGGCCTAAGGGGACACTAAGGGGTGGCCTACAAACCTGTCCCATGCATGTGTGGTATAGATCCGCGTCTCGTTCCTTCACCGGGGAAGTAACCGGGGGCCCATGTGTGAACACGGCGAAGCCGGTGAGCAGGGCGTCGAATGTTGTGGTGAGGCCATAGGGGACATGGCCAGTGGCTGACCTGCAGCAGCAGAGCTCGAGGGAAGAGACAGTCTGACAGTAGAAGGGTACATCAGATGAGTGGCTTCTGGAAACAAGACCCCAGAACGTGGAATTCCTTCACTGGAATTGGCATCATGTTCAGCCGTGTTGCATCTGGCAATGAGAATATCATCAACAATAATGGTGCATGGGTACCTCGCAAATAATTGTTCCAGTGTGCGTTGGAAAACCTCACTAGCAGATGCTAAAGGGCATCCGCAGGAATTTATAGCGGCCTAAGGGGGTGCTGAACGTGGTGAGATTGGATGAGTCAGGATCCAGCGGGATCTGCCAAAACAAACTTTTGGCATCCAGAACAGAAAACATGGATGCACTGACTATCTGAGTTGCAACTCCCTGAGTTGCAACTGTACACATATGGGTAGTGTGGGCGTCTGATCGCTGCGTTAAGGTCTCTGGGGTTGATGCAGATTCGGATTTCTTCCTTGTTCTTCTTTGTTGCCACCACCACGGTGGAAACCCAGTTGGACGGGTCGGTGACCATTGCAATGACATCCAGGGACCCCATCCGCTGGAGCTCATTGTATACTCTGTCATGCATAGCACGCGGAATACGGTGTGGTGCTCAGACCACAGGTAGGACATTTGGATCAGTAACAATGTTGTACTTGATGGGCTGCTTTCCAAACTTGCCGTCAAATAGTTCTTTGTATTGTGAAAGTATCTGCTGAGTGGAGCCCTCAGTGGGAGAAATTTGAGGGACTGCAGGCCCAAAGGTATCCAGTCCTAGATCCTGCCATCACAATGCCAAGCAGAGTTGCGGAATTCCCACGGACAATGAAAAAATTCAGTTTGTGAGCGTGTGACTCCAGGTGGCAATTCAGTTCAGTTTCTCCAAGTGGGAGCAGTTTCCCTCACCCATAGGCTTGCAAAGTGGTCGAAGTGTTTACAATACATTCATCATTACGGATTTGTTTAAATTCAGATAAAGACATGACATTGCACTTGGCACCGGTGTCGATCTTTGCAATGGTGATGTTGCTGTTAATGAGCAAAGAAACTTCAGGGTTAAGTTGCTTGTTAGTGGAAGCAATCAGCGAGTTGATGTTAGGACTGTTATCTTCATGCTCTGGTAGCCGAACAGGAGATGGCGCTTCCAGCTCCTGGTTTTCATGGACTGCAGGGTCATCAATAGTTTCAGCAAGTACCACAATCTGGTTGTTGTGATCCAGAACTGCAGGCACTTAGTTGAAATGCTCAGTGCACTGCATTGCTTCAGGGCCAGTGACATTGAGTGGTATAGAGGTACGCACGTCTGGCGCAGCGTTGCGATGAGCAGCACAAATGCAATGATTGTAGTCGTGCTCATAAATGTGGCAAGGTTCAGCGATGTCTGAGTCAAAGATCAGAGGGTCTGGACGGCGAAGTGTGCTGGCCATGGCAGCAATAGTGAATAATCAAAACAAAACTCAAAAATAAAAATCGATATACTTAAACACTGAGTGGGTTACGAACCACATCTTACACCATGTAAATGACCCAGTCATTCTCACAAACATGGTACAACAGAGTTTATTAAAATACACTTACAGTATACTACAGCATGTTGCTTCAGCTGTATGGGGACTATCAGTACAAGCTGGGTTATGATAATATGAACAGTGTAGTAGGCGGAGCTTCTAATAATAAAACACTACATTGGTTAGTGTGGAATAACCAATCTACAATAATCACTGGCAACACAACATTCAGTGTCTGACCTGCCTTAGAGAAGTCCTGTGGACTCGAAACATCACCTATCCCTTTTCCCCAGAGATGCTGTCTGTCCCGCTGAGTTACTTCAGCTTTTTGTGTCTATCCTGTGACTTTGTCTTGTTTAGTTATGTTTAGAGATACAGCGTGGAAACAGGCCCTTCAGCCCACTGAGTCCATGCTGACCAGCGATTTCCAAACAGTAGCACTATCCTGCACTCAAGGAACAATTTGCAATCTTTACCAAAGCCAATTAACCTACAAACCTGTGCTTCTTTGAAGTGTTGGAGGAAATCAGAGCATAGATGTGGATAGGGACAGAGAGGTCTTTTAAAAATGTGATGATAAAGCATAAAATATGCATGTCCCTGTTGAAATAATTGACCATCTTTATATCCTTCATAAACAGCAGGTTCCAAGTTATTCCTGCTCACTATGTAAAAGGCTTCTACCTTACAATCCCCTCCCCCCATTATTTTTCTTTCCCAAAATCTTCTCTTTGCCGATTTCATTGTTGTATCACGAGGGAATGGGAATGGTTTCCTTTGTCTACCTTTACTAGATTAGTCCAGATCTTCCACATATCTGTGAAATCTCCCCATCGCCTCCTTTGCTCTAAAGAGAAAAACTCAGCTTCTCTAACTTTGCACTTAAAAACCTCATCTCTGAAATCATTCTGATAACTCTCTGCTGCACCATTTTGAGAGCCATACCCTTCTTCCCAGATGTTGTGACCAAACCTGAGCACAATGTACCAGTGTAGTCTAACTTTCTTTATTTTTGTACTTAATATCTCAATTTATGAAGCCGAAGGTCACATTTGCTTACCTAATGCATTCTTAATTTGTCTGTCACCTACATTATTCTGGCAAAATGCATCAATTTTTGTCCCTTTGCGTTAAATCCGATCTGTCCTGTTTATTTCTCTGCTGCCTCCCCACTGCCCACCTCCCCGCCCCCCACATGCTCCCCATACCATTCCTCCAACATCCATCCTGTTGTATAATCAGTGTTTGACATCTTTGGCAAATTGTGTAATTTTATACTGATACTAATGGCCAATACCGCCATTCAATGTGATCATGGCTGATTCTCCACAATCAGTACTCCGTTCCTGCCCTCTCTCCATATCCCTATCTTTAAGAGCTCTGTCTAACTCTCTCTTGAAAGCATCCAGAGAACCGGCCGCCACCACTCTCTGTGGCAGAGAATTCCACAGACTCACCAACTCTCTGTGTGAAAAGGTATTTCCTCATCTCTATTCTAAATGGCTTACCCCTTATTCATAAACTGTGGCCCCTGGTTCTGGACTCCCCCAACATCAGGAACATGTTTCCTGCCTCTAGCGTGTCCAAACCCTTAATAATCTTATATGTTTCAATAAGATATCTTCTCATCCTTCTAGATTCCAGAGTATATAAGCCCAGTCGCTCCAATCTATCCCGGGAATTAACCTTGTGAACCTACACTGCACTCCCTCAATAGGTGGAATGTCCTTCCTCAAATTTGGAGACCAAAACTGCATACAATACTCCGGGTGTGGTCTCACTGCATGCTTACTTTCATTGACTGTTGCACAAGGACCCGCAGATCCCATTATAATATTTGAAATATTTTGAAGGACCAAGAAACCAAGAACCAAGGCGCAAACGAATTGCTTGCTAAGAAGGTTGTAGCGCAAAGAAGCGAGTGAATCGGTACTCTTTCCAGCAAACATAACTGCCATCGCCTTGCTCCCAAGGTCCTCTATGACATGTTTTATTTGATTTGGAAGCAGAAACGCATTGGCACAGGTCTAGATGGTCGATTCACCATTCCCAAGTTTCCGAAATGTTGACTTCTTGCCAACAATAGATTTGCAAAGTTGTATCACATGCTGTGAAAGCATGAATAAACAGAAACAGAGAATACAGATCACTACCCATGACTTGTTTTATCTCGATGATGTTGTACACCTTAGGAACTGTTGACTTGTCAGAACGAAAAAAGAGGCGCTTATTGTTCGGCGTCTCAGAATAGTGGAGAAGGAGAATGAGCAAGTCGAGGTCGTGGGCTGATGTTGTGATGCCGTAATTGCAGCCTTGACATTGTCCACGTCTGCATCCTCTGATGCATTAATAACAGTGCAGCCCTGCTTCTGAGGTTCCTCAGTTATGAGATCAATAAGTCCTTGTTTGTTACAAGGTCTGGAAAGGAAATCAGCCTTTTTTTCCCAAAAACTCAGCTTTGGAATTGAAGTTGACGATCGGGTGGGTGTTTTCCTCACGTCACTGATGCGTATTGTCTTTGATGGAAAAACCTTCGCAATAACCATCAAAAACTACGGTTGCTTTACCATAATGGCGTATGGCAAATTCGGCATACGACTTTGCAATGTCACCATAACTGTCACCCCTTTTTCATGGCAAACGATGAAGCAGGGAGCCACCATCAAGGACATAATGTTGAATTGGTGGGATAGAATCAATGACAGTTTTGTTTGATTCCTTGCTTGAAAACTCAGTGACTCAGCTTTACGAAAGATTTATTTGGCTTCAAATAGGGATGTAGGGAATGGGCTTAGCTCATAGCTCATTACATCTTCCAGTGAAAGGACTCCGGTTTTGGACACAAATAAAAATTGTTGGAACAGCAGAGCAGGATCAATGGTTCAACCTTGGGCAACTGATGTTGAACTCATCTGCAAGGGTTTTTACGCGGTCTTTCCATTTGAACGAGATCCCAAAAACTGGTTTTCCAACCAAATTTTCAACGATCTCGCACCCAACAATCTCGAACCCAGGCACATTAATATCCTCTTTGGCGACTACACCAGTAACAATGTTTGTCAGAGATGGGTCTGAAGAGAATGGCGTGCAAGTGGAAAGTTTTTCCTTGATCTTTTCCAAGTCAGAGTGATCTCATTTCATCTTTGCTTCTGTTGATTCTCGGTGTTACTCGCTGGTCGTGTAGATGAGATCATTGAATTCCTGCATGCCGTTGTTGTCTCAGATGTGACGGGTGTGGACATGGTCTACAATGCGCGCATTTCTTCAGTCATTCCACTTCCATGAATCAATCCTGTATGACTCTTCAAGGACTGCATTAATGTCTGCTCGATGACAAGGTCAGAGCTAAGGCCTGCACAGAACTGGTTGCTCTGGTGGATCACATGGAAACCCTTGGAAAATTTGACATATACATCAGGATGTCTGGTCTTGAGTTGGCACATTTCTTGGATATATGCAGACTTCAGATAGTTGTAATGCCCAGAGGCGGCAAATTATAGGCAGGCAGTCTGACACTGCGCGCAAGTGCAGCATCCAAGATTCTGTGCGATCTGCAACATTTTCTGATAGTTTATCCCAGTTGATTGGTTTTTGACCTTGTGTCAAAGTTCCGCCTTTATTGTGTCAATCTTTTCTTTGATTTGGATTAACATGTCTGCTGCTCCAACACTCTCCAAAGTCGTTTCTTTCTCTACCAAGGATGAGCACGTTTCTCCCGCCTGGTCTACCAATGACTGGAACTGTGGGTCATCCTCCAGCAGATCTGACACAACCAGATGATTGAGACTTCTGTCCACCAGCAGATGTCCATGGAAAGCTCTTTGCACTGATTTTCCAATCATCATATGCTGGACAGCATTTTCACCATAGACATTTAAGAGCATATTTCGAACTCACAACATGGGCATAGTTATACTGTAATTACTATTACTTGATTTTCATGTGTCATGTTTGTTTTTGTGAGGCAGACCTATACTTGCATTGGAAAATATTACTTTTTATGCTAATATTACATTAAATGGATCTTGGACGCTATCTTGAAAATTAGACCTTTCCAGTGGTCTGACTGTGGCAGACTTGTTATGTTATTAAGCACATCTGATACTACAAAAAACCGTTGAGAAACCTTTTGTAGCAATTTTTTGGGGTAAGGTGTTTTTTTTGTCATATATGCAGCCGCTTATGATGAGTTCAGCAGACCCCTTGGACTATCAGCCACTCACCCAGGTCTCATTAATGGGCCTGTCCCACTTACACCCCTGTCCCACTTAGGAAACCTGTCGGAAACATCTGGAGACTTTGCGCCCCACCCAAGGTTTCCGTGTGGTTCCTGGAGGTTCCCGGAGGTTTTTGTCCTCTGGCAACCACCTTGAACTAGCATTGCAACCGGCTTCGACTAAAAAATTACCGATTTTTAAAACGGAAAACACTTTCGACCATTAGGGAGACTGACAAAAATCTCCGGGAACCTCCGGGAACCGCACGGAAACCTTGGGTGGGGCGCAAAGCCTCCATGAGGTTTCCGTCCAGGTTTCCTAAGTGGGACAGGTGCATTAGGTAATTTTTCAGGCGACTGCCGGCGACTGTCAAGTCGTAACAGGTCGCTGAAAAACCAGCGACTGAAACGGTGCCTGTCAGAGCAGAACACACGTACACACATCGCTTTGTTTGTCAGCCAGTTATGCAGGTGGGGGACAGGGCAAGCGGGGGAGCGTTGTCTGAGTGAAATTCACATGGTGCAAAGTCAATGTGTTAAAGACACACAACACGATAAACTAGAAGGTTGACGCTGTAATTAAGACGGTGAAAGCACAGTGTATGGGAAGGGTCACTTAAGCCCTTTAAAAGAGGTGGGGAGAGCGTGGAGAAGGGGTGAGAAGGAGGAGACGGGGGTGGGGCGAAGGAGTGGAGACAACTTTTAAGAAGCTAGAGATACACGGCTGTGAAGCTCGGCGAACATTAACATTACCGGTCGGTTATCCTTGTTTTTGAAAACTACTGTTTACGTTTTTTTTCCCAATGAGCCAATGAAATTCTATGGCCAGCAACGGCGACAACCTAAGACCTCCTGGCGACCCACTACCACTGCACCTACGTCACGAGAATTCTCGCTACTCCCCATGGCATTGAAATTCTGGGCGCCGCTAATTTTTCAACATGTTGACTTGTTGCGAGTCTGAGGGCACTACTCACGACCATGAAGGCGACTCCCTGGTAAACACCCGCAAGCATGTGGCGACCATCTGGCGACTGCATAGTCTCCTGTAGTTGCCTAAAAAGTCGCCGAAGTGGGACAGGCCCATGACTCTCAGAATTCCCTTGTTGCCGTACAAGGGCAGAAAACTTACTCTCAATCCGCTGACACTAGGATTATTGTTAAAACGTGCATACCTGATTGTGATGACTTGCACAATTTATCTCCTCTGCCTTAAGTATGTTGAAAATTACCCACCTATTTACTTTTGCACTTTCCACGTTAAAACTAATAATAATATACAGTATTTTGCTGTGTCTTACAAATATACTCATCTTGTCAAACAGGAATACGTGACGTAATTCATCAGTATTTAAATATCATAGGCTGCTTTGAGTTTCAGAACATCTCTTGCAGGAGGAATTGGAGTCCTAAGGTGAGTGTGATGCATCTCCTTGGGGTATCTCTGTTTGCAGAAAAGATCCTTTTAATTTTTGGAAGAACCAACATTCAGAATATTTACTATTTCATGGTCATTCTCAACTTGAAGGGTATTGTTGTCTTTTTCTCAATTCTAACTGTGCTGAAAGGACTTAATAATTTTCTTTTCCGTGTTATTTTTTCTGCATTTTGCAATACTCTTTGACATAAATTGACCATATTTCTATAACGAAGTCAAGTTTTTACTTTTTCAATCACTTGTATTGCCCTTTATTTTCCATTAAATGTGATCATCTATTTAGGACCATGCTAATTTACAATGACATTTATCCTTGCTATTCAGTATTATATATTCATAGGTAATCTACTAAACATTAAGTGGGGCCTTAAATACCTTTCCTCAGCAGTTTTTATCCATCCTATTGAATTTATACCCAGCCGCATAGAACTTGATTATTTTGTGGTCATTCTCGCAACTGGCATCTCCCTACTTCAGGTCTCATTGACAAAGAAAGTAAGTCTTGCGTTTATATACCATTATTTCCAGCATGGGGTTAACACTGGAGTTGTGCTATTAGAAACCAGGCCTTATCTCTGTTTAAGACTTCATCCAGTAACAACATCTAACAACAAGCTATTTCTGAACCTGGTCGTTGCAGTCTTCAGGCTCCTGTACCTTCTACCGGAAGGTAGTGGGGAGATGAGTGTGTGGCCAGGATGGTGTGGGTCCTTGATGATACTGCCAGCCTTTTTGAGGAAGCGACTGCGATAGATCCCCTCGATGGAAGGGATGCCAGAGCCGATGATGGACTGGGCAGTGTTGCTACTTTTTGTAGTCTTGCAGGAGAAAACGCAGTGTCATTTGCACCAGAGAAATTGTGCAAACTCCACACAGGCAGTGTCTGAGGATTGAGCCCTGATGCCTGGAGGTGTGAGGCAGCACTGCTTTCTATTGCACCACCAAGCCATCCTATCTCTGCCATGGATTACATGGCTGTGTATGGAAGCATTACTGTCTGTCTCCATGTATCCCCTTAAGGCCTACTTGTATCTGAGTTTTACCTGTATGCACTTGCCTATGTTATTTAGCTTTTTAAGTGTCCTCACTTTAACTTATCTCAAGTCTCACAGCCCTGTGTCAAACTGATGCACCAAATATCTTTCTTTCAGCATGCCATCTGTGTGGTCCTTGAGTGTTCTCCTCTTCGGTGTTTTCATGCTTCACAGAGTTCATGCAGGTAAGAGACTGAGTCAAACTCCTACAATATAATATTTGCCCAACAATTGACCTGTCTTCAACAATGTTAACTTCTAAAAAAGACGAGAGAGTGAGCTGGTTAACTTTTCCTCACTACAACTAAAGCAATGAATACAGATAGAGCAAAATCAACAGCTTCATGACCAAACCATCATCTGAAACACTGCAGCCATTCAAGAAGGGGGCCCACATCTTCATGACATGTCAATCGACAAGACCAAGCACAGCCTCAGCGATCATTTCGCTGAACACCTCCGTTTAGTACACCTAAACCTACCTGTTCTCCCGGCTGTTAAACACTTTAACTCTCTCTCCCATTCCTATACTGACATTTCTGTTCTATGCCTCCTCCGCCTTCAGAGTGAGGCCCAATGCAAATTGGAGGAACAGCATCTCATATTTCGCTTGGACAGCTTATACCCCAGCAGTATGATAATGACTTCTCTAACTCCAATTTTACTTCGGAGTCACGCGAGTGACTATGTGAAGAAGCCCCGCCTGGTGCTGGATCGGCATTACGTCGTCGCTGTCGGTAGAGGAAAGAGCTGCAGAGCGCAGCTCCACACAGCGGTAAGGAAACGGCCCGCAGGTAAGTGAAATTATTTTGCTTCCAGGGCGTTTTCAAAACTCCGTAGGCTGGTGGGTAAACCAGGAGGAGTTAAACGAAAATGGAGAAAAATAAGAAATCGCGGGTAAAACGTGCGTCCCGGGGTGCAGAACAGTCGGGACAGGAGATTATTGCGGAGCCGGTTCCGATACCGGTGGCCGTTGAAATACCCGTTAGTGAGCCTTTTGTTGCTCCACAAACAGAAACTTTGGAGGAAAACCCAGTGCCTAAAAAATATAAAAGAAAAGCTGAAAGGCCTGAGGTTTCTGATGAATCCGATTCGGAAGGTCCAGAAAGGAAAGCCTTATGGCTCAGAATGGATCAAATGGAGAAAACACTCCAAACTATAATCAACCAAGGGTCTAAGAACCCAGAATATTCCCAGGCAGCCCCTGAGGGGGTTCTATATTATGAATATGGTGCCAGTTTGAATTGGGAATTTGAAACTCCAGTGCCCGGGATTGGGGTGGAGGAAGTCTCCTTTGAACAAGTTTCAGGAGTACCAGGGCTGTATGAGACTGACCCTGAAAGTGGTGATTGCGGTCAGGAGTACCCACCACAATACAAATATGTTGATCCAGGTATGCCTGATGTGGCACAAAGTTTTGCTATACCTGGATGAGGCGGTGAGGCCATGGAAGAAAACCTGGCAGCCAATATTAATTATATGGTCTCTCACCCGCTTCAAGAAGCTGTTATGGTTGAGACAGCAGAATTGTACAAAAGACCTATTAATTGTACCTCACTGAAGGTACCTACGGTGAATCCGGCTATTTGGGCGCCAATGTTATCAATGATGCGGGCGCAGGAAATACGATTTCAAAGAATCCTCAAGCTGATTTCGGCTGGCATCACTGCCTTTGGAAGACAAGTGGAAGGTTGTGGAATGACCAAAGTTCAGAAGCATATGTTGGCTTTATTCTGCAACTCATTTTTTGAGATAAATTGTATGAGGAAGATTGCCATTCAGCCTCTTTTACATCCAAGATTTGCAGGGTTGTGCAGGTCAAGCAATGTTCAAGCTCCTGGTTATTTGTTCGGAGAAAATCTGACTAAACAAATTAAATAAATTGATGAAGAGGCAAAAACTATTGACCTTATGAAACCCTTCAATGTTGGCCAGAGAAGGGCTGGTCAAATGAGAAGGGGATTTGATTTTGGAGCTGGAACAAGCCGAGGCAGGAGTATGATATGGAAAATTACCAGCCAGCACAGCCGAATGTACACTCATTTATTGGGAGAAGGAGATCACTACGTCCGGTTGGAGAGGTACAAAAACTTTATCCTATTAAAGAAGAATTTTTGATGAACCTCAGATTGGTGGTAGACTCCGAATGTTTTATAATGAATGGGACAGTATAACATCTGATCGTGTTATATTAGATACTGTTTTAGGATCTGCCATTGATTTTGTAGAAGGTATGGATCCACTGCGACAGAATAAGCCTAATCATACTTTGATGTTTTCTGTTCTTGAAAAAATTCAAATTGACAAAGAGGTTAAGAATTTGTGCGGGAAAGGAGTTATCGAGAAAACAGGAGAGGATCCACAACAATTTGTGTCAAATATTTTCCCCAGACCAAAGAAAGATGGGGGTTGTAGAATCATTTTAGATCTCACACAATTGAATAAATTTGTCCAGTATAAACATTTTAAAATGGACACATTCAACACTGCAATGCAGCTGGTATCAACAGGTTGTTATATGGCTACAATAGATTTGAAGGATGCATATTATTCAGTTCCAATTCATCATCACTTTTGCAGATATTTAAAGTTTAAATGGATGGGACAGCTGTGGCAATACAAAGCATTACCTAATGGATTAAGCTCAGCACCTAGACTGTTCACTAAATTGTTGAAACCAGCACTTGCACTGCTAAGGGCACAAAAACACATTGTTATGGCTTATCTAGATGACATTTTAATTGTCAATGCTAATCAGGAGTCAGCTGAAAAATCAGTCTCAGCAACTACAAGTCTGTTTGAAAGGCTGGGGTTCCTGATTCATCTAACAAAGTCTAAGTTACAGCCATCCCAAACCATTGAATATCTGGGGTTTGTGATTAATTCAGTTACCATGTTGGTAACTTTACCAATGGATAAGGTTATTGATTTGACAAATGTGTGTCAGAGCCTGATTAACAAACCTTATCCCTCCATCTGAGAAGTTGCTAAGGTTATTGGGAAGTTAGTAGCAGCATTCCCAGCAGTAGAATTTGGTCCACTACATTACCAAAATCTTCAAAGGGCAAAAACTCAAGCGCTTATACAGCGAGCAGGCCATTTTGATAGGCCTATGCAATTGCCAAAGGAAGGCTTATCAGAATTGCATTGGTGGATTGAGAATGTTCCACAAGCTGTTAAGAACATTTTAGTTCAGCAGCCAGTAGTGTATTTGCAAACAGTTGCAAGTTCTCTCGGATGGGGAGCTACGGATAATGAGACCAGCTGTGGGGGCAGATGGACTGTCCAAGAGGATTTATTGCTCCAAACATATGGTATAAATTATTTGGAGCTACTGGGAGCATTTTATGGATTAAAAGCTTATTGTTCTACTTTGAAGGATTTGCATGTCCAAATACAAATAGACAATATCACAGCTGTGGCATATATCAATCACATGGGTGGTGTAAAATCAATATCATGTGATCATCTAGTAAACCAGATGTGGCAATGGTGTATTGGTAAAAATATTTGGCTTTCAGCTATTTATCTCCCAGGGAGAGACAATGTTGTGGCAGACAAAAGATCACGAATATTTAAAGACAATACAGAATGGATGTTAAATCCACAAAATTTAAAAAAATATAGAAACATAGAAAGAAACATAGAAAAATAGGTGCAGGAGTAGGCCATTCGGCCCTTCGAGCCTGCACCGCCATTCAATGTGATCATGGCTGATCATCCAACTCAGTATCCCGTACCTGCCTTCTCTCCATACCCCCTGATCCCTTTACCCACAAGTGCCACATCTAACGCCCTCTTAAATATAGCCAATGAACTGGCCTCAACTACCTTCTGTGGCAGGGAATTCCAGAGACTCACCACTCTCTGTGTAAATAATGTTTTCCTCATCTCGGTCCTAAAGGAATTCCCCCTTATCCTTAGACTGTGACCCCTTGTTCTGGACTCCCCCAACATCGGGAACAATCTTCCAGCATCTAGCTTGTCCAACCCCTTAAGAATTTTGTAAGTTTCTATAAGATCCCCCCTCAATCTTCTAAATTCCAGCGAGTACAAGGCGAGTCTATCCAATCTTTCCTCATATGAAAGTCCTGACATCCCAGGAATCAGTCTGGTGAATCTTCTCTGTGCTCCCTCTATGGCAAGGATGTCTTTCCTCAGATTTGGAGACCAAAACTGTACGCAATACTCCAGGTGTGGCCTAACCAAAACCCTGTACAACTGTACTAGAACCTCCCTGCTCCTATACTCAAATCCTTCAGCTATGAATGCTAACATACCATTTGCTTTCTTCACTGCCTGCTGCACCTGCATGCCTACTTTCAATGACTGGTGTACCATGACACCCAGGTCTCGTTGCATCTCCCCTTTTCCTAATCTGCCACCATTCAGATAATAGTCTACCCTCATGTTTTTGCCACCAAAGTGGATAACCTCACATTTATACACATTATACTGCATCTGCCATGCATCTGCCCATTCACTCAGCCTATCCAAATCACCCTGCAGCCTCCAAGCATCCTCCTCACACCTAACTATACCCCCCAGCTTGGTGTCATCTGCAAATTTGGAGATGTTGCATTGAATTCCCTCGTCCAAATCATTAATATATATTGTAAATAGCTGGGGTCCCAGCACTGAGCCTTGCGGTACCCCACTAGTCACTGCCTGCCATTCTGAAAAGGACCCGTTTACTCCTACCCTTTGCTTCCTGTCTGCTAGCCAGTTCTCTATCCACATCAATACTGAACCCCCAATACCATGTGCTTTAAGTTTATATGCTAATGTCTTATGCGGGACCTTGTCGAAAGCCTTCTGAAAGTCTAGATATAACACATCCACTGGTTCTCCCTTATCCACTCTACTAGTTACATCCTCGAAAAATTCTATCAGATTTGTCAGACATGATTTACCTTTCGTAAATCCATGCTGACTTTGTCCAATGATTTCACCACTTTCCAAATGCGCTGCTATCCCATCTTTAATAACTGACTCTAGCAGTTTCCCCACTACCGATGTTAGACTAACTGGTCTGTAATTCCCCGCTTTCTCTCTCCCCGCTTTACATTAGCTACCCTCCAATCCTCAGGAACTACTCCAGAATCTAAGGAACTTTGAAAAATTATCACTAATGCATCCACTATTTCTGTGGCTACCTCCTTGAGTACTCTGGGATGCAGATTATCTGGCCCTGGGGATTTATCGGCCTTCAATCCGTTCAATTTACCCAACACCACCTCCCGGCTAACCTGGATTTCACTCAGTTCCTCCATCTTATTTGACCCCTGTTCCACTGCTATTTCCGGCAGATTATTTATGTCTTCCTTAGTGAAGACAGAACCAAAGTAGTTATTCAATTGGTCTGCCATGTCCTTGTTCCCCATGATCAATTCACCTGTTTCTGACTGCGAGGGACCAACATTTGTTTTAACTAGTCTCTTTCTCTTCACATATCTATAAAAACTTTTGCAGTCAGTTTTTATGTTCTCTGCCAGTTTCCTTTCATAATCTATTTTCCCTTTCCTAATTAAGCCCTTTTTCCTCCTCTGCTGGATTCTGAATTTCTCCCCGTCCTCCGGTAGGCTGCTTTTTCTGGCAAATTTGTATGCCTCATCTTTTGTTTTTATACTATCCCTGATTTCCCTTGTTATCCGTGGATGCACCACCTTCCCCGATTTATTCTTTTGCCAAACTGGTATGAACAAGTTTTGTACTTCATCCATGCAGTCTTTAAATACCTTCCATTGCATATCCACTGTCAACCCTTTAAGAATCACCTGCCAGTCTATCTTGGCCAATTCACATCTCATACCTTCAAAGTTACCTTTGTTCAAGTTCAGAACCCTTGTTTCTGACTTAATTTTGTCACTCTCCATCCTAATGAAGAACTCAACCATATTATGGTCACTCTTGCCCAAGGGGCCATGCACAACAAGACTGATAACTAACCCTTCCTCATTACTCAATACCCAGTCTAGAATAGCCTGCTCTCTCATTGGTTCCTCCACATGTTGGTTGAGAAAACTATCCCGCATACATTCCAAGAAATCCTCTTCCTCAGCACCCCTGCCAATTTGATTCACCCAATCTACATGCAGATTGAAGTTACCCATTATAACCGTGTTACCCTTGTTGCACGCATTTCTAATTTCCTGTTTGATACTATCCCCAACTCCAATACTACTGTTAGGTGGCCTGTACACAGCTCCCACTAGCGTTTTCTGCCCCTTAGCGTTTCGCAGCTCTTCCCATATCGATTCCACATCCTCCACACTAATGTCCTTCCTTTCTATTGCATTAATCTCCTCCCTCACCAGCAACGCTACCCCACCTCCTTTTCCTTTTTGTCTATCCCTCCTGAATATTGAATATCCCTGGATGTTCAGCTCCCAGCCTTGGTCAGCCTGGAGCTATGTCTCCGTGATCCCAACTATAGCATAGTCATTAATCACTATCTGCACCATCAACTCATCCACCTTATTACGAATGCTCCTCGCATTGAGACACAAAGCCTTCAGGCTTGTTTTTACAACACTCTTACTCCTTATACAATTATGTTGACAAGTGGCCCCTTTCACATCGATCCCTATTACACTTGGCCATACCCTCCTATCCTTTTGTGAGCTTTCTTTCCCGTTAATTCTGGGGTCATTAACCATCCCTTTACTCTCTTTCCCTTTAACTCCGCCCTCAACTATCCCATTTGACACCCCAATATAGTCAGTCGGTATGGAGTGCTGGACATTGATCTGTTTGCATCTGGATTGAATCACCAATTGCCCAAATACGTGTCTTGGGAACACAATCCAGGGCAGTAGCGGTGGATGCTTTGTCGCTACACTGGGGGAATACGTTCTTTTATGCTTCTCCCCCATTCTGTCTGATTGGGCAATGTCTCAAGAAAATAGCGCAAGACGCTGCCAAAGGCATTTTGGTGGTGCCAAATTGGCCTACGCAGTCATGGTTCCCATTGATGCTAAAAAGGATTATTGAACCATGTATGACGATTCCTAGTTGTGACAATTTGTTGACACAACCAGTAACAAAAGAAATTCATCCATTGCATGATCATATGAATTTGTTAATCTGTAGGTTCTCTCCAGACCATTGCAAGAGTTTGAACTGTCGGACAGGACCATGGATGTTATAGATGCAGCTTGGAGGAATAGCACTAAAAAACAATATATGTCGCATATAAGGAAATGGGAAGCTTTTTGTACACAGTCAAAGGTATCTTATTATACTGCAAACATTTCAAATGTATTGCACTTCCTTGCTGGGTTACATTTTGATGAGCATTTGAGTTAGAGTGCTATTAATTGTGCTCATAGTGCTTTGTCGTCCTACTTAGGACAAATTTCTGATCGAGATTCAGTTGGGTCTCACCCATTAGTATCCCGATTCATGAAAGGAATTTTTAATAAAAATCCTCCCAAGCCCAGATATACAGAAATTTGGGATGTTAGCATTGTTCTCACTTTGCTTAAGCAATGGACTCCAATTACTTCAATGTCTTTGCAGAAGTTAACATTCAAGGTAGTAATGTTAATGGCATTGGTATCAGCTCAAACAGTACAAACTTTGCAATTGTTACGGTTGGATTGCATGCATGTGGCTGCAGATAGCATTGTGTTTTATGTTTATGACCTGATCAAACAAAGCAGACCGGGGAGAACTGGAGCTAAGGTAATGTTTAAAGCATATCCTATCGATGAAACATTGTGTGTAGTTAAGCATTTAACTCAATACATTGAAGTAACCAAAAATCTCAGAGTTTCTGAGAAAGCGTTATTGATAACGCACAAAAAACCACACACAAAAGTTTCAGTTCAAACCATTTCTAGATGGTCAAAACAGGTTTTGGATCTAGCAGGAATAGACACTGATGTGTTTAAATCTCACTCCACTAGGGCGGCAGCTACGTCCGCGGCGAAGGTACAGGACGTACCACTTGATCAAATTTTAGAGGCCGCAGGGTGGTGTAGAGAAGAAACGTTTTCAAAGTTCTACGATAAACCTGTTGTCACGGTGCCAGGATTTGGACACGCAGTACTGGGTTCTCTTTAAATGCTTGTTTTGTTTTATATTATCGATTTATATTATCGATTTATGTTACCATTGACATCATTATCATTTTTCCTTTTGTAAAATTTTCCCCTACGATAGAAGGGTTATTATTAAAAAATTGTTCTTTTTTATGATTAAAGGACTTATTACATAAATTGTAACAATGTTTTAAAATACTATTTACTCACTACTGTTTTGACTAAACAGAGAGTCGTATGGAATGAATCTACGACATAAAAAACACAGAGCTTTAAAATCTTCACGTAGTCACTCACGTGACTCTGAAGTAAAATAGTAAGATTAAACGAGAACTTACCTGTTCAAAGTTTGATCTTTATTTTATGAGGAGTTATGATGAGGGATTACGTGCCCTGCGCTCCCAACCCTCATAATATAAATGATCATCTGGTAGTTCTAGTCTATGTTGAGCCTTACTATCTTTCTCCGGCTATTGGTTCTGTGTTTTTCATGCCGCTGCTTTGAAGTATGCCGATCCAGCGCCAGGCGGGGCTTCTTCACGTAATCCCTCATCGTAACTCCTCATAAAATAAAGATCAAACTTCGAACAGGTAAGTTCTCGTTTAATCTTACTATTTCTCCACACCTAATGAAACAAACCTTTGTTCTGAGATCTACAGTTGCCTCAAGTCCTCATTTCCAATTAAACATTTACACAAATAAACTCAGCCCTCTGCCAATGTATTTTAGTGCCACTGAATTAACTGTTTTCTTTAGTGTGGTTCCAGAGTAGAGTTAGCATGGGCTGGCTTTGGGCAGACCAGATGGTACCTGAAATTTTGATTAGTAGCTGGAGAAGGTGTAACACCTACTTTAGGTGTGGGCACTCCCCACAGATTTGTTTATTTTTCATTGGTATTTAGGACATGGCTACTGCCACCAACGCCAACATTAATTGTTCCTGTAAAGCTGCTCTTGAAAAATGGATGGTCATCTTTTTTGAACCACTGTAGTCCTTCCAATGGAGGAATTCTCACCATGTTGTTGAGATGGGAGTTCCAGGTCTTAGACCCAGCAAAATGAAGAACAAATTAGTTTAGTTTTAGTTTAGTTTAGTTTATTGTCACGTATACCGAGGTACAGTGAAAAGCTTTTGTTGTTGCTAAGCAGCCAACGGAAAGACAATACATGATTACAATCGAGCCATCCACAGTGTACAGATACACGATAAAGGGAATGACGAATAATGTTTAGTGCAAGATAAAGTCCAGTAAAGTCCAATTAAAGAAGGTCCAAGGATCTCCAATGAGGTAGGTAGTTGCTCAGGACTGCGCTTAACTTGTTAGTACACTGGTTTGGCTATAGATATAGCCAGGATACGATGGTATATGACAGCGATGAGAACCTGCAGTTGATGACATTCCCATGCTCCTGTTGCCTATATCCTTCCGACCATTAAACGTTCTTTACCAACATGGCAGGCACTACAACTGCAGCTTGCAATAAGCATGTACACCTTGCTTGTCCTATTGCAGGTGGGGGTGCCCAAAAAAATATACATGCTGATTTTTAAATTCTCTTACCACTGCCTCACAGCATTAGAGACCCAGGTTAGATCCTAACCTTGGATGGTGTACATGTGAAGTTTGTGCATTCTCCCTGTGACTGCATGTGTTTCTTCTGGGTGCTCCGGTTTCCTCCCACATCCCAAACACGTGTGGGATTCTAGGTTAGTTTGCCTCTAAACAAAAATGTGCCGAGTATGTAGAGAGAGGATGAGCAAGTGGTGCAACGTAGAACTAGTGTGAATGGGTGATCGATGGTCCTCATGGACTCGGTGAACCGAAGGGCCTGTTTCCAGGCTGTAGCTCTCAAGCTAAAACCATAAACCTTTTGTAGTTGACCATCATACTCTATCTTCAATTCCTAAACCAGTTTCAAATCTAAGCAGTAAAAGCCTTTAATCTTATGAACCTTAACCTTCATAGCCTTTCCTTTCTTAGAAAGTAAAAAACATTTGAGTCTAATTATTTTTAAAATAATTCAAAATTCTTCCCTGGCAGATACCTCCCAATGACACGAGGATCACAAATATTGAAACATGCATTCCCTTCTTCCGTTCGGCTCCTGCTTGTGGCACTGGCGAACTTGGCTCAATCTTTGGAGATGTGAACACTCGCCAGCAGATGAATGCTGTCACCAGTTACCTTGATGTCAATGAAGTCTACGGCAGCAGCGACTGTCTGGCCAACAAGCTCAGAAACCTGGCCAATGAAGATGGTCTGATGGCAGTGAACCAGCAATACTCTGACAATGGACGAGAATATCTACCATTCAACAACTTTTCAAATAACCTTTGCGGCAGCATTGGGGATTCCTGTGGCATCAGCCCAAACGCTACTCCATGTTTTATTGCTGGTGAGTATCACCGCAGGAGCACATTGCTTCACAAATCATCTTTATTTTCACTTGCACTATTGCTCCCTGCACATGGAATTTAAAACAAAATATGTCAGGAGACATTGGCCGAGTAGTTTGCTGGCAAGTTTAAAACAGGTGCCCCGGTGAAAGGCTGCTTTATATTCCGTTCTGGAATTTGCCAGCCAACATATTGTTTAAGGCAGCAAAAGATGTGCCAATTTCAAAGCTATTGTCTCCTATATCCCTCAATATCTATTAGTCTCTCATGGCAGGTTTTTAGTAGTTAGGCTCTTCCTTAGAGCTCCCATCAATCTTAAAGGCTAATTTGACCGTGCCGCAACATAGCAAAATTTCACCTATCCATGTTCTCCAGAGAGCTGGCTGACCCGTTGAGTCACTCAGCACTTTGTGTCTTTTTTTCCCTATCTATTGTTGAACGGTTTAAGGAAAGGGTCCAAAACTAATCAATATTTCTGCTTTTGTTACTTTGAATAGGTCTGTATAAGATAATACCAGGTTCACTTTTATTGGGCCCAACCAAAGTGGAGTAAAAAAAACTTTCCAATTTCCACATTTCCTTACAAGCTATGACGCACTTTGAGTCACTCTGTGGCAGGCATAGAAACCCATCAATCCATATTTCCTCACCCAGTTACAACAAAATAAATAAGAGAATATATGCCTTCACATCAATATGATTGAATCGAATGATTGAAGGATTATTGGGATGAACCACAGTCTTCCACAATGCACTTACGGTCCCAATGAAACTGCACCAATAGTAATTGTGAACTTCACCATGTCCACCACAGGCGATGTACGTGTGAATGAACAGTTGGCACTGTTGTCTTTCCACACAATGTTTCTACGGGAGCACAATCGCATCGCAAAAGAGCTGAAGAGACTGAACCCACACTGGGATGGGGATACAATATATCACGAAACGAGAAAAATCATGGGAGCTTTTCAACAGGTAAAGAAAAAATGTCACCAGTAAAGTAAAGGTTGTATGACAGACAGACTAATACTTAAATCTCAGCATGTGAAATTCAATTTGTTTAATTGGTTGCAGAATTTGATCATTTAACACTATTACCAAACTTGTTGGGATCACTATGTAATCCTTCAGAAGAGCCATTCCTATGTCTTACTTACATGTCAAGGCTGTTTCGTTGTGTAACAATTGTGTTTCATTAGATTACCTGGCATTCTCAGGTAATCTAATGATAGTCAATAAATACTCCTCCAACAAATGTTCAACAACATGAATTGGAAGCTTTACTGCACAATATAAGGATCAATCTGCTAAATATGCTACATATCAGTCCCTCTGAATTGTACGTAAGGCACTGGCCATATTCCATGATGAGAACCAATGTCACCTGATCACAGGAAAATGATAAAGAACAGGAAGAGAAGTCAGGTCATGTGCTTTCATTCAGAAATTACTTCATTTGAGGATTCAGTCTGTCGGTAAGAACAGCATTGGACATATGGTTCTGTGGACTGAAAGTCAGCCCTATAGTCAATAGTCAATAGTCAGATTTATTTGTCACATACACAATAAAGTGCAATTAAGTGAACTTGCCAGCAGTGGTACAATAAAAAAAGAACACACAATGCACAATGAAAATTTATCACAAACATCCACTACAGCATTCACCACTGTGGTGGAAGGTACAAAGTTCAGTCAGTCCTCCTCCATTTTTCCCTGTGGTCGGGACCATAAACCTCCGCAGTCGCCGCTGTGGGCGGCCAGATGTACAGGCAAGGTAAGTCCTGAATCAGTGCTTCCCTAGCAGAGAACGCGGCTTGAAGATGACGTAGGCTGCAGGCCGGTGGTCGGAGCTCTTGTCCAGGGATTCCCGGCGAGGGATCCCGCTCCGGATGGTAAGGAAGTAAGTCCCCGCCGCGCCCGCGGCAAGAAGCACCGCAGTCCGCAGCTTCAGGCTGCCGCGGGCCAGCGATTGGAGCACTCCCTTCTGGCAAACCCCAGCAAGGGCTCGCCCGCTCCGCAATGATAAATTCCACGCTACGCCCGCTGCTGAAGCTCCGGCCCGTCTCCGGGAAAGGCCGCAGCAATCCTTGTTGTTAGGCCGCGGGGGAGGCAACATGGTCGCCTCTACATGGAGGAGACGACCGAAAGCGGTACCCCCTTACCCCCCCACTCACCACCCCCCACACAAGACACACCAAGAGACATTAAAACAAACATTTGGACATACTAAAAAAACAAAAAAAGTAGAATTGACTAACACGCTGCCGTCTCGCGGCGCCCCACCGACCTACGGTCTTGGATGTTTAGGTGGAGTTTAGGCGTGCTCCCCGCGGATGCAGCGAGCCAGCTGGATGTCTTTGGGCATGATGGTGACTTGCTTGGTGTGGATGGTGCAGTATAGCCAGTGCAGTGAGTAGGACAGATATCTTTCAAAGAGAAAATGTAATGATTTCCAATTGGTTTTCTGTTTTAAATGAGGGCGCACTAATTCATGATTTTTCGCTGCAGATAATACATTACAGAGACTATCTTCCCCGCATAATTGGATCAGAAGCAATGGAGAGATTTCTCCCAGACTACCAAGGTTACAATGAGTCTGTTAATCTCAGTATTGCTAACGTTTTCGCAACAGCAGCCTTCCGTTTCGGACACACCACGGTTCGGCAAATGATATTCCGTCTTGCAGAAAACTACGAGGAGCATCCAGATTTCCCGAGTCTGCTCCTGCATCAGGCTTTCTTCGCTCCGTGGAGACTGATAAAGGAAGATAGGTAACACACCCTAATAGTACTGAGCTCAGCAGGAACCATTGCACTGATCCTGAGAGTGGGCACATATATAGGTAAGTGACTGGATTCTGGCTGTGATTAAATGAAGAGTAAAGTAGTGCTGAATATTGATGTGCCAATTATTGTTGCTATCTATGTCCCTACAATTTGCAAGGGTTAGAGAGCACTCCTTAAGTTCACCCTTTCTTCATTCTGAAGAGAGGGGAGCTTGAACGGGTGCAACAATTAGACTCTAGGGCAATTTGACTTGGCCTAGTCCAGAAATGTCTGGTGTTGCAATCAGGAGACAAACGTTCACTGATTTTATAAGCCTCAGCCCTGGAACCTTCTGACTGTTGTACTCATGGATGGACCCAGTGTCCTGAGATCATTGTGAGAAAGGGCAGAAGAGAAGAAAGAGAAAACAACTCTTCTAGTTTCTTGAAATTTCCTCTCAGGGATTCCCAGACTGTTAGATATTCATCCAACCAGACAGACATTGGGCTTAATAGAAATGAAATGTGGTTGGAAGGGAACAACGTCCTTTTGCTCTCAGGACCAGCTCCTACTTCCCTGACCGTCAAATCATTGAAATGGGGATTCTCCAAATGCAAATATCAGGAAAATCATACTTTCACTGCTTTATGGTTGCTCATAATCCAGGTCACGTTTGGACGAGTCATGTTGGGGGCATAAAACTTAATCGACCATCATTGACCGATTAGGGTGAATTGTCACCAACCCCGCACCCACAATGCATTAGAATGGTAATCAGAATAGGAATGCCAACTAGAATTGGTTTGATAAAATCATCTGCGTCTATTTTATTTAAAAGATTTCTACTCTCCCACTTTAATAATGCTGTTGAACTTGGGCCTAAAATTCACATGTGGGAAGGAGTGGCTGCTTTAGCCTAATGGTTGTTCTCTCCAGTAGTGAAATACGTCACTGGTAGAATCAACGCTTCAGTCACATGCACCTAGATTTTATTTTATATTTTTAAATGGCGACAATTTTGAGGTAGTTGGGATGTAATAAGCCCCAAAGATTTTCTTACCTAAACTCCGCCTGGTAAAGGGATTAATATAGTTTTAGTTTTAGAGATACAATGCGGGAACATGCCCTTCGGCACACCGTGTCCACGACGACCATCGATCTCCGCACACTTACACTATCCTACACAAGTCAATTACCCTACAAACCCGTATATCTTTGGAGTATGGGAGGAAATTGGAGATCCCATAGAAAACCCACATCATTCAATCCAAAAAACTTACGAAATTGAAGCCATATTCGGAATGTATGTCTTATTATTGGGTTAGTCGTATATTTATTCAATCTCATAATTGTAAAAGGTAACGAGGCCCCTAGAATAGAAGCCAATGATAGCCCTTGCATAGAATCACGTTCAAGATTTATCCATCCTGGGCCATTGCTTCTGCATTTTTTGAAGGAGTGAGGTTTGGACACTGAGTAGGGAACTGGACGCCAGAGAACAACAGCTTCTGCATGGATTTAAATGGCACTGAGCGGTCTTATGGTGTTTGGGTTGGGGTGGAGTGGGGTGGGGAACGACAATGATGGAACATCAGTGATTGCCAAAGTTAATCTTGGCTGATGAAGGCTTAGTAGAATCTGCTGTCTGATGCATTACGTGATCAGAAATCCCAGTCTCTCACTTCGCCAATAAGATTGGGTCAAGCTAATAATTTTTGTGCTACTCATTCGGAGATGTTTAACAATTGGCTCCCTCTACCATAACTGCACATTGGAGAATTGGAGAAATCACTTGGAAGATGATCGTTAATGTGAATTTTTCTCCGTGTTTTGTAGGTAGAGTTGATTCCATTGTCAGAGGGTTGTTGAACAAACCTTCAAAACTACACACACAGACCAAGATGATGCACGATGAACTGCGAGAGAAGCTATTTCAGATGATTTCACAAATAGGGCTGGATCTGGGTGCTCTGAACATGCAGCGTTCCCGTGATCACGGACTAGCAGGTAGGGGGAATGTCGGCGGAGTTGAGTGTGACTCAAAAAAAAAATTGTCAAGATGGTGGTTAATACAACAAGTTTGTGACCTGGTAATCTAATGTTATGAAAATAGCAGATGCTGAAACCTGAAAATAAAACAGTATAGGTTGGCCAACCGCTCCTTACAGCCAATAAGCTCTAATCTAAGTAACAAACTAGTGAAACTCTTTTGCACCCTCTTTAAAGCCTTCACATGCTTCCTGTAAACCTGTGACCTTCTTGTAGTCCTGTGACCAGAACTGCGCACTGTACTCCAGATGTAGCTGAATCAAAGCAGATGCATTATGAGTTGCCCATTTTTATAATCAATGTCCCAACTGATAAAAACAAGTATATTGTATGCTTCCCCGACTGCCCTTGAGTTGTAGGGTGGACTGTGAGATCCCTCTGTACATCAGTGCTCCTAAGAGTCCTGCCATTTACTGTATACTTTGCCTCTTACTTTTGACCACCCTGTGCAAAATCTTACTCTTAACGTGATTAACGGCCATCAGCCTCTTCTCTGTCCAGATTTGCAATTTGTCGAGGTTCAGCTGTATCCTTTGATGGCCTTCCTGATTATCCAACCTCTGCAAATGTTTGTCTAATCTGTAAATTTGCTAATCAACCTACCTACATTTTTATCCAAATCATTTATATATAACAAAAGCAACAGAGGTCCCAGCACTGTTCGCTGCGCATCATCACTGGTAACAAGCCTCAAATTAGAATAACACCCCTTCACCATTACCTTCTGATGTTTATGGCCAAGTTAATTTTGAATTCAATTTACCAAGTCTCTGTGGATTACATGTGCCTTAATCTTCTGGATCAGTCTACCAGGTGGGATTTTGGCAAATACTTTACTAAAATCCATGTAGACAATGTCCATTGAGTATAGGAGTAAAGAGGTGCTTCTGTAGTTGTACAGAACCCTGGTGAGACCAGATCTGGAGTATTTGTGCAGGTTTGGTCTCCTAATTTGTGGAAGGACATCCTTGCTATTGAGGCAGTACAGCGTAGGTTCACGAGGTTAATCCCCGGGATGGCGGGTCTGTCATATGAGGAAAGAATGGAAAGACTGGGCTTGAATTCACTGGAATTTAGAAGGATGAGAGGGTATCTTATAGAAACATATAAAAATATAAAAGGACTGGACAAGCTTGATGCAGGAAAATGTTTCCCAATGTTGGGGGGAGGCCATTTAAAACTGAGATGAGAAAAAAAAAAATCACCCAGAGAGTTGTGAATTTGTGGAATTCTCTGCCACAGAAGGCAGTAGATGCCAATTCATTGGATGCATTTAAAAGAGAGTTAGATAGAGGTCGAGGGGCTAGCAAAATCAAGGGATATGTGGGTAGGCCAGGCACAGGTTATTGATTGTGGATGACCACCAATGATCACAATGAATTGCAGTGCTGGCTCGGAGGGCTAAATGGCCTCCTCCTGCATCTATTTTCCATGTTTTCATGTTTCTATGTTTCTACCCTCATCAAACATCTTTGTCATCACAAAAGTCTCAATTAAATTTGTAAGATATGACCTCCTTGCACAAAGTTAAGCTAAATATCGTTAATAAGTCCGTGGTGTGTACACCCTGTCCTTAAGAATCAACCCTATTTCCCTCTTTGGAACAACATAGTTATTCTCCAATCCTTAGGGAACTCACTTGTAGCTAAAGAGGATCTCTGTCAGGGCCCCAACAATCTCTGCATTTGTCTCTCTCAATATCCTGGGATGAATCCCATCGGATCCTGGAAACATCATGATTGAGGTTCTTCAAAACACCAAACACCTCCTCCTCCTCCTTGACAGCGAGATGGCATATAGTTTCAGCACACTCTTCCCTAATCTCACTCTATCCCATATCCCTCTCCTTTGTGAATACTAATGCAAAGTATTCACTTAGTATCTCACCCTCTTGCTCTGCCTCCAGGCATTCATTTCCTCCTTTGTCCTTGAATGGTCCTACCCTTTCCTAAATTACTCTCTTGTTTTTAATGTATATACAACATGCCTTGGGATTCTCCCGAATCCTACTCACCAAGGACATTTAATGCCTCTTTTAGCCTCCCTGATTCCACATTTATGTTCTTTCCTGTGCCCTTGTATTTCTCAAGGGCCCTGTCTGATTTCAGCTTCTTAAACCTCAGATATGCTTCCTTTTTCTTTTCAACCAAATTTACATCTTTTGTCGTCCGAGGATCCCAAATTGTGCACTCCTTGTCTATCTTCCTCATTAATCTATCAACCAGACAGCTCATTAAAAGAAAAAAATCACCTTCGTAAACTTGGTCCCACCCAATCAAAGAACTTCTCTTGTCCGATCCATTTCTCCCTCAACCTCTCCTTATGTGAAAACTAACTTGGTTTTTTTTTCTTTTTCCGCTCTGATGAGGAGTCAGCAACCTGAGACATTAACTCTTGTTTCTTTCTCCGCAGATTAGTTTTTCTCCATTTTCTATTTTAATTTCACTTTATTGGCTAATGTAGCCATTTGGAACATATTGAACTCACTTGGAGAGAATTGACGGAACATTAACAGCAAAATGTTAACTACTGAGCAGTTACCTAGCAAATGTTTACTTTGTGGATAACTTACTGAAGAGATATGAAAAAGTATTTAGTACTGTTTACTTGAAATCTTTTTTAACTTAGTAGCGTTTACTGCGGAATATTCATTGTGTACATTTACAGCTGAATGTTGAATTAGACGTATTGGGAATAGCAGATTCACGAATAAAAATTACCGTCGTTACTTTGTTAAATGCAGGGAATATTCACACCGAAAAGTCACAAAATTAGATCAATTATTTCCAATCTTTATGGAATAAAGATAAGGAATACCTACTGTCTAAGACACCAGTGGAACCATCACTTCGCTTTGAGTTGTGCCACTGGATATATTGTTCCTCAGAGAGGGAGCTGCTGTTTAGTGTTAGATCCAAACTCTGTTAGTTTCAATATTCCCTCAGAACAAGAGGATAGCAAGACCTGTCACCTACATCATACCATAAAGTGCTGACAATAGGACTTGGAAAAATAATTCAATAACTGAATGTGCTTATTCTAATATTTTGGCAGGATAATTGCTGTCTATTGCTTTGTTACTGCAGTGATATAACTACAGAATAATTATTGCACATATTCTAATTTCTACAGTGAATACTGCATTGTGGTTTCTGTTTATCAGATAGCACTGCAAGGATCACTGAATATCACTGTGATTACTATGTAATTAATCCAGCAAGATAACGGTAATTACCTTTATTTCTGCAGTGTATAGAATGTTTAATTGCTGTGTATATTCTGCAACGGCTTCAGAGAGATTACCACATGTTTTAAATACATTGTGCTGCAAAACATTTGCAACACAAATTACACAGGAATTATCTTTTGGTTGTGTAAAATGACAGTGATTTAAAAGACTTGTTTGTTCCATGGACTTTGAGAATAAATTAACGGATTTGGATGAAACAGTCAATGATGTATGGCCTTAAATCTTTGGCCCACAAATCCACTCCCTATTGAGGAGGAACAATGAAGAAGCTGTCCACCCCCATCCCCCTCCTCCTCCCTAATCCCCTACCTCACCCCACCTCTCTCAATTTAAGGTGAACTAAAATTAAAAGATAGAGATTCCACCAACCCTTCCACACGCTTCTATTTTATTCATTTCAAAGGGGCACCACCACAGATTTGGCTAAAATATGTTTTGCTCTGAATTTCGCAGGTTACAATGCATGGAGGAGATTCTGTGGTCTTTCACAACCCAGGGACGAGTCTGAACTATCTGAAGTGCTCAACAATAGCGAACTTGCAAGAAAGTTCATTGATCTCTATGGGACACCAGACAACATTGAACTTTGGATAGGAGGAATCTCTGAACCATTCGTGGAAGGAGGGAAAGTTGGCCCTTTGTTGGCCTGCGTGTTAGGACACCAATTCCAGAGCCTGAGAAATGGAGACAGGTAATGTGCAACATTAGCACAATTGAAAGCTTTGACATTCATTGAATCCTTGCCTTGTGGATCTGAAATCAGAACCCAAAGACCTTTTGGATTATGTCTTGGATTTTATTAGTGTCATTTAGTGTGTCGTGGTATTGAACCTGTTGAGCATGGGATGACTTCGAAAATGGGGAAGACAAATATATACATATCAAAGGTCAATGATCAGATAGTATGCTGATCATTAACTGACGACATAATGATTCAAGACAACAGAAGGTGAAGACTCTGCCAAGCCTATGCAGTATTTTCTCTCTTGTTTGGGTTTTGGCCAGTGCCACCAAGGATAATGTCCATTGCCCTTCACCAATTGCCCTTGAAAAGATGTTAGTGAGATACTGCCTGAAACCACTATAATCCTTCTGAAGAAGGTATTCTCGGGGGACTGGAAGATGTTGGTAGAGTAACTTGGGCAAGGAACTGCAGTGCATTTTGTGGGTGGGTTACACTGCAAATGTGCACCAACGGTGAAGGGAATGCATGATTCGGGTAGCTGATGGGGTGCCAATGATGTCGGCCCCTTTGGCCAAGGATACAGTCAAGCTTATTGAGAGCTGTTGGCACAACATTCATGCTGACAAACTGAGAAGAGTCTATCATACTGCAGGGTATGCCTTGTTGTGTCCTCCACCCACCTTACTGCAGGTTACCTAGTCTCTCACCTGCTCTTGTAACCACAATATTTATGCGATTACTCTAGTTGGGGTTTGGATTTAGCAAAATTGGGTTGAGAGGGAAAAATCGATAAGCCGTGATTGAAGGACGGAGAAGACAATGGGCTAAATGGCCTAATTCTGCTCCTAAGTGTAATAGTCTTATGGTGAAAGTCTCAGTTATTCAAGTTCCAGTGCACATCAGAGTAACTGGTTAGACTCTCTCTTGTTGAGGGCTGATACTTTTGTGGTTACTATTTTACTTGCCATGTATCAACCCATGTCTGAATGTCGCCCAACTAACGCTGCATTAAGGCATAGACTGTTGTATTTGCTGAGGAGTTGAAAATTTAATTGAATCACCAGCAAACATCCCCATTTCTGACCTTAGGATGGACGGAAGGTAGTTGGCAAAGCAGATGAAAATGGTTGGGTCTTTTTCACTGTCCTGAGGGATTTCTGCAGTGAATGGTCTTGGACTGGGATGTGTGACCTCCATTAACTACATCCACTCTTGTGTGTGAGATGTGACTCTTGCCTTTGAAGTATTTTTCCCAGGATGGACACTGACTATGGTTCTAGCAGGATGCCCTGATATCACACATGGTCAAATATTGCCTTGATGTCAGTGCAGTCATTCTCATCTTTAGAATTCAGTTACTTTGTCTATATTTGAGCGAAAGCTGAAATGAGGTCTGGAGTTGTGGTTCCAATGAAACTGAAATTAGGGGTATTATTGAGTAGGTCACTGGAAAGTAAGTGTTACATAATTGCACTGCCAATGATACCTTCCTCACTGAGAGTTGAGAGTAGACTGATAGGATAGCAGTTAGCCAGACTGAGTTTGTCCTGCTTTTTGTAAATGGTACACATCCAAGCAATTTCCACATTGTTGATGGATGCCCATTTGTGACAATACTGAAAGAGGTGGCTCGAGGCACAGCTAGTCCTGGGACACAGTTTATACAGTGAGCAATTGTTGTTGGATCAGCAGATTGAGAAACCAGTTCTGTATCTTAAATTGTAGAGAGAGGAAAATCGCACTCTCCGCTATACTCCATGTCAACATACTGCCTAAATGTGTCCACCCTTCTGTGTAGCCATTGACCGTGGGCTCATTGAATCGGGATACTTTCCCTGTACCTTTTGAGGCTTGGCAATAATGTTTCTTTTTTTGTAGGTTCTGGTGGGAAAATGAAGAAGTGTTTACGAAGAGACAGCGCAAGGCTCTCACTGAGATTTCCATGTCCAGGATAATCTGTGATACCACCGGGATTGACTTACTTCCTCGAAATGCATTTAAATTCAGTTCCTCTACCGAAGGTTATGTACGCTGCAATAAAATACCGCAAGTGGACCTGAAACCCTGGAAGGAGAAGGTGAAAGGTACAATATATGAGTGCATTGCACAGACTCCACAGCCTAATATCACCATTCCTGTACATTTGGCTATAAAACTAACCAACAATGTTGGACCGAGATGGTTAAAAGATGAGAGCTAGTGCTAAATCCCATTAACCATTTCCTTCTTTAGCAATTCCGATATTTTATTAAATGATGTTTACTTCCTTCTGCCTCTTATTTTCTCAGCTTTTATGACTGGGAAAAAAGGGAAAATAGGATTTGAAAAATTGCATTTAAAAAGAGGTATAAGCACCAAAATCTGTAGATCAATAATACTCTCTGGTGTATGATTATCAGCACAGCTTATTGCCACATTTATGTTCCACATTCTCGGCTGGTTTGAATCATTTATCTACTTTTCCCTTCTCTTTACCTTGACAGTTTGTTTCTTCACAGCCTCAGTATGTTGTTACTACTTCCTTGAAATGTCTTCAAATGTTACAGTGATCACACACTTCTGTTCTCATAATTAATATCTGCTTGCCCCCTTTACAGATCTCCCTTGTGGCCAGGTGCCTAAGGTACCGAATGCCATTTTCTCCACATGCAATTCCTCAGTCAAGTACACTTGCCAACGTGGATTCAGTTTAAAGGGAGCTCAGGTGATAAACTGTGGGAAGAACAAAAAGTGGGAGAGTGTACCGCCTCGCTGCTCAGGTAAGAAATGGACTCAAGTCCCTGGAGAGAGTGCTCCAAAGTGATCTGAGAAAGGATTAAGCATGGCACAAAGGTATCCATTCTCATCGTCATTATCTGAGCACAAAACTGGCAGGATGGATAATCTGCCTTATCTTCATCCTGTTGAAATCAACAAGAGGTAACAAATGTAAGATTAACACCAAGGCAGTGAAAAAGAAAATCGACCCAAACATTATAACATTTTGAACACTGTATGTTTCGCACAACCATTCTCAGAAACCTGAAAATCCTCCATCACATTTATTAACTGAGAGAGAGCTAGATAGGGCTCTTAAAAATAGCGGTCAGTGGATATGGGGAGAAGGCAGGAACGGGGTACTGATTGGGGATGATCAGCCATGATCACATTGAATGGCGGTGCTGGCTCGAATTGCACCTATTGTTTATTGTCTATAACATGAAATTCAAATATAAATTTCTCCACATTCACAATCCACTGGATTAAATTCTTCTGTAAATAATACTGTTATGCTACAATTTCAAGGAACTAATGCACTTTTCTCTATGACAACAAATCTCCCCTTCCACAGCAAGCATATTCATTGAAAATACACAAAAACTCAGCAGGACAGGCAGCATCTCTGGAGAGAAGGAATGGGTCGATCAGAGATGATGCCATCTCATCAAGTCATAGTCATAGAGTGATACAGTATGGAAACAGGCCCTTCTGCCCAACTTCCACACACCGGCCAACATTGTCCCAACTACACTAGTCCCACGTGCCTGCGCTTCGTCCATATCCCTCCATACTTGTCCTATCCATGTACCTGTCTAACTGCTCATTTAATGTCGGGATAGTCCCAGCCTCAACTACCTCCACTGGCAGCTTGTTCCATACACTCACCACCATTTGTGTGAAAACGTTACCCCTCAGATTCCTATTAAATCATTTCCCCTTCACTTCAAATCTATATCCTCTGATCCTCTATTCCCCTACTCTGGGCAAGAGATTCTGTGCATCTGCCCGATCTATTCCTCTAATGATTTTATACAATCACCATATATAAAATCACCCCTCATCCTCCTACGCTCCAAGGAATAGAGACTCGGCCTATTCAACCTCTCCCCATAGCTCAGACCATCTATCCTGGCAACATCCTAGTAAATCTTTTCTGAACCCTTTCAAGCTTGACAATATCTTTCCTATAACGTGGTGCCCAGAACTGAACACAATACTAAATGCGGTCTCACCAACGTCTTATACAACTGCAACATGACTTCCCAATTTATACAAATGCAACATGACCTCTGCAGTTCATTGTCAAGCATATTCATTGCATCATTCCACCTTATGTTCATTTCATGAAGCTGTGGCTCAGATGTTAAAATCTCCCAGCTCTCACAATGTGAATGATTGGAATGATTTCCTGATCACCCCTGCCCCCAAATGTCCTTTTCCTTATCTGGGTTAAATATCATCACTGGGTGAAAGTAGTCTCCGTTGTTTTGCTTTGTTTTCGGGAAAGTTTTTACATTGGCTCTAAATGATAAAAGCAACAGTCTTAAATGATTCAAGGAATGTGGAGATAAATATGGTGATTTTACTCCTCAGAACCCGAGGAGACAAATGCTGAAAAGGAAAAGAAACAGCAGCGGACCGAAAAGGGGAAATAACACATAGATGAAGATGATCAAATGAGATGTCAGTATGTATCTCAGCCTTGGGAAAAGAGCATGACCTGTTGATTATTTTACTGAAGACTTGGATATTATGGTTTATAAAAATCCTTTTTAATTCCTGGTGTAAGCAAAAATATTTTTCTGGGAGAATTTAGACAAAGCAGTTGGAGCAAATTCGCATCATATTAGTCATACAACTCATGAATGGTAGAGTATTCAAACTCTCAACCGCAAAGGCAACCTGCATGCACTCACATCTTGCATGCTATACCACCCATGAAGTTATCAGTCTCAGTCAGGCTTATGACTTCCGTTTGTTCTCCAAATTCTGAACTTGGTCCCAGAATCTTTCTGCAATCTCAAGTTTTGGTTCGGAGGTAAATCACTGTTTCCAAGACCCATCACCCTCCAATTCCTTCTGTTCTCTTCCAATGACACGCTGATAGGCCAATGCAACTCCATCCCATTCTGGCTACCTTCATCCTGTTGCAGCTGGACTATTGGTTGACATAGTATTACCTCAATTTTCCACTTGACCATTCTAGTTATTAATATTGAAAGGAAAACAACAAAATGCTGGAGTAACTCAGCAGATGAGGCAGCATCTCTGGAGAACATGGATGGGTGACGTTTCGGATTGGAAAGGGTCCTTGTTTCTATATTCATACATTCATTCCCCTCCTTGGTTGCATGACCAAGTCTCATCACTTGGAAACTTCACTGTTTTAATTTGGGTCTCTTGATTAATCCTACCCTTTTCATTGATCTCCAGTTACTAAAGTACCACCTCGTTCTGTGAAAGCTGTTGGCTACAGGTCTTCTGGGGTCAATGATTTCTCTGGGGCAGATCCTTAATTAACTCTGATGTCCTTTTTCAATTGACATCCATACTTTGCAATGTGATTTGCAATCTCATTTGCTCATAAATACCCAATTTGAGTTGATTGTTAATATGCTTAAAGCAGGCACGTGCCGTGAGTAACTACTCAGGGTAGGCAGTCAGCTGTCTTAAAAAAAAATCTTAAACCGCACATGCGCAGATTGTTCTCTTCGTAAAAAAAAAAGTAACAATTCAATTTTCCCAAGGCTTCTCAATCTCCTTCATTTTTTAATTACTGAATGGGTGTGGGACGGAGGATGAAGGCAGGTGGAGAGATGGTGGGAAAAACGGGGGCACACCGGGACATTGAATCAGTTGTCATCTTATTGAATGACAATACTAATTCAAGGGTCCAATTGGAGGGAGAGCTCCTTTCACAGCATGTGGAGAGTCTGCACCAGGGGTTAAAGATGCGAGAAGGCAGAAGTGTTGACAAGGAGAGGGTCGAAGATCATATCAGTAACTCACTCACCACTGCCGCAGCGCTCCGGGCATGGACAGCAGAACTGGCCGCCACTTCCGGGGATAGAAGCAGCTTGGGTGCGAGCGGCCGCCGGGACCCGACAACAGAACCGGCTGCCCTTCAGCGCCTTCTGACCACCTCTGGCAGTGCTCTTCGTCTGAACATCTCTCACCTGCTGCTCGCCGGCTTCGCTCATGTCAACCGCGTCCCGCAAATCCTTAAATTCCCACAGCCAAGTAACCTCAACTGGTCCCGTGAACGTGCTGTCGGAATTTAAAGATTTGCGGGAAGCTGGCCGGCGAGCGGCAGGTGAGAGATGTTCAGATGGAGAGCACTGCCAGCGGTGAGTGGGGACCAGCAGAAGTGGCTGAAGTGGCAGAAGTGGCAGGGTCCCAGCGGCCACTCGCAGTCACCCGAACTGCTTCCTTCCTCGGAAGTGGCGGCCAGTTCTGCTGTCCGTGCCTGGAGTGCTGCGACAGCCACCCAAGCTAATTCACTCCCTGGCCACAATAAAACCATATAGCAATTACAGCACGGAAACAGGCCATCTCGGCGCTTTTATTCCGTGCCGAACACTTACTCTCACCTAGTCTCATCTACCTGCACTCAGACCAGAGCGTGGCAAGTGGGTTACTGACCCCAATCCCCTCCTTCACAACGCTAGACTCCCCAAACACTGTGAACGGAGCTCTCCCCCCACCCCGGGAAATACAGTATTTAAAAACATAAAGCACCAAGAAATGCACTTACCACGTTATTGGTACATTAAGTCCATTCTTCACTCTTTGTTTCCTGAGATACACTTAAAATAATGGCAATCCACATTTGAAAATCCCGCCAAGAAACTCGCGCTGCGCCTGCGCAGTAGGCTGCTGCGCATGCGCAGTGCTGCAAAGGCAGAATTTCAGCTGCCTTCAGCTCCCCTTGAAACTGACGGCTCAAGCAGCACTGACGGCACGTGGGCTGCACAGACCTTCGCGTGTTACAAGTGCTGCGGATGAAAGGCACAGAGAATTATGCCTACCTAGGAGATCGATCTCTTAGATAGGCATAATTCTCCCATGCCTTTACTATTTATATTTAATAATTGCCATTTCATAATTTTAGTCAGGGTAAGCAGTGCCTACCTTGCCTACCCTGACGGCACGTGCCTGGCTTAAAGGTTTATATTAATAGGTGGATGGGTAAAATTGCAAAATGCATTCTATTCATATTACAAATGAGTGATTGTAGCGAATAAAATTTAAATGTAATAACTTGTCAGGAGTGTGACGTTTATTTCAAAAGCTTTATTGTATGAAATTTGCAATCATGATGATATGAATTTTGAAATAAAATAAAATTAGCTCACACATATTTGCTGATTATCACACTTTTTGTTTCCTTTCTATTTTTACAGATGGAAATATATGATAATGATTTATTTTAATCTGTCAATATAAAAAATGTATGAAGTGAACTGGGAAGCCAATACCAGACCATTGTGATGCCTTGTAGGTTTTAACATACTCCCTACTGTGTTGGATTTATTGGAGAGAGATCAAATCTAAAATTAATGATCATTCACAGAGTTTGGCATCAAGCTGTCCTTATAACTTTGAGGTAAATGGAAGTCACAGGGAAAAAATTCTCCATCAGCTAAGGTCAAAGAATGCTAGCTCAAAGAATGAGAGCTGTGCTGTTTGGGGGGCAGTCACCTTAACCTCTGTGCAACACATTGGAAATTCCTGAGTAGTGCCCGAAATCCAACATCTACAGTTGTTCCATCAATAAAGTTTGGGTGATTATATTCACTGAAGCACAGTCCAGTTACATTCACAACATTCACAACTAAATAATGTAGCTGTCTGTTCTCCCATTAGGAGGTAGTGACCATAATATGATAAGTTTTCATCTCCAATTTGAGAGGGAGAAGGGTAAATCAGAGGTGTTAGTATTTCAGTTGAACAAAGGGGACAATGGAGCCATGAGGGAGGAACTGGCCAAAGTTGACTGGAAAGATACTCTAGCACGGATGACAGTGGAACAACAAAGGCAGGTATTTCTGGAAATAATACAGAAGGTCCTGGATCAGTTCATTCCAAAGAGGAAGAAAGATTCCAACGGGAGTAAGGGGCGACCATGGCTGACAAGGGAAGTCAGGGACAGAATAAAAATAAAAGAGAAGAAGTGCAACATAGCAAAGATGAGCGTGAGCCAGAGGATTGGCTAACATTTAAAGAGCAACAGAAGAGGCAATACGGCGAGAAAAGATAATGTGCGAAGGTAAGCTAGCCAAGAATATAAAGGAGGATAGTCTTTAGGTAGTTAAGACCAAAGTTGGACCCTTAAAGACTGAAAAAGGTGAATTTATTATGGGGAACAAGGAAATGGCAGATGAGTTAAACAGGTACTTTGGATCCGTCTTCACTAAGGAGGACACAAACAGACTAGTGGTCAGAGGATCTGGGGTGACGGAGGAACTGAAGGAAATCCACATTAGGCAGGAAATGGTGTTGGGTAGACTGATGGAACAGAATGTTGATAAATCCCCAGGGCCCGATGGTCGGCATCCCAGGGTACTTAAGGAAGTGGCTCTAGAAATCGTGGACCCTTTGGTGATAATTTTCCAATGTTCTATAGATTCAGGATCAGTTCATGTGGATTGGAGAGTAGCTAATGTTATCCCAATTTTTAAGAAAGGCGGGAGAGAGAAAACAGGGAATTATAGACCAGTTAGCCTGACATCGGTGGTGGGGAAGATGCTGGACATAAAAGATGTCCAATCATAAAAGATGAAATAGCGGCACATTTGGATAGCAGTAACAGGATCAGTCCGAGTCAGTGTGGATTTACGAAGGGGAAATCATGCTTGACTAATCTTCCGGATTTTATGAGGATGTAACTCGGAAAATGTCCAAAGGAGAGCCAGTGGATGTAGTGCACCTCGACTTTCAGAAAGCATTTGATAAGGTGGCACATAGGTGATTAGTGGGCAAAATTAGGGCACATGGTATTGGGGGTAGAGTGCTGACATGGATAGAAAATTGGTTAGCAGACAAGAAACAAAGAGTACAGATTAACGGGTCCCTTTCAGAATGGCAGGCAGTGACTAGTGGGGTACGGCAAGTCTCGGTGCTGGGACCACAGCTGTTTACAATATACATTAATGATTTACATGAAAGGATTCAAAGTAATATGTGAACTGTGAGGAAGATGCTATGAGAATGCAGGGTGATTTGAACAGGTTGTGTGAGTGGGCAGATGCATGGAAGATGAGGTTTAATGTGCATTAATGTGAGGTTATCCACTTTGGTAGCAAAAACAGGAAGGCTGATTATTATCTAAATAGTGTCAAATTGGGATAAGGGGAAGTACAACAGGATCTGGGGATCCTTGTTCATCAATGAAAGGCGATGAAAGTAGTCAATGAAAGTAAGCATGCAGGTACAGCAGGCAGTGAAGAAAGCCAATAGTATGTTGGCCTTCATAACAAGAGGAGTTGAGTATAGGAGCAAAGAGGTCCTCCTGCAGTTGTACAGGTCCCTAGTAAGACCACACCTGGAGCATTGTGTGCAGTTTTGGTCTCCAAATTTGAGGAAGGACATTCTTGCAATTGAGGGAGTGCAGCGTAGGTTCACAAGGTTAATTCCTGGGATGGCTGGACAGTCATATGCTGAGAGAAAGGAGTGGCTGGGCTTGTATACTCTGGAATTTAGAAGAATGAGAGGGGACTCGTATTGAAACATATAAGATTATTAAGGGTTTGGACACGCTAGAGGCAGGAAACATGTTCCAGATGTTGGAATAGTCCAGAACCAGGGGCCACAGATTAAGAATAAGGGGTAAGCCATTTAGAACGGAGATGAGGAAACTCTTTTTCACACAGAGAGTTGTGAGTCTGTGGAATTCGCTGCCTCAGAGGGCGGTGGAGGCCGGTTCTCTGGATACTTTCAAGAGAGAGCTAGATAGGGCTCTTAAAGATAGAGGAGTCAGGGGTTATGGGGAGAAGGCAGGAACGGGTTACTGATTGTGGATGATCAGCCATGATCACAATGAATGGTGGTGCAGGCTGGAAGGGCCAAATGGCCTCCTCCTGTACCTATTTTCTACGTTTCTATGAGAAAGGAGGGATTTTCATTCAGCCTCAGAATCTTTGAGAAACTAACTGAGGCTTTTGGCAAAATGGCAAGGACTTTTCCAACCTGGATGCCAATTGCTTTTCATAATTTCCACAGTGACTCCGAATGCTACTTGTCTTCACATGTTTTGATTATTGGGTCAGAGAGTAAAGGAACCTCATTTCCAGAAGAGTTGCTGTCCCCAACCAGTTAGCTCCAGGCATGTCCTGGTGGAAATGGAAGAGAATAAAATTGTGTCTTTCATTAGCCTGACTTCAGTGGTGGGAAAGATGCTGGAGTCAATTATTAAAGAGGTAATAATGGAGCATTTGGATAGCAGTAAAAGGATTAGTCCAAGTCAACATGGATTTATGAAAGGGAAATCATGCTTGACTAATCACCTGGAATTTTTTGTGGATGTGACAAGTAAAATGGATGAAGGGGTGCCAGTGGATGTAGTGCATCTAGACTTTCAGAAAGCCTTTGATAAGGTCCCGCACGGGAGACTGGTGACTAAAATTGGAGCACATGGTATTGGGGGTAGGGTATTGACATGGATAGGAAATTGGTGGGCAGACCGGAAGCGATGAGTAGGAATGAACGGGTCCTTTTCAGAATGGCAGGCAGTGGCGAGTGGAGTGCCGCAAGGCTCGGTGTTGGGGCCGCAACTGTTTACCATATATATAAATGATTTGGAAGAGGGAATTAGGAGCAACACTAGCAAGTATGCGGATGACACATAGCTGGGTGGCAGTGTGAACTATGAAGAGAATGTTAGGAGGTTGCAGGGTGACCTGGACAGGTTGAGTGAGTGGGCAGATGCGTGGCAGATGTAGTATAATATAGATAAATGTGAGGTTATCCACTTTGGTGGCAAAAACAAGGGGGCAGATTATTATCTCAATGGGGTTAGGTTAGGTAGGGGGAGGTACAGCGAGACCTGGGTGCCCTTGTACACTGGTCACTGAAAGTTGGCGTGCAGATACAGCAGGCAGTGAAGAAAGCTAATGGAATGTTGGCCTTCATAACAAGAGGATTTCAGTACAGGAGTAAAGAGGTTCTTCTGCAGTTGTATAGGGCTCTGGTGAGACCACATCTGGAGTATTGGCGTGACTGTCGTATGAGGAAAGATTGAAAAGACTAGGCTTGTATTCACTGGAGTTTAGAAGGATGAGGAGAAATCTTATAGAAACAGATACAATTATAAAAGGACTGGACAAGCTAGATGCAGGAAAAAATGTTCCCAATGTTGGGCGAGTCCAGAACCAGGGGCCACAGTCTTAGAATAAAGGGGAGGTTATTTAAGACTGAGCTGAGAAAAAACTTTTTTACCCAGAGAGTTGTGAATTTATGGAATTTCCTGCCACAGAGGGCAGTGGAGGCCAAATCACTGGATGGATTTAAGAGAGAGTTGGATAGAGCTCTAGGGGCTAGTGGAGTCAAGGGATATGGGGAGAAGGCAGGCATGGGTTATTGATAGCGGACGGTCAGCCATGATCATATTGAATGGCGGTGCTGGCTCGAAGGGCCGAATGGCCTCCTCCTGCACCTATTTTCTATGTTTCTATGTTTTTCAGAAGATCTCCGACAACATTCCTGCAAAAATAAAATTGAGTTCGACCTATCAGTCAAAGCATTGTGGAAAATGGAACGTAGGCGAAAGCCGAGAGTTTGGCAACTCACTACCGCTTCCAGCACCCTCAATAGAAATTAAAATCAGTATTTTGGGGGGAGTTGACAGCCAAACAGCTGCAACTAGAGGCACAGCTAAGAGAACAATAATATAACCAGTAAAGCCACACCCTGGAACGCAACAATCCCAATAATGTTAAAAATTTGTCCTGAGGTGAGCGGAGATAGGATGATCATTATGCATACTTCTGGCAATCTATATTTAAAAAAGTAGACCTTCTTGGAATATATATAGCCTCATTCAATAACATCAATGATGACACATTTCATTATCTTCAAATATTCTATATTTATTAGAATCAAGCCAATCAGGAAAAGTGTCAACATTTTATGCAAATATTTTACCATTTTTAAGGCAGATTTTCTAAAGCATTGAATCATTGGGAGTTGAAGATCCTGAGGTGAGTGTCAATAGTTTCCAGTGCATTTGATCGGCTTGTGGAGGATATTTCTCATGACTTCTTATGAATATTTGGAGAAGCAATCAAAAAATATTGCATAATTTCTGCTCAATCCCAGTGCCAGGCCATTTGTGTTTAGTATTTTTGTCTTTTTCTTCTCGGCTTTATTGTTATCATCATGAAATTTTTAATTTTTTTTCTAGTTGGTTGCTGGCATTGTGTTTCTTTTCTGCAGCCCATTTTGAACGTCCAAACATGCCGATAATATATTACTGTATGATCTTTCTTGAGTATATAGGAGTGATTTATTTGTTTTAGTTTAGATAAAAGGAGCTGCAGACAGTGACTTATAAATTAAATACACAAAGTACTGGAGTAACTCAGTGAGTCAGGCAGCATCTCTGGATAAATTCAGTCTTAACAAGGGACCCAACCAGAAACATCACCTGGTCCATGTTCTGCAGAGATGCTGCCTGACACACTGAGTTCCTCTAGCACTTTTTGGTTTTTTTTGTGTTTTAATTATTTGTGTTACCTACTTCATTCTATTAGGACCATTTTTTTCAGCCTGAGTTTATTTATATAGATGCTTTGAGGCAGAGAATAAGAAGTTACTTGATTGTGTGGCTTGATTAAAAACCAGCATGAATTTCTTTAAGGCAATGCATAATATTGTTATAAGGTGTGAGAAGTGATATGATGAGTTGATGTTTCCCCTGGCTGCGCTGTTTGAGATTTCAGTTTCAAAACAAAGGGTTTGATGATTGATGATTGATTTTGTTTTACCCAGGAAGTAATGATTATTGGGAATTTTCAACTCAAGCTGGCTGTGGAAGCTCATTTGTGGATTACGCCCAAGATAAAGGTTGATAGGTTCTTAAATATGGAGAGAGGGATAGGATGTGAGGTTAGTGCAGGGCAATGGAACTGAGGTATAAGTGCAGCATTAAATGGTGCAGGAATAATGAAGGGATGAATACCTTATTCCAGCTTCAAACTAACTTGATTGAGGTTTTGATTAAATAACTGAGAGGATGAATGAGAGAATTCTATTAAAGTGATGTATTTGGACTTCCTAAAGGCAGGTGAGAACATATTTGATAAGAACCCGCTTGGTGAAAAGGATGAAGGAATAAAAGGGAATGCAGCAATGGATTTATGAAAGGAAAATCATGCTTGACTAATCTTCTGGAATTTTTTGAGGCTGTGACAAGTAAAACGGATGAAGGGGAGCCAGTGGATGTAGCGTATCTAGACTTTCAGAAAGCCTTTGATAAGGTCCCGCACGGGAGACTGGTGACTAAAATTAGAGAACATGGTATTGGGGATAGGGTGTGACGTGGATAGAAAATTTTGTTGGCAGACAGGAAGCAAAATGTAGGAGGGAACGGGTCCTTTTCAGAATGGCAGGTAGTCGCGAGTGGAGTGCCGCAAGGTTCGATGTTGGGGCTGCAACACTTTACCATATATATATTAATGATTTGGAAGAGGGAATTAGGAGCAACACTAGCAAGTTTGTGGATGACACATAGCTGGGTGGCAGTGTAAACTGTGAAGAGGATGTTAGGAGGTTGCAGGGTGACCTGGACAGGTTGAGTGAGTGGGCAGATGCATGGCAGATGCAGTATAATATAGATAAATGTGAGGTTATCCACTTTGGTGACAAAAACAAGGGGGCAGATTATTATCTCAATGGGGTTAGGTTAGGTAGGGGGAGGTACAGAGAGACTTGGATATCCTTGTACACCAGTCACTGAAAATTGACGTGCAGGTACAGCAAGCAGTGAAGAAAGCTAATGGAATGTTTTTTTTAAATATATCTTTATTTATTATAGGTACTGTAAGCTACATCAGTGTAGGTCCCTTATATAGTATTACAATCATTGTACCCATTAATTTTTTAAGGCTTTAGAAAAGAAAGAAGAAAGAAAGAAATATCAACAGAGAAAGTAGAAGAGTGAAAAAGAGTTGTGAAAGTGAAAAAGCGTGGCAGAGGGAAAGGGAACCCTTGGGCCGAGAGTTAGAGAAAGGAGATTAGGAGATAGACCCTGGAGAGGGAAAGAAAGAGAAGGAAAAAAGAAAAGCCAGTTACTTTATTATAAACATCTCGCAAAAGGAGTCTACCAACTCAACCGTTTTTCTTCCCCCTTTACCAAGACCCGACACCGGTACTTTTTTGAGGTATTCTTGCACCTTATCCTTGTAGTAGATTTATAAATGCAGACCACGTCTTATAGAAACAGTCTGATTTTCCTGCCAGTCGGAGTCTCATATCTTCCAAATGTAGTGTTTCGAACATAGTTGAAATCCACATATTAACTGTTGGTACAGGAGTATTTTTCCAGAATTTTAAGATGAGCTTTTTTCCAGTTATTAAGCCGTATTCAAATAGATTCTTTTGAAACACATTTAATTCAGGGCTATCTTCCGATGTTCCAAAGATAATCCAGTCTGCTTTTGGAGTCAGTTTTATTTTAAATACTTTTGTGAAAATTTCAAAAATTTCAGTCCAGAATTTTTGAATCTTTGTACAAAAGACAAATGAGTGCGATGTATTAGCTTCTTGACATTGACATTTATCACAAATAGGTGAGACATTGGGAAAAAGTTTACTTATTTTAGTTTTTGAATAGTATAATCTGTGTAAGATTTTAAATTGTATTAAGGTGTGTCTTACATTAATTGAACATTTATGCACATTTAATAAATATTCTTCCCACCTTTCTTTGGGAATTTTTATACTTAATTATTTTTTACAGTCTCTCCTGATACCTTCTGTTGTTGGTATTTCTGCATTTAGAATAATATTATATATATATGATATCAGGTTTGGTGATTTTGCCTTTGTATTCATTACTTCTTCCAGTAAGTCTGGAGGCATATTGTGATAGTCATGTGCGTGTTTTTTCAGATAGTCACAGATTTGGAAATATTTAAAATACTGATTGTTTCCCAAATTGTATTTTAGTTGTAATTGTTTAAATGATAATAGTTTTCCCATTTCATACAAATCTCCGAAGATTTTAATTCTGGCTCTTTCCCATTGTATAAATGCTTTATCTATAGTTGAAGGTTTAAACAAAGGGTTTTTACCTACAGGAGATAAAAGAGATACATTTCTTCATTTTAAATTGTGTTTTATTTGTTTCCAAATTCTAATCGTATTGTGTATAATTGGATTTTTGTGTAATTTGTATTATTCATCGTCATTGTTGAAAGAAGGATTGCTCCAATATTGTAAGGAGAGCAATCCTCTTTCTCCATAATAGTCCAATCCGGTTGCTGGGGAGAGTTTTCCATCAATTGGATCATGTTTCTAATATTTACAGACCAGTAGTAATACATGAAGTTGGGGAGTGCTAATCCACCTACTACTTTGGGTTTATTCAGATGAGCTCTTTGTATTCTGTGGGATTTATAATCCCAAATAAAATTTGTGATATCTAAGTCCAGTTGTTTTTAAAAAACGTTTTGGGTAAGTATATTGGAATAGATTGGAACAGGTATAAAATTTGTGGTAGAAAAATCATTTTTATGGCATTTATTCGGCATGTTAAGGACATCGGAAGCGTTTTCTAAAATTTAATCAAGTTATATAGTTTGTTAAGTAGAGGGTTATAATTAGCGTCAAACATGTCTTGATATCTTCTAGTAATTTCGATACCCAAGCATTTAAATTTTTCCATAGCTATTTTAAAAGGAAACTGTAAAAGATGTGTAGAGTCTTTCGGTTTTATTGACATGATTTCACTTTTATTCAAATTTATTCTATATCCTGAAAATGATCCGAAGTCCTCTATTAAGTTTAAAATATTTGGTATAGTAATATGAGGTTTTGTGATGTACAATAGTACATCATCAACGTATAATGATATTTTATTGTTGGAATATTTTGTTTTATATCCATGGATATTCGGATGAGTTCCAAATCTTTCCGCTGGGGGTTCAATTGTGAGAGCAAATAACAACGGTGATAGTGAACATCCTTATCTATTACCCCTTGACAATTGAAATTTCTTAGATAAATTATTGTTAGTTAATATTCTGGCTGTTGGCTTATTATATAGTAATTTAATCCATAGAATGAAATTCTCTCCCAGTTGAAATTTTTGCAATACCCTGACCATATAGTCCCATTCTACCTGATCGAATGCTTTCTCTGCATCCAACGATATGATTGATAGGTTTTGATCTTCCGTTTGGTGTGAATGCATTATATTGAGCAGACGTCTCAAATTATTAATTGATTGTCTCTTAGGGATAAACCCCGTTTGATCCGGATGTATTAATTTACTAGCACATTTACTTAGTCTTCTAGCTAGTATTTTCGCTAATAATTTTGATCTCTGTTTAACAATGCAATAGCTCTGTATGATCCAGGTTCTTCCACATCTTTATCTTTCTTAAGTATTAATGTGATCATGGATTCTGCTAGTCTTTCAGGTAGTATTTGTTCTTTGAAGGCATAAGTATACATTTTCTGTAGGCGAGGTGTAAATATGTCATTAAAACTTTTATAGAATTCATTACTAAATCCGTCGGGACCTGGTGTTTTTCCGTTTTTTAATGAGATTATTGTATCTTCTATTTCCTTATTTGAGATTTGTGCTCCCAATTCCTCTTGTTCCTGCAACTCTAGTTTAGGAAGGTTACAATTATCCAAAAACTCTGTAACTTTGTTGGTGTCCGTTATCGTTTTAGATGTATATAGATTCTCGTAAAATTGTGCAAGTCTTTTATTAATACCACTCTGCAAGGTCAATAGTTCCCCTTTGTCTGATTTAATCTTTGAAGTTGTGTGATCCTTTTCTCATTTTTTTAACTGGCATGCCAGAAGCTTATGGGGCTTATCCCCAAATTCAAAATGTTCCTGTCTTGTAATTTGTAATTATCTTATGACTTTCTCTGACAATAATTTGTTTAATTTAAATTTCAGTATTATTATTCTATTATGTTTATCCGTAGTGGGGTCTTTAGCGTTTTCTATGTCCAGTTGTCTAATTTGTTCTTCTAACTGTCTTTGTTCATTCTTATTTTTCTTATTTTGAAAAGCTTGGTGTGAAATTATAACGCCTCGAATAAATGCTTTAAAAGATTCCCATAAGGCAAGGCAAGGCAAATTTATTTATATAGCACTATTCGTACAAGCAGCAATTCATAGTGCTTTACAGGAATAAAACAAACAAAAGAATAACATAGTAAAAAGACAGCAGAACAACCAAACAACACAGGACAACAAAATAGCCAATAATCAAAAGTTACAAAACAAGCAATACGCCAAATTCATGAATAGTAAAACAAAGTCACTAAAACAATAAATTCGGCGAGAGAGCAGTGGCAGCCAATCGCGCCAGCGTTCACTCTCGCCTCCAGAGCCATCTGCAGCACACCAATAAAGATAAAACACAACAGTAAAGAATTTAACATAAAACATTAAAAACATCCCCCCACTGTGGGGAAAGGCACAAAGTCCAGTCCCCATCGCCATGTCCACCCTAAGTAGTCGGGCCTATTGAGGCCTCCACAGTCGCCGCTACGGAGGCCCGATGTTCCCGGCTGTTCTCACCGGGTGATGGTACTCCGGCGTCGGTAGACACTCTCAGCAGCTTGGGGTGCCAGGAACAGTCGCCTCCTTACCGGAGGCCGCAGCTTCCAAGCCAACAGGCCGTGCTGTACGGAGCTCCACACACTGGCAATCTCGGTGAGAGATCCCAGGCTGCACAAGTGTAAAGTTCAGTGCCGCCGCCCGCTGCTGGGCGCTCCCCAGACCCGCGGCTCCACATGTTTTTCTCGGCGGTCACAGCATACTGGAGTTCCAGCGCGGCGACCCAGGCAAGGCATCGCCCGCTCCGTTCCGCGATAGCACTCTAGCGCTGCATCGCCCTCGAAGCCGAGGTTCTGGCCGGGTCCCCTCAGGAAAACGCCGCTCCAGACCCGCTGGTAGGCCGCGAGGACGGGTCGAAGTTGCTGCTCGAGGAAAGCCGCCTCTCCAACCAGGTAGGGACTTGAGAAAGCAGTTTCCCCCTTCCCCCCCACCACCCCCCACACATAAAAAGATTAGACCCCCAACTAACACTTTTAACATACTAAAAATAAAGAAAAGAAGTGAAAAAAAACGGACAGCTGCAGGACTGGCAACCGTACAGGACAGTGCCCCCTCGATGATAGAAATGTAGGTGATATGTCTGGTGTATCGTTTATTTTAAAAAAAAGGTCCACTTCTGTTTTAAATATATACTCCCTTGCGGGTCTTTTAAAATTTGAGGATTGTACCTCCAAAACGGTTTGTTCTTAGTCATTCCTTTCATTTTTAGAAGAAAAGTTATTGGGGAGTGATCTGAAATCGTATTTGTGTGGTATTTTGGGTTAGAAGCATGGGGTATTAGTTTTGCATCCACCAGGAAATAATCTATATGTGAATATGTCATTGAAATAGAACAAGTAATCCCTGCCGGTTGGATTTTCAATCCTCCAGACATCTGTTATGTTTGTGTTTTTTATATATGTGTTAAAGGTTCGCTAGTTTTGGATCTCGTAGTACCTCTCTGTTTTTGATTGGATTTTTCTAAGTAAGGGTCTAAAACACAGTTAAAGTCTCCACCGATTATGACATTCTGGTAGTTAGATTCCGCAATTATATTCAAGATTTTATTGAAAAAATGCGTGTTATCAAAGTTGGGCGCGTATATATTTACCAAGGTAATTGGGGTAGCATGGATCTCCCCGGTAACCATCAAATATCTCCCGTCCTTATCTGTTAAGGTAGTTTTGTGTTTAAATGGAATGCCTTTGTGAATAATAATAGACGTTCCTCTAGATTTCGACGTGTATGACAAGTGAAAAGTTTGTCCTATCCAGTTTGCCCTCAATCTAGCTTGATCTTGAAGTTTAAGATGGGTTTCTTGTAAGAAAACAATATCTGTGTTGTATGCTTTCAGCTGAGCTAGAATCTTACCCCTTTTAATGCGTTTGTTAACACCCCTAACGTTCCAACTACAAAATTAGATTCTTCCCAGTTTATTTTGGTTATCGTCTTGCATTTTGAATAGATTTAATACCTGTGTGTCTTGCGGTGCATCCGTACCTCAGGTCTTTAGATATAGGGGGATCATTTCCCCTACAAAGTGCAATTAGTAGATTCCCTTTGCGATTGTCCTTGAATTAAAAAAAACACACGTGACTAAATGTAGTGATAATTAAAAAAAACTAGTACAAGTGAAAATGCAGTGTCGGGCTTGTCGGCACTGTAACAAGTGACCCACCTGTAAGTGGGAGAAAACATTTTATCGACTTCCGTTGTTGATATAAAAACAAACAAATAGCTCCGCTCCCTCGATTAATCATAGCATATTGGAGCGGGACCGGTTTCAAAATCAGATGTATAGTACCCATTTACAGTATATATATCCATTTCCTCAATATTTCCGGATAAGACTATCATTTTAATCTTCTAAGTATTAAGAATATATTTTAACCTCGGAAAACATCAACTGTTGGTTGAAGGGGTTAACCTATTTCTGGTTCCTGGAACTAAGCCAGGAGCCCGTCTCTGCCCCTCACGCCCCAGTTATGAATCTACTTGAGAATTATTAAGTTAAATTATAAATGTTAATTTGTAAATTGCCCTTTCTACATTTCTGATTAGCATTCATTACTATTTCTATGTTAATATTCTATGTTAGTATTGTTAAAAATGTTAATTCTATACCATTTAGATTATTCATTAGATCTCATATACAACAGTAATTGCTAAGCCTACAGTCTGTTGTTGAGCTCTTCATTTTGGTGGTTATCTTTTTCCCGCTTCCCTTGGAACAGCGTATGTCCTTGAGTTAGCATTCCGCCGATAGGACGTCTAGACAAAGTTCCTTCTTCTGGCAGCACGCCACCATTTAGGGTGCAATAGTAAAAAGAGAGAGTTAGTCCTTCTGTTCCACGATGGTTAGAGCATATTTGTATGCCTCCTCGGGATTTGTGAACAATTTTTGCTGTTCCTTGTAGGAGATGCACATTTTAGCTGGATAGTAAACACCATATCTAACCTCCTTATGTCCTTGGAGGGCCTGCTTTGCCTTAGATAATTAATTTCGCCTTTGCATGATTTCATAGGGATAGTCCCTGAAAAATTTAAAAGTTGTTACACCATACTTCAGAGGCACTCCATATTTGATATTCCTCATAACCTCTACCACGTCAGAAATGTCCCGAAATTTCATAATATACTGTCATGTACATTCTGAGACATCCTGAGATTTTTGTTTAAATCTAGGAACTCGGTGTGCCACTTCAATTCTGGTAGGTTAGGGAGCTTAAGAGCTTCTTTAATTAAACCCGCAGCAAACTCACGAATGTTATCTCTCTCGGCTCCCTCTGGTACACCAACTAATCTTAAGTTTTGGCTTCTCGAATGAGCTTCCAGGTCCAGGCATTTTTTGTCTGAAACTTTAGCCAGCTGAGTCGCCATCCGTCGTGTAGCAAGGTCTTGTTCTGACCGCACAAGGCTCGAGAACAAAAGTGATTTTTAATACACAAAAACACAGGAAATAGAAGGAACCGATGGAGCAAATTGTTTGAAGCAATGGGGCAAACTTTTCATGGCCTTGAGAGGTTTGGCTGGCTGCCTCTTATTTCTTCGAGTGTTGTCGCTGGGCTAGTGGTCAACTGTCTGCAACACTCCCAGCAATTCAGTGTGACCCAGCCCAGCACAGTGCAGGTCAGTACAGTACCAGTACAGCCAGGGCTTTACTTGCAGAGGTGGCACTGGGGCAGACTTAATATATTTGATAACAGAGTGTTTCTGCCCCCCAGCACAATGTGTAAAGCCTATCACTGCTAATGAATGTCTTTGACTGTTTTGCAACAGTTCATTTCTCTCATTCATTTTCATGGTGTATTTGTTTCCACTTCAGCTGATGATACACTGAGCTTGCAAGCTGGTAATTCTGTGTAACTTGGCTCAGTTCCATTATTGGACTGGAAACTATGCCCGGGCAGAGCAGGGAAGAGCAGGGAATCATTAACAACTACGTTTGGATTTCTATATTTAATTCTGCTGTCCCATCTCAAGAAGCTGAAAACTTTCCTCCATTGTGACAGCACTGATAGACTCACCGTTACATCTCATAGCCAATTCCAAGCAATAGGCAGTATCAGAATAAGGTTGCTGGTTCATACCATTTTTCAGTTCAGTTCTCTGACCTCCATTACTAAAAATATGTTTAAGACGTGGTCGTTGGATAAAATCATTATGTTCAGTTTCTATTTCTGGAGATGAATATCTAAAAATGAAAGGTAGCACTCTATACGTTGCATTAGTACATGTGTGGGCATGTGCCTGTCACCATGGACAAGAGTTTAAGTCACAGTGTTATTCTGTAGGTGTCTGCCTGAATGTGCACATGTGTAGATGTCCTTGTCTGTGATGGTTCCTGTTGAATTCTCCTAACTTTAATGTGCCTTTAACTTCTCAGTCTTCTGCCTAACATAAAGTGGATATGTTTCTTTCAGAATGGCAGCCACATGGTTCCTTGTGGTGGTCGTTGCTGGACTGTCCATGTTTCACGCAAATGAAGCCAAATCAGGTAAGAGACTCAGTCTCACTCTCGGGATTTGCCTGATATACTTTTACTGAGGAGCAGCCACAGAGCTCAACAATCCAAAGCACTTTCATTAATCCTGTCCAGAGGGAAGCATGGGGCTGGACTTCCCAATTGGCTCTCGCTTTATCTCGGAGTTGACAACCCACACCCTGCTATTTCTAACTTGTAGGTGTCAGAGGTTATGGGCAGAAGGCAGAAGAATGGGGTTAGGAGGTCAGCCATGATTGAATGGTGGAGTAGCATGATGGGCTGAATGACCTAATTCTACTCCTATTCCTTATGACCTTATGACCGTAAGTATCAGGGCTGACATTATATCATATGATATCCACAAGTATTATAGAAAACAGAATAGCTGGCTTGCGTCATGATACAGGATGATATACACAAAATGCTGGAGTAATTCAGCAGGACAGGCAGCACCACTGGAGAGAAGGAATGGGTGGCGTTTCAGGTTGAGACCCTTCTTCAGTGATGTAGGTATGTTGCAAAACTTACCTTTAGCGGCGCTGCACTTCTCCCGCTCCCCGTGTGCGCGACTTTAGCGCCTTTCAGAGGGGGGCGGGCTTAAAGTGCCGTTTTTCCACAGACCTGGATAATCGATGAATGTCGGGTGATTTCGTTGCGGAAGAAAAATCGCTCCGACATTTCATCAATGAAGGTATTTTTAAATTACTCTAAATTATTTGTTAACTAGAGTAATTTAAAAATCACCTTCAAGAGCCGTGAGCACTGACAACCGGAAGGATTTTCCGTAGGGGAGAAAAAAAGGTAAATAGTTTATTTTTATATTAAAAGTTGGTTTTTCGGGAGGCTTTAATAATATTTTTATGTTGCGAAATGGGTTCCCAAAAAATGTATGAACAAACAGTATTTTTCCCCCCAACTTCACCGCTAACCGCAACGTTCTAATCCACCGCATTCCACTAAAACCCACTCGCTAGTTGATTTAAATGGCCATTAATTTACAGGCATAAAACACTAAATTCCTTCCATTTGGCCCAGAAATTCATGAAAATGAGATTTTAAAATTATGTTATATTGTGGATTATTGTGTGAATGTTATTTGGACACTTAGGCAATTTAAAAAAAGTTTATCTTTTCTTAAGAAATGGATAGATGTTTAGATCTACTCATTGAATTTTGTAATTAGCTACAATTAGATAACTAACTAATTATATGGTTTAATTTCAGGTAATCCAAGTAAGATTGTTTAATATTTGTTTCAGAATGCTTCAATATATAATAATTGAAAATTTCATTGAGTTCTCTTAATTTTTAAGAATGTTATGGGCTTTTAACTTTTCCAGATCACAGCTTTTGAGTTAAGTCAATTGAAAGGCAATGGGAAGCAAGATGCTCATTTCCGAGTTTATGAAAATGGCCATAACTTTCTTAATACTGAAGATATGAAAGTAAATTAGGTGTCAAATTAAACTTCTTTTTATGCTTTATCTGATGGGATAAATTGCAGACTTGACTTTTAAAATCTCAAAATGTTGTAACATTGCTAAGTGATGTTGCCTGTCCCGCTGAGTTACTACCACATTCAGTTTAAACCAGCATCTGGAGCTCCTTCCAATACAGGATGATATAGTCGGGTAAACAGGAAAAAAGGACATTCTGAATGACAATGAGAAACTACATAAAATCAAGCAGTAAGCAATATGCACAATTTTGCTCAATGTTGTACACAAAATAAAATTACTTGCAGCGAGTTCTTCTTCGAAGATTTAAATCACTACATCAACATGATTGAGTAGGAAAGAATTGCAGATGCTGGTTTACATAGAAGGTAGACACAAAAATGCTGGAGTAACTCAGTGAGACAGGAAGCATCTCTGGAGAGAAAGAATGGGTGATTTTCTCAGGTCTATCCAGGTCACTGGAACATTGAAACATCTGCACTACCTACAGGACCACTGCGCTGCTCTGGGTGTAGGATTGTAGAGTTCACTCTGGAGGCTTGGAGCAAAATATGGCTTCAACCAATCGGAATTCATTTCCACAGGAGATCAGCACTCCCTTTGCCAACAAAATGATTGATTTATGTTACTAAGCACCTGGATATTTTCAGGCAGCACCTTGTAATCTGTCACATCAGAACGATAGCTATTTGACATTCCATATGGAAAGGAAATGACAAGGGCACTATCTATTCCTTAATCAAATCACAAAGTGCTGGAGAAGCTCAGTCCCAGCATTGACATTTGAGCCATTCATTTGAAACTCCATGTTTTTGGTTTAACTATCTTCTGCGTCTTGTATCTGTCACCCGACCTGAGATATAAGTTTTGAGAAGTGGCCCTTGACCCCGAGTGCCTTTGTCACATTTTTTAACTTATAAAGGGAACATTAAAAACCAGAAGAACACATAAGGAACTGCAGATGCCGAAATGTTGAGCAAAACGCAAAATGCTGGAGTATCTTTGAGGCTCAGGCAGCATCTGTGGCGAGAGTGGATACACAGTCTACAGGGTTGTGGCTCTTCTGGGGTGGATAATGTCACATTTCCCCACACACTATTTCACCTTTACATTTTTTCTCAGTCTGCACTGAATGGTGGAGTAGACTCGATGGGTTAAATGCCCTAATTCTGCACCAATGAGTTATGAACTTAAGAACTTATGAAGAAGAGTCCCGACCTGAAATGTTGCCTGGCCATTCCTTGACAGATGATGCTTGAGCTGCTGAGCTACTCCAGCACTTCGTGTTTCCTCAATTTTATAAGCCAGTTAGCCCCCTTTAGCACAAGAATACCATATACTCATCACGTTACTGAATTCTTTGATCAATTGTACCTCTTGACCTGTACTATGTATTTCATCTGTGTCAAAGTAAAGTCAATTCTTAATTGAAGTTGCTTGGCCTTCCTGAATTGTTGACAATTGATTTGTTTCTATTCTAGAAGTTGTAATGCGCGAACCGAAAAGTATACCTGCTGCTTTAAAAGAGGCCATTGGCTCGGTGGACAGTGTGGATAAAAGAATCATGTAGGTTAATTATCTCCATAATGTTGTCATATGGGACTATTTATGAAGGGCTCTGCATAGAATGTCTGTAATTGAATAGATATCACGTTCCAAATGATGAAGATAGTTTAGTTTTGCAATTGTTCAACTAAAACCCACTAAGATACTCATTGATATGATACAGTACAATGTTGTTGGAAACTGCACTCTCGAAAAGCCTGAAGATTTTCATAGAAGGGTAGAAACTGTAAATTTGATTGGCTCTCAATTCTGTGTTAAATGGCTTTTCTACAGTCTCCTCCGTTAAAATCCACAAATAATGTTTCAAAACCTTCTGCCTTGAGAAACGGCCTCTTGGCATCTGCCCCGCCAAAACATTCAAGAATATGGGATTATTCTTTTTTTCCAAATAGCAGAATATATACAAATTATAATCTCTCCTCTGCCTAATCCCCCACTCAACCCAGGAATCAATCCAATGTTACCTCACAAGGTGAGCAAACTAATCCTTACGTAAGTAGTAGTTCATAACTCTTGTGTGATGATTCCTTTAGAAACAAGCTTTTGTTCTCTTTCTCAATTATTCCTGTAAGTGCATTTTAAATTTCTGTTACCTGCTCACAAGGCTGCCCAGATTCCACAAAATACCAATGTTTACCAGACATCCACCATTTGTAATTGTTCTTGGCTATTTTTTCTTCATAAAGTTGATAAATGTTGCATTTCCTCAGCATGTACTTCACCTTTACATTTCTGCTCTGTCCAATGCAAACTCTCTCCAACTACCAACAGCTTCCTTTCCCAAGTGCATGATATTATAAAGAAAACTGTACATTGAGTTCAATTGCCCTGTAAGTTAACCATTGGGGTGCATGTTCAATTATAGCACCTTACAGTGCAACTATGTGCTTGGGCGGCACGGTGGCCCAGCGGTAGAGTTGCTGCCTTACAGCGCCAGAGGCCCTGGTTCGATTCTGACTCTGGGAGCCGTCTGTAGGGAGTTTGTACATTCTCCCCGTGACCCCCTTGGTTTTTCATGGATACTTTGGTTTCCTCCCATACTCCAAAGACGTACAGGTTTGTAGGTTAATTTGGCTTTGGTAAAATTATAAATTGTCCCTAGTTTGTAGGATTGTATGGGGATCGCTGGTCGGCACAGACTCGGTGGGCCAAAGAGCCTGTTTCCACGCTGTATCGCAAAACTAAACTAACCTAAACTAGATTAAGCAAAAATAAACTAAACTAAACCAAACTAAACTAAACTAAACTCCAACTTTAGGAGCCAGCCCAATGGAAATGTTTACGTCTTGTGCCATAATTTATATTTATGAATAGAATACCTCTAAGTAATCTGACTTTATCTGCCTACAGGCATATGAAGAGCCCGCCCAAAAGATTACCAAGTGCAGCTGACCTACAAAACATCATCAGGCAGTCACCCATTAATATCAGGATTGCCCTCAAACCTGTGGAGTACATGCCAGATGCGCAGAATCTGGACCAACACAATATCCATCAACGTTCACTCGAAGCATCAGGTTAGTTTAGAATCAGGTGAGGAATATCCACTGGATTCACCATATGCCAATGACCCAATCATGGTCAGGAAGTGACTGTGACAACACTTAGACTTTCTTGTGTAGGAAGAAACTGCTTATGCTGGTTGACACCAAAGGTAGACAGAAAATGCTGGAGTAAGTCAGTGGGTCAAGCAGCATCTCTGGAGAAAAAGAATGGGTGGCGTTCCGGGTTGAGACCCTTCCTCTGTCTTACTTAGATGGGTTGGCTCTGTGCAAATTTTATTTAGAGTAACAGCACAGAAAAAGGCCCTTCAACCCACTGAGTCCACGACGACTATCGGTCAGCCATTTCGAAGCTTCCATGTACCTGTCTAACTACTTCTTAAAAAATGGAATAGTCCCAGCCTCAACTACCTCCTCTGTCAGCTTGTTCCATACACCCACCACCCTTTGTGTGAAAAAGTTACCCCTCAGATTCCTATTAAATCTTTTCCCCTTCACTTTGAACCTATGTCTCTGGTCCTCGATTCTTCTTGTCTGGTCAAGAGATTCTGTACATCTACCCAATCTATTCCTCCCATGATTTTATACACCTCTATAAAATCACCTCTTTAAAACAAGACTCGACCCAAACACAGAATTTATTATTTTCGGAGCAATGGAAGCCTGTTCTGAGCTAACGTCATTTCAAAGATGTTTCCTCAACTATGGTTTGATAACGGCAAAAAAACGTATACTTAAATTCTGGAAAAACGCACATATCCCAACGTTTAAAATGTGGATTACAAATATGTCGGAAATATTACATCTCGAAGAAATGAGACTTGTGCTAGCAGGAAAACCAGAACAATTCTTTAAGGTATGGTCTTCTTTCATTGATTTATTACAAGTGTAATATGGTGCAGCACAATCCTGGAAAGTAACCGCTTTAGAACTAGGTGAGGGGTGTGTAACGTTACGAATTAGGCACATTCCCTTTCTTTTCTGTTTAGTTCTATCTTTTTTGCATTTTCGTCTTATTTCCTTTCAGTTCTTTAAGGTCCTTTTATTTTCGGGGCCCTTTTTTAAAACTTTTTTTTCCACTTCTAAGGACGCAGTCTATTTATCCAATTATCAATCATTAACCGTTAATTATTGTGCCCTACACATCACTACTATCATCGAGCTTCTCTTTTTTCTTTATTTCATTTCTATCAAAACAAAGTTGGACATGAAATGTATAATGTTATATACCATGATTATCATGCATGTACATGGCTTCTAATTATTTATTTATTTATTTATTTATTTTTAAAAATAAATAAATAAAATCACCCCTCATCCTCCTGCACTCCAAGGAATGGAGACACAGCCTATTCAACCTCTCCCTACAGCTCAGACCTAGTCCTGGCTACATCCTCGTAAATCTTCTCTGAACCCTTTCAAGCTTGATAATATTTTTCTTATAACGTGGTGCCCAGAACTGAACACAATACTAAATGCGGTCTCAACAACGTCTTATACAACTGCAACATGACCTCCCAATTTATACAAATGCAACATGACCTCTGCAGTTCATTCGTCAAGCATATTCAATGCATCATTCCACCTTATGTTCTTTTCATGAAGCTGTGGCTCAGGTGTTAAAATCTCCCAGCTCTCACAATGTGAATGATTAGAACGATTTGCTGATCACCCCTACCCCCAAATGTCCACTTCCTTATCGGTGTTAAATATCCTCCCTGGGTGAAAGTAGTCTCCGTTGTTTTGCTTTGTTTTCTGGATTTTTTTACAATGGCTCTAAATGATAAAAGCAACAGTGTTAAATGATTCAAGGAATGTGTAGCTGAATATGATGATTTTACTCCTCAGAACCCTTGGATAGAGAAACTGGAATGCGGCAGATAAAGAAGAGAATAAAATCTAGATCAAGATGATCATATGAGATGTCAGTGTATATCTCAGCCTTGGGAAAAGAGCATAACCTGTTGATTATTTTACTGAGAACTTGCATATTATGGTTTTCCTTTTTATTTCCTTTTTATTTCCTGGTGTAAGCAAAAATATTTTTCTGGGAGAATTTAGACAAAGCAGTCAGAGTGAGACAACTCATGAAAGGTAGAGTATTCAAACTTAATCGCAAAGGCAACCTGCATGCACTCACATCTTGCATGATGTACCACCCATGAAGTTATCAGTTTCAGTCAGACTTTTGCTGTTTGTTCTCCAAATTCTGAACTTGGTCCTAGAGTCTTTCTGCAACCTCAGATGTTGGTTAGGAGGTAAATCACTGTTTCCAAGACCAATCACCCTCCAATTCCTTCTGTTCTCTTCCAATGACACGTTGATTGGCCAAAATAACTCCATCCCATTCTGGCAACCTTCATCCTGTTGCAGCTGGACTATTGGTTGCCATAGTATTACCTCCATTTTCCACTTGACCATTCTAGTTATTGATATTCAAAGGAAAACAACAAAATGTTGGAGTAACTCAGCAGATCAGGCAGCATCTCTGGAGAACATGGATGGATGACGTTTCGGATTGGAAAGAGTCCTTGTTTCTATATTCATACATTAATTCCCCACGTTGGCTGCATGACCAAGTCTCATCACTTGGATACTTCGCTGTTTTAATTTGGGCCTCTTGATTAATCTGACCCTTTTGATTAACCTCCATTTACTAAAGTACCACCTCGTTCTGTGAAAGCTGTTGGCTACAGGTGTCCAAATGATTTCTCTGGGGTAGATCCTTCATTGACTCTGATGTCCTTTTTCCATTGACATCTGTACTTTGCAATGTGATTTGCAATCTCATTTGGTCATAAATACCCAATTTGAGTTGATTGTTAATATGCTTAAGGGTTTATATTAATAGGTGGATGGGTAAAATTGCAAAATGCATTCTATTCATATTAAAAATGAGTGATTGTAGAGAATAAATTTTAAATCCAATAACTTGTCAGGAGTGTGACGTTTATTTCAAAAGCTGGGTTGTATGAAATTTGCAATCATGATGATATGAATTTTGAAATAAAATAAAATTAGCTCACTTTTTGTTTCCTTTCTATTTTTACGGACGGAAATTCATGATAATGATTTATTTAAATCTATCAATATAAAAAATGTATGAAGGGAACTAGCAAGCCAAACCAAACCATTGTGATGCCTTGTAGGTTTTAACATACTCCCTACTGTGTTGGGTTTATTGGAGAGAGATCAAATCCAAATTAATGATCATTCACAGAGTGTGGCATCAAGCATATATGTCCTTATAACTTTGAGGTAAATGGAAATCACAGGGAAAACTCTCCATCAGCTAACGTCAAAGAATGCTAACACAAAGAATGAGTGCTGTGCTGTTTGGTGGGCGGTCACCTTAGCCTCTGTAAAACACATTGGAAATTCCTCAGAGTAGTGCCCGAAATCCAACATCTACAGTTGTCCCATCAATAAAGGTTGGGGTGATTATATTCACTGAAGCACAGTCCAGTTACATTCACAACATTCACAACATTCACAACTGAATAATATGCTGTTCTCCCATTAGGAGGTAATGACCATAATATGATAAGTTTTAATCTACAATTTGAAAGGGAGAAGGGTAAATCGGAGGTGTTAGTAATGCAGTTGAACAAAGGGGACTATGGAGCCATGAGGGAGGAACTGGCCAAAGTTACTCTAGCACGGATGACAGTTTAACAACAATGGCAGGTATTTCTGGGAATAATACAGAAGGTGCAGGATCAGTTCATTCCAAAGAGAAAGAAAGATTCCAACAAGAGTAAGGGGTGACCGTGGCTGACAAGGGAAGTCAGGGATAGTATAAAAATAAAAGGGAAGTACAACATAGCAAAGTTGAGCGGGAAGCCAGAGGATTGAGTAACATTTAAAGAGCAACAGAAGATAATTAAAAAGGCAATACGGGGAGAAAAGACGAGGTATGAAGGAAAGCTAGCCAAGAATATAAATGAGGATAGTAAAAGCTTCTTTAGGTATGTGAAGAGGAAAACATTAGTTAACACCTAAGGGACCCATAAAGACTGAAAAAGGTGAATTTATTATATGGAACAAGGAAATGGCAGATGAGTGGAACAGGTACTTTGGATCCATCTTCACTAAGGAGGACACAAACAATCTTCCAGATGTACTAGTGGCCAGAGGAACTGAAGGGAATCCACATTAGGCATGAATGCTGTTGGGTAGACTGATGGGACAGAAGGCTGATAAATCCCCAGGGCCTGATGGTCTGCATCCCAGGGTACTTAAGGAAGTTTTTTTAGAAATCATGGACGCATTGGTGATCATTTTCCAATGATCTATAGATTCAGGATCAGTTCCTGTGATTGGCGGATAGGTAATGTTATCCCACTTTTTAAGAAAGGTGGGAGAGAGAAACAGGGAATTATAGACCAGTTATCCTGACTTTGGTGGCGGGGAAGATGCTGGGGTCAATCAAAAAGATGAAATAGCAGCACATTTGGATAGCAGTAACAGGATTGGTCCGAGTCAGCATGGATTTACGAAGGAGAAATTGTGCTTGACTAATATTCTGGAATTTTTGAGGTTGTAACTGGGAAACAGGACAAGAGAATGCCAGTGGATGTAGTGTACCTGGACTTTCAGAAAGCATTTGATAAGGTCCCACATAGGTGATTAGTGGGCAAAATTAGGGCACGTGGTATTGGGGGTAGACTGCTGACATGGATAGAAAATTGGTTGGCAGACATGAAACAAAGAGTACAGATTAACGGGTCCCTTTCAGAATGGCAGGCAGTGTACCGCAAGTCTTGGTGCTGGGACCGCAGCTGCTGACAATATGCATCAATGATTTAGATGAAGGGATTCAAAGTAACATTAGCAAATTTGCAGATGACACAAAGCTGGGTGGCAATGTGAACTGTGAGGAGGATGCTATGAGAATGCAGGGTGACTTGGACAGGTTGGGTGAGTGGGCAGATGCATGGCAGATGCATTTTAATGTGGATAAATGTGAGGTTATCCACTTTGGTAGCAAAAACAGGAAGGCAGATTATTATCTAATTGTGTCAAGTTGAGAACAGGGGAAATACAACTGGATCTGGGGGTCCTTGTTCATCAGTCAATGAAAGTATGCATGCAGGTACAGCAGGTAATGAAGAAAGCGAATGGCATGTTGGCCTTCATAACAAGAGGAGTTGAGTATAGGAGCAAAGAGGTCCTGCTGCAGTTGTACAGGTCCCTAGTAAGACCACACCTAGACTACTGTGCGCAGTTTTGGTCTCATAATTTTAGGAAGGACATTCTTGCTATTGAGGGAGTGCAGTGTGGGTTCACAAGGTTAATTCCCAGGATGAGGGGACTGTCATATGCTAAGAGAATGGAACGGCTGGGCTTGTATACTCTGGAATTTAGAAGGATGAGAGGGGATCTTATTGAAACATATAAAATTATTAAGGGTTTCGACACGCTAGAGGCAGGAAACATGATCCAAGGGCCACAGTTTAAGGTAAGGGGTAAGCCATTTAGAACAGAGATGAGTAAGCACTTTTTCACACTGAGAATTGTGAGTCTGTGGAATTCTCTGCCTCAGGTACCTCAGGTGGTGGAGGCCGGTTCTCTGGATACTTTCAAGCAGGGCTGCCAACTCTCACGCTTTGAGCGTGATAATCACGCATTTTGACAAATTCTCACATCCTCACGCTGATCAGAAATGTCTCACGCTCTGTGGTGAGAAATTCTGTGATCACCGAAAATGTAAAAACTTAGATAAACTGCATGGTCCACGGGTGTTGGAGAGCCGGGGCTGAGGGAGGGATGGGAGCACAAGCAGCAGCGGAGACAGATGCGCACGGGGATCCGTGGCTAGCGAGCGTTTGCTGGGCTGGTTAGTGTTTGTGGAGCTGGCGAGTGTTTGCCGGGGACAGATGCCGAGAACGGGGCTGGCGAGTGTTTGCCGGGGACAGATGCCGGGAACGGGGCTGGCGAGTGTTTGCCGGGATGGTGAGTGTTTGCCGGGCTGGCGAGTCACTTGCTGCTGCGTCGGCCATGGAGCAGCTTCAGTGTAAGTCTGTCCCGGGCCATAGGAAGCGTTGCGCCGCTGCCATGAGAGTCTCTGTGCTGAATGGACAGAGACTCTCAAAGGGAGGCGGAGAGAGAGTGAGAGGAAGGAGACAGGGAGACAGGGGGGAGAGAAAAGTGGGGGTGAGAGGAGAGAGAGGGGAGAGACAGAGAGGGAGAGAATGAGGAGAAAAAAGAGTGAGGGGGGGAGAGAGAGGGGAAAGAGGTACAGGTAGGGAGAGAGGGGGGAGGGTGAGGTGGGAGGGCAGGGGGAGAGAGAGAGGGTGAGGGAAGAAAGAGGGAAGAGAGAGAGGGGGAAGAGAGGGAGTGGAGAGGATATGAAAGAATGGGAGAGAGGGGGGGAAGAGTCAGGGGTGGTAAAAGAGAGAGGGGAAGGAGAGAGAGGGAAAGAGAGAAACGGGGAAAGAGAGAGAGAGATGGGGGGCAAAGAGAAAGAGGAGATAGAGACAGGAGAAAGAGAGAGGGGAGAGAGAGCAAGGGGGGGAGTGAGGTGGGAGGGAGAAATGAGGGAGAGAGATGGGAGAGAGGGGGAGAGGGAGGAGGAGAGAGCGAGGGGGGAGAGAGAGGGAGAGAGAGAGAGAGAGGGAGAGAGATGGGAGAGAGTGTGTGGAGAGGGAGTGAGAGGGAGAGAGAGAGGGGGAGAGATGGGGAGATAGAGAGGGAGGGAGAAAGAGAGAGAGGGGGGAGAGAGAGAAGAAAGAGAGCGGCAGAGAGAGAGAGAGGGAGGGAGAGGGGGAGAGAGAGAGGAGAGCGGATGACAGGGGGGAAGAGTGAGGTGGGAGGGAGAGAGGGGGAGAGAGATGGGAGAGAGAGGGAGAGAGAGTGGGGGGGAGAGAAGAGAGAGGGAAGAGGAGAGAAAGAGGGGGAGACGGAAGAGAGAGGGGGGTGAGAGGAGATAGAGGGAGAGACAGAGAGGGGGAGAAAGGAGTAGAGCGAGAAAGGGGGAGATAGAGAGGTGGAGAGAGATAGGGGAGAGGGAGAGAGAGGGGGAGAGAGGGGGAGAGAGGGGGAGAGAGGGGGATGGAGAGGCAGTGCTGCCAACTCCCCTGCATTGTCGTGAGAAATTCTGTGATCAACGAAAATTTCAAAACTCATATCAACTGCATGGGCCATGGATGTTGGAAGCAGAAGCAGCAGAAGAGGACGGGGAGCGGGGCTGGCGAGTATTTGCCGGGCTGGCGAGTCGCTCACTGCAGCTCCGGCCATGGAGAAGCCTCAGTGCAAGGCATCGGAAGCGTTGCGCCGCTGCCCTGAGAGTCTCTGTCCCAAATTCGCCCAGGTGACCGGTATGGATCAGGCTGCGGCTCAGTGCATCCTGGAGGACAACCAGTGGCTGCTGGAAGTAAGTACCAAGCACTGGGTAGAAACGGTGGAAGATAGTGGACTTCAAACGGGGGTGGTTGGAGAAAGAATCCTGCGTGCCTGCTCAATTTTCACTTACTGTAACTGCAGGAAAAATGTTCCCGATGTTGGGGGAGTTCAGAACCAGGGGTCACAGTTTAAGAATAAAGGGGGGACCAGTTAGGACTGAGATGAGGACAAACTTTCTTCACGCAGAGAGTTGTGAATCTGTGGAATTCTCTGCCACAGAAGGCAGTGCAGACCAATTCACTGGATGTTTTCAAGAATGACTTACATTTGGTTCTAACGAAATCAAGGGATATGGGGAAAAAGCAGGAAAGAGGTACTGATTTTATATGAATAGCCATGACCATATTGAATGGCAGTGTTGGCTCAAAGGGCCAATGGCCTATTCCTGCACCTATTTTCTATGTTTCTATGCTTGAGTGTATGGCAATAAAACTCGATCACTTGATTTTGAAGCATTTATGCATGGTGGAGGTATAATGTAGTCATAGAGTGATACAGTGTGAAAACAGGCCCTTCGGCGCAACTTGCCCACACCCGCCAACATGTCCCAGCTACGCTACCTGCTTTTGGTCCATACCCACAAACCTGTCCTATCCATGTAACAGTCTAACTGTTTCTTAAATGTTGGTATGTTCCCTTCCTCAACTACCTCCTCTGGCAGCTTGTTCCTTGTGGATAAAGTTACCCCTTAAAAAGTTACCTCTTAAAAATACTTCATACAAAAAAACATTGAAATCATACTACTATGGTGGATGGGATAAGTGTAATATTAAATGACATGCAAGGTGTCAGGCTGTCTGTCACAACATACAGCCCTGATAACCCATTATTTCCTTCAGTTAAATATTGGGAAGGTAGCACTATTGTCATTTGCCACTCAATTATTATGTTTGTTTATCTCACTGACTCCCCCCCCCCCCCCCCCCCCGCAATTCCTTTGACAGGTTGAATAGAAATGTCCCCAATATCGTTGTTTTATTAATTGAACATGTAGATTAACACCCTCAAGGAGCGCAATTGGATGGAAACTGATTCAGATGCGATATTTAGGAGCTTGTTCAAAGAAAGGGCATGTTTTAAAGGAGTGACAGAGATACTTGCAGGGGAATGTGTGAGGAGATTATTATTTGTCTATAGTTTTAGTTTGAACCAGGACATTTGAAGATTCAAAGTTTAATATATTAATTGTGCTGATACTGACCCCAACCAACCACGTAATGAATATCATCCATTCTGGAGGTTTTACTTTTATGATGCCATTTAAACTTCACTTTGATTTCAATCACTTCAATGTTAAAGTTATTGGGAATGGGGAGCATTGGAACAAAAATTTGCCCTTGATACATATTAACTGTAATGTAATAATGTATGCATGTTGGTAGGTGCAATAAAAAAAAGGTCTTTTTATCATTATTGTGTTATAAATACCACAGAAAATATGATGTACTCTCAAGATCACAGTTAATAGAATAATATTGCTTAAATATATAGTTATTGGACTTTGCATTTTGGAAAAGTCCTAGCTGAGAGGAAGACAGCAAAATACGGAAAATATTGGGGGTGAAAATGACTTCAGGACAGTTTGTTACAAAAATGAAAGAAATTGTATCAGAATACTTATACAGCTGAGTGAGTTTAATTTTATGGATGGGAATTGTGCTCAACCAATTGATGACTTATTTGACAAAGTAACTGGCATGTTAGAGAGAGTTAGATAGAGCTCTCGAGGCTAGTGGAATCAAGGGATATGGGGAGAAGGCAGGCACGGGTTATTGATAGGGGACGATTAGCCATGATCACAATGAATGGCGGTGCTGCTCGAAGGGCCGAATGGCCTCCTCCTGCACCTATTTTCTACGTATCTATGTTAGATAACAAGGAAGCCAATGAATGTAGCACATTTTTTTTATCCATAGTTTGGTCTGTGAAGTGCCCCATAAAGGATTACTGCATTAGATAAGCACCTGTGGACTTGAACGTAATAGGTTAAGTCCAGCATGTCAGATATGGGGCTTTATGTGTGGGCCAGATATATTGTCAATGCAAAGGGGCTAGGAGCAAGGCCCAGTTTGCATCCAGAATCAAGGTCTGGAATAATACGACTTCCGGGTTGAACATGGGTTGAACAGCTGTGTGTGAGCGTGGCTCCCGATTACTGCTCAAGTCTACTCGTTTATCTTTGCTATATTTTTGAGATAACCCGCCTTTAAACGCTATGAAGGACTCAAGGCAGTATTAAGCATCTGAAACTGTAAGTAAAATGAGCCGTCGAACTAAAACCGGGGCAAAAGACAGTGAAATCTCAAGCAAGAGTGCTGCAGCTTTGGCACCGCTCCCGGAAGCTGGCCTTGAACTACCAGAGGATTTGGAGAGGCTTCGTTCAGCACTCCTTGCTGATATGACACAAGCAATTAACTCTGTCTTAAAAAGAGAACTTGAAGTGGCTTTGTCACCGGTGTACACCAGTCTGGAGCTAGTTAAATCCTATTATGAATTGCATGATGAACGCATTCGCGAGGTTGAAGATGGCCTGAATGACCACAGTGACAGACTGGCGAGTGCCGAAACTGCTATAGCTGCTTTACAGAGTGAAAACACACTCCAGAAAATGAAGTTAGATGACCTCGAGAACCGGTCGCGGAGATCCAACCTAAGGGTGGTCGGGATTCCTGAAAAGATGGAAGGCTCGGACCCTGTTAAATTTATAACTGAGTTTTTTGAAGAAGTGCTGGGGGCAGATTTCTTCCCAAGACCTCTTATGCTTTCGCATGCCCACCGAATTGGACCTACACCAACAGACGTCCCGAATATCAAGCCATCTAAGCCAAGATTGTTCCTGGTTCTCTTTCATTACTTCCAGGATAAATATCGTATCATCGCCAAATGGAGGCAGGAGCTGTTCTTCCGAGGGCACCGGGTGTTTTTCTATGAGGACTTCAGCGTGGAGCTGGGGAGAAAACGTGCAACTTTTAGGGAAATAAAATCCCCGCTTTACAATAAAGGGGTTCGGTTTGGTCTCCAGTATCCTGCCCGGCTCCAGGTCACTCATGAAGGTAAAATGTACTATTTCAATACACCAGAGACTGCCAAAAAGTGTTACTACTCGCGCTGGGGAGGTGACAGCCGTGAAGAACAATGACCTTTAAGGATATCCATGGCATTGGCACGGCCTCCTGCGGCAGAGATCTTTGGAAGATTTGTTTATTCTTCAGTTAAATTTGTGAATTTGACTGAACTGAACTGCAATGCTACATATTTGGGGTAGTGAGTCGAGGACTTTTAGCCAACAAAATGTAAATGTCTATGATTACTCTTTGGGATACAATTTTCACTTCCTTCTTTCTCATAATGCTTTGCTGGTCTGGGGTTATCTTTAGCCTATATATCTTAAAAGTAGAATAAATGACTGTACAACTTTTAAAGAAGGGAGCCACCCTAAATTGGATAAAAAATTTTAGTTAGGGAACACTTCGGAAGTTTTTTTGTTTTGTAATGCCTGCGATCATCCTCAGTCGGGGAATAAGATCTAGCTTTTTGGGGGTTAATTTTTGTTGTTGTTGTTATTATTATAAGGGGATGAGGGAAAGGTTTTGGGGTAATGGCAGCTTATTCTTTGATTGTTACAAATGCACTCGACTTTCTTTTTTTTTGTTGCTTTTTTTCTCTTCTCTTTTTGTTTTTCTCTTCCCCCCCATTGTGGGCTCTCACATGCAGCCTTCGCATGGTTCTGGATGGCAGTCGCTGTATGTATTTTTTGAATCATATTTTGAAATATGGCTAATGGTGATATTGATGGAGGCAATCCTGTGAGGTTTATATCTTGGAATGTAAAGGGGCTTAATGGTACCAGTTAAAAGAGCTAAAGTTTTTTCTCACCCAAAACAACTAAAAACAGATATACTACTTTTACAAGATATTCACTTAAGACTGCAAGATCATAACAGACTGCGTAAAACGTGGGTTAGTCAGATTTTTCACTCCAGATTTAATAGTAGGTCCAGGGGTGTGGCAATATTAATCAACAAAAGAATACAGTTTACACCGTCTGACGTAGTCAGTGACCCTAATGGTCGGTTTATTATAGTTTCCAGGTGTCTTTTTCAAAAACCTGTCGTGTTAGTGAATGTTTATGCCCCTAATTGGGATGATGTTCACTTTGCAAATAAGGTTCTGTCATTAATACCCAATCTGAACACGCACCAGCTAATTTTTTCGGGAGACCTGAACTGTGCTATTAATCCACTGCTTGATAGATCTAGTTCCAAGGGGACACCTTCTGGTATGGCAAAGACCTTCTCACTGTTTATGCAACAAAATGGTTACGTGGACCCCTGGAGATTTCTGAACCCAACTGCTAGACAATTCTCTTTTTTTTCTCATGTTCACAATTCTTTTTCCAGAATAGACTATTTTTTTATAGACAGCCCCTTCATTCCTAGGGTTAAGAAAATTGAATATACTGCTATAGTAATATCAGATCACTCACCTGTGATACTGGACCTAGGCTTTCCTTTAAATATTAAAGAACGACCTCTTTGGAAACTCAACCCCCTTTTGCTTTCCAATGAAAAATGTTGCAGTTTTGTGTCGGCTAACATAGACACATTCCTTGAAATTAATAAAACTGAGTCCGTATCCTGCTCTTTAATTTGGGAAACTTTAAAAGCCTACTTAAGAGGTCAAATCATATCTTATACTTCATACGTCAATAAAGAACATAAGAAGGAAATGGAAACCCTGTTAAAATCCATCTTGACCCTGGATAGGCAATATTCTGAAGCACCCACCACCCAATTATACAAAAGCCGGGCTGATTTACAAATGAAATTCAATCTTTTATCTACTAATCAAACAGAACAACTAATTCTCCGGACTCGTGGTCTTTATTTTGAATATGGTGATAAGGCGAGCCGGCTTATGGCTCAACAGCTGAAACGTCAATCCGCGTCATGGCTTATTCCTCAGATAAGAGACATACACCAAGACATAACAAGCAATCCAAAAGAAATAAACAATACTTTCACAGCCTTTTATTCTTCTCTTTACACCTCAGAATTCCCCTTGGATACTATGAATATGGAAACTTTCTTAGACGATTTGGAAATACCCACTCTGGAATTAGAAGACGCAGAAAATCTAGACCAACCCCTTGGGGAGGAAGAGATTAATAATGCCATTATGGCGATGCAGAGTGGTAAAACCCCTGGCCCTGACGGCTACCCATTAGAATTTTATAAGAAATTTAAGGATAAGCTCACACCTGTTCTTTTAGAAATGTTTGAAGAATCTTTGGAAAAAGGTTCATTACCCCCCACTCTTTCACAGGCTTCTATTTCACTTCTTCTTAAAAAAAGACAAGGATTCGACTCAATGTGGATCATATCGCCCCCATCTCACTTTTGAATGTAGATGTAAAAATTTTGGCGAAGGCGCTGGCTTGCCGTTTAGAATGCCAACTTCACAAAATAATCTCAGAAGATCAAACAGGTTTCATTAAAAATCGTCATTCCTTTTCTAATATCCGCCGTTTGGCCAGCGTGGTCTATTTGCCCAGTGCTTCTCCGCGCCCAGAGGCTGTTATCTCTTTGGACGCGGAAAAGGCATTCGATCGAGTGGAGTGGCCATATTTGTTCAGAGTTTTGGAGAGATTTGGATTTGGCAAAATATTTGTAGCCTGGGTTAAGCTATTATATCATTCACCCTTAGCATGTGTACAGACCAATAATTTGCGATCTGATTATTTTCAATTAACACGTGGCACTCGTCAAGGCTGCCCATTGTCTCCGCTTCTTTTTGCGATTGCAATTGAGCCTCTCTCTATTACACTTAGGTCAACTACATTATTCCAGGGCATTAGGAGAGGAAACAGGGAACATCGTGTGTCTCTATATGCTGATGACCTCCTTCTTTATGTGAGCGACCCTATAGCCAGTAGCCCTGCAATTGTGTCCTTGTTGGATCAGTTTGGGACTTTTTCCGGCTATAAACTAAACCTCCAAAAATGCAAATGCTTTCCCATCAACTTAGCTCTACAGATCAAACAGGAAACCCTGCCCTTTCCCATATCTCAAAAAGGGTTTGTATATTTAGGAATACACATCACCCGCTTTTTCACATCCCTGTTTGCAGCTAACTACATGCCTCAAGTTAGCCAAATGAAGGCTGACTTTGAGAGATGGCGTAGTCTGCCATTCACTATGGCTGGGAGAGTGCAGTCAGTGAAGATGACTGTACTTCCCAGATTTCTTTACTTGTTCCAATGTTTGTCTGTTTTCCTACCCAAGTCATTTTTTAACTTAGTTAACCAATCTATAACCTCCTTTATATGGGGTGACAAGGTTCCAAGGGTCAATAAGTGCACTCTCCAAAGAGGTCATGAAGTAGGTGGACTGGGCCTTCCTAGCTTTATTAATTATTATTGGGCATCCAATATCCAAAAGATATTATTCTGGCTCCACCGACCAGATACAGACTGTGTCTGCTTGAATCACAATCCTGTTACTCCTCGTCTCTCCCAGCTTTAGTATATTCTTCCCTGCCATTGAAACCCTCTAGATTTACATCCAACCCTGTCGTACTATCAACCATCAAAATTTTTAACCAATTTCATTGCCATTATAAGCTTACATCAGCTTCAGTTCTGGGTCCCATTCACAGTAACCATTTATTCCCCCCTCTACACTTGACTCAACCTTTCGACAGTGGGGTTTGAATGGTCTTATGTCCATTAAGGATTTATACACTAACAACATAGTTGATAGTTTCGACTACCTACACAAAAAACATGGCCTCCCACATAATCATTTCTTTAAATATCTTCAGGTTCGCCACTTTGTCATGAAACAACTTCCTTATTTTCCTGATCTCCCTCCTGTCACAATGTTGGATAAACTCACTCTTACCTTTGCAAATAAAGGACTGATCTCTGCAGTATATTCTCGATTGATGTATTTAGGAGGTCAAAACCTGAACAAAGACTTCCGGTGGCGTCAATGGTGGGCTGAGAGACGCTGTTGTTTCGCTCTGCTCCCAAAGACTGTTTTAATGAGCTAAAATTTAAGTTGGAAGACGGAGGAGTTATAAAAATAACTACCGGAGCTGTTATTTAATTGTGTGTTATCAGAATTCCTGCTGATAACAGAGAATAACGGCAGTTTTAAATGAAAAAGACTAAAACTCGCCAGAAGCCTTCGAAAGCTGCTACAAGACCTGCACAAACTGATCTGAAAAAACCTGGAAAGACTCCTCAATCCCCGCAAGCATCAGCTGGAAGTTCAGAAGAAGAAACTGACTTTCAAAACCCTTCTACAGAAATGACTTCAATGGAGGAACAACTGGTAAAGTCAGTAACAGCTTTAGTCACTGAAAACATCTCTAAAGTGATACGAGAGGGGAATGTCGCACTGGAAAAAAAGCCTTTCCAAAAGCCTCTCCGAAAAAATAAACAAGGTAATGATAAGCTGATGGGGAAAATTGACGACTTAGCCAAACGTGTGGTCGAGATTGAGGAGGGCTTAAACAATAAAATTAAGCGGGTTGATAAGAACTGTAATAAAAAGCTGGGCACGATGTCAAAGTCCACTGAAGCGGCTATAGAAGGAATGGATAATTCGTTAACTGAGATGGCTAAGGAGATAAAGAGACTAAAAAAGGAACAAGAAAGTACTGGGAGGGAGCTTGCTAAAATGAAATATAAATGTATGGACCTGGAAGCAAGATCGAGGAGGCAAAACTTGAGGATAGTAGGCGTAAAAGAAGGAAAGGAGAGTGGACAGAACTTTCAGGAGTTTGCTGGCAACTTACTCAAACAAGTACTTAAGCTGCCTGAAGCCCCGAGAATAGATACGGTTCACCGGGTCCGACGTAAGGCTCAAGCAAGCTCAAATGCTCCCCCAAGACAGATTATCCTGAAATTCTATGATATTTCAACCCTGGAAGGAATTATGAAAAAGATCCCATATGGAGTGAATTTGATGTTTGGAGAAGACAAACTAAGATTCTTCCGTGATTTTCCAGCTGAAGTCATGGAAAAGAGGGACAAGTTTACAAACACGAGAAGGCTACTGAAGGAGGTCGAGGGAGTAAGATATGGGATAGTATATCCCGCAAAATTGAGAATTACTGATAACTCTGTCGAAAGTGCATTCACGGATCCAGAAGAGGCATTTAAATATGCACAAAGGATCACACAGGATGCCTACTGATAATTAGGAGTTGGTCTCCTACAATAACACAGAAGAATTGTGTTTCCCTTTTTTTTTAACATACAAAAAAGACTGCTCTGGTTCATCATGGCGAATTTTCATCGAGGCGCTGACTAGACATCTTATCTTTGGAATGTTAATTCAAGGTCGGATTTTAAGTCTCACTTCAGCAAAGGATTGGAAAAGAAAAAAACTGGCGGGGAAAATAACTTGAGAATATGGAAAAATATTATCAGTGGACTTGCAGATAGAAACTTATGACTGAAGAAACACACAATTATATACTAACATAAAATATAATGAATAAAATTGAGTAATATTAAGACATAGCATAATAATGGCTGTTGTTTATTTCATGATGTTAATTACTTGCTAAATATAAGAATAACGAGTTAAATATGATTATAAGTATTAACATACTAATAAATTTTATGGATATAGTAGATTTAGTTTAAATTGCGAACAAAGTGGAGGGGAGGAGACTCAGATACTTGGAAGTTATCCAAGGGTACTTGGAAGTTATCCGGGCTTTTGTGTCGGACAACAGCGGGCTCCAAGGTTAACCCCTTGGGGCCCGCTGTTGTCTGATACAAATGTTTGAGCCTTAATTGTAATAGATCTTGGCATATCGATAGATGTGGATATATAATTAACATAATCACTGTTATATCTAAGTATATAATTAACGTTGGAAACTCTCTCTTATTTTGTTTTTTCTCTTTGAAGATACATTTCTAATCTATCTATCGAAGTGTGTTTTATTTTATATATATATTTTTTAACTTTGTATTGCTCTCTCTTCCAAATAATAATAATTGGTCAAGGGGGCAGAGCAAAACATATAGAAACATCTATGGAAGTCGATAAGAATTTTTCTACCACCTGTTGGTGGTTTGTTTTTAGTTATAATATCTTTATTTTTGGATATTATAATTTCACTTTTTGTTTGTTAATTATCTTTTCACGATTCTACACTTTCTGGTCTTTTTCAAGGTCTATTCTGAAGGGGAGATGACAACAAAATCTAATAGCTGGGGATGATCATCCCTCACCTAGAGTAATGAGGTTCTTGTTTGCACCATGTGAAGTAAAGGTATTAACATGATCCATAATGCAAGATGATAAACAAAAGAAAACTGGAGGAATCACGTTCTGCAGTTGGAATATAAGGGGCGCTAATGAACCAATTAAAAGGAGTAAGATCTTTGCCCAATTAAAAGCTTTAAATAGTGATGTCATTTTCTTACAAGAGATGCACCTGAAATATCAAACACAGATAAGATTGAAGGCAAATTGGATCGGGCAAACATACTACTCTTCATTTACTTCTAAATCTAGAGGCACGGCCATTATCATTCGTAAAGGTATACCATTTAAATTAAAGAATACCATAGCAGATAAAGAGGGGAGGTACGTCATAGTCACGGGAGAAATGTATTCTACTCCACTTACTTTGATAAATATTTATGCTCCTAATTTTGACAACCCTCAATTTTTTAGTAAAATTCTGGATACAATTTACAACAGCCAGAACATAACTATCAAAATGTGGTAATAGGGGGAGATTTGAATTGTGTTTTAGATCCATATTTGGATAAATCTACAAAACAAAAAAGGATTAACATAAAATCTAAAACAAGTGAACTCCTAAATACATACATGAAAAATACCAATATGACAGATGTATGGAGGATCGCTAACCCAGTAGGTAGAGAATATTCAATGGCTTTTATGGCAAAAACAACGCTCTTACATTGTTAACTTTGAATATGTCACACAAAATGGTGCCATAAATATGGTCTTGTTTACTGTTTCGGTGTAATGTACTATTCCTACACTCATACACTTAAGTGTGATTATGCCTATGAATATTAAGAATTTATTGAATCTTTCCATAATGGAATTTTACTGCACCTAGGTACATGCAACAATAAAGTACTATTGAACCATTGATTGATTGAATTGATTGAAAAATACAGCATGGAATTCACATCAACCATCTGCACTAGTTCAACACTATCGCAATTTTTCATCCACTCCCTACACAGTGGCAACAATTTACAGAAGCCAATTTACTTACAACCCTGTACATCTTTGGGATGTGGGAGGAAAACTAGCCAGATCCCACAGGGAGATAGGGAGAAACGTGCAAACTACATGCAGAGAGCACCTGAGGTCAGAATCAAACCTGGATCTTTGGTGCTGAGAGACAGCAGCTCCACCAGCTGCACCATTGTGCTGGCCCTGAAATTCTCATTCCCTGACCTGGAATAGAACACAGGCCACAACCTCTGAATCATAACCACTGGAATATTTACCCTAGTTTTTGACACGATTGTCACATGTACATCCTATGGTTAAGATTGCAAACTACGTGCAGACCAATGTTTTTTTCTGTGAGCACTTCCTGCAGAGTCTTATTTCTGTCTACATTTTTCTGTTGCTATCATCTATTTTAACCCTGGTACCTTTCCAAGACTGTTCTGGAGATTAGTTGTCTGACTTGTCAGTATCTTTATCCAGCTTCAATGGGATTGCTGTATTTCAGTCATTTCCACAGCCAGCACTTGAATGAGTTTCTCTTCCCAAATATAGCTCTCTGCAGATCTGGAAATACTGATCAACCTATCATTTCTTACCATTGAACTGCATTGACCAGCAGTATCTGTAAGTCTTTAAGGAAATGGTCTATACGTTCACCTGCAAATTATAACGTCTGAAAAGGCGCAGTGTGGACTTTCCAGGGCATTTGACCTGAAATGACATCTCCTTAGATACTCTCTGAACTACATTTTCAGTTCAATGCGAAGAAATCAACATCTGCTGCCACCAACTGCCCCACCTGCCTTCAGCCACTGAGAAGCCCGTTCCACTGGTTTGAATTCCTACTGGGTGCAACGGTGTGTGTTTTCTATGACAGACTTGGTGGAAGTCCAGCTACCCTTAATGTGCACATTCGTGACATGAGGAATTTGACTACCCTGCCATTTATGTGGAGTCGAGTTGTTGTTCGCTGCTAAGATCACCTTTGTTTACAAAGGATCATAATTAAACATGACCTTCATTGAATTTAACTTGCTTGTGTTTTTCTTCATAGAAACATAGAAAATAGGTGCAGGAGTAGGCCGTTCAGCCCTTCGAACCTGCACCGCCATTCAATATGCTCATGGCTGATCAGATCTATGTTGCAATAAAATTCAACTAAAACTGGCCGCAAATGAGGACCAACCTCCGGAGTTTTAAAACTTTAAGCCAGGTTCAAATTTTGACCAGGGTTACATTTTTTGGTATTCCTGCCCAACGAACTCATCCCCAGGATCACTGCATTGTTACAATCACTGGCACAAATGGAAGATAAATTAGGCAGCACAGTGACACAGCTGGAAGAGCTGCTGCCTCACAGTTCAAGTGGCATGAGTTCGATCCTGATCTCTGGTGACCTCTGGTGGGTCTTCCCTTTGACAGGAGTTCCAGTTTGTGACCAAAATGTGCAGTCGGAAGGTTAATTGCCCCTGCATATTTCCCCATGTGAATGAATGAGTGGTAGAAATATGTTCAGCAGAAGTCATGAGTCTGAGCTGACCAACGATTTCCGTACACTAGTACTATCCCACGCAATAAGGACCATTTACAACCAAAGCCAAATAGCCTACAAACCTGTACGTCTTTGGAAGTTGAAAATCCCACGCAGGTCACGGGGAGAACGTACAAACTCCGTACAGACAGCACCCATAGTCAGGATCGAACCTGGCGCTGTAAGGGAGCAACTCTACCACTGCGCCACCATGCCACAATTGTTGGCTGTATTCCTGTACCTCTCTTTTATTTCAGGTTGAAATCGTTATTCCGAAACCACTGGAAAAGATTATGTCCCACTTGATTTTGTTTTGTTGATTATCGCAATAAATAAACTTCCACTGAGATAGGTGTGGATCTTTTAAGTATATATACATTGTCAGCAGCTTTCATGTAATGACACAGGGGAGACAGATGCGGGGATCCGGGGCTGGTGACTGTTTGCCGGGGACAGATGCTGGCAACTGGGCTAGCGAGTCTTTGCGGGGATGGCGAGTGTTTGCGGAGCTGGCGAATCGCTCGCTGCTGCTCCGGCCATGGAGCAGCTTCAGTGGAAGCCTCAGGGTCCCGGGCCGTTGGAGGAGTCGGAAGCGTTGCGCCGCTGCCGTGAGAGTCTCTGTGCCGCTTCGGGAGGCGGAGATAGAGAGTGGAAAGAGACAGGGAGACAGGGTGGAGAGAGACATAGACAGGGTGGAGGGGGGGTGGGGGGTGAGAGGAGAGCGAGGGGAGAGACAGAGAGGGAGAGAATGGGGAGAGAGAAGAGTGAGAGTGAGAGGGGAGAGAGGGGAGAGAGGGAGAGAGTGAGGTGGTAGAGGGGGAGAAGAGAGAGAGAGGGGTGAGAGGGAAGAAAGGGGGAAGAGAGAGAGGGGGAAGAGAGGGAGGAGAGGGTTGGAGAGAATGGGAGAGAGAAGGGGAAGAGAGAGGGGTGGTAAAAGGGAGAGGGGGAAGAGGGAGAGAGGGGGGAAGAGAAACGGGGAAGAGAGAGAGAGATGGGGGCAAAGAGAAAGAGGAGATAGGGACAGGAGAAGGAGAGAGGGGAGAGAGAGCAAGGGGAAAGTGGGGTGGGAGGGAGAAATGGGGGAGAGAGAGAGGAGCACAGAGGGGAGAGAGAGATGGGAGAGAGTGTGTGGAGGGAGCGAGAGGGAGAGAGAGAGGGATGAGAGAGGGGGAGATAGCGAGGGAGGGAGAAAGAGAGAGAGAGGGGGAGAGAGAGAGAGGAAGAGGGGGGAAGCGAGGGGGAGAGAGAGGAGAGAGAGAGAGAGAGAGAGAGAGAGAGAGAGAGGGGGGAGAGATAGAAGAAATGAGGGGGGAGAGAGAGGGAAAAGAGGGAGGGGGAGAGGGGAGAGAGAGGAGAGAGGGGATGCGAGAGGGGGTGAGTGAGGTGGGAAGAGAGAGGGAGGGATGGGGAGAAGGGGAAAGAGAGAGGGGGAGAGAGGGGAAGAGAGGAGAGAGAGAGAGGGGAAGAGTGAATAGAGGGGGAAGGGGAGAGAGAGGGGGGTGACAGAGGGAATGACAGTGAGGGAGAGACAGAGAGGGTGACAGAAAGGGAGAGAGAGGGGGAGGGTAGAGAGAGGGGAGAGAGAGGGGGTGAGAGGAGAGAGTGGAAGAGAGGGGGAGAGAGAGAGGGGGGAGAGAAAGAGGGAGGAGAGTGAGGTGGAAGGGAGAGAGAGAGGGGAGAGAAAGAGAGGTGGAGGGAGAGAAGGGTTGAGAGAGGGGGACAGAGAGAGGAGAGAGAGGGGGAGAGAGAGGGGGAGAGAGAGGGGGGGAGAGAGAAATGGGGAGAGAGAAAGGGGGAGAGAGAAAGGGGGAGAGAGAAAGGGGGAGAGAGAGAGGGGGAGAGAGAGAGGGGGAGAGAGAGGGAGAGAGAGAGAGGGGAGAGAGAGGGGGAGAGGGGGATAGAGAGGCAGGGCTGCCAAATCCCATGCATTGAGCGTGAGAATCACGCTTTTCTTTTTTTTTTTAATTTTTATTGGAGGGAAAAAAAAAATTCACAGTACATCTGATGTATGGCATTGCATTTTCCTCCATTTTGTTTTTTGTATAAATAATAATATAAACAAAATAACCCGAACCCACCCTCCCTAAACACCCCTTGGCAGCTTATTTTTTCACAATCCAAATATATCACAAAATCAAATGCACTTCTGAACAATAATAAAGTAATAAAAACAGAATAAAGGCAGATCCCCACTTAATGTCAAGTGCCCTCAGTCAATAGGTAGTTCCTTTGGACCCTCAAAGTATGATAAAAAAGGGTTCCCATTTCAAATAAAACTTTTTCACAGACCCCCTCAATGTGAATTTAATCTTTTCTATCCTTAAAAAAAACATGACGTCTTCCAACCAAGCAGCGGCAGATGGAGGAGTGTTAGATTTCCAGACCAGCAAGATTCTCCTACGGGCCAAAAGTGATGTAAATGTAATGATATCAGACTGGGTTGTATTTAAACCCAAGGTTTTATCTGTTACACCAAATACAGCTACAAGCGGGCAAGGTCTCACTGTCATCCCAAGGACTTCACTAATGGTTTTAAAAACCACTGCCCAGTAGTTAACAAGTTTGGGGCAAGACCAGAATGCATGAGCTAGATTGGCTGGAGAGAACGAGCACCTGTCACAGCCAGCGTCCGTCCCTGGATATATGTTAGCAAGCCTGGCTTTGCTGAAATGAACCCTGTGTAAAACTTTAAATTGTATGAGCCCCAATCTAGCACATGATGACGAGGAGTGGAATTTTTTCTGCGCTTCTGCCCAGCATTCCTCAGACAGATCCATACCAAGGTCATCCTCCCACCTAGCTTTAACTTTGTTCAGGTTTTGATCTCCTAAATACATCAATCGAGAATATACTGCAGAGATCAGTCCTTTATTTGCAAAGGTAAGAGTGAGTTTATCCAACACTGTGACAGGAGGGAGATCAGGAAAAGAAGGAAATTGTTTCATGACAAAGTGGCGAACCTGAAGATATTTAAAGAAATGATTATGTGGGAGGCCATGTTTTTTGTGTAGGTAGTCGAAACTATCAAATATGTTGTTAGTGTATAAATCCTTAATGGACATAAGACCGTTCAAACCCCACTGTCGAAAGGTTGAGTCAAGTGTAGAAGGGGGAATAAATGGTTACTGTGAATGGGACCCAGAACTGAAGCTGATGTAAGCTTATAATGGCAACAAAATTGGTTAAAAATTTTGATGGTTGATAGTACGACAGGGTTGGATGTAAATCTAGAGGGTTTCAATGGCAGGGAAGAATATACTAAAGCTGGGAGAGACGAGGAGTAACAGGATTGTGGTTCAAGCAGACACAGTCTGTATCTGGTTGGTGGAGCCAGAATAATATCTTTTGGATATTGGATGCCCAATAATAATTAATAAAGCTAGGAAGGCCCAGTCCACCTACTTCATGACCTCTTTGGAGAGTGCACTTATTGACCCTTGGAACCTTGTTACCCCATATAAAGGAGGTTATAGATTGGTTAACTGAGTTAAAAAATGACTTGGGTAGGAAAACCGGCAAACATTGGAACAAGTAAAGAAATCTGGGAAGTACAGTCATCTTCACTGACTGCACTCTCCCAGCCATAGTGAGTGGCAGACTACGCCATCTCTCAAAGTCGGCCTTCATTTGGCTAACTTGAGGCATGTAGTTAGCTGTAAACAGGGATGTGAAAAAGCGGGTGATGTGTATTCCTAAATATACAAACCCTTCTTGAGATATGGGAAAGGACAGGGTTTCCTGTTTGATCTGTAGGGCTAAGTTGATGGGAAAGCATTTGCATTTTTGGAGGTTTAGTTTATAGCCGGAAAAAGTCCCAAACTGATCCAACAAGGACACAATTGCAGGGCTACTGGCTATAGGGTCGCTCACATAAAGAAGGAGGTCATCAGCATATAGAGACACACGATGTTCCCTGTTTCCTCTCCTAATGCCCTGGAATAATGTAGTTGACCTAAGTGTAATAGAGAGAGGCTCAATTGCAATCGCAAAAAGAAGCGGAGACAATGGGCAGCCTTGACGAGTGCCACGTGTTAATTGAAAATAATCAGATTGCAAATAATTTGTCTGTACACATTTTAAGGGTGAATGATATAATAGCTTAACCCAGGCTACAAATATTTTGCCAAAGCCAAATCTCTCCAAGACTCTGAACAAATATGGCCACTCCACTCGATCTAATGCCTTCTCCGCGTCCAAAGAGATAACAGCCTCTGGGCGCGGAGAAGCACTGGGCGAATAGGCCACGCTGGCCAATCGGCGGATATTAGAAAAGGAATGATGATTTTTAATGAAACCTGTTTGATCTTCTGAGAATCACGCTTTTCACCAAATTCTCTCGCTGATCACAAATTTCTCACGCTCTGTGTGTTGTAAGCAGAAGCAGCGACGGGTACAGATGCGGACGGGGAGCGGAGTTGCTGAGTGTTTGCCGGGCTGGCGAGTCGCTCACTGCATTGTGACGCTGCCGTGAGAGTCTCTGTGCCAAATTCACCCATGTGACCGGCATGAATCAGGCTGCGGCTCGGTGCGTCCTGTAGGACAACCAGCGGCTGCTGGAAGTAAGTACCAAGCACTGGGTAGAAACGGTGGAAGATAGAACTTCAAATGGGGGTGGTTGGAGAAAGCATCCTGCTTGCCTGCTCAATTTTCACTTACTGTAACTGCAGGAAAAATGTTCCCGATGTTGGGGGAGTTCAGAACCAGGGGTCAGAGTTTAAGAATAAGGGGGGGGGGGCAGTTAGGACTAGGAGGAGGACAAACTTTCTTCACGCAGAGAGGTGTGAATCTGTGGAATTCTCTGCCACAGAAGGCAGTGGAGGCCAATTCACTGGATGTTTTCAAGAGAGAGTTACATTTAGTTCTTGGGGCTAACGAAATCAAGGGATATGGGGAAAAAACAGGAAAGAGGTACTGATTTTAGATGAATAGCCATGATCATATTGAATGGCAATGCTGGCTCGAAGGGCCAATGGCCTATTCCTGGGCCTATTTTCTATGTTTCTATGCGAGGATATGGCAATAAAACTCGATCACTTGATTTTGAAGGATTCATGCATGGTGGAGGTATAATATAGTCATAGAGTGATACAGTGTGAAAACAGGCCCTTCGGCGCAACTTGCCCACACCTGCCAACATGTCCCAGCTACGCTACCTGCTTTTGGTCCATACCCACAAACCTGTCCTATACTTGTATCAGTATAATTGTTTCTCAAATGTTAGGATGGTGCCTGCCTCAACTACCTCTTCTGGCAGCTTGTTCCATACACCAACCACCCTTTGTGTGGATAACGCTACCCCTTAAAAAGTTACCTCTTAAAAATACTTCATAAAAAAAATGAAATCATACTTCTACAATGCACTAAAACATGATTTTAATACATCAAATTTCAAAAAGTTCCTACCCTGGGAGGGCGGACACCCTTCTTCCACGCCCTCTCCCCACTTGGTTGCTCCACTCCCTCACCGGGTACCCCTAACGCCAGTGATCAGTGATCGCTCAGCCTCCCCACCTTCGAAAATGCTCCACAGCCCCTGGTTAAGATGGAGAACACTGCCAGACGTGAGCGGGAAACTGAAATTGAGCGGCCAGTTGTCCGTGATGTCTGGATCCTAATGCTCAGCGCTTCATGTTTCGGAGTTGGCTAATGTTATTGATTTGTAATTAGCCTGATTTGTAATTAGTTGACAAAACCTTAATTTATTAATCTGGAATATCCAGGGGGATGGGATAAGTGTAATATTAAATTACATGCAAGGTGTCAGGCTGTCTGTCACAACATACAGCTCTGATAACCCATTATTTCCTTCAGTTAAATATTGGGAAGGTAGCACTATTGTCATTTGCCACTCAATTATTATGTTTGTTTACCTCACTGACTATTTCTAACCCCTCTAACCTCCCCTCCACCAATTCCTTTGACAGGTTGAATAGAAATGTCCTCAATCTCGTTGTTTTATTAATTGAACACGTAGATGAACATCCTCAAGGAGTATAATCAGATGGAAACTGATTCGGATGCGATATTTAAGGGCTTGTTCAAAGAAGGCGCATATTTTAAAGGAGTGACAGAGATACTTGCAGGGGAATGTGTGAGGAGATTATTACTTGTCTTTAGTTTTAGTTTGAACTAGAACATCTGAAGATTTAAAGTTTAATATAGTAATTGTGCTGATACTGACCCCAACCAACCACATAATGAATATCATCCATTCTGGAGGTTGTACTTCTATGATGCGATTTAAACTTCACTTTCATTCACTTCAATGTAAAAGTAATTGGGAATGGGGAGCATTGGAACAAAAACTTGCCCTCAGTACATATTAACTGTAATGTAATAATGTATGCATGTTGTTAGGTGCAATCAAAACAAAGATCTTTTTATCATTGTACTCTCATATATTATGTACTCTCAAGATCACAATTAATAGAATAATATTGCTTAAATATATAGTTATTGCACTTTGCATTTTGAAAAATCCCAGCTGAAAGGAAAAAAGCAAAATACTGAAAATATTGGGGGTGAAAATGACTTCAGGACAGTTTATTATGAAAATGAAAGAAATTGTATCAAATTACTTATACAGCTGAGTAAGTTTAATTTTATGGATGGGAATTGCGTTCAACCAATTGATGACTTATTTGACAAAGTAAGTAGCATGTTAGATATCAAGGGAGCCAATGAATGTAGCAAATTTCGTTATCCACAATTTGGTCTGTGAAGTGCCCATAAAGGATTACTGCATTAGATAAGCACCTGCGAACTTGAACGTAATAGGTTAAGTCCAGGGGGTCAGATATGGGGCTTTATGTGTGGCCAGATATATTATCAGTGCAACGGGGCTAGGAGCAAGGCCAAATGTGCATCCAGAGTCAAGGTCTGGAATAGTACTAGGTGCGCAGTCAAAGCTGGGACCAGGGGTGTGTTCAGCACTGGGAACCTAAGCAGGTAAGCAGCTATGATCAGGGTAGTATAGGGGGCCAGGTGTAAGGCTGGACTCAGGGACCGGAATGAGAGAAGGTATGCAACTGGAGTCGGGGCCAGGAGTAGTACCAGGTGTGCAGTGAGACCCAGGTTGGTCAACATGGGCCAAGTGCTTGATTATAATCTGATTTCCATACATGAATACACTAAGATCATTCATGTGCTGCACCCGTTGATCAGAGCCTGTGCTCTACTGTGGAATGTAATTAGGAATGTAATTTACTCTAACCTTATTCATAGCTAATCCAATTTAAAACATATATATTGCATTCAAGTGTAAGTTAAAAGACTCGCTACAGTATGCACCATATTGCACAATTTCAAGCTGACAAATGAAAAGTTACGTACGCTCCCTCGGGCTGGGTCTCTCGTAATTTCCCACTCCCAACTCACCCAATATTGACAGCCCTGTGTAATGTCACTTTTGTTTGGCACTTGAAAGTACTTTTACAGTAGGTACAAATGATATTACATTATTATTTATGTAAAGCCTGAAGGCAGCTCCAGTAAGAGTCGGAGCTGAAGCCGCATGAGGCGAGGGATGGCACATTCCAGGCTGATGTGTCTCGATCAGAGTAGGTGGAGTAGGCCGCCGTAAACCCTGCCAGAGCCTGGGGCTTGATTAGATCAGTTGCTGCTCCCAGTTGCTGAGCGCACAAATCGGATGCGGCCTGCAGGGGCACAAAGCAGCCGAGCCATGGTGGAGGACACCAACAACATCACCTGGCCAGGGTGACCTCTTGAACTTCAACACAATGCCCTCGCTCGCACAAAGGGCTTTTATGGCAAAAACAACGCTCTTACATTGTTAACTTTGAATATGTCACACAAAATTGTGCCATAAATATGGTCTTGTTTACTGTTTCGTTGTAATGTACTATTCCTACACTCTTACACTTAAGTGTGATTATGCCTATGAATATTAAGAATTTACTGAATCTTTCCATAATGGAATTTTACTGCACCTAGGTACATGCAACAATAAAGTACTATTGAACCATTGATTGATTGAATTGATTGAAAAATACAGCATGGAAACAGGCCCTACTACTCTCTTAATTCACATCAACCATTTGCACCAGTTCAACACTATCGCAATTTTTCATCCACTCCCTACACAGTGGCAACAATTTACAGAAGCCAATTTACTTACAACCCTGTACATCTTTGGGATGTGGGAGGAAACCAGAGTACCTAGCCGGATCCCACAGGGAGATAGGGAGAAACGTGCAAACTACATGCAGAGAGCACCTGAGGTCAGAATCAAACCTGGATCTTTGGTGCTGAGAGACAGCAGCTCCACCAGCTGCACCATTGTGCTGGCCCTGAAATTCTCATTCCCTGACCAGGAATCGAACACAGGCCACAACCTCTGAATCATAACCACTGGAATATTTACTCTAGTTTTTGACACGATTGTCACATGTACATCCTATGGTTAAGATTGCAAACTACGTACAGACCAATGTTTTTTTCTGTGAACACTTCCTGCAGAGTCTTATTTCTGTCTACATTTTTCTGTTGCTATCATCTATTTTAACCCTGGTACCTTTCTGGATCTCCTGTTCTGGAGATTAGTTGTCTGACTTGCCAGTATCTTTATCCATCTTCAATGGGATTACTGTATTTCAGTCATTTCCACAGCCAGCACTCGAATGAGTTTCTCCTTCCCAAATATAGCTCTCTGCAGATCTGGAAATACTGATCAACCTATCATTTCTTACCATTGAACTGCATTGACCAGCAGTATCTGTAAGTCTTTAAGGAAATGGTCTATATAGAAACATAGAAACATAGAAAATAGGTGCAGGTGCCCTTCGAGCCTGCACCGCCATTCAATGTGATCATGGCTGATCATCCAACTCAGTATCCCGTACCTGCCTTCTCTCCATACCCCCTGATCCCTTTAGCCACAAGTGCCACATCTAACGCCCTCTTAAATATAGCCAATGAACTGGCCTCAACTACCTTTTGTGGCAGAGAATTCCAGAGACTCACCACTCTCTGTGTAAAGAATGTTTTCCTCATTTCGGTCCTAAAGGAACTCCCCCTTATCCTTAGACTGTGACCCCTTGTTCTGGACTCCCCCAATATCGGGAACAATCTTCCAGCATCTAGCTTGTCCAACCCCTTAAGAATTTTGTAAGTTTCTATAAGATCCCCCCTCAATCTTCTAAATTCCAGCGAGTACAAGCCGAGTCTATCCAATCTTTCCTCATATGAAAGTCCTGACATCCCAGGATGTTCACCTGCAAATTATAACGTCTGAAAAGGTGCAATGTGGACTTTCCAGGGCATTTGACCTGAAATGACATCTCCTTAGATACTCTCTGAACTACATTTTCAGTTCAATGTGAAGAAATCAACATCTGCTGCCACCAACTGCCCCACCTGCCTTCAGCCACTGAGAAGCCTGTTCCACTGGTTTGAATTCCTACTGGGTGGAACGGTGTGTGTTTTCTATGACAGACTTGGTGGAAGTCCAGCTACCCTTAATGTGCACATTCGTGACATGAGGAATTTGACTACCCTGCCATTTACGTGGTGTTGAGTTGTTGTTCACTGCCAAGATCATCTTTGTTTACAAAGGATCATAATTAAACATGACCTTCATTAAATTTAACTTGCTTGTGATTTTCTTCAGTTCTATGTTGCAATAAAATTCAACTAAAACTGGCCGCAAATGAGGACCAACCTCCGGAGGTTTAAAACTTTAAGCCAGGTTCAAATTTTGACCAGGGTTACATTTTTTGGTGTTCCTGCCCAACGAACACATCCCCAGGATCACTGCATTGTTACAATCACTGGCAGAAATGGAAGATAAATTGGGCAGCACAGTGACACAGCTGGAAGAGCTGCTGCCTCACAGTTCCAGTGACATGAGTTCGATCCTGATCTCTGGTCACCTCTGGTGGGTCTTCCCTTTGACAGGAGTTCCAGTTTGTGACCAAAATGTGCAGTTGGTAGGTTAATTGCCCCTGCATATTTCCCCATGTGAATGAATGAGTGGTAGAATTATGTTCAGCAGAAGTCATGAGTCTGAGCTGACCAACGATTTCCGTACACTAGCACTATCGCACGCAATAAGAACCATTTACAACCAAAGCCGAATAGACTACAAACCTGTACGTCTTTGGAAGTTGAAAATCCCACGCAGGTCACGGGGAGAACGTACAAACTCCGTACAGACAGCACCCATAGTCAGGATCGAACCTGGCGCTGTAAGGGAGCAACTCTACCACTGCGCCACCATGCCACAATTGTTGGCTGTATTTCTGTACCTCTCTTTTATTTCAGGTTGAAATCTTTATTCCGAAACCACTGGAAAAGATTATGTCCCACTTGATTTTGTTTTGTTGATTATCGCAATAAATAAACTTCCACTGAGATAGGTGTGGATCTTTTAAGTATATATACATTGTCAGCAGCTTTCATGTAATGACACAGGGCTGCCAACCCTCATGCTTTGAGCGTGAGAATCACGCATTATAACAAATTCTCACGCCCTCATGCTGTAGGCCGCCGGAGACCCTGCCAGAGCCTGGGGCTTGATTAGATCAGTTGCTGCTCCCAGTTGCTCCCGGATGCGGCCTGCAGGGGCACAAAGCAGCCGAGCCATGGTGGAGGACACCAACAACATCACCTGGCCAGGGTGACCTCTTGAACTTCAACTCAATGCCCTCGCTAGCACAAAGGGCTTTTATGGCAAAAACAACGCTCTTACGTTGTTAACTTTGAATATGTCACACAAAATTGTGCCATAAATATGGTCTTGTTTACTGTTTCGGTGTAATGTACTATTCCTACACTCTTACACTTAAGTGTGATTATGCCTATGAATATTAAGAATTTACTGAATCTTTCCATAATGGAATTTTACTGCACCTAGGTACATGCAACAATAAAGTACTATTGAACCATTGATTGATTGAATTGATTGAAAAATATAGCATTGAAACAGGGCCTACTACTCTCTTAATTCACATCAACCATTCGCACTAGTTCAACACTATCGCAATTTTTCATCCACTCCCGACACAGTGGCAACAATTTACAGAAGCCAATTTACTTACAACCCTGTACATCTTTGGGATGTTGGAGGAAACCAGAGTACCCAGCCGGATCTCACAGGGAGATAGGGAGAAACGTGCAAACTACATGCAGAGAGCACCTGAGGTCAGAATCAAACCTGGATCTTTGGTGCTGAGAGACAGCAGCTCCACCAGCTGCACCAGCTGGAATATTTACTCTAGTTTTTGACACGATTGTCACATGTACATCCTATGGTTAAGATTGCAAACTACGTGCAGACCAATGTTTTTTTCTGTGAGCACTTCCTGCAAAGTCTTATTTCTTTCTACATTTTTCTGTTGCTATCATCTATTTTAACCCTGGTACCTTTCCAAGACTGTTCTGGAGATTAGTTGTCTGACTTGCCAGTATCTTTATCCATATTCAATGGGATTACTGTATTTCAGTCATTTACACAGCCAGCACTCGAATGAGTTTCTCCTTCCCAAATATAGCTCTCTGCAGATCTGGAAATACTGATCAACCTATCATTTCTTACCATTGAACTGCATTGACCAGCAGTATCTGTAAGTCTTTAAGGAAATGGTCTATACGTTCACCTGCAAATTATAACGTCTGAAAAGGCGCAGTGTGGACTTTCCAGGGCATTTGACCTGAAATGACACCTCCTTAGATACTCTCTGAACTACATTTTCAGTTCAATGCGAAGAAATCAACATCTGGTGCCACCAACTGCCCCACCTGCCTTCAGCCACTGAGAAGCCTGTTCCACTGGTTTGAATTCCTACTGGGTGGAACGGTGTGTGTTTTCTATGACAGACTTGGTGGAAGTCCAGCTACCCTTAATGTGCACATTCGTGACATGAGGAATTTGACTACCCTGCCATTTACGTGGTGTCGAGCTGTTGTTCACTGCCAAGATCATCTTTGTTTGCAAAGGATCATAATTAAACATGACCTTCATTAAATTTAACTTGCTTGTGATTTTCTTCAGTTCTATGTTGCAATAAAATTCAACTAAAACTGGCCGCAAATGAGGACCAACCTCCGGAGGTTTAAAACCTTAAGCCAGGTTCAAATTTTGACCAGGGTTACATTTTTTGGTGTTCCTGCCCAACTAATTCATCCCCAGGATTACTGCATTGTTACAATCACTGGCACAAATGGAAGATAAATTGGGCAGCACAGTGACACAGCTGGAAGAGCTGCTGCCTCACAGTTCCAGTGACATGAGTTCGATCCTGATCTCTGGTCACCTCTGGTGGGCCTTCCCTTTGACAGGAGTTCCAATTTGTGACCAAAATGTGCAGTTGGTAGGTTAATTGCCCCTGCCATATCTGTAAGTCTTTAAGGAAATGGTCTATACGTTCACGTGCAATTTATAACGTCTGATCTGAAGAAAGGTCTCGATTTGAAACGTCACCTATTCCTTTTCCCCAGAGATGCTACTGGACCCCCCGAGTTACTTCAGCATTTTGTGGCTGTCTTCGGTGTAAACCAACAACTGCATTTTCTTCCTACATGTTATCTCATATACTGTAGATGGATCAAATATTTGAACTCCAGCTTGTCACGCATGCTGCGTTTTTCAAATACCTTGTCGCAATTTATTCTAACTTTCCCAGATTTTGACAAAATACAAATGTTTTTCTGCTATTCATGAAAGATTGTGGTGGATCTCCTCTTTGTCATGCCTCTCCGAAAGGAATGATTGCCATTTGACGGGGGTGGGGGGGGTGGGGGGGTGGGGTGGGGGGTGATGTGTGGGATAGAGTTGGTGGTGGGGGGGTGTAGATGGGAGAAATAGGTGGGAGTCCAGGCACACGGGATGGAAGAGGGAGGGGAGACAGGGTAGTTTGGGGTTAGATAGAGGTAACCTAAAATTTGAGAATTTGAAGTTAATATTGAAAGGGATGTCATTGCAATACATGTTTTTTATACAGAACAATCTTCATTTTATCTGGGTTTGGTTGTTTTATTTCTTCAGATAATTCTTGAGTAAGATTCTGTCACCTCATGGATTTTGCCCTCATGGTCAAAATTGTAGAGCATAGTTAATTTAGAAATCATAGTCCAGACTGTTTATATCCTGATGCAATCTATTGACCCAAAAAGTTGTATATCCATTTTCCTTCACACATTCTGCCTGACTCATCGAGTTCCTCCAGCAGTTGCAAGTGACCCTTGTTAAATTCTCCATGCAAAACAAAAACCCCCGAAAGGTGACAAGATTTTTCTCATTTGATGGGGTCCAGTGCTTCCAAATCCCCCTCGACCCCAAAGCCACAGATCCCTACCTTCCTTTCTTTTGGAGGCTTCACTTACTTTGAAATGTTCTGTCACTCAGCAGTCCAGGTGTGTGGACAATTCTGGAAGAAGAGCCTGCCACTTGAGGTAAGAGTTGGGAGTTCAGCTCTAAGTAAGTAAGTAAGTAAGTAAGTAAGTAAGTTTATTGGCCAAGTATTCACATACAAGGAATTTGCCTTGGTGCTTCGCCCACAAGTAACACCATGACATACAGTGACAGTTATGAATGACTCAGAAAACAATAATAAAACATTAATGATAAAACACCATTGATCAAGCATGTGAACCAACAAAATACCAGATCCAAGGGAGGCTACAGATTTTTGGCTGTTGAATAGAGCAACTACTCGCGGATAAAAACTGTTTTTATGTTTGGCTGTGGAAGCTTTGACAGTCCTGAGCCGCTTTCCAGAGGGAAGTGATTCAAAGAGTTTGTGGCCAGGGTGAGAGGGGTCAGAGATGATTTTCCCCGCTCGCTTCCTGGCCCTTGCAGTGTACAGTTCATCAATGGAGGGAAGGTTGCAGCCAATAACCTTCTCTGCTGATCAGACGATTCACTGCAGCCTCCAGGTGTCGTGCTTGGTGGCTGAGCCAAACCAGACCATGATGGAAAAGGTGAGAACAGACTCTATGATGGCCATGAAGATTTGGACCATCCTTGCCTGTGGCAGAATGTGCTTCCTCAGCTGCCATAGGAAGTACATCCTCTGTTGTGCCTTTTTGACTGTGGAGTCGATGGTAGCCCCCCACTTAAGGACCTTGGAGATGATGGTTCCCAGGAACTTAAAATACTCCCCAGATGTGACTGTGGTGTTGTTGATGGTGAGTGGGGTGAGGGGAGGGGGAGTTCTCCTAAGGCCTACAATCATTCCACTGTCTTAAGAGCATTGAGCCCCAGGTTGTTGTGAAGGCACCAGGATGCCAGCTGTGACACTTCCTATCTGTAGGCAGATTCCACCCCATCCTGGATCAGTCCAATCAGGGTTGTGTCGTCCGCAAACTTGAGAAGCTTGTCTGTGGAGGTGCAGTCGTTGGTGTAAAGAGAGTAGAGGAGAGGAGAGAGTACGCAGCATTGCGGTGCTCCTATGCTGAGAGTTTGCGGGTCCGAGATGTGCTTTCCCAGCTTCACATGCTCTAGGTAGCATGAACAGGAATTACAGGGAACCAGTTTCACTTGCAGCAATTGTTGGAAGTTTGCCAAGGATCTAATTTGCTTAGGTTCCGGTGGAAAATCAAGGTTTCACGGTTTCACAGCCAAGGTCAGTTTAATATCACATGTACCAGTTAAGCTAGAGTGAAATCAGGCAGAACAAGTAGTAATTTGGTCATGGTATTATCTTCCTACATGTGGTAAAGCAATCTGGCTAAGGAGACAAGCCTGTGGTTTGGATTATTTTTACTTTCAGACTTCCTTGAACCACTGCAGCCTGTGCAGGGAAGGAATTTCCATAAAGCTCTAGGCAGAAAAGTCCAGAATGTGACACAACGTCAATAAGGAAATCATAATACATTTCCCACTTGAAGATGAACTTTGAAATGGCGGTTCGATGTCCTTGTCCTCCATGATTTTAGTGGTCATATAATATATGGATGTTGGCTTTAGGAAGTTCGGAGATAATTGTAAATGACCCAGTCATTCTCACAAACAAGGTACAACAGAGTTTATTAAAAGACACTTACAGTTCACTATAGCATGTTGCTTCAGCTGTTTAGCGGCAGCACGCTGGGTTGCGATAATATGAACCATGTAGTAGTCGGAACTTCTAAAAATAAAGCACTACATTGGTTAGTGTGGAGTAACAAATCTACATCTTTCCTTGTAGAAATAAAAGTGAAGCACATCTAAATGCAGGTGGCCTATAAGAATAAACACACCAATACGTGATGGCTGAGTAATACAGTACTCTAAACGCTAATAGCGCATACGGGGACGTGTAGATGGTTTAAACAAAATTCTCATACCTAAGGGGTGGCCTAAGGGGACACTAAGGGGTGGCCTACAAACCTGTCCCATGCATGTGTGGTATAGATCCGCGTCTCGTTCCTTCACCGGGGAAGTAACCGGGGGCCCATGTGTGAACACGGCGAAGCCGGTGAGCAGGGCGTCGAATGTTGTGGTGAGGCCATAGGGGACATGGCCAGTGGCTGACCTGCAGCAGCAGAGCTCGAGGGAAGAGACAGTCTGACAGTAGAAGGGTACATCAGATGAGTGGCTTCTGGAAACAAGACCCCAGAACGTGGAATTCCTTCACTGGAATTGGCATCATGTTCAGCCGTGTTGCATCTGGCAATGAGAATATCATCAACAATAATGGTGCATGGGTACCTCGCAAATAATTGTTCCAGTGTGCGTTGGAAAACCTCACTAGCAGATGCTAAAGGGCATCCGCAGGAATTTATAGCGGCCTAAGGGGGTGCTGAACGTGGTGAGATTGGATGAGTCAGGATCCAGCGGGATCTGCCAAAACAAACTTTTGGCATCCAGAACAGAAAACATGGATGCACTGACTATCTGAGTTGCAACTCCCTGAGTTGCAACTGTACACATATGGGTAGTGTGGGCGTCTGATCGCTGCGTTAAGGTCTCTGGGGTTGATGCAGATTCGGATTTCTTCCTTGTTCTTCTTTGTTGCCACCACCACGGTGGAAACCCAGTTGGACGGGTCGGTGACCATTGCAATGACATCCAGGGACCCCATCCGCTGGAGCTCATTGTATACTCTGTCATGCATAGCACGCGGAATACGGTGTGGTGCTCAGACCACAGGTAGGACATTTGGATCAGTAACAATGTTGTACTTGATGGGCTGCTTTCCAAACTTGCCGTCAAATAGTTCTTTGTATTGTGAAAGTATCTGCTGAGTGGAGCCCTCAGTGGGAGAAATTTGAGGGACTGCAGGCCCAAAGGTATCCAGTCCTAGATCCTGCCATCACAATGCCAAGCAGAGTTGCAGAATTCCCACGGACAATGAAAAAATTCAGTTTGTGAGCGTGTGACTCCAGGTGGCAATTCAGTTCAGTTTCTCCAAGTGGGAGCAGTTTCCCTCACCCATAGGCTTGCAAAGTGGTCGAAGTGTTTACAATACATTCATCATTACGGATTTGTTTAAATTCAGATAAAGACATGACATTGCACTTGGCACCGGTGTCGATCTTTGCAATGGTGATGTTGCTGTTAATGAGCAAAGAAACTTCAGGGTTAAGTTGCTTGTTAGTGGAAGCAATCAGCGAGTTGATGTTAGGACTGTTATCTTCATGCTCTGGTAGCCGAACAGGAGATGGCGCTTCCAGCTCCTGGTTTTCATGGACTGCAGGGTCATCAATAGTTTCAGCAAGTACCACAATCTGGTTGTTGTGATCCAGAACTGCAGGCACTTAGTTGAAATGCTCAGTGCACTGCATTGCTTCAGGGCCAGTGACATTGAGTGGTATAGAGGTACGCACGTCTGGCGCAGCGTTGCGATGAGCAGCACAAATGCAATGATTGTAGTCGTGCTCATAAATGTGGCAAGGTTCAGCGATGTCTGAGTCAAAGATCAGAGGGTCTGGACGGCGAAGTGTGCTGGCCATGGCAGCAATAGTGAATAATCAAAACAAAACTCAAAAATAAAAATCGATATACTTAAACACTGAGTGGGTTACGAACCACATCTTACACCATGTAAATGACCCAGTCATTCTCACAAACATGGTACAACAGAGTTTATTAAAATACACTTACAGTATACTACAGCATGTTGCTTCAGCTGTATGGGGACTATCAGTACAAGCTGGGTTATGATAATATGAACAGTGTAGTAGGCGGAGCTTCTAATAATAAAACACTACATTGGTTAGTGTGGAATAACCAATCTACAATAATCACTGGCAACACAACATTCAGTGTCTGACCTGCCTTAGAGAAGTCCTGTGGACTCGAAACATCACCTATCCCTTTTCCCCAGAGATGCTGTCTGTCCCGCTGAGTTACTTCAGCTTTTTGTGTCTATCCTGTGACTTTGTCTTGTTTAGTTATGTTTAGAGATACAGCGTGGAAACAGGCCCTTCAGCCCACTGAGTCCATGCTGACCAGCGATTTCCAAACAGTAGCACTATCCTGCACTCAAGGAACAATTTGCAATCTTTACCAAAGCCAATTAACCTACAAACCTGTGCTTCTTTGAAGTGTTGGAGGAAATCAGAGCATAGATGTGGATAGGGACAGAGAGGTCTTTTAAAAATGTGATGATAAAGCATAAAATATGCATGTCCCTGTTGAAATAATTGACCATCTTTATATCCTTCATAAACAGCAGGTTCCAAGTTATTCCTGCTCACTATGTAAAAGGCTTCTACCTTACAATCCCCTCCCCCCATTATTTTTCTTTCCCAAAATCTTCTCTTTGCCGATTTCATTGTTGTATCACGAGGGAATGGGAATGGTTTCCTTTGTCTACCTTTACTAGATTAGTCCAGATCTTCCACATATCTGTGAAATCTCCCCATCGCCTCCTTTGCTCTAAAGAGAAAAACTCAGCTTCTCTAACTTTGCACTTAAAAACCTCATCTCTGAAATCATTCTGATAACTCTCTGCTGCACCATTTTGAGAGCCATACCCTTCTTCCCAGATGTTGTGACCAAACCTGAGCACAATGTACCAGTGTAGTCTAACTTTCTTTATTTTTGTACTTAATATCTCAATTTATGAAGCCGAAGGTCACATTTGCTTACCTAATGCATTCTTAATTTGTCTGTCACCTACATTATTCTGGCAAAATGCATCAATTTTTGTCCCTTTGCGTTAAATCCGATCTGTCCTGTTTATTTCTCTGCTGCCTCCCCACTGCCCACCTCCCCGCCCCCCACATGCTCCCCATACCATTCCTCCAACATCCATCCTGTTGTATAATCAGTGTTTGACATCTTTGGCAAATTGTGTAATTTTATACTGATACTAATGGCCAATACCGCCATTCAATGTGATCATGGCTGATTCTCCACAATCAGTACTCCGTTCCTGCCCTCTCTCCATATCCCTATCTTTAAGAGCTCTGTCTAACTCTCTCTTGAAAGCATCCAGAGAACCGGCCGCCACCACTCTCTGTGGCAGAGAATTCCACAGACTCACCAACTCTCTGTGTGAAAAGGTATTTCCTCATCTCTATTCTAAATGGCTTACCCCTTATTCATAAACTGTGGCCCCTGGTTCTGGACTCCCCCAACATCAGGAACATGTTTCCTGCCTCTAGCGTGTCCAAACCCTTAATAATCTTATATGTTTCAATAAGATATCTTCTCATCCTTCTAGATTCCAGAGTATATAAGCCCAGTCGCTCCAATCTATCCCGGGAATTAACCTTGTGAACCTACACTGCACTCCCTCAATAGGTGGAATGTCCTTCCTCAAATTTGGAGACCAAAACTGCATACAATACTCCGGGTGTGGTCTCACTGCATGCTTACTTTCATTGACTGTTGCACAAGGACCCGCAGATCCCATTATAATATTTGAAATATTTTGAAGGACCAAGAAACCAAGAACCAAGGCGCAAACGAATTGCTTGCTAAGAAGGTTGTAGCGCAAAGAAGCGAGTGAATCGGTACTCTTTCCAGCAAACATAACTGCCATCGCCTTGCTCCCAAGGTCCTCTATGACATGTTTTATTTGATTTGGAAGCAGAAACGCATTGGCACAGGTCTAGATGGTCGATTCACCATTCCCAAGTTTCCGAAATGTTGACTTCTTGCCAACAATAGATTTGCAAAGTTGTATCACATGCTGTGAAAGCATGAATAAACAGAAACAGAGAATACAGATCACTACCCATGACTTGTTTTATCTCGATGATGTTGTACACCTTAGGAACTGTTGACTTGTCAGAACGAAAAAAGAGGCGCTTATTGTTCGGCATCTCAGAATAGTGGAGAAGGAGAATGAGCAAGTCGAGGTCGTGGGCTGATGTTGTGATGCCGTAATTGCAGCCTTGACATTGTCCACGTCTGCATCCTCTGATGCATTAATAACAGTGCAGCCCTGCTTCTGAGGTTCCTCAGTTATGAGATCAATAAGTCCTTGTTTGTTACAAGGTCTGGAAAGGAAATCAGCCTTTTTTTCCCAAAAACTCAGCTTTGGAATTGAAGTTGACGATCGGGTGGGTGTTTTCCTCACGTCGCTGATGCGTATTGTCTTTGATGGAAAAACCTTCGCAATAACCATCAAAAACTACGGTTGCTTTACCATAATGGCGTATGGCAAATTCGGCATACGACTTTGCAATGTCACCATAACTGTCACCCCTTTTTCATGGCAAACGATGAAGCAGGGAGCCACCATCAAGGACATAATGTTGAATTGGTGGGATAGAATCAATGACAGTTTTGTTTGATTCCTTGCTTGAAAACTCAGTGACTCAGCTTTACGAAAGATTTATTTGGCTTCAAATAGGGATGTAGGGAATGGGCTTAGCTCATAGCTCATTACATCTTCCAGTGAAAGGACTCCGGTTTTGGACACAAATAAAAATTGTTGGAACAGCAGAGCAGGATCAATGGTTCAACCTTGGGCAACTGATGTTGAACTCATCTGCAAGGGTTTTTACGCGGTCTTTCCATTTGAACGAGATCCCAAAAACTGGTTTTCCAACCAAATTTTCAACGATCTCGCACCCAACAATCTCGAACCCAGGCACATTAATATCCTCTTTGGCGACTACACCAGTAACAATGTTTGTCAGAGATGGGTCTGAAGAGAATGGCGTGCAAGTGGAAAGTTTTTCCTTGATCTTTTCCAAGTCAGAGTGATCTCATTTCATCTTTGCTTCTGTTGATTCTCGGTGTTACTCGCTGGTCGTGTAGATGAGATCATTGAATTCCTGCATGCCGTTGTTGTCTCAGATGTGACGGGTGTGGACATGGTCTACAATGCGCGCATTTCTTCAGTCATTCCACTTCCATGAATCAATCCTGTACGACTCTTCAAGGACTGCATTAATGTCTGCTCGATGACAAGGTCAGAGCTAAGGCCTGCACAGAACTGGTTGCTCTGGTGGATCACATGGAAACCCTTGGAAAATTTGACATATACATCAGGATGTCTGGTCTTGAGTTGGCACATTTCTTGGATATATGCAGACTTCAGATAGTTGTAATGCCCAGAGGCGGCAAATTATAGGCAGGCAGTCTGACACTGCGCGCAAGTGCAGCATCCAAGATTCTGTGCGATCTGCAACATTTTCTGATAGTTTATCCCAGTTGATTGGTTTTTGACCTTGTGTCAAAGTTCCGCCTTTATTGTGTCAATCTTTTCTTTGATTTGGATTAACATGTCTGCTGCTCCAACACTCTCCAAAGTCGTTTCTTTCTCTACCAAGGATGAGCACGTTTCTCCCGCCTGGTCTACCAATGACTGGAACTGTGGGTCATCCTCCAGCAGATCTGACACAACCAGATGATTGAGACTTCTGTCCACCAGCAGATGTCCATGGAAAGCTCTTTGCACTGATTTTCCAATCATCATATGCTGGACAGCATTTTCACCATAGACATTTAAGAGCATATTTCGAACTCACAACATGGGCATAGTTATACTGTAATTACTATTACTTGATTTTCATGTGTCATGTTTGTTTTTGTGAGGCAGACCTATACTTGCATTGGAAAATATTACTTTTTATGCTAATATTACATTAAATGGATCTTGGACGCTATCTTGAAAATTAGACCTTTCCAGTGGTCTGACTGTGGCAGACTTGTTATGTTATTAAGCACATCTGATACTACAAAAAACCGTTGAGAAACCTTTTGTAGCAATTTTTTGGGGTAAGGTGTTTTTTTTGTCATATATGCAGCCGCTTATGATGAGTTCAGCAGACCCCTTGGACTATCAGCCACTCACCCAGGTCTCATTAATGGGCCTGTCCCACTTACACCCCTGTCCCACTTAGGAAACCTGTCGGAAACATCTGGAGACTTTGCGCCCCACCCAAGGTTTCCGTGTGGTTCCTGGAGGTTCCCGGAGGTTTTTGTCCTCTGGCAACCACCTTGAACTAGCATTGCAACCGGCTTCGACTAAAAAATTACCGATTTTTAAAACGGAAAACACTTTCGACCATTAGGGAGACTGACAAAAATCTCCGGGAACCTCCGGGAACCGCACGGAAACCTTGGGTGGGGCGCAAAGCCTCCATGAGGTTTCCGTCCAGGTTTCCTAAGTGGGACAGGTGCATTAGGTAATTTTTCAGGCGACTGCCGGCGACTGTCAAGTCGTAACAGGTCGCTGAAAAACCAGCGACTGAAACGGTGCCTGTCAGAGCAGAACACACGTACACACATCGCTTTGTTTGCCAGCCAGTTATGCAGGTGGGGGACAGGGCAAGCGGGGGAGCGTTGTCTGAGTGAAATTCACATGGTGCAAAGTCAATGTGTTAAAGACACACAACACGATAAACTAGAAGGTTGACGCTGTAATTAAGACGGTGAAAGCACAGTGTATGGGAAGGGTCACTTAAGCCCTTTAAAAGAGGTGGGGAGAGCGTGGAGAAGGGGTGAGAAGGAGGAGACGGGGGTGGGGCGAAGGAGTGGAGACAACTTTTAAGAAGCTAGAGATACACGGCTGTGAAGCTCGGCGAACATTAACATTACCGGTCGGTTATCCTTGTTTTTGAAAACTACTGTTTACGTTTTTTTTCCCAATGAGCCAATGAAATTCTATGGCCAGCAACGGCGACAACCTAAGACCTCCTGGCGACCCACTACCACTGCACCTACGTCACGAGAATTCTCGCTACTCCCCATGGCATTGAAATTCTGGGCGCCGCTAATTTTTCAACATGTTGACTTGTTGCGAGTCTGAGGGCACTACTCACGACCATGAAGGCGACTCCCTGGTAAACACCCGCAAGCATGTGGCGACCATCTGGCGACTGCATAGTCTCCTGTAGTTGCCTAAAAAGTCGCCGAAGTGGGACAGGCCCATGACTCTCAGAATTCCCTTGTTGCCGTACAAGGGCAGAAAACTTACTCTCAATCCGCTGACACTAGGATTATTGTTAAAACGTGCATACCTGATTGTGATGACTTGCACAATTTATCTCCTCTGCCTTAAGTATGTTGAAAATTACCCACCTATTTACTTTTGCACTTTCCACGTTAAAACTAATAATAATATACAGTATTTTGCTGTGTCTTACAAATATACTCATCTTGTCAAACAGGAATACGTGACGTAATTCATCAGTATTTAAATATCATAGGCTGCTTTGAGTTTCAGAACATCTCTTGCAGGAGGAATTGGAGTCCTAAGGTGAGTGTGATGCATCTCCTTGGGGTATCTCTGTTTGCAGAAAAGATCCTTTTAATTTTTGGAAGAATTAAATTCAGAATATTTACTATTTCATGGTCATTCTCAACTTGAAGGGTATTGTTGTCTTTTTCTCAATTCTAACTGTGCTGAAAGGACTTAATAATTTTCTTTTCCGTGTTATTTTTTCTGCATTTTGCAATACTCTTTGACATAAATTGACCATATTTCTATAACGAAGTCAAGTTTTTACTTTTTCAATCACTTGTATTGCCCTTTATTTTCCATTAAATGTGATCATCTATTTAGGACCATGCTAATTTACAATGACATTTATCCTTGCTATTCAGTATTATATATTCATAGGTAATCTACTAAACATTAAGTGGGGCCTTAAATACCTTTCCTCAGCAGTTTTTATCCATCCTATTGAATTTATACCCAGCCGCATAGAACTTGATTATTTTGTGGTCATTCTCGCAACTGGCATCTCCCTACTTCAGGTCTCATTGACAAAGAAAGTAAGTCTTGCGTTTATATACCATTATTTCCAGCATGGGGTTAACACTGGAGTTGTGCTATTAGAAACCAGGCCTTATCTCTGTTTAAGACTTCATCCAGTAACAACATCTAACAACAAGCTATTTCTGAACCTGGTCGTTGCAGTCTTCAGGCTCCTGTACCTTCTACCGGAAGGTAGTGGGGAGATGAGTGTGTGGCCAGGATGGTGTGGGTCCTTGATGATACTGCCAGCCTTTTTGAGGAAGCGACTGCGATAGATCCCCTCGATGGAAGGGATGCCAGAGCCGATGATGGACTGGGCAGTGTTGCTACTTTTTGTAGTCTTGCAGGAGAAAACGCAGTGTCATTTGCACCAGAGAAATTGTGCAAACTCCACACAGGCAGTGTCTGAGGATTGAGCCCTGATGCCTGGAGGTGTGAGGCAGCACTGCTTTCTATTGCACCACCAAGCCATCCTATCTCTGCCATGGATTACATGGCTGTGTATGGAAGCATTACTGTCTGTCTCCATGTATCCCCTTAAGGCCTACTTGTATCTGAGTTTTACCTGTATGCACTTGCCTATGTTATTTACCTTTTTAAGTGTCCTCACTTTAACTTATCTCAAGTCTCACAGCCCTGTGTCAAACTGGTGCACCAAATATCTTTCTTTCAGCATGCCATCTGTGTGGTCCTTGAGTGTTCTCCTCTTCGGTGTTTTCATGCTTCACAGAGTTCATGCAGGTAAGAGACTGAGTCAAACTCCTACAATATAATATTTGCCCAACAATTGACCTGTCTTCAACAATGTTAACTTCTAAAAAAGACGAGAGAGTGAGCTGGTTAACTTTTCCTCACTACAACTAAAGCAATGAATACAGATAGAGCAAAATCAACAGCTTCATGACCAAACCATCATCTGAAACACTGCAGCCATTCAAGAAGGGGGCCCACATCTTCATGACATGTCAATCGACAAGACCAAGCACAGCCTCAGCGATCATTTCGCTGAACACCTCCGTTTAGTACACCTAAACCTACCTGTTCTCCCGGCTGTTAAACACTTTAACTCTCTCTCCCATTCCTATACTGACATTTCTGTTCTATGCCTCCTCCGCCTTCAGAGTGAGGCCCAATGCAAATTGGAGGAACAGCATCTCATATTTCGCTTGGACAGCTTATACCCCAGCAGTATGATAATGACTTCTCTAACTCCAATTTTACTTCGGAGTCACGCGAGTGACTACGTGAAGAAGCCCCGCCTGGTGCTGGATCGGCATTACGTCGTCGCTGTCGGTAGAGGAAAGAGCTGCAGAGCGCAGCTCCACACAGCGGTAAGGAAACGGCCCGCAGGTAAGTGAAATTATTTTGCTTCCAGGGCGTTTTCAAAACTCCGTAGGCTGGTGGGTAAACCAGGAGGAGTTAAACGAAAATGGAGAAAAATAAGAAATCGCGGGTAAAACGTGCGTCCCGGGGTGCAGAACAGTCGGGACAGGAGATTATTGCGGAGCTGGTTCCGATACCGGTGGCCGTTGAAATACCCGTTAGTGAGCCTTTTGTTGCTCCACAAACAGAAACTTTGGAGGAAAACCCAGTGCCTAAAAAATATAAAAGAAAAGCTGAAAGGCCTGAGGTTTCTGATGAATCCGATTCGGAAGGTCCAGAAAGGAAAGCCTTATGGCTCAGAATGGATCAAATGGAGAAAACACTCCAAACTATAATCAACCAAGGGTCTAAGAACCCAGAATATTCCCAGGCAGCCCCTGAGGGGGTTCTATATTATGAATATGGTGCCAGTTTGAATTGGGAATTTGAAACTCCAGTGCCCGGGATTGGGGTGGAGGAAGTCTCCTTTGAACAAGTTTCAGGAGTACCAGGGCTGTATGAGACTGACCCTGAAAGTGGTGATTGCGGTCAGGAGTACCCACCACAATACAAATATGTTGATCCAGGTATGCCTGATGTGGCACAAAGTTTTGCTATACCTGGATGAGGCGGTGAGGCCATGGAAGAAAACCTGGCAGCCAATATTAATTATATGGTCTCTCACCCACTTCAAGAAGCTGTTATGGTTGAGACAGCAGAATTGTACAAAAGACCTATTAATTGTACCTCACTGAAGGTACCTACGGTGAATCCGGCTATTTGGGCGCCAATGTTATCAATGATGCGGGCGCAGGAAATACGATTTCAAAGAATCCTCAAGCTGATTTCGGCTGGCATCACTGCCTTTGGAAGACAAGTGGAAGGTTGTGGAATGACCAAAGTTCAGAAGCATATGTTGGCTTTATTCTGCAACTCATTTTTTGAGATAAATTGTATGAGGAAGATTGCCATTCAGCCTCTTTTACATCCAAGATTTGCAGGGTTGTGCAGGTCAAGCAATGTTCAAGCTCCTGGTTATTTGTTCGGAGAAAATCTGACTAAACAAATTAAATAAATTGATGAAGAGGCAAAAACTATTGACCTTATGAAACCCTTCAATGTTGGCCAGAGAAGGGCTGGTCAAATGAGAAGGGGATTTGATTTTGGAGCTGGAACAAGCCGAGGCAGGAGTATGATATGGAAAATTACCAGCCAGCACAGCCGAATGTACACTCATTTATTGGGAGAAGGAGATCACTACGTCCGGTTGGAGAGGTACAAAAACTTTATCCTATTAAAGAAGAATTTTTGATGAACCTCAGATTGGTGGTAGACTCCGAATGTTTTATAATGAATGGGACAGTATAACATCTGATCGTGTTATATTAGATACTGTTTTAGGATCTGCCATTGATTTTGTAGAAGGTATGGATCCACTGCGACAGAATAAGCCTAATCATACTTTGATGTTTTCTGTTCTTGAAAAAATTCAAATTGACAAAGAGGTTAAGAATTTGTGCGGGAAAGGAGTTATCGAGAAAACAGGAGAGGATCCACAACAATTTGTGTCAAATATTTTCCCCAGACCAAAGAAAGATGGGGGTTGTAGAATCATTTTAGATCTCACACAATTGAATAAATTTGTCCAGTATAAACATTTTAAAATGGACACATTCAACACTGCAATGCAGCTGGTATCAACAGGTTGTTATATGGCTACAATAGATTTGAAGGATGCATATTATTCAGTTCCAATTCATCATCACTTTCGCAGATATTTAAAGTTTAAATGGATGGGACAGCTGTGGCAATACAAAGCATTACCTAATGGATTAAGCTCAGCACCTAGACTGTTCACTAAATTGTTGAAACCAGCACTTGCACTGCTAAGGGCACAAAAACACATTGTTATGGCTTATCTAGATGACATTTTAATTGTCAATGCTAATCAGGAGTCAGCTGAAAAATCAGTCTCAGCAACTACAAGTCTGTTTGAAAGGCTGGGGTTCCTGATTCATCTAACAAAGTCTAAGTTACAGCCATCCCAAACCATTGAATATCTGGGGTTTGTGATTAATTCAGTTACCATGTTGGTAACTTTACCAATGGATAAGGTTATTGATTTGACAAATGTGTGTCAGAGCCTGATTAACAAACCTTATCCCTCCATCTGAGAAGTTGCTAAGGTTATTGGGAAGTTAGTAGCAGCATTCCCAGCAGTAGAATTTGGTCCACTACATTACCAAAATCTTCAAAGGGCAAAAACTCAAGCGCTTATACAGCGAGCAGGCCATTTTGATAGGCCTATGCAATTGCCAAAGGAAGGCTTATCAGAATTGCATTGGTGGATTGAGAATGTTCCACAAGCTGTTAAGAACATTTTAGTTCAGCAGCCAGTAGTGTATTTGCAAACAGTTGCAAGTTCTCTCGGATGGGGAGCTACGGATAATGAGACCAGCTGTGGGGGCAGATGGACTGTCCAAGAGGATTTATTGCTCCAAACATATGGTATAAATTATTTGGAGCTACTGGGAGCATTTTATGGATTAAAAGCTTATTGTTCTACTTTGAAGGATTTGCATGTCCAAATACAAATAGACAATATCACAGCTGTGGCATATATCAATCACATGGGTGGTGTAAAATCAATATCATGTGATCATCTAGTAAACCAGATGTGGCAATGGTGTATTGGTAAAAATATTTGGCTTTCAGCTATTTATCTCCCAGGGAGAGACAATGTTGTGGCAGACAAAAGATCACGAATATTTAAAGACAATACAGAATGGATGTTAAATCCACAAAATTTAAAAAAATATAGAAACATAGAAAGAAACATAGAAAAATAGGTGCAGGAGTAGGCCATTCGGCCCTTCGAGCCTGCACCGCCATTCAATGTGATCATGGCTGATCATCCAACTCAGTATCCCGTACCTGCCTTCTCTCCATACCCCCTGATCCCTTTACCCACAAGTGCCACATCTAACGCCCTCTTAAATATAGCCAATGAACTGGCCTCAACTACCTTCTGTGGCAGGGAATTCCAGAGACTCACCACTCTCTGTGTAAATAATGTTTTCCTCATCTCGGTCCTAAAGGAATTCCCCCTTATCCTTAGACTGTGACCCCTTGTTCTGGACTCCCCCAACATCGGGAACAATCTTCCAGCATCTAGCTTGTCCAACCCTTTAAGAATTTTGTAAGTTTCTATAAGATCCCCCCTCAATCTTCTAAATTCCAGCGAGTACAAGGCGAGTCTATCCAATCTTTCCTCATATGAAAGTCCTGACATCCCAGGAATCAGTCTGGTGAATCTTCTCTGTGCTCCCTCTATGGCAAGGATGTCTTTCCTCAGATTTGGAGACCAAAACTGTACGCAATACTCCAGGTGTGGCCTAACCAAAACCCTGTACAACTGTACTAGAACCTCCCTGCTCCTATACTCAAATCCTTCAGCTATGAATGCTAACATACCATTTGCTTTCTTCACTGCCTGCTGCACCTGCATGCCTACTTTCAATGACTGGTGTACCATGACACCCAGGTCTCGTTGCATCTCCCCTTTTCCTAATCTGCCACCATTCAGATAATAGTCTACCCTCATGTTTTTGCCACCAAAGTGGATAACCTCACATTTATACACATTATACTGCATCTGCCATGCATCTGCCCATTCACTCAGCCTATCCAAATCACCCTGCAGCCTCCAAGCATCCTCCTCACACCTAACTATACCCCCCAGCTTGGTGTCATCTGCAAATTTGGAGATGTTGCATTGAATTCCCTCGTCCAAATCATTAATATATATTGTAAATAGCTGGGGTCCCAGCACTGAGCCTTGCGGTACCCCACTAGTCACTGCCTGCCATTCTGAAAAGGACCCGTTTACTCCTACCCTTTGCTTCCTGTCTGCTAGCCAGTTCTCTATCCACATCAATACTGAACCCCCAATACCATGTGCTTTAAGTTTGTATGCTAATGTCTTATGCGGGACCTTGTCGAAAGCCTTCTGAAAGTCTAGATATAACACATCCACTGGTTCTCCCTTATCCACTCTACTAGTTACATCCTCGAAAAATTCTATCAGATTTGTCAGACATGATTTACCTTTCGTAAATCCATGCTGACTTTGTCCAATGATTTCACCACTTTCCAAATGCGCTGCTATCCCATCTTTAATAACTGACTCTAGCAGTTTCCCCACTACCGATGTTAGACTAACTGGTCTGTAATTCCCCGCTTTCTCTCTCCCCGCTTTACATTAGCTACCCTCCAATCCTCAGGAACTACTCCAGAATCTAAGGAACTTTGAAAAATTATCACTAATGCATCCACTATTTCTGTGGCTACCTCCTTGAGTACTCTGGGATGCAGATTATCTGGCCCTGGGAATTTATCGGCCTTCAATCCGTTCAATTTACCCAACACCACCTCCCGGCTAACCTGGATTTCACTCAGTTCCTCCATCTTATTTGACCCCTGTTCCACTGCTATTTCCGGCAGATTATTTATGTCTTCCTTAGTGAAGACAGAACCAAAGTAGTTATTCAATTGGTCTGCCATGTCCTTGTTCCCCATGATCAATTCACCTGTTTCTGACTGCGAGGGACCAACATTTGTTTTAACTAGTCTCTTTCTCTTCACATATCTATAAAAACTTTTGCAGTCAGTTTTTATGTTCTCTGCCAGTTTCCTTTCATAATCTATTTTCCCTTTCCTAATTAAGCCCTTTTTCCTCCTCTGCTGGATTCTGAATTTCTCCCCGTCCTCCGGTAGGCTGCTTTTTCTGGCAAATTTGTATGCCTCATCTTTTGTTTTTATACTATCCCTGATTTCCCTTGTTATCCGTGGATGCACCACCTTCCCCGATTTATTCTTTTGCCAAACTGGTATGAACAAGTTTTGTACTTCATCCATGCAGTCTTTAAATACCTTCCATTGCATATCCACTGTCAACCCTTTAAGAATCACCTGCCAGTCTATCTTGGCCAATTCACATCTCATACCTTCAAAGTTACCTTTGTTCAAGTTCAGAACCCTTGTTTCTGACTTAATTTTGTCACTCTCCATCCTAATGAAGAACTCAACCATATTATGGTCACTCTTGCCCAAGGGGCCATGCACAACAAGACTGATAACTAACCCTTCCTCATTACTCAATACCCAGTCTAGAATAGCCTGCTCTCTCATTGGTTCCTCCACATGTTGGTTGAGAAAACTATCCCGCATACATTCCAAGAAATCCTCTTCCTCAGCACCCCTGCCAATTTGATTCACCCAATCTACATGCAGATTGAAGTTACCCATTATAACCGTGTTACCCTTGTTGCACGCATTTCTAATTTCCTGTTTGATACTATCCCCAACTCCAATACTACTGTTAGGTGGCCTGTACACAGCTCCCACTAGCGTTTTCTGCCCCTTAGCGTTTCGCAGCTCTTCCCATATCGATTCCACATCCTCCACACTAATGTCCTTCCTTTCTATTGCATTAATCTCCTCCCTCACCAGCAACGCTACCCCACCTCCTTTTCCTTTTTGTCTATCCCTCCTGAATATTGAATATCCCTGGATGTTCAGCTCCCAGCCTTGGTCAGCCTGGAGCTATGTCTCCGTGATCCCAACTATAGCATAGTCATTAATCACTATCTGCACCATCAACTCATCCACCTTATTACGAATGCTCCTCGCATTGAGACACAAAGCCTTCAGGCTTGTTTTTACAACACTCTTACTCCTTATACAATTATGTTGACAAGTGGCCCCTTTCACATCGATCCCTATTACACTTGGCCATACCCTCCTATCCTTTTGTGAGCTTTCTTTCCCGTTAATTCTGGGGTCATTAACCATCCCTTTACTCTCTTTCCCTTTAACTCCGCCCTCAACTATCCCATTTGACACCCCAATATAGTCAGTCGGTATGGAGTGCTGGACATTGATCTGTTTGCATCTGGATTGAATCACCAATTGCCCAAATACGTGTCTTGGGAACACAATCCAGGGCAGTAGCGGTGGATGCTTTGTCGCTACACTGGGGGAATACGTTCTTTTATGCTTCTCCCCCATTCTGTCTGATTGGGCAATGTCTCAAGAAAATAGCGCAAGACGCTGCCAAAGGCATTTTGGTGGTGCCAAATTGGCCTACGCAGTCATGGTTCCCATTGATGCTAAAAATGATTATTGAACCATGTATGACGATTCCTAGTTGTGACAATTTGTTGACACAACCAGTAACAAAAGAAATTCATCCATTGCATGATCATATGAATTTGTTAATCTGTAGGTTCTCTCCAGACCATTGCAAGAGTTTGAACTGTCGGACAGGACCATGGATGTTATAGATGCAGCTTGGAGGAATAGCACTAAAAAACAATATATGTCGCATATAAGGAAATGGGAAGCTTTTTGTACACAGTCAAAGGTATCTTATTATACTGCAAACATTTCAAATGTATTGCACTTCCTTGCTGGGTTACATTTTGATGAGCATTTGAGTTAGAGTGCTATTAATTGTGCTCATAGTGCTTTGTCGTCCTACTTAGGACAAATTTCTGATCGAGATTCAGTTGGGTCTCACCCATTAGTATCCCGATTCATGAAAGGAATTTTTAATAAAAATCCTCCCAAGCCCAGATATACAGAAATTTGGGATGTTAGCATTGTTCTCACTTTGCTTAAGCAATGGACTCCAATTACTTCAATGTCTTTGCAGAAGTTAACATTCAAGGTAGTAATGTTAATGGCATTGGTATCAGCTCAAACAGTACAAACTTTGCAATTGTTACGGTTGGATTGCATGCATGTGGCTGCAGATAGCATTGTGTTTTATGTTTATGACCTGATCAAACAAAGCAGACCGGGGAGAACTGGAGCTAAGGTAATGTTTAAAGCATATCCTATCGATGAAACATTGTGTGTAGTTAAGCATTTAACTCAATACATTGAAGTAACCAAAAATCTCAGAGTTTCTGAGAAAGCGTTATTGATAACGCACAAAAAACCACACACAAAAGTTTCAGTTCAAACCATTTCTAGATGGTCAAAACAGGTTTTGGATCTAGCAGGAATAGACACTGATGTGTTTAAATCTCACTCCACTAGGGCGGCAGCTACGTCCGCGGCGAAGGTACAGGACGTACCACTTGATCAAATTTTAGAGGCCGCAGGGTGGTGTAGAGAAGAAACGTTTTCAAAGTTCTACGATAAACCTGTTGTCACGGTGCCAGGATTTGGACACGCAGTACTGGGTTCTCTTTAAATGCTTGTTTTGTTTTATATTATCGATTTATATTATCGATTTATGTTACCATTGACATCATTATCATTTTTCCTTTTGTAAAATTTTCCCCTACGATAGAGGGGTTATTATTAAAAAATTGTTCTTTTTTATGATTAAAGGACTTATTACATAAATTGTAACAATGTTTTAAAATACTATTTACTCACTACTGTTTTGACTAAACAGAGAGTCGTATGGAATGAATCTACGACATAAAAAACACAGAGCTTTAAAATCTTCACGTAGTCACTCACGTGACTCTGAAGTAAAATAGTAAGATTAAACGAGAACTTACCTGTTCAAAGTTTGATCTTTATTTTATGAGGAGTTATGATGAGGGATTACGTGCCCTGCGCTCCCAACCCTCATAATATAAATGATCATCTGGTAGTTCTAGTCTATGTTGAGCCTTACTATCTTTCTCCGGCTATTGGTTCTGTGTTTTTCATGCCGCTGCTTTGAAGTATGCCGATCCAGCGCCAGGCGGGGCTTCTTCACGTAATCCCTCATCGTAACTCCTCATAAAATAAAGATCAAACTTCGAACAGGTAAGTTCTCGTTTAATCTTACTATTTCTCCACACCTAATGAAACAAACCTTTGTTCTGAGATCTACAGTTGCCTCAAGTCCTCATTTCCAATTAAACATTTACACAAATAAACTCAGCCCTCTGCCAATGTATTTTAGTGCCACTGAATTAACTGTTTTCTTTAGTGTGGTTCCAGAGTAGAGTTAGCATGGGCTGGCTTTGGGCAGACCAGATGGTACCTGAAATTTTGATTAGTAGCTGGAGAAGGTGTAACACCTACTTTAGGTGTGGGCACTCCCCACAGATTTGTTTATTTTTCATTGGTATTTAGGACATGGCTACTGCCACCAACGCCAACATTAATTGTTCCTGTAAAGCTGCTCTTGAAAAATGGATGGTCATCTTTTTTGAACCACTGTAGTCCTTCCAATGGAGGAATTCTCACCATGTTGTTGAGATGGGAGTTCCAGGTCTTAGACCCAGCAAAATGAAGAACAAATTAGTTTAGTTTTAGTTTAGTTTAGTTTATTGTCACGTATACCGAGGTACAGTGAAAAGCTTTTGTTGTTGCTAAGCAGCCAACGGAAAGACAATACATGATTACAATCGAGCCATCCACAGTGTACAGATACACGATAAAGGGAATGACGAATAATGTTTAGTGCAAGATAAAGTCCAGTAAAGTCCAATTAAAGAAGGTCCAAGGATCTCCAATGAGGTAGGTAGTTGCTCAGGACTGCGCTTAACTTGTTAGTACACTGGTTTGGCTATAGATATAGCCAGGATACGATGGTATATGACAGCGATGAGAACCTACAGTTGATGACATTCCCATGCTCCTGTTGCCTATATCCTTCCGACCATTAAACGTTCTTTACCAACATGGCAGGCACTACAACTGCAGCTTGCAATAAGCATGTACACCTTGCTTGTCCTATTGCAGGTGGGGGTGCCCAAAAAAATATACATGCTGATTTTTAAATTCTCTTACCACTGCCTCACAGCATTAGAGACCCAGGTTAGATCCTAACCTTGGATGGTGTACATGTGAAGTTTGTGCATTCTCCCTGTGACTGCATGTGTTTCTTCTGGGTGCTCCGGTTTCCTCCCACATCCCAAACACGTGTGGGATTCTAGGTTAGTTTGCCTCTAAACAAAAATGTGCCGAGTATGTAGAGAGAGGATGAGCAAGTGGTGCAACGTAGAACTAGTGTGAATGGGTGATCGATGGTCCTCATGGACTCGGTGAACCGAAGGGCCTGTTTCCAGGCTGTAGCTCTCAAGCTAAAACCATAAACCTTTTGTAGTTGACCATCATACTCTATCTTCAATTCCTAAACCAGTTTCAAATCTAAGCAGTAAAAGCCTTTAATCTTATGAACCTTAACCTTCATAGCCTTTCCTTTCTTAGAAAGTAAAAAACATTTGAGTCTAATTATTTTTAAAATAATTCAAAATTCTTCCCTGGCAGATACCTCCCAATGACACGAGGATCACAAATATTGAAACATGCATTCCCTTCTTCCGTTCGGCTCCTGCTTGTGGCACTGGCGAACTTGGCTCAATCTTTGGAGACGTGAACACTCGCCAGCAGATGAATGCTGTCACCAGTTACCTTGATGTCAATGAAGTCTACGGCAGCAGCGACTGTCTGGCCAACAAGCTCAGAAACCTGGCCAATGAAGATGGTCTGATGGCAGTGAACCAGCAATACTCTGACAATGGACGAGAATATCTACCATTCAACAACTTTTCAAATAACCTTTGCGGCAGCATTGGGGATTCCTGTGGCATCAGCCCAAACGCTACTCCATGTTTTATTGCTGGTGAGTATCACCGCAGGAGCACATTGCTTCACAAATCATCTTTATTTTCACTTGCACTATTGCTCCCTGCACATGGAATTTAAAACAAAATATGTCAGGAGACATTGGCCGAGTAGTTTGCTGGCAAGTTTAAAACAGGTGCCCCGGTGAAAGGCTGCTTTATATTCCGTTCTGGAATTTGCCAGCCAACATATTGTTTAAGGCAGCAAAAGATGTGCCAATTTCAAAGCTATTGTCTCCTATATCCCTCAATATCTATTAGTCTCTCATGGCAGGTTTTTAGTAGTTAGGCTCTTCCTTAGAGCTCCCATCAATCTTAAAGGCTAATTTGACCGTGCCGCAACATAGCAAAATTTCACCTATCCATGTTCTCCAGAGAGCTGGCTGACCCGTTGAGTCACTCAGCACTTTGTGTCTTTTTTTCCCTATCTATTGTTGAACGGTTTAAGGAAAGGGTCCAAAACTAATCAATATTTCTGCTTTTGTTACTTTGAATAGGTCTGTATAAGATAATACCAGGTTCACTTTTATTGGGCCCAACGAAAGTGGAGTAAAAAAAACTTTCCAATTTCCACATTTCCTTACAAGCTATGACGCACTTTGAGTCACTCTGTGGCAGGCATAGAAACCCATCAATCCATATTTCCTCACCCAGTTACAACAAAATAAATAAGAGAATATATGCCTTCACATCAATATGATTGAATCGAATGATTGAAGGATTATTGGGATGAACCACAGTCTTCCACAATGCACTTACGGTCCCAATGAAACTGCACCAATAGTAATTGTGAACTTCACCATGTCCACCACAGGCGATGTACGTGTGAATGAACAGTTGGCACTGTTGTCTTTCCACACAATGTTTCTACGGGAGCACAATCGCATCGCAAAAGAGCTGAAGAGACTGAACCCACACTGGGATGGGGATACAATATATCACGAAACGAGAAAAATCATGGGAGCTTTTCAACAGGTAAAGAAAAAATGTCACCAGTAAAGTAAAGGTTGTATGACAGACAGACTAATACTTAAATCTCAGCATGTGAAATTCAATTTGTTTAATTGGTTGCAGAATTTGATCATTTAACACTATTACCAAACTTGTTGGGATCACTATGTAATCCTTCAGAAGAGCCATTCCTATGTCTTACTTACATGTCAAGGCTGTTTCGTTGTGTAACAATTGTGTTTCATTAGATTACCTGGCATTCTCAGGTAATCTAATGATAGTCAATAAATACTCCTCCAACAAATGTTCAACAACATGAATTGGAAGCTTTACTGCACAATATAAGGATCAATCTGCTAAATATGCTACATATCAGTCCCTCTGAATTGTACGTAAGGCACTGGCCATATTCCATGATGAGAACCAATGTCACCTGATCACAGGAAAATGATAAAGAACAGGAAGAGAAGTCAGGTCATGTGCTTTCATTCAGAAATTACTTCATTTGAGGATTCAGTCTGTCGGTAAGAACAGCATTGGACATATGGTTCTGTGGACTGAAAGTCAGCCCTATAGTCAATAGTCAATAGTCAGATTTATTTGTCACATACACAATAAAGTGCAATTAAGTGAACTTGCCAGCAGTGGTACAATAAAAAAAGAACACACAATGCACAATGAAAATTTATCACAAACATCCACTACAGCATTCACCACTGTGGTGGAAGGTACAAAGTTCAGTCAGTCCTCCTCCATTTTTCCCTGTGGTCGGGACCATAAACCTCCGCAGTCGCCGCTGTGGGCGGCCAGATGTACAGGCAAGGTAAGTCCTGAATCAGTGCTTCCCTAGCAGAGAACGCGGCTTGAAGATGACGTAGGCTGCAGGCCGGTGGTCGGAGCTCTTGTCCAGGGATTCCCGGCGAGGGATCCCGCTCCGGATGGTAAGGAAGTAAGTCCCCGCCGCGCCCGCGGCAAGAAGCACCGCAGTCCGCAGCTTCAGGCTGCCGCGGGCCAGCGATTGGAGCACTCCCTTCTGGCAAACCCCAGCAAGGGCTCGCCCGCTCCGCAATGATAAATTCCACGCTACGCCCGCTGCTGAAGCTCCGGCCCGTCTCCGGGAAAGGCCGCAGCAATCCTTGTTGTTAGGCCGCGGGGGAGGCAACATGGTCGCCTCTACATGGAGGAGACGACCGAAAGCGGTACCCCCTTACCCCCCCACTCACCACCCCCCACACAAGACACACCAAGAGACATTAAAACAAACATTTGGACATACTAAAAAAACAAAAAAAGTAGAATTGACTAACACGCTGCCGTCTCGCGGCGCCCCACCGACCTACGGTCTTGGATGTTTAGGTGGAGTTTAGGCGTGCTCCCCGCGGATGCAGCGAGCCAGCTGGATGTCTTTGGGCATGATGGTGACTTGCTTGGTGTGGATGGTGCAGTATAGCCAGTGCAGTGAGTAGGACAGATATCTTTCAAAGAGAAAATGTAATGATTTCCAATTGGTTTTCTGTTTTAAATGAGGGCGCACTAATTCATGATTTTTCGCTGCAGATAATACATTACAGAGACTATCTTCCCCGCATAATTGGATCAGAAGCAATGGAGAGATTTCTCCCAGACTACCAAGGTTACAATGAGTCTGTTAATCTCAGTATTGCTAACGTTTTCGCAACAGCAGCCTTCCGTTTCGGACACACCACGGTTCGGCAAATGATATTCCGTCTTGCAGAAAACTACGAGGAGCATCCAGATTTCCCGAGTCTGCTCCTGCATCAGGCTTTCTTCGCTCCGTGGAGACTGATAAAGGAAGATAGGTAACACACCCTAATAGTACTGAGCTCAGCAGGAACCATTGCACTGATCCTGAGAGTGGGCACATATATAGGTAAGTGACTGGATTCTGGCTGTGATTAAATGAAGAGTAAAGTAGTGCTGAATATTGATGTGCCAATTATTGTTGCTATCTATGTCCCTACAATTTGCAAGGGTTAGAGAGCACTCCTTAAGTTCACCCTTTCTTCATTCTGAAGAGAGGGGAGCTTGAACGGGTGCAACAATTAGACTCTAGGGCAATTTGACTTGGCCTAGTCCAGAAATGTCTGGTGTTGCAATCAGGAGACAAACGTTCACTGATTTTATAAGCCTCAGCCCTGGAACCTTCTGACTGTTGTACTCATGGATGGACCCAGTGTCCTGAGATCATTGTGAGAAAGGGCAGAAGAGAAGAAAGAGAAAACAACTCTTCTAGTTTCTTGAAATTTCCTCTCAGGGATTCCCAGACTGTTAGATATTCATCCAACCAGACAGACATTGGGCTTAATAGAAATGAAATGTGGTTGGAAGGGAACAACGTCCTTTTGCTCTCAGGACCAGCTCCTACTTCCCTGACCGTCAAATCATTGAAATGGGGATTCTCCAAATGCAAATATCAGGAAAATCATACTTTCACTGCTTTATGGTTGCTCATAATCCAGGTCACGTTTGGACGAGTCATGTTGGGGGCATAAAACTTAATCGACCATCATTGACCGATTAGGGTGAATTGTCACCAACCCCGCACCCACAATGCATTAGAATGGTAATCAGAATAGGAATGCCAACTAGAATTGGTTTGATAAAATCATCTGCGTCTATTTTATTTAAAAGATTTCTACTCTCCCACTTTAATAATGCTGTTGAACTTGGGCCTAAAATTCACATGTGGGAAGGAGTGGCTGCTTTAGCCTAATGGTTGTTCTCTCCAGTAGTGAAATACGTCACTGGTAGAATCAACGCTTCAGTCACATGCACCTAGATTTTATTTTATATTTTTAAATGGCGACAATTTTGAGGTAGTTGGGATGTAATAAGCCCCAAAGATTTTCTTACCTAAACTCCGCCTGGTAAAGGGATTAATATAGTTTTAGTTTTAGAGATACAATGCGGGAACATGCCCTTCGGCACACCGTGTCCACGACGACCATCGATCTCCGCACACTTACACTATCCTACACAAGTCAATTACCCTACAAACCCGTATATCTTTGGAGTATGGGAGGAAATTGGAGATCCCATAGAAAACCCACACAGGTCATGGGGAGAACGTCCAAACTCCCTACAGCCAAGCTCCCATGATCAGGATCAAACCTGGTCCCTGGCATTGTTAGGCAGCAACTCTACCACTGCACCACCGTGCCACACATGCTAGGTACTGTACGACTCTAATGGTGTCCAACATATCAAACCTTATCACGAAGCACACAATATTTCAGCTCAAATTGCCAGCTTTGAACATTAGCAACAGTACAAAAGCCAGCAAGCTGAATCTGTTCAGAGTCTACAGGTAGGAAATGATTAAGAGGTGAACATATATATATTTTGTATATGTTTATGTTTGTATATGTTTATATATATTTTTTTAATTTAAATCGTTTTTAATTATTTATATTTATAAAAATTATACAAAACCCCCTAAACTAGAGGAAAAAAAAGCAAAACTGGATCTGGGCTGCAAAGAATTTCAACAATTTAAGTCCCTGTTTGTCGTCAAGTCCGTTCCACCATATAAAGGTAAAATAATTATTATAACAGTTGGAGAGGGGACAATTTATATTGTGTAAAAATATAGGTTGGAAGAAAGAATTAGATATGATAGGATTCGATAAGAAAAAATCATTCAATCCAAAAAACTTACGAAATTGAAGCCATATTCGGAATGTATGTCTTATTATTGGGTTAGTCGTATATTTATTCAATCTCATAATTGTAAAAGGTAACGAGGCCCCTAGAATAGAAGCCAATGATAGCCCTTGCATAGAATCACGTTCAAGATTTATCCATCCTGGGCCATTGCTTCTGCATTTTTTGAAGGAGTGAGGTTTGGACACTGAGTAGGGAACTGGACGCCAGAGAACAACAGCTTCTGCATGGATTTAAATGGGACTGAGCGGTCTTATGGTGTTTGGGTTGGGGTGGAGTGGGGTGGGGAACGACAATGATGGAACATCAGTGATTGCCAAAGTTAATCTTGGCTGATGAAGGCTTAGTAGAATCTGCTGTCTGATGCATTACGTGATCAGAAATCCCAGTCTCTCACTTCACCAATAAGATTGGGTCAAGCTAATAATTTTTGTGCTACTCATTCGGAGATGTTTAACAATTGGCTCCCTCTACCATAACTGCACGTTGGAGAATTGGAGAAATCACTTGGAAGATGATCGTTAATGTGAATTTTTCTCCGTGTTTTGTAGGTAGAGTTGATTCCATTGTCAGAGGGTTGTTGAACAAACCTTCAAAACTACACACACAGACCAAGATGATGCACGATGAACTGCGAGAGAAGCTATTTCAGATGATTTCACAAATAGGGCTGGATCTGGGTGCTCTGAACATGCAGCGTTCCCGTGATCACGGACTAGCAGGTAGGGGGAATGTCGGCGGAGTTGAGTGTGACTCAAAAAAAAAATTGTCAAGATGGTGGTTAATACAACAAGTTTGTGACCTGGTAATCTAATGTTATGAAAATAGCAGATGCTGAAATCTGAAAATAAAACAGTATAGGTTGGCCAACCGCTCCTTACAGCCAATAAGCTCTAATCTAAGTAACAAACTAGTGAACCTCTTTTGCACCCTCTTTAAAGCCTTCACATGCTTCCTGTAAACCTGTGACCTTCTTGTAGTCCTGTGACCAGAACTGCGCACTGTACTCCAGATGTAGCTGAATCAAAGCAGATGCATTATGAGTTGCCCATTTTTATAATCAATGTCCCAACTGATAAAAACAAGTATATTGTATGCTTCCCCGACTGCCCTTGAGTTGTAGGGTGGACTGTGAGATCCCTCTGTACATCAGTGCTCCTAAGAGTCCTGCCATTTACTGTATACTTTGCCTCTTACTTTTGACCACCCTGTGCAAAATCTTACTCTTAACGTGATTAACGGCCATCAGCCTCTTCTCTGTCCAGATTTGCAATTTGTCTAGGTTCAGCTGTATCCTTTGATGGCCTTCCTGATTATCCAACCTCTGCAAATGTTTGTCTAATCTGTAAATTTGCTAATCAACCTACCTACATTTTTATCCAAATCATTTATATATAACAAAAACAACAGAGGTCCCAGCACTGTTCGCTGCGCATCATCACTGGTAACAAACCTCAAATTAGAATAACACCCCTTCACCATTACCTTCTGATGTTTATGGCCAAGTTAATTTTGAATTCAATTTACCAAGTCTCTGTGGATTACATGTGCCTTAATCTTCTGGATCAGTCTACCAGGTGGGATTTTGTCAAATACTTTACTAAAATCCATGTAGACAATCTCCATTGAGTATAGGAGTAAAGAGGTGCTTCTGCAGTTGTACAGAACCCTGGTGAGACCAGATCTGGAGTATTTGTGCAGGTTTGGTCTCCTAATTTGTGGAAGGACATCCTTGCTATTGAGGCAGTACAGCGTAGGTTCACGAGGTTAATCCCCGGGATGGCGGGCCTGTCATATGAGGAAAGAATGGGAAGACTGGGCTTGAATTCACTGGAATTTAGAAGGATGCTCTGCCTCCAGGCATTCATTTATAGAAACATATAAAATTATAAAAGGACTGGACAAGCTTGATGCAGGAAAATGTTTCCCAATGTTGGGGGGAGGCCATTTAAAACTGAGATGAGAAAAAAAAAATCACCCAGAGAGTTGTGAATTTGTGGAATTCTCTGCCACAGAAGGCAGTAGATGCCAATTCATTGGATGCATTTAAAAGAGAGTTAGATAGAGGTCGAGGGGCTAGCAAAATCAAGGGATATGTGGGGAAGACAGGCACAGGTTATTGATTGTGGATGACCAGCAATGATCACAATGAATTGCAGTGCTGGCTCGGAGGGCTAAATGGCCTCCTCCTGCATCTATTTTCCATGTTTTCATGTTTCTATGTTTCTACCCTCATCAAACATCTTTGTCATCACAAAAGTCTCAATTAAATTTGTAAGATATGACCTCCTTGCACAAAGTTAAGCTAAATATCGTTAATAAGTCCGTGGTGTGTACACCCTGTCCTTAAGAATCAACCCTATTTCCCTCTGTGGATCAACAGTTATTCTCCAATCCTTAGGGAACTCACTTGTAGCTAAAGAGGATCTCTGTCAGGGCCCCAACAATCTCTGCATTTGTCTCTCTCAATATCCTGGGATGAATCCCATCGGATCCTGGAAACATCATGATTGAGGTTCTTCAAAACACCAAACACCTCCTCCTCCTCCTTGACAGCGAGATGGCATATAGTTTCAGCACACTCTTCCCTAATCTCACTCTATCCCATATCCCTCTCCTTTGTGAATACTAATGCAATGTATTCACTTAGTATCTCACCCTCTTGCTCTGCCTCCAGGCATTCATTTCCTCCTTTGTCCTTGAATGGTCCTACCCTTTCCTAAATTACTCTCTTGTTTTTAATGTATATACAACATGCCTTGGGATTCTCCCGAATCCTACTCACCAAGGAAATTTAATGTCTCTTTTAGCCTCCCTGATTCCACATTTATGTTCTTTCCTGTGCCCTTGTATTTCTCAAGGGCCCTGTCTGATTTCAGCTTCTTAAACCTCAGATATGCTTCCTTTTTCTTTTCAACCAAATTTACATCTTTTGTCGTCCGAGGATCCCAAATTGTGCACTCCTTGTCTATCTTCCTCATTAATCTATCAACCAGACAGCTCATTAAAAGAAAAAAATCACCTTCGTAAACTTGGTCCCACCCAATCAAAGAACTTCTCTTGTCCGATCCATTTCTCCCTCAACCTCTCCTTATGTGAAAACTAACTTGTTTTTTTTTCTTTTTCCGCTCTGATGAGGAGTCAGCAACCTGAGACATTAACTCTTGTTTCTTTCTCCGCAGATTAGTTTTTCTCCATTTTCTATTTTAATTTCACTTTATTGGCTAATGTAGCTATTAGGAACATATTGAACTCACTTGGAGAGAATTGACGGAACATTAACAGTAAAATGTTAACTACTGAGCAGTTACCTAGCAAATGTTTACTTTGTGGATAACTTACTGAAGAGATATGAAAAAGTATTTAGTACTGTTTACTTGAAATCTTTTTTAACTTAGTAGTGTTTACTGCGGAATATTCATTGTGTACATTTACAGCTGAATGTTGAATTAGACGTATTGGGAATAGCAGATTCACGAATAAAAATTACCGTTGTTACTTTGTTAAATGCAGGGAATATTCACACCGAAAAGTCACAAAATTAGATCAATTATTTCCAATCTTTATGGAATAAAGATAAGGAATACCTACTGTCTAAGACACCAGTGGAACCATCACTTTGCTTTGAATTGTGCCACTGGATATATTGTTCCTCAGAGAGGGAGCTGCTGTTTAGTGTTAGATCCAAACTCTGTTAGCTTCAATATTCCCTCAGAACAACAGGATAACAAGACCTGTCACCTACATCATACCATAAAGTGCTGACAATAAGACTTGGAAAAATAATTCAATAACTGAATGTGCTTATTCTAATATTTTGGCAGGATAATTGCTGTCTATTGCTTTGTTACTGCAGTGATATGACTACAGAATAATTATTGCACATATTCTAATTTCTACAGTGAATACTGCATTGTGGTTTCTGTTTATCAGATAGCACTGCAAGTATCACTGAATATCTCTGTGATTACTATGTAATTAATCCAGCAAGATAACGGTAATTACCTTTATTTCTGCAGTCTATAGAATGTTTAATTGCTGTGTATATTCTGCAACGGCTTCAGAGAGATTACCACATGTTTTAGACTATTTTGCTGCAAAACATTTGCAAAACAAATTACACAGGAATTATCTTATGGTTGTGTAAAATGACAGTGATTTTATTCCTAAACGTTACTCCACTTATAATTTAAGACGTCTATTTAATATAATTTACTCGAAAAGAATGATTGATATTGAATTAGCAATTATATCCCTGGATGCGGAGAAGGCGTTTGACCAGGTTGAATGGCCTTACTTATTTAGGATAATGCAGACATTTCAACTGGGAGAAGGATTTTGCAAATGGGTTAGAATTTTATACTCTGGCCCAACAGCAAGAATCCTAACAAACCAAATGTTATCAGCAAAATTTAATCTTTCTAGGGGTTGTAGACAAGGCTGTCCGTTATCACCCTTATTATTTGCACTCGCTATAGAATTATTGGCCGAAAGGATTAGAGCAGAACCAGAAATTTATGGATATAATACTAAAACCACAATTAACAAAATATCTTTATATGCAGATGATGTTTTAATATACATAACAAAACCAGAGATTAGTATCCCTAAATTACTTGAAGTTATAAATGAATTTAGTAGGTTCTCAGGATATAGAATTAACTGGAATAAAAGTGAAATTATGCCTATAATAGGAATTAAATTGAATAAATTACAAAAATTTCCATTTAAAATAGCTTATAATCAAATTAAATATCTTGGAATTAATGTATCAAAATCTTATAACTCTTTATTTAAATCAAATTTCCCCCAATTATTAAATAAATTAAAAAATAATATTTTATATTGGAAAACATTACCGATATCAATGATCGGTAGAATAAATGCCATTAAAATGATTTTTTTGCCTCAATTACTATATTTATTTCAAGCCATCCCGTTATATATGTACAAAACTTAATAGTTATTGGACTGAGATTTTCAAAATTATTTCCATAGTTTTAAAGATTACATTAAGCCCTGACCCAAAATGAATTATATTTGGGGTTTCAGATTCAAACCAAACTTTAACAGCAAATCAAAGAAATTTTCTGGATTATTGTTTAATAATTGGAAAAAAATTAATATTAAAATTTTGGAAGGGACCATTATCCCCGACAATTAAAATGTGGACAGTGGAAATGTTGGAGACGTTACAACTGGAGAGAATTAGGTTTATCCTAATGGATAAACTTGAGCTTTTTGAACAAATATGGTCTCCATTCACTGATTATATGAAGGGGTAGCTGGGCTCGGCATTGAAACTCAATAAGTACCCGGTAGGAAGATCAAACAAAAATGTTTAATTTCAGATTTATATACTTGTCTCTATATATTATAATTGGAAATTGTTCCATTCATTGATAAGATGTATACTGTTTTCTTTTCCTCAAGTATAATAATTGTTTACTAGTTATAGGGTTTTTTGTGTGTTTGTTTTATTTTTATTTATTTTTTTTGTGTTTTTTTATTTTATTTATTTTTTTATTATTATTTTTATTTTTTATTTATTTATTTTTTTTCCCTTTTAATCAAATATAATCATATTCTTCAAATTAATCACTATTCTTTCTTGATACTTTTTTCTTTTTCTCTTTTTCATACTATAAAAAAAATGGAGGCCTATATACATGGTTTGGTAATATTTATATAATTTTGGAAAGATGTATTAATTATATCTGAAAAAATTGTTATATTATTTGTAATATGTATGGCCTCTAATAAAAATATATTAAAAAAAAAAAAAATGACAGTGATTTAAAAGACTTATTTGTTCCATGGACTTTGAGAATAAATTAGCGGATTTGGACGAACAGTCAATGATGTATGGCTATAAATCTTTGGCCCACAAATCCACTCCCTATTGAGGAGAAACAATGAAGAAGCTGTCCACCCCCATCCCCTGCCTCCTCCCTATTCCCCTACCTCACCCCACCTCTCCCAAGTTAAGGTGAACTAAAATTAAAAGATAGAGATTCCACCAACCCTTCCACACGCTTCTATTTTATTCGTTTCAAAGGGGCACCACCACAGATTTGGCTAAAATATGTTTTGCTCTGAATTTCGCAGGTTACAATGCATGGAGGAGATTCTGTGGACTTTCACAACCCAGGGACGAGTCTGAACTATCTGAAGTGCTCAACAATAGCGAACTTGCAAGAAAGTTCATTGATCTCTATGGGACACCAGACAACATTGAACTTTGGATAGGAGGAATCTCTGAACCATTCGTGGAAGGAGGGAAAGTTGGCCCTTTGTTGGCCTGCTTGTTAGGACACCAATTCCAGAGCCTGAGAAATGGAGACAGGTAATGTGCAACATTAGCACAATTGAAAGCTTTGACATTCATTGAATCCTTGCCTTGTGGATCTGAAATCAGGACCCAAAGACCTTTTGGATTATGTCTTGGATTTTATTAGTGTCATTTAGTGTGTCGTGGTATTGAACCTGTTGAGCATGGGATGACTTAGAAAATGGGGAAGATAAATATATACACTTCAAAGGTCAATGATCTGATAGTATGCTGATCATTAACTGACGACATAATGATTCAAGACAACAGAAGGTGAAGACTCTGCCAAGCCTATGCAGTATTTTCTCTCTTGTTTGGGTTTTGGCCAGTGCCACCAAGGATAATGTTCATTGCCCTTCACCAATTGCCCTTGAAAAGATGTTAGTGAGATACTGCCTGAAACCACTATAATCCTTCTGAAGAAGGTATTCTCGGGGGACTGGAAGATGTTGGTAGAGTAACTTGGGCAAGGAACTGCAGTGCATTTTGTGGGTGGGTTACACTGCAAATGTGCACCAACGGTGAAGGGAATGCATGATTCGGGTAGCTGATGGGGTGCCAATGATGTAGGCCCCTTTGGCCAAGGATACAGTCAAGCTTATTGACAGCTGTTGGCACAACATTCATGCTGACAAACTGAGAAGAGTCTATCATACTGCAGGGTATGCCTTGTTGTGTCCTCCACCCACCTTACTGCAGGTTACCTAGTCTCTCACCTGCTCTTGTAACCACAATATTTATGCGATTACTCTAGTTGGGGTTTGGATTTAGCAAAATTGGGTTGAGAGGGAAAAATCGATAAGCCGTGATTGAAGGACGGAGAAGACAATGGGCTAAATGGCCTAATTCTGCTACTAAGTGTAATAGTCTTATGGTGAAAGTCTCAGTTATTCAAGTTCCAGTGCACATCAGAGTAACTGGTTAGACTCTCTCTTGTTGAGGGCTGATACTTTTGTGGTTACTATTTTACTTGCCATGTATCAACCCATGTCTGAATGTCGCCCAACTAACGCTGCATTAAGGCATAGACTGTTGTATTTGCTGAGGAGTTGAAAATGTAATTGAATCACCAGCAAACATCCCCATTTCTGACCTTAGGATGGACAGAAGGTAGTTGGCAAAGCAGATGAAAATGGTTGGGTCTTTTTCACTGTCCTGAGGAATTCCTGCAGTGAATGGTCTTGGACTGGGATGTGTGACCTCCATTAACTACATCCATTCTTGTGTGTGAGATGTGACTCTTGCCTTTGAAGTATTTTTCCCAGGATGGACACTGACTATGGTTCTAGCAGGATGCCCTGATATCACACATGGTCAAATATTGCCTTGATGTCAGCGCAGTCATTCTCATCTTTAGAATTCAGTTACTTTGTCTATATTTGAGCGAAAGCTGAAATGAGGTCTGGAGTTGTGGTTCCAATGAAACTGAAATTAGGGGTATTATTGAGTAGGTCACTGGAAAGTAAGTGTTACATAATTGCACTGCCAATGATACCTTCCTCACTGAGAGTTGAGAGTAGACTGATAGGATAGCAGTTAGCCAGACTGAGTTTGTCCTGCTTTTTGTAAATGGTACACATCCAAGCAATTTCCACATTGTTGATGGATGCCAATTTGTGACAATACTGAAAGAGGTGGCTCGAGGCACAGCTAGTCCTGGGACACAGTTTATACAGTGAGCAATTGTTGTTGGATCAGCAGATTGAGAAACCAGTTCTGTATCTTAAATTGTAGAGAGAGGAAAATCGCACTCTCCGCTATACTCCATGTCAACATACTGCCTAAATGTGTCCACCCTTCTGTGTAGCCATTGACCGTGGGCTCGTTGAATCGGGATACTTTCCCTGTACCTTTTGAGGCTTGGCAATAATGTTTCTTTTTTTGTAGGTTCTGGTGGGAAAATGAAGAAGTGTTTATGAAGAGACAGCGCAAGGCTCTCACTGAGATTTCCATGTCCAGGATAATCTGTGATACCACCGGGATTGACTTACTTCCTCGAAATGCATTTAAATTCAGTTCCTCTACCGAAGGTTATGTACGCTGCAATAAAATACCGCAAGTGGACCTGAAACCCTGGAAGGAGAAGGTGAAAGGTACAATATATGAGTGCATTGCACAGACTCCACAGCCTAATATCACCGTTCCTGTACATTTGGCTATAAAACTAACCAACACTGTTGGACCGAGATGGTTAAAAGATGAGAGCTAGTGCTAAATCCCATTAACCATTTCCTTCTTTAGCAATTCCGATATTTTATTAAATGATGTTTACTTCCTTCTGCCTCTTATTTTCTCAGCTTTTATGACTGGGAAAAAAGGGAAAATAGGATTTGAAAAATTGCATTTAAAAAGAGGTATAAGCACCAAAATCTGTAGATCAATAATACTCTCTGGTGTATGATTATCAGCACAGCTTATTGCCACATTTATGTTCCACATTCTCGGCTGGTTTGAATCATTTATCTACTTTTCCCTTCTCTTTACCTTGACAGTTTGTTTCTTCACAGCCTCAGTATGTTGTTACTACTTCCTTGAAATGTCTTCAAATGTTACAGTGATCACACACTTCTGTTCTCATAATTAATATCTGCTTTCCCCCTTTACAGATCTCCCTTGTGGCCAGGTGCCTAAGGGACCGAATGCCATTTTCTCCACATGCAATTCCTCAGTCAAGTACACTTGCCAACGTGGATTCAGTTTAAAGGGAGCTCAGGTGATAAACTGTGGGAAGAACAAAAAGTGGGAGAGTGTACCGCCTCGCTGCTCAGGTAAGAAATGGACTCAAGTCCCTGGAGAGAGTGTTCCAAAGTGATCTGAGAAAGGAATGAGCATGGCACAAAGGTATCCATTCTCATCGTCATTATCTGAGCACAAAACTGGCAGGATGGATAATCTGCCCTATCTTCATCCTGTTGAAATCAACAAGAGGTAACATATGTAAGATTAACACCAAGGCAGTGAAAAAGAAAATCGACCCAAACATTATAACATTTTGAACACTGTATGTTTCGCACAACCATTCTCAGAAACCTGAAAATCCTCCATCACATTTATTAACTGAGAGAGAGCGAGATAGGGCTCTTAAAAATAGCGGTCAGGGGATATGGGGAGAAGGCAGGAACGGGGTACTGATTGGGGATGATCAGCCATGATCACATTGAATGGCGGTGCTGGCTCGAAAGGCCGAATGGTCTACTCCTGCACCTATTGTCTATTGTCTATAACTTGAAATTCAAATATAAATTTCTCCACATTCACAATCCACTGGATTAAATTCTTCTGTAAGTAATACTGTTATGCTACAATTTCAAGGAACTAATGCACTTTTCTCTATGGCAACAAATCTCCCCTTCCACAGCAAGCATATTCATTGAAAATAGACACAAAAACTCAGCAGGACAGGCAGCATTGCTGGTGAGAAGGAATGGGTTGATCAGAGATGCTGCCATCTCATCAAGTCATAGAGTCATAGAGTGATACAGTATGGAAACAGGCCCTTCTGCCCAACTTCCACACACCGGCCAACATTGTCCCAACTACACTAGTCCCACGTGCCTGCGCTTCGTCCATATCCCTCGATACTTGTCCTATCCCTGTACCTGTCTAACTGCTCCTTTAATGTCGGGATAGTCCCAGCCTCAACTACCTCCACTGGCAGCATGTTCCATACACCCACCACCAATTGTGTGAAAAAGTTACCCCTCAGATTCCTATTAAATCATTTCCCCTTCACTTCGAATCTATGTCCTCTGATCCTCTATTCCCCTACTCTGGGCAAGAGATTCTGCGCATCTACCCGATCTATTCCTCTAATGATTTTATACAATCACCATATATAAAATCACCCCTCATCCTCCTGCGCTCCAAGGAATAGAGACTCGGCCTATTCAACCTCTCCCCATAGCTCAGACCATCTATCCTGGCAACATCCTAGTAAATCTTTTCTGAACCCTTTCAAGCTTGACAATATCTTTCCTATAACGTGGTGCCCAGAACTGAACACAATACTAAATGCGGTCTCACCAACGTCTTATACAACTGCAACATGACCTCCCAATTTATACAAATGCAATATGACCTCTGCAGTTCATTGTCAAGCATATTCATTGCATCATTCCACCTTATGTTCTTTTCATGAAGCTGTGGATCAGATGTTAAAATCTCCCAGCTCTCACAATGTGAATGATTGGAATGATTTCCTGATCACCCTTACCCCCAAATGTCCTTTTCCTTATCTGGGTTAAATATCATCACTGGGTGAAAGTAGTCTCCGTTGTTTTGCTTTGTTTTCGGGAAAGTTTTTACATTGGCTCTAAATGATAAAAGCAACAGTGTTAAATGATTCAAGGAATGTGGAGATAAATATGGTGATTTTACTCCTCAGAACCCGAGGAGACAAAAGCTGGAAAGGAAAAGAAACAGCAGCGGACCGAAAAGGGGAAATAACACATAGATGAAGATGATCAAATGAGATGTCAGTATGTATCTCAGCCTTGGGAAAAGAGCATGACCTGTTGATTATTTTACTGAAGACTTGTATATTATGGTTTATAAAAATCCTTTTTAATTCCTGGTGTAAGCAAAAATATTTTTCTGGGAGAATTTAGACAAAGCAGTTGGAGCAAATTCGCATCATATTAGTCATACAACTCATGAATGGTAGAGTATTCAAACTCTCAACCGCAAAGGCAACCTGCATGCACTCACATCTTGCATGCTATACCACCCAAGAAGTTATCAGTCTCAGTCAGGCTTATGACTTCCGTTTGTTCTCCAAATTCTGAACTTGGTCCCAGAATCTTTCTGCAATCTCAGGTTTTGGTTCGGAGGTAAACCACTGTTTCCAAGACCCATCACCCTCCAATTCCTTCTGTTCTCTTCCAATGACACGCTGATAGGCCAATGCAACTCCATCCCATTCTGGCTACCTTCATCCTGTTGCAGCTGGACTATTGGTTGCCATAGTATTACCTCCATTTTCCACTTGACCATTCTAGTTATTAATATTGAAAGGAAAACAACAAAATGCTGGAGTAACTCAGCAGATGAGGCAGCATCTCTGGAGAACATGGATGGGTGACGTTTCGGATTGGAAAGGGTCCTTGTTTCTATATTCATACATTCATTCCCCTCCTTGGTTGCATGACCAAGTCTCATCACTTGGAAACTTCACTGTTTTAATTTGGGTCTCTTGATTAATCCTACCCTTTTCATTGATCTCCAGTTACTAAAGTACCACCTCGTTCTGTGAAAGCTGTTGGCTACAGGTCTTCTGGGGTCAATGATTTCTCTGGGGCAGATCCTTAATTAACTCTGATGTCCTTTTTCAATTGACATCCATACTTTGCAATGTGATTTGCAATCTCATTTGCTCATAAATACCCAATTTGAGTTGATTGTTAATATGCTTAAAGCAGGCACGTGCCGTGAGTAACTACTCAGGGTAGGCAGTCAACTGTCTTAAAAAAAAATCTTAAACCGCACATGCGCAGATTGTTCTCTTTGTAAAAAAAAAAGTAACAATTCAATTTTCCCAAGGCTTCTCAATCTCCTTCATTTTTTAATTACTGAATGGGTGGGGGACGGAGGATGAAGGCAGGTGGAGAGATGGTGGGAAAAACGGGGGCACACCAGGACATTGAATCATCTTATTGAATGACAATACTAATTCAAGGGTCCAATTGGAGGGAGAGCTCCTTTCACAGCATGTGGAGAGTCTGCACCAGGGGTTAAAGATACGAGAAGGCAGAAGTGTTGAGAAGGAGAGGGTCGAAGATCATATCAGTAACTCACTCACCACTGCCGCAGCGCTCCGGGCATGGACAGCAGAACTGGCCGCCACTTCCGGGGATAGAAGCAGCTTGGGTGCAAGCGGCCGCCGGGACCCGACAACAGAACCGGCTGCCCTTCAGCGCCTTCTGACCACCTCTGGCAGTGCTCTTCGTCTGAACATCTCTCACCTGCCGCTCGCCGGCTTCGCTCATGTCAACCGCGTCCCGCAAATCCTTAAATTCCCACAGCCAAGTAACCTCAACTGGTCCCGTGAACGTGCTGTCGGAATTTAAAGATTTGCGGGAAGCTGGCCGGCGAGCGGCAGGTGAGAGATGTTCAGATGGAGAGCACTGCCAGCGGTGAGTGGGGACCAGCAGAAGTGGCTGAAGTGGCTGAAGTGGCAGGGTCCCAGCGGCCACTTGCAGTCACCCGAACTGCTTCCTTCCTCGGAAGTGGCGGCCAGTTCTGCTGTCCGTGCCTGGAGTGCTGCGACAGCCACCCAAGCTAATTCATTCCCCGGCCACAATAAAACCATATAGCAATTACAGCACGGAAACAGGCCATCTCGGCCCTTTTATTCCGTGCCGAACACTTACTCTCACCTAGTCCCATCTACCTGCACTCAGACCAGAGCGTGGCAAGTGGGTTACTGACCCCAATCCCCTCCTTCACAACGCTAGACTCCCCAAACACTGTGAACGGAGCTCTCCACCCACCCCGGGAAATACAGTATTTAAAAACATAAAGCACCAAGAAATGCACTTACCACGTTATTGGTACATTAAGTCCATTCTTCACTCTTTGTTTCCTGAGATACACTTAAAATAATGGCAATCCACATTTGAAAATCCCGCCAAGAAACTCGCGCTGCGCCTGCGCAGTAGGCTGCTGCGCATGCGCAGTGCTGCAAAGGCAGAATTTCAGCTGCCTTCAGCTCCCCTTGAAACTGACGGCTCAAGCAGCACTGACGGCACGTGGGCTGCACAGACCTTCGCGTGTTACAAGTGCTGCGGATGAAAGGCACAGAGAATTATGCCTACCTAGGAGATCGATCTCTTAGATAGGCATAATTCTCCCATGCCTTTACTATTTATATTTAATAATTGCCATTTCATAATTTTAGTCAGGGTAAGCAGTGCCTACCTTGCCTACCCTGACGGCACGTGCCTGGCTTAAAGGTTTATATTAATAGGTGGATGGGTAAAATTGCAAAATGCATTCTATTCATATTACAAATGAGTGATTGTAGAGAATAAAATTTAAATGTAATAACTTGTCAGGATTGTGACGTTTATTTCAAAAGCTTTATTGTATGAAATTTGCAATCATGATGATATGAATTTTGAAATAAAATAAAATCAGCTCACACATATTTGCTGATTATCGCACTTTTTGTTTCCTTTCTATTTTTACAGATGGAAATATATGATAATGATTTATTTTAATCTGTCAATATAAAAAATGTATGAAGTGAACTGGGAAGCCAATACCAGACCATTGTGATGCCTTGTAGGTTTTAACATACTCCCTACTGTGTTGGATTTATTGGAGAGAGATCAAATCTAAAATTAATGATCATTCACAGAGTTTGGCATCAAGCTGTCCTTATAACTTTGAGGTAAATGGAAGTCACAGGGAAAAAATCTCCATCAGCTAAGGTCAAAGAATGCCAGCACAAAGAATGAGAGCTGTGCTGTTTGGGGGTCAGTCACCTTAACCTCTGTGCAACACATTGGAAATTCCTGAGTAGTGCCCGAAATCCAACATCTACAGTTGTTCCATCAATAAAGTTTGGGTGATTATATTCACTGAAGCACAGTCCAGTTACATTCACAACATTCACAACTAAATAATGTAGCTTACTGTTCTCCCATTAGGTGGTAGTGACCATAATATGATAAGTTTTCATCTCCAATTTGAGAGGGAGAAGGGTAAATCAGAGGTGTTAGTATTTCAGTTGAACAAAGGGGACAATGGAGCCATGAGGGAGGAACTGGCCAAAGTTGACTGGAAAGATACTCTAGCACGGATGACAGTGGAACAACAAAGGCAGGTATTTCTGGAAATAATACAGAAGGTCCTGGATCAGTTCATTCCAAAGAGGAAGAAAGATTCCAACGGGAGTAAGGGGCGACCATGGCTGACAAGGGAAGTCAGGGACAGAATAAAAATAAAAGAGAAGAAGTACAACATAGCAAAGATGAGCGTGAGCCAGAGGATTGGCTAACATTTAAAGAGCAACAGAAGAGGCAATACGGCGAGAAAAGATAATGTGCGAAGGTAAACTAGCCAAGAATATAAAGGAGGATAGTCTTTAGGTAGTTAAGACCAAAGTTGGACCCTTAAAGACTGAAAAAGGTGAATTTATTATGGGGAACAAGGAAATGGCAGATGAGTTAAACAGGTACTTTGGATCCGTCTTCACTAAGGAGGACACAAACAGACTAGTGGTCAGAGGATCTGGGGTGACGGAGGAACTGAAGGAAATCCACATTAGGCAGGAAATGGTGTTGGGTAGACTGATGGAACAGAATGTTGATAAATCCCCAGGGCCCGATGGTCGGCATCCCAGGGTACTTAAGGAAGTGGCTCTAGAAATCGTGGACCCTTTGGTGATAATTTTCCAATGTTCTATAGATTCAGGATCAGTTCATGTGGATTGGAGAGTAGCTAATGTTATCCCAATTTTTAAGAAAGGCGGGAGAGAGAAAACAGGGAATTATAGACCAGTTAGCCTGACATCGGTGGTGGGGAAGATGCTGGACATAAAAGATGTCCAATCATAAAAGATGAAATAGCGGCACATTTGGATAGCAGTAACAGGATCAGTCCGAGTCAGTGTGGATTTACGAAGGGGAAATCATGCTTGACTAATCTTCCGGATTTTATGAGGATGTAACTCGGAAAATGTCCAAAGGAGAGCCAGTGGATGTAGTGCACCTCGACTTTCAGAAAGCATTTGATAAGGTGGCACATAGGAGATTAGTGGGCAAAATTAGGGCACATGGTATTGGGGGTAGAGTGCTGACATGGATAGAAAATTGGTTAGCAGACAAGAAACAAAGAGTACAGATTAACGGGTCCCTTTCAGAATGGCAGGCAGTGACTAGTGGGGTACGGCAAGTCTCGGTGCTGGGACCACAGCTGTTTACAATATACATTAATGATTTACATGAAAGGATTCAAAGTAATATTAACAAATTTGCAGATGACACAAAGCTGGGTGGCAGTGTGAACTGTGAGGAAGATGCTATGAGAATGCAGGGTGATTTGAACAGGTTGTGTGAGTGGGCAGATGCATGGAAGATGAGGTTTAATGTGCATTAATGTGAGGTTATCCACTTTGGTAGCAAAAACAGGAAGGCTGATTATTATCTAAATAGTGTCAAATTGGGATAAGGGGAAGTACAACAGGATCTGGGGATCCTTGTTCATCAATGAAAGGCGATGAAAGTAGTCAATGAAAGTAAGCATGCAGGTACAGCAGGCAGTGAAGAAAGCCAATAGTATGTTGGCCTTCATAACAAGAGGAGTTGAGTATAGGAGCAAAGAGGTCCTCCTGCAGTTGTACAGGTCCCTAGTAAGACCACACCTGGAGCATTGTGTGCAGTTTTGGTCTCCAAATTTGAGGAAGGACATTCTTGCAATTGAGGGAGTGCAGCGTAGGTTCAAAAGGTTAATTCCTGGGATGGCTGGACAGTCATATGCTGAGAGAAAGGAGTGGCTGGGCTTGTATACTCTAGAATTTAGAAGAATGAGAGGGGACTTGTATTGAAACATATAAGATTATTAAGGGTTTGGACACGCTAGAGGCAGGAAACATGTTCCAGATGTTGGAATAGTCCAGAACCAGGGCCACAGATTAAGAATAAGGGGTAAGCCATTTAGAACGGAGATGCGGAAACTCTTTTTCACACAGAGAGTTGTGAGTCTGTGGAATTCGCTGCCTCAGAGGGCGGTGGAGGCCGGTTCTCTGGATACTTTCAAGAGAGAGCTAGATAGGGCTCTTAAAGATAGAGGAGTCAGGGGTTATGGGGAGAAGGCAGGAACGGGTTACTGATTGTGGATGATCAGCCATGATCACAATGAATGGTGGTGCAGGCTGGAAGGGCCAAATGGCCTCCTCCTGTACCTATTTTCTACGTTTCTATGAGAAAGGAGGGATTTTCATTCAGCCTCAGAATCTTTGAGAAACTAGCTGAGGCTTTTGGCAAAATGGCAAGGACTTTTCCAACCTGGATGCCAATTGCTTTTCATAATTTCCACAGTGACTCCGAATGCTACTTGTCTTCACATGTTTTGATTATAGGGTCAGAGAGTAAAGGAACCTCATTTCCAGAAGAGTTGCTGTCCCCAACCAGTTAGCTCCAGGCATGTCCTGGTGGAAATGGAAGAGAATAAAATTGTGTCTTTCATTAGCCTGACTTCAGTGGTGGGAAAGATGCTGGAGTCAATTATTAAAGAGGTAATAATGGAGCATTTGGATAGCAGTAAAAGGATTAGTTCAAGTCAACATGGATTTATGAAAGGGAAATCATGCTTGACTAATCACCTGGAATTTTTTGTGGATGTGACAAGTAAAATAGATGAAGGGGTGCCAGTGGATGTAGTGCATCTAGACTTTCAGAAAGCCTTTGATAAGGTCCCGCACGGGAGACTGGTGACTAAAATTAGAGCACATGGTATTGGGGGTAGGGTATTGACATGGATAGGAAATTGGTGGGCAGACCGGAAGCGATGAGTAGGAATGAACGGGTCCTTTTCAGAATGGCAGGCAGTGGCGAGTGGAGTGCCGCAAGGCTCGGTGTTGGGGCCGCAACTGTTTACCATATATATAAATGATTTGGAAGAGGGAATTAGGAGCAACACTAGCAAGTATGCGGATGACACAAAGCTGGGTGGCAGTGTGAACTGTGAAGAGAATGTTAGGAGGTTGCAGGGTGACCTGGACAGGTTGAGTGAGTGGGCAGATGCGTGGCAGATGTAGTATAATATAGATAAATGTGAGGTTATCCACTTTGGTGGCAAAAACAAGGGGGCAGATTATTATCTCAATGGGGTTAGGTTAGGTAGGGGGAGGTACAGCGAGACCTGGGTGCCCTTGTACACTGGTCACTGAAAGTTGGCGTGCAGGTACAGCAGGCAGTGAAGAAAGCTAATGGAATGTTGGCCTTCATAACAAGAGGATTTCAGTACAGGAGTAAAGAGGTTCTTCTGCAGTTGTATAGGGCTCTGGTGAGACCACATCTGGAGTATTGGCGTGACTGTCATATGAGGAAAGATTGAAAAGACTAGGCTTGCATTCACTGGAGTTTAGAAGGATGAGGAGAAATCTTATAGAAACAGATACAATTATAAAAGGACTGGATAAGCTAGATGCAGGAAAAAATGTTCCCAATGTTGGGCGAGTCCAGAACCAGGGGCCACAGTCTTAGAATAAAGGGGAGGTCATTTAAGACTGAGCTGAGAAAAAACTTTTTTACCCAGAGAGTTGTGAATTTATGGAATTCCCTGCCACAGAGGGCAGTGGATGCCAAATCACTGGATGGATTTAAGAGAGAGTTGGATAGAGCTCTAGGGGCTAGTGGAGTCAAGGGATATGGGGAGAAGGCAGGCATGGGTTATTGATAGCGGACGGTCAGCCATGATCATATTGAATGGCGGTGCTGGCTCGAAGGGCCGAATGGCCTCCTCCTGCACCTATTTTCTATGTTTCTATGTTTTTCAGAAGATCTCCGACAACATTCCTGCAAAAATAAAATTGAGTTCGACCTATCAGTCAAAGCATTGTGGAAAATGGAACGTAGGCGAAAGCTGAGAGATTGGCAACTCACTACCGCTTCCAGCACCCTCAATAGAAATTAAAATCAGTATTTTGGGGGGAGTTGACAGTCAAACAGCTGCAACTAGAGGCACAGCTAAGAGAACAATAATATAACCAGTAAAGCCACACCCTGGAACGCAACAATCCCAATAATGTTAAAAAATTGTCCTGAGGTGACCGGAGATAGGATGATCATTATGCATACTTCTGGCAATCTATATTTAAAAAAGTAGACCTTCTTGGAATATATATAGCCTCATTCAATAACATCAATGATGACACATTTCATTATCTTCAAATATTCTATATTTATTAGAATCAAGCCAATCAGGAAAAGTGTCAACATGTTATGCAAATATTTTACCATTTTTAAGGCAGATTTTCTAAAGCATTGAATCATTGGGAGTTGAAGATCCTGAGGTGAGTGTCAATTGTTTCCAGTGCATTTGATCGGCTTGTGGAGGATATTACTCATGACTTCTTATGAATATTTGGAGAAGCAATCAAAAAATATTGCATAATTTCTGCTCAATCCCAGTGCCAGGCCATTTGTGTTTAGTATTTTTGTCTTTTTCTTCTCGGCTTTATTGTTATCATCATGAAATTTTTAAATTTTTTTCTAGTTGGTTGCTGGCATTGTGTTTCTATTCTGCAGCCCATTTTGAACGTCCAAACATGCCGATAATATATTACTGTATGATCTTTCTTGAGTATATAGGAGTGATTTATTTGTTTTAATTTAGATAAAAGGAGCTGCAGACAGTGACTTATAAATTAAATACACAAAGTACTGGAGTAACTCAGTGAGTCAGGCAGCATCTCTGGATAAATTCAGTCTTAACAAGGGACCCAACCAGAAACATCACCTGGTCCATGTTCTGCAGAGATGCTGCCTGACAAACTGAGTTCCTCTAGCACTTTTTGTATTTTTTTGTGTTTTAATTATTTGTGTTACCTACTTCATTCTATTAGGACCATTTTTTTCAGCCTGAGTTTATTTATATAGATGCTTTGAGGCAGAGAATAAGAAGTTACTTGATTGTGTGGCTTTATTAAAAACCAGCATGAATTTCTTTAAGGCAATGCATAATATTGTTATAAGGTGTGAGAAGTGATATGATGAGTTGATGTTTCCCCTGGCTGCGCTGTTTGAGATTTCAGTTTCAAAACAAAGGGTTTGATGATTGATGATTGATTTTGTTTTACCCAGGAATTAATGATTATTGGGAATTTTCAACTCAAGCTGGCTGTGGAAGCTCATTTGTGGATTACGCCCAAGATAAAGGTTGATAGGTTCTTAAATATGGAGAGAGGGATAGGATGTGAGGCAGGCACGTGCCGTGAGTAATTACTCAGGGTAGGCAGTCAGCCGGCTTTCAAAAAATCTTAAAACCGCGCATGCACAGATTGTTCTCTTCGTAAAAAAATAAAAATAAGTAACAATTCAAATTTCCCAAGGGTTCTAAATCTCCTTCATTTTTTAATTACTGAATGGGTGGGGGACGGAGGATGAAGGCAGGTGGAGAGATGGTGGGAAAAACGGGAGCACATCGGGACGTTGAATCAGTTGTCATCTTATGGAATGACAATACTAATTCAAGGGTCCAATTTGGAGGGGGAGTTCCTTTCACAGCGTGTGGGGAGCCTGCGGCAGGGGTTAAATATGCGAGTAGGGAGAAGTTTTGAGAAGGAGGGGGACAGAGACACGGACAGCAGAACTGGCCACCACTTCCGCGGAAGGAAGCAGCTCGGGTGACTGCGAGTGGCCGCCGGGACCCTGCCACTTCAGCCCCTTCTGCTGGTCCCCACTCACCTCTGGCAGTGCTCTCCGTCTGAACATCTCTCACCTGCCGCTCGCCGGCCGGCTTCCCGCAAATTTTTAAATTCCGACAGCGCGTTCACGGGTCCAGTTTAGGTTACTTGGCTGTGGGAATTTAAGGATTTGCGGGACGCGGTTGACATGAGCGAAGCCGGCGAACGGCAGGTGAGAGATGGGGGTTACACAAAAAGCTGGAGAAACTCAGCGGGTGCAGCAGCATCTAAGGGGCGAAGGAGATAGGCGACGTTTCGGGTCGAGACCCTTCTTCAGACCTGCTGACCTTCTTCATGCTGCAGTACCCGCTGAGTTTCTCCAGCTTTGTGTAACCCTCGATTCTCCAGCATCTGCAGTTCCTTCTTTAACACGAACGGCTTTAGGACGCGGTTAAAGACCTGCCGGAGGGGCAAGTCTGGGCAGTGAGTGGGTTGTATCCACTTGTGATGCTCCATCCACCCCCCGGGGCCGAGAGTGTGGGATTGTGAAGGAACTGCAGATGCTGGTTTGCACTGAAGATAGACACACACAAGAAGGGTCTCGACCCGAAACGTCGCCTATCTCCTTCGCTCCTTAGATGCTGCTGCACCCGCTGAGTTTCGCCAGCTTTTTGTGTAACCCATAGACACACACAATGCTGGAGTAACTCCGAGGGATTGGCAGCATCTCTGGAGAGATGGGATGGGTGAGATTTCGTGTCGAGACCCTACTTCAGACTTCTCCAGAGATCCCGCTGAGTTTACTCCAGTAGTGGTGTTTATCCCGGTGGCGGGGAGCCGGGCTTGACCGACCCGCCGCCTCTACTTGCCGGTCAGTCGGGTGATCATCGCCCTCCGCCCGGAATGCAGCGGAGTTTTGCACCCAGTGAGTTGTCCAGCGCTCACGGTGGACGAGGGAGGACAGCATCAGGCCAGGTAAATGAATAGGAGCACATAAATGAGTCTAGCATTTCTTGTTTTTATGTTTTAATTTACAAGCCGCTTCACGCGAGGCAAGTTTTATTTTCAGTCCGAAGAAGGGTCTCGACCCGAAACGTCACCCATTCAACGATAGACACACACAAGCTGGAGTAACTCAGTGGGACAGGCCGCATCTCTAGAGGGAAGGGATGGGTGATGTTTAGATCCAAATGCTGGAGAATTTCAGCAGGTCGAGACCCTCCTGTCACCCATCCCTTCGCTCTATAGATGCTGCTGCACCCGCTGAGTTTCTCCAGAATTTTGTGTACGCTCGATTTTGCTGCATCTGCAGTTCCTTCTTTAACACTGCTGGAGTAATTCAGCGGGTCGAGATCCTTCTTCATGAAGACGAGCCCCCCCCCCCCCGCACCCCCAACCACCTTCCACCTCAACTTACGCCTGGGCACCAAAGCAGCTCAAGAGGCGAACCCTGAGCTCCGTCTCCCAACAATCTGAACAGCGGCTGCGGCCGGCCGGCACCCGGCATGGACTTCCCACCCCTCACACACTTTTACTCTCACCTAGTCCCATCTCACCTGCACTCAGACCGGAGCGTGGCAAGTGGGTTACTGACCCCGATCCCCTCCTTCACAACGCCAGACTGCCCAAACACTGTGAACGGAGCTCTCCCCCCACCCTGGGAACTACAGTATTTAAAAACATAAAGCACAAAGAAATGCACTTACCACATTATTGGTACATTAAGTCCATTCTCCATTTGTTTGCTAAGATACTATTAAAATAATGGCAATCCATATTTGAACATCCCGCCAAGAAACTCGCGATGCGCATGCGCAGAAAGATGATGCACATGCGCAGTGCTGCAAAGGCAGAATTTCTGCTGCCTTCAGCTCCCATTGAAACTGACGGCTTCAGGCAGCGCCTCATGGCACGGGGGCTGCACAGAGCTTCCCGTGTTACAAGCGCTGCGGATGAAAGGCACGGAGAATAGTAAGATTGAACGAGAACTTACCAGTTCGAAGGTTGATCTTTATTTTATGAGGAGTCGAAGTGAGGGATTTCGTGAAGAGCCCGCCGGCGCGCATGCTCGACATACTTCAAAGTAGCGGCGTGGAATCACAGAACCAACAATAGAAATGACTTCGCATAGTATGATTGAATTGACTAAGATTACCAGATGAAGGTGATTGAGGGTTGGGCGAGGAGGGCACGAAATCCCTCACTTCGACTCCTCATAAAATAAAGATCAACCTTCGAACTGGTAAGTTCTCGTTCAATCTTACTATTTCATTTCGGAGTCACGTGAGTGACTTCGTGAAGACTTCAAAGCTTCTGTGATTACACGCCCTGGACCACGTCCATGCTGACACACCACTACCAGGGATGGATGGGAGGAACAAACTTGCTCAATAGTTCATACTGCAAAACAAGAGCATATTTATTAATAACAAATCAAAAACCCCTCATGCGGGGACATCTCCACGTTCTTGACCTGCATTCAGCACGGCTTCTGCGAACTGTAGAGGAGCAGCAACAGGCTTGTTATAAAAACGCTGGAACACAGCTTCATTCGCCCATCCTGCTGTGGCGAGAATTTGGTCCATGGGCACCTCCATGACCCTCGCCGCTGACGTCGATGCAGCCCTGGTGGAATGAGACTTGAACACATTAGTGTCGATACCTGACTTACCCAAGACGACTCGAAGCCACCTGGATATCGTCTGGACTGTCACTCGATGATGAGGTCTCTTATGAGTGACAAGCAGGTATCTCTCCATTCCTCTGATGCGTGCTGTCACCTTGACATAGTGGCGGATATGTGAGGCTAAACATAGCCTAGCATCTGCGGGGTATGCCGGGAACTTCAGCTGCAGCCCTGTGCACCCAGGTCTATGCTGCTTTAGTAGCTCGTCAATGAAAAAGACTACTTCTGTAGGGGTAGATGTCATTCTGTCGACACAAAGTTTGTGTAGTGTCTGTACCCTCTGAGCTGAAGTCAGCGCTAGTAACATCACCAGCTTCATGGTGAGTTGGTCCAGTTGGAGCCCTTCCATGGGTGACCACGTCCTGAGCAGGGTTAATACGTCCCTGACATCCCAGGTGATATTATAGCGTGGTGTAGGCGGATTCATATTGAATATACCCCGCATGAGTCTGGACACTAGCCTGTTGGATCCTACCTCCAAACTGAGGTAGAGTGATAGCGCACTTCTGGCTCTGTTGATGGCACTGTAACTTAAGTGTTCATCATGGTGCAACCCCGCGAGGAATTCCAGGACGTCGGTTATTGTCACGTCATCGTACGTGATGCGAGAGCGGCTGCAGTAGGCTTCCCACTTGTTAATATGCGAGCGGTATCTTCGCCTTGTGGACTCTCGACACGACGCCCCGATGGTATCCATGGTCCGAGCCGAGAGGCCGTATTGGACTAATGGCCTGTTCAGAACCTGCAAGCCAACAAATTTAAATAGCTGTGGCTCCCCTGAGACAGGGTGAGTAACCAATTGTGGGCAACCCTTCAAAAGGACCCAAGGTTCGTTGAGCATGTCAAAGACCACCGGATACCAAGGCTGTGTGGGCCAGTCGGGTATAATAAGGATGCCCTTGGCAGCATCTGCCTGAATCTTTCGCAATACCCGACTGATGAGGCAAAACGGAGGGAAAGCATAGAAAAACCAATTCCCCCAGTCCAGCGAGAATGCATCTAGCGCTATTGCCCCAGGATCTGGTTCCCATGAAATGTAGGCTGGTACCTGATGGTTTAACCGTGACGCAAAAAGGTCAATGTCCGGTTTACCAAATTTGGCTGTGACTTTAGAAAAAATCTCAGGATGCAACATCCATTCAATGTTGTCATTAAATTTGCGTGACCTGGTGTCCGCCACAGTATTAAGCTCACCTGGCAAATAGGTAGCTGAAATCCAAATGTCTCTTTGAACACACCAGAGCCAAATTGAGTTAGCCAATTTGTCACACGAAACTGACCTGGTACCACCCATATGGTTTAAATATGCCACAGCTGTGGTGTTGTCTATTTGGAGACGGACGTGTGCTCCAACAAGCTTGGAACAATATGCACGAAGTCCGTGGAATGCTGCCAGCAACTCCAAATAGTTAATCCCTTGAGTCAACAACATCGATGCCTCAAGGGTGTCCCATCTGCCCCCACAACTAGAGCAATTATCAGTAGCTCCCCAGCCATTGGAGCTTGCATCAGTCTGTAAATATACCACCGGATTAGCCTCCCTAACAGGCTTAAATGAGTTGCTAATGTGACACACCCACCATTGCAACTCAGTTATCGCTTCGGACAGCAGCTGCATTGATCGATCGTAATGACCAGCGTTCCGTTTTAACGCAATAATTTTAGCTTTGCAAATTCTGATAATGCAAAGGTCCATATCGTGCTGCCGGAAACAAAGCCACTAGCTTGCCAATTACTGTGGCTGTATGCCGAATCGATGGTATATTGGTGCCAATTAAATCTCTGCACACCTTAGTGACTTCCTCAATTTTGTTAATTGGTATAGTTATCCTCATGCTCATTGAGTTCACCGTGAACCCTAGGTAATTAATTACCTGGGCAGGGCAGAACTTCGATTTCTCTGGATGGACAATGAATCCTAATTGTTGAAATATATTGACAGCAGCTGCAACACCCTGTTCAGCCAATTGCAGGGTGTGGCCCACAATAAAGACATCATCTAAATAGGCCATAACTATATGATGTCGTTGTCTCAAAGAAGCCATGATTGGCTTCACCAATTTAGTGAACAATCTAGGGGCTGTAGTGAGCCCATTAGGCAAAGCCTTATACTGCCAAAGTTGCCCCATCCAGATAAATTTCAAAAACCTTCTATCATATTTCTGGATGGATACTGAATAATATGCATCCCTTAAATCAATGCATGCCATAAAGCAGCCATGAGAAATCAATGATTTGGCTGTTTCAAACGTATCCATTTTAAAATGAGTATATGTTACAAACGTATTCAAACGGGTTAGATCAATAATGACACGACAGCCTCCATCCTTCTTAGGTCTAGTAAATATGTTCGAAACAAATTCAATTGGCTCATGCACCGTTTTCTCAATCACACCCTTCTGTTCCAGACTTAAAATTTCCTTATAACCTGCTGCCTGTTCTGCAGCATACAATTTGAACGTACGACCAGGCATGAGCTGGGATGGAGGAATGTCGCCATTAATAAACTCAATTTTATGCCCCTGAATATTCCGCAACACATACTCATCACCAGTAAAATTACCCCATGCACCCAAAAACAACTGTAAACGACCACCAACATGGGAAGTTAAACAGAGAGAAAAAAGAGAACCAGACCCCCTCACCTCCGTGGTTACCGGTGGTCCTTGACATGTGTGGGTGGCCGTGGAGGTGCTGGGTTGGCTTGAGGGCGCGGCGTCTTTGATTTCCACAAAGGTCTCTGCCGACCCTGTCCTAAAAAAGACCCTTGGTGCTGGTTCTGGTGCTGTTGTTGTTGTGGAGCTAGAGGGTGAGTCCTCGTCGAGGCACTGGCCGACCCTCGTGAGCGAATGTATGGAGCTTTTGAGCCTGACGGTGTGGGGGCACTCTGAGAGCGCATGATCCCCACCGTTTTGGCTTGTTCGTCAAGCTCTTTGACTCTCTTCGAGAGGTCCTCACCAAAGAGCTGACGGGGCGGCGGCGGCGGCGGTGGTTTGCACAATCCTGCAAACTTCGGGTTGAGTGCTGGGCGGATGCTGTTTTTGCGAAACCCGTTGATTTCGTGCACAATAAGGCCAGAGCATCTTCCTGGTCCAAATTCAGTTCGTCCCCGTCCACCGACCGCGCAAAGGCGGTAATACCGGCCGTGAGGAGTTTCAGGATCCGCTGCAATTTTAGCTCCTGTTGACGGATAGCCGCACTGATGTTGCCCCATATTGGCGTATTGACCACAGGCACGTTGAGGGAGTTGCAGTTTGATGGAGCCTTGTGACGGCTCATAGCCTGGATGAGGACTTCTTCCTGCAGCACCTGATTATTAAGGAAGTCCACTGTGGCTGCCAGCTTTGTATTTAGAGGAAGACCAGCCGTATGTGGGGCCGCGAATTTGGTCGCCACATCCAAGAGTTCCTCCGCCGGCACCTCCAACGGAGGTGGTACGGGATCCACCAGAACCTCCTCCTCCTGCTGCTCCAGGCTGATAGTAGATGTTGGTGAAGATGCCCTGTGCCTGTTGCTGCCCTGCTGTTGTTGACGTTGAAGCAGGAGCTCCAGCAGCCGCTCCATACGGTCAATACGCCCTTCAACCTGAACATTCAGGTGGTCGGAGTCCTCCGGCTCTGAAAAGAAAACTGGGCTCCTGTCATCGGCCCGCACCTCGTCGAGGCCCTGCCGGTGCCAGTAGTTGTCGCTAACAGCCGCCGAGGCGAAACTGCGCGATTCCTGCGCGGGCGTGTTCAACCGCCTCGTTTAGCGGGAGCTGAAGCCGCTGCCACTAAGGGCACTTGCGGCGAGGTGTCGGCACCAGCCGAAGCATGGCTGCCTGGGGCCCGCACAGTCTTGCCGGCTGCCCACATCGTGGACGTTGCCGACGCATGGTCTCGCCCACCCATCCATGGGGGGCTCGGCGACCGTGACGAGACCCGACTCGACCGACCCGTCCCGGCGTCGAGAGTCGGGGTGTGCCGGCTGGACCTCACAGCCGCCCCGGGTCTCGCCCTGGAACCTGACCGCTCCTCCGCGACAGGCAATGCCTTAGCCCTAACAGGGTTAGGCTTCTGGGCTCCTGCCCTCCCCCTTCTCGGAGGGCTGAGTGGAACAGGCCGTGCAACGGCACGTGCCCTGCTCGAGGTCGCCAGCGAGCCCACTGACGACCTGACTGCCATGGCAGGGTCCCCCTGCTCTGGCGGCACACCACACTCCTCCTCGTCGAACTCCTCCGAGCTGTGGTGTGCTGGCGGATCTGGACCTGTGAACACAGGGCTTACCCACATCTCCGCCTGAGTCCCGGCCTGCGCTGCAGGTACTGCCGATGGTAAAGGCCCCGGAACTGTTGACCGGCGAACTCGTCCTGACGTCCTCCGGCCCTTCGAACTCCCATCCATGTCCTTGCTGCAAGACATAATCAGACAACAAGGACCACCAACTAAAGGTAGAATACTTACCTCCGTGGCCCCTGATGAAGGGCTGGCGAGGAGCGCGCTCCACCGCCAGCCGTCGCAGCAACGCGTTACGACGATATGTCAAGCATGCGCGCCGGCGGGCTCTTCACAAAGTCACTCACGTGACTCCGAAATGAAATTATGCCTACCTAAGAGATCGATCTCTTAGACAGGCATAATTCTCCCATGCCTTTACTATTTATATTTAAAAATTGCCATTTCATAATTTTAGTCAGGGTAGGCAGTGCCTACCTTGCCTACCCTGACGGCACGTGCCTGATGTGAGGTTAGTGCAGGGCAATGGAACTGAGGTATAAGTGCAGCATTAAATGGTGCAGGAATAATGAAGGGATGAATACCTTATTCCAGCTTCAAACTAACTTGATTGAGGTTTGATTAAATAACTGAGAGGATGAATGAGAGAATTCTATTAAAGTGATGTATTTGGACTTCCTAAAGGCAGGTGAGAACATATTTGATAAGAACCCACTTGGTGAAAAGGATGAAGGAATAAAAGGGAATGCAGCAATGGATTTATGAAAGGAAAATCATGCTTGACTAATCTTCTGGAATTTTTTGAGGCTGTGACAAGTAAAACGGATGAAGGGGAGCCAGTGGATGTAGTGTATCTAGACTTTCAGAAAGCCTTTGATAAAGTCCCGCACGGGAGACTGGTGACTAAAATTAGAGAACATGGTATTGGGGATAGGGTGTTGACGTGGATAGAAAATTTTGTTGGCAGACAGGAAGCAAAATGTAGGAGGGAACGGGTCCTTTTCAGAATGGCAGGTAGTCGCGAGTGGAGTGCCGCAAGGTTCGATGTTGGGGCTGCAACACTTTACCATATATATATTAATGATTTGGAAGAGGGAATTAGGAGCAACACTAGCAAGTTTGCGGATGACACATAGCTGGGTGGCAGTGTGAACTGTGAAGAGGATGTTAGGAGGTTGCAGGGTGACCTGGACAGGTTGAGTGAGTGGGCAGATGCATGGCAGATGCAGTATAATATAGATAAATGTGAGGTTATCCACTTTGGAGGCAAAAACAAGGGGGCAGATTATTATCTCAATGGGGTTAGGTTAGGTAGGGGGAGGTACAGAGAGACTTGGATATCCTTGTACACCAGTCACTGAAAGTTGACGTGCAGGTACAGCAAGCAGTGAAGAAAGCTAATGGAATGTTTTTTAAAAATATATCTTTATTTATTATAGGTACTGTAAGCTACATCAGTGTAGGTCCCTTATATAGTATTACAATCATTGTACCCCTTAATTTTTTAAGGCTTTAGAAAAGAAAGAAGAAAGAAAGAAATATCAACAGAGAAAGTAGAAGAGTGAAAAAGAGTTGTGAAAGTGAAAAAGCGTGGCAGAGGGAAAGGGAACCCTTGGGCCGAGAGTTAGAGAAAGGAGATTAGGAGATAGACCCTGGAGAGGGAAAGAAAGAGAAGGAAAAAAGAAAAGCCAGTTACTTTATTATAAACATCTCGCAAAAGGAGTCTACCAACTCAACCGTTTTTCTTCCCCCTTTACCAAGACCCGACACCGGTACTTTTTTGAGGTATTCTTGCACCTTGTCCTTGTAGTAGATTTATAAATGCAGACCACGTCTTATAGAAACAGTCTGATTTTCCTGCCAGTCGGAGTCTCATATCTTCCAAATGTAGTGTTTCGAACATAGTTGAAATCCACATATTAACTGTTGGTACAGGAGTATTTTTCCAGAATTTTAAGATGAGCTTTTTTCCAGTTATTAAGCCGTATTCAAATAGATTCTTTTGAAACACATTTAATTCAGGGCTATCTTCCGATGTTCCAAAGATAATCCAGTCTGCTTTTGGAGTCAGTTTTATTTTAAATACTTTTGTGAACATTTCAAAAATTTCAGTCCAGAATTTTTGAATCTTTGTACAAAAGACAAATGAGTGCGATGTATTAGCTTCTTGACATTGACATTTATCACAAATAGGTGAGACATTGGGAAAAAGTTTACTTATTTTAGTTTTTGAATAGTATAATCTGTGTAAGATTTTAAATTGTATTAAGGTGTGTCTTACATTAATTGAACATTTATGCACATTTAATAAATATTCTTCCCACCTTTCTTTGGGAATTTTTATACTTAATTATTTTTTCCAGTCTCTCCTGATACCTTCTGTTGTTGGTATTTCTGCATTTAGAATAATATTATATATATATGATATCAGGTTTGGTGATTTTGCCTTTGTATTCATTACTTCTTCCAGTAAGTCTGGAGGCATATTGTGATAGTCATGTGCGTGTTTTTTCAGATAGTCACAGATTTGGAAATATTAAAAATACTGATTGTTTCCCAAATTGTATTTTAGTTGTAATTGTTTAAATGATAATAGTTTTCCCATTTCATACAAATCTCCGAAGATTTTAATTCTGGCTCTTTCCCATTGTATAAATGCTTTATCTATAGTTGAAGGTTTAAACAAAGGGTTTTTACCTACAGGAGATAAAAGAGATACATTTCTTCATTTTAAATTGTGTTTTATTTGTTTCCAAATTCTAATTGTATTGTGTATAATTGGATTTTTGTGTAATTTGTATTATTCATCGTCATTGTTGAAAGAAGGATTGCTCCAATATTGTAAGGAGAGCAATCCTCTTTCTCCATAATAGTCCAATCCGGTTGCTGGGGAGAGTTTTCCAGCAATTGGATCATGTTTCTAATATTTACAGACCAGTAGTAATACATGAAGTTGGGGAGTGCTAATCCACCTACTACTTTGGGTTTATTCAGATGAGTTCTTTGTATTCTGTGGGATTTATAATCCCAAATAAAATTTGTGATATCTAAGTCCAGTTTTTTTTAAAAAACGTTTTGGGTAAGTATATTGGAATAGATTGGAACAGGTATAAAATTTGTGGTAGAAAAATCATTTTTATGGCATTTATTCGGCCTATTAAGGACATCGGAAGCGTTTTCCAAAAGTTAATCAAGTTATATAGTTTGTCAAGTAGAGGGTTATAATTAGTGTCAAACATGTCTTGATATCTTCTAGTAATTTCGATACCCAAGCATTTAAATTTTTCCGTAGCTATTTTAAAAGGAAACTGTAAAAGATGTGTAGAGTCTTTCGGTTTTATTGACATGATTTCACTTTTATTCAAATTTATTCTATATCCTGAAAATGATCCGAAGTCCTCTATTAAGTTTAAAATATTTGGTATAGTAATATGAGGTTTTGTGATGTACAATAGTACATCATCAACGTATAATGATATTTTATTGTTGGAATATTTTGTTTTATATCCATGGATATTCGGATGAGTTCCAAATCTTTCTGCTAGGGGTTCAATTGTGAGAGCAAATAACAATGGTGATAGTAAACATCCTTATCTATTACCCCTTGACAATTGAAATTTTGTAGATAAATTATTGTTAGTTAATATTCTGGCCGTTGGCTTATTATATAGTAATTTAATCCATAGAATGAAATTCTCTCCCAGTTGAAATTTTTGCAATACCCTGACCATATAGTCCCATTCTACCTGATCGAATGCTTTCTCTGCATCCAACGATATGATTGATAGGTTTTGATCTTCCGTTTGGTGTGAATACTGAGTTGGATGATCAGCCATGATCACATTGAATGGCGGTGCAGGCTCGAAGGGCCGAATGGCCTACTCCTGCACCTATTTTCTATGTTTCTATGTTTCTATGAATGCATTATATTGAGCAGACATCTCAAATTATTAATTGATTGTCTTTTAGGGATAAACCCCATTTGATCCGGATGTATTAATTTACTAGCACATTTACTTAGTCTTCTAGCTAGTATTTTAGCTAATATTTTTTTATCTCTGTTTAACAACGCAATAGCTCTGTATGATCCAGGTTCTTCCACATCTTTATCTTTCTTAAGTATTAATGTGATCATGGATTCTGCTAGTGTTTCAGGTAGTATTTGTTCTTTGAAGGCATAAGTATACATTTTCTGTAGGCGAGGTGTAAATATGTCATTAAAACTTTTATAGAATTCATTACTAAATCCGTCGGGACCTGGTGTTTTTCCGTTTTTTAATGAGATTATTGTATCTTCTATTTCCTTATTTGAGATTTGTGCTCCCAATTCCTCTTGTTCCTGCAACTCTAGTTTAGGAAGGTTACAATTATCCAAGAACTCTGTAACTTTGTTGGTGTCCGTTATCGTTTTAGATGTATATAGATTCTAGTAAAATTGTGCAAGTCTTTTATTAATACCACTCTGCAAGGTCAATAGTTCCCCTTTGTCTGATTTAATCTTTGAAGTTGTGTGATCCTTTTCTTGTTTTTTTAACTGGCATGCCAGAAGCTTATGGGGCTTATCCCCAAATTCAAAATGTTCCTGTCTTGTAATTTGTAATTATCTTATGACTTTCTCTGATAATAATTTGTTTAATTTAAATTTCAGTATTATTATTCTATTATGTTTATCCGTAGTGGGGTCTTTAGCGTTTTCTATGTCCAGTTGTCTAATTTGTTCTTCTAACTGTCTTTGTTCATTCTTATTTTTCTTATTTTGAAAAGCTTGGTGTGAAATTATAACGCCTCGAATAAATGCTTTAAAAGATTCCCATAAGGCAAGGCAAGGCAAATTTATTTATATAGCACTATTCGTACAAGCAGCAATTCATAGTGCTTTACAGGAATAAAACAAACAAAAGAATAACATAGTAAAAAGACAGCAGAACAACCAAACAACACAGGACAACAAAATAGCCAATAATCAAAAGTTACAAAACAAGCAATACGCCAAATTCATGAATAGTAAAACAAAGTCACTAAATCAATAAATTCGGCGAGAGAGCAGTGGCAGCCAATCGCGCCAGCGTTCACTCTCGCCTCCAGAGCCATCTGCAGCACACCAATAAAGATAAAACACAACAGTAAAGAATTTAACATAAAACATTAAAAACATCCCCCCACTGTGGGGAAAGGCACAAAGTCCAGTCCCCATCGCCATGTCCACCCTAAGTAGTCGGGCCTATTGAGGCCTCCACAGTCGCCGCTACGGAGGCCCGATGTTCCTGGCTGTTCTCACCGGGTGATGGTACTCCGGCGTCAGTAGACCCTCTCAGCAGCTTGGGGTGCCAGGAACAGTCGCCTCCTTACCGGAGGCCGCAGCTTCCAAGCCAACAGGCCGTGCTGTACGGAGCTCCACACACTGGCAATCTCGGTGAGTGATCCCAGGCTGCACAAGTGTGAAGTTCAGCGCCGCCGCCCGCTGCTGGCCGCTCCCCAGACCTGCGGCTCCACATGTTTTTCTCGGCGGTCACAGCATACTGGAGTTCCAGCGTGGCGACCCAGGCAAGGCATCGCCCGCTCCGTTCCGCGATAGCACTCTAGCGCTGCATCGCCCTCGAAGCCAAGGTTCTGGCCGGGTCCCCTCAGGAAAACGCCGCTCCAGACACCACTGGTAGGCCGCGAGGACGGGTCGAAGTTGCTGCTCAAGGAAAGCCGCCTCTCCAACCAGGTAGGGACTTGAGAAAGCAGTTTCCCCCTTCCCCCCCACCACCCCCCACACATAAAAAGATTAGACCCCCAACTAACACTTTTAACATACTAAAAATAAAGAAAAGAAGTGAAAAAAAACGGACAGCTGCAGGACTGGCAACCGTACAGGACAGTGCCCCCTCGATGATAATAATGTAGGTGATATGTCTGGTGTATCGTTTATTTCAAAAAAAAGGTCCACTTGCTGTTTTAAATATATACTCCCTTGCGGGTCTTTTAAAATTTAAGGATTGTACCTCCAAAACGTTTTTTTTCTTAGTCATTCCTTCCATTTTTAGAAGAAAAGTTATTGGGGAGTGATCTGAAATCGTATTTGTGTGGTATTTTGGGTTAGAAGTATGGGGTATTAGTATTGTATCCACCAGGAAATAATCTATACGTGAATATGTCATTGAAATAGAACAAGTAATCCCTGCCGGTCGGATTTTCAATCCTCCAGACATCTGTTATGTTTGTGTTTTTTATATATGTGTTAAAAGTTCGCTAGTTTTGGAGCTCATAGTACCTTTCTGTTTTTGATTGGATTTTTCTAAGTAAGGGTCTAAAACACAGTTAAAGTCTCCGCCGATTATGACATTCTGGTAGTTATATTCCGCAATTATATTCAAGATTTTATTGAAAAAATGCGTGTTATCAAAGTTGGGCGCGTATATATTTACCAAGGTAATTGGGGTAGCATGGATCTCCCCGGTAACTATCAAATATCTCCCGTCCTTATCTGTTAAGGTAGTTTTGTGTTTAAATGGAATGCCTTTGTGAATAATAATAGACGTTCCTCTAGATTTCGACGTGTATGACGAGTGAAAAGTTTGTCCTTGAAGTTTAAGATGGGTTTCTTGTAAGAAAACAATATCTGTGTTGTATGCTTTCAGCTGAGCTAGAATCTTACCCCTTTTAATGCGTTTGTTAACACCCCTCACGTTCCAACTACAAAATGAGATTCTTCCCAGTTTATTTTGGTTATTGTCTTGCATTTTGAATAGATTTAATACCTGTGTACCTCAGGTCTTTAGATATAGGGGGATCATTTCCCCTACAAAGTGCAATTAGTAGATTCCCTTTGCGATTGTCCTTGAATTTAAAAAAACACACGTGACTAAATGTAGTGATAATAAAAAAAAACTAGTACAAGTGAAAATACAGTGTCGGGCTTGTCGGCACTGTAACAAGTGACCCACCTGTAAGTGGGAGAAAACATTTTATCGACTTCCGTTGTCGATATAAAAACAAACAAATAGCTCCGCTCCCTCGATTAATCATAGCATATTGGAGCGGGACCGGTTTCAAAATCAGATGTATAGTACCCATTTACAGTATATATATCCATTTCCTCAATATTTCCGGATATGACTATCATTTTTATCTTCTAAGTATTAAGCGTATATTTTAACCTCGGAAATCTTCAACTGTTGGTTGAAGGGGTTAACCTATTTCTGGTTCCTGGAACTAAGCCAGGAGCCCGTCTCTCCCCATCACGCCCCAGTTATAAATCTACTTGAGAATTATTAAGTTAAATTATAAATATTAATTTGTAAATCGCATTTACAAATTAACATTTGCTTTCTACATTTCTGATTAGCATTCATTACTATTTAGCATTCATTATTACTACTATTAGCATTCATTACTATTTCTATGTTAATATTCTATGTTAGTATTGTTAAAAATGTTAATTCTATACCATTTAGATTATTCATTGGATCTCATATACAACAGTAATTGCTAAGCCCACAGTCTGTTGTTGAGCTCTTCATTTCGGTGGTTATCTTTTTCCCGCTTCCCTTGGAACAGCGTATGTCCTTGAGTTAGCATTCCGCCGATAGGACGTCTAGACAAAGTTCCTTCTTCTGGCAGCACGCCACCATTTAGGGTGCAATAGTAAAAAGAGAGAGTTAGTCCTTCTGTTCCACGATGGTTCGAGCATATTTGTATGCCTCCTCGGGATTTGTGAACAATTTTTGCTGTTCCTTGTAGGAGATGCACATTTTAGCTGGATAGTAAACACCATATCTAACCTCCTTATGTCCTTGGAGAGCCTGCTTTGCCTTAGAGAATTGATTTCGCCTTTGCATGATTTCATAGGGAGAGTCCCTGAAAATTTTAAAAGTTGTTACACCATACTTCAGAGGCACTCCATATTTGATATTCTTCATAACCTCTACCACGTCAGAAATGTCCCGAAATTTCATAATATACTGTCATGTACATTCTGAGACATCCTGAGATTTTTGTTTAAATCTAGGAACTCGGTGTGCCACTTCAATTTTTGGTAGGTTAGGGAGCTTAAGAGCTTCTTTAATTAAACCCGCAGCAAACTCACGAATGTTATCTCTCTCGGCTCCCTCTGGTACACCAACTAATCTTAGGTTTTGGCTTCTCGAATGAGCTTCCAGGTCCAGGCATTTTTTGTCTGAAACTTTAGCCAGCCGAGTCGCCATCCGTCGTGTAGCAAGATCTTGTTCTGACCGCACATTCTTCATCTCCTTCACCATTCTTGCCATCTCATCCTCCATCTCGTGCATTGATGACATACAGGTTGAGCCAGTGTCCAGCACAGCGCCGAACCTCTTTGTGGTGTCTTCTTCACCCTTATAAAATCTCTCCGATAGTTCATCTCTCACATCGTCAATTTATTTATTAATAGCGCCAATCGAATCCTTCACAGACTCAATAACATTCTGATTACAAGCAGTCATATTTAGCATCAGCTTTTCTATCTTTTCCATCATCACTCCCATCATCTGTTCCATCCTTTTTCCATCCACCTTTACATCTTTCAGTTCACTTACCGAAAGCTTTAATTCTTCAAATTCTTTGTCCTTGGCCAAATCTGTCTTAGATCTTGTAGCCATGTCGTAAAGCACCTTTTCTTCAGGAGCCACTTCAAAAATAAGTTCTTCAGGCTTCGTCTGGCTTCCCCAGGAGTGTTTTGTAACTGTTCTCTGAGTGCTCTTATCTGGGGAATCATTTTTCATTTAAAGTGCTTTAAGCCTCCGTTAAATTCACAGCGTTTACTGATGACGTCATCAGAGCAATGTCCAGAGGCTCCAGTAAGTTTTTAAAATCGGTTCCCGACCAGTAGCCCCAATTTTAACCCGAAAAATCGCGAATTTTAGGGAGTGGAGCTATGTGCAGCGTCTGTTAAAGTAACATGGCGTATAGGGCTCTGGAGTATTTACAATTTTAGTCACCTAATTTGAGGAAGGACATCCTTGTGATTGAGGCAGTGCAGCGTAGGTTCACGAGATTGATTCCTGGGATGGCGGGACTGTCATATGAGGAAAGATTGAAAAAACTAGCTTGTATTCACTAGAGTTTAGAAGGATGAGGGGGGGATCTTAGAGAAACATATAAAATTATAAAAGGACTGGACAAGCTAGATGCAGGAAAAATGTCCCCAATGTTGGACGAGTCCAGAACCAGGGGCCACAGTCTTAGAATAAAGGGGAGTCCATTTTAGACTGAGGTGAGAAAAAACTTTTTCACCCAGAGAGTTTGTGGAATTCCCTGCCACAGAGGACAGTGGAGGCCAAATCACTGGATGGATTTAAGAGAGAGTTAGATAGAGCTCTTGGGGCTAGTGGAATCAAGGGATATGGGGAGAAGGCATGCACAGGTTATTGATTGGGGACGATCAACCATGATCACAATGAATGGCGGTGCTGGCTCGAGAACAGAAATGATTTTTAATACACAAAAACACAGGAAATAGAAGGAACCGATGGAGCAAATTGTTTGAAGCAATGGGGCAAATTCTTCATGGCCTTGAGAGGTTTGGCTGGCTGCCTCTTATTTCTTCGAGTGTTGTCGCTGGGCTAGTGGTCAACTGTCTGCAACACTCCCAGCAATTCAGTGTGACCCGGCCCAGCACAGTGCAGGTCAGTACAGTACCAGTACAGCCAGGGCTTTACTTGCAGAGGTGGCACTGGGGCAGACTTAATATATTTGATAGCAGAGTGTTCCTGACCCCAGCACAATGTGTAAAGCCTATCACTGCTAATGAATGTCTTTGACTGTTTTGCAACAGTTCGTTTCTCTCATTCATTTTCATGGTGTATTTGTTTCCACTTCAGCTGATGATACACTGAGCTTGCAAGCTGGTAATTCTGTGTAACTTGGCTCAGTTCCATTATTGGACTGGAAACTATGCCCGGGCAGTGGCGCAGATCGCTATCAAAACATGGGGGGACACAATTCTATTGGTGGCCGTGCACGCACGCACACGCACACACACACGCGAGGCTTCGGCCGTGGGCCCTGTGAACGGTAACATCAGGAGCTGACCAGGTTTGTGACTGACTCCGAACACTGGCAACAGCAACTTCGTCCGCCCCAAATCGTGGGGTTTGAAGCGGCCCGTTCGCGGGGCCTTTCGTCGCTGAAAACGGTATAAAACTGAAGCAAATAAAGACAAATAGAAGAGCCAACCTTGTAGGTGGGAGAGAGAGAGGGGGGAAAAAAATACTAAATAATGTGAGTGACCGTGAATGAGGGACTTACCTGCAAACCAGCCAGGAAACCCATTCAATCGGAGGCCTTAATGACCTGACCCATTAAAATCCGATGCCCTTTTAAATCTTTCCCATCCAGCAATACACTCAATCAGTTCAAATGGTAATTGTACCCGCAACAGACAGCTTTAAGAAATACCTTCAGTAATACAAGCGGTGACATATTGCCATAATACGATGTTAATGGAGACATTTAACAAACGCTGACACCCCCACTGTCTCGCAGAAAGCGGAGACTTTAATAGATTTCTTTTCACCAAAATTCAAAATCCGGATTACAAAACATGGGGGGGATTGTCTCCCACATCTCAAAACATGAGGGGGGGGATGTCCCCCCGTCGCCCCCCGGGATTTCCGCCCATGTGCCCGAGGATGGAGCAACCTGTGTGATATCTGCAAATAATCTGGGTGTAGGCAAAATCTAGGCGAAATAATATTAAATATTCACACAGTAAGAAAGAAAAACACTGAAATATGCAGGAATTTAAGATAAATATGTCATTGTGTAATACCAATAACCACCAGAATACAAATTATTTTATTTTTCTTATTTTAAGCTTTTTAAATACATTCCGTTGTTGAAGGAGGGAGCCGATTATGTTGAAATTGCTGACACAGTGCAGAGCAGGGAAGAGCAGGGAATCATTAACAACTACGTTTGGATTTCTATATTTAATTCTGCTGTCCCATCTCAAGAAGCTGAAAACTTTCCTCCATTGTGACAGCACTGATAGACTCACCGTTACATCTCATAGCCAATTCCAAGCAATAGGCAGTATCAGAATAAGGTTGCTGGTTCATACCATTTTTCAGTTCAGTTCTCTGACCTCCATTACTAAAAATATGTTTAAAACGTGGTCGTTGGATAAAATCAGTATGTTCAGTTTCTATTTCTGGAGATGAATATCTAAAAATGAAAGGTAGCACTCTATACGTTGCATTAGTACATGTGTGGGCATGTGCCTGTCACCATGGACAAGAGTTTAAGCCACAGTGTTATTCTGTAGGTGTCTGCCTGAATGTGCACATGTGTAGATGTCCTTGTCTGTGATGGTTCCTGTTGAATTCTCCTAACTTTAATGTGCCTTTAACTTCTCAGTCTTCTGCCTAACATAAAGTGGATATGTTTCTTTCAGAATGGCAGCCACATGGTTCCTTGTGGTGGTCGTTGCTGGACTGTCCATGTTTCACGCAAATGAAGCCAAATCAGGTAAGAGACTCAGTTTCACTCTCGGGATTTGCCTGATATACTTTTACTGAGGAGCAGCCACAGAGCTCAACAATCCAAAGCACTTTCATTAATCCTGTCCAGAGGGAAGCATGGGGCTGGACTTCCCAATTGGCTCTCGCTTTATCTCGGAGTTGACAACCCACACCCTGCTATTTCTAACTTGTAGGTGTCAGAGGTTATGGGCAGAAGGCAGAAGAATGGGGTTAGGAGGTCAGCCATGATTGAATGGTGGAGTAGCATGATGGGCTGAATGACGTAATTCTACTCCTATTCCTTATGACCTTATGACCGTAAGTATCAGGGCTGACATTATATCATATGATATCCACAAGTATTATAGAAAACAGAATAGCTGGCTTGCGTCATGATACAGGATGATATACACAAAATGCTGGAGTAATTCAGCAGGACAGGCAGCACCACTGGAGAGAAGGAATAGGTGGCGTTTCAGGTTGAGACCCTTCTTCAGTGATGTAGGTATGTTGCAAAACTTACCTTTAGCGGCGCTGCACTTCTCCCGCTCCCCGTGTGCGCGACTTTAGCGCCTTTCAGAGGGGGGCGGGCTTAAAGTGCCGTTTTTCCACAGACCTGGATAATCGATGAATGTCGGGTGATTTCGTTGCGGAAGAAAAATCGCTCCGACATTTCATCAATGAAGGTATTTTTAAATTACTCTAAATTATTTGTTAACTAGAGTAATTTAAAAATCACCTTCAAAAGCCGTGAGCACTGACAACCGGAAGGATTTTCCGTAGGGGAGAAAAAAAGGTAAATAGTTTATTTTTATATTAAAAGTTGGTTTTTCGGGAGGCATTAATAATATTTTTATGTTGCGAAATGGGTTCCCAAAAAATGTATGAACAAACAGTATTTTTCCCCCCAACTTCACCACTAACCGCAACGTTCTAATCCACCGCATTCCACTAAAACCCACTCGCTAGTTGATTTAAATGGCCATTAATTTTCAGGCATAAAACACTAAATTCCTTCCATTTGGCCCAGAAATTCATGAAAATGAGATTTTAAAATTATGTTATATTGTGGATTATTGTGTGAATGTTATTTGGACACTTAGGCAATTTTAAAAAAGTTTATCTTTTCTTAAGAAATGGATAGATGTTTAGATCTACTCATTGAATTTTGTAATTAGCTACAATTAGATAACTAACTAATTATATGCTTTAATTTCAGGTAATCCAAGTAAGATTGTTTAATATTTGTTTCAGAATGCTTCAATATATAATAATTGAAAATTTCATTGAGTTCTCTTAATTTTTAAGAATGTTATGGGCTTTTAACTTTTCCAGATCACAGCTTTTGAGTTAAGTCAATTGAAAGGCAATGGGAAGTAAGATGCTCATTTCCGAGTTTATGAAAATGGCCATAACTTTCTTAATACTGAAGATATGAAAGTAAATTAGGTGTCAAATTAAACTTCTTTTTATGCTTTATCTGATGGGATAAATTGCAGACTTGACTTTTAAAATCTCAAAATGTTGTAACATTGCTAAGTGATGTTGCCTGTCCCGCTGAGTTACTACCACATTCAGTTTAAACCAGCATCTGGAGCTCCTTCCAATACAGGATGATATAGTCGGGTAAACAGGAAAAAAGGACATTCTGAATGACAATGAGAAACTACATAAAATCAAGCAGTAAGCAATATGCACAATTTTGCTCAATGTTGTACACAAAATAAAATTACTTGCAGCGAGTTCTTCTTCGAAGATTTAAATCACTACATCAACATGATTGAGTAGGAAAGAATTGCAGATGCTGGTTTACATAGAAGGTAGACACAAAAATGCTGGAGTAACTCAGTGAGACAGGAAGCATCTCTGGAGAGAAAGAATGGGTGATTTTCTCAGGTCTATCCAGGTCACTGGAACATTGAAACATCTGCACTACCTAAAGGACCACTGCGCTGCTCTGGGTGTAGGATTGTAGAGTTCACTCTGGAGGCTTGGAGCAAAATATGGCTTCAACCAATCGGAATTCATTTCCACAGGAGATCAGCACTCCCTTTGCCAACAAAATGATTGATTTATGTTACTAAGCACCTGGATATTTTCAGGCAGCACCTTGTAATCTGTCACATCAGAACGATAGCTATTTGACATTCCATATGGAAAGGAAATGACAAGGGCACTATCTATTCCTTAATCAAATCACAAAGTGCTGGAGAAGCTCAGTCCCAGCATTGACCTTTGAGCCATTCATTTGAAACTCCATGTTCTTGTTTTAACTATCTTCTGCGTCTTGTATCTGTCACCCGACCTGAGATATAAGTTTTGAGAAGCGGCCCTTGACCCCGAGTGCCTTTGTCACATTTTTTAACTTATAAAGGGAACATTAAAAACCAGAAGAACACATAAGGAACTGCAGATGCCGAAATGTTGAGCAAAACGCAAAATGCTGGAGTATCTTTGAGGCTCAGGCAGCATCTGTGGCGAGAGTGGATACACAGTCTACAGGGTTGTGGCTCTTCTGGGGTGGATAATGTCACATTTCCCCACACACTATTTCACCTTTACATTTTTTCTCAGTCTGCACTGAATGGTGGAGTAGACTCGATGGGTTAAATGCCCTAATTCTGCACCAATGAGTTATGAACTTAAGAACTTATGAAGAAGAGTCCCGACCTGAAATGTTGCCTGGCCATTCCTTGACAGATGATGCTTGAGCTGCTGAGCTACTCCAGCACTTCGTGTTTCCTCAACTTTATAAGCCAGTTAGCCCCCTTTAGCACAAGAATACCATATACTCATCACGTTACTGAATTCTTTGATCAATTGTACCTCTTGACCTGTACTATGTATTTCATCTGTGTCAAAGTAAAGTCAATTCTTAATTGAAGTTGCTTGGCCTTCCTGAATTGTTGACAATTGATTTGTTTCTATTCTAGAAGTTGCAATGCGCGAACCGAGAAGTATACCTGCTGCTTTAAAAGAAGCCATTGGCTCGGTGGACAGTGTGGATAAAAGAATCATGTAGGTTAATTATCTCCATAATGTTGTCATACGGGACTATTTATGAAGGGCTCTGCATAGAATGTCTGTAATTGAATAGATATCACGTTCCAAATGATGAAGATAGTTTAGTTTTGCAATTGTTCAACTAAAACCCACTAAGATACTCATTGATATGATACAGTACAATGTTGTTGGAAACTGCACTCTCGAAAAGCCTGAAGATTTTCATAGAAGGGTAGAAACTGTAAATTTGATTGGCTCTCAATTCTGTGTTAAATGGCTTTTCTACAGTCTCCTCCGTTAAAATCCACAAATAATGTTTCAAAACCTTCTGCCTTGAGAAATGGCCTCTTGGCATCTGCCCCGCCAAAACATTCAAGAAAATGGGATTATTCTTTTTTTCCAAATAGCAGAATATATACAAATTATAATCTCTCCTCTGCCTAATCCCCCACTCAACCCAGGAATCAATCCAATGTTACCTCACAAGGTGAGCAAACTAATCCTTACGTAAGTAGTAGTTCATAACTCTTGTGTGATGATTCCTTTAGAAAGAAGCTTTTGTTCTCTTTCTCAATTATTCCTGTAAGTGCATTTTAAATTTCTGTTACCTGCTCACAAGGCTGCCCAGATTCCACAAAATACCAATGTTTACCAGACATCCACCATTTGTAATTGTTCTTGGCTATTTTTTCTTCATAAAGTTGATAAATGTTGCATTTCCTCAGCATGTACTTCACCTTTACATTTCTGCTCTGTCCAATGCAAACTCTCTCCAACTACCAACAGCTTCCTTTCCCAAGTGCATGATATTATAAAGAAAACTGTACATTGAGTTCAATTGCCCTGTAAGTTAACCATTGGGGTGCATGTTCAATTATAGCACCTTACAGTGCAACTACGTGCTTGGGCGGCACGGTGGCCCAGCGGTAGAGTTGCTGCCTTACAGCGCCAGAGGCCCTGGTTCGATTCTGACTCTGGGAGCCGTCTGTAGGGAGTTTGTACATTCTCCCCGTGACCCCCTTGGTTTTTCATGGATACTTTGGTTTCCTCCCATACTCCAAAGACGTACAGGTTTGTAGGTTAATTTGGCTTTGGAAAAATTATAAATTGTCCCTAGTTTGTAGGATTGTATATGGGGATCGCTGGTCGGCACAGACTCGGTGGGCCAAAGAGCCTGTTTCCGCGCTGTATCGCAAAACTAAACTAACCTAAACTAGATTAAGCAAAAATAAACTAAACTAAACCGAACTAAACTAAACTAAACTCCAACTTTAGGAGCCAGCCCAATGGAAATGTTTACATCTTGTGCCACAATTTATATTTATGAATAGAATACCTCTAAGTAATCTGACTTTATCTGCCTACAGGCGTATGACGAGGCCGCCCAAAAGATTATCAAGGGCAGATGACCTACAAAACATCATCAGGCAGCCACGCGCCAGGATTGCCCTCAAACCTGTGGAGTACATGCCAGATGCGCAGAATCTGATCCAGCCACGTTCATTAAAAGCATCAGGTTAGTTTAGAATCAGGTGAGGAATATCCACTGGATTCACCATATGCCAATGACCCAATCATGGTCAGGAAGTGACTGTGACAACACTTAGACTTTCTTGTGTAGGAAGAAACTGCTGATGCTGGTTGACACCAAAGGTAGACACAAAATGCTGGAGTAAGTCAGTGGGTCAAGCAGCATCTCTGGAGAAAAAGAATGGGTGCCGTTCCGGGTTGAGACCCTTCCTCTGTCTTACTTAGATGGGTTGGCTCTGTGCAAATTTTATTTAGAGAAACAACACAGAAAAAGGCCCTTCAACCCACTGAGTCCACGACGACTATCGGTCAGCCATTTCGAAGCTTCCATGTACCTGTCTAACTACTTTTTAAAAAATGGAATAGTCCCAGCCTCAACTACCTCCTCTGTCAGCTTGTTCCATACACCCACCACCCTTTGTGTGAAAAAGTTACCCCTCAGATTCCTATTAAATCTTTTCCCCTTCACTTTGAACCTATGTCTCTGGTCCTCGATTCTTCTTGTCTGGTCAAGAGATTCTGTACATCTACCCAATCTATTCCTCCCATGATTTTATACACCTCTATAAAATCACCTCTTTAAAACAAGACTCGACCCAAACACAGAATTTATTATTTTCGGAGCAATGGAAGCCTGTTCTGAGCTAACGTCATTTCAAAGATGTTTCCTCAACTATGGTTTGATAACGGCAAAAAAACGTATACTTAAATTCTGGAAAAACGCACATATCCCAACGTTTAAAATGTGGATTACAAATATGTCGGAAATATTACATCTCGAAGAAATGAGACTTGTGCTAGCAGGAAAACCAGAACAATTCTTTAAGGTATGGTCTTCTTTCATTGATTTATTACAAGTGTAATATGGTGCAGCACAACCCTGGAAAGTAACCGCTTTAGAACTAGGTGAGGGGTGTGTAACGTTACGAATTAGGCACATTCCCTTTCTTTTCTGTTTAGTTCTATCTTTTTTGCATTTTCGTCTTATATCCTTTCAGTTCATTAAGGTCCTTTTATTTTCGGGGCCCTTTTTTAAAACTTTTTTTTCCACTTCTAAGGACGCAGTCTATTCATCCAATTATCAATCATTAACCGTTAATCATTGTGCCCTACACATCACTACTATCCTCAAGCTTCTCTTTTTTCTTTCTTTCATTTCTATCAAAAAAAAGTTGGGCATGAAATGTATAATGTTATATACCATGATTATTATGCATGTACATGGCTTCTAATTAATTTTTTTTTTTTTTTTTTTAATAAATAAATAAAATCACCCCTCATCCTCCTGCACTCCAAGGAATGGAGACACAGCCTATTCAACCTCTCCCTACAGCTCAGACCTAGTCCTGGCTACATTCTCGTAAATCTTCTCTGAACCCTTTCAAGCTTGATAATATTTTTCCTATAACGTGGGGCCCAGAACTGAACACAATACTAAATGCGGTCTCAACAACGTCTTATACAACTGCAACATGACCTCCCAATTTATACAAATGCAACATGACCTCTGCAGTTCATTCGTCAAGCATATTCAATGCATCATTCCACCTTATGTTCTTTTCATGAAGCTGTGGCTCAGGTGTTAAAATCTCCCAGCTCTCACAATGTGAATGATTAGAACGATTTGTTGATCACCCCTACCCCCAAATGTCCACTTCCTTATCTGTGTTAAATATCCTCCCTGGGTGAAAGTAGTCTCCGTTGTTTTGCTTTGTTTTCTGGATTTTTTTACAATGGCTCTAAATGATAAAAGCAACAGTGTTAAATGATTCAAGGAATGTGTAGCTAAATATGATGATTTTACTCCTCAGAACCCTTGGATAGAGAAACTGGAAAGCGGCATAAAAAGAAGGGAATAAAATCTAGATGAAGATGATCAAATGAGATGTCAGTGTATATCTCAGCCTTGGGAAAAGAGCATAACCTGTTGATTATTTTACTGAGAACTTGCATATTATGGTTTTCCTTTTTATTTCCTTTTTATTTCCTGGTGTAAGCAAAAATATTTTTCTGGGAGAATTTAGACAAAGCAGTCAGAGTGAGACAACTCATGAAAGGTAGAGTATTCAAACTTAATCGCAAAGGCAACCTGCATGCACTCACATCTTGCATGATGTACCACCCATGAAGTTATCAGTTTCAGTCAGACTTTTGACTTCTGTTTGTTCTCCAAATTCTGAACCTGGTCCTAGAGTCTTTCTGCAATCTCAGATGTTGGTTAGGAGGTAAATCACTGTTTCCAAGACCCATCACCCTCCAATTCCTTCTGTTCTCTTCCAATGACACGTTGATTGGCCAAAATAACTCCATCCCATTCTGGCAACCTTCATCCTGTTGCAGCTGGACTATTGGTTGCCATAGTATTACCTCCATTTTCCACTTGACCATTCTAGTTATTGATATTCAAAGGAAAACAACAAAATGTTGGAGTAACTCAGCAGATCAGGCAGCATCTCTGGAGAACATGGATGGATGACGTTTCGGATTGGAAAGAGTCCTTGTTTCTATATTCATACATTAATTCCCCACGTTGGCTGCATGACCAAGTCTCATCACTTGGATACTTCGCTGTTTTAATTTGGGCCTCTTGATTAATCTGACCCTTTTGATTAACCTCCATTTACTAAAGTACCACCTCGTTCTGTGAAAGCTGTTGGTTACAGGTGTCCAAATGATTTCTCTGGGGTAGATCCTTCATTGACTCTGATGTCCTTTTTCCATTGACATCTGTACTTTGCAATGTGATTTGCAATCTCATTTGGTCATAAATACCCAATTTGAGTTGATTGTTAATATGCTTAAGGGTTTATATTAATAGGTGGATGGGTAAAATTGCAAAATGCATTCTATTCATATTAAAAATGAGTGATTGTAGAGAATAAATTTTAAATCCAATAACTTGTCAGGAGTGTGACGTTTATTTCAAAAGCTGGGTTGTATGAAATTTGCAATCATGATGATATGAATTTTGAAATAAAATAAAATTAGCTCACTTTTTGTTTCCTTTCTATTTTTACGGACGGAAATTCATGATAATGATTTATTTAAATCTATCAATATAAAAAATGTATGAAGGGAACTAGCAAGCCAAACCAAACCATTGTGATGCCTTGTAGGTTTTAACATACTCCCTACTGTGTTGGGTTTATTGGAGAGAGATCAAATCCAAATTAATGATCATTCACAGAGTGTGGCATCAAGCATATATGTCCTTATAACTTTGAGGTAAATGGAAATCACAGGGAAAACTCTCCATCAGCTAACGTCAAAGAATGCTAACACAAAGAATGAGTGCTGTGCTGTTTGGTGGGCGGTCACCTTAGCCTCTGTAAAACACATTGGAAATTCCTCAGAGTAGTGCCCGAAATCCAACATCTACAGTTGTCCCATCAATAAAGGTTGGGGTGATTATATTCACTGAAGCACAGTCCAGTTACATTCACAACATTCACAACATTCACAACTGAATAATATGCTGTTCTCCCATTAGGAGGTAATGACCATAATATGATAAGTTTTAATCTACAATTTGAAAGGGAGAAGGGTAAATCGGAGGTGTTAGTAATGCAGTTGAACAAAGGGGACTATGGAGCCATGAGGGAGGAACTGGCCAAAGTCGACTGGAAAGATACTCTAGCACGGATGACAGTTTAACAACAATGGCAGGTATTTCTGGGAATAATACAGAAGGTGCAGGATCAGTTCATTCCAAAGAGAAAGAAAGATTCCAACAAGAGTAAGGGATGACTGTGGCTGACAAGGGAAGTCAGGGATAGTATAAAAATAAAAGAGAAGTACAACATAGCAAAGATGAGCGGGAAGCCAGAGGATTGAGTAACATTTAAAGAGCAACAGAAGATAATTAAAAAGGCAATACGGGGAGAAAAGACGAGGTATGAAGGAAAGCTAGCCAAGAATATAAATGAGGATAGTAAAAGCTTCTTTAGGTATGTGAAGAGGAAAACATTAGTTAACACCTAAGGGACCCATAAAGACTGAAAAAGGTGAATTTATTATATGGAACAAGGAAATGGCAGATGAGTGGAACAGGTACTTTGGATCCATCTTCACTAAGGAGGACACAAACAATCTTCCAGATGTACTAGTGGCCAGAGGAACTGAAGGGAATCCACATTAGGCATGAAATGCTGGTGGGTAGACTGATGGGACAGAAGGCTGATAAATCCCCAGGGCCTGATTGTCTGCATCCCAGGGTACTTAAGGAAGTTTTTTTAGAAATCATGGACGCATTGGTGATCATTTTCCAATGATCTATAGATTCAGGATCAGTTCCTGTGATTGGCGGATAGGTAATGTTATCCCACTTTTTAAGAAAGGTGGGAGAGAGAAACAGGGAATTATAGACCAGTTATCCTGACTTTGGTGGCGGGGAAGATGCTGGGGTCAATCAAAAAGATGAAATAGCAGCACATTTGGATAGCAGTAACAGGATTGGTCCGAGTCAGCATGGATTTACGAAGGAGAAATCGTGCTTGACTAATATTCTGGAATTTTTGAGGTTGTAACTGGGAAACAGGACAAGAGAATGCCAGTGGATGTAGTGTACCTGGACTTTCAGAAAGCATTTGATAAGGTCCCACATAGGTGATTAGTGGGCAAAATTAGGGCACGTGGTATTGGGGGTAGACTGCTGACATGGATAGAAAATTGGTTGGCAGACATGAAACAAAGAGTACAGATTAACGGGTCCCTTTTAGAATGGCAGGCAGTGTACCGCAAGTCTTGGTGCTGGGACCGCAGCTGCTGACAATATGCATCAATGATTTAGATGAAGGGATTCAAAGTAACATTAGCAAATTTGCAGATGACACAAAGCTGGGTGGCAATGTGAACTGTGAGGAGAATGCTATGACAATGCAGGGTGACTTGGACAGGTTGGGTGAGTGGGCAGATGCATGGCAGATGCATTTTAATGTGGATAAATGTGAGGTTATCCACTTTGGTAGCAAAAACAGGAAGGCAGATTATTATCTAATTTTGTCAAGTTGAGAACAGGGGAAATACAACTGGATCTGGGGGTCCTTGTTCATCAGTCAATGAAAGTATGCATGCAGGTACAGCAGGTAATGAAGAAAGCGAATGGCATGTTGGCCTTCATAACAAGAGGAGTTGAGTATAGGAGCAAAGAGGTCCTGCTGCAGTTGTACAGGTCCCTAGTAAGACCACACCTAGACTACTGTGCGCAGTTTTGGTCTCATAATTTTAGGAAGGACATTCTTGCTATTGAGGGAGTGCAGTGTGGGTTCACAAGGTTAATTCCCAGGATGAGGGGACTGTCATATGCTAAGAGAATGGAACGGCTGGGCTTGTATACTCTGGAATTTAGAAGGATGAGAGGGGATCTTATTGAAACATATAAAATTATTAAGGGTTTCGACACGCTAGAGGCAGGAAACATGATCCAAGGGCCACAGTTTAAGATAAGGGGTAAGCCATTTAGAACAGAGATGAGTAAGCACTTTTTCACACTGAGAATTGTGAGTCTGTGGAATTCTCTGCCTCAGGTATCTCAGGTGGTGGAGGCCGGTTCTCTGGATACTTTCAAGCAGGGCTGCCAACTCTCACGCTTTGAGCGTGATAATCACGCATTTTGACAAATTCTCACATCCTCACACTGATCAGAAATGTCTCACGCTCTGTGGTGAGAAATTCTGTGATCACCGAAAATGTAAAAACTTAGATAAACTGCATGGTCCACGGGTGTTGGAGAGCCGGGGCTGAGGGAGGGATGGGAGCACAAGCAGCAGCGGAGACAGATGCGCACGGGGATCCGTGGCTAGCGAGCATTTGCTGGGCTGGTTAGTGTTTGCGGAGCTGGCGAGTGTTTGCCGGGGACAGATGCCGGGAACGGGGCTGGCGACTGTTTGCCGGGGACAGATGCCGGGAACGGGGATGGTGAGTGTTTGCCGGGCTGGCGAGTCACTTGCTGCAGCGTCGGCCATGGAGCAGCTTCAGTGTAAGTCTGTCCCGGGCCATAGGAAGCGTTGTGCCGCTGCCATGAGAGTCTCTGTGCTGAATGGACAGAGACTCTCAAAGGGAGGCGGAGAGAGAGTGAGAGGAAGGAGACAGGGAGACAGGGGGGAGAGAGAAGTGGGGGTGAGAGGAGAGAGAGGGGAGAGACAGAGAGGGAGAGAATGGGGAGAAAAAAGAGTGAGGGGGGGAGAGAGAGGGGAAAGAGGTACAGGTAGGGAGAGAGGGGGGAGGGTGAGGTGGGAGGGCAGGGGGAGAGAGAGAGGGTGAGGGAAGAAAGAGGGAAGAGAGAGAGGGGGAAGAGAGGGAGTGGAGAGGATATGAGAGAATGGGAGAGAGGGGGGGAAGAGTCAGGGGTGGTAAAAGAGAGAGGGGAAGGAGAGAGAGGAAAAGAGAGAAACGGGGAAAGAGAGAGAGAGATGGGGGGCAAAGAGAAAGAGGAGATAGAGACAGGAGAAAGAGAGAGGGGAGAGAGAGCAAGGGGGGGAGTGAGGTGGGAGGGAGAAATGAGGGAGAGAGATGGGAGAGAGGGGGAGAGGGAGGAGGAGAGAGCGAGGGGAGAGAGAGAGAGAGAGAGAGAGAGAGAGAGAGAGAGGTCGTGTTTTCTTCTCAGCTCTGCGAAGAGAAGGATTGAAGCAGCCTTTCAAGGATTTTGTCGTCGAAGAGGCCACAGACACGGGGGGGCTTCATAGTTTAACTTATCGTTGGGCTGTTGAAGCTTTCCTCTGGTCTGGGAAGCCTCCACCAGTGAGAGAATTCCTGAGTTTTCTCCACATTGTCGAGGGTGCGGTTGTCGTTGGCGGATTGCCAATAGTGCCTGTGAGTGGGTAAGAAGATCGCGGTGTTTTGTAGTTTTTAGCACCGTTTCTCTGCCCTAAAGTCATTTTGCTCAGTGCGGCTGCCTGGCTTAATGTGAAGAAGGTACTTTTGCTTCTGGCGAGACTGGGATTTGAGCTTCCCAAAAGCTGCTCTTGGCTGTGGACGAACCTGGGGACTTTCCTGCTCAGCTGGAGGTTTCTGTTTTCTGCTGCCTGTCTTTGACTGTGACTGTCTCTGGGACTTAACTTGGAGCTGTGCTGCTGAGGTGCCTGGAGCTGGTTTGTGCCTCTGTGAGGATGGCGATGGAGGGGGCGCGGCCGAAGGTCCGGACCTACGCAGCGTTGGCATCAGTGGCGGGTACGAGGCCATCTGAGCATGAGCCTCATGTTGACTTGGATGGGGACAGTTTTGGTATCTCTGTTCAAACTGGGCCTATGATGTCTAGGGGGGCAATTACGAAGGCCATGAATGTTCTTCTTGGGAGGGGGGCTATTGTCTCTTCCGAGCTCGAAAGAGGAAAGGTTGAGATGATACTCAAGACCCGGGAGTGTGTGGCCCGAGCGTTGGAGTTGGGGATCTCAGTGGGGGGGGTCCACATACAGGTGGATCCGTGGGTTTCTAGGGTGAGACCGGTTCTCCTGCGGAGCTGCCCCACATATATTTCGGATGCATTACTTATTCCGCATCTGTCCAAGTTTGGGGAGGTGCGGTCTAAATGCTTTAGGCTCTTGCATCCCGGGGGGGACCCGGAGGAGAAAGGGGTTTTCAGTTTCAAGAGGAGGGTGTTCATGAAGGTGGGTGAGGGGGATGGTGCTGAGGGGAGTTTTGAGGTGGTGTATAAGGGTATCCCCAGAACCGTGCGCTGGAGTTGGGGTAAGGCACGGTGTCATGCGTGCGGTGAATTTGGACATCTCCGTAGGGAGTGTCTTATTCGCGGGGTCACTGCTAGAAGTTCTAGCGCAGTGGCCCAGGAGTGCACTGCTGGCCCATCTGGGGTGGCTTGTCAAACCTCAGTGGCGCGGGGTGGTACTGCTGACCCGGCTAGGGCTGCCACCTCTGCCTTGGGGATCCGGGGAGGCAGTGATAATCCATCTGGGTCCGCGGTGTCCGCTTTGGGGACCCTGGGCAGTGAAAGCCCCCGCCCCCCGCGTCCTGCGCCTGTGGCGGCGGATGAGGGTGGGGCTCAGGAGGAGGGAAGTGATGAGGGGGGGATTTGGGAGAAGCAGGGGAAGCACATCAGGAAGAGGGAGAGGCAAAAGGCCACCTGTTTGAAGAAAATGCAATCGGGTGTGCACCTGCCAAGTTCTGTGACCACCCGAGGGGCGCCTGGATGCTCCAGTGAGGTGCAGACTGCACCTGCTGGGGCCCAGGGAGGAGTTGAGGTGGTTCGGAAGGGGGTAAGGAAGCCTAAACGTGTGGGTGGCAAAGTGGATGGGGGTAATGTGGAGGTGGATGACCCTTCCCTTATGGAGGTTACCGTACCTCCGCGTGCGAGTGGGACAAAAAGGAGGCATTTGCCTGGTGATGATGAGGAAGGGCGTAGGTCCAGAGCTAAGGGGTTGTCTTTCTCCGGGCTTTCCACCACCGATGTGGCTGAAAGTGGTCTTGACCTGGTGTCTTCTGGGTCGGTGGTTGGGCCTTCTCTTCATGGATCTACAGCAGGTGTCACAGGACCAGGTGGTGGGGTTGATTCCGGTGGAGTTGTGTCCTCTGGGCGGGAGCTTGTCCCTTCATCTCAGGGGCCCACCGAGGGAGTTATCTCATCGGGTGTTGAGGTTAGCTCCCTTGGGTGCGTACCCTCTGGGTCGGACGAGGTCCCCTCGTTTCAGAGGCCTACTGAGGGTGCTAGCACGCTAGGTGACGTGGTTGGCTCCCCTGGTAGTGTGCCCCCTGAGACGGGGGATGAGCAGAGTCAGCCCGAGGGGGAAGGTTCGGGGGTGTTGTCGTTCAAGTCTGTGCTCCATATCAGTGCCAGTGGAGGTGCTGGGGGGCGTGATGCCTCACCGGATGAGTTGTCTGGGGTGAGTTTAATAGCAGGTGGTGATTCTCTGGGTGATGCCTGTGGAGAGGGCACTCTGGATGATGTGGAGGTCAGGGCTGTTTTGGGTCGTGATTCTCTTTCAGACTCTGAGGGTGCCAGTGATCCACAGGCCCTGGGGATGCCTCTTGTTGTTGCTTCCCCAGGCCCAGACGTGGAGGGTGATGGTAGCATGCAGGAGCCCAGCCATTCAGTGGGCTGCGGGTTTCAGCCAGGGGTGTCGGGACCCACCCCCAGCATTGATCCTGGGGGTGGTGTCATGGCTGAGGAGGGGGAAACCATTGCGGCCAGTGGGTGCAGCACAGAGAGTGTTTTGTCGGAGAGTTCTGGCCTTTCTGAGCTTGTTGTTTCAGGTGCGAGCGGGTTGGCTGCGAGCCCAGACTCCAAGGCCGTGTCTGAGGCAAAACTTATTGTTGAGCTGCGAGAGTTTCTAAAAACAAGACGCTGCCCCAAAACAAAGTGGGTTGCTGCTAAAAGGCGGTGGGGGGACTGTCTAGATTTGTTGGCGAGTCTCGAGGCTATCCTTCGCAACAAGGATAGTGGTCTTCCTGACTCTGATTTGGGGCAGTTTCGGGGTTTTTTGAAGTTCCTCAGAAAAGAAGTTTTTGAGTCTACGGGGAGTGTGAGGTTCTCAATCTAGTGTGCCTTCACATTCACAGTAGCTACATTAAATTTAAATGGGAGTAGAGCGAGTTTTCGTAGATTTCAGCTCTTATCAGCCCTAAGAGAGGGGAAATTTGCGGTTTGTTATCTGCAAGAGACGCATACCGTTGCTAGTGACGAACCTACCTGGCAACTGGAGTGGGATGGGGGGGTCTATATGAGCCATCTCAGCTCGACTTCGAGTGGGGTGGCTTTTCTGTTGGCCCCAAATTTTCTGCCAAGCGTTTTAAAAGTGGAGGAAGTGGTGCCGGGCCATTTGCTCCATCTGGCCGTGAGCCTGGATGGCATGCCGTTGCATTTCATTAACGTGTATGCCCCTAGCTCCGGCACGATGCAGGCTGGCCTACTTCAGGAGATGAATGCTCTGTTGGGCACTATTGATAGGGGAGAGTGTGTCTTCCTTGGTGGGGACTTTAATTGCACACTTGAGGTGCGGGACCGTTCTGGTACTCAGTGTGCGCCTGCTGTAGCAAAGAAGCTGAGAGGCTTGATTGACGCTTTTGAGTTGGTTGATGCTTGGAGGGACCTTCACCTGGATTCCACTGCTTTTTCACGGAGGTCTGAGGGTGGTGGTTCCCGCATTGATCGGTTTTATATTTCCCGAGCGTTTGTTTCCCATGTCTCAGCAGCCTCAATGCGACTGGTGCCGTGCTCGGGCCACTGTCTGGTGCGTGTGGATTTTAATCCAGCGTGCGCTCGGGCTGGGTCCGCGTACTGGCACTTCAACAACAGGCTGCTGGAGGATCGGTGTTTCCGGGAGTCATTCACTCGGTTTTGGGTGAAGTGGAGAGAGAGGCAAAGGTGCTTCTCTTCCCTTAGGCAGTGGTGGGATGTGGGTAAAGCTCATATCCGTCTCTTTTGTAAGGAGTATACATGGGGGTCGACCGGAAGGCGGGACTCAGCGGTCGAGAAGCTTGAGAGGGAGGTACTGGACGCTGAGTCTCGCCTGGGTCAGTTTGGTGAAGATTCCAGTGAATGGGGAGAGTTTCAGAGGAAGAAGGAGGCTTTGAGGAGTCTGCTGCTTGAGCGGTCCCGAGGCGCATACGTTGGGTCTCGGGTTCAGATGCTGCATGATCTGGACCGAGCGTCGCCTTTCTTTTTCTCTCTGGAGGAGGGGCGGGGAGCTCGTAAACAGCTCGTGGAGTTGCTTGCAGATGACGGCTCCTCTGTCACTGATCCAGAGAGGATCAATGCCTTGGTTAGGTCCTTTTATGGGTCCCTGTTCTCTGCGGAGGGTTTCAGCGTGGAGGCTCAGCAAGTTTTGTGGGAGGGTCTACCGACTGTAGATAGGGAGGAGGCTGATCTTCTTGATGGCCCCTTATCTTTGGAGGAGGTGACTCGCGCTTTGCATCAGCTCAGGAGGGGTAAGTCCCCTGGGCTGGATGGGTTGACGGTGGAGTTTGTTAGAGCTTTCTGGGATATCCTAGGGGATGACTACATGTTGGTTCTGGGGGAGAGCCTGGCGACTGGAGTGATGCCTCTCTCGTGGCGTAGGACGGTTGTTGTCTTGCTGCCTAAGAAGGGCGAACTCCGTTTGTTGAAGAACTGGCGTCCAGTCTCTCTCCTATGTACAGAATATAAAATTTTTGCTCGGGCAATGGCAAACCGCCTGGGCTCCGTGCTGCATCAATTGATTCATCCTGATCAATCTTATACAGTCCCTGGCCGGTCCATCCAGGATAACATCCACCTGGTTAGGGACCTGATTCATTTAGTCAAGGGTACTGGTTAGTCAGCTGCTTTTCTGTCTCTTGATCAGGAGAAGGCTTTTGATAGGGTTGAGCATGAATACCTATTTGGGACGTTGCAAGCGTTTGGGTTTGGACCGCATTTCGTGGCCCGGGTCCGGCTTTTGTACGCTGCTGCGGAGTGCCTTGTGAAGGTTAATGGCGCGGTGCTATCTCCTTTTCATTTTGGGAGGGGGGTCCGCCAGGGGTGCCCTATGTCGGGCCAGTTGTACTCGGTCTGTGTGGAGCCGTTCCTGTGTCTTCTTCGGAGGAGGTTGACAGGCCTGGCCCTACCTGGCCCGCGGGTTGAGGTGATTTTATCGGCGTATGCCGATGACGTACTTCTTATGTTCACTGATCCTGGTGACCTGCGGAGGATGCGTGACTGCCAGGAGATTTTCTCGGCTGCATCTTCTGCTAGGATTAACTGGAGTAAGTGCTCTGGACTTTTAGTGGGTCAGTGGCAGGTAGACTCCCTGCCGGAGGAGATGGCATTGTATGCGTGGAGCACCACGCACCTCCTCTATCTAGGGGTGTACCTGAGCCCCACTGAGGATGCTTGGCCAGAAAACTGGCAGGAGTTGGAGACGAAAGTGGTTGCCCGGCTGGGGCGCTGGTCAGGCCTGCTTGGTGTTCTCTCCTTTCGGGGGAGGGTGCTGGTTATAAACCAGCTGGTGGCCTCCATGTTATGGTATCGGCTGGCTACTCTTGTCCCACCCTCTATATTTGTAACTGCTTTACAGAAGAAGCTGGTAGATTTCTTTTGGGGAAATAGGAAGCATTGGATTTCCGCTGCGGTCCTGAGTCTCCCGTTAGAGGAGGGCGGCCAGTCCTTGGTATGCGTGCGTACCCAGGTGGCGGCTCTCCGTCTCAGGACTCTGCGGAGGTACATGTATGTAGAGAACCCTCCCAGAAGGCACGCTCTGGCGACGTATTTTTTCCGTCAGGGTCGTTGCCTAAGGGGGGTCTCGCGGCTCCCGGTGGCGGGCATCAGTCGACCCGCTCTGAGGGGCTTGCCTGTCTTCTACAGGGATGTGCTCAGAGTGAGGAATTTGGCTGTTTTCAGCCAGAGTGTTGTTCCACGAGGAGAGGGGGATGTTGTGGCTGCGGGTGTGGTTGGTCCTCATCCTGTCATGGTGGGTGTCGAGGAGAGGCGCGAGCCTAGAGTGGTTCAGATAGAGCTTACCCCCGCTCCGTCAGATCTGCTCATCGGGCCTAGGCTCCGGGATATTTCTCGGCCTCCGGCTCCACATAATCTGAGCTGCCTTTCTGAGATGACCAGCATGCCATTTCATGAGGCGAAGAGACGCGCACTGTATAGGATGCTCCTGCACATTCTGAACCACCGTGCCTTCGTCTCCCGTCCTGACTCACCATGGAGGACGGTGTTACCAGCCGAAGGCTGGGGTCCCCAGTGGGGGTCCTTCTATAAGGGAGTTGTACCCCTTTATATTGGGGACCTGGGGTGGAGAGTGTTGCATGGAGCGGTGGTTTGTAATAAACATTTGAGTCGGTTCACGGGCTCGTCTGCCGCTTGTATTTTCTGCGGGGAGGATGAGAACGTGTTCCATGTGTATATGGAGTGTGTGAGGTTACTGCCCCTGTATCATTATCTGAAGGGGTTGTTCCTCAAGTTATGGCTGCATTTTAGCCCCACGATCCTGGTGTTCGGACACAAGGCAGGGAGTGGGGAGAGCCGAGTGTGGGGGGGGGACTTACCTGTCAGTTTGCTTCTCGGCCTGGCTAAGATGGCCATTCGCGGGTCCAGGCAGCGGGCGGTCGACGGTCAGGCGAGAGTAGGCTGCCTGCCCCTCTTTCGGGCCTACGTCCGTGCACGTGTGTCCCTGGAGAGGGAACACGCGGTGTCCATGGAGACGCTGGAGGCCTTCCGTCAACGCTGGTCACCGCGTGGGGTTGAGGCTATTATAAACAATGATTGTACTGTTGTACTACAATGATCTGTTCGTTATAGTGTGATTTTGATTATGTTTTGATGTGTTGTATTTTATCAATGTGTTGAATAAAGTTTTTGGAAAAAAAAAAAAAAAAAAAAGAGGGAGAGAGATGGGAGAGAGTGTGTGGAGAGGGAGTGAGAGGGAGAGAGCGAGGGGGAGAGATGGGGAGATAGAGAGGGAGGGAGAAAGAGAGAGAGGGGGGGAGAGAGAGAAGAAAGAGAGCGGCAGAGAGAGAGAGAGGGAGAGAGAGGAGAGCGGATGAGAGGGGGGAAGAGTGAGGTGGGAGGGAGAGAGGGGGAGAGAGATGGGAGAGAGAGGGAGAGAGAGTGGGGGGGAGAGAAGAGAGAGGGAAGAGGAGAGAAAGAGGGGGAGACGGGAGAGAGAGGGGGGTGAGAGGAGATAGAGGGAGAGACAGAGAGGGGGAGAAAGGAGTAGAGCGAGAAAGGGGGAGATAGAGAGGTGGAGAGAGATAGGAGAGAGGGAGAGAGAGGGGGAGAGAGGAGGAGAGAGGGGGATGGAGAGGCAGTGCTGCCAACTCCCCTGCATTGTCGTGAGAAATTCTGTGATCAACGAAAATTTCAAAACTCATATCAACTGCATGGGCCATGGGTGTTGGAAGCAGAACAGCAGATGCGGACGGGGAGCGGGGCTGGCGAGTATTTGCCGGGCTGGCGAGTCGCTCACTGCAGCTCCGGCCATGGAGAAGCCTCAGTGCAAGGCATCGGAAGCGTTGCGCCGCTGCCCTGAGAGTCTCTGTCCCAAATTCGCCCAGGTGACCGGTATGGATCAGGCTGCGGCTCAGTGCATCCTGGAGGACAACCAGTGGCTGCTGGAAGTAAGTACCAAGCACTGGGTAGAAACGGTGGAAGATAGTGGACTTCAAACGGGGGTGGTTGGAGAAAGAATCCTGCTTGCCTGCTCAATTTTCACTTACTGTAACTGCAGGAAAAATGTTCCCGATGTTGGGGGAGTTCAGAACCAGGGGTCACAGTTTAAGAATAAAGGGGGGACCAGTTAGGACTAAGATGAGGACAAACTTTCTTCACGCAGAGAGTTGTGAATCTGTGGAATTCTCTGCCACAGAAGGCAGTGCAGACCAATTCACTGGATGTTTTCAAGAATGACTTACATTTGGTTCTAACGAAATCAAGGGATATGGGGAAAAAGCAGGAAAGAGGTACTGATTTTATATGAATAGCCATGACCATATTGAATGGCAGTGTTGGCTCAAAGGGCCAATGGCCTATTCCTGCACCTATTTTCTATGTTTCTATGCTTGAGTGTATGGCAATAAAACTCGATCACTTGATTTTGAAGCATTTATGCATGGTGGAGGTATAATGTAGTCATAGAGTGATACAGTGTGAAAACAGGCCCTTCGGCGCAACTTGCCCACACCCGCCAACATGTCCCAGCTACGCTACCTGCTTTTGGTCCATACCCACAAACCTGTCCTATCCATGTAACAGTCTAACTGTTTCTTAAATGTTGGTATGTTCCCTTCCTCAACTACCTCCTCTGGCAGCTTGTTCCTTGTGGATAAAGTTACCCCTTAATAACCCATTATTTCCTTCAGTTAAATATTGGGAAGGTAGCACTATTGTCATTTGCCTCTCAATTATTATGTTTGTTTACCTCACTGACACCCCCCCCCCCCCCCCCCCCCCCGCAATTCCTTTGACAGGTTGAATAGAAATGTCCCCAATATCGTTGTTTTATTAATTGAGCATGTAGATTAACACCTTCAAGGAGCGCAATTGGATGGAAACTGATTCAGATGCGACATTTAGGAGCTTGTTCAAAGAAAGGGCATGTTTTAAAGGAGTGACAGAGATACTTCCAGGGGAATGTGTGAGGAGATTATTATTTGTCTTTAGTTTTAGCTTGAACCAGGACATCTGAAGATTCAAAGTTTAATATATTAATTGTGCTGATACTGACCCCAACCAACCACGTAATGAATATCATCCATTCTGGAGGTTTTACTTTTATGATGCCATTTAAACTTCACTTGGATTTCAATCACTTCAATGTTAAAGTTATTGGGAATGGGGAGCATTGGAACAAAAATTTGCCCTTGATACATATTAACTGTAATGTAATAATGTATGCATGTTGGTAGGTGCAATAAAAAAAAGATCTTTTTATCATTGTTGTGTTATGAATACCACAGAAAATATGATGTACTCTCAAGATCACAGTTAATAGAATAATATTGCTTAAATATATAGTTATTGGACTTTGCATTTTGGAAAAGTCCCAGCTGAAAGGAAGACAGCAAAATACGGAAAATATTGGGGGTGAAAATGACTTCAGGACAGTTTGTTACAAAAATGAAAGAAATTGTATCAGAATACTTATACAGCTGAGTGAGTTTAATTTTATGGATGGGAATTGTGCTCAACCAATTGATGACTTATTTGACAAAGTAACTGGCATGTTAGAGAGAGTTAGATAGAGCTCTAGAGGCTAGTGGAACAAGGGATATGGGGAGAAGGCAGGCACGGGTTATTGATAGGGGATGATCAGCCATGATCACAATGAATGGCGGTGCTGCTCGAAGGGCCGAATGGCCTCCTCCTGCACCTATTTTCTACGTATCTATGTTAGATAACAAGGAAGCCAATGAATGTAGCACATTTTTTTATCCATAGTTTGGCCTGTGAAGTGCCCCATAAAGGATTACTGCATTAGATAAGCACCTGTGGACTTGAACGTAATAGGTTAAGTCCAGCAGGTCAGATATGGGGCTTTATGTGTGGGCCAGATATATTGTCAATGCAAAGGGGCTAGGAGCAAGGCCTAGTTTGCATCCAGAGTCAAGGTCTGGAATAATACGACTTCCGGGTTGAACGTGGGTTGAACAGATGTGTGTGAGCGTGGCTCCCGATTACCGCTCAAGTCTACTCGTTTATCTTTGCTATATTTTTGAGATAACCCGCCTTTAAACGCTATGAAGGACTCAAGGCAGTATTAAGCATCTGAAACTGTAAGTAAAATGAGCCGTCGAACTAAAACCGGGGCAAAAGACAGTGAAATCTCAAGCAAGAGTGCTGCAGCTTTGGCACCGCTCCCGGAAGCTGGCCTTGAACTTCCAGAGGATTTGGAGAGGCTTCGTTCAGCACTCCTTGCTGATATGACACAAGCAATTAACTCTGTCCTAAAAAGAGAACTTGAAGTGACTTTGTTACCGGTGTACACCAGTCTGGAGCAAGTTAAATCCTATTATGAATTGCATGATGAACGCATTCGCGAGGTTGAAGATGGCCTGAATGACCACAGTGACAGACTGGCGAGCGCCGAAACTGCTATAGCTGCTTTACAGAGTGAAAACACACTCCAGAAAATGAAGTTAGATGACCTCGAGAACCGGTCGCGGAGATCCAACCTAAGGGTGGTCGGGATTCCTGAAAAGATGGAAGGCTCGGACCCTGTTAAATTTATTAGTGAGTTTTTTGAAGAAGTGCTGGGGGCGGATTTCTTCCCAAGACCTCTTATGCTTTCGCATGCCCACCGAATTGGACCTACACCACAGACGTCCCGAATATCAAGCCATCTAAGCCAAGAGTGTTCCTGGTTCTCTTTCATTACTTCCAGGATAAATATCGTAACATCACCAAACGGAGGCAGGAGCTGTTCTTCCGAGGGCACCGGGTGTTTTTCTATGAGGACTTCAGCGTGGAGCTGGGGAGAAAATGTGCAACTTTTAGGGAAATAAAATGCCCGCTTTACAATAAAGGGGTTCGGTTTGGTCTCCAGTATCCTGCCCGGCTCCAGGTCACTCATGAAGGTAAAATGGACTATTTTAATACACCAGAGACTGCCAAAGAGTTTTACTACTCGCGCTGGGGAGGTGACAGCCGTGAAGAACAATGACCTTTAAGGATATCCATGCGGTATTGGCACGGCCTCCTGCGGCAGAGATCTTTGGAAGATTTGTTTATTCTTCAGTTAAATTTGTGAATTTGACTGAGCTGAACTGCAATGCTACATACTTGGGGTAGTGAGTCGAGGACTTTTAGCCAGCAAAATGTAAATGTCTATGATTACTCTTTGGGATACAATTTTCACTTCCTTCTTTCTCATAATGCTTTGCTGGTCTGGGGTTATCTTTAGCCTATATATCTTAAAAGTAGAATAAATGACTGTACAGCTTTTAAAGAAGGGAGCCACCCTCAATTGGATCAAAAATTTTAGTTAGGGAACACTTCGGAAGTTTTTTTTGTTTTGTAATGCCTGCGATCATCCTCAGTCGGGGAATAAGATCTAGGTTTTTGGGGGTTAATTTTTGTTGTTGTTGTTATTATTATAAGGGGATGAGGGAAAGGTTTTGGGGTAATGGCAGCTTATTCTTTGATTGTTACAAATGCACTCGACTTTCTTTTTTTTTGTTGCTTTTTTTCTCTTCTCTTTTTGTTTTCCTCTTCCCCCCATTGTGGGCTTTCACATGCAGCCTTCGCATGGTTCTGGATGGCAGACGCTGTATGTATTTTTGGAATCATATTTTGAAATATGGCTAATGGTGATATTGATGGAGGCAATCCTGTGAGGTTTATATCTTGGAATGTAAAGGGGCTTAATGGTCCAGTTAAAAGAGCTAATGTTTTTTCAACAAAAGAATACAGTTTACACCGTCTGACGTAGTCAGTGACCCTAATGGTCGGTTTATTATAGTTTCCAGGTGTCTTTTTCAAAAACCTGTCGTGTTAGTGAATGTTTATGCCCCTAATTGGGATGATGTTCACTTTGCAAATAAGGTTCTGTCATTAATACCCGATCTGAACACGCACCAGCTAATTTTTTCGGGAGACCTGAACTGTGCTATTAATCCACTGCTTGATAGGTCTAGTTCTAAGGGGACACCTTCTGCTATGGCAAAGACCTTCTCACTGTTTATGCAACAAAATGGTTATGTGGACCCCTGGAGATTTCTGAACCCAACTGCTAGACAATTCTCTTTTTTTTCTCATGTTCACCATTCTTTTTCCAGAATAGACTATTTTTTTATAGACAGCCCCTTCATTCCTAGGGTTAAGAAAATTGAATATACTGCTATAGTAATATCAGATCACTCACCTGTGATACTGGACCTAGGCTTTCCTTTAAATATTAAAGAACGACCTCTTTGGAAACTCAACCCCCTTTTGCTTTCCAATGAAAAATGTTGCAGTTTTGTGTCGGCTAACATAGACGCATTCCTTGAAATTAATAAAACTGAGTCCGTATCCTGCTCTTTAATTTGGGAAACTTTAAAAGCCTACTTAAGAGGTCAAATCATATCTTATACTTCATACGCCAATAAAGAACATAAGAAGGAAATGGAAACCCTGTTAAAATCCATCTTGACCCTGGATAGGCAATATTCTGAAGCACCCACCACCCAATTATACAAAAGCCGGGCTGATTTACAAATGAAATTCAATCTTTTATCTACTAATCAAACAGAACAACTAATTCTCCGGACTCGTGGTCTTTCTTATGAATATGGTGATAAGGCGAGCCGGCTTATGGCTCACCAGCTGAAACGTCAATCCGCGTCATGGCTTATTCCTCAGATAAGAGACATACACCAAGACATAACAAGCAATCCAAAAGAAATAAACAATACTTTCACAGCCTTTTATTCTTCTCTTTACACCTCAGAATTCCCCTTGGATACTATGAATATGGAAACTTTCTTAGACGATTTGGAAATACCCACTCTGGAATTAGAAGACGCAGAAAATCTAGACCAACCCCTTGGGCAGGAAGAGATTAATAATGCCATTATGGCGATGCAGAGTGGTAAAACCCCTGGCCCTGACGGCTACCCATTAGAATTTTATAAGAAATTTAAGGATAAGCTCACACCTGTTCTTTTAGAAATGTTTGAAGAATCTTTGGAAAAAGGTTCATTACCCCCCACTCTTTCACAGGCTTCTATTTCACTTCTTCTTAAAAAAGACAAGGATCCGACTCAATGTGGATCATATCGCCCCATCTCACTTTTGAATGTAGATGTAAACATTTTGGCGAAGGCGCTGGCTTGCCGTTTAGAATGCCAACTTCACAAAATAATCTCAGAAGATCAAACAGGTTTCATTAAAAATCGTCATTCCTTTTCTAATATCCGCCGATTGGCCAGCGTGGTCTATTCGCCCAGTGCTTCTCCGCGCCCAGAGGCTGTTATCTCTTTGGACGCGGAGAAGGCATTCGATCGAGTGGAGTGGCCATATTTGTTCAGAGTCTTGGAGAGATTTTGATTTGGCAAAATATTTGTAGCCTGGGTTAAGCTATTATATCATTCACCCTTAGCATGTGTACAGACCAATAATTTGCGATCTGATTATTTTCAATTAACAAGTGGCACTCGTCAAGGCTGCCCATTGTCTCCGCTTCTTTTTGCGATTGCAATTGAGCCTCTCTCTATTACACTTAGGTCAACTACATTATTCCAGGGCATTAGGAGAGGAAACAGGGAACATCGTGTGTCTCTATATGCTGATGACCTCCTTCTTTATGTGAGCGACCCTATAGCCAGTAGCCCTGCAATTGTGTCCTTGTTGGATCAGTTTGGGACTTTTTCCGGCTATAAACTAAACCTCCAAAAATGCAAATGCTTTCCCATCAACTTAGCCCTACAGATCAAACAGGAAACCCTGCCCTTTCCCACATCTCAAGAAGGGTTTGTATATTTAGGAATACACATCACCCGCTTTTTCACATCCCTGTTTGCAGCTAACTACATGCCTCAAGTTAGCCAAATGAAGGCTGACTTTGAGAGATGGCGTAGTCTGCCACTCACTATGGCTGGGAGAGTGCAGTCAGTGAAGATGACTGTACTTCCCAGATTTCTTTACTTGTTCCAATGTTTGTCTGTTTTCCTACCCAAGTCATTTTTTAACTCAGTTAACCAATCTATAACCTCCTTTATATGGGGTAACAAGGTTCCAAGGGTCAATAAGTGCACTCTCCAAAGAGGTGGTGAAGTAGGTGGACTGGGCCTTCCTAGCTTTATTAATTATTATTGGGCATCCAATATCCAAAAGATATTATTCTGGCTCCACTGACCAGATACAGACTGGTGTCTGCTTGAATCACAATCCTGTTACTCCTCGTCTCTCCCAGCTTTAGTATATTCCTCCCTGCCATTGAAACCCTCTAGATTTACATCCAACCCTGTCGTACTATCAACCATCAAAATTTTTAACCAATTTCGTTGCCATTATAAGTTTACATCAGCTTCAGTTCTGGATCTCATTCACAGTAACCATTTATTCCCCCCCTCTACACTTGACTCAACCTTTCGATAGTGGGGTTTGAATGGTCTTATGTCCATTAAGGATTTATACACTAACACATACTTGATACACAAAAAACATGGCCTCCCACATAATCATTTCTTTAAATATCTTCAGGTTCACCACTTTGTCATGAAACAATTTCCTTATTTTCCTGATCTCCCTCCTGTCACAGTGTTGGATAAACTCACTCTTACCTTTGCAAATAAAGGACTGATCTCTGCAGTATATTCTCGATTGATGTATTTAGGAGATCAAAACCTGAACAAAGTTAAAGCTAGGTGGGAGGATGACCTTGGTATGGATCTGTCTGAGGAATGCTGGATAGAAGCGCTGAAAAAATTCCACTCCTCGTCATCATGTGCTAGATTGGGGCTCATACAATTTAAAGTTTTACACAGTGTTCATTTCAGCAAAGCCAGGCTTGCTAACATATATCCAGGGACAGACGCTGGCTGTGACAGGTGCTCGTTCTCTCCAGCCAATCTAGCTCATGCATTCTGGACTTGCCCCAAACTTGTTAACTACTGGGCAGTGGTTTTTAAAACCATCAGTGAAGTCCTTGGGATGACAGTGAGACCTTGCCCGCTTGTAGCTGTATTTGGTGTAACAGATAAAACCTTGGGTTTAAATACAACCCAGTCTGATATCATTACATTTACATCACTTTTGGCCCGTAGGAAAATCTTGCTGGTCTGGAAATCTAACACTCCTCCATCTGCCGCTGCTTGGTTGGAAGACGTCATGTTTTTTTTAAGGATAGAAAAGATTAAATTCACATTGAGGGGGTCTGTGAAAAAGTTTTATTTGAAATGGGAACCCTTTTTTATCATACTTTGAGGGTCCAAAGGAACTACCTATTGACTGAGGGCACTTGACATTAAGTGGGGATCTGCCTTTATTCTGTTTTTATTACTTTATTATTGTTCAGAAGTGCAATTGATTTTGTGATATATTTGGATTGTGAAAAAATAAGCTGCCAAGGGGTGTTTAGGGAGGGTGGGTTCGGGTTATTTTGTTTATATTATTATTATTATTTATACAAAAAAACAAAATGGAGGAAAATGCAATGCCATACATCAGATGTACTGTGAATTTTTTTTTTCCCTCCAATAAAAAACTATTAATTAAAAAAAAAAGGTCTGGAATAATACTAGGTGTGCAGTCAAAGCTGGGACCAGGGGTGTGTTCAGCATTGGGAACCTAAGCAGGTAAGCAGCTATGATCAGGGTAGAATAGGGGGCTAGGTGTAAGGCTAGAACTCAGGGACAGGAATGAGAGAAGGTATGCAACTGGAGTCAGGGCCAGGAGTAGTACCAGGTGTGCAGTGAGACCCAGGTTCGTCAACATGGGCCAAGTACTTGATTATAATCTGATTTTCATACATGAATATACTAAGATCATTCATGTGCTGCACCTGCTGGTCAGAGCCTGGGCTCTACTGTGGAATGTAATTAGGAATGTAATTTAATCTAATGTAAATTTAAATGTACTCTAATCCACTTTAAAGCATATATATTGCATTCAAGTGTAAGTTAAAAGACTCGCTACAGTATGCACCATATTTCAAGCTGAAAAATGCAAAAGTTCCGTACTAATAGGAGGGGGAACACCCTCCTCCCATATGCTTCCTCGCGCTTGGTCTCTCGCAATTTCTCACTCGCAACTCTCATCCAGTGTTGGCAGCCCTGCTTTCAAGAGAAGATAGATATGGCTCTTAAAGATAGAGGAGTCAGGGGATATGGGGAGAAGGTGCTGGCTCGAAGGGCCGAATGGCCTACTCCTGCACCTATTGTCCATTGTTCAAGATTTAACTAATTATAGACACAAAATGCTGGAGTAACTCGGCAGGACAGGCAGCATCTCTGGAGAGAAGGAATGGGTGACGTTTCAGGTCGAGAACCTTCTCCAGACTTTCGGGTTTTGAAACACAAGACACTGCAGATGCTGGAATCTGGAGCAAAACACAAAGTGTTGGAGAAACTCAGGGAGTCAGGCTCAGAAGGAATGAATATGGGATGTTTCGGGACCCTTCTTGTTAATTGGCAATTAACAATTACACCATGAAAACACCAAGAAATATATATCTTAAACAAGAATAGGTCTACTATGAGTTTTCAAAGTTATTATTATTTTCCAATCCTTCATCATCCACATCCAAAGGACCATCAATGACCAATGATTTAACTGGAGTAGCACCCTAAATAGAGCAGTATTAGCCCATTCGGCACCAAGTCTACTCCGCCATTCAATCATGGCTGATCTATCTCTTCCTCCTAACCCCATTCTCCTGCCTTCTCCCATATCCACTGTGAATTCACAGAAAAACCTCCCTGTAGTTTGTGGTGTTGGAAGATTTGCCAACATCTCACCTAGCCCAGCAACAATAAAAAAAATGTCTTCCTCCTCTCTTGTCTGGAAATATTCTCTTTTATGTGTCCTTCAGCAATATTCTTTGTCCTGTGAAACATTTTCACTTATTCCATATACAGTACAAATGGCTGCGTGCATTGTGTGCGTGTATCTTTCAAGTTCACCGTGTATAAGATACTTTCACAGTTGGCTGTGACAATACTGTCTATTGTCTATTGTCTATTGGCTATGCTCGCTGTTCAACTTACAGAATTCCATTCACTATTTTCTTCACATCAAGAAATTGTCCTTCCGCCTCAACAATGGCAACATCCCACTACCAGGACAACTGTTGCATCCTCAGGCTCATTTGTGTCACAAACAATTAACATAGGTGGATCTGTCAACAAAACATATTTTATTGAAGTTAATGAACAGCAATGGCAGATACAACAATGAATCAGAAGGCACAGGGTCTCACATCTTAGAGACAGGTTCTTTGTCCTGGACATCAAATATCTACCAAAGCTAATCCTATATTCTCAGTAGGGTTACACAAAAAGTTGGAGAAACTCAGCGGGTGCAACAGCATCTAAGGAGCGAAGGAGATAGGCGACGTTTCGGGTCGAGACCCTTCTTCAGACTGGTCAGGGATCAGGGAAACGAGAGATATAGCCGGTGATGTGGAGAGATAAAGAACAATGAATGAAAGATATGCAAAAAAGTATCGATGATAAAGGAAACAGGCCATTGTAAGCTGTTGTGACTTGGGTGGAGGCAGCCAGGGTTAACAGAATTGAGAAAATTCAATGTTTAAGTCCAGAGGATGCAGATTCCCCAAGCAGAATATGAGGTGCTGTTCCTCCAACTTGCGGTGTTGCTCACTCTGGCCGTGGAGGAGGCCCAGGACCGAGAGGTCGGATACGGAATGGGAGAGGGAGTTGAAGTGCTGAGCCACCGGGAAGTCGGGTTGGTTATTGCGGACCGAGCGGAGGTGTTTGGCGAAACGATCTTGGGTCTCACCGATGTAGATCAGATGGCATCTGAAGCAACGGATGCAGTAGATGAGGTTGGAGGAGGTGCAGGTGAACCTCTGTCGGACTTGGAAGGATTGCTTGGGTCCCTGAAAGGAGTGGATGGGGGAGGTGAAGGGACAAGTGTAGCATCTTTTGCGGTTGCAAGGGAAAGTGCCCGGGGAAGGGGTGGAACGGGAGGGAAGAGAAGAATTGACAAGGGAGTTGCGGAGGGAGCGGTCTTTGCGGAAGGCAGACGGGGGGGGAGATGGGAAGATGTGGCGAGTGGAGGGGTCACATTGGAGGTGGCGAAACTGGCGGAGGACTATCTGTTGTATGTGCCGGCTGGTGGGGTGAAAGGTGAGGACCAGGGGGACTCTGCCCTTGTTGTGAGTGGGGGAATGGGGAGAGAGGGCAGTGTTGCGGGGTATGGAGGAGACCCTGGTGCGAGCCTCATCTATAGTGGGGGAGGGGAATCGCCGTTCTCTGAAGAATGAGGACATTTGTGATGACCTGGTGTGGAACACCTCATCCTGGGAGCAAATGCGGCGTAGACGGAGGAATTGGGAATAGGGGATGGAGTCCTTACAGGAAGCAGGGTGGGAGGAAGAGTAGTCCAGGTAGCTGTGGGAGTCAGGTGGTTTGTAGTGGTTTGCTCCAGATGCCAGCTGATCTATATCGGTGAGACCAAGCGGAGGCTTGGCGATCGTTTCGCTGAACACCTCCGCTCGGTCCGCAATAACCAACCCGACCTCCCGGTGGCTCAGCACTTCAACTCCCCCTTCCATTCCGTATCCGACCTCTCGGTCCTGGGCCTCCTCCACGGCCAGAGTGAGCAACACCGCAAGTTGGAGGAACAGCACCTCATATTCCGCTTGGGGAGTCTGCATCCTCTGGGCTTAAACATTGAATTTTCTCAATTCTGTTAACCCTGGCTGCCTCCTCCCCTTCCCACCTCTCCCTCAGCCCTCGGGCCCTGGCATTCCTTCTCTCTCTATCTCTCCCCCACCCAAGTCGCACTAGCTTCTCATTTTCACACTACAAACAGCTTACAATGGCCTGTTTCCTTTATCATCGATACTTTTTTGCATATCTTTCATTCATTGTTCTTTATCTCTCCACATCACCGCCTATATCTCTCGTTTCCCTGATCCCTGACCAGTCTGAAGAAGGGTCTCGACCCGAAATTGTAGCCTCTCTTTCGCTCCTTAGATGCTGCTGCACCCGCTGAGTTTCTCCAGCTTTTTGTGTAACCCTCGATTCTTCAGCATCTGCAGTTCCTTCTTTAACACAACTTTTGCTGTACCCATCTCCATACTCATGAGAGTACCTGCTTCCACCACTTCCATCAGTGAGTTCAATGTTTCAACCATTCTCTGGATGAAAATCACCTCTCCATCTTCACCACTTAACATTACAACCTATGCTCTCTGGTTATGATGCCTTTTCCAAAGGGAACGTTTTCTCACTATAATCCCTGTCTATGCCTCTCATAATTCTATGTCTTACTATGAAGCCAGCCCTCAGTCTTTTCACTTCCAAAGATAACAAATTCAGTTTCTCATTCAATCCACATTGGTGAAAGACTCCATTCCAGGCAACTTCCAGGTGAAGACAAAAAAGACTGCGTGAATCTTCACAAAGATTAGTTTGCTGGAAGAACTCAACAGGTCAGAGAGTCAAGTCAAGTCAATTTTTATTCGTCACTTGCACAAAAAGTGCAGTGAAATGAATTTGCCAGCAGCGGTACAATAAAAAAAGAACACACAATACACAATTAAAATTTAACACAAACATCCACCACAGCATTCATCACTGTGGTGGAAGGCACAAAGTTTGGTCTGTCCTCCTCCATTTTCTCCCGCGGTCGGGACCACAAGCATCTGTGGAGTGAAATGGACAAATGACATGTCGGGTTCACACTTCTTCAGACTGATGAAAGCTCGTAAATCTCATCTGTATTCTCCCCAATGCAATCATGGCCTTCATAAAGAGTGTCAACTGACCTACATACATTAATCCAGCTGCAGACGAACTATGGTTTTCACATGTTGGACATGACCTATCTATTCCCTCTCTGTCTTGGCTAATGAAGGCAAGCAGCCCATGTACTCTGGTATTCTTCTCTTTTCACTTCCTGTTGTAGTTGTGTGTGACTTTATTGTACTCATGAAAAGCTCTAACCGATTTACTTAATGATTTAACACGCAAGCAAAAATGTTTCACTGCATCTCAATACATGTGATAATAATAGTCTGATGAAGGGTCTTGACCCAAAGCGTCACCCTTCTCTCCAGAGATGCTGCCTGCCCACTGAGTTACTCCAGCACTTTGTGTCCTTTTAACCAGCATCGTCAGTTCTATGTTTCTATGAACCAATACCTCCTTATCACCTTATATGTACCTGTGCTGCCACCTTCTGGACCGTTTTATTTGTACACCAAGCTCGTTATATTCCTCAGTGCTTTCTAACATTCTTAGCCTTACAACAGATTTTCAGTTATCGTCACACTTACAGTTTTCAGGATTAATTTCAATCCATCAGTTTATCAACTGATGAGTATCAGTGATTTAAGATTATTCACATCATGAGGTACACCATCACCAATCTTCACTTACAATCGATGCCTTCTGTATTTACATTCAGATTATTAATGTACATAACAAATAACAGGGCTCCAGTGGCAATCCCTACAGACATCACTGGTCACAGGCTTTCAATTGTGGATCCCATTTGACCATCATCCTCTGCCTCCTGTCACCAAGACATTTTTTTCAGATTAAGCTTGCCAAAATGTTCCTTAGGCTCTTAGCTTTTGGCCAAAAAACATTTTTTTAAAAAAACATTCAGATAGACTCCAACTGCAGACACAAGAAATTGCAGGTGTGTCTTTCTCCCTTCTTTCTGTTTATCTCAGTATTTGTTTCTACTCTCTTGTCTATCTATCTCTTTTTTCGGGCTTTTCTTATTATATCACGAACTAGCACCATCACCATTTCCGACGACACTTTCTATTTTCTTCCTTCTATCATTGCTTTTCATACTGACTGTTTTATTATTAAATACAAAATAAGAAGTTGTACAAGAACTGTAATATGTCTGTATGCATCAGGTACTTATGTACTACATTACTGTATTTACTTCTAACAAAATAAATATTAAAAAAAATTGCAGGTGATGGAATCTTGAGCAACATACAAAGTGCTGGAGTAACTCAGTGGGTTAGGCAGCATCCGTGCAGGGAATGAATAGGTGATATTTTGGGTCGGGACTTCCTTCAGACTCAGAAGAAAGGTCATCTATGCATTCCTTCCATGGAAGCTGCCTGAGCCACTGAGCTGCTCCTCTTCAACTGCACTGCTCCTATCGGCACACTTAGTTATTTTCTCCAAAAGGTCAATCAGTCAGCCATGTCCTTGCCACAACAAAACCACGCTGACTATGACACACTGACTAAGGCAGCCTGGTCAATATCTGTGTCCAAGAGTAAATTAATCTTGTCCTTTTCCATTAATTTACCTGCCACTGATGTTGGATGATCTGGGTACAGGATCATTCATGTCCAGCAAAGACGGCAGACAGGAACTTTGCTCGACATATCATCCAAAGGCAGCACCTCTGACAGCTTAGCACTGCACAGAAATGCCATGCAGCAGCAAGGTTTTGTCAGCAGATGGCACTGTGTGATTTAATTCTCAATATTCGGACTCAGAGTTGAGGGGCTCAGCAGGTCAGACAGTGTCTGTGCAGGGTAATGGACAGACTCCATGCATGTTTTTGACTGATCCATGCATGAAGACTTTAAAAAACTCTTAAAAACAAATCAGATAGATATGTCACAGGAGAAATGGCATGTTGGCCCTCATAACGAGAGGATTTGAGTATAGGAGTAAAGAGGTCCTTCCTTCTGTAGTTGTACAGGGCCCTGGTGAGACCACATCTGGAGTATTGTGTGCAGTTTTGGTCTCTTAATTTGAGGAAGGACATCCTTGCTATTGAGACAGTGCAGCGTAGGTTCACGAGGTTAATCCCCAGGATGACGGGACTGTCATAAGAGGAAAGAATGGAAAGACTGGGCTGGTTTTCACTGGAATTTAGAAGAATGAGAGGGGATCTTATAGAAACGTATAAAATTATAAAAGGACTGGACAAGCTAGATACAGGAATAATGTTCTCAATGTTGGGGGAGTCCAGTGCTAGGGGTCACAGTCCAATAGTGAAGGGGAGGCCATTAAAAACTGAGATGAGAAAAAAAAAATTCACCCAGAGAATTGTAAATTTGTGGAATTCGCTGCCTCAGAAGGCAGTAGAGGCCAATTCACTGGATGAATTTAAAAGAGTTAGATAGAGCTCTCAGGGCTAGCAGAATCAAGGGGTATGGAGAGAAGGCAGGCATAGGTTACAGATTGTGGATGATCAGTCATGATCACAATGAATGGCGGTGCAGGCTGGAAGGGCCAAATGGCCTCCTCCTGATTCTATAGAAATATAGAATCATAGAAAATAGGTGCAGGAGTAGGCCATTCGGCCCTTCAAGCCTGCACCGCCATTCATTGTGATCATGACTGATCATCCACAATCTGTAACATATGCCTGCCTTCTCTCCATACCCCCTGATCCCCTTAGCCACAAGGGCCACATCTAACTTCCTCTTAAATGTAGCCAATGAACTGGCCTCAACTACCTTCTGTAGCAGAGAATTCCAGAGATGCACCACTCTCTGTGTGAAAAATATTTTTCTCATCTCGGTCTTAAATCTCATTGTATCTCATAATGTTTTTCTCATCTTGGTCCCCTTATCCTTAGACTGTGACCCCTTGTTCTGGACTTCCCCAACATCGGGAATAATCTTCCTGCATCTAGCCTGTCCAACCCCTTAAGAATTTTGTAAGTTTCTTTAAGATCCCCCCTCAACCCTCTAAATTCTAGCGAGTACAAGCCGAGTCTATCCAGTAACGGAGGGATTTTCATTCAGCCTCAGAATCTTTGAGAAACTAGCTGAGGCTTTTGGCAAAATGGCAAGGACTTCTCCGACCAAGATGCCAATTGCTTTTCACAATTTCCACAGTGACTCATAAGGCGTAGGACTCCAAATGCTACTTACATTCACATGTTTCAATTATTGGGTCAGAGAATAGAGGAACCGTATCTCCAGAAGAGTTGCTGTGCCCAACCAGTTAGTTTCAGGCCTGTTCTGTGTCTTTCATTCTCTGAAGAACAGTTAAAGCATTGTGGAAAATGGAGTTTAAACTAAAGCCGATAGGTAGGCAACTCACTACTGCTTCCAGCACCCACAATATAAATTAAAATCAGTATTTCGGGGGCAGTGGACAGCCAAACAGCTGCAACAAGAGGCACAGCTAAGATAACACTAAGATAACCAATAAAGCCATACCCTGGAACGCAACAATCCCAATAATGTTAAAATAGTTACAATTTTTGCCCTGAGGTGACAGGAGATAGGTTGTGAAACTGGAAGTGTCAATGATCATTATGCAAACTCTGGCAATATATATTTATAATGACTATTTACAAAAGAGTGGACCTTCCTAGAATATAAATATCCTCATTCCACAACATCAATGATGACACTTCTCATTAACTTCGTAGATTCTATATTTATTAGAATCCAGTCAAACAGGAAAAGTGTCAACATTTTATGCAAATATTTTACCATTTTTAAGGCAGATTTTCAAAGGCATTGAGTCATTGGGAGTTGAAGATCCTGAGGTGAGTGTCAATTGATTCCGTTGCCTTTGGTCTGTGTGTGGAGGATATTCCACATTACTTCTTCTGAATATTTGGAGAAACAATAAAAAAATATTGCATAATTTCTGCTCAATCCCAGTGCCAGGCCATTTGTGTTTAGTATTTTTCTTCTCTGCATTATTGTTATCATCATGAAATATTTTTTTTATTTTCTAGTTGGTTGCTGGCATTGTGTTTCTTTTCTGCAGCCCATTTTGAACGTCTAAACATGCCGATAATATATTACTGTATGATCTTTCTTGAGTATATAGGAGTGATTTTTGTGTTTTAATTTAGATACAAGGAATTGCAGAGAGTCATTTACAAAATAAATACACAAAGTGCTGGAGTAACACAGTGGGTCAGGCAGCATCACTGGATAAACTCAGTCTTAACAAGTGTCCCGACCCAAAACATCACCTTTTCCATGTTCTGCAGAGATGCTGCCTGACACCCTGAGTTCGTCTAGCACTTTTTGTCTTTTTTTGTGTTTTAATTATTTTTGTTACCTACTTCATTCTATTAGGACCATCTTGTTCAATCTGAGTTTATTTATATATAGGCTTTGAGGCAGAGAATAAGAAGTTACTTGAGTGTGTGGCTTGATTAGAGAACCAGCATGAATTGCTTCAAGACAATGCACAATATTGTTATAAGGTGTGAGAAGTGATATGATGAGTTAATGTTTCTCCTGGCTGCGCTTTTTGAGATTTCAGTCTCAAAACGAAGGGGTTGATGATTGATGAAGGAGATGAAAATATTTTGTTTTACCCAGGAAGTGATGATTATTGGGAATTTTCTACTCAAGCTGGCTGTGGAAGCTCATTTGCGGATTACGCCCAAGATAAAGGTTGATAGGTTCTTAAATATGGAGAGCGGGATAGGATGTGAGGTTAGTGCAGGGCAATGGAACTGAGGTATAAGTGCAGCATTAAATGGTGCAGGATTAATGAAGGGATGAATACTTTATTCCAGCATCAAACTAACTTGATAGAGGTTTTAATTAAACAACTGCGAGGATGAATGAGAGAAATATATTAATAAATAATTAATGTGACTTCCTCAAGGCAGATAAGAACCCACTTGATAAGAACCCACTTGTTAGAAAGGTTGAAGGACATGGAATAAAAAGGAATGCAGCAACCCAGACCGAAAAATGTCTAAATAAGAAGAAAAGAATCATGATTGTATTACCAACCATAGGACACTGTACAATGAAGAATTCATATGGCAGACCAACTTCATGCAGACTGTAGCTTGTTTTGCTCCAAAATCACACAGTCTATGATTGTTCTTCATCACACAAGGGACCATAAGCACCAAATGCAGTACATCCTCTTTGAGTGCTGTTATGACAGTTTCCCTGGTTAGCAACATACCTCCTCCTCCTCTTTTACCTCCTTCTCGATCACATCCGGGAATGAGATTGATTGGAGGAAATGGAAGAGTAAACCAGGGAATTACAGAAGGAGCGTTGTCTGTTTTAGGTAGCTCTAATGCATTGGTGCATGTTAAAATCAGTGGAACGTGAATCATCTCTGTCCTTATTCTGCCCAGAAAGAGAGGGGATGAGAGCATAGTGCAGAAAATAGGTGCAATGTGAATGAGAAACGTAACTACTTTGGTAGAGAGGTGACCTCTGTTAAGGAAAAAGGAAGACATTTGAAAGGGTTGGGGTGGGAAGTATCACATCAGAACAGATACAGTGGAGGTGGAGAAGCCGAAAGAATGGAATTGGCTCATTACAGGAAGGATGGTGGAAGACTTTGTAACAAAATCAAATGTGAGGAATCAGTGGATTTATAATGGATATTAGTCACTAAGCTATCACCTGAGATGGAATTAGAGATATTGAGGAAAGAAGGATTTAGATATGGATCTGGTAAAATTGAGAACAGGCTGGAATCTAGAAGACAAATTAATGAAATGTTCAGATGTTCTCAAGAAATATTGAGAAAGGGAACAATGATTGGAACTGAGCCAATGAAGTTACCATGCAAAACGCTACAAAGTGCTGGAATAACTCAGCAGGTCAAGCGGCATCTCAAGAGAACATGGATAGGTGACATTTCAGGTCAGGAAGACGAGTCCAAACCCAAAACATCACCTATTCATGTTCGCCAGAGATGCAGCTTGATCCACTGAGTTACTCCAGCACTCCAGTGTCCTTTTGTGTAAACCAGCATCTGCAGTTCCTCGTTTCTACATGTTTCCATGCCAGCAGGGCAACGGCGAGAACAAAAATGATTTCTAATTGACAAAAACACAGGAAATAGAAGGAACCGATGGAGCAAATTGTTTTTGAAGCAATGTTTTGAACCGGTAATGTTTATGTCCGCCGAGCTTCACAGCTGTGTATCTCTGGCTTCTTAAAAGTTGTCTCCACTCCTTCTCCCCCCTTCTCCCCCCTCTCCCCCCCTCTTTTAAACAACTTATGTGACCCTTCCTGTACACTGTGCTTTCACCGTCTTAATTACAGCACAAACCTTCCTGTTCATCGCGATGTGTGTCTGTATCACATTGGCTTTGCACCGTGTGAGTTTCACTCAGACAGCGCTCCCCCCACTTGCCCTGTCCCCTGCCTGCATAACGGGCTGGTGAAGGAAGCAATGTGTGTGTGTGTGTGTTCCACTGACAGTCGCCGTTCCTGTCACCAGCTTTTCATGCGACTGCTAGCAACTTGACAGTCGACAGCAGTCGCCTGAAAATTTGCCTAAGTGTGACAGGCCCATTAGTGTGCCACTGGGTGCAACACTCCCGGACTGTTTTGCAACAACTTGTTTCTCTCATTCTTTTTCTTGGGATTGGTTATTTGTTTCCACTTCAGCTGACGATATAGCGAGCTTGCAAGCTGGTAAGTCTGTGTAACTTGGCTCAGTTCCACCATTGGACTGGAAGCTATGCCTGGGGATGGAGCAACCTGTGGGATATCAGCAGATAATCTGGGTGTATCTACGCAAAATAATTTGAAACATTCACACAGTAAGAAAGAAAAAAAACAGAAATATGCAGGAGTTTAAGATAAATATGTCATTGTGAAATACCGATAACCACCAGAATACAAATTATTATTTTTTTCTTAATTAAAATTTTAAATACATTCCGTTGTTGAAGGAGGGAGCCGATTATGTTGAAATAGCTGACACAGTGCAGAGCAGGGAAGAGCAGAGAATCACTAACAACTACGTTTGGGTTTCGATGTTCAATTCTGCTGTCCCATCTCAAGAAGCTGCAACTTTTCTCCATTGTCACAGCACTGATAGACTCACCGTTACATCTCATAGCCAATTCCAAGCAATAGGCAGTATCAGAATAAGGTTGCTGGTTCATACCATTTTTCAGTTCAGTTCTCTGACCTCCATTACTAAAAATATGTTTAAAACGTGGTCGTTGGATAAAATCAGTATGTTCAGTTTCTATTTCTGGAGATGAATATCTAAAAATGAAAGGTAGCACTCTATACGTTGCATTAGTACATGTGTGGGCATGTGCCTGTCACCATGGACAAGAGTTTAAGTCACAGTGTTATTCTGTAGGTGTCTGCCTGAATGTGCACATGTGTAGATGTCCTTGTCTGTGATGGTTCCTGTTGAATTCTCCTAACTTTAATGTGCCTTTAACTTCTCAGTCTTCTGCCTAACATAAAGTGGATATGTTTCTTTCAGAATGGCAGCCACATGGTTCCTTGTGGTGGTCGTTGCTGGACTGTCCATGTTTCACGCAAATGAAGCCGAACCAGGTAAGAGACTCAGTCTCACTCTCGGGATTTGCCTGATATACTTTTACTGAGGAGCAGCCACAGAGCTCAACAATCCAAAGCACTTTCATTAATACTGTGCAGAGGGAAGCATGGGCTGACATTATATCATATGATATCCACAAATATTATAGAAAACAGAATAGTTGACTTGTGTCATGATACAGGATGATATACACAAAATGCTGGAGTAAATCAGCAGGACAGGCAGCATCACTGGAGAGAAGGAATGGGTGGCGTTTCAGGTTGAGACCCTTCTTCAGTGATGTTGCCTGTCCCGCTGAGTTACTACCACATTTTGTGTCTATCTTCAGTTTAAAACAGCATCTGCAGTTCCTTCCAATACAGGATGATATAGTCGGGCAAACAGAAAGGACTTTGTGAATGACAATGCAAAACTACATAAAATCAAGCAGTAAGCAATATGCACAATTTTGCTCAATGTTGTACACAAAATAAAATTACTTGCAACGAGTTGCTCTTTGAACATTTAAAAAACTAATTCAATATGATTGAGTAGGAAAGAATTGCAGATGCTGGTTTACATAGAAGGTAGACACAAAATGCTGGAGTAACTCAGCGGGACAGGCAGCATCTCCGGAGAGAAGGAATGGGTGATGTTTCAGGTCGATCCAGGTCACTGGAACATTGAAATATCTGCACTACCTACAGGACCACTGCGCTGCTCTGGGTGTAGAATTGTAGAGTTCACTCTGGAGGCTTGGAGCAAAATATGGTTTCTACCAATCAGAATTCATTTCCACAGGAGAGCAGCACTCCCTGTATCAACAAAATGATTGATTTATGTTACTAAGCAGCTGGATATTTTCAGGCAGCACCTTGTAATCTGTCAAATCAGAACGACAGCTATTTGCCATTCCATGTCGAAAGGAAATGACAAGGGCACTATCTATTCCTTAATCAAATCACAAAGTGCCGGAGGAACTCAGTCCCAGCATTGAGCTTTGAGCCATTCATTTGAAACTCCATGTTCTTGTTTTAACTATCTTCTGCATCTTGTATCTGTCACCCGACCTGAGATATAAGTTTTGAGAAGTGGCACGACCCCATGTGCCTTTGTCACATTTATTAACTTATCAAGAGAACATTAAAAACCAGAAGCACACATGAGGAACTGCAGATGCTGAAATGTTGAGCAAAACGCAAAATGCTGGAGTAACTTTGAGGCTCAGGCAGCATCTGTTGCGAGAGTGGATACACAGTCTACAGGGTTGTGGCTCTTCTGGGGTGGATAATGTCACATTTCCCCACACCCTATTTCACCTTTACATTTTTTCTCAGCCTGCACTGAATGATGGAGTAAACTCGATGGGTTAAATCCCCTAATTCTGCTCCAATGAGTTATGAACTTATGAACTTATGAAGAAGAGTCCCAACCTGAAATGTTGCCTGGCCATTCCTTGACAGATGATGCTTGAGCTGCTGAGCTACTCCAGCACTTCGTGTTTCCTCAACATTATAAGCCAGTTAGCCCTCTTTAGCGCAAGAATACCATATGCTCATCACGTTACTGAATTCCTTGATCAATTGTACCTCTTGACCTGTACTATGTATTTCATCTGTGTCAAAGTAAATCAATTCCTAATTGAAGTTGCTTGGCCTTCCTGAATTGTTGACAATTGATTTGTTTCTATTCTAGAAGTTGAAAACCACCTAGGGAGTCCGTTTGTACATGCTGCTTTAAACGAAGCTATTGACTCGGTGGACAATGCATATAGGGCAACCAGAGAAATGTAGGTTATTTATCTCCATAATGTTGTCATACTGTACTGTATATGAAGGGCTCAGCATCGAATGTCTGCAAGTGAATAGATATCACTATCCAAATGATGAAGATAGATTAGTTTTGCAATTGTTCAACTAAAAACCTACTAAGATACTCATTGATATGATACAATACAATGTTGTTGGAAACTGCACTCTCAAAGAGCCTGAATATTTGCATAGTGTTGACTCCTGATATTGTGATTGCACTGTATGCTACAAAACCATTCAAAAACATTTTCTCCATTTAATATAGTGATGGCTGAATTTCCACATGAAAATTAACTTTCTAGCTCTGTTCCCAAGATTTGATTTATTTCGGTGTGTGTTGAAACCTATCGCTGGTCACAGAAGCAGACACACAGCACAATAATCCATGCCAACCATTAAACACCATTTACTAATTCTCTCGCTGGATTTTAACGCTCATCTAATCACGAGCAACAAATTGTATTGATCAGTTAAGCTACCAATCTACACATTTTTGCAATATGGGGAGAAACTGGAATGCCCAGAAGAAACACAATTGGTCACGGGTAGAGAACGTGCAACATTCACACGCACAGTGCCGAAGATCAGGATTGAACCTGGAATGTGAGGCAACAGCTCTATTAGCTGCACCATTGTGCTACCTTGCATCTCTGATTAGAAGGGTAGAAACATTGAGTTAGAAGATTGGCTCTCAATTCAGTGTTAAATAGCTTTTCTACAGTCACCTCCGTTAAAATCCACAAATAATGTTTCAAAACCTTCTGCCATGAGAAACAGCCTCCTGGCATCTGCCCTGTCAAAGCATTTAAGAAAATGGGATTATTCTATTTTTCCACATAGCAGAATATATACAAATTATATTTAATCTCTCCTCTGCTTAATCCACTGCTCATCCCAGGAATCTATCCAATGTTACCTCATAAGGTAGGTATGTTACAATACTTACCTTTAGTGGCGCTGCAGTTCTGCCACTTCCCGTGTGCACGACTTTGGCGCCTTTCAGAGTGGGGCGGGTTTAAAGTGCCGTTTTTCACCAGACACTTCAAGTCGATCCATCCCAGGGGATTTCGTCGCTAAAGAGAAATCGCTCCGACATTTGTTTTATGAAGGTATTTTTAAACTACACTAGATCATTTATTAGCTAGAGTAATTTATGAAGGTATTTTTAAACTACACTAGATCATTTATTAGCTAGAGTAATTTAAAAATCATCTTCTAAAGCCGTGAGCGCCGACAACAGGAAGGATTCACTCTTCACCTATGACTGCACACCTGTACATGGTACTAACACCATCATCAAGTATGCAGATGATACAACGACGATGAGTCGGCCTACAGGGAGGAGGTCCAGCACTTAGCAGCATGGTGCGCTGACAACAACCTGGCCCTTAACTCCAAGAAGACCAAGGAGCTCATTGTAGACTTCAGGAAGTCCAGGGGCGGCACGCACACCCCCATCCACATTAACGGTACGGAGGTGGAACGTGTTTCTAGCTTCAGGTTCCTGGGAGTCAACCTCTCCGACGACCTCTCTTGGACCCACAATACCTCAACTCTGATCAAGAAGGCTCACCAGCGTCTCTTCTTCCTGAGGAGACTGAAGAAGGTCCATCTGTCTCCTCAGATCCTGGTGAACTTCTACCGCTGCACCATCGAGAGCATCCTTACCAACTGCATCACAGTTTGGTATGACAACTGCTCTGTCTCCGACCGGAAGGCATTGCAGAGGGTGGTGAAAATTGCCCAACACATCACCGGTTCCTCGCTCCCCTCCATTGAGTCTGTCCAAAGCAAGCGTTGTCTGCGGAGGGCGCTCAGGATCGCCAAGGACCTCTCTCACCCCAACCATGGACTGTTTACCCTCCTACCATCCGGGAGGCGCTACAGGTCTCTCCGTTGCCGAACCAGCAGGTCCAGTAACAGCTTCTTTCCGGCGGCTGTCACGCTACTCAACAACGTACCTCGGTGACTGCCAATCACCCCCCCCCCCCGGACACTTATTGTTATTTATTCAAATCATTTGCTGTGTCGCTCTTCCAGGGAGATGCTAAATGCATTTCGTTGTCTCTGTACTGTACACTGACAATGACAATTAAAATTGAATCTGAATCTGAATCTGAATCTTTTACGTAGGGGGGGAAAAGAAGCTACACAGTTTATTTTTACATAAAAACATGGCTCTTAGGAAACATTTAATCGCATTTTCATGTTGCGAAATGGGGACAAAAAAAAAACCGAACCGGCAGTGTTTTTCCTGCCAACTGTGGGTTAAATTCACCGCAAACCGCAACGTTCCAATCCACCGCATTCCACTAAAACCCACGTGCAAGTTGATTTAAATGGCCATTAATTTACAGGAATTAAACACTAAATTCCTTCCATTTGGCCTATAAATTCAAGAAAGTTAGATGAAAAAATCATGTTATATTGTGAATTATTGCGTGAATGTTATTTGGACACTTAGGCAATTTAAAAATGTTTATCTTTTCTTAGGAAATGGATGGATGTTTAGCTCTAGTAATTGAATTTTGTAATTAGCTACAATTAGGTAACTAACTAATTATATGCTTTAATTTCAGGTCATCCAAGTAAGATTGTTTCATATTGGTTTCAGAATGCTTCAATCCATAATAACTGAAAATGTCATTGAGATCTTAATTTTTAAGAAAGTTATAGGTTTTTGACTGTCCTAGATCACAGCTGTTGAGTTAAGTGAATGGAAAGGCAATGGGGAACAAGATGCTAATTTCCGAGTATGAAAATGACCATAACTTTTTCAATACTGAAGATATGAAAGTGAATTAGGTGTCAAATTAAACTTCTTTTTATGCTTTATCTGATGGGATAAATTGCAGACTTGATTTTTTAAATCTCAAAATTTTGTAACATTACTACATAAGGCTAGCAAACTAATCCTTGTGTAAGGAGTAGTTCTTAACTCTTGTGTGATGATTTCTTTAGGAACAAACTATTTCTCTTTCTGAATTCTTCCTGTAAATGCATTTTAAATTTCTGTTTATAATTGTTCTTGGATATATTTTCTTCAAAAAGTTGATAAATGTTGCATTTCATCAGCATGTACTTCACCATTACATTTTTGCTCAGTCCAATGCAAACTCTCTCCAACTACCGATAGCTTCCTTTCCCAAGTGCATGATATTATAAAGAAAACTGTACATTGAGTTCAATTGCCCTGTAAGATAACCATTGGGGTGCATGTTCAATTATAGCACCTTACAGTGCAACTACGTGCTTGAGCGGCACGGTGGCCCAGCGGTAGAGTTGCTGCCTTACAGCGCCAGAGGCCCTGGTTCGATTCTGACTCCTGGTGCTGTCTGTAGGGAGTTTGTACATTCTCCCCGTGACCCCCTCGGTTTTTCACCAATACTTTGATTTCCTCCCATACTCCAAAGATGTACAGGTTTGTAGGTTAATTTGGCTTTGGTAAAATTATAAATTGTCCCTAATTTGTAGGGTAGTATATGGGCATCGCTGGTCGGCACAGACTCGGTGGGCCAAAGAGCCCGTTTCCGCGCTGTATCGCTAAACTACACTAAACTAAACTAAACTAAGCTAAATTAAACTAAACAAAACTAAACTATACTGAACTCCACCTTTAGGAGCCAGCTCAATGGAAATGTATAAGTCCTGTGCCATAATTTATGAACAGAATACCTCTAAGTAATCTGGCTTTATCTACCTACAGGCATAAGGAGCGGCTACACAAAAGATCACTAACTGCAGTTGACCTACTACGCCTATTCAAACAGCCAGCCGCCGAAACCAGGTCTGCCGTAAGATCAGCGGAGTACATGCAAGCTGCACTGCACTTGGTCCAAAACAATGTCCATCGAGTCCATAAACGCTCACTCAACGCATCAGGTTAGTTTTGATTCAGGTGAGGAATATCCAGTGGATTCACCATCTGCCGATGACCCAATCATGGGCAGGCAGTGGTCGTGACAACACTTAGACTTTCTTGTGTACGAACTGCTGATGCTGGTTTACACCGAAGATAGACACAAAATGCTGGAGTAAGTCAGTGGGTCATGCAGCATCTGTGGAGAAAAGAATGGGTGACATTCCGGGTTGAGACCCTTCCTCGTCCTCTTGAGACCCTTAGATAGGTTGGCTCTGTGCAAGTTTTATCTTCAAGATACAGCACAGAAACAGGCCCTTCAACCCACCGAGTCCACAAGGACTATTGGTCAGCCATTGTCACTGGTTTACTGTAATGCCACTTTCTATCCACTCCTTGCACTCTCGGGGCAATTTGCAGAGCCCAATTAACCTAGAAACCTGCATGTCTTCAGGATGTGGGAAGGAACCAGAGCATCTGGAGGAAACCCACGAGGTCACAGGGAGAACGTGCAAACTCCATGCAGGCAGAACCCGTCAGGATCCAACCCAGGTCTCTGGCACGGTGATGCAGCAGCTCTACCAGCGGTCCCTATCAGAGATACAGCATGGAAAAGAGGCCCTTCGGCTCACCGAGTCCACGCTGACCATTCTTCATTCACTGGATCTACGTTATCCCACTTTCCCATCCTCTCCCTACATATTAGATGCAATTACAGAGGCTGGTTAACCTAAAGAACCCACGAGACATTGGAGGAAATTTCACTGGGAGAACGTGCAAAGTATGCGTGGTTACCTCCCCCATCCCGTGGGTTTGAAGGTTAATTGACCTCTGTAAATTCCCTCTTGTGATCTCCCATGAGAGATAGTCCCATCAATAGCGAAGCAGCTCTCGCTGGCCTCCAATTTGTAAAATTATGCCGCCACCCGGCTTCAAGTCAGCAAGCTGAGGTGCACTACATGACTTCATGAGTGGGGCAGAGGTTAAATCAGCTAGTTTCGCTCAAGGGAGGCGGAAGTGGCTGAAGAAGGGCCTCGACCCAAAATGTCACCCATTCCTTCTCATCAGAGATGTTGCCTGTCCCGCTGAGTTACTCCGACTTTTGTGCCTATCTATAGGCGGAAGTGTAATGTCTACTTGGAATATGGTGAGTGATAAGAATTGACAGCGCTACGCTGTCAAGGGTGGGAGATAGTCATTGTCTCCACCAACAGACAGCTAGGAGGATCTTTTGAAAATTCCACTGATCCTGATGTGAATGGAAGTGGGATTGTTGCTTACCCGGTGTGAGTCTTTTATTGATTAGGACTCATGAGGGGTGTCTATATCCTGCAGATGTGTTATCAGCGAGTGACCTGGACACCATTGCACGCGTCACAGGCTGTCAGGCCATGCGTCAGCCTCCAATCTGCAAAGATGACTGTTGGTCAAACCGATACAGGACCTTCTCCTCCATATGCAACAACAGGTGAGGCACCAAGGGATGGATGGTGTTGGCTGCCAGACACTTATTGTCATTGATTTAAAGATTTTATCTTTGTAACAATAAACATTTATAAACTGGACTCACCAAGGAGAAAACTCAATCTATTTTGTTTCAGGAATCATGTCAAATCCTAATACAGATGGCCGTGGAGGTCATGTCAATAGATATTTTTAAGGCAGAGATTGACAGATTCTTGATTAGTATGGATGTCAGGGGTTAAGGGGAGAAGGTAGGAGAATGGGGTTGAGAGGGAAAAATAGATCAGCCATGATTGAATGGCAGAGTAGACTTGATGGGCCCGAATGGCCTAATTCTGCTCCTGGAGCTTATGAGTTATGAATATATACTTCTGAGTTAATAACTACATGTTTCAGTGGCCTGTCACTAACTCTCCATCACATGCTCAGTCTGGCCCAATGTAAAATTGAAAACAGTGGTTCATCTTCTGTCTGGGCACACTGTAGGATTCTGGATTCAATACTGAGTTAATCGAGCAGAAACAAAGAACTGCAGATGCTGAATAATGCATAAAAGGACACAAAACGCTGGAGGTCAGGCAGCATCTCTGGAGAACATACATAGATGAAGTCCCTTCTACAGATACTTCTTCTTCAAACTTTCATGAATTCATCAACTTCAAGTAACTCCCTCTCTCTGAATATCAGAACTGGTCACTTCTGCTGTAGATAATCTATTTGCAAGATTGACTGAATTTGTCTCTCTCCACTAGGATGCCTAACTTGCTGGACATTTCCCGCAGCTTTTGTGTGTTCTTTTGTTTGTCTTCTCTAATTACCCTGTCAACCATATAGCCTCAAAAGCAACTCTTGCCTGTCAAAAGTATTCCTTGAAAATGTATCATGCCTACCCCAACTTTCTTAATTATTCTTTTCTGAAGAAAGGCCTTCGACTGTAAATATTAAATGTTTGTCTTCCCACATATTGCACGTGTTTTTTTTCCATTATTTTTAACTATAAATATGTTCCAGACTTTGTATAAAAACTTCAAGAACAGTTGAAACAATAAACTGCAGATGTCGGTTACTACAAAGTGTAGGAGTTGCTCAGCAGGTCAGGCAGCATCTCTGGAGAACATGGATAGGAGCAGTGTCTGAAGAAGGGTCTGGACCCAAAACGTAACTTATCCATGTTCTCCAGAGGCACTGCCTGGCCCGCTAATTTACTGCACATAGTGTTGTTTCAAAAACTGTTGATGATCTATGCATCTCCAATGATCATGAGGTTGCTTACCCTATCCACTCTACTCAACTCCCTTAAGCCAGAGGGTCCCAGTTACCTTTCTTATGGAACAGTCTGTTTACATTACCACCAGTGAAAATGACCCCACAACATCGAAACAGACACTTCCGCTAGAATCCACATTGACAATCAAACACCCATTTACACTAATTCCACAGTAACCCCAATTTATTCTCCCCAATATCCCATCTTATCCCCTCAGTTTCTAGGACAATTTACCAGGGCCCATTAACCCACCAATCATAGCATTTTCACTGGTGGCTGTGATTGTTTTAAATTTTGTAACAGAACAGTAAATTATTGAGTTAAATTAAGGGAAAAGTCCTGCAGTAAAATTCTGCAGCCATTTGTGAGCCTGACATTCAATTGTTCCATGTAGGAAGGAACTGCAGTGGTGGTTTACACCGAAGATAGACACAATTTTTCAAGTAACTCAGCGGGGCAGGCGGCATCTCTGGAGAGAATGGGTTACGTTTTGGGTTGAGATCTTTCTCCACTATCCTTCAATGCTGAGCTAAAACAGTACCGGTACTACTGGGAGCTTGATTAAGATTGATTTACATTGTCATGCTAAGTGCATTCAGAATGAAGACCCCCCCACCCAATGTTTGGTTTTCCCATTTTACAGGAGGTATCCGCGTAATGGAGCATCCAACACTGCGCTTGTCCGCTGGCTACCTGCTCGTTATGAGGACGGGATTTCAATTCCTTTGGGTTGGACTCCAAACAAACTCGTTTCTGGACATATTCTGCCATTGGTAAGTATTTGCACATTAGATAGAAAGAAGCAAATTCAGAGACACAAGAAACTGCAGAAGCTGGAATCTTGACCAAAACACAGCCTGAAGAAAGGTCCAGACTGTAATGTCATCTTTCTCCACACTTGCTGCCTGAGCCACTGAGTTTCACCAGGCTTTGGGTTTTGACATTGAATCAGATTCACTATGGTATTGATTTGCTGGTACATGGACTAACACTTGTGAATCTGGGCCAGATAAGAGGCAGAGTGAGTACAGTGCCCATGCATGGAACCAAGTACATCCCAGTCAGATTTGAATACATTAAAGCTGTCTTTGTACATCATCAACACAATATCTAACTGCAGTTATTTAGTTGACGACCTCAGATGGAAACATTTCAGGTTTCATTCATTTATGATTCAGTGCAAAGGAGAAGCAGAATTAAAAGCTCCATCTCACACTGGGCATCTCTACCAGAGCATCACTTTTCTGAGTAATAATGTTTTCAGCCTGATAATGTCCACATTGTGCTTGTAAATATCAGTGGACTTGAAGATAATACATATAAAGGGTCCCGTGTTATATAAGCCTTGTCTTGATTTCACGCAATGATTGATTTTCCCACATCTACTCTAGGTCCGAACTGTCTCCAACCAAATATTGAAAGTAGCTAATGAGGATGTGGAATCGGATGCAGACGCCACTCATTTAATTATGCAGTGGGGACAGTGGATGGATCACGATATGAGTTTAAGCCCTTTGTCTGGCAGTATCCAAACCTACAGTGGTGGCATTGACTGTGAACGTTCTTGTGTTCAGAGAAATCCTTGTTTTCCAATTAAGGTGAGAGTCCACTCTTTTCTATCTGGCATTATCTTTGAGATTTGGTTTTACACCCTGGATTGCACAAAATAACTCCTGGATCACCAATCTGTCCACTCCAGCTGATACATCGGCTCCACTCCGAGCCAAAGGACTAAAGAGCGAAATCAGAAATGACGGATGGACAGATTAGTGCCTATTATAAACCAGCTAACACCCGCTCAGGTTTTGGGAAGAGCCACATTAAATAGTTTAACATTTACTAATATGGCAGGCAGCACCGTACTCACTTGTAATCAATGTGCACATTGAGCTCATCTGTGAGGGGCTCAGTGTTTAAAGTGATGGTGCGATGTGGTTGAATTTCTACTGCACAACCACAAGACGGAACTAAAACAAAACTATTTCATTCCCAAAGCAGTCTAAGTTTAAGCAGTTAACTTGACACTCATTTAAGGAGCATCTTTATCCTTTTTTTAAATGTTGTAGTCCCATTTGAGATTAGTTCTTTCTAAATGTGTCTGAATCTTTCCTGGCAGATACCTCCCAAAGACACCAAGTTTACAAATTCTGACACATGCATGCCCTTCTTCCGATCGGCTCCTGCTTGTGGCACTGGCGAACTTGGCCAAATCTTTGGAGATGTGAACACTCGTCAGCAGATAAATGCCCTCACCAGTTACATTGATGTCAATGAAGTCTACGGCAGCAGTGACTGTCTGGCCAACAAGCTCAGAAACCTGACCAGTGAAGATGGTCTGATGAAGGTGAACCTGGAATACTCTGACAATGGACGAGAACATCTACCATTTAACTCCATTTCAAGTAACCTTTGTGGCATCATGGGGGAAGCCTGTGCCTCCGGTCCAAATGGTACTCCATGTTTTATTGCTGGTGAGTATCAGCTCTAATTCACATAAGGTCATATGTCCTGAGGAATAGGAGTAGAATTAGGCTATTTGGCCCACCAAGTCTACTCCGCCATGGCTGATCTATCTCTCCCTCTTAACCCCATTTTCCTGCCTTCTCTGTAAAACCTCTGACACCTGTACTAATCAAGAATGTATGTACGCCTTCCTTAAATTTATCAACTGACTTCGCCTCCAAAAAAATCCACAGATTCACCACCTTCTGACTAAAGGAATTTCTCCTCATCTCCTTCCTAAAAGAATGTCCCTTAATTCTGAGGCTATGACCTCCAGTCCTGGACTCTCCCGCCAGTGGAAACATCCTCTCCACATCCAATCGATCCAAGCCTTTCACCATTCTGTAAGTTTCAATGAGGTCCCCCTCATTCTTCTAAACTCCAGCAAGTACAGGCCCAGTGTCAACAAACGCTCATCATAGGTTAACCGACTCATTCCTGGGATCATTCTTGTAAATCTCCTCTGGACCCTCTGCAGACCCAGCACATCCTTCCTCAGATATGGAGCCCATAATTGCTCACAATATTCCAAATGCGACCTTACCAGCGGCTTGTAGAGCCTCAACATTACGTCCCTGTTTTTGTATGAAAGCTCTCATAGAAACATAGAAAAATAGGTGCAGGAGTAGGCCATTCGGCCCTTCGAGCCTGCACCGCCATTCAATGTGATCATGGCTGATCATCCAACTCAGTATCCCGTACCTGCCCTCTCTCCATACCCCCTGATCCCTTTAGCCACAAGTGCCACATCTAACACCCTCTTAAATATAGCCAATGAACTGGCCTCAACTACCTTCTGTGGCAGAGAATTCCAGAGACTCAAGGCACAGTAAAAAGCTTTTGTTGCATGCCATCCAGTCAGTAGAAAGACAATACATGATTACAATCAAGCCATTTACAGTGTATAAGTACATGATAAGGGAGTAACTTTCAGTGCAAGGTAAAGCTAGCAATGTCCGATCAAGGATAGTCTGAGTGTGACAGATCTGAGAGGAATTTAAGAAAATTATAGTTAAAGTAAGAAATGTTGCTGTAGGAATAGAGATTTAAAAGTGTAGCATGGTAGTTTTCAGTAAATTAACAGCTATGGCAGTCTTATTGAGTTTTTGGTTGGGGTAAAGAATGGTTAATTATGGAATCAAAACTGATAACAAGATTGATATTGAGTCTCAGACCTCACTTCCATTGGAGTAATTGCAATGTTGCAGCTTCCTTTCACGTTAGATTGAAGAAATGCCATGTTAGTGGCTATTCTTGGACAAATCAGAGCTAATTTGATTCCACCAGATGGCATTCAGTTGTTTCCTAGAATTCCAAGTGCCACCTGATGATAGAATTATTAATGTAATGTAACGATAGCGATATGCAGAAATTCAGATTCAGATTAGTTTATTGTCACATGCTGGTGATATAAATTCCTATTCACTTGAATGACAGAAGATTTTCAGCACTGAATCTAATGACTTTCAGAGCTGGAAATTACTACAATCAGTTTAAAGAAGGGTTCCGACCTGAAACGCCACCTATCCATGTTATCCAAAGATGTTGCCAGACGTGCTGAGCTACTCCAGCACTTTGTGTCCTTTAGTGCAAACCAGCATCTACAATTCATTGTTTCTACAACAGCTCTAGCACTACCATGGACTTGTTTCTTATTGTGTATAGCACTAATGGGCTTTTTTTTGCATTTCACTGAATGTAGGTGTAATTGATGTTCTTGTGCGTGGTCTGAGTTTATGTGCCTATGACTTTCTTTACAACAGTTCCTCATTGTACTTTTGTGCATTGTGCATGTGACAATAAACTAGACTTGATTTGAACATCCTGAGTATTCTGCACACTAGTCTCCTTGCTCGGGAATTGGTTTACTGGGTATTTTGCTATCTGTTGTCCGTTGTCATTAACTGTACTAAAGTAACGTTTGTCAACCCCAGGTGATGTACGTGTGAATGAACAGTTGGCACTGACGGCTTTCCACACAATGTTTCTACGTGAGCATAATCGCATCGCGAGAGAGCTGAAGAGACTGAACCCGCACTGGAGTGGGGATACCTTGTATCTTGAAGCGAGAAAAATTTTAGGAGCTTTTCAACAGGTAGAGAAAAACTTCACTAGTGAAAACACGTTACATTAGTGATAAACTAACATTTTTTAATCTCAGCTCCTCAGGTGAACTTGAATTGAATAAATCAATATTATCACATATATATTCATGCTTTTAATTTTTTGAAACTTATTTTATGTTTTTAATTAAAAGAGCCTATCTTTGGGAAGAGTACCTGTCACTTTTCCCATTCTGCATATATTGTGACCACAAACCCACCCTGTGACCAACTCATATGAACATAAGAATGTATGAAATTGGGGCAAGTATGAACCATCTGGTCCTTTCATCCTGTTCCACTATACACGAAAATCATGGCTGATCTTCTACCTTTAGTTTACTTTCGAGATACAGCATGGAAACAGGCCTCTTGATCCACCAAGTCCACACCAACTATCGATCACCCATTCACACTAGTTCTATATTATCCCACTTTGTCATCCTCTCTACATATTACGGCCAATTTGTAGAAGCCAATTAACCCAGAAACCCCTGCTTATCTTTGGGATGTGGGTGGAAACCAAAGCACCCAGAGGAAACCCACGCAGTCACCGGGCAAACGTGCAAACCCCACACAGGCAGCAGCCGAGGTCAAGATTGAACCCGGGTCTCTGGCGTTGTGAGGCAGCAGCTCTACCAGCTCCATCATTGTTCCACCACTAAAATGCCACTGCAGTGCCATTTCCATGTCATATTCCCCTACTGTACTGAAATCTAATAATCCTAGTTTCCTTATGAACTCAACAAATAATCATCCTAGCCCTGCAGAATAGAGAATTCCAAGGAATCACAACTTCCCATGTGAAGAAATTCCTCATTAATTCAATCCTGAACAAGCCTCTCATTTTTACTTTGTGACTTCTGGCTCTAAATTCTTCAGCCTTGAGAAACATTGGCTCTGCGTCTAACCTGTAAAGCTTTGCAAGCATTCAGGAAATTTCAAAAACTTCCTATCTCAGTCTTTAAAGCTCCAGAGAATGCAAGCCTAACTATAGAATATAAGCAAATTTGAGAAACAGCACCTCATATTTCGCTTAGGCTGCTTACACCCCAGCAGTATGAACATTGACTTCTCTAACTTCAAATAGCCCTTGCTTTCCTTCTCTACCCCCTCCTCTTCCCACCAGTCTTACTGTCTCCAACTACATTCTATCTTTGTCCTGCCCACTCCCCTGACATCAGTCTGAAGAAGGTTCTCGACCCGAAATGTCATCCATTCCTTCTCTCCAGATATTCTGCTTGTCCCGCTGAGTTACTCCAGCATTTTGTGTGTTGGAGGTGTCTACCTTCTATTTAAAACAACATCTGTAGTTCTTTCCAACACATTTTCTTGAATATATGCTCTTCATATTTCACAATCTAGGAACAGTTGTTCTGTTCCCTTAACTCCACCAGGGACATGTTCTACTGAATGACTGGCAATTCTCATTGAGAATCCCATTTGTCATTTCTTTTAGCTTATCCTGTTAGCCTTATGGTCCCTTAGATTGTGCATAAGACTCCATATTGAGGTCTATGGTCACCACGATCAAAGGAAGAAGATGCAGATATAAATGCTCCTCAGAGGCCTAAGAAAAATGAGTCTCACACCAAAATTAATTCACAATTGTTCTCACAATTGGGGGCTACATCCAGGTAAATTGGCATTGTGCTAAAGTGCTCGAATTACTAACTAAAGGGAATGTACCAGCAGTGAAGAGGCGAGAATCATTTTCGATCAAAGGCTAAAGGAATTGTGAGACCAAGTCAATGAGTAATGACTGACGTGGACTGCAGAGTTTCAGTGCCTCTGTTCTGGGGCAGCCATTGGACTCATTGTGAGGCTGATCTGCAGTTTTCCAATTTTAGGATTAGGTTGTATTTGGATGATTTGTTCTCGATGAGCGTGAGGATGGCCCAGAGGAAACACATTTTCCAGGAGGCACATGAACAGAGAAAAATTAATTCCAATTTGTATTACCTCATACTTGTTTTCTGAATCCCATTGCAATCCCGGATCAAAGAGCAGCATAGTCTCTCTCAGGTCGGGCAGTGGTGAACTGTTAAAACTCTCTTTCTGGGCTAGCCCCATAATAAGAGTGCAGAGATAACCAGGCCTTTTCTAATAGAAAAGCTCAAAACTTAATGCTTTCCAATGGGTTTACTGTTTTGTGAAACTACTTTTTCATTGCAGATAATACATTTCAGAGACTATGTTCCCCGGATAATTGGACAAAAAGGAATAGAGAAATTTCTCCCAGAATACGATGGTTATGATGACACTGTCGATTCCAGTATCTCTAATGTTTTTACATCAGCTTACCGTTTCGGACACACCACGATTCAGCCTTTCATATTCCGCCTTGCTGAAAACTACCAGGAGCATCCACAGTTCCCAAATGTCCTCCTGCACCAGACCTTCTTCGCTCCCTGGAGACTATTAAAGGAAGGTAGGTAACACACTATAATAATACTGAGTTCAGCATGAACTATTGTAAGGATCCTGAGAGTGGGGTTGGACTTCATGATGCACAGACATTGTCATAGTCATAGAGTCATACAGTGTGGAAACAGGCCCTTTGACCCAACTTGCCTTTGCAAACCAATGTGCCCCATCTACACTAGTCCCACCTGCCTGCTTTTGGCTCATATCCCTCTAAACCTATCCTATCCACGTACCTGCTTAAATATTTATTAAATATTGTGATAGTACCTGTTTCAACTACCTCCTCTGACATCTCGTTCCATATATCCACCATATTTTGTGTAAAAAGGTTGCCTCTCAGTTTCCTATTAAATTGTCCCCCCTTCTTAAACCTTAAACCTATGTCCTCTCGTGTTCAATTCCCCTATTCTGGGTGAAAGATTCTGTGCATTTACCTTCTCTATTTCTCTCATGATCTTATGCGTGTCTATAAAATCACCCTCATCCTCCTTCTTCTTCTTCTTTCGTGTGGCGTGCACAGCCTAAAGTTGTTGGACAACTTGTTCTATTTGATCTTCCGTTTGTGCACGACGAGTTGATTGCATTAGTCGAAACAGGGCGGACCACGTGAAGTTTGCAATCTTCCATCCCATCCTCCTGTACCCCAAGGAATAAAGTCCAAGCCTGTTCAACCTCTCCTTGTGGCTCAGGCCTTCGAGCCCTGGCAAAATCCTAATCTGCACCCTTTCCACCTAACAATACCTTTCCTATGACAAGGTGATTAAAACTGAATATAATTCTCTAAATTTGTATAATGCTCACCATTGTTTTGGCAACTGTAACAACCTCCCAACTTCTATACTCAATAGTCTGGCTAAAGAAGGTCAATGTGCTGAAAGCATTCTTGACCACCCTATCTACTTGCGATGCCACATTCAAGGAGCTACAGTATGTACCTGCATTCCTAGATCCCTCTTTTCTACAACGCACACCAGAGCCCTGCAATTCACAGTCCAGGTTTCGCCCTGATTAGACTTCCGAAAAGGCAACACCTCGCATTTCCCTGTATTAAACTCCATTACTCAGCCCACCTGCCCAACAAATTGCAATTTTTTGACAACCATTTTTGCTATCAACAATACAACCCACTTTGGTGTGATCTGCAAACTTACTGCATTGGTAATAACTGGACTCTGGCCATGATTAAATAAAGATGAAAAGTAGAGCTGAAGGTTGTGAGGGCAATTTTTGCTGTTATCTCTGTCTCTGCAGTTGGCATAGGATAGGCAGCACTCCCTTCATTGATCCTGGGGAGAGGGGAAGTTTGGGATGGCGCAGCAAGACTCCAAAATCTTAGAATACCTGGTCCTGGAACCAAGGGAAAAGCATTCACTCCTTTTTCAAGACTCAACGTTGAAACCCTCTGAGATCATTCTCTTCTTGTTTCTTTGAACATGTGACCGAATGTTGTCCTAAAACCTAGATATCATTCTGAACCCACGGACTGAGATTAAGTAATGTGCGCAATCATTGATTGGAAAAGAATTACTGAAGTACTTTCTGTTGTTTGTGCAGGTGGAGTCGATCCAGTTATTCGAGGATTGGTGGGTCGTCCCGCAAAACTGCAGGTATCGCACAAGTTGTTAAATGATGAACTGCGGGAGAAATTGTTTGAGTTGACCTCACATATAGCACTGGACCTGGGTGCACTAAATCTGCAGCGTTCTCGTGATCATGGACTAGCAGGTAAGAGGATGGCAAACAGGGTGTTGAATATAACTCGGAAAGAGTTACGTTAACTCTGTCAGTTTAACCAAAAATGAACTGGAAATCATATTATCATGAAGTCAATGGGAAAATATTGGATGCTGATTAGAAATAATGCAGAAAGGTAGCTGCAAATCTTCACCTTCAGTCTTGTGCAATAAAGAGTAACAGTAGCTGAGAAGTTTGTGGGTACGGCTTTTAATCATTGAGTTTCCAGAAATGTATTAGAATTACACCGCTGGGTATCTCATCTATTGTCTTTGGTCAGATAGTTGATAGATCAATTTCAATTCTAGAAAATATTTACTGAAAGTACATAACATAAAGTTATCATCAAAGATTGCAGAACTGGGATTATTAGCTGCGTATTTGGAAGTGGTCAATCCGGCATCTCTACAAAACTACTAAGGATTACTCATGAAGAAATTATTTACAAAGAGGAATTAATTCACATTTCTCCAAGTAAACACACTTGGGATAACAGATAACTAATATTCAATGAAACTTAATTGTTTGGGAAACATTGCAGATATTTACTTTACATGTGAAATGGAAACCACCTTGATATTAACTATTTACGAGAAGACTATTTGGAGTAAATTAACATGGGCATTTTCTAGTGAGCACACAAGAGCAAATACTTTTTTTACCAATAGTTCCAATGGGCAGCGTTTTTCACATTTAAATATAAAGAAGCTCAAACTGGGAATAGCTAGTGAGATTATATTTACCAGACCCATTTATATAAAGATACTTACTGTGGACCATCTAACTAAGAGATAGAAAAAAGGAACTTTAGATGATAGATTACACAAAAGGACACAAAGTGCTGGATAGGAGACATTTCAGGTTGGGATTCTTCTTCAACTTGACACAAAGCGCCACCCCTCCATGTTCTCCAAAGATTCTGCTGACCCGTTGGGTTACTCCAGCACTTTCTGTCCTTATCTGCCTAAGAGTCTTGGATTTTGCAGTCATTATACATCATGCAAAAACAGTGAGAGCTTCAGAATATTTTGTCACTAAATCGTTCTTCTCAATTCACAGATTAGTGATGTTTACAGCAGGTGAAGGGTACAAGAGTGTTCCCTATCAAGAAGTATTACTAGAGTCAAATTCTACATTTAACTGTGCCTGAAGTCGTTGCCTAATTTGTTCTGATGGTTTTATTGTGATCTTTGTCACAAATATTTAGCAGTCCGCCATTTGCAAGGCCCAAATCAAGAATAATAACATACATTCTAGTTGTCTGGATGAGTGTAGGTCAAATAGCAATCAGGGTGCTTGATACAAGCCAGTAGAAAGCAGCCCACTTCATCAACCACCGTAAATATTCATTCCCTCCGGCAATGATGCACTTCTGTCTACAAATGCCCTGGAGGCAGATAGCTGATCCAAAACCTACATCTCCTGTCACCAAGAAGTTCAATAAATCCATAAGTTGACCATCAATTGAAGGTCCCCTTCCAACTGCCACAGCAACTTGACTGAAGTATATATGTTTCTTCATCAACACTGCACCTAAGTCCTTCCTCTCAGCAGCATTGGGACAAATCCTTCACCTGAAGAACTGCTATGCTTCTGCGTGGCTCATCATTACCTTTTGAGGGCTCTTGAGATGGACAAATGTCAGACATGTACAAAACAAACAATTAAATTAAAATAAATGTCTGACAATGTGCTTAACGAGGGCATTGTCTTGCTATTAAGTAATTTGTAAACAACTGCTTTTTACTCTCAAACTTCAAGGGGATGTCAATATGTTGGGCTGGGATGGTTTGTGCTGTGCAATATTTGTTATTAGGCTCGGGCAAAGCCTCCAGACGGTGAAACAAAGTGTTTATTCCCTACTACATTTTTTGCAAGTTAAGAGAAGACACAATAAAGAAGGAGCATCACTATTGATGCAGCAGATTGTGCTTGATTTTTTTAGAAAGACTTTGTCAGACCCAGAAGCAGACCACCAACCAATGGTTCCCAGCTCGAGATATTTTTGTGCTGATAATGTTTTTATTCAAATGCAAATGCCATAGATGAGCTGACAGGCTTTTTACTGAATTTCGCAGGTTACAACGATTGGCGCAAGTTCTGTGGACTTTCACAACCGCAAAACGTCCTCCAACTTTCTCGCGTTCTCAAAGATACCACACTAGCACGGAAATTCATCCAACTCTATGGAACTCCAGATAATATTGACCTGTGGGTGGGGGCCATCTCTGAACCCCGCGCAGAAGGTGCGAAGGTCGGCCCTTTGTTAGTCTGCTTGTTTGGACGGCAATTTGCGAACCTGAGAAATGGAGACAGGTAATTATAATATTAGCATGATCGAAGTATCTCAACACATTTGTTTTATACTTCACGAACAAGCCACCAAAAATCCCAAAACCCAAACTGCTTTTAACAATCCAGCCAATCCAACTCTCTTGCTCTTCGCTCTACCTATTGCTCTTTTGTATGGCTTGATTGTATTCATATATAGCATTATCTGATTGATTGGGCCGTACTCGTGGCTATCCCTTGAGGTCGAACTCTACGTACTATTGTTTTTATGGACTCTCAGGTGGCTTATGAGTCCAATCCTGGCTTTGAAAGTTCTTCGGAGCATGCGGACAAAAGCTTTTCCCTGTATTTCATTGCACGTGACCTGCCAACCAAGGATGTGATGATTCCGGGATGAAGAAGATTTGAAAGTTTGGAAAGAGAATGTTCAGATTCGTTTTCTTTTATGATTGTACACAAAACTGAGAAGACCAATTCATTGGTACATTCCTCTTCATTGACAGATCCATGTGTGATATCTGCCAAACCCTTCCGCAAACACACAAGGAAGCTCAAAAACATTGACCTTGAAATCACCCATTTCCATTCAAATGCTGCATGCTCTCTTCAAGTAGACCACGTTCTGTAGACTTTATTGTTTTATTCAAGCTGGAACCTCACAACCAGTTATGTATTGGGGCACTGATTTTACAGTGCTCTAATGTAATTTCCAGTGTGGTGTGGTCCACCCAATCATACTACAAATTCATGCAGCAACGATCGGTGATAGTTGGAGAAAATAAAATCACTAGACAATGAAATGTTAATTTGTACAACGTTGAGGGCATTATTGAAATTATTTTGGCTGCCAAAACCCAGCCAGTCCTGTCTGTCCCATTCCCACACTTACTTTCTTCCATTTGATTGTCTCTCATCTGCCATCGACTCCACTTTTTTTCTCCTGTCGCCCACCTACACAAAGGATCATTTATAGCAGTACAAAAAAATACCAATCAGTATATGTTTGAAATGTGGGGAAAACATCTGAACACTCAGGGGGGAAACTTTGGTCACAGAAAGCACTTGCCAATATCGCGTAGAGAGCACCAGAGGTCGGGACTGAACCCAAGCTGCTGGAGTTGTGAGGCAACCTCTCTATCTAATATGAACCCTTCACTCGGTCATTGCAAACACACATGCTCCCCGCTCCCCAGCCTACCTCCTCTCTCTGTCTTTCCCAATGACAGGAGTGACAATGATGTGAGACAAAAAAAAGGAAGAATGCTCTCCAGGTCTGTACAGTGAATACAGTCCCAGACGGATCTCCATAATGGCCAAATCTCTTATTTTATCTTTGTGCAAATTCTGAGAGGTACACTCAAAGGTGGAAAATTAAATCTGCCTTATAGAGCAGTGGAAGCAGAAATCTTCATCACAATTGAAACATTAAGGGATAAACACAAAATGTGGCAGCTTGTTAGGCCGTGAGTCAAGAGCTGAGAAGAGGCATAAGTGTAAATAGTTTTTTTGAGTGACAAACAGTAAATGCAATGGACTCAATGGCCTCCATCTGGGTATAGGTTAACAAAAATTGTATGATCCCACCCCACTGACTTTTTACCTTTATACAACTGTTACACTTGGGTTTAATTAATCTGGATATGCTGGAACCTCAGTAGTCAACTGGTTCAATCTGATCTGTGTACATCAGAGATTTAACAATGGCATTTTCCCTTTGTTCTTCAGTCACTGGTGGGAAAATAGAGGAGTATTTACCATTAGTCAGCGCCAGTCTCTTGCTGAAATCTCCCTGGCCAGGATCATCTGCGACAACACTGGGATACAGCTTGTTCCTCAGAATCCCTTTAGATTCCAGACCTTTCCACAAGGATTTGTAAACTGCACCAAGATTCCATCGGTAGACCTGAGTGCCTGGAGAGAGGATCCACAAGGTACAGTATCTGAGGGCAGGGTACAACCTTCTTAAGATTAACAACAGTTCCGGTACATCTGGGTATAAAACCATCCAAAATTTGCTGCCTTAAAAGTATACAAGGCAAGAAGCTTTGATTGAACTGTTGACTGAATGCTGAATTGCTGTGATTCAGAAATGTTCATTTTCTACTGAAAATTGCTCTCTTTGCTTTTTTTTTTACTCATGTGCTGCCAGGGCTAGTGGTGCAGGCATTTAAGAACATTTACATAAATAGGCACATGTATGTGCAGGTAATGGAGGAATATGGATCATGTGCAGATAGATGAGATGTTTATCTTGCCATTGTGCTTGGCATGAACACTGCGGGCCGAAGGGCCTGTTCCTGTGCTGTACGTATCTATATTTTATATTCTATTTACCGGTCATCAGCTTCCATTTATCAACTGCCAGCCTCCATTCCACCCTCTACATACTGCTATATACTGGTTACCATTGCTGCTCCCTCTCTGTCCTGATGCAAGGTCTTGGCCCAAAATGGCAACTTACCTCCATTGCCTCTGCAGATGCTGCTTGACCAGTTGAGTTCTTCCAGCACCTTTTCTTTCTTCTATAATCAAATAGATTAGGGTTCTGATGAAAGTAGACAAAAATGCTGGAGAAATTCAGCTGGTGAGGCAGCATCTATGGAGCGAACGAATAGGTGACGTTTCGGGTCAAGACACTTCTTCAGACGGATGTGGGTGTGGCGGGGGGTTGGGAAGAAGAAAGGAAGAGGCGGAGACAGTGGGCTGTGGGAGAGTTGGGGAGGGGAGGGGAAGGAGGGAGAAAGCAAGGACTACCTGAAATTGGAGAAGCCAATGTTCATACAGCTGGGGTATAAACTACCCAAGCGAAATATGAGGTGCTGCTCCTCCAATTTGCGGCGGGACTCACTGGCCATTTTCTGGCCATGGAGGAGGCCCAGGACAGAAAGGTCGGATTCGGAATGGGAGGGGGAGTTGAAATGCTGAGCCACCAGGAGATCAGGTTGCGAACTTTGCGGAGGTGAAGGGCGAAGCGATCGCCAAGCCTGCGCTTGGTCTCACCGATGTAGAGCAGTTGACACCCAGTAGGTGTCACCTCCTTCCCCTCCCCTTCCCAGCTCTCCCACAGCCTCTTCCTTTCTTCTTCCCGCCCTCCCCCCCTCCCCCCCCCCACCTACACATCAGTCTGAAGAAGCGTCTCGACCCAAAACGTCACCTATTCCTTCAGCCCATAGATTCCGCTGCATTTCTCCAGCATTTCTTTGATTTTTCCAGCATCTGCAATTCTTTCTTGAACAAAGGTTCTGATGAAAGGTCGCCAACCTGAAATATTCACTCTGTTTCACTCCGCACAGCCCAGTTGACCAGCCATATATTTTCAGATTTGTTTTTAAGTTCGGGATTCCTACATCAGTTCTCTTTAACTTTTTGATCAAGCCAAAGTTCAACACTAATATGTCCAAAACACAGGCCATTCATGTTGGTTGCATGAAAGAGCATTGCATGTTCATGTATTACATCTGGGTGTCATAGTTTCCATTAGTTCCTTTGAGAGATTTTAAATGAGAGAACAGATTACAAGGAAATAAAGCAGGGAATGGGACTAAGGAGCATAATCTGAGAGCTGGCGTAGACCCCGTGGGTCATAGGGGCATCATTGCATTCCATGACATTTAGCTTTCTAAAAATAGTTAAAGGAGGTACTAATGGTGATATGCACCATTTCTCAGCTAGGGACAAATGTTGAGGTAGATTGCAACAGAGTCTTGCTACGCTTCAAGAATAGGATGAATCATCTCTAAAATGTAACTGTTAAAAGGTGTTGAGGTGGCAAAGAATTCCACAGATTCACCACCCTCTGACTAAAGAGATTCCTCCTCCTCTTCTTTCCAAAGGAATATCCTTTAATTCTGAGGCTATGACCTCTGATCCAGGACTCTCTCGCGAGGGGAAGCATCCTCCCCACATCCACTCAATCCAGGTCCTTTGCTTTTGGGTAATTCATAGATTCGCTTTGCCATTTACCTGCGCTTAGTAGTCTGAGCATCTTGCTGTGATCAAGCAATACTTCAAATACCACATTGTTGAGAATCTTCTAACCAGTGACTACTCGTTTGACTTACAGTGACTCCGTGTGGCACAGTCCCTGTTGTGGTTCATGGCCATTTCTCGATCTGTCAATCCTCGGTCAGGTACACATGCGCATCTGGATTCATGCTTGCGGGAGGGGATACGATAACATGTCTAAGCAACGGACAGTGGGATTCTTTACCTCCCAGCTGTATAGGTACGTCTAGAATTTAATATCTCATGAGTTAAATTAGTGGAAATTGAATGTCAGAATGTTGAATATAAATACATGTATATTAATTTCTATTTTCACCATCTCTGTACCAATCTCAGTTCACCTGACAAATGCTTATTTTATTGAACAAAGTGATGAATGCACTTTATCAAATTATCACATTGTGCAACATCCATGTGCTTATTTTTCTTTCCCTTAAACACATCTTGGAACTGTCTCTGAACTGTAAATCCTATGTCACATTTCATAGTGTGACGTTCTAGTGAAACCCAATCTCCAGTTTTTTATACAACCCAAACACTCAAGACATAAATTCTCATTAAATTGTACTTTTCTCTCATTATTTCCAGAAGCAATGATTTCCATTTGTTTTTCCCCTGCACATTATTTGAGGGCACAATATTCACTAGTTACCCGGAACTCCAAGAATATTTATCGTCCCTGCCTCAAACACCACGTCCTCAACTAAAAACTAGAATGGCTGTAATGACTGTAGAACCAGTGCCAGCGAAATCCATTCTTGGTCAACAAGTTCAGCTGGCGCATGGGCAGCCCAGTGGCACAGCGGTAGAAATCACAGCGCCAGAGACCCGGGTTTGATCCTGACTAACGGTACTGTCTGTGCAGAGTGCATATCTTCTCCCTGTGACTGCATGGGTTTTCTCCAGGTGCTTCCTTCCACATTCCAAAGATGTGCAGATTTGTCAGTTAATTGGCTTCTGTAAATTGCTCCTAGTGCACATGATGCAAAACTGGGATGGCACAGAATTAGTTTATGGGTCGGTGTGGACTCAGTGGGTCGAAGGCCCTGTTCCTAAACTATCTCTGAACTAAACTGAACTAAAGGTTTCCTGTAATCCAGCATTTCATTCAGCACATTTCTCTGGCTTCTGCATCTCAGCTGTTTTGGGCCTGGAAAGTAAGCTAGATCATCCAGGAGAGGCCCAAGGTATAAAAAGCTCACCTCTCAAATCATCAAGATTGAGATGGTTTGACATCCAGTTTGGTCTCAGTCACCAAATTCTTGTTGTGTTAAAACCAAAGATCTTAAACGCTCCGTTGCGTACTACACGTCAGTCCATTGGATTTTGCGGGAGTGGTCTATCTTGCTCCGCTCTAAGATCTTTGGTTAAATCCTCCCAGGTTTCTTGGCATTGTTATGCTGTAAAGATTCTAACACTGTTAAATGAGTCTTAAATCTGGATAATTATGGTGATCCATTCTTGCAGTTGATACAGAGCCAGTGTGGATTGAAGCTACAGGTCCGAAAGGAGAGAAAGGTGAACCTGGGGCAGAGGGATCTTCAGGATCGATGCAACAAGTTCAACGTTCTGCCTTTTCTGTGAATTTTACAGCAAGTGGTTTGAAACCAAATATTCCGAGGCAATGTGCAAGTGAGATCTACAATGGCCAGAATCATTTCAGTTGTCAAACAGGAAGGTTTACTTGTCGTATATCTGGGGTGTATCAATTTTCATATTATTGTGCAACGAGAAACCAAGTAACTGTGTTTCTTAAAAGAAATGGGATTATAGTGATTACTTCAAAGGTCTTTGATAGAAACTCAGTAAATAATTTATCAGGAGGTACCACCCTTCAACTAGCTGTGAAAGATAATGTTTGGATAGAAACTGACCCGACAGTATCAGGCATTGTTAATTCCTGTTATTTTCAGGGGCATTTAATCTTTACAGTTTAATAACTTTCCTTTATTCCCAGACAAATATTATTACTTTTAATATATTTTTGGCTTATTTCTGAACTGGGTTACTAATGCCACTAATTGAATATTATCAAAACAAAGCTGGCGTGTGTGCTGTGCATTGATTCATTTACAGGTCTGATCTCAAATGTAACTGCTGTTGAACATTTGGTTGATGTTCTCTTCTGTCTGTAGCCCCAACCTTCGCTTCCAGCTCCTATCTCGAGGTAATTTGTGTTTCATTGTACCTTCATGGGCACACGGGACAATAAACTGACCTTTGAACCGTTACCTCTCTGTTCCCCAGAAGTGCTTTCTGCCCATCATTCTCTATACCCCACAACTTTCAGTTCCTAGGTCTCACTACCTTCTCCTCCCCCCCCCCCCCCCCCCCCACTCCAGACCTCACTGAACAATTTCTGTCCCTCACTCTCTGTAATCTCTGAGTTTTCCATTGACATATTCTGAGCATCTTGCTGTATATGTAAGAGCTCCTACCTCTCTCTCTCTTTCTCTGCCTCTTTAATAGCCTTGATCCCTCTCAACTTGCGCCACCCCACCCCCATAACAGTTCCTGCATTTTACTCTTTTGGAATCACAGTAACAGTTCTTGCCCCCTCAGTCCCAGATTCCCCATTAATAGTCATGCATCGTAATGCTGGTGTCACTGTTTGTAAGTTGTTCGAAGTTTCTCAGGGATCTATCCTTCAGTAACTCTGTATTGGTTTCTTCCCTCAGATCAACAATATTTTTGTTGTTATTTGTAATATTGGCCAGCTCTTGTTAATTGAGATCTATTATTATTGTATCAGTAAGTGAATATGGGTTAAACTGGAAAATATATCTAATTCATATTCTGAATGAATGATGATTAAAAATAAATCATCCCTACAAGAATGACGGTCGCGGGTGTAAAATGGATTGCATGGACTTTAATTTCAATATGCTTATTTCTGTGAAAAATTAATTGTAATTGTAATTAACATTTAAATAAAGGAATATAAACTGGAAAGGATAAACTGCTATTGGAAATTTGGTTTATTTTAACTTTATTCTCCAGAAAGACGAAAATGTCTACAGGGAAACGTCTAGCCAATTGCACAAAATAGTGACACCACATATTCCATTCAGGTGCCACTTTCTCAAGGTTTACTTGGTTCTTTGGAGTCGTGAGCAGTCAGAGAGATGGGGTGATGTAGCCCTACTGCATGTAGTGCTGTGTCTCAAAGTACTTTTGACCTGGATTAGATCGTAGCCTCCAGGACTGTCCGTGTGGAGTTTGCACGTTCTCCCAGTGATCACAGAGGTTTGCCTCAAATGCTCTATTTTCAACCCATACCACAAGGATATGCTGGCTAATCGGTTAATTGGTTCATCTGGCCTGGTTAGTGGGAGGTGAATCGAGGGGTATTAATCAGAATGTGAGAGAGGATAGGTTTGGGGGAACTAAGTGGTTATACCTTAGTTCTGAAAGTTGGCAGAGATTCGACAGGCTGAATGGCCTCCTTCTACGTCATAAGGGAACATGAGAAAACACAAGTACATGAGCTTACTTCTGGTCTACTGCTGTATCACATCAATGAGCCCGAGTTAGTTAGCCCGAGTAAAGTTAGCTGCAGTGAGACTTCACATAAAGGAAAATGAATGTGGCTGTTGGGAATCAATTATCCTGGGCCCGGGACCTTACTGCAAGAGTTCACCGAGTAGTTTCCCAGGCACAGTTACCTTTGGGGTGCTTCATCAATTGCCTTTCTACCACCTCAACATCAAAAGTTGCGATGTTTGAATTCAATTTCAATTTTCTGTCTTTTTGCCGCTGCAATTGTCAACTCCATGATTCAGGCTGACAAGTGACAAACAATGTTCAAGAAATAATCCTTCCTCCCATTGATATTCAGCGTAATTAATCATAAATCATATTAATCATAATATAATTCCACTAACATCGTTGCCACCACCATTGGCCAGAAATGTGATCAAAGCAGCCACACAAAGGCAATGATTAAAAGGGCAAGGCAGATACTAATTACTTTAATAGCTAGTGACTCATCTTCCAACTCCTCGAGGCCTTTCCATAATCCACAATTGTGAGTGTGGTGATTCATTGAATGTTCTCCAATGATTTGGATAAGTGCAGTTTCTGGACAAATAAAACAATGTTATCAAATCCCTACCTCTGACTTTGAATACTCATTCCCCCCACCAGCACTCCAAGATCACAAGTGTAATGTCATGCAAAGATTTGGCAAGGTTTCTTTGAAAACATCAAACAATCGTCAGTGTCACTAGAGATAACTATTGAGTGCAATAGACTCAATTGCTTATAAACTCCTCTGTTCCACGCAAGGAACAACCTTGGAAATAGGTTTGCCTGGCAAGTGTATTGTAGCATCTGTGACCTGTTTCTGTGACCTACACATCAGAGACTACACATTTTATGACCTCCACACCACAAACGTACCGTGAAATAGTGAAAGGCTTGGATAGAGTGGATGTGGAGAGGATGTTTCCACCAGTGGGAGAGTCTAGGACCAGAGGTCAGAGCCTCAGAATTAAAGGACGTTCTTTTAGGAAGGAGATGAGGAGAAACTTCTGTAGTCGGAAGGAGTGGTGAATTTGTGGGATCCATTGCCACAGAAGGCTGTGGAGGCCAAATCAATGGATATTTTTAAAGCAGGGATGGTGGTGCAGTAGAGTTGCTGCCTTTCAGCGCTTGCAGCGGCAGAGACGTGGGTTCGATCCCGACTAAGGGTGCTGTCTGTATGGAGTTTGTACGTTTTCTCCCTGACCACGTGGGTTTTCTCCGAGATCTTCTGTATCCTCCCACACTCCAAAGACGTACAGTTTTGTAGGTTAATTGGCATGGGTTTGTATATTTGCTATAAGTGGAAATTGTCCCTAGTGTGTGTAGGCTTGTGTTAACGTGTGGGGATCGCTGGTTGGCACCGACTTGATGAGCCGAAGGGCCTGTTTCCGCACTATATCTTTAAACTAAACTAAACATAGATAGATTCTTGATTAGTACGGGTGTCAGAGCTTATGGGGAGAAGACAGGAGAATGGGGTTGAGAGTGAGAGATAGATTGAATAGAGGGGTAGACGATGGGCTGAATGGCCTAAATCTTCTCCAATCATTTATCAACTCTGAATGCCACTTTTGGTATTTTTATCCATAAACGCGAGGCTAAATGTGTCGGAGAGATTCCCTAACCAGGCTTTTCCTACAGTGTGAGGCCAACTTCCATGCCGCTTTAAGGACAGAGATAAGGAGAGAAGAGGCCTGAGAGGGGAAGAGCCGACAAGGCCTCCTGTACATCCACGAGAACAAGAATAGGAAGGCAACCATATTGCCGAACACACCATGGCCTCCTGGATCTCCGGTTGCTAATCATTTACACACAATCTGGAGGAATAGCACTTTATTTTCTGCTTGAGCAGCTTACAACCCAATGGTTTGAACATTAAAATCTGCGACTTTAGGCAATAACCTACAAACACCCCTCCCTTTTACCCCCCCCCCCCAACTTTTTTCTCCCATCTCTGCTCTACACCACACCGTGATGAAGGCCAATTTTTCCCATTATCCCGTCCCCTTTCCCCTTTCTCATGTTCCATTCCACCTAAATACCTTCCTCTCGCTTCACATTTCAGCTTTCTCCCACCTACTACAATCAGTCTGAAGATCTGCCCCGACCTGAAATGTTGTCTGTCCATGTCCTCCAGAAATGTTGCCTGACCCACTGTGTAACACTCAATTTGTGTCATTCCTTGTTCGCAGATGCTTTCCCAATACCTTCTCAAAACTGAAGACAGTGATGATATCCAGCACTAGGATCTTCATGATCCTCAGAATTACAGATACCCTTTGGTTACCTTTGTTCCAGCCAGCTTTGCCTTGGAATCCAAACACTTCCTTAAACTGATTACTTCCTCTTCCAACATGACCTTTAGATTATCCTTACTAAATTGACCTAATTTTCCATAATCTTATGAATATTTTCAATGTCCAAAAGAGATTCCCTTGGCTACTTCCTGGGATGAGAGTGTTGTCCTTTCACAAGCAGCTAAATAAACTAGCTTTAGTTTAGTTTAGTTTTAGAGACACCGCGGAAACAGGCCCTACGGCTCACCGAGTCTGCACCGACCAGCGATCCCCGCACATAAACACTATTCTACACTAGAGACAATTTTTACATTTATATCAAGCCAATTAACCTACAAACATATATTTCCCAGAGAAAACACACGCAGGCCTCGGGGAGAATGTACAAACTCCTGACAGACAAACACCCATAGCCAGGATCGAACCTGAGTCTCTGGCGCTGTTAGGCAGCAGCTCTACCACTGCTCCACCGTGCCGCACCCTGATTTCATCATGTTGATCTTATTTTAAACATGTAAGATCCAGAGGTGACACAATAGGATAGATGTCGAGACATTATGGGAGAACCTTGAATAAATGGGAATAGTTATTAAATTAGACCATATAAGACTCTTAGGTTGGCTATTTTACAAACTTTCCCAATTTTCTTACAATTTCTGGAGATTCTTTCTTCAGAACTGCACCGATGAGACGAGAGTTTATAAATGTAAATATGTAGTATTGCCAGTTCACTGATTCTCTTGACGTTAAAAAATGTTGCAATGCAGCTATCCTGTGGAACAGCAGAGAGTGTACGTGACGAGAATGTTGGAATGTCCCCATCTCATTGCCGGGTGGAGCAACCAGAGATTGTTGACAAGTCTGCAGTGCAGTGATTCATGCTTGTAAGGTCATAAGTGATAGGAGCAGAATTCGGCCATTCGTCCATTTGGCCCATCAAGTCTACTCCGAGATTCAATTATGGCTGATCTATCTCCCCCTCCTAACCCCATTCTCCTGGCCCCATAGCAGAAGCGTCCACGTCGCGGGGCTGGAAACTGGAAGTATCCCGAGCTAATTCTGCTACCATCATCATCTATTGCAACAAGTGATGGCTCCCACTGATTGTCACCCGGAAGCTTGCGTCCTTCTCAGGACAGACAATGACAGCGATGTCAACATTTCAAACATGGAAGATGGACACGAAAGAAGAAATCCCCATTCTCCTGCCTTCTTCCCATAACCAGTGACACCCGTTGCTTGTTACAATATTCATAAGAACATAAGAGATAGACAATAAAATAGGAGCAAGAAATGGCCACTTTGCCTCTAATGACTGGCCCACTTCTTCTTCTTCTTCTTGCGTATGGCGTGCACAGCCTAAATTTGTAGATCAACTAAAGACTGACCCATTAATGAATTATGACCATGGCTGTTCTGCCCTAAACCTTATCTCCTCTCCTGTGCCAAAGCCCCTTTGCTCACAATTCCCTGATCTTTCTAAAATATATTTACTTCTTTGCAATACCCCAGTCATCTTGCCTCCACAACCCTCTGAAGTCGAGAATTCCAGAAATTCACCGCTCTCAGTGAGCTCCGACACAGTTTAAGTGACCAGGTTTTAATTTAATAACTATGTCCATTCATTCAAGGTTCTCCCATAATGTCTCAACATCTATCCTATGGTGCCGTCCTTGGGATCTTACATGGTTAAAATAAGATAAGATCTAATTTCCTTAGCAGCTGTGACATGACAACCCTCTCATCCCTGAAAGTAGCTGAATTAGTCTCTATTGGATATTTGATTCGGCAGAGAAAGCAATGGAGGAAGGCCCTGCAGGAGCCTGCGGCTTCCCTGGATTGGGACGCACGTCAGTAAACCGAGCGAGTGGGCGGATCGGACTTTGGTCTTTGGAAATGCGCCAAAATATGGGAATATGAGGTGCTGATCTCCCTGTGGTTCAGCACTTCAACTCCCCCTCCCATTCCGAATACGACCTTTCTGTCCTGGGCCTCCTCCATGGCCAGAGTGAGCACCACCGGACATTGGAGGAGCAGCACCTCATATTCCGCTTGGGCAGTCTGCACCCCAATGGTTTGAACATTGACTTCTCCAATTTCCGGTAGCCCTTGCTGTCTCCTCCCCTTCTCAGCTCTCCCTCAGCCCTCGGGCCCTCGGGCTCTTCCCGACCCCCCACCCTGCATCAGTCGGAAGAAGGGTTTCGGCCCGAAACGTTGCCTATTTCCTTTGCTCCATAGATGCTGCCTCACCCGCTCAGTTTCTCCAGCACTTTTGTCCACAGTTGTAGAAACCGTCCTGGGCCAAGTTCTCATATCGCATATCTTTCATTCATTTGTGTAGGAAGGGACTGCAGATGCTGGTTTGAACCGAAGAAGCAAAATGCTGGAGTAACTCAGTGGAACAGGCAGCATCTCTGGAGAGAAGGAATGGGTGATTGAGTCTGAAGAAGGGTCCCAACCCGAAACATCACCCATTCCTTCTCTCCAGAGATGCTGCCTGCCCGCTGAGTTACTCCAGCATTTGGTGTTTATCTCATTTCAATAATTTGGTTGATATGAAATGTGTGTTCTGATGACATAGTTATGTAAAATGTGTTAATTAATCATACTATATCTGACCACATGACTTATAGGTTTGAAATTAAGGGCAAGCACAATGAGTACAATCTCATCCATTATATTAAACACAAACCATAGCCATTTCTTTCATTTTAATACCAAAACGAGACAGAACATTCAAATTAAATATTTCTACAAATTATCTTCTTGTTTACTATTTGTAGAATTGCTGTATAAATCACACCATCATGACCATTTACCACAGCCAGCATACAAGGTACACTCTCAAATTATGTGCTCAGTAAAATGTTTAAAATGATAAATAAAATAAAATAAAAATTGAGTTTTCTGTTTTGAAGTTTATGGATTTAGTTGAGTTTAGTTTTGTTTGTGAAATGTAAAGCCAGACAGGTATGTCAATGTAAGAGGACAGGGGAGGGGCAAGAGGAGGGAATAAATGTGAGACGATCCTGAGTCCCTCATTTCCTTGTTATCCCCATCATTCCCCTCCCTTCCAATCCATTTCACCTACATCCCTCTCTCATCACCAGTCCTTCCCTCCACAGATTCTGCCTCCCCCACTGATTTCTTCCTACATTTGGTGCTTTGACCTTACATTTTAGGTTTGGATCTTTCTGATTAGGTTTCTGCCCTACCTTTGAAACAAATCACTAATGACATATTTAATATTGTGATAAGGTGATCTACCCCATCTCAGTGTTTACAGGCTGCCTACAGTTATGAAATGAGATCTCCCTTCAATGTCTCTCCTGTTGTCCACTTTGGTAGGACCACGCTCCCCTCATTCCATTCCTTCTCCGGCAGTCATAGCCACAACTTATTTTCTTCTTCTATCCACAACTCTTCTTTTATCTTAGACACTTTTATCTTGGATTAAGACCCAGCACAATAGCAATTAAACACACTTATACAATACAATACAATACAATACAATACAATACAATACAATACCATTTATTGTCATTTGAACCTCATTGAGGTTCAAACGAAATTTAGTTTCTGCAGTCATACAAACAAGAAAAGAACCAAGACACAACACAATTGACACGAACATCCATCACAGTGAATCTCCTCCTTACTGTGATGGAAGGCAAAGTCTTATCTCTCCCCTGCACTCCCTATTCTTCTCCCGATGTCAGAGTCAAAGTCAAAGCCCCCGGCAGGCGATAGTAAATAAGTCCCGCGGCCATTAAGGCCGCGCCGGGCGATACAAGGCCATGCTCCGGGTCTTGATGTTGGAGCCCCCGGCGGGCGCTAGCAAGTCCCACGGCCATTAAAGCCGCGCCGGGCGATGTAAGGCCCCGCTCCAGGTCATTTTCAACCCCGCATCTCGGGCGGGAGAGGTTGCCGCCGCGGGAGCTCCGAAAAGCGGTCTCCCACCAGGGACCCGTGAGCTCCCGGTGTTACCGTCCACCGGCCTGCAGCTGGAGCCTCCAAATCTCCGGGGTCGGGCAGCAGCAGCGTGCCACCACAGCTCCTCCCGTTCCTAACTCGGCCAGCTCCACGATGGTGAGTAGTCTGCATGGTCCGTGACTGGAGCCCCAGGTCCGGTTGGAGTCCGCTTCATGCTGCTAGGCCCCAGCGACAATGGAGACCCGACAGAGGAAAGGTTGGGTCCTCCGTACAGGGAAAAGATTAAAAAAGTTTCCCCCACCCCGCCCCCCACCCCCCACACATATCCAGCTAAAAAAAAACCCTAACTACACTCAAACGGACAAAAAATTAAAAAAAAGACAGACAGACTGCAGAGGCCGCTGCGACGAGAGTCGCGCCGCCACCGGACTTATGGGGCGGCACGGTGGCGTAGCAGTAGAGTTGCTGCCTTACAGCGACCGAGACCAGGTGCTGTTTGTACATTGTGTATGGTCTCCCTGTGACCTCATGAGTTTCCTCCGGGTGCTCCGGTTTCCACCAACACACTCCTCCCAATGTGTAGGTTAATTGGCTTTGGTAATACTTATAAATTGTTTCTAGTGTAAAGGATGATCGCTGGTCAGTGCAAACTCAATGGGCTGAAGGGCCTGTTTCCATGCTGTGAGTCCAAAGTCTACAGCAGGAACTGCAGATGCAGGTTTACAAAAAATGGACACAAATGACTGGAGCAGCCCAGAGGATCAGGCAGCACCTATGGAGTACATGGATAGACATTATAGAATTGGGGTTTTACATATTCTGTTGTGCTTCTGCAAGTAAGAATTTCCTTGTTCTATCTGGGATACATGACAATAAAACACTCTTGATTCTTGACTCTTATTTTAGTTCATCAACGTATTTGTGCAGTAACATAGAATTCTTAATGAATTATTCACTTGAGCATTTGAAGTCCATCCTCATAATTGGCTCCTCAAACTTGGATCCTCAGTTCAATGACATTTTGAAATAAAAAAAGCAGTTCAATCCTTCCCATTAAAACTTCACGATTTTGTTGGTTAACCTTGATTGATGGCTACAAGTTTTGTTTTGAATTTCTTCCATTTGTTTTACTTAAGTTCTTTTTTGTGTTAATTTAATCTATAAAACTGACATTTCTTTATTTTTTCCTACGGCCCGCAAAAATGTGCCAAATATATAATGTGGCCCTCATGCTGAAAAGTTTGGAGGCCCCTGATCTATGTCATGATGAGCTAACTTTTGTACTCAGTACCCTTCCCGATGAAGACAATTATGACATACTCTTTCTTCACTGGCAGTCCACCTGCATTGCCACTTTCAAGGAACCAAGCACCCAGTACTCCTCGATCTCTCTGTTCCACAATATTCTGCAGGGCACTCTGCAGCATGGGATCTCTGTGTATGTGTGTGTATATAACATAATTGAAAATAAGACCAACTAAATCATCACTAAAATAAACCTTATGCAACGCTGGCAGCATTTCAGCAAATGGTTCATGCTGGGGGAGCTATCAGCAAAATGCAGTCAAAAGTCACGTCATATTTTCACACACTTTACCGGGTGAATAAACGTTAATGTTTTCACAAGATCATCAGAATATACAGTACGTAGACATTGAATCACATCGGAACTCAGTACACTGACTGAACTGAAACATCCAACAGTAAGATTAGGAATCGTAATGCCAGGAGAGAGTTGCGTTTTAGCAGGGTGGATGAATTGAATGAGTTAATACAATATACATTACAATACAATATACAATATTTATTCATTGTCATTTGAACCTCAATGAGGCTCAAACGAAACTCTGTTTCTACAGCCATACAAACAGAATAATTTCTACAAGACACACAAACAATTCAATTCACACAAACATCCATCACAGTGAATCTTCTCCTCACTGTGATGGAAGGCAAAGCATTTTCTCTCCCCTGTGTTCCATTTTTCTCCCGATGTTAAGACCCCCGGCGGGTGATGGTAAGTCCCACGGCCGTTAGGGCCGCGCCGGGCAATGTACGGCCCCGCTCAGGGTCGTTCCAACCCCTGGACTCGGACGGGAGAAGTTGAGTTGCGGGAGCTCCTAAAAGCAGTCTCCCACCAGGCACCCACGAGCTCCCGATGTTCCTGTCCACCGGGCCTGTGGCTGGAGGCTCCGAGCTCCGGAGTCGGGCCGCACCATCGAGCCACCACCGCTCCCCACGCTCCGAGGCCAGCCAGCCCCACGATGGTAAGTCCCCAGCTCTGCAGGTTCCGCGACTGGAGCCCCCAGGTCATTCCGGTTGGAGGCTGCTCCACGGTACTAGGCCCCAACGACAATGGGGACCCGACAGGAAAAAGGTTGGGTCTCCTGTGCAGGAAAGAGATTTTAAAAGTTCCCCCCCCCGCCCCCCCCCCACTTATACACAGTCAAAAAACAGTATAAAAGAACACAACAACTACATTTAACTGGACAAAAAAAAAAACAGACAGACAGGCTGCAGGGGCCGCTGCACCGCGAGTCGCACCACCAACCGGACTGACATCAATGCTCTAACAGTCACTTTTTTTATTTGTACTAATTGATTGAGGTTTACTTACTGTATTCTACAGACATCAATTAACTATAATAACTGTTAACCACAGTTAACAACAAATGGTTTCAATGAATGTTGGTTACAGGTGTGAAGTACTAATTTGTAAATTGCAATTAAGTTGAGAAGTGAATTCAAAATGATTTGTAACTACTGTGTAAGAGGGTGGGACTAGAGTAAATAGCAATGGTGAGAGAAACTGCAATAGAATCCCAGGCAGTTGTGCCGATGATTGGTATATAGAGTACTGTTCTCCCAATGAGATTTGTTATGTATTTCTAATTTGAAGAGGACAAAGATGAATCTGTGGATTATACAGTCTTGTCGAGGTGTCGTAAAAAGCATAAAATCCCTTCTCAAGCTTTACCTGAGCTCACACTGAAGACTTGTGATGATATTTGTTATCTACTGGCTTTTTACCTAAAGGTCTGGAACTCCTTTTAACCAGTAGAGAACTGTTTATGGAAGTCAAAATCACCAAACAGTGCAATTGTTTTGCAACTAGATCCTTCCAGTCATAATCTATTAAAAGGATGTATTCATTGTGGAAGTGATTGCCATCCTATCAAGGCCTACATAAATAATACTTTCCCAGATGGAGACCGAGAACACCACCAATTTCAAAGAGCTGGCGGAGCTTCTGCATTTCTAAAGAACAATTAGCCTTTGTTTGTCCCCGAGATTGAGTCCTCTCGCTCTGCATGGATATTAGTGCAAACAATGCAGGAACAATACCCATCTGTTCCTAGGGTTTTTTTTACAACTGCCAAACCCTCTTTATCAAAACGATGGGTGTTATCATTGATTAGAAAATGATACCAAACATATGCTCAATTAAAAGGACGTCTGGTTCAAAAATGTGCAGAGTTTACTCCTGATGTTTTATTAATTTCATAATTTACATGGCACATGTCACCTTGTAAAATAATATTATCACCAACCAGTAATTGTAGGTCCAAACATTCTGCAGAAAGTTGGCCTTGCAGAATAAAATAATTGACGTTACTTAATTGATGTTCCAATAACCATCCTGAACATTCACAATGCCAACCACTACTGGTTGTGCAACCATCTGTGTAAAATAAATGGCAAAAGGTCACTAATGATTTTCCGACTTTACTCAAACATCCATTAACATTACTATGGAAAGGCAGGGCAATAAACAATTACTGACTCACCGTGTACAAGGCGGGCTTCAGGATATGCACCATTTTGCCCTGGAAATATATTATTTGTAAATCATCACTGAAGTGAAATTCTGGAATTATTTTCCTAATAGAATTCTGGAAGACTTTTACTGAAGACACCCAAGCAACACAAGGAATCATCATCCCATAGCATTAGCAGGTGATGATATGCTACCAAAGTCCTTATCTCATGGGTAAATAATAGGATCTGCATCTCCTATGCATCACATATCAACTTCACTCTTTATTTGATAATAAATTTGATGTCCCTAGGTTGTACCAGGTGTTACCCTGTCAGAGACTCACAGAGGAACAGCACCTCATATTTTGTTTGGGCAGCTTACACCCTAGCGGTATGAATATTGACTTCATAAGGTCATAGTAGTAAAATTAGGCCATTTGGCACATCAAGTCTACTCTGCCATTCAATCATGGCTGATCTATCTCTCCCTCCAAACCCCATTCTCCTGCCTTCTCCCCATAACCTCTGACAGCTGTACTGATCAAGAATCTATCTATCTTTGCCTTAAAAATATCAATTGACGGCCTCCACAGACTACTGTGGCAAATAATTCCACAGATTCCCCACCCTCTGACTAAAACAAATTTATCCTCATCTCCATCCCAAAGGAACATCCTTTAATTCTGAGGCTATGATCTCTAATCCTTGACTCTCCCACTAGTGGAAACATCCTCTCCACATCCACTCTATCCAAGCCTTTCACAATTCTGTATGTTTCAATGAGGTCCCCCCCTCATTCTTCTAAACTCCAGCGAGTACAGGCCCGGCGCTGACAAACGCTCATCATAGGTTAACCTACTCATTCCTGGGATCATTCTTGTAAACCTCCTCTGGACCCTCTCCAGAGTCAGCACAGCTTTCCTCAGATATGCTGCCCAAAATTGGTCACGGTATTCCAAAAGCGACCTTTACTACTGATTCAATTTTTGGGAATCCTGCACCAGCACTCCCGTCCCTTGGCACCGCCGATTTCTGGATTCTCTCCTCATTTAGAAAATAGTCTACCACTTTATTCCTATTACCAAAATGCATGACTCCACACTTTGCTACACTATATTCCATAGTGCCACTTTTCCGCCCACTCTCTCAACCTGTCCAAGTCCTTCTGCCGAGTTTTTGCTTTCTCTACACTACCAGCCCCTCTGCCTATTTTCGTATCATCCTCAAACGTGGCCACAAAGCCTTCAATCCCCTCATCCAAATCATTAATATACAAGGTGAAGAGTAGCAGTCCCAGCACCAACACCTGCAGAACTCCACTACAGGCAGCCAACCAGTAAAAGCCCCCTTTATTGCCACTCTTTGTCTTCTGCCATCTAGCGATGCTGGTATCCATGCGAGTATCTGCCCTTTGATACCATCGGCTCTCATTTTCCTTACAAGCCGCATGTGTGGCAACTTATCAAAGGCTTTCTGAAAATCTAAATAAACAACATCTACTGATCCGCCTTTGTTTTCCTGCTATTTCGGATGACACGAAGCTGGGGAGCAGTGTTAGCTGTGAGGAGGATGCTAGGAGGCTGCAAGGTGACTTGGATAGGCTGGGTGAGTGGGCAAATGCATGGCGGATGCAGTATAATATGGATAAATGTGAGGTTATCCACTTTGGTGGCAAAAACAGGAAAGTAGACTATTATCTGAATGGTGGCCAATTAGGGAGATGCAACGAGACCTGGGTGTGGTGGTACACCAGTCATTGAAAGTAGGCACGCAGGTGCAGCAGGCAGTGAAGAAAGCGAATGGTATGTTAGCTTTCATAGCAAAAGGATTTGAGTGTAGGAGCAGGGAGGTTCTACTGCAGTTGTACAGGTTCTTGGCGAGACCACACCTGGAGTATTGCGTACAGTTTTGGTCTCCAAATCTGAGGAAAGACATTCTTGCCATAGAGGGAGTACAGAGAAGGTTCACCAGACTGATTCCTGGGATGTCAGGACTTTCATATGAAGAAAGACTGGATAGACTCGGCTTGTACTCGCTTGAATTTGGAAGATTGAGGGGGGATCTTATAGAAACTTACAAAATTCTTAAGGGGTTGGACAGGCTAGATGCAGGAAGATTGTTCCCGATGTTGGGGAAGTCAGGAACAAGGGGTCACAGTTTAAGGATAAGGGGGAAATATTTTAGGACCGAGATGAGAAAAACATTTTTCACACAGAGAGTGGTGAGTTTCTGGAATTCTCTGCCACAGAAGGTAGTTGAGGCCAGTTCATTGGCTATATTTAAGAGGGAGTTATATGTGGCCCTTGTGGCTAGAGGGATCAGGGGGTATGGAGAGAAGGCAGGTACGGGATACTGAGTTGCATGATCAGCCATGTCATATTGAATGGCAGTGCAGGCTCGAAGGGCCGAATGGCCTAATCCTGCACCTATTTTCTATGTTTCTATGTTTCTTCAAAGAATTCCAACAAATTTGTCAAGCAAGACCACTTCACAAAGCCATGCTAATTCCGGGCTATTTTATTGTGAACTTCTAAGTACTCCGTAACCTCACCCTTTATAATGGACATTAAAATCTTCTTTAACATCAAGTAACCCTTGCTTTCCTTCTCTCTCAATCCCTCCCCCTTCTGAGATCTCTGACCAGTTTGACTGTCCCCTATTACATTTTATTTTGGTTTGCTTTGTCACTTTCTCCTTGCTAACAATTCTACATTTTCCTTGAACTGCATCTCTTTTGATGTCTCGTTTTCACACCTTACCCTTCCTTATCTCTGCACCTCCCGCTCCCCTGACTCTCAGTCTGAAGAAGGGGCTCGACCCAAAATGTAACCCATTCCATCTATCCAGAGATGCTGCCTGTCCCGCTGAGTTACTCCAGCATTTTGTGTCAATCTCAACTCTCCTACTGTGGCTTAACTAGCTCTCCTTTTTGTCTGATTCTCAGTTCTGCCAAAGGATCCACAATCTGAAACACGAGGGGAATAGATAGGGTGAACGCACAGAGCCCTTTTCTCAGAGCAGGGGAAACCAGGAACCTGTGGACATAGATTTAAGGTGAGAGGGCAAATGTTTAATAGGAACCTGAGGGGCAACCTTTTTCACACAGAGGGTTGTGGCTATAAGAAACCTATCCAGATGAGGTAGTGGCGGCAGGTAGTAAAACAACATTGGAAAGAATATTGGATAGATACATGGAGTGGAAAGATTTAAAGGGATATGGACTAAACATGAGCAGATGGGCCTAGTGCAGATAAAGCATCTTGGTCAGTATGGGCAAGTCCGGCCGGAGAGCCTGTTTCATGCTATATTGCTCTTTGACTCTATAAAACAATAACTCTGTTTCTCTTCCCACAGAGGCTGCCTGACCTGCTGTGATTTTCGTGCATTTTCTGTTTTAAGCTGCTTTTCATCATCCCTTGATACCTGTTTCTCACACACCTTTGCCTGCCCCGTCCTTTCCATGCAGTGTTCCCATATCAGCAGCAGCAAGGGTGGCGCAAAGTTACTCATCCCGGGTGCAAAAGAGTGCAATGGCCATGAAGAGTGACCTTGAGCAATTCTGAGCTTGGCTCAATTAGGTTTTTCTCTGAACCAATTTTAGATGGTTCGATTGTCATTTAGATGATTCTGGGACATGATAGCCGGCGTGGGCAGGTTGGGCCAAAGGGCCTGTTTCCACACTCTATCACTCTATGACTTTATGATTGATTGATTGAAAAATACAGCATGAAAACAGTCCCTTCTGCCACCGAGTCCATGCTGACCATTGATCATAGATTCACACTAGTTCTACATATGTTATTCCACTCTCCTATCAACTCCCTACAATCGAGGGCCAATTTGCAGAGATCAATTTATCTACAAGACCATACGCCTTTGAGATGTGGGAGGAAGCCACCCTTGCACCATCACCCTCTGCTTCCTTCCACGAAGCCAATTCTCTATCCATTCGGCTGGCTTTCCCGGGATCCCATGCGATCTCACCTTCCAGAGTAGCCTACCATGCCGAACCTTATCAAATGCTGTGCTGAAGTACACACAGTAGAGACAATATCTAAGGTGTCATCATCCAATACCTCATCATCTTTTTGGCTATTTCTTTAAAAAAACTCAGTGAGATTCATAAGATACGATATCTCATGTACAAAACCATGCTGACTATCCCAAATCAGCCCCCGAGTAACCAAATGCACATGTAGATTATCCCTCAGAATACTCTCCGGTAAGCTACGTTGAAGGTAGGGAGAGCTCAGAACCAGTATTTTGTTCAGCGGAAACCAGAGCACCCAGAGGAAACCCATGCGGTCACAGGGAGAACTTGCAAACGCCACACAGGGAACACCTGGGGTCAGGATCAAACACGGGTCTCTGGTACTTTACCAGTTGCACCACTGTGCATCGCAGTGGTCTAATTGTTCAACACAACCAATCAGCAGTAGGAAGCGAGGGATCGTTTACCATCGGGCCGTGCGTCAGCTGAAGCTATCGTTCCAATGTGATGCCCATTGTGAGAAGCTGGAGCCTCTTCAGATGTGATCTGAAGTCACTGGCGATTTAAGAACGTTTAAGATTTGAGAGGGCAAAGCTGCAAACTCCAGGCCTTTCAGATAAGAGGGTCCATGCTCCAAATCATGCATGAATGCTCACATGTTCTCAGCATCTGCTTCATACAGAGGTTTCGAGGTGTGTCATGAGTGGTTGCGTGCAGCAGTTTAAACCAGTTGTACCACTAGAGCAAGAAACACAAACACGCACCCTGTGCAAGGGAGCAGGCATGCACTTTGCTGCCAGTACAGGACTCAGTTATCAAAACACATAATTATGGCAGGAATTCACTAATTGCAGGTGTATGGCTCACACAAAAACAGATACTTGTATAACCGGTATGAATTCAATACTCCTCACAAATGATCGGAGAAATGACGGGGGAAGGGCCATGGGGGATGGGGGGGTATCACGGCGGAGGGGGGCAGGAGCCAGTGAGGAGGCCCAGACCGGAAGAGGCTGCAGCTGCGGGGCGTTGCTATGGCAGTGCGTTTGGGACTCACAGCGGGCACTGGACGCTCTCCTCCGCCGGGATCAGACTCTCCGCTTTCCGTTTGGCGACATCTCCGATTGTGTCCGGTTGTAGACCTCCACTGGCCACCCGGAGTGTCCCTCAGCTCCACTAAAGACGCAAGTTGCAGGAAGGGGCAGACTGTGCTGGAGAGTGACAGGACAAGAGAATAATCCGCGCGGCACTGACTGGCAGGAGAGGAGACCAATCTACTCAGGCGCGGTTTTTACGATTATTAAACCTCACTAACATTTACAATATACTACCGATTGGAACGAAACATGTTGTACTCGCAGCACCGGAGAACGGTGAGTGAGCTGATGAAAAATCATAGCACTATCGCCAAAATAGGTGGAGGCCATTCGGCCCTTCGAGCCAGCACCATCATTCATTGTGATCATGGCTGATCGTCCACTATCAATAACCCGTGCCTGCCTTCTCCCCATATCCCTTGACTCCACTAGTCCCTAGAGCTCTATCCAACTCTCTCCTAAATCCATCCAGTGATTTGGCCTCCACTGCCCTCTGTGGCAGGGAATTCCATAAATTCACAACTCTCTGGGTAAAAACGTTTTTTCTCAGCTCAGTCTTAAATGACCTCCCCTTTATTCTAAGACTGTGGCCCCTGGTTCTGGACTCACCCAACATTGGGAACATTTTTCCTGCATCTAGCTTGTCCAGTCCTTTTATAATTTTATATGTTTCTATAAGATATCCCCTCATCCTTCTAAACTCCAGTGAATACAAGTCTTGTCAATCGTTCCTCATATGACAGTCCCGCTATCCCAGGATTCAATCTCGTGAACCTACGCTACACTGCCTCAATCACAGGGATGTCCTTCCTCAAATTAGGAGACCAAAATTGTACACAATACTCCAGATGTGGTCTCACCAGAGCCCTGTGCAACTGCAGAAGAACCTCTTTACTCCTGTACTGAAACCCTTTTGTTATGAAGACCAACATTCCATTAGCTTTCTTCACTGCCTGCTGTACCTGCACGCCAACTTTCAGTGACTGGTGTACAAGGACACCCAGGTCTCGCTGTACCTCCCCCTTACCTAATCTAACGCCATTGAGATAAAGATAGATAGATAGATAGATAGATAGATAGATAGATAGATAGATAGATAGATAGATAGATAGATAGATAGATAGATAGATAGATAGATAGATAGATAGATAGATAGATAGATAGATAGATAGATAGATAGATAGATAGATAGATAGATAACATCTAATAGCATCCAGGACGCTCGTATTGGTGTGTCAGACTCGATAACAAATGTGTCAGACTCGATAACAATCAGCACGCGAGCACCTCAAGGCTGCGTGCTCAGCCCCATGTTGTACTCTTCCTATATTCATGACTGCGTAGCCGGTCATAGTGCGAACTCGATCATCAAGTACGCTGACGACACCACTGTTGTGGGACGTTTCACTGATGGGGATGAGTCGGAGTACAGAAGAGAGATCGAGTAACTGTCCATATGGTGCCAGCACAATAACCTGGCCCTCAACACAAGCAAAACCAAGGAAGTGATTATTGACTTTGGAAGGAGTAGGATTGGGACCCACAGTCCCGTTTATATCAACGGGTCATTGGTTGAAAGGGTCAAGAGCTTCAAATTTCTGGGCGTGCACATCTCTGAAGATCTTTCCTGGTCCGAGAACACTGATGCAATTATCAAGAAAGCTCACCAGCGCCTCTACTTCCTGAGAAGATTATGGAGAGTCGGTTTGTCAAGGAGGACTCTAACTTCTACAGGTGCACAGTAGAGAGCTTGCTGACTGGTTGCATCGTGGATTGAAATTGAAAATCTTTATTATCATTTTCCTCAGTACTTACATACCCAGAGGAAACGAAAAAACGTTGCTCAACCAGTGTCCATTCAGTGTGCGGTAAAAAATAAATAGAAATAAAAATAAAAATACATATATCATCATGGGTTCCAATCGGCAGCGGCACGACAATGGCTCTGCTTCAGTGTGTCCAGGTCGGTGGGTTGGTGGTTGGTGTGCAATACTTTGGCAGGGGGCAAAGTCCGTTTATCAGTCTTATAGCCTGCGGGAAGAAGCTGAGGAGCATCCTGCTGGTTTTGCAGCTGATGCTCCTGTACCTCTTCCCAATGGCAGGATGGAGAATATGTGATGCGATGGGTGGTAGGGGTCTTTGATGATGGAGATGGCTCTGTTGATACATCTCTTCCTGTATATGTCCAGCAGGAAAGGGAGTGGAGCACCAATAATCCTGCTGGCGGTCTTCACAATCATGGTGCCGTTCGTACGCTTTGCAGCTCCCCTACCAGGAAGTGATGCCATAGGTTAATGTGCTCTCGATTGTCCCCCTATAAAATGTTCGTAGGTGTGCAGTGGGGAGACCTGCTTTCCGTAGTCTTCGGAGAGGGTGTAGTCGCTGCTGGGCTCTCTTGACCAGTGCTGTGGTGTTGGTCATCTGACAGGTGGAGTCCTAGGAACTTCACACTGCTGACCCTTTCCCCATCAGCTCCATCGATGTGCAGAGGTGTATGGTGTTGTTTTCCCGCCCTCCTGAAGTCGACCATCATCTCCTTCATTTTTCCCACGTTGAGAATGAGGTTGTGGGATTTGCACCATCCTGTGAGCAGCTCCACCTCCATCCTGTACGCTGACTCATCATTGTCACTGATAAGACCCACCACTGTTGTGTCTCAGCAAACTTGCTGATGAAGTTGTTGTTGAGTTTAGCAGTACAGTCGTGTGTGAGCAGACTAAACAGCAGGGGGCTTAGGACACAGCCTTGGGGTGAGCCAGTGCTCACGGCTATGGTTTTTGATGTCCTACTGCCCACCCTGACTGTCTGCTGCCGTTGCGATAGAAAGTTCAGGACCCAATTACATGTGCCAGCATCAACCCCCAATAACTCCAACTTCTCCACCAGCTGCTGCGGAATGATTGTGTTAAAAGCAGAGCTGAAGTCTATGAAGAGGATCCTGGCATAAGTATTTTTCCGATCAAGGTGTGGCAGTACGAGGTTCAGTGTTGTTAAGACTGCGTCCTCTGTGGATCGGTTGGCTCTGTATGCAAACTGCAGTGGGTCTAGGTCAGCAGGTAGGCTATTTTTGATATGCTGCATAACAAGTCACTCAAAACACTTCATTACTATGGGTGTTAGAGCCACTGGTCGAAAGTCATTATGGCAGGCTGGGTTTGGCTTCTTCGGGACAGGAACGATGGTGGCACTCTTAAGACAGTTGGGCACTACTGCCTGCCTGAGTGAGATGTTAAAAATGTCTGTGGAGACATCTTTCAGTTGCTCGGCGCAGTCTCTTAGAATGCGCCCAGGAATGTTGTCCGGCCCTGCGGCTTTGCGTGGGTTGATGCTGGCAAAGGCCTTTTTAACTCCGGCTGCGATCAGCCTGAGCGACTGGTCACTGGGAGATGGCAGTAGTGCACGTGTCTGGATGCTGTTTTTAACCTCTAACCATGCGTAGAACTCATTCAGTTCATCTGGTAGAGAGGGGTCGTGATCTCTTTGCCATATCCGCAGTGGGGGGGGGGGGGGGGGGCTTGTAGTCAGTGATGGTATGAAATCCCTGCCACAAGCGACGTGTGTCTTTGTCATTTGTGAAGTGGCTATTAAGTTTTTGTCCATACAGCCTCTTCGCTTCCCAGATCCCCCGGGATAGGTTACTCCTTGCCAGTTTGCATGCTGCGTTGTCTCCAGATTTAAATGCAGCATTCCGGATTCTCAGTAGGGAACACACTTCCCCGGTTTCTGATTGGCGCGCCTCCTGACAGTTTTTACCACCGTTACATCCTCGATGCATTTATTGATGTATCCGATGACGGATTCTGTGTATTCCTGGATGTTGATGCCACTGTCATCTGTTGCTGCCTCTCTGAAGATGGCCCACTGTGTGGCTTCGAAACAGTCCTGTAGTGCCTCGGTAGCTCCCTGTGGCCATGTTCTGACTTCTTTGACCGTTGGCCTGTCCTGTTTCACCCTGGGTCTGTATGCAGGTGTGAGCATAACCGCTAGGTGGTCAGAGTTGCTGATATGGGGGAGGGGGGCCGCCTTATATGCATCTTTAATGTTGGTGTACACCAGATCTAGTTTGTTCTTTCCCCTGGTTGCAATGTTCACATGCTGGTAGAATTTAGGCAGGACAGAAGTAAGACTTGCCTGGTTGAAATCTCCAGCTGCCATGAAGAAAGCATCTGGATGTTCCCTCTGCTGCTCACTGATGTTGTTGTAGAGCTGTGTCATAGCATCCTTCACATCCGCGCTCGGTGGTAAATAGACGGCCGTTATGAAGACTGCCGTTAGCTCCCTGGGTAAGTAGAAGGGCTGGCATTTCACAGTCATTAGCTCCACGTGGGGTGAGCAGTAAGTGGAAAACACCACAGCATTCCGGCACCATGATCTGTTCACATACACAGCCAGTCCCCCTCCTCTTGCCTTACCAGCTAGCGCAGCTACTCTATCAGCTCTGTGTAGCATAAGTCCCTCCAACTGGATCGTAGCGTCTGTGATGTTCTGATTCAGCCAGGTCTCCGTTAGGACGTAGACACAACAGTTCTTCACGCTTCGTTGGGAGGCTCTCCACGCTCTGATGTAGTCCATCTTGTTGTCGAGGGAGCGGACATTTGCCAACATTACTGTAGGCACTGCCGGTTTACGAGGGTTCGCGTTTAGTCTAGCGTAGGCTCCTCCGCGCTTCCCCCGCTTCTGCCTCCTGCTACACCGCTTGCGATGTTTCCCCACCAGCGCTGTTCCCGGTGCGGGTGCAGCCGCGGCTCTCCGTGGGCCTGCGCACCTCCGTGGGCCTACGCGATGCAGAAGTCTCAGCTCCACCAGGACGCTCCGTAAGGTATTGTTACACCACAAAGCTTTGTTGCCGATTTTTAAAAGAACCTGCCGCTCGTACTTACGCACCCACACACACTCCTCTGACACACACATTTCATACAGACCACTCGCTCCAAAAACCCGCGAAATCGCCAAACATTCACTGGGAGAGGCCGCTGCAAACTCCGGTCGCGCTGCCATCTTATTTCTTCCCTCTCTCGTGTGTGGGCTGTGCGTGCTTTGGATTTACGACCTTGCAGATTTTTTTTTCTTTCTCTCTCTCTCTGTTTAAACATTATTTGGAAGAAGAAGAAAAAAAGACAACACGTCGTTCGACAAAGGAGGAGAGAGAGAGTAACTTGGTTCGGCAACTTGAGCGCCCTGGAGAGGAAAAGACCACAAAAAGTAGTAAGCACTGCCCAGTCCATCATCGGCTCTGACCTTCCTTCCATCGAGGGGATTTACTGCAGTCGCTGCCTCAAAAAGGCTGGCAGTATCATCAAAGACCCACACCATCCTGGCCACACACTCATCTCCCTGCTACCTTCAGGTAGAAGGTATAGGAGCCTGAAGACTGCAATGACCAGGTTCAGGAATAGCTACTTCCCAGCAGCCATCAGGCTATTAAACCTGGCTCGGACAAAACTCTGATAACTAATGACCCATTATCTGTTATTTGCACTTTATTCGTTTATTTATTCATGTGTGTATATATTTATATATGGTATATGGACACACTGATCTGTTTTCTAGTAAATGCCTTCTATGTTCTGTGTGCTCCAGCAAAGCAAGAATTTCATTGTCCTATCAGGGACACATGACAATAAACTCACTTGACTTGACTTGACGTGTACTGATCAAAGAATCTGGGGATAGTCTGACTGGTCGGAGAAATCGGAAAGGGGAACGATTGAGAGAGACGGGATTGAGAAAGCAAGGCTTTCTTGAAGTTAACTAAGATTTTAGAGCCCATTACGAAGGATGAGGTTACACAGTACTTAGAAGTTCACAATAAAATAGGCCTAAGTCAGCATGACTGTGAAGATGTCTTGCTTGACAAATTTACTGGAATTCTTTGAGGAAGTAGGAAAGGAAAGTCAGACAGAGAAGTCAGTAGATGTTGTTTACTTTGATTTTCAGAAAGCCGTTGATACATGAGGCTGCTACGGAAGATGAGAGCCCACGATATCAAAGGACAGATATTAGCATGGATAGCAGGTTGGCCGGATGGCAGAAGACAAAGAGTGGCAATAAAGGGGGCTTTTTCTGGTTGGCTTTCTGTGACTAGTGGAGTTCCGCAAGGGTCAGTGCTGGGGCTGCTACTCTTCGCGTTGTATATCAATGATTTGGATGAGGGAATTGGAGGCTTTGTGGCCACGTTTGCGGATGATACAACAATAGGTGGAGGGGCAGATGGTGTAGAGAAAGCAGGGACTCTGCAGAAGGACTTGAACAGGTTGGTAGAGCGGGCAGAGAAGTGGCAGATGGAATATTATGTAGCAAAGTGTGCAGTCATGCATTTTGGCAGTAGGAATAAAGGCATAGACTATTTTCTAAATGGGGAGAGAATCCAGAAATCGGAGGTGCACAGGGACTTTTGAGTGCTGGTGCAAGATTCCGGGTTCAATCCTGACTACGGGTACTTGTCTGTACAGAGTTTGTGCATCCTCCCCGTGACCTGCATGGGTTTTCTCTGGGATCTGCGGTTTCCTCCCACACTGCAAAAGGCATACAGGTTTGTAGATTAATTGGCTTGGTATAATTGTAATTTGATCCTAGTGTGTGTAGGATAGTGTTAGCGAGTGGGGATCACTGGTTGGCGAGGACTCTGATGGGCCAAAGGGCCTGACTCCATGCTGCATCTGTAAACTGAACTAAACCTATCTTTATTAAGCTTCTGCTCATTCTCTATGAGCTTAAACAGGGATAGAAGTCATTCTTCACAATGCCACGTTTTTTTCTGGAAAACATTTTTCATCTGAAAACTGATCAGCACACTTTGGGGAAATTGTGACATGATCCTTCTTACTAATGACAAGCACAACATTCTAGATGGAACTCTTGCTTCAGAAACTCGAGGCGATACACCTGCCTCAAACTCTTAACCCAAGACAAGCCACTCTTGGGTGAAGTCCAAGTTTGCGGTATTCCAGTTAGGTGATCCTATCTGTGCAAGATGCCTAAGTATGAACTTCGCAAAGCCATAACCAATGCCAAGACAAACAATCAAGCCAATCTAGAAATAATCAAAGATAGACACAGAAGGCGGGTCAGACAACATTTCTAGAGAAAAGTATTAGGTGACGTTTCTTTAGACTGTTGAGAGAAACAAGAGATATGGATGCTGATATAGAGAGATGTACTGTTGATAAACGAATGAAAGATATGCAAAAAAGTTACGATGTTAAAGGAAAGGCCATTGTTAGATGTGGGCAAGGTGAAAACGAGTTACAGCAATGAGATTCAACAAGACGACTCTGAACCTAGTATAACGATGGGTGGGTGAGCGCTGGAGGGATGCCAGGGTTAGAGAAATTAAATTCATATCGCTGGGTTGTAAGCTGCCCAAGCAAAATATGAGGAGCTGATCCTCCAATTTGCTTTGGGTCTCACTCTGAATCAAGTTGGTAAATGCCACGTCTTAAGATTATTAAATCAAATGGAATACTAATTTGCCTTTTGCAAGCCTTGCAAAAAACAAGTCCTTTGCCCCACCTTGCTCACACCAGCCAACATGTCTCAGTTACACTATCCCCACCTGCACCCATTTGGTCCAAATCCCTCCAAACCTGTCCTGCTTATAGGAGTGCCTCTTGGGAGCTTGATTCAGACTGGTTTAGAGGTCCCAGCTTGGTTCCAGCACTGACTGCCCCCAGTCACCGTTGACCTACAACATTGACCAAACTTGCTTTTGCGTGTGTGTCCCTCCACCCATGTCAATTTGATTCTCAACTTTGACGTGATCTGCAGAGGCCTAACTTGCATAAGACCTGTTGTGTGTTTGGGAAGTGGGTGGTGAGAGATTGTGGTGGTGAGGGGAGGACAGGTGCTGATGGACAGTGTGGGGCTTGGCAGGACTGGTCACCAGAAATTGATAAATGTGTTGTCACTTTATTTTATAGAAATTCCCAGTAATTGCATAGTCCATGAGAGAATCACGCAATCAACAGATGTATTGAAAAAATTGAAAATTAGACAAGATAGAAATATATGAAATCATGAAATGCGTAGGTTCCCTTCACATTATTAGCTCTAAGGTTATAAAACCAAGAAACGTTTTTCATTGCGGCTTGGTGCACATGACAATAATAAGCCATCACCAATAGCAATACCAATGCCAGTCATTGGAGTCCGCCATTGAATCAAATACTGGAATCTCCATCTTCTATCTTCCATCACCATCCTTCTTTGTTACTTATAGAGTCGTCATAATGACTGTCCTAGTTCTCGGGTTTCCACTTTCAAAATTAGCAGTCAGAGAAGTGTGGTTCGGTGATCCAACATGCATTGCCAAATAACGGCAAATATGGCCCAACTCCACCCCAAGGCATGAAAGGAAGATTGGCAGCAGGACTCCCATTGGTATATTGAAGAGAAAAAAATAATTTCAGCTATTTATTTGTTCAATTGTAGTAAAAAGGAACTGCAGATACTGGTTTATACCAACGATATTCACAAAATGCTGCCATAATTCAAAAGGTCAGGCAGCATCTCTGGTGAAAATGGTAAGGTGACATTTTGGATTGAGACCCTTCTTCAGACTTTTTTTTGTTTTTAATTATTTATTAGTGCTTCAATTAATTTTAATAAATATATATTTTTAATTGATCAATTTTATTTTAATTATTGAAAACAATGTTAGTACAATAACCATGATATGTTTTAGCAAGGGACCAGTCTCGACATCTGCCAATAGTGGGCAGGCTGCCTGAGATCAGGGTCTCAGGAACACAATGGCTGAAGTCCTGCTACATCTTGGTGACTGACCCTTGGTTCAGTAGGGCTGGGACAATTGAACCCAGGCTTCTCTACCAGGTTAGTACAATAATGGGTATAATTCAAGGGAAGGTTTGGGAACTGGATGCTTGCTGGTTCGGGACACCATAAATATTGAGCATAGAAACCAAATGCTGGAGTAACTCAGTGGGTGAGGGAGCATCTCTGGAGAGAAGGAATGGGTGACATTTCAGATCGAGACCCTTCTTCAGACTCGACCCAAAACATTGCCAATTCCTTCCCTCCAGAGATGCTGTCTCACTCGCTGAATTACTCCAGCATTTTGTGCCTATCTTTGATTTAAACCAGCATCTGCAGTTCTTTCTTACACTTATAAATATTGATGACTGATGTCCAAATCAGTCACTGACTGAACAAGGGTTAGCTCATCACCGCGTGGTAACACGGTGGCACGGTGGCACAGCGGTAGTGTTGCAGCCTTACAGCGTTTTCAGCGCCATAGTTGCGGGTTTGATCCCGACTACGAAAGCTGCCAGTACGGAGTTTGTATGTTCTTCCCATGACCAGGTGGGTCTTCTCCGAGATCTTCGGTTTCCTCCCACACTCCAAAGATGTACAGGTTTGTAGATTAATTGGCTTGGTATAAATGTTAATAGTCCCTAGTGTGTGCAGGGTTAATGTGCGGGGATCGCTGGTCAGTGCGGACTCGGTGGGCCAAAGGGCATGTTTCCATGCTGTATCTTTAAACTAAACTAAACTATCAGTTGGGATGTAAGTATGAAAAGAATCAGACTCCTATGCCCATTGAAGAATGCTGCCTTCGCTCCATAGATGCTGCCGCACCCGCTGAGTTTCTCCAGTATTTTTGTCTACCTTCGATTTTCCAGCATCTGCAGTTCTTTCTTGAACATTTGAAAATGTAAATTAGGAGCAGGGATAGGCCACTCTACATTGTCATAGTTGCTCTGATTATAACATGAACCCTGCAATCCAATCTACCTGCAAGAATCTGACTTAAAGAATCTTGAAAGGCTCTGATTCCAATGACCTTTAAAGAGAATTCCAATGAAACACGTTGAGAGGTTACTGAGAAAACATAATTATCTGTCCAAAACTGACAACCCTTCATGGTTAACTAATGAGTCCACGTCAAGATCCTCACACAACATAAAGTATCCACATCAAACCGCTCAAGACTGTTGGGTCTTTCTCACAGAACTTAAAGAAAATATTTTCATCGGAACAGTAATTAATTAAGAATTTTAAATTAATGCCACATCTGAAAATTATTAAATTAAATGGAACACAAATTTGTTGCCATAAAATCTCCACATGCCATTTTTGAGCCTGAAGCTTAAAGTTGATAAGAGTCCAATTTATAGAGGACAGTTAAATCTACAAATCTGCACGTCTTTAAAATGTGGAAGGAAACCAGGGGACCTAGAGGAAACCTACGCGGTCAGAGGGAGAATGTGTGAACTCCACAAAGACAGCACTTCACTTACTGACTTACCTTACTTACCTCACTTACTGAGTTATATTTACCTTGATGACACCATAAAGTGTAATTTAACATAAAGTATTTATTAAGGAGGTTTATGGGCAAATACTTGGAGGTAATCATTTTGTGAGAATAATTTTGTGGAATTCTCTGCCTCAGGGGGCAGTGGAGGCAAGTTCCTGGATGCTTTCAAGTGAGAACTAGATAGGGCTCTTAGAAATAGCGGAGTCAGGGGATATGGGGAGAAAGCAGGAACGGGGTACTTATTGGGGATGATCAGCCATGATCACATTAAATGGTGGTGCTGGCTCGAAGGGCTGAATGACCGACAACTGCACCTATTGTCTATTGTCTATTTACCAAGACATGATTGATGAGCAATATTTATCAGGCAAACCTACAGGGAAATATATCCTTAGGTATAAGAAGAACAGAGGTACCTGGCAATATTCAGCAGGTTGAGCAGCACGCATGGAGATGGAAATAGTTAAAGTTGTAGCCTTTCATGTGAACAAATGTGAGCAGGGAAAGAGGAGGAGATGGTATGAGCAAAGGGCTGGTGTCAGGCGAGAATGAATGATACAAAATAAAGAGGATGGTGAAGGTATGTTTGAAGGAATGTATGTAGGCAATGAAAACATGTTCAAATACCATAAAAGAAGAAGGATCTAAAAGGAAATGTTTTCAATGCTAAATACAAACTGGAACAACTGGTTATCCAAAATCTTTGAAATGTTGTTCCTGGAATTTTCGTATCACAACGCCTTTCTGAATTAGTTCAATTTACTTGCTTTTGACTCATATTCCACTGATTTCTTTTCCATCCATGTACTGTCCAAATGTCTCTTAGACATTGTAATTGGTATTGTGTGGTACTTTATTTGTCACATGAACCGAAGTACAGTGAAATTCATTTTTGTATAGAGTTCAGTACAAATATCACTATGCGTAAACACTTAGATACATATTAGATAAGCATCTCAAATACAGTTCAAATGTACAGCAGTAGTACACTGAGGCAGTAAACAGTTGCCAGTTTGGCATCTTTCTCAAGTTCCAGTTGTTGTAAGTGAAGGGGTCTTGATCTGTTGTCCTCGTGGTGTTGCAAGGTTGGCCTGGTCATGCGTCACCGTCCGGTCTCCGCTGCTGCTCCATCGCTGTAGGCCATGTCCGGTCCACATGCTCGGCCTCTGGGATCGGCGCCCGGACCAGCCCAGCCCTAGGCTGCAAGCAGGGCCTCCAGCCGTCAAGGCCATGCACTCGATCCCACAGCCGGTCTGCTAACTGGTCCTTTGAGCGGGTTCCCGTGGGTCCTCGATCCGAGGCGGGCGGGCCGGGTCTTCCGGGCGGGTTCCGGTCTCTGACGCGGGTCTCGGTTCTACCATCCGCGGTGGGAGTCAAGCCTACCGGGCAAGTCGCCAGGTCTCCGGCTGGTAAGTTTCTGTAACCAACTACAGCTTCCTTTGGCAGCTCGTTCTATGCACACGCCACACACTGGATGGATAAATAAACCTTTTCTTGATCGTGAGTTTATATTGGGCTTTCTACAGTGTACGAGGCCAAAAATAGAGAGGTGAGAATGAGATTAATTAGGTTAACAGACCACTGGAAGATTGGGTGCAATGTTGAATACTGCAAAGCATCACCCAATCTCCAATGTGTAGGAGACTACACATTGTGAGCACCAAATGCTGTCCCCTAAATCAGAAACAACAGTAAATTGGTCTTTCACTTGGAAGTATTTCTTGGGATCCTGGATGAAGTTCATTTCAGTTTAATTTATTGTCACATGTACCAAGGTACAGTGGAATGAATGAATGAAGGAATGAAGGAAAGAATAAGTTTATTGAATGAATAAGTTTATTGGCCAAGTATTCACATACAAGGAATATGCCTTGGTGCTCCACCTGCAAGTGACAACGACATACGACCATCCGCAAGTGACAACGACAGTTAGGAATGACGCATAAAACATTAAACATTAATAATAAAACATTATTGATTAAACATGGGAATTAGGTAACATATCGGAGAAAAAGGAGGCTACAGATTTTTGGTTATTGAGTAGATCTACTACTTGTGGAAATAAAAACTGTTTTTATGTCTGGCTGTGGCAGCTTTGAAAGTCCAGAGTCACCTACCAGAGGGAAGTTATTCAAAGAGTTTGTGGCCAGGGTGAGAAGGGTCAGACATGATCTTACCCGCTCGCTTCCTGGCCCTTGCAGTGTACAGTTCATCAATGGAGGGAAGGATTTGAAACTGCCTTGAAGGAAGGAGTCAATGGACAGTTGTGGAAGATTGTTTTTCTGATTGGATGCCGCTAACTGCAGGTGTCAATACAAATGACACTAACATTGGTGGTACAGTGGTACAGTGAGGAAGGAAATTTCAGTTTACAGCAAGATCTAGAACAGTTGGGAAGGTGGGCCAAGGAATATAATGGAAGTTAACTCAGACAAATGTGACGTGTGCACTTTAGAATGTCTAGGCAGGGCAGGACTTGCACAGTAAATGGTAACGCCCTGGGATGTGTTGCAGAACATGACATTCTGTGAGTACACGTGCAAGGCACCTTGAAGTTGTCACGTCAGGTGGGCATGCGGGTGAAAAAGGTGTTTTGGCAGGTTTGCGGGAAGAGGGTTGAGTACAAAGGTTCTGGAAACACCCAACAGGTCAGGCAGCATTTGTCAAAGAGAAAAAAAATGCTTACATTTAAGGTAAAAGATTCTTTGTCAGAACAGCAGAAGTGAGCGTACAAGTCAGTTTTAAGTTGCAGAGACGGCGGAGAAGAGATGCATATGAAATATCTTTGATTGAATAGGCTAAGGTCTCTGCCTTATGTTAGTGGATTAACAACACAGTTAGAAAGGCAGAAAATGAACAAAAGCTATTGCATGAGGATAGTCAGACAAGATGGGATCATCAAAAAGGAACAGAACAAATTTGCTGTGCAGATAGATCTGTAGACATAACCAGTAGACCAGGGTGGTGTCACTGGAGAGAAAAAAAAGCAGAGCAATTATTAGAAAATGACATATAGGAAATGGCCAATTCCAATACCAAGGGAGAAAGTAAGTTACCTGAAATATTAGAATTCTATATTAAATCTGTAAAACTTTAAACCTGCCCAGTCAGAATATGAGGTGGTGTTTCTCACGTTTACGCTGGGCATTGCTATCACAGTGTGTGAGGTTACAGGTAGATATATCAGAGTAGGAGTGGAACCTCAACTAACAAACACCAGCCATGGGGAGTTCTGAGTCATTCCTGCAGAATGTATGCAGGTGTTCCACAAGGCGGTCCACCCTATCTGCATTTGTTTTCTCCGTTGCTGAGGAATACATGTGCAACCAGCAGAGTATACGACATAGAAGAAGTGTGCCTGATCAGCTGCTTCACTTGGAAGGACTATTAAAGTCTCTGGTTGGTGGGAAAGGAAAACAGGCATTGCACCTTCTACACAGGAAAGTACAATATGACAGGGGTTGGTTTTCTTGGGATGGAAGAGAGATGAGAGAGTTACTGAGGATCTGAGTGAATGTATAAGTTGTCCCTGGAGTGCCTGCCACCAGCAAGTTAGGTCTGGTCGTACACTTCAGATCAGTTACGATTTTGAAATAATATTTCAGGGGTTATGGGGAGAAGGCAGGAGAAAGGGGTTGAGAGGGAAAGATATATCAGCAATGATTGAATGGCGGAGTAAACTTGATGAGCCGAATGGCCTAATTCTGCTTGTGTCACTTATGAACATGAATTTCACCTTTCGTACTCAAAGGTTGTTAGGAAAACAAAGGAGACTCATTGAAAGACGAAGGAGGGTTCGAAGAAGGGTTCTAGCCTGAAATGTCACCTATTCTTTTACTCCATAGATGCTGTCTGATCCACTGAGTTATTCCAGCATTTTGCGTCTATCTTCGGTATAAACCAGTATCTGCAGTTCCTTCCCTTATTAGGAGACTACAGTTGGGCAATGTCAGGCATTTGTTCAAATCTCCATGTCCATGCTGATAACACCAGGATTGTTTCTTCACAATATACACAAAATGCTGGAGTAACTCAGCAGGTCAGGCAGCATCTCTGGAGGAACGGACTGGGTGATGGTTCGGGTCAAGACCTTTCCTCAGAGAGTCAGGAGAAAGGGAAACTAGAGAGTATGAAAAGGTTTCTGCTGCATTGCCATTGTTTGCAAGGCCAGAAAGGTTAGCTCAAAGTCCAAGCCTGATCCTTCCACTGCCCTTCCTCCCATGATGTTCCACTTGAGAAGAAGCCTCATCATCATCTTATCAAGGGCAATTAAGATGGGCAATAAATGCTGGCCCTTTTATTTACATCCCAATCCCAAATATTGAGTATTATTTTAAACTCTATCTCTATGAAACCTTATTTTCTGTTCCATTCTTCTTATCATTAGGTAAATACGTTATGCTACACAATCTTCACTTCTTTTAATTTTATGACGCCACTCTTTCCTCAATCCTTATTCTCCCCTCCCCTCTTTTATTTGTTTACAATATCCAGTGTAGCGATAACTTTCCTAGGAAATATTGGTTCAAAGTTTTCAATAACTGATGTCATTCCTCTGAGATCAATCAATTTTTCTTTTTTTTCCATGTTCTCAAAATTATAAAACCTCCTACAATTAGGACAATATAATACATTTTTAGTACATGTATTTATACCTTAATTAAAAGAGATGGAAGTTATTAATTGCCAGGTGTGGTGCAGACCCACAATTATAATATACAGAAGGTAACAGGAGCAGAAGCTCTTCTGAAGCTAAAATGTGCCAATTATCTCAAAAAGTTTAACCAGATATTTCCCTGAAGGCAAAGAAAGAATAAGGGTTGTGGTTGAGAAGAATGAGCTGCCTTCAGGTGTTGCCAAAAATAATTCAAGGCCTGAGTAATACACTTGTCACTCTCCCCTGTCTCCAAGAAACCAGACTGACGAGCTGATTTTGGTTTGAGCAGATAGAGTTTCAGCACAAATTCAGGGGAGTAGAGGAGGCATATGGAAGTATTGGTGAGGCTGAGTTGTATTGGTGGGGTGGAAGGTTAGCAGCAGTGTTGGGAAGAGCTCTTGAGAGAGGGACCTACAGTGTGGAGAAGATGAGGGTTGGGAGTTAGAAAATCTTGAAGGTCAGAATGAGGGTGGCACAGTGGGAGATTGATCAAGGCTCAATCCTGACTAGGAGCGCTGTATATACGGTACACAGTTTGTACGTTCTCCCCGTGACTGAATAGGTTTTCTCCGGCTACTTCGGTTTCCTCCCACACTCCAAAGAAACGCAGTGTTGTTGGTTAATTGGCTTTTGTACAGTGTAAAAAAGATGATGCTAGTGTATGGGGTGATCATTGTTCACAGGTGGGGCCATGGCAGACGTGCTGGGCCTAAGGGGCTGTTTTCACAGTGTACCTCTAAAGGCTAAAGGCTAATGTCCAAAGAGGCACTGAAGCCAAATAGAAACATATAAAATAGGTGCATTTGACCCTTCGAGCATTCAATTTGATCATGACTGATCATTCAAAATCAGTACCCCGTTCCTGCTTTCTCCCCATATGCCTTGATTCCGTTAGCCCTAAGAGCTATATCTAGCTCTCTTTTGAAAACATCCAGTGAATTGGCCTCCACTGCCTTCTGTGGCGGAGAATTCCACAGATTCACAACTCTCTGGGTGACAATGCTTTTCCTCATCCCAGTCCTAAAATGGCCTGCCCCTTATTCGTAAAGTGTGACACCCGCTTCTGAACTCTCCCAACATTGGGAACATTTTTCTTGCATCTAGCCTGTCCAATCCCTTAAGCATGTTATATGTTTCAAAAAGATCCGCTTATCCTTCTGAATTCCAGTATATATTGTTGTGTCCTGCAGTCACCACTAGAGGGCTCTGTCTCGAAATGAATGTTTCCTCAGGGAGGGTCCCAGGGGGATCTGCAGGGCTTTAGCGGCAGGGTTCTGTACACCAAGGGTCGTTTGTGAGTTATTTAGCCCTCGAATATAACATCTGGCGACTGGCTGGTTTAACCCTCGCTGCCCCATCTCCGTTCTTGGAAACTCCAGGAGAGCCTCCTGTACTATGGATACGCTGGTATGAAAGTTTCAAGACTTATTTGAACGCAAGTGACCTGGACGGTGCGGCCATTTTGGACATTCGCCGCCGAGCGATTCTGCTGCATTGCCTCGGAACGGAGGGACAGCGAATCTTCGCGCAGTTCGACAGTGCTGAAACAGAAGTGAAAGTGAGCACAGTACTGCAGTTAATGCACTGAGCAAATATTTTGGCCCAAAGACAAGTGTTCTGATGGAAAGATACCGGTTTCGCCAATGGCCACAGGCACAATTGCCAGTGAAGCAATTTGCTTCTGCATTGATAGAACTGGCTGCAAAGTGCAATTTTGGAGCACTGACTGATGTGCTGGTTAGAGACCAGCTGATCGAAAAGACTTCTGTCCCGCGGATTAGAGAACGCCTTCTCATGGAGGATGATGCTCTCACACTCGAAAAGGCACAAGCGCAAAAGGCGAGGTGCTCAAACAACAGCCGATGGCATGCTCAGAGGGAGCATTTAGTCATGCATCTCATCAGATGAACACAGCACCAGTGCAGGGCATTCAGAGGCAATCAAAACACAATCGCTCAAACAAGCAGTGTCCGACTTGTGGCCGGACTCCCGGGGAATGTCCAGCGTACGGTAAACGATGCAACGCGTGTTCAAAGCTGAATCACTTCGAGAAAGTATGCCGGTCATCGAAGGAGAAGGCATCATCTGGGTCCACTGTTGTTTGTCATGTACATCAATGATCTAGATGATGGGGTGGAAAATTGGATAAGTAGGTATGCAGATGATACTAAGATAGGTGGTGCTGTGGATAATGAAGTAGATTTTCAAAGTCTACAGAGAGATTTGGGCCATTTGGAAGAGTGGGCTGAAAGATGGCACATGGAGTTTAATGCTGATAAGTGTGAGGTGCTACATCTTGGCAGGACAAATCAAAATAGGACGTACATGGTAAATGGTAGGGAATTGAGGAATGCTGTGGAACAGAGGGATCTAGGAATAACTGTGCATAGTTCCCTGAAGGTGGAATCGCATGTAGATAGGGTGGCAAAGAAAGCTTTTGGTGTGCTGGCCTTTATAAATCAGAGCATTGAATATAGGAGTAGGGAAGTAATGTTAAAATTGTACAAGGCATTGGTGAGACCAATTCTGGAGTATGGTGTACAATTTTGGTCGCCTAATTATAGGAAGGATGTCAACAAAATAGAGAGAGTACAGAGGAGATTTACTAGAATGTTTCCTGGGTTCCAGCAACTATGTTACAAATAAAGGTTGAACAAGTTAGGTCTTTATTCTTTGGAGCGCAAAAGGTTAAGGGGGGACTTGATTGAGGTCTTTAAAATGATGAAAGGGATAGACAGAGTTAACGTGGATAAGCTTTTCCCATTGAGGGTCGGGAAGATTCAAACAAGAGGGCATGACATGAGAATTAAGGGACAGAAGTGTAGGGGTAACATGAGGAGGAACTTCTTTACTCAGAGAGTGGTGGCTGTGTGGAATGATCTTCCAACAGAAGTGGTGGAGGCAGGATGGATTTTAACATTTAAAAGTAAAGTGGATAGGTATATGGACGGGAAGGAAATGGAGGGGTATGGTCTGAGTGCAGGTAGATGGGACTTGGGGAAAATGAATGGTCGGCATGGACTGGAAGGGCCGAGAAGGCCTGTTTCCGTGCTGTAATTGTTATATGGTTATATGGTTATCTGTCCGCCATGTAGACGATGAATCTCCGGGTGGGCACGACGTATACTCCATAAAGGACAGAGCTGACCAGGATGTTCGGTCAACAGGGGCTTTCAAAGACTGCAGGGTCGAGATCGCTGGGACCTCGGTATCGCTTCTCATAGATGCGGAGGCGAAGGTTTCTATTTTGAGCGTCGACCTCCACAAAAGGTCCTTTTCTACTACCCACTTGCTCCCCCCGAGGGAAATTCTTCGCGCTTATGATGGTTCAACCATAGGGTTAGTGACAGTTCCTGTTTGCTACAAAGGAGTTAAGCTCGATACCTTCACATTCTACATCGCAGAAGGAAAGCGTCTGATGGGAGTCAATTTGTTTGATCAACTAGGGTTCAAGCTTCAGGACTCAACCGGTATGAATATCAATTTGATCAGCGACAAACTGATCAAATTGTCGAACCCCTCCCTTTTCTCGGGTTTTGGGATAGTTAAAGGGTACTCCATGCACCTCGTGTAGACACATCAGTCCGGCCTGTTTCACAACGCCTGCGGCGTCTCCCTTTTTCCATTCGCGCGAAAATCTCAACGGAACTGAAATGGCTCGAAAAGATGGTATCATTGAGCGCATCGATTTACCCCCTTGGACATCGAATCTTGTCATCATGCGACGCAAGAATGGTGAACTCAGGCTGTGCATCGATCTCAAATCGGTCAACAAAACCATCATTCCGGACAAATACCCTCTGCCAACAATACGGTGTTCACAAAACTGGACATGCGCTGAAGCTACCTTCAGGTACCAATAGCAGAACGCAGTCGGCAGTTGTCAGCATTCATTACACATGAAGGGCTATTTCAGTACCGTATGGACTGTGCTCAGCGCCTAGCACACTTTTTAAAGTTGTGGAGTCGGTTCTGTCAGGCATTGACGGAGCACTCAATCTCCTTGATGATGTTGTTGTCCATGGAAGGGACAAGGAGGAACATGATCGACGACTGCATGCAGTTAGCTCATCTCGCGCAACACAACTTGATGCTCAATGCAGCACAGCGCACATTTTCACAGACAGCCGGGAAGCAGCATGTGAGGCTGGGAAAGCATCTCGGACCCGCAAACGCTCAGCATAGGAGCACCGCAAGGCTGCATACTCTCTCTTCTCCTTTACTCTCTCTACACCAATGACTGCACCTCCACAGACAAGCTTCTCAAGTTTGAGGACGACACAACCCTGATTGGACTGATCCAGGATGGGGAGGCATCTGCCTACAGACAGGAAGTGTCACAGCTGGCGTCCTGGTGCCATCGCAACAACCTAGTGCTCAATGCTCTTAAGACAGTGGAATTGATTGTAGACTTTAGGTGAGCTCCCCCTCCCCTCACCCTACTCACCATCAACAACACCACAGTCACATCTGTGGAGTTTTTTAAGTTCCTGGGAACCATCATCTCCAAGGACCTTAAGTGGGGGGCTACCATCAACTCCACAGTCAAAAAGGCACAACAGAGGATGTACTTCCTACGGTAGCTGAGGAAGCACAATCTACCACAGGCAATGATGGTCCAATTCTACACGGCCATCGTAGAGTCTGTTCTCACCTTCTCCATCATGGTCTGGTTTGGCTCAACCACCAAGCACGACACCTGGAGGCTGCAGCAAATTGTCCGATCAGCAGAGAAGGTTATTGGCTGCAAACTTCCCTCCATTGATGAACTGTACACTGCAAGGGCCAAGAAGCGAGAGGGCAAGATAATCTCTAACCCCTCTCACCCTGGCCACAAACTCTTTGAATCACTTCCCTCTGGAAGACGACTCAGGACTGTCAAAGCTGCCACAGCCAGACATAAAAACAGTTTTTATTCATGAGTAGTTGCTCTACTCAACAGTCAAAAATCTGTAGCCTCCCTTTGATCTGGGATTTTGTTGGTTCACATGCTTGATCAATGGTGTTTTATCATTAATGTTTTATTATTATTGATGTTTAGTGTTTTCTAAGTCATTCCTAACTGTCACTGTATGCCATGTTGTTACTTGTGGGCGGAGCACCAAGGCAAATTCCTTGTATGTGAATACTTGGCCAATAAACTTACTTACTTACTTTACTTACTTACAGCATCCAAGATTGGCTTTCTCGGGTACAGAGTGACAGCGACTGGAGTTGAGCCTACTCAGGACATTGTCCAAGCCATCAACGCGCTTCCCGCCCCAACTAACGTGCAAGAGCTAGCGTAATTTCTGGGCACCACCAACCGTACGCGCAGATCGCAGAACCACTACAGAAGCTGCTACGGAGAGACACACGGTGGGACTGGACGGATGAGCAGGACTTCGCGTTCAACACGCTGAAAGACCAAGTAGCATCTCCGCCCGTTCTCGTGCACTTCGACTCAAGTGCTGAAACGTACGTCACAACAGATGCTTGCGGTATAGCGATCGGAGCAGTGTTCTCGCAGGGTATCGATGGAAGCGAATGAGCGATCGCATTCGCATCCCGTCCCTTGACTGCAACCGGACGCAAGTACTCCACCGGGGAACGCGAAGCATTAGCGTGCATCTACGCGTGTGAACACTGGCATGTATACCTATACGGGAGATCATTCACTCTCCGTACAGATCACCAAGCGCTAACTATGTTGCTGGACACGTCAGGCTCAGGACATCGTCCGCTCAGGATCTACAGTTGGTCCAATCGTCTTCACCAGTATAACTTCAAAGTAAAATACCTGGCAGGTTCACGCAATCGCATCGCAGACATGCTCAGTCGCGCCCCAGCGGTGGCACCCGCAAGCACACGCGATAGCGACGCTTGAAGCGACATCGACAAAACATTCTCGCGGTGATTTTGCACGCGATGGCGAATCTAGTGGCGCGGGGAGAGCTGAAAGCAGAGTCGACAGCTGACGGCACACAGCAAATCGTTCGCCAGTATCTCAGCACAGACTGGCCCAAGGAGATGGCAGAGGACTTGTTTCCGTACCACCGGGTACGCCACGAACTGGCTGTGGTTGACAATACATGTGTCACACGTGGAACTCGAGTGGTTATACCCAAATCACTGCAACACCGCGTGTTACAACTGGCACACGAAGGACACCCGGGCATTGTTAAGATGAAACAACGGTGTTGTGAGGCAGTGTGGTGGCCAGCAAAAGATCGTCACGTGGAAGATTTAGTTAAAAATTGTGAAGCATGCACAATTAGTGAGAAAGCAACAAAACCATGTCCTGCCCCTCTTCAGCCAATCCCATGGCCGGACAAACCATGGAGGCACTTGCAAGTCGACATCTTCGGAGAGGTGCAATCTGCGCCAAGAAGCCAGCGGTTTCTACTTGTAATACACGATCTCCGTAGCAAGTGGCCTGAGATCGCGACTACATCTTCGGTCACGACAAGCTCGATCATCGCGATTCTCGAAAAGCTGTTCACTAAGTGGGGACTGCCGGAGGTCATAATGACTGACAACGGCCCTCAGTTCATATCTGAACAGTTCTCCACTTTCCTTGCGGGTTATGACATTCGACATCAGCGGACGTCGAGATACAACCCCCAATGGAACGGCGGGGTTGAACGATTCAATCGCATGATCAAGGAAAGCATAAAAGCGAGCATGTCAAAGGGGAAAACGTTTGACCAGTCAATCCATATCCTCCCCCGATCCTACAGATCCTCACCGCACACATTGACTGGGAAAATGCCAGCAGAGCTGATGATAGGGCGAAACCTGCGATCAAAACGGAATGTTCTTCAGCCACCATTGCACCCAAATCCAGACACAAAAGCGAGGGCGGAAATGATAGCACACAGACAAGCAAAAGGGAAAGCGCACGGTGATGCCAAATGCAGAGAACGAGCGCCACGGTTCAAGGTCGGCGACTGGTACGAATCGGCCGCCCAAACAGACAGCATAAGCTCGCAAGCGCACTCTCCAAGCCGATACAGATTAAACGGAGATTCGGCGAGAACATGTACCTCCTCCAAATGACACCAGATGGAACGCGAGGCGTCTCATTGCAAGTAGACAGGGACAGGAAGAAGACAAATTGGACACTCTTCCTTTCCCAATATCCAGTCAAGACAGTGATTGTGGTCAGCATACAGCAGAGCAGTCTATTCCTGCTCGATGCTCTCAGTGACAGAAGAGGAGACCTCAGTATCTGCACGATTATCAGCTGTGAAGCCAGAAACGTTATGTTCACCAAGCTGTTATTTTGCACTGATTGCATATGGACATATTTGGGTGGATAACTGGACTTAAATGATCACCTTCATTTACAAGGAGGGTAAAGTGTTGTGTCCTGCAGTCACCACTAGAGGGCTCTGTCTCGAAATTAATGTTTCCTCAGGGAGGGTCCCAGGGGGATCTGCATGGGCTTTAGCGGCAGCCATGTTGGCTTGAAATCAATGCACTTTGGGTTGTGTATACCAAGGGTCGTTTGTGAGTTATCTAGCCCTCGAATATAACAAATACAAGCCGAGTCGATCCATTCTTTCATCATATGTCGGTCCCGCCATCCCGGGATTTAACCTGGTGAACCTAAGCTGTACTCCCTCAATAGCACGAATGTCCCACAAATGAGGAGACCAAAACTGTACACAATAGTCCAGGTGCGGTCTTACCATGGCCCTGTAAAAACTGCAGTAGGACCTCCTTGTTCCTATATTCAAATCCTCTCGCTATGAAGGCCAACATGCCATTAGCTTTCTTCACTGCCTGCTGTACCTGCATGCTTACTTTCAGTGACTGATGTACAAGGACACCCAGGTCTCGTTCCACCTCTCCTTTTCCTAATCTGACACCAGAAGAGTGAGAAGAGGGGAGATTGGAAGGCACAAAGCAGTTCAAATGTCACAATCAGGCTGGATGCTACAACAGGCATGGAATTAATGTGAAAGGAGGTCTCTTGATTCATTGCTGACACATGCAAGCAGAAAACAACAGCACTGCTTTCAATACAATTATCCCAACCAAGCTCATCTCCAAACTCATGGAACTTGGAGTCAGCACTCCCCTCTGATACTGGATCCTCGACTTCCTGACCAACATAGATCACAACCAGAGAGGATAAGCGACAAATCGTCCTCTACAATAATCCTCAACACTGGTGGCCCTCAAGCATGTTGTCTTAGCCTCCTACTATACTCCTTACACACTCATGACCGTGCAGCCAAATAGCAATCCAACTCAACATAAACATTCACGGATGACGCCACCGTTGTGGGCCAGATATCAAATAATGATGAGACAGAGTACAGGAAGGAGATTGTGAATCTTGTAACTTGGTGTCAAGACAACAACCTCTCCCACAAATCAACAAGAGAATCAACAAGGAGATTGTGATTGATTTCAGGAAGCAAAGCAATACACATACCCTGGTATACATTGGTGACGCTGAAGAAGAGATGGTTGAAAGCTTCAAATCCTGAGGAATAGATATCACCACCATTATGCCCTGGACCAGCCACCTCAAAGCAATGGCCAAGAATGCACACCAACACCTCTACATCCTTAGAAGGTTTAAGAAGTTTCGCATGTCCCCAACAACCCTCACCAACTTCTGTAGCTGCACCATAGAAAGCATTTTATTGGGATGCCTCACAGCATGGTTTGGGAACCGACTTGTTCAAGACCGCAATAAATTGCAGAGAATTGTGGACGTAGCCTAGCCCATCACACAAATCAACTTCCCTTCCATGGGCTATATCTACGCTTCATGCTGCATCGGCAAGGCCAACAGCATAATCAAGGACCAGTCTCACCCCGGTCACTCTCTCTTTTCCCCTCTCCAATCAAGCGAGAGGTACAGAGGTTTGAGAATGCATATCTCCAGATTCAGGATCAGTTTCTTCACAGCTGTTATCAGGCAACTGACCTGTCCTCTCACCAGCTAGAATGCAGTCCTTATTTCACTGGAAACCTTTAAATTATCTTTTATGGACTTTATCTTGCACTAAATGTTTTATACCTGTATTTTATCCTGTATCTGTATACTGTGAATGGCTTGATTGTGATCATGTATAGTCTTTTGTTGACTGGATAGCACACAACTAAAAGCTTTTCAGTGTACCTCGGTACACGTGTCAGAGTAGGAGGTTGAGGCAGGTACTTAGTTTAGTTTAGATTAGTTTAGTTTAGTTTAGTTTAGTTTATTGCCACATGAATCAAAGTACAGTGAAAGGCTCTTTTGTTGTTGCATGTGATTCAGTCAGCGGAGAGACTATACATAATTCCAATCAAGCTACCCACAGTGTACCAATACGTGATACAGGGAATAACATTTTGTGCAAGATAAAGTCCAGAAAAGGAGGTACATGACAAGGAAAGACTTTGTTAATCAAAAGCGATTAATTTAAAGAAAGACCAAGAACTGGGGAGAGGTGAGGGAATTTTCGTAACACATTGGGCAGCTATGATTTAAAATTCACTTCCTAAAAGTTATCGTGTAAGGAGATGCCACAATTTTGTTTTATAAGTAATTTTATGCCTCATCTAATGTGTTTATTTTCCAGCCTCATGTCTGTTTAAATGTCAAAATACTCTTAATTTTATTATCTTTCTGAGATGATTATAACATTTGATACTAATAACAAGAATCAAATTAATGGGAAAGCCCATTACTATGTTTGCGTCATTGCAGACAAGCTGATCTCGATTTTCATCTCGTAGTGCATCAGTTGACCTGTCATTGCTGAAAAGAATGTGAGAATGATTTACCTTCAAAGCATCAGATTGTGGTATGTTTAGTAAACAGGAGGAACTGGAAAATCTGGAGCCACGCTATTATTTAAATGGCGATTGCGCAATTTGTGCTTGGACAAATATTTAACCCATACAGTTAATGATTGTCGCAAAAGACAAAGTTAACAAAGTTATAATGAGCATAGAATTTGGGAGGTCGTGTTGCAGTTGTATAAGACGTTGGTGAGACCGCACTTGGAATATTGTGTTCCATTCTGGGCACCATGTTTTAGGAAAGATATTGTCAAGCTTGAAATGGCTCAGAGAAGATTTACGAGGATGCTGCCAGGACTAGCGGGTGTGAGCTATAGGGAATGGTTGAGTAGGTTGGGTCTCTATTCCTTGGAGCGGAGGAGGATGAGGGGTGATCTTATAGAGGTGTATAATAATTTGAGAGGAATAGATCGGGTAGATGCACAGAGTCGCTTGCCCAGAGTAGGGGAATCGAGGACCAGAGGACATAAGTTCAAGGTGAAGGGGAAAAGATTTAATAGGAATCTGAGGGGTAACTTTTTCACACAAAGGGTTGTGGGTGCATGGAACAGGCTGCCAGATGAGGTAGTTGAGGCTGGAGCTATCCCACCGTTTTAGAAACGGTTAGACAGATACATGGATAGAACAGGTTTGGAGAGATATGGAACATGTGCAGGCAGGTGGGACTAGTGTAGCTGGACATATTGGCCGGTGTGGGCAAGTTGGGCCAATGGGCCTGTTTCCACACTGTATCACTCTACGACTCTATGACAAACCAGCGGTTGATCAGAAGGATAAATGTCACATTGGATTGTGTGACAGATTTAAAGCTCCTTTATCAGGTCCTTCTTGACCTATTGGAGCTACAGAAGCTCAGCTCCGATAGTTCCCAAATAACAGGAGCTACTAATATAAAATTTGATGTTGACCTTACTAAACAGATTCTAAGTATAGATAACTTCATATGTTCGTAAGTTCATAATTTATAGGAACAGAATTAAGTCATTCAGCCCATCAAGTCTACTCTGCCATAATCTTGCCTTCTCCCCATAAACCTGGACACCAGTGAGCTCTACGCCGGACCTTGAGAATCATCCCACTGTCTGCGTTATTACACCTTGCACCTTTGAAAGATACAACAAAATGCTTTCTATGATGCATGTTATGATGCAGGTGAGGGTTGTTAGGGACATGCCAAACTTCCTAAGCCTTCTAAGGATGTAGAGGCGCTGGTGTGCTTTCTTGGCCATTGCTTTGATGTGGTTGGCCAGGTCATCATGGTGGTGATATCTATTCCTAAGAACTTGAAGCTTTCAACCATCTCTTTTTCAGCGCCATCAATGTATACCAGGGTATGTGTATTGCTTTGCTTCCTGAAGGCAATCACAATAGTGAGATTAAACGAGAACTTACCAGTTCGAAGTTTGATCTTTATTTTATGAGGAGTTATGATGAGGGATTACGTGAAGAAGGCCCGCCTGGCGCTGGATCGGCATACTTCAAAGCAGCGGCATGAAAAACACAGAACCAATAGCCGAAGTAAAATAGTAAGGCTCAAAATAGACTAGAACTACCAGATGATCATTTACATTATGAGGGTTGGGAGTGGAGGGCACGTAATCCCTCATCGTAACTCCTCATAAAATAAAGATCAAACTTCGAACTGGTAAGTTCTCGTTTAATCTCACTATTTTACTTCGGAGTCACGTGAGTGACTACGTGAAGATTTTGAAGCTCTGTGTTTTTTATGTCGTAAATTCATTTCATACGACTCTCTGTTTATTCAAAACAGTAGTGAGTAAATAGTATTTTAGGACATTGTTACAATTTATGTAATAAGTCCTTTAATCATAAAAAGAACAACTTTTTAATAATAACCCCTCTATCTTAGGGGAAAATTACAAAATAAATTGATAAATGTTGTCAATGGTAACATAAATCGATAATATAAATCGATAATATAAAACAAAGCAAGCATTAAAGAGAACCCATTACTGTGTGTCCAAAACCTGGCACCGTGACAACAGGTTTATTCTAGAACTTTGAAATCTCTTCTCTAGACCACCCAGCGGCCTCTAAAATTTTATCGAGTGGCACGTCCTGTACCTTTGCCACGGACGTAGCTGCCGCCCTAGTGGAGTGAGATTTAAACACATCAGTATCTATTCTTGCTAGACACAAACCATCCAGAAATAGTTTGAACTGAACCTTTTGTATGTGGCTTTTGTGTGTTATTAATAATGCTTTCTCAGAACCTCTGAGATTTTGGTTACCTCAATGTATTGAGTTAAATGCTTAACCACACACAATGTTTCATCAATAGGATATGTTTTAAACATTACCTTCATTCCAGTTCTTCCTGGTCTGCTTTGTTTGATCAAGTCATAAACATAAAACATAATGTTATCTGTAGTCACATGCATGCAATCCAACCGTTACAATTGCAAAGCTTGTACTCTTTTTGAGCTGATACCAATGCCATTAACATTACCACCTTGAATGTTAATTCTGCAAAGACATTGAATTAATTGAAGTCCATTGTTTAAACAAAGTGAGAACAATGCTAACATCCCAAATTCCTGTATATCTGGGCTTGGGATGATTTTATTGAAAATTCCTTTCATGAATCGGGATACTAATGGGTGAGACCCAACTGAATCCCGATCTGAAATTTGTCCTAAATAGGATGACAATGCACTACGAGCACAATTAATGGCACTATAACTCAAATGCTCATCAAAGTGTAACCCAGCAAGGAACTCTAATACATTTGAAATGTTTGCAGTATGATAAGATATCTTTGACTGTGTACAAACTTCCCATTTCCTTATATGCGACTTATATTGTTTTAGTGCTATTCCTCCAAGCTGCAACTATAACATCCATGGTCCTGTCCGACAGTTCAACCCTTGCAATGGTCTGGTCAGAACCTGCAGATTAACAAATTCATATGATCATGCAATGGATGAATTTCTTTTGTTACTGGTTGTGTCAACAGATTGTCGCAACTGGGAATTGTCATACATGGTTCAATAATCATTTTAACATCAATGGGAACCATGACTGCGTGGGCCAATCTGGCACCACCAAAATTTGCCTTCGGCAGCGTCTTGCGCTATTTTCTTGAGACATTGTCCAATGAGACAGAATGGGGAAAAGCATAAAAGAACGAATTCCCCAGTGTAGCGAGAAAGCATCCACCGCTACTGCCCCTGGATCGTGTTCCCTAAGACACGTATTTGGGCAATTGGTGATTCAATCTAGATGCAAACAGATCAATGTCCGGTACTCCATACCGACTGACAATATTTTGAAATTTTGTGGATTAACATCCATTCTGTATTGTCTTTAAATATTCGTGATCTTTAGTCTGCCACAACATTGTCTCTCCCCGAGAGATAAATAGCTGAAAGCCAAATATTTTTTGCCATACACCATTGCCACAACTGGTTTACCAGATGATCACATGATATTGATCTGACACCACCCATGTGATTGATATATGCCACAGCTGTGGTATTATCTATTTGTACTTGGACATGCAACTCTTTTAATGAAGAGCCATAAGCTTTTAATCCATAAAATGCTTCCAGTAGCTCCAAATAATTAATACCATATGTTTGGAGCAATAAATCCTCTTGGACAGCCCATCTGCCTCTACAGCTGGTCTCATTATCCGTAGCCCCCCCCCCCCCCCCCCCCTCATCCGAGAGAACTTTCGTCATTTTGCAAAAACACTACTGGCTGATGAACTAAAAAGTTCTTAGCAGCTTATGGAACATTCTCAATCCACCAATGTAATTCTGATAAAGCTTCCTTAGGCAATTGCATTGGCCTATCAAATGGCTTGCTCGCTGAATAAACGCTTGAGTTTTTGCCCTTTGAAGATTTTGGTAATGTAGACGACCAAACTCTACTGTCTGGAAATGCTGCTGCCAATTTACCAATAACCTTGGCAACCTCTCGGATGGAGGGATAAGGTTTGTTAATCAGGTCTTGACACACATTTGTCAAATCCAACACTTATCCATTGGTAAAGTTACCAACATGGTAACTGAGTTAATCTCAAACCCCAGATATTCAATGGTTTGGGATTGCTGTAACTTAGATTTGTTGGATGGATCAGGAACCCAACTTCTCAAACAACTTGTAGTTGCTGAGACTAATTTTCTAGCTGACTCCTGATTAGCATTGACAATTAAATGTCATCTAGATAAGCCATAAAGATGTGCTTTTGTGCCTTTAGCAGTGCAAATGCTGGCTTAATCCTTTAGGCAAAGCTTTGTAGTACCACAGCTGTCCCATCCATAAACTTTAATTACCTGCGAAATTATGGTGAATTGGGACCGAAATATGCATCTCTTCAATTTATTGTAGCCATATAACAACCTGTTGATACCTGCTGCATTGCAGTGTTGAATGTGTCCATATTAAAAATGTTTATACTGGACAATGTATTTAATTATGTGAGATCTAAAATGATTCTACAACCCCATCTTTCTTCGGTCTGGGGAAATATTTGATACAATTGCTGTGGATCCTTTCCTGTTTTCTCAATAACTCCTTCCTCACACAAATTCTTAACCTCTTTGTCAATTTGAATTATTTCAAGACTGCAAACATGAAAGAATGATAAGGCTTATTGTGTCCCAATGGATCCATACCTCCTTATCATTAAACATTTGGAGTCTACCACCAATCTGAGGTTCATCCAAACATCCTTCTTTAATAGGATTAAGTTTTGTACCTCTCCAACTGTTTGACGAAATGACCTCCTTACCCAATAAATGGGTGTACATTCGTTATTTTTATTTAATATATGGTCCCTAGATAAGGGACGTATCAGATATTAAACTGATAAGAAAAGATACCACACTTGATCTTAGCCAAAAAGCCGAGAAGCGATTTGCTGGCTGGAAATTCTTCCTTATCATACTCCTGCCTCGGCTCAAATCAAATCCCTTTTTCATATGACCAGCCTTCTGGCCAACTGAAGGGTTTCACAAGACCAACAGTTTTTGCCTCTTCATCCATTACTTTAATTTGTTTAAACAGATTTCCTCCGAACAAATAACCAGGAGCTTGAACATTGCTTGTCCTGTGAATCTTTGGATGTAAAAGAGGCCGAATGGCAATCTTCCATTTATATAATTTATCTCAAAATGAGTTTGCAGAATAAACCTAACATATTTTGTTTTATTCTGAACTTTAGTCATTCCACAACCTTCCAGCTTGTCTTAAAAGACAGTGATGCCAATTAGCTTGAGGATTCTTTTAATCGTAATTCCTGCGCCCGCATAATTGCTGACATTGGCGCCCAAAACCCGGATTTACCAGGTACCTTCTTAAAGGTGTTTTGGAATGTTTCATGAATTAGCGTCATCCTTGCGCAACCTAATGTTCCTTATATTCTGTATCATTCCAATTTTAGTATATGTGCTGCCGAAGCGAGCACATGTTTAAATGCAAATCTGCTGTCTCAACCATAACAGCTTTCTTGAGGCAGGTGAGAGACCATATAATTAACATTGGCCGCCAGGTTTCCTTCCATGGCCTCACCGCCTCCACCAGGTATAGTAACTTTGTGCCCTTCAGACACACCTGGATTTGTATTGTGGTGGGTACTTCTGACCACAAACACCACTTTCAGGGTTAGTCTCATACAGCCCTGGTACTCCTGAAACTTGTTCAAGGAGACTTCCTCCAGCCCAATCCCAGGCACTGGAGTTTCAAATTCCCATTTTTAACTGGCACCATATTCATAATATGGAACCCCCTCAGGGGCTGCCTGGGAATATTCTGGGTACTTAGACCCTTGGTTGATATTGTTTGGAGTATTTCCTCCATTAGATCCATACTTAGCCAATTTTAGGCTTACCTTACAGGATCTTTCAGAAACCTCAGGCCTTTCAAGCTTCTTTTATATTTTAGGCACTGGCTTTTCAAGTTTTGTTTGTGGAGCAACTAAAGGCTCACTAACGGGTATTTCAATCGGCCACCGGTATCGGAACCAGCTCGGCAATAATCTGCTGTCCCGACTTTTTGCACCCCGGGACGCACGTTTTACCCGCGATTTTTTTAAAATTTTTATTTTTATTTTAATTTGAACTCCTCCTGGTTTACCTACCAGCCTACGGAGTTTTAAGAAAACGCCCTGGAAGTAAAATAATTTTACTTACCTGCGGGCCGTTTCCTTACCGCTGTGTTGGAGCTGCCTCTGCAGCTCTTCCTCTGCCGATAGCGTCGACGTAATGACGATCCAGCGCCAGGCGGGCCTTCTTCACGTAGTCACTCACGTGACTCCGAAGTAAAATCTCATTTGTCTTGTTGACCTGTGGGAAAGGTTGTTGTCTTGGCACCAGGTTACAAGATTCATAATCTCCTTCCTGTACTCCGTCTTGTCAATATTTGATATCTAGCCCACTACGGTGGCGTCATCCATGAATGTTTATGTTGAGTTGGATTGCTATTTGGCTGCACAGCGATGAGTGTGTAAGGAGTATAGTAGGAGGCTGAGAACACATGTTTGAGGGCCACCAGTGTTGAGGATTATTGTAGAGGATGACTTGTCGCTTATCCTCACTGGTCGTGGTCTGTTGGTCAGGAAGTCGAGGATCCAGTTGCAGAGGGGGGTGCTGTCTCCAAGTTCCACGAATTGGCAGATGAGCTTGGTTGGGATAATTGTATTGAAAGCAGCGCTGTAGTTTTCTTCTTGCATGTGTCAGCAATGAATCAAGAGACCTCCTTTCACATTAATTACATGCCTGTTGTAGTATCCAGTCTGATTGTGACCTTTGAACTGCTTTGTGCCTTCCAATCTCCCCTCTTCTCACTCTTCTGGTGTCAGATTAGAAAAAGGAGAGGTGGAATGAGACCTGGGTGTCCTTGTACATCAGTCACTGAAAGTAAGCATGCAGGTACAGCAGGCAGTGAAGAAAGCTAATGACATGTTGGCCTTCGTAGCGAGAGGATTTGAATATAGGAGCAAGGAGGTCCCTAGTGAGGTCGCACCTGGACTATTGTGTGCAGTTTTGGTCTACTAATTTGTGGAAAGACATTCTTGCTATTGAGGGAGTGCAGCGTAGGTTCACCAGGTTAATTCCCGGGGATGACGGAACTGACATATGATGAAAGAATGGATTAACTGGGCTTATATTCACTGCAATTTAGAAAGATGGGAGGATATCTTATATAACCATATAACATTCTTAAGGGATTGGACAGGCTAAATGTTCCTGATGTTGGGAGAGCCAGAACTAGGGATCACACTTTAAGAATAAGGGGCTGGCCATTTAGGACTGAGATGAGGAAAAACTTTGTCACCCAGAGAATTGTAAATCTGTGGAATTCTCTGCTACAGAAGTCAGTGGAGGCCAATTCACCGGATGTTTTCAAGATATATCTAAATATAGCTCTTAGGGCTTATGGAATCAATGGATATGGGGAGAAAGCAGGAACGGGGTACTGATTTTGGATGATCAGCCATGATCATATTGAATGGCAGTGCTGGCTCGAAGGGCAAAATGGCCTACTCCTGCACCTATTTTCTATGTTTCAATTTGTCTTCAGTGACTCTAAGGTACCGAGGTACCTCTAAAGGTACAGCGTGAAAACAGCCGCTTAAGCCCAGCATGTCTGCTGTGTTCCCGCCAGTGAACAGTGATCACACTGTATTATCCTACACACTAGGGACAATTTACACTGTACAAAAGCCAATTAACCTACAAACCTGCACATCTTTGGAGTGTGGGAGGAAACAGGAGCAGCCGGAAAAAACCTATTCAGTCACGGGGAGAACGTACAAACTGTGTACTGTATATATAGCACTCCTAGTCATGATCGAACCTGGGTGTCAGGCGCTGTAAGGCAGCAAATCTACCACTGTGCCACCCTCATTCTGACCTTCAAGATTTTCTAACTCCCAACCCTCATCTTCTCCACACTGTAGGTCCCTCTCTCAAGAGCTCTTCCCAACACTGCTGCTAACCTTCCACCCCACCAATACAACCCAGCCTCACCAATACTTCCATATGCCTCCTCTACTCCCCTGAATTTGTGCTGTAACTCTATCTGCTCGAACCAAAATCAGCTCGTCAGTCTGGTTTCTTGGAGACAGGGAAGAGTGAAAAATATATTACTCAGGCCTTTGAATTATTTTTGGCAACACCTGAAGGCAGCTCATTCTTCCCAACCACAACCCTTATTCTTTCTTTGCCTTCAGGAAAATATCTGGTTAAACTTTTGAGATAATTGGCACATTTTAGCTTCAGAAGAGCTTCTGCTCCTGTTACCTTCTGTATATTATAATTGTGGATCTGCACCAGACCTGGGAATTAATAACTTCCATCTCTTTTAATTAAGGTATAAATACATGTACTAAAAATGTATTATATTGTCCTAATTGTAAGAGGTTCTCTATTTTTGAGAACATGGAAAAAAAATAAAAAATTGATTGATCTCAGAGGAATTCCATCAGTTATTGAAAACTTTGAACCAATATTTCTTAGGAAAGTTATCGCTGCACTGGATATTGTAAACAAATAAAAGAGGGGAGGGGAGAATAAGGATTCAGGAAAGAGTTGCGTTATAGAATTAAAAGACAATGTGAAAATCGTGTATCATTAGCTATTTATCTAATGATAAGAAGAATGAAACAGAAAAGGAGGTTTCGTAGAGATAGAGTTTCAAATAATACGCAATGTTTGGTATTGGGATGGAACTAAAAAGGTCAGCATTTATTGCCATCTTAATTCCCCTTGATAAGATGATGATGAGGCTTCTTCTCACGTTGAACGTCATGGGAGGAAGGGCAGGGGGAGGATCAGGCTTGGACTTTGAGCGAACCTTTCTGGCCTTGAAAACAATGGCAATGCGGCAGAGACTCTCAGTCTGAGGAAGGGTCTCGATCCGAAACGTCACCCAGTCCGTTCCTCCAGAGATGCTGCCTGACCCGCTGAGTTACTCCAGCATTTTGTGTGTATCTTTGGTGTAAACCAGCATCTGCAGTTCCTTCCTACAAAAAAAAACTATTGTCCCTTGATGCAATAAATTGGAGCTATATATTAATGACAAATTATATCCAGTGATTAAGGCAATTTTCACGGATGATAGCTCTTCACGGCAGGTTGCGTGAGTTATAGGCATTAGGTACAATGAATATTTCCTGCTATGAAATACAATAGAATAATTACTTTTTCATGCCTCTGGGTTTGGCTGAAAGCCTTTGAAATTCAGAGTCACTGAGTCTTTCAGCATTCTGCAGCTAATTCCAAGCCCTTGGGCATAGGCTGTCAGATTGGGGTCTAAGTGCACCTGAAGCCACAAACCAGGTTTACGCATGTACATTTGAAGTCAGGGCTTTCCAGCCATGGGCTGCAGAATGTAACAAGTGATGTAAATGGAAAAAAATTACACAGAGTCCAGGGCTAAACTTTAGAACAAACTCTCTTTTTATTACAGTTACTCCAGCTTTTTGTGTTTACCTCTTTATTACAGGTTGGCCAACTTGGAAGATACCTGTCCGAGGTCAGATGCCTTCTGATCCAGAGCATGCATTATATGTGTAATATTCTTTATCTCCTTTCCCCATATTATCTCTAACTCGTGTGCATTGTGAGTACATGAGAGGAGGTAAATTGTTTTGGCTGCGTTGTGCTTTACTGTGAGCTTCAAAAGCCTTGTGCAGTTCCATTTATACCAGGTACGTCCAATAATTACATTTCCACCCTTGATTATGTGAAGTGGCTGCTGCACATTATTCAGACATGGGTTCACTTAGTTGACCTCTACCTTGCAACTGGTGGCTGAGGTGTTATCCAGTTCTAACGAGTTTCCAGTGAGCTCTTTTTTAATGATACTCCTTTATAAAGATATGTCCTTTTATTCTGAGGCTATAGCCTCTGGTCCTAGACTCATCTCCTGAGTGGAAACATCCTCTCCACATCCACTCTATCCAGGCCTATCACTATTCGGTAAGTTTCAATGAGGTCCCCCCCTCACCCTTCTGACCTCCAGCAAATACAGGTGCAGTGTCATTAAATTCTCATCATGTGTTAACTCAATCATTCCTGGGTCATTCTCATAAACCTCATCTGGACTGTTTCCAAAAGCAACACATCCTGCGTCAGATATGGGGCCCAAAACTGCTCTAAATACACCAAATGCGGTCTGATGTGTGTTTTATAAAGCCTCAGCATTACATCCTTGTTTTTATATTCTATTCCTAAATGCTAGCATTGCATTTGCCTTCATTACTTGCAAACTTGCAAATTAACTTTTTGAGAATCCTGCACCAGCACTCCCAAGTCCCTTTGCACTTCTGATTTCTGAATTCTCTCCCCATTTAGAAAATAACCCATGCCTTCATTCCTACAACCACGTTGCTACATTGTATTCCATCTGCCACTTCTTTGCCCACTCTCCCAATCTGCCAAGTCCTTCTGCAGAGTTCACGGTTTCGCTGCGCCACTGGCCCCTCCACCTATCTTCATATCATCTGCAAATTCTTCCACAAAGCCTTCAATTCCTTCATCCAAATAATTGATATACAACGTGAAGAACAGCGGCCCCCCCACTATCCCCTGCGGAACTCCGCTACTCACTGGCAGCTAACTAGGAAAAGCCACCTTCATTGCCGCTCTTTGCCTTCCTCCATCCAGCCAGCCTGCTATCCATGCTAGTATGTTCCCTCTGATACCATGGACCCACATCTTCTTTATCAGCCTCACATGCAGTACCTTACAAAAGGCATTTTGAAAATTCAGGTAAACAATATGCACTGACTCCTTTGTTTATCTACTTGCTCAAAGAATGCCGTATAGACATAAAATGCTAGACTAACTCAACGAGTCAGACAACATCTATGGAGAAAATTGATAGATAATTATGTGAGTCTGAACCCTTCTTCAGACTGATTGTAGAGGGGAGGAGCTGGAAGCAGGAAAAGCTTTACATGCGTTCAATGCTTAATGAGCATTTCTTAACTGGACGCATAGTCCAGCATCAGAGAATATGGTAAACTCCCATTAGATAGGGTCATTATGAAGCCAAAAGAACACCATGGACAATTATCTGCTTCTCACACAGAGCTAATTATTAATCCAAATTGTCCCTGTCTCTAGGATTCCATGGATATCTTATCATATAGATTTTTCTGCAAAACTTTGCTCAAATCCATATAGATCACATTAAATACAGTGAAGGAAGGAACTGCAGATGCTGGTTTAAATCGAAGATAGACAAAAAAGCTGGAGTAACTCAGCGACTCTAAATATCACCTATTCCTTTTCTCCAGAAATGCTATCTGACCCACTTTGTTACTCCAGCTTTTTGTGTCTATTTTCACATTAAATGCAGTGCAGTTTAGTTCATTGTCATAGTTTAGTTTAAAGTTTATGGTCTAAAGATCTGAACATGTTTACACACCATTGTTAATATATGCAAATTAAGGTAATGCTACTGGGGAGACTTTAAACTAGTTGTTAAAGAAGGAACTGCAGATGCTGGAGAATCGAGGGTTACACAAAATGCTGGAGAAACTCAGCGGGTGCAGCAGCATCTAAGGAGCGAAGGAGATAGGCGACGTTTCGGGTCGAGACCCTTCTTCAGACTTTAAACTAGAATGGTTGGGGGGAGGGAGTCAAATAGAGAAAGCTAGTAGACAGTGTCTGAGGCAGGAGGCAAAGAAGGGAAACACTCAGACCCAACATGCAGGGGGGAAAGAAGACAACAATAATAAACAGCGAATAAGAGGTGGTGGGCAGAGTGTGCGAGCGAGAGAAAGAGGGGTATAAAATGAGCGCAGAAGCAATTGGTAGCAAGGTGAAAAGTAAAAGTGGCAGGCAGGCAAATCTAGGGCAAAAATCAAGAAGGGCCACTTTTCAACATAATTGTATAAGGAGTAAGAGAGTTGTAAAAACAAGCCTGAAGGCTTTGTGTCTCAATGCGGGGAGCATTCGTAATAAGGCGAATGAGTTGAAGGTGCAGATAGCTATTAATGACTATGATATAGTTGGGATCACGGAGACATGGCTCTCGGGTGACCAAGGCTGGGAGCTGAACATCCAGGGATATTCAATGTTCAGGAGGGATAGACAGAAAGGTAAAGGAGGTGGGGTAGCGTTGCTGGTTAGAGAGATTAACGCAATAGAAAGGAAGGACATTAACTTGGAGGATGTGGAATCGATACAGGTAGAGCTGCGAAACACTAAGGGGCAGAAAAAGCTAGTGGGAGTTGTGTACAGGCCAGTGGTAGTGGAGTTGAGGATGGCATCAAACAGGAAATTAGAAATGCGTGCAACAAAGGTAAAACAGTTATAATGGGTGACTTCAATCTACATATAGATTGGGTGAATCAAATTGGCAGGGGTGCTGAGGACGAGGATTTATTGGAATGTATGCGGGATAGTTTTCTAAACCAACAAGAGAGGCTATTCTGTGAGTAAATTGGATGGATTAAAGGCCGATAAATCCCCAGGGCCAGATAGGCTGCATCCCAGAGTACTCAAGGAAGTAGCCACAGAAATAGTGGATGCATTAGTGATAATTTTTCAAAACTCTTTAGATTCTGGAGTAGTTCCTGAGGAGTGGAGGATAGCTAATGTAACCCCATTTTTTAAAAAGGGAGGGAGAGAGAAAACGGGGAATTACAGACCTGTTAGTCTAACATCGGTAGTGGGGAAACTGCTAGAATCAGTTATTAAAGATGGGATAGCAGCACATTTGGAAAGTGGTGAAATCATTGGACAAAGTCAGCATGGATTTACGAAAGGTATATCATGTCTGACGAATCTTATAGAATTTTTCGAGGATGTAACTGGTAGAGTGGATAAGGGAGAACCAGTGGATGTGTTATATCTGAACTTTCAGAAGGCTATTCTGACTGGGTATTGAGTAATGAGGAAGGGTTAGTTAGCAGTCTTGTTGTGCGTGGCCCCTTGGGCAAGAGTGACCATAATACGGTTGAGTTCTTCATTAGGATGGAGAGCAACATTGTTAATTCAGAAACAAGGGTTCTGTACTTAAAGAAATGTAACTTTGAAGGTATGAGACGTGAATTGGCCAAGATAGACTGGCAGGTGATTCTTAAAGGGTTGACAGTGGATGTGCAATGGAAGGCATTTAAAGACTGCATGGATGAATTACAACAATTGTTCATCCCAGTTTGGCAAAAGAATAAATCAGGGAAGGTAGTGCATCCGTGGATAACAAGGGAAATCAGGGAGAGTATCAAAACAAAAGATGAAGCATACAAATTAGCCAGAAAAGGCAACCTACCAGAGGACTGGGAGAAATTCAGAGTCCAGCAGAGGAGGACAAAGAGAAAATTAGGAAAGGGAAAATAGATTATGCAAGAAAACTGGCAGGGAACATAAAAACTGACCGCAAACGTTTTTATAGCTTTGTGAAGAGAAAAGGATTAGTTAAAACAAATGTAGGTCCCTTGCAGTCAGAAACAGGTAAATTGATCATGGGGAACAAGGACGTGTTCAATTGAATAACTACTTTGGTTCTGTCTTCACTAAGGAAGACATAAATAATCTGCCGGAAAAAGCAGGGGACCGGGGGTCAAATAAGATGGAGGAACTGAGTAAAATCCAGGTTAGCCGGGAAGCGGTGTGAGTAAATTGGATGGATTAAAGGCCGATAAATCCCCAGGGCCAGATAGGCTGCATCCCAGAGTACTCAAGGAAGTAGCCACAGAAATAGTGGATGCATTAGTGATAATTTTTCAAAACTCTTTAGATTCTGCAGTAGTTCCTGAGGAGTGGAGGATAGCTAATGTAACCCCATTTTTTAAAAAGGGAGGGAGAGAGAAAACGGGGAATTACAGACCTGTTAGTCTAACATCAGTAGTGGGGAAACTGCTAGAATCAGTTATTAAAGATGGGATAGCAGCACATTTGGAAAGTGGTGATATCATTGGACAAAGTCAGCATGGATTTACGAAAGGTAAATCATGTCTGACGAATCTTATAGAATTTTTCGAGGATGTAACTGGTAGAGTGGATAAGGGAGAACCAGTGGATGTGTTATATCTGAACTTTCAGAAGGCTTTCGACAATGTCCCACATAAGAGATTAGTATACAAACTTAAAGCACGCGGTATTGGGGGTTCAGTATTGATGTGGATAGAGAACTGGCTGGCAGACAGGAAGCAAAGGGTAGGAGTAAACGGGTCCTTTTCAGAATGGCAGGCAGTGACTAGTGGGGTACCGCAAGGCTCAGTGCTGGGACCCCAGCTATTTACAATATAAATGATTTGGACGAGGAAATGGAATGCAACATCTCCAAGTTTGCTGATGACACGAAGCTGGGGGGGCAGTGTTAGGTATGAGAAGGATGCTAGGAGGCTGCAAGGTGACTTGGATAGGCTGGGTGAGTGGGCAAATGCATGGCAGATGCAGTATAATGTGGATAAATGTGAGGTTATCCACTTTGGTGGCAAAAACAGGAGGGTAGACTATTATCTGAATGGTGGCTGATTAGGAAAAGGGGAGCTGCACCGAGACCTGGGTGTCATGGTACACCAGTCATTGAAAGTAGGCATGCAGGTGCAGCAGGCAGTGAAGAAAGCGAATGGTATGTTAGCATTCATAGCAAAAGGATTTGAGTATAGGAGCAGGGAGGTTCTACTGCAGTTGACAGGGTTTCGGTGAAACCACACCTGGAGTATTGCGTACAGTTTTGGTCTCCTAATCTGAGGAAAGACATTCTTGCCGTAGAGGAAGTACAGAGAAGGTTGACCAGACTGATTCCTGGGATGGCAGGACTTCCATATGAAGAAAGACTGGATAGACTCGGCTTGTACTCACTAGAATTTAGAAGATTGAGGGGGGATCTTATAGAAACTTACAAAATTCTTAAAATTCTTAGATGCAGGAAGATTGTTCCAGATGTTGGGGAGGTCCAGAACAAGGGATCACAGTTTAAGGATAAGGGGGAATTCCTTTTGGACCGAGATGAGGAAAACATTTTTCACACAGAGTGTGGCGAGTCTCTAGAATTCTCTGCCACAGAAGGTAGTTGAGGCCAGTTCATTGGCTATATTTATGAGGGAGTTAGATGTGATGCTTGTGGCTAAAGGGATCAGGGGGTATGGAGAGAAGGCAGGTACGGGATACTGAGTTGAATGATCAGCCATGACCATATTGAATGGCGGTGCAGGCTCGAAGGGCCGAATGGTCTACTCCTGCACCTATTTTCTATGTTTCTATGTTTCTAAGTGCATGTTACAATGTGATTAGATTAGTTTCAATTATTTCCAGCAGCCGACCAAATTCATAAAGTGAAAAATAATTCTCATCAGAAGTCTTCTGTGGAGAAGCAAATGCTGATCGACAGGTCCTGTGGAGGACACAAAGGTAAAGGAAGAAATTTTCTTAGGAACCAGCAGCGACATTACTTTTTAGTCACATAAAAAGATTTCTATGGAAAAAATAATGACCTTGCCAGTCTTGCTCCAGCTGCAAAACCTATGATGTGCTTGCAGTGCATACCATTACCAATAGTGGATGGCACAGTTGGTAGAGCTGCTGCCTCACAGCGCAAGACACCCGGTTTTGATCCTGACCTCAGCTGAATGTGTGGAGTTTGCACGTTCTCCACCTGACCGCGTGGGCTTCCTCTAAATACCCCAGTTTCCTCACACATCCCAAAGACATGCGGTTTTGGATGTCCTCAGTAAAAGTTCCCTCTGTAAAAATTGTCCATGGTGCGTTGGCAGTTGATGTGAAATTGGGATAACGTAGAATTGGCGTAAACGGGTGATTGACTCTCAGCGTGGATGATGCGCCAAAGGACCTTTCGCCATGCCGTATCTCTAAAGATCGATCAGTATGCTCAGGAGGATTCCAACCTGACACAAAATGGTGTCACTTACTATATTTTATTTTATGTTCATGATTCCATTTTTTTTCAATTTTGATGCTTCTTTACCTACTGTTCTTTTCCCTTTTGCAGTACTCGTAACTCTCTTTTAGACTGACCTCTTAGAGAAAGCTTCACGTTCCAGCCGGTTTAGTTTAGAATAGTTCTGTTTAGGTTAGTTTAGAGATACATCATGGAAACATGCCCTTCAGCCCACTGACTCTGCGCCAACCAATGATCCCGACACGCATTAACTTGCACACTCGGGACAATTTACAATTGCACCAAGCCAATTAGCCAATAAACCTGTGCGTCACTGGAGTGTGGGAGGTAACTAGAGTTCATGGAGAAACCCCACAAAGGTCATGGGGAGAATGTCCAAACTCTGTACTGACAACACCCATAGTCAGGATTGAACCCATGTCCCTGAGGCTGTAAGGCAGTAACTCTGCCATCGTGCCACTCACCAGTTGACAGGATTTTATTTTAATCCATATTGTTTTCTTTTCCACTGACTCCTCTGTGAACCATGCATTTGCTCCTCCACTGACGGCTTTTCTTTAAAGTTCTGATATTAATTAGTTGGCATTTTTACAACATTTTGAGTTGATGGAAATAATTCAAACAAGTCTGACTACATTCATTTCCCTGCATGGATGTTTCCACGCCTGCCGACCCCTCCAGCAGTTTGCTTCCTGCTCTGAATACAAGCATCTGCAATCTCTTGTGTAACCACACTCTAATGTACACTCAAACTAAATATTATCATTGCTGAGTAAGCATGCTGTTTCCTTAGGTGTGTAATTATATCCATGAGTCATCTATTCACGGAATATCAGTAGAAAGATCACATGTATTCATAGACATTCACGTGTATTGTTTTAATGGAAACTTCTGCCTGTAGATCACTGAATGTTATGAGGAAATACCAAATAAAATACTGTACCTAGTGTGGTCTACGTGGACTGGGTTCATGAGAAAGATCCATATGATCAGAAAGATATACTGTAAACCCATGGAATCCCAGGGCAAGCAACATGGTGGATTAATAATAGGCTCTGTGGGAGATAGCAAAAGGAAATGGTTGATGGGCATTGTAGACTGAATGGCTAATGGGCCTGTCCCATTTTTTTCGGCGACTTGCCGCCACCCATCATAGTCGCGGGTGATGCCTATATAGTCGTGAGTAATCGCCCAAAGAGTCGTACCTTTTTCTGGTCGCCGCTGGATTTTCAACATGTTGAACATTTTCGGTGACCTGCTGCGACAATGACGGGTGCCGGCAAGTCACCGAAAAAAATTGCGTAAGTGGGACAGGCCCTCACAGAGCTTGCTTTGGTCACATACATCTTGGGCATGTACAGGAGCCACGAGTAAAAGGTTTGTCCACTGCATCAAAACCGGATATCTGTTCAAGTGTGAAGAAATTAGATGGAAACAAAAGTGTCATTGAGCTTATGCATTTGGGAGAAAAAATTAATGCAAAAAATTATACTGTTATTGATAGGATTTCAATAAATGTAGACACACATTTGTACATTTCCACAAATTTCTGAAGGTAGTTGAGGTAGTTGTGAAACCATAAAGGATACTGCCAGGGTCTGGAGGTCATGGAGCATAGAAACAGGCCCTTCAGCTCAAATGATCCATGTCGATCAAGATGCCATATCTACACTAGTCCCATTTGCCCACATCTGGCCCATATCCCTCTAACCTTTCCTATGCATGTTCAAATGCCTTTTATACGTTGTTATTGTACTGCCTCATCCTCCTCCTCCGACAGGATATTCCATATACCCATTGCCCTCTAAGTGAAAAAGGTCCCCAGGATCCTATTCAATTTTTCTCCCTTACATTAAACCTAAGTCCTCTGGTTCTCGATTCCCTTACACAGCTCGAAAGGAGGGGGGGGGGGGGGGGGCACAGCGAGACCTGGGGGTCCTGGTACACCAGTCACTGAAAGTTGGTGTGTAGGTACAGCAGGCAGTGAAAAAAGCTAATGGAATGTTGGCTTTCATAACAAGAGGATTTCAGTATAGGAGTAAAGTGGTTCTTCTGCAGTTGTATAGACCACATCTGGAGTATTGTGTACAGTTTTGGTCTCCTAATTTGAAGAAGGACATCCTTGTGATTGAGGCAGGGCAGTGTAGGTTCACGAGATTGATCCCTGGGATGGCGGCACTGTCATATGAGGAAAGATTGAAAAGACTAGGCTTGTATTCACTGGAGTTTAGAAGGATGAGGGGGATTCTTATAGAAACATATAAAATCCTAAAAGGACTGGACAAGCTAGATGCAGGAAAAATATTCCCAATGTTGGGCGAGTCCAGAACCAGTGGCCACAGTCTTAGAATAAAGGGGAGGTCATTTAAGACTGAGGTGAGAAAAAACGTTTTCACCCAGAGAGTTGTGAATTTGTGGAGTGGCAGATGGCAGTGGAGGCCAAATCACTGGATGGATTTAAGAGAGAGTTAGATAGAGCTCTAGGGGCTAGTGGAGTCAAGGGATATGGGGAGAAGGCAGGCACGGGTTATTGATAGGGGACGATCAGCCATGATCACAATGAATGGCGGTGCTGGCACGAAGGGCCGAATGGCCTCCTCCTGCTTCTATGTTCCTATGTTTCTATGACTGTGCATTCACCCTATTAATTCCCCTCATGATTTTATATACATCTAAAAGATCACCCCTTGGTCTCCTGTGCTCCAAGGAATAAAGCCCTAACTTCCTCATTCTCTTTCTATAGCTCAGGTCCCTCAGAATCCTGGCAAAAATTCATAAATCTTCTCTGCACTCTTTCCAGTTTAATGACACCATTCATATAGCAGGGTGGCCAAAATGGAACACCATGCTCTAAATGCGGCCTCACCAATGTAATCTACAACTATAACATAACGTCCCAACTTCTATACTCAATACCCTGACTGATGAAGTCTTCTTTACCATGCTATCTATCTGTGATGCCACTTTCAGGGAACTATGTACCTGTAATTTTAGATCCCTCTGCTCTACAACACTCCAAAGGGCCCTCGATGAAGGTCCTGCCCTGGTTTGAGTTCCCAAAATGCAACACCTCACACTTATCCACACTGAATTCCATTAATCATTTTTCAGCGCACATGCCCGACTCAAGATCCTGCTGCAACTCATGATAATCACCTTCGCTGTCTACAAACCACCCATCTTCAGTGTCATCTGCAAACTTACTAATCATGCCTTGCACATTCTTATCTAAGTCGTTTACATAAACCACAAACAACAATGAGCCCCGCACTGATCCATGAAGTACACCTCTAGTCACAGGCTTCCAGTCTGAAATACAACCTTCCACCACCATCCACTGTTTCCTTTCATTAAGCCAATCCTGTATCCAGGTAACTAGCTCTCCCAGGATGCCTTGCATTCTAACCTTCCATAGCAGTCTAACATGCAGAACCAGGGCTGGATTTACGTATAAGCTAGACAAGTTTAAGCTTAGGGCCTCGAGATCTAGGTAGGCCTATGCTCGCTCCACCAAGGTGTGTAAACTTTGGAGATAGTGGCATTGTTACAAACACTACCATCAGTGGCGCTGTGTGATAGTTGCGTTGTTACAAAACCTACCATCGTTGGCGCTGTGCTTGCGATTCCGGAGGCTTTGGTGGTGTGGGGGGGGGGGGGGGGGGGGGGGAGAAGGGGGGGGAGGGATTAAAATGCAGGCGAGGTATACATTCGTTGTGGAGAGGAATTTGCTCCACAGATCCTTGGATCATTGGAAGTGCAGGACAACGGAAAAGGTATGTCGTTTATTTAACCCTTTTCCCCTCGCTGCCACATGGGGGACTTGCACACCTCGCCGTTGCACGGGGGGGTCTACACACCTCACTGCCACACGGGGTGCGGACTGACCTCGCCGCCGCACGGGGGGCCTACTAAATTCGCCGCCGCACCTGGGGCGAACTCACCTCGCCGCCCCACCGGACTCGTCGAACCTTGCCGCCCCACCCATCATCCGCCCACCGGGACCTCCCACGCTTTGCTCAACATTCCACCGCCCTCCAGCAGCTCGCAGCCGTCGCCTTACCTGCAGCCTGGACTCATCACCGGGCCTGAAGTTTCCACCAAAGATACTAGAGGAGCTCCTCTAGTATGTTTGGTTTTTACGCTGCAGATTCCCACTCCCCTGGGTTTGACTCCGCTGGGTCCTAATGCTAGTCCCCCCAACTCTGGCAACCTCAGTGGCTGTTCCACTGGGTCTTCCCCATTCCCCTCAAACCATGTGACCCCAGCTCTTTGATGAGCTTGAGCAACAAGCAAAGGCCACCTTGCCAGATGTTAACTACAGAACTGTCACAGGGAGACAAAGAGTAAGGAAATGGCAAGCAAATGATGGAAGTGCACCTGGTCCTGATGCTTTAGATAAACTCTCTTCAAGAGATAAGTTTAGGATAAAATCCTTTATTCCTATACTAGATGCACTTGAAACCAATTTAAAAAGAAGAGGTATTGTGTACACTGAAGTTGCACAACAGTTTTCATTTCTTGCTAATCTGACCGCATCTAAGCAAGAAATTCAGCAAGATGTTAAACTGTTGATGGAAGCAAACCCAGAAGATGTTGACCTTGAACTTACAGATCAACTTTTGCACTTTCACTCGTATGTGAGACAAAGCCATAGGCATACAGAAGAGCACTCTCTGTCTAATACAGACCTTTATCAAATAATATACAAGGAAGCATGGCCTTCCCTAATGTGGAAGCAATCTTGCGGCTGTTTCTTAGCTAATTGGTCACCAACTGCTCGGGAGAGAGGTCTTTTTCAAGACTCAAAAGGATTAAAATTGAATTAAGGCCCACAATGTCTCAAGAGAGGTTGTCTGCACTGAGCATTCTGTGCATTGAGAGTGACAAACTTAGACAAACAGATCTTGGTGAACTTATGGACGATTTTGCTATGAAGAAGGCGAGAAAAAAACATTTTTGCTCTTAGTGTATTTGCAGTTTCCTTATTTCTTAATATTCCACATTCAATTCAAGAGACACTTATTGTCACATGCACCAATTGGTACAATGAAATTTGGGGTCACCATTCGACATCAGAACTTTCTCAGCGGCTTGGACTTCCGAATCGGCCACTTCCTTCCGGAGACCGCGGCTCCCGAAGTCCACAGGCTGAGCTGGGCGGAGATTCACGCTGGCGCCCTCGGCAAAGGGTTCCCAGGGATCCATGATGTTGAAATCAGCGCGGCCCGAGGCTGGGAGCTCCGCAAACCACAGCTCCATGGTGTTGAAGCAGCAGGCCCAACACTCCAGAGCTTCAAACGGCGATCCAGGTAAGGCATCGCCCGCTCCGCGGTGAATCCAATATGTATTTCAGAACCAACTGCTTAATGACATACAGTAGGATCTAAAACTGTCACACTGTCATTGTCGGGTAGTCATGGTCTTCTAGTCGTGGGGGTGGGGGATTGGGAGGGGGTTGGGGGGGAGGGGGGGAGGCTCACAAGTGAAATAGCTTAGGGCCTCTCTTCATCTAAATTCCGCCCTGTACAGAACCTTATCAAAGGCCTTGCTGAAGTCCATTTAGACACCATCTACAGCCTCGTACTTATCGACCTTCTAGGTTACTTCTTCAAAAAACTAAATCAAATTCATGAGACATGATTTCTCACCTTATTGACTATCCCTAATTATCCTTTATCTGTCCAAATGTAAATATATATCATCTCTCAGAATCCTCTCTAGTAACCTACCTACCAGAGATGTTAGGCTCACTGCTCTACAGTATATTTCCCAGGATTTTCCTTGCAATCCTTAAATGGAGGCACAACATTAGCTACATCATCCAGCACCTCACCAATCTCTCATGATAATTCATATACCACGTTTAGTAGTGTGTTCAATCTGGTAACATGAACCTGATGAACACACCATATATAAAAGCATAAAGACCATGCTAAAAATCGAGTCTGAAGAAGGGTTCTGACCCGATACAGTGCTTGATAAGTGAAGCTAGATAAATATTTAAAAGATGGAGAAATTGAGGGCTTTGCGGAACCAGCACAGCAGAGGAGTAGAGGCCTGCATAGATTAACCATGAACAGCTGGAATGGTGAAACAAAGTGGATTCTTTGAAATCTACCTGCATTTTTGTCATCTTCTGTCTGAATTTTATGAGGAGATAACAAACAGAGTATCTGATGCAAACATCTGATGTAGTCTACATGGATTTTAGCAAAGTTTTTGCAAAAGGACCATATGGCCAGAAAGACATAAACGCTTGGAATACCAGTGGCACCGTGGCTGGTTTCTGATTTGACCTGCATTTTTCAATGGCATGTATTCAACAATGCTTGATCCATGTACACAACTAGTTGGATTCAAGTTAATACTTCACTTTTAATCATCTTTGTTGGCTCAAAAGAAAGAAAGCATTCAAATAATACACAGCTTCACCTTATAACAAAGGCATCCCAGTGTAGGCAGTGTCTGGGAGCTCATAAATAACCAACTCTTAAATAACTAACTTACTTCCGAACCATCATCTCGAAGGCCTGAATATAATATATGGTTATGGACAGCAGTGTGAGGCCAAATGGTCTGTTTCCTGTCATCCAGAAGTTCTGAAATGATCAGTGTCTTAATATGGTTCATTACACAAGAGTTTGTGCGCTGGGACCTCGTTAATAGTCTCACATCTTTGTGTGTCCAGTGATAACTTTGCAAAAGATATATTTGTAAGTGTTTATAGTTGAGATGAAATCAATTCATTGAACTGTGAATCCATAGTTAAAAAAATACAAGAGGTGGTGGTGTTTCTGAGATAGACTAACGACACCATCTTGTGATGGTATGAGGATATGCACTGTGTTTAAATTCGAGTTTTTCACCTATCTTATTCAGAGATAAAAGGATGTAGGGATCTCCTACTCTATTTTCTATTCCCGGCTTTGAATCGCAATCTACCACAGCGTGGTTAGTGAAATGACCATAAAACCAGTAGATAATTGACTTTTTCTGCTCCTTGAACTAGAAGAGCAGTGAGTTTCTTTGGGGACACAAGAGACTGCTGAACCCTGACAATAAACAAAGCGCTGGAGGAATTCAACAGGTTAGGCAGCATCTGTGGAGGGATTGGACTGATGACGTTTCGTGTTGGGACTGGTGGAATAAGGGAGGTAAACCTGGAAAAGAGAAGTCGGTCAGGGCAAAGCCTGGCAAGTGGTAATGGATGCAGGTGGGGATGGCGAGTTGATTGGCAAATGGCTGGAGATAATGACAAAGGCTAGAAAAGGAAAAAAACAAAAAAAAAACGATAATGACAAAGACTAGAGGTGAAATTGAGATAAAATAATGTCAGATAAGGTAAGATGGTCAAATGTAAAGCCTGAGAGAGAGAGATGGATGGTTAGGGTACAGGCGACAAGGAAAAATGGGTGGATATAAGGGAAATGGGGAGCTGGAGAGGGGAGGGGTGAGATATAGAGAAGGGGGAAAGGTTCAGAGTCATAGGGAGAGTGAAGAAACATGCACATCTGGGAGGGTCAATGGGCGGGCGGAGGAGAACGGTGGGTATGGCAATGTTTCTTGCAATGCCATAATGGGGAATTCAATATTCATGCGGTTGGGTTGTAAGCTACGCTGCACAATTTCTGTTCTTCCAGTTTGCATGTGCAGTCTTGCAGTGGAGAAAGATGAGGACTGAATGGTCAGTGTAGGAATGGGAGGATTAGTTAAAATGGCTGGCAACTGATAGCTCCAACTTGCCATGGCGGACAGAGCACATGGGTATGGTGAAAAGGTCACCCAGTCGAAGCATGTTCTTGCTGATGTAGAGGAGGCCACTTCAGCAGCACCAAAGATATGTTGGGACTGGTTGAGCTGGGGAGGGAAAGCTTAAAAAGAGAAGTAGGTTGTGGCAAAGGTTGGAAGATATGCATCCAAATCTCTGTCTCACCCTGAAGAGTTGTGGGGATCCCTGTACGGAAATGAGAGGTGGTGTAGGGACAGGTGTTACATCTATATAAATTATAATATAAATATCCTTATCCTTATAACTATAAAACTCTGATCTTATTTGTGAGTGTGAGTGTGTGTGTGTGAGTGAGCGAGTGAATTTATTTGTTTGTGTGTTGTCACATCTTCTCGAAAAAATGACGCGCCAACGGTAAAATGTTTACATATTCGGTTAGAGATTTACCCCCTGGAGTCCGAAAGCACCTTATCTGAAAAGGTTGTGCTTTATTTCTTGAAGTATTAATGAAAATGTTCACAAATCCAATCAAACTTTGAAATCAAAAAGCCTGTTTTTCGCTGATGACGTCACAATGGATCTGCCTGCCGTCTGCTTGCGCTGCGTCTGCTTGCACTGCGAGTGACATCACCCACCCCCCCCCCCCCACACCCCCCTATTTGGTCAATCGACTGAAGACCAAAGATCACAGCTGAAGCCTGCGCTGCTAGTGCAGAACGAGCAAATCGGGCCCTGTACTAAAGCTCTCGGATCCGTCTCTGGTCAAGTCCCGCTCCCCAACACCCATCTCCCTTTTTTTTTTCCTTTTCCAAAAACTTTATTGGACACAATCATATAATACAGCACATCAAAACATAATCAAAAAATCACACTATAACAAACAAATCATTGTAGTACAACAGTACATTCATTGTTTACAATAGTCTCAACCCCACAACACCCATCTCCCTCCCCCTCCATAACCACCTCTCTCTCTCTCCCCCCCCCCCCCCCCCTCTCCCTTCTCTCTCTATCTCTCTCCCCCCTCTCCCTCAGTTTGGGCTATGTGTGAATGGGGGGTGGTTACCGTGTGTGTGTGTGACATCGCAGGCTGTCCCCCACCCCCACCCCCCCCCCCCCCCCCCACGCGCTTTGCGTCCGACTTAGTCTGGTACAATATAAAAATTTTCTATGGATATCTGAAGGGGAAATGATTAGTGAAGACAAATGTAGGTCCCCTACAGTCAGAAACAGGTGAATTGATAAAGGGAAACAAGGAAATGACTGACCAGTACTTTTGGTGTTAGGTAAACTGTTGGGATTGAAGGCAGATAAAACCCTAGGGGGGGTCTCTCTCTCTCTCTGTAGGTTGGGGGCTATGCATCAGTGGATAGGACTGGGATGGGGTAAAAGGAGCCAATGAATAATATTAATATAATATTAAGGGGTTGTGATTAGTGTGCGGGGGGGGGGTTGTTTGTGTGTGACGCCGCAGGCTGCCCCCCCCCCCAACCGCACGTTGAGGGGACGGGTTGGTCTAATAGAATATAAGACCCACTTGGTCTAATAGAATATAAAAATCTGAAGGGGAAAAGATTAGTGAAGGCAAATTTAGGTGCCTTACAGGTGAATTTATAAAGGGAAACAAGGAAATAACAGACCAGTTAAACAAGTACTTTTGTTCCGTCTTCACTGAAAAAGACACAAACAATCTCCCAGAAATACTAGGGGGCAGGGCATCTAGTGGGAGGGATGAACTGATGTAAATCCACATTAGTCAGAAAATGGTGTTGGGTAAACTGTTGGGACTGAAGGCAGATAAAACCCTCGGGCCTCATGATCTGCATTGCAGAGTACTCAGCGAGGTGGCCATAGAAATCGTGGATGCATTGGTGATCATTTTCCAATGATCTTTAGCTCTGGATCAGTTCCTCTGGACTGGAGGGTAGCTGTGGTAACCCAAATTTTTAAGAAAGGGGGGGGGAAAAGAGAGAAAACAGAGAATTATAGACCAGTTAGCCCGACATTGGTATTGGGGAAGATGCTGGAATCGATTATTAAAGATGTAATAGCAGCGCATTTGGAAAGCAGTGACAAGATCGGTCAAAGACAGGTTCCCATCTTCTACCATAGATGAGGCTCTCACCAGGGTCTCTTCTCTACCCCATGACTCTGCTCTCACTCCCCATCCCCCCCCCCCCCACTCGTAACAAGGGCAGAGTCCCCCTTGTCCTCACCTTCCACCCTACCAGCCATCACATACAACAAATAATCCTCCGACATTTTCCACCACCTTCAACGTGATCCCACCACTTGCCACATCTTCCCATTTCCTCCCCCGTCTGCTTTCCGCAGAGACCACTCCCTCCGTAACCAAAGATCCTATAGAGGAGCAAGATAGACCACTCCTGCTAAATGCCGAGTCGTCTAACGTGTAGTACGCAACGGTGCAGAACGTGGGCCTTCTTTTCATCCAATTCCGTAACCGGACCTGACCCGACCACAGTGTAATCAACGTTACGGGGGATCAGTTTGTGTTAATAAATTAAAATTCTGAAAATGAAGAGAAGATTTTTACCAAATAACTTTTATTTTTCCGCGGATGTTTCCGTAAGCGGCTTCCATCTCCACACTATTATCCTATGCGATCTTTGGTTACGGAAATAGGCCCTTAAATTACCCATGAATCTGCCCATGACCGTACTACGTCTTTTTCGTCGAGTGGACTATCTTGCTCGCTATAGAATCTTTGTCTGTAACTCCCTGGTCAATTCGTCCCTTCCCACCCGAACCACCCCCTCTCTGGGCACTTTCCCTTGCAACTGCAAGAAATGCTACACTTGTCGCTTTACCTCCCCCCTTGATTCCATCCAAGCAGTCTTTCCAGGTGCGGCAGAGGTTCACCAGCAACTCCTCCAACCTCATCTATTGCATCCGCTGCTCTAGATGTCAGCTGCTCTATATCGGTGAGACCAAGCATAGGCTTGGCGATCGCTTCGCAAACACCTCCGCTCGGTTCTGTGAAATAAATTGTAAAGTAAAACACTGTACTAGCTAATTGCCACATGTAGCCTTAAAATGTAACCAAGACATGCTGAACCTTGCAAGATTGAATACATGCCAAAGAACACATAACAAACAGCAAACGCACCCTCCTGACAGACAGTTGCCACTTGCAAGATTAAGCGGTATGTGTGTGAAGGTTGCAATATCTTATCACACAATGACCTGTTTACTACATCGTATAAAATGCCTATGCGTAGACAAATAAAGCCAGAGAGACTCTTACAGTCACTGGCCTGCTTGCTGTATGACTCTCCCTCAATAAAACTGCGTTGTAAGGAACTGCCGTCTCCTCTGCTGATTAATTGATATAAGGAATAACGTACGGGCAAATAAATTACCGACAGTTCGCAATAACCAACCTGAACTTTCAGCACTTCAACTCCCCCTCCCATTGAGAATCCGACCTTTCTGTCCTGGGCCTCCTCCATGGCCAGAGTGAGGACCACCGTAAATTGGAGGAGCAGCACCTCATTTTCCACTTGGGCAGTTTGCACCCCAGCAGTAAGAACATTGACTTCTCTAATTTCAGGTTGTCCATTCTTTCTCCTCCCATTCTCAACTCTCCCTCAGCCCTCTGGCTCCACCTTTTCCTTTCTTCCTCCCCCCCCCCCCCCCACCTCACATCAGTCTGAAGAAGGGTTTCGACCCAAAACGTTGCCTATTTCCTTCGCTCCATAGATGCTGCCTCACCTGCTGAGTTTCTCCAGCATTTTTGTCTCCCTTCGGTCAAAGACAGCATGGATTTATGAAGGGGAAATCCTGCTTGACTAATCTTCTGGAATTTTTTGAGGATGTAACAAGTAGAATGGATAAGGGAGAGCCAGTGGATGTGGTGTTTCTGGACTTTCAAAAAGCCTTTGACAAGGTCCCACACAATGGATTAGTGTGCAAAATGGTAGCACATGGTACTCAGGGTAGGGTATTGACAGGAAGGAAAGAGTAGGAATGAACTCTAAGAAGAGTAGGGTCCTGTCCAGAATGGCAGGCGGTGAATAGTGGGGTGCCGCAAGGTTCGTTGCTGGGATCCCAGTTATTTACAATATATAATAATTTAGATGGAGTTAAATGTAAAATCTCTAATTTGCAGATGACACAAAGCTGGGTGGCAATGTGAGCTGCAAGGAGGATGCTATTCGGCTGCAGAGTGACTTAGGTAGGTTGGATGAGTGGGCAGATGCATGGCAGATGCAGTATAATGTGGATAAATGTGAGGTTATCCACTTTGTTAGCAAAAACAATAAAGCAGATTATTATCTGAATGGTGTCAGATTAGGAAAAGGAGGAGAGGTGCAACGTGACCTGGGTGCCCTTGTACATAAGTCACTGAAAGTAAACATGCTGGTACAGCAGGCAGTAAGAAAGCAAAAGGCATGTTGGCCTTCATAGTGAGAGAATTTGAGTATAGGAGCAAGGAGTTCCTACTGCAGTTGTACAGGGCCCTGGTGAGACCACACCTGTAGTATTGTGTGCAGCTTCGGTCTCAATTTGAGGAAGGACATTCTTGCTACTGAGGGAATGCAGCATAAATTAAGCCAGGTTAATTCACTGGATGGCGGGACTGACATACGATGAATGAAGGGATCGACTGGGCTTATATTCACTGGAATTTAGAAGGATTTAGAGGGGATCTTATAGAAACATATAACAATCTCAAGAGATTGGACAGGCTAGATGCAGGAAATTTTTTTCAGATGTTGGGAGAGTCCAGAACCAGGGGTCACATTTTAAGAATAAGGGGTAGGCTATTTAGGACTGAGATGAGGAAAAACGTTTTCACCCAGAGTGTTGTGAATCTGGAATTCTCTGCCACAGAAGCCAATGGAGGCCAATTCACTGGATGGATTCAAGAGAGAGTTAGATGTAGCTCTTGGGGATAACTGAATCAAGGGGATATGGGGAGAAAGTAGGAACGGGTTACTGATTTTGGATGATCAGCCATGATCATATTGAATGGCAGTGCTGGCTCGAAGGGCCGAATGGCCTACTCCTGCACCTATTTTCTATGTTTCTAGCTCTTGAGCTTGCAGGGGAATATGCCTGGGCAGGGGGAAGATTGGGTGGGAAAGGAAACCAAGCAGTTGCAGAGAACGCGGTCTCTGCAGAAAGGGGTGGGATGGGAAGATGTGACTGGTGATGGGCTCACACTGAAGGTGGTGGAAATGTCGGAGAATGATGCATTGGATGCTGAGGCTGGCGGGATGAAAGATGAGGACCAGGGGAGCTCTGCCTTTGTTCGGTCTGGAAGGAGGGGAAGCAAGAGAAGGACTGCGGGAAACAGAGAAGATCCAGCAGGGGGTTAGTTGAAGAAACAGGATATCCCAGATGCCCAAGTGGAAAGTTATGTCTTTATAATGATAGAAGGAACCTCTCGCAAAAAGAAATATAATGTGCATCCATCCTATGTTGCGGCACAGTGGCGCAGCTGGTAGAGCTGCTGCCTCACAGTGCCAGAGATCCCGGTTCGATCCTGACCTCAGGTGCTGTCTGGGTGTGGAGTTTGCACGTTCTCCCTGTGACCGCGTGGGTTTCCTGCCACATCTCAAAGAAGTGTGGGGTTGTAGATTAATTGGCCTTTGTAAATTGGCACCAGTGTGTAGGGAGTGGAAGAGAAAGTTGGATAACATTGATGCTCGGAGTCGACTCTGTGAGCTGAATGGCCTGTTTTCACGTTGTATCCCTAATACAAAACTATTTTAGCATACGGCATTGGGTGTTCAGTATTGATGTGGATAGAGAACTGGCTGGCAAACAGGAAGCAAAGAGTAGGAGTAAACGGCTCATTTTAACAATGGCAGGCAGTGACTAGTGGGGTACCGCAAGGCTCAGTGCTGGGACCCCAGCTATTTACAATATACATAAATGATCTGGATGAGGGAATTGAAGGCAATATCTCCAAGTTTGCGGATGACACTAAGCTGGGGGGCAGTGTTAGCTGTGAGGAGGATGCTAGGAGACTGCAAGGTGACTTGGATAGGCTGGGTGAGTGGGCAAATGTTTGGCAGATGCAGTATAATGTGGATAAATGTGAGGTTATCCACTTTGGTGGCAAAAATAGGAAAACAGACTATTGTCTAAATGGAGGCCGATTAGGAAAAGGGGAGATGCAGCGCGACCTGGGTGTCATGGTACACCAGTCATTGAAAGTAGGCATGCAGGTACAGCAGGCAGTGAAGAAAGCCAATGGTATGTTAGCTTTCATAGCAAAAGGATTTGAGTATAGGAGCAGGGAGGTTCTACTTCAGTTGTATAGGGTCTTGGTGAGGGCACACCTGGAGTATTGCGTACAGTTCTGGTCTCCAAATCTGAGGAAGGACATTATTGCCATAGAGGGAGTACAGAGAAGGTTCACCAGACTGATTCCTGGGATGTCAGGACTGTCTTATGAACAAAGACTGCATAGACTCGGTTTATACTCTCTAGAATTTAGGAGATTAAGAGGGGATCTTATAGAAACTTACAAAATTCTTAAGGGGTTGGACAGGCTAGATGGAGGAAGATTGTTCCCGATGTTGGGGAGGTCCAGGACAAGGGGTCACAGCTTAAGGATAAGGGGGAAATCCTTTAGGACCGAGATGAGAAGGAATTTTTTCACACAGAGAGTGGTGGGTCTCTGGAACTCTCTGCCACAGAGGGTAGTTGAGGCCAGTTCATTGGCTATATTTAAGAGGGAGTTAGATGTGGCCCTTGTGGCTAAGGGGATCAGAGGGTATGGAGAGAAGGCAGGTACGGGATACTGAGTTGGATGATCAGCCATGATCATATTGAATGGCGGTGCAGGCTCGAAGGGCCGAATGGCCTACTCCTGCACCTAATTTCTATGTATCTATGTATCTATGTATGTCCGATTGATATGGCGAGTGCCTCAATGAGCATGCTGATGTGGAAGATGAATCAGCTATGTTCCAGCACTTTGTTTTTAACTAAAGATTCCACCATCTGTAGTCTCTTGTGTCCAATTACATGAATGTGTAGATTAATACAAAGCATGTGGTGCCCTCTTGTGGTTGTGGACCAACACCAATTAATGAAAAAAACTAACAGAAGATAGACACAAATTGCTGGAGAAACTCAGTGGGCCAGGCAGCATTTCTGGAGAAAGGAAATAGGTGACGTTACGAGTCGACCCCATACGTCACCCATTTCTTTTCACCATAGATGCTGCCTGACCCGCTGAGTCACTCCAGCAATGTGCCTATTGGTGTTAATCAGCATCTGCAGTTCCTTCCTACACAAAAATAATAGCAGGCTGATTGGTCCTTGTGCAAAATATAAATACAGATCTACTTCATCCATCCAAAAATAATTCGCAATCATGTCCTCACCTTCGGATATTCACATGTATTTTTTTAACATTGGTGCACTCCTTGCCATTTTTGTCCTAACACTCGGAGCTAAAAATAGAAACACTCAGTAAAGGCAGAGAGTGAAACAGAATCAATGTTCCAGCTTGTGCACCTTCTGTTCGACTGGGAAAGAGAAAAAACAAGTTACTTTTATGTCAGGGAATGCGGGGGAGGGACGGATGGGACAAATGGAATATCTCTGGTTTGATGCAGGCAGGGATAGAATTGTAGAATCATAGAAAATAGGTGCAGGAGTAGGCCATTTGGCCCTTCGAGCCTGCACCGCCATTCAATATGATCATGGCTGATCATCCAACTCAGTATCCTGTACCTGCCTTCTCTCCATACCCCCTGATCCCTTTAGCCACAAGGGCCGCATCTAACTCCCTCTTAAATATAGCCAATGAACTGGCCTCAACTACCTTCTGTGGCAGAGAATTCCACAGACTCGCCACTCTCTGTGTGAAATATGATCTTCTCATCTCGGTCCTAAAAGACTTCCCTCTTATCCTTAAACTGATGTCTGGAGTTCCCCAGCATCGGGAACAATTTTCCTGCATCTAGCCTGTCCAACCCCTTAAGAATTTTGTACGTCTCTATAAGATCCCCCCTCAATCTCCTAAATTCCCTGAGATCTCCTCAATCTCCCTACTCTTGTACTCAAATCCTTTTGCTATGAATGCCAACATACCATTCGCTTTCTTCACTGCCTGCTGCACCTGCATGCCTACTTTCAATGACTGGTGTACCATGACACCCAGGTCTCGTTGCATCACCCCTTTTCCTAATCGGCCACCATTCAGATAATAGTCTACCCTCCTGTTTTTGCCGCCAAAGTGGATAACCTCACATTTGTCCACATTATACTGCATCTGCCATGCATTTGCCCACTCACCCAACCTATCCAAGTCACCTTGCAGCCTCCTAGCATCCTCCTCACATCTAACACTGCCCCCCAGCTTTGTGTCATCCACAAACTTGGAGATGTTGCATTCAATTCCCTCATCTAGATCATTAATATATATTGTAAATAGCTGGGGTCCCAGCACTGAGCCTTGCGGTACCCCACTAGTCACTGCCTGCCATTGTGAAAATGACCGGTTTACTCCTACTCTTTGCTTCCTGTCTTCCTGCCAGTTCTCTATCCACATCAATACTGAACCCCCAATACAGTGTGCTTTAAGTTTGTATGCTAATCTCTTATGTGGGACCTTGTTGAAAGCCTTCTGAAAGTCCAGATATAACACATCCACAGGTTCTCCCTTATCCACTCTACTAGCTACATCCTCGAAAAATTCTATAAGATTCGTCAGACATGATTTACCTTTCATAAATCCATGCTGACTTTGTCCAATGATTTCACCACTTTCCAAATGTGCTGCTATCCCATCTTTAACAACTGACTCTAGCATTTTCCCCACTACCGATGTTAAACTAACTGGTCTGTAATTCCCCGTTTTCCCTGCAACGGGGATGCTATGGAGGAGCCAGATGAGGTCAGCAGGTTGACTCACTGATGATAAATTTAGAGACAGGGAACATGAACAAAGGATATAAAAGCAGTGACCTGAGGGCAGTTTAAAAAAGTGACAGACTTTGTCATAAGGAACATAAAAGCTGCTACAAGTTGTGCAGCAAAATTCTGCTTGAATTCCATCTATAGGTTTGTGGATGACACCACTGGAGTGATCTGGATCTCAACCAATGAAGGGACAGAGTGCAGGAAGGAGATAGAGAGATGACTAACATGGTGTCAAGACAACAATGTCTACTTAAATGTGAGCAAGATGAAGGAGTTAGTTATTGACTTCAGGAAGCATGTTGGAGCACATGCCTCAATCTGCATCAATGCACAAAACCAAGTGGTTGAGTGCTTCAAGTTCTTTGGTGTAAATATTACAAATATTGTTTCGTTGAATAACCATGTTGAAGCTAAAAAAAGCACACCAACACAATATCCTGAAGAGAATAGGAAAATTCAGCATGTCTCCAATGACTCTCACCACTTCTACCGATGCACCATTGAAAGCATACTATCGGTTTGCATAGCAATTTAGTTTGGAAACAGCTTTGCACAAAAAATGCAAGAAATTGCAGAGAAGCCCAGTTCATCACACTGACCAGATTCCCCACCATTGACTTAATCTATGCCTCATGCTGCCTTGGGAAAGCAACCAACATGATCAAGGACCTTTTCATCATGATCATTCCCTCTTCTCTCTGCTACCGTTGGGCCTGGGAAACCTTGAACTCACATATCACCCGACTCAGGAACAGCATCTTTCCCTCAGTTATCAGACATCTCAATGGTTCTCCCATAATATGAAAGCCAAGCTGAATAAAAAGGAAATTCCAGAAAGCTAGGCAGTGTTAGAAAAGACAGAAAAATAAGAAATTGTTACAGATAGATGACATAACAATTATGTTAAAAACAGAAAGATTTACCTGTAGTTATGGAATTCAATATTGAGACAGGAATACTGCAACATGCCCAGATGGAAGATGAGGTGTTGTCCACCAGCTTAGGTCCACAAGAATGCGCCACATGCTTTGTATTAAGCTGCATATGAATTTATTCAGGACCTTGTTAGAAAAGTGCAACAAGCCACAGACAGATTAGTCAGAGTGGGAGTCAGTTGGAGAATTAATTAAAGTGATACGTGTCATTTCACGTAGTTTTATGGAGAAGTGTCATGGTTGCCAGAGAGAGGGAATAGTCCTATTGGAAGGGTAAGAGGGGCGACAGATATGTCCAGCGGTGGAATCTCATTGAAGGCAGCAGAACTTGTCAAAGATGACCCAAGGTAGGTTAGATGAAATGTAAGGATTGGAGGAACCTATCCTTGCTCAGTCTGGGAGACGGGGTGAGAACAGAGTTGTGGGAAATGTGAGTTCTGTGGACAACGACTTTGATGAGTTAAGTTATACAAAATCAAAAGACTGGGGTAAAACAAGTGGATCCATCTAACGTATTCAATTCTTCTAGACAACACCATCCTCATTTACTCTCCCTAGCCTACTCCCTTATGTCATTAAACCTCCTGAAAGAGGCAGATATATATCCAGTCCAACTATATGCCGAATCAATCATTTCTATAACAATTACTTGAACATCCTTACAAAGACTGGAATGATGAACATATTCTTTGTGAGTTTCTTGGCAAGACAGATAATGTGCATACTGTAAGTGTAAAGGGAGCAATTAAATTAGGAAAGAGAATCAAAACTTCAACAAGGCCTTTGCTTATTTAGGAGAATAACGAGTGATTTGATTCAAATCTGTAAAATTCTCTGGGACTTTTTGAGATTAGGACGGCGTGAGGCATTTTCTCTTGGGTGGGAGTTTGGAACACAGGCCCCAGACTCAGAATAGGATGAAGGTAGACACAGTGCTGGAGTAACACTGCAGCATCTCCAGAGAAAATGGATGGTTGACGATTCAGCTCGGGACCTTTCTTCAGACAGAAGGCAGTTCTTTTCTACAAACCAGCATTCACAGTTCCTTTCTAAGTGACTCAGAATAGGGTCTTTGCCCCTTACAGCAGAAAATGTGTGTTTCCCTCACAGGTTTTCACCCAGAGAGTTGTGAATTTGTGGAATTCCCTGCCACAGATGGCAGTGGAGGCCAAGTCACTGGATGGATTTAAGAAAGTGTTAGATAGAGCTCTAGGGGCTAGTGGAATCAAGGGATATGGGGAGAAGGCAGGCACGGGTTATTGATTGGGGATGATCAGCCATGATCACAATCATGCTTGTAGCTGGCCTCCTCCTTCACTTATTTTCTATGTTTCTAGGTTTGTGAAGCTCTGGAACTGTCTTTCACCATAGACTGTGGATGGTGAGCATAATTAACCATATTAATGTCCGAGGCAGATAACTCATTGGATTAGAAGGGTAGAAAAGCTTGTGGGCCAGGCAGGCGAGGTTGCATCAGTCATGAATGGCAGAGGAGGTTTGCATTCATATGGATCATCTGTCGCAGCTTCTGTGGCCAACAGTGCACACCCCCCCCCCCCCCCCACACTGAAGTGAGCATAATTACAATAGACCCAATCCTTGTAAATACAATGAAATTAGCTTTCATATAAATCACATGATCACATCATGTTTAAGAAAGAACTGCAGATGCTGGAAAAATCGAAGCTAGACAAAAATGCTGCAGAAACTCAGCAGGTGACGCAGCATGTATGAAAAGAGGAACAGGCGATACTTTGGGTCGCCTATTAAACCTCGCCTATTCCTTCTCTCCATAGATGCTGCCTCGCCCACTGAGTTTCTCCAGCATTTTTGTCTATGATCACATCATGTGGTCAGGCAGTGTGTCCAGAATGTCACATGAACAAAAGCTTTCCACATATAACTATTTCATGCTCTTGTGTGACACAACAGATGACATTTAGGGAAGACACTTATGCGTTTGTGAGGAACTACTGACCAGGAACTTGCATCTCAATGTAGATTTATCCCATTTTTTTAAATTTTCAGTATTGGATTTTGTACAATGTCACATAAATTAGAATCTAACTTTTAATAATAATCTTTGATTGTTGTACATGGTCAAAGCACTAGAGGGCAACAGTTTGCATGTTGAAAGCCAAGCAAACTGGTGGCAGGATAAGAGCTGTAATAACGTGATCATAAGTCGGTTGAACAGCACAGACCCTTTGGCCCAACTCATCCATGCTGACCTGAGCTAGTTGCATTTGCCTGCGTTTGGCCTATATCCCTCTGAACCTTTCCCGTTCATGCCCTTGTTTTAGTTTAGTTTAGTTTAGAGATAGAGCGTGGAAACAGGCCCTTTGGCCCACCGGGACTGCGCCGACCAGCGATCTCCACACATTAACACTATCCTACACCCACTAGGGACAATTGTTACATTTACCAAGTCAATTAACCTACAAACCTGTACGTCTTTGGAGAGTGGGAGGAAACTGAAGATCTCAGAGAAAACCCACGCAGGTCACAGGGAGAACATACAAACTTTGTACAGACAGCACCCGCAGTCGGGATCGAACCCAGGTCTGCAGTGCTGCATTCGCTGTAAGGCAGCAACTCTACCGCTGTGCCACCGTGACCCCCCTAATCAAAATTCAAAAGAACATGAAAGGCAACCGGTCGTGTCACGAACTGTATCGGCGCTAATCGAGTTTAAAGTATTATTAACTTCATCATTAGTATGCAAATCAGTGTTTTGTTCCCATTCATTCAGCAAATTCGTTAACGAGGTCAGCCATAATATTACCATGGAAGAAAGAAGTTCAAGAGATGCGAGAGAAACAAGAAACTGCTGATGCTGAAATCTTGAGCAAAAAAAAAGTGGTGGAGGAACTCAGCGGGTTAGGCAGCATCTGTGGAAGGAATGGACAGGCAACATTTCAGTTGGGACCTTTCTTCACTGATAATAGAGGGGAGAAAGTTGGAAAAGAGGTGGAGGTGGGACAAACCTTGCCATGTGATAGGTGGATACAGGGGAGGGAGGGTGATTGGCAGATGGGTGGAGTAAATAACAATGGTTAGAGATGAAAATAAGGCAAAATGGTGTTAGATGAGGGTAGAAATTAGATTTAAACCAAAGGGAGATATGGGTGGAGAAGGGGGGGGCGGTGGGGGAGGAGATGGGGGTGGAGATGAAAGGATAGATAGTGATAGCGTTGGAAGGCGAGTGTACCAAAAAGGGGAAGTTTGCCATTTGATTAGTACAGGTGTCAGAGGTTATGGGGAGAAGGCACGAGAATGGTATTAGGAGAGACAGATCAGCCATGAATGAATGGCGGAGTAGACTTGATGGGCCAAATGGCCTAATTCTTGTCCTATCATTTATGATCTTATGAAGGGAACATATTGACGGGGGGGGGGGGGGGTGGGAGGTGAGTAAGGGAATAGTGGGAGAAACGGGACTGCACGGGCATGGGGTACGGGACAGGAAGAGCGGGTAGGGGCTATTGTTTGAAGTTTAAAAATTCCACCCTTTGGTTGTAAAGGTGAGATATTTAGGACACAAGTGGTCCCGAGGGTTACTATTTTTAAGCACTAATGTTAACAAAATCACTTCCCTGTGTGAAATATTAGAATCTGGACTATCCCACTCCCATTAAGAGCGGGAGAAGCCACTTTGTGCCGCCTTCCCCGGTGGTACTGGATGAGGTGCAGAATAAATCACACCTTCTCGCCTTGGGGGCAGATTTATTCCACTCATCATGTATAGGCTAATAAAGTGGAGGAAGGAGCCACAGATGGCGGTTTACACCGAAGACACAAAATACTGGAGTAACTCTGTGGGACACTCAGCATATCTGGAGAGGAAAAACATCTAGACCCAAAACGTCACCCATTCCTTCTCTCCAGAGATGCTGCTTGTCCCGCTGAGTTACTCCAGCATTTAGTGTCCTATCTTTGGGCTGGTAATGGCCCGGTCTGATCATAGCCGACACTCCTTAGACCCAAGAACCTATGCCCACACGTGTGTGTGTGTGTGTGTGTGTGTTTTCTCAAGAGTTTGATTTAGCTCTTAGGTCTAAGGATATCAAGGGAAAAAGACAGAACCGGGTACTGATGATCAGCCATGATCATATTGAATGGCAGTGCTGGCTCGATGGCCTATCCTGCACCTATTTTCTATGTTGAGGCAGAGAAATTCGACTGAAGATAGGCACAAAAAGTTCAAGTAACTAGGAGGAACAGGCAGCATCCCTGGAGAGAATGGCCTTTGGGGTCATGACTAATTCCACTGCTCCCTTCCCACGCCTAGGCACTCGGGGCGACCTGAAAGAGATTCAGCCTGTCCAGCAGTTGCTGCCGAGCTGAACCGTACAACGGGACTCTGTGGGGAGTGGGTCCCACTAGCTAAGGTCTGCGCCCCCTCTATCTAGCCAACCCAGGCTTCCCCCTAATCGAGGGAGGGCCCAATCTATGGTCAGCTACAACTAAGGCACACGGTCAAGAAGTGTATGACTGGCCAATAACCGAATCCCCCGCTTCCCAGATCAAAGCCGGTCACCGCACGGTCATGCATTCCCGCCTGAAAGCACCGGCCCTCCTTCACGTCCACTTTGTGGATTACGGCTCCCAGTTCACCGCTCTTTACCAAGGATGTTCCAGCCGCTCGAACCCACGATAACATCCAATAACTAGCCGAGCACATGGCGTTTCCCGTGAGAGCGGCTGTCAGGCAAAGATAATACGCGACCCCCCCCCCCCCCCCTCTCTTATTAAGAAAAGCCACACAAGACACCAGCACAATAGCAAAACACTCTTTGCTAATTGAGGCAGAGGTTAGAATCCAAGAGCCATGTTTAATAAATAAAACATTACAGAGTATATATATATATACACACACACGTGGGACAAAGTTTCATGGATACATACGAGAGGAAGGGCTTCGACCATTCCACATTCTTGGTTCTTTGAAGTGTCGTTGCTGGTCTTCTCTCAGAAGCTCACAGTGCACTCATCCATAAAGTAGGAAACACTACACTGGGTTGAATGGTTTAGTAGTGCTTTCTACTTTATGGATGACTGCACTGTCTATCAAAAGGTCCTCTTCCTCTTCTCTCCAAACGTCGTCCCGGGACTTCTGCTTTGTTCGTCCACGCATTCTCCATTGAGACATCCGATCTAATGCCCATTTTAATTACACAATACGGCTGTGTTTTTCCACTTTGATCAGTTAGTTGATTTCAAACTCGTCCCATGGTCAGAGACCGTTTATTCCACACGCCAATGTCCCAACTCCATGTGCACTTGTACCCGTGGAATAAACTAGGATGTATTTATTTATTATAAATAAACGGTAATTTGCGGCCTAATCAAATTTAACTTGCATGCGAAAAAAATGGGCAATAGACAGTTCTCAGCCGACCTCCCCGGAGCCCAGTCAAGTCCAACCCGAAGGACCATCGGCCTCTAGACAACAGACCAGAGATCCATGCAAAAGCAGAACTCCAAAGTTTGCTGATCAGAAACCGAGATATTCAGAGAGTTTGGCTTGACTGTCGGAGCTCCCATCTGGACGGGTTCTAAGCTGCAAGCCCCTTCACAAGTTTAACTTGCACCCAAAGTACAATGCTAGCAAATACATAACGGGCAGTGGAGTCCACTAAACTATCGCCACCGATTGCAATCTTAGTAAATATTCAAAACCCGAAGCAACATACAATTTATACCCGAAATGAATACTAAACTAAAACTATTTTAACAATCGCACATACACAACAATAAAACTACAACAATTACTTAATGCGTACAATAGTGCATCTTAATAGACTTTAACGCAAACACATGGTACCAGGGTGCAATTCCCTGTTTCGCGACCTCCCTGCAAGTTCTTACCACTCCATTGCCTCTCCCTCTCTGCATGTAGGACCTTACCCGTCACTTTGCCGTATTTAACTCCACATTGGCACGTGATAAAACCACAGGAAACGTGCAATCTGCTTCCAACACGCCCAGAGGCCCGCTCAGAAAGTCAAAACTAAACTTTTCTAACGGTGCAAATCACACTGTGCTTCGAACACCTAATTTGGATATTGGTCTTGGTGACTTACTGCAGCGCCAGGTTCAGATATTAAAAAAAAATCATTATCAACTTTTCCGACCACGAACCATTCTTCCATCAGTCACTTCACCACGTGTGCTTAAATAAGCAAAATTAAAACTCGGTATTTCAAATCCTTTCCAAATTTTCTATAATAAATGTAATTATAGTCCCCAGTCTGTTTTAAACTCTTTGAAGCACAGAGAAATGTTTGACTGATTAATTCCCCCCAGACCCTTTTTACATGTCAGTAAAGGTTTTAGTGCATAAATGTGAAACAAAACATAAATCAGGTTGAACCATCACCTCCATCCCATCACCTCCATCCCATCACCTCCATCCCATCACCTCCATCCCATCACCTCCATCCCATCACCTCCATCCCATCCATTGCATTATGTGTGGTAGTGCTTTAGGTAATCATTACCATAATGGCACAGAGATCACATGACAATCTTTCACTTTGGACATTTGGTATGGTATAGTTGGAGCAAACTGCTATAGATGTGCATTCAAAAAACAAAAAGGTATGATCTAATTTGTGTGATGATCTCCTTCATCTCTAAACAAATATTGGTCCCAAAGAGTGTTGCCATGAATTAGGATGTAGAAATATGTGTATTTGGGATAGAGTCATAGAGTCATACAGCATGGAAACAGCCCTTTGGCCCAACTTGTCCACACCGACTAACATGCCACATCTACAATAGTCCCACCTGCCTGTGCTTGGCCCATAACCCTCTAAACCTATTCTATCCACATACCTTGTCCAACTGTCTCTTAAATGTTATGATAGTACCTGCCTCAACTACCTCCTCTGACAGCTCGATCCATATATCCTCCAACCTTTTGTGTTAAAAAGTTACCCCTCAGGTTCCTATTAAATATTTCCCCCCTCATCTTCAACCTTTGTCCTCTTGTTCTTGATTCCCCTACTCTGGGCAGTAGATTCCCCTACTCTGTGCATTTACCCAATCTATTCCTCTCAGGTTCTTCTACACCTCTATAAGATCACCCCTCATCCTCATGCACTCCAAGAAATAAAGTCCTAGCCTGCTCAACCACTCCTTATTGTTCAGGCCCTTGAGTCCTGGTAACATTCTTGTAAATCTACTCTGCACCTTTTCCAGCTTGACAACATCCTAAAACATGGTGACAAAATCTGAACGCAATACTGTAAATGTGGCCTCACTAATGTCTTATACAACTGTAAGATGGTTTCCCAACCTCTATACTCAATACTCTGACTGATGAAGGCCAATGTGCCGGAAGCCTTCTTGACCACCCTATCTACTTGTGATGCCACTTTCAAGGAAATATGTACCAGCACTCCTAGATGCTTCTGCTCCACAATACACCCTGGAGCCTTGCCATTCACTGTGTAAGCCCTGTCCTTGTTAGACTGCCCAAATGCAACACCCCACATTTCTCTGCATTAAATTCCACCAACCATTCCCGAGCCCACCTGCCTAAATGATTAGGATCCCTCTGCATTTTTTGACAATCTTCACTCTCTACGATACCACCCACTTTAGTGTCATGATGCCTGAGCATCATCCTGACTCTCCGCAACTCTACATGAATTGAAAATCACTTGAGGTATTGAATCAGCCTGGGTATATCTCCATTTGTCAAGCCAAATGTTCTGTATATCTTGATCTCTGGTCAATGGTGGCTTGTTATTCTGACATTCACATGCACCTCATCTATCCTTGAATATTGTATTCGAGCTCTCAATGTGGCCTCCTCTATGGTGATGAGACCAAGCACTGATCAGCTGACCACTTTGTGAGTACCTGTGTTCTGTTTGCATGGCTAACTGGTCCTCGTGATTTCTAGTCATTACAGCGCCCGTCCCCATTCCCACACTGACCTATCTGTCCTCAGTCTCCTCCTATGCCAGGGTGAAACCAATGAAAACTAGAAGAACAGCACCTTGTATTCCACCTCAGTAGTTTACAATGCAATAGCATGTATATTAAATTCTCTGCCTTCAGATAACCTCGGTCCCTCTATACACCTTGATCCTCCTACACATACCCTTCTTTTCAACAATACCCCACTCCCTCAACCAGCTTCTTCCTCACCCACACCATATGTCCATTGCCCATACACTGTTCTCCTCAGATCTCGTCCCCGTTCCCATCTGCCAATCCCAGCTCTCTTACTTGGTCCCTTTCCCATCAGATTCCACCATCCTCAGCCTCTGGTTACCTCCAGCAATCACATCCTAGTCTCTGGAATGTTTATCCTGCCCCTCTCTCCCTCACCTGACTCCATCCCCCAATGCACCTCTCTTCACCTTGATTCACCTCTTGTACATCAGCTCTTGCCCCACCCAACTCCTCTTTATTAATTTAGTTTAGTTTATTGTCACGTGAAAAGCTTTTGTGTTGTGCGCTATCCAGTCAGCGGAAAGACTTTACATTTATCCATATTATCTCCCCTTCTTTCTTTCAGCCCAGAGAAAGGGTCAACCAGAAAGGTCGAATGTCAATTTCACTCTAGCTCTGCTTTTGTAGTTCCACCTACTTCAAACTTTTAATATGATTACAAGAAGACTATAGAGAGGCACATTCAAAGCAGTATATCAAATTAAAAAAACACAAATCTGGGAAGTTACAGTCCTACTAGGCCAGATCAAGCAAGCTACTGAAGGGATTATTTGGGATGCTCTTGACATCGAGCGTGTTGTTAAAGAATCTTATTATGTCTCAGAAATAAAACTATGACTCGCTAACTTGGTTGAATTACTTGAAGAATTTTCCAAATTGAGATCAGTGGCTTGGTCTTTTCATCTTGATTTTCAACAATATTTCAACAAACTTTGAGGAGAAATTGGATAAACTAGGCATGTGTCATCCAAAGTATAAAAGATTATTGATTTAAAAAATTATTTTTTAGGAATTGATAAAGTAGAAAGACCTTGCACTGTTAGCAAAGTTTTGGAGATAATACAAATTAACCAATTGTAGCATGGTCAATGTGCAGGTGATCAATGGTGGGCATGGACGGTGGGCCATTGGACCCATTTCCATGCTGTATTTCTAAAATAAACTAAAAGATTCATGAGCAAGTTAATGGGACAAGATGGCTTGAGTTATAAGGAGAGATAGGCTGGGATTTTAGTAAATGGAGAGTAGGAAATTGAAAAGGGACAAGAGAAGTTAGGGATAGAATAAAACTAAAAGAAAATATGTATAACACAGCAAAGATTAGCCGGAAGCCAGAGGATTCGGAAACTTTCATAGGACAACAGAAGGAAACAAAACGGGCAAATCGGGCTGAAAAGATGAAGTACGAGGGGAAGCTGGCCAGGAATATAAAGAAGGACAGTAAAAGCTTCTTTAGATTTGTTAAGGGAAAAAGAATGGCAAAGTCAAATGTGGGTCCCTTGAAGGCAGACTAGGGTGAAATTATTATGGGGAACAAGGAAATGACAGAAGAGTTGAACAGGTACTTCAGATCTGTCTTCACTGAGGAAGACACAAACAATCTTCCAGATGTACTGGAGGACAGAGGATCTAAGGTGGTAGAGGAACTGAAATATATTTTCATTAAGTGAGAAATACTATTGGGTGGGCTAATGGGGCAGAAGGATGATAAATCTCCTGGGCCTGGTGGTCTGCATCACGGGGTCCTCAGGGAGGTGACTCTAGAAATAGTGGATGCATTGGTGATCATTTTCCAATGCTCAATAGATTCAGGATCAGTTCCTGTGGACTGGAGGATAGCTAATGTTATCCCACTTTTCAAGAAAGGAGCGAGAGAGAAAACAGGGAATTACAGACCAGTTAGCCTGACTTCGGTGGTAGGAAAGATGCTGGAGTCAATTATTAACAAGGTAATAATGAGGCATTTGGATAGCAGTAAAAGGATTAGTCCAAGTCAGCATGGATTTATGAAAGGAAAATCATGCTTGACCAATCTTCTGATATTTTTTGAGGATGTGACAAGTAAAATGGATGAAGGGGTGCCAGTGGATGTAGTGTATCTAGATTTCAGAACGCCTTTCATAAGGTCCCGCACAGGAGACTCGTGACTAAAATTAGAGCACATGGTGTTGGGGGTAGGGTGTTGATGTCGATAGAAAATTAGTTGGCAGACAGGAAGCAAAGAGTAGGAGTGAACGGGTCATTTTCGGAATGGCAGGCAGTGGCGAGTGGAGTGCCGCAAGGCTTGGTGTTGGGGCCGCAACTGTTTACCATATATATTAATGATTTGGAAGAGGGAATTAGGAGCAACACTAGCAGGTTTGCAGATGACACAAAGCTGGGTGGTAGTGTGAACTGTGAAGATGATGTTAGGAGGTTGCAGGGTGACCTGGACAGGTTGAGTGAGTGGGCAGATGCGTGACAGATGCTGTATAATATAGATAAATGTGAGATTATCCACTTTGGCAGCAAAAACAAGCGGGCAGATTATTATCTCAATGGGGTTAGGTTAGGTAAGGGGGAGGTACAGCGAGACCTGGGTGTCTTTGTACACCAGTCACTGAAAGTTGGCGTGCAGGTGCAGGCAGTGAAGAAAGCTAATGGAATGTTGGCCTTCATAACAAGAGGATTTCAGTACAGGAGTAGAGAGGTTCTTCTGCAGTTGTATAGGGCTCCGGTAAAACCACATCTGGAGTATTGTGTACAGTTTTGGTCTCCTAATTTGAGGAAGGATATCCTTGTGATTGAGGCAGTGCAGCGTAGGTTCACGTGGATGGTGGGGCTGTCATATGAGGAAAGATTGAAAATACAAGGCTTGTATTGACTAGAGTTTAGAAGGACGAGGGGGGGGGTCTTATAGAAACATATAAAATTCTAAAAGGACTGGACAAGCTAGATGCAGGAAAAATGTTCCCAATGTTGGGCGATTCCAGAACCAGGGGCCACAGTCTTAGAATAAAGAGGAGACCATTTAAGACTGAGGTGAGAAAAAACCTTTTCACCCAGAGAGTTGGGAATTTGTGGAATTCCCTGCCACAGAGGGCAGTGGAGGCCAAATCACTGGATGGGTTTAAGAGAGAGGTAGATAGAGCTTTCGGGGCTAGTTAAGGGAATCAAGGGATATGGGGAGAAGGCAGGCACGGTTTATTGATTGGGGACGATCAGCCATAATCACAATGAATGGCGGTGCTGGCTCGAAGGGGTGAATGGCCTCCTCCTGCACCTATTTTCTATGTTTCGATATTTCTATGGCTACTAGAAATGCATACAATGATCCAAGTGTGATCTTACCAACAACCTGTACAGTTGTAACATGCATCCCAACTTAACATACCAGAGATAGCCTCCTTGTTCTTTGAAATAGTTTCAGGGGGGCTTTCATTTCCACTTAGAGGGCACTCAGGACCTAATTTCACTTCTTATCCAAAAGATGGCACCTCCATCAGTGCACCACTCTCTCATAGTTGTACTGCACCATGTAATCACTTTTCTACAAATCAAGTCTCCAGACCTTTGACTTGAAGATGAGATTGTGATCAGTTGATATTTAAAATTTGGATGGCCCATACAGGGATCAAATTCATAACTGCACCATTATGAGTAGAAGCAATCCACTGGATCCTGGAAATCAATGGTTCATGCCCTGAGGCTCTTATTAAAATTATACATTTTAGTACTAGGATGTGTTCTAAGGATGAGTAATCAAATCAAAATGATAATTATGTCTGCACTATACTTCATCAGGAAGGTGTGTTCTGTGCTAGAGCCTTCATGTATTGGGTGACACAGGAACCCAAGGAAGGGTTCAGAGGTGGGTAAACAGATTGATAATGAGGGTAGGCAAAAATGCTGGAGAAACTCAGCAGGTGAGGCAGCATCTATGGAGCGAAGGAATAGGTGACGTTTTGGGTCGAGACCCTTCTTCAGACTGATGTGGATGTGGGGGGCAGGAAGAAGGAAGAGGCAGAGACAGTGAGCTGTGGGAGAGCTGGGAAGGGAAGGGGAGGGGAAGGAGGGAGAAAGCAAGGACTACCTGAAATTGGAGGTCAATGTTCATACCACTGTGGTGTAAACTACCTAAGTGAAATATGAGGTGCTGCTCCTCCAATTTGCAGTGGGACTTACTCTGGCCATGGAGCAGGCCAAGGACAGGAAGATTTGGAATGGGAGGGGGAGTTGAAGTGCTGAGCCACCGGGAGTTCAGGTTGGTTAATGCGAACCGAGTGGAGGTGTTGGGCGAAGCGATCGCCAAGCCTACGCTTGGGCTCACCAATGTAGAGCAATTGGCACCTAGAACAGCGAATGCAATAGATGAGGTTGGAAGAGGTGCAGGTGAACCTCTGCCTCACCTGGAAAGACTGCTTGGGTCCTTGGATGGAGACGAGGGGGGAGGTAAAGCGACAAGTGTAGCATTTCCTGCAGTTGCAAGGGAAAGTACCAGGGGAGGGAGTGGTTTGGGCAGGATGGGACAAATTGACCAGGGAGTTACGGAGGGAGCGGTCTCTGTGGAAAGCCGAAAGGGGAGTGGATGGGAAGATGTAGCTAGCGATGGGATCCCATTGGGGGTGGTGAAAATGTCGGAGGATTATTTGTCGCATGTGACGGCTGGTAGGGTGGACAAGGGGGACTCTGTTCTTGTTACGAATGGGAGGATGGGGAGTGAGAGCGGATGACGGGATATAGAGAAAACCCTGGTGAGAGCATCAGCTATAGTTGAAGAGGCGAACCCCTGTTCCCTAAAGAATGATAATGAGGACATAAGCACGATTTTTAAAAAAAGGGACATTTTATCTCTTGTATCTATTGTATCTCTCATAGAAAAACACAGATCTAGTGATTTGGTTCTGTTCATGTGCAAAACTAACTGAACCAGAAAGTTAGGAACATTTGTGGTCAAAACGTTATGTTTTAAGAACAGAGTTAGTTCAGATGTTCAAAAATATTTATTTCATGGTTTGTCAACTTCTGAACAAATTACTAGTGCAAGCAAAGAGCTCACAACTGGCTCTGAGAATGTGACAAGCTAAATTGCTGCATCAATGTTGATTGAGGGATAGAAACATAGAAACATAGAAATTAGGTGCAGGAGTAGGCCATTCGGCCCTTCGAGCCTGCACCGCCATTCAATGTGATCATGGCTGATCATCCAACTCAGTATCCCGTACCTGCCTTCTCTCCATACCCCCTGATCCCTTTAGCCACAAGTGCCACATCTAACGCCCTCTTAAATATAGCCAATGAACTGGCCTCAACTACCTTCTGTGGCAGAGAATTCCAGAGACTCACCACTCTCTGTGTAAAGAATGTTTTCCTCATTTCGGTCCTAAAGGAATTCCCCCTTATCCTTAGACTGTGACCCCTTGTTCTGGACTCCCCCAACATCGGGAACAATCTTCCAGCATCTAGCTTGTCCAACCCCTTAAGAATTTTGTAGGTTTCTATAAGATCCCCCCTCAATCTTCTAAATTCCATCGAGTACAAACCGAGTCTATCCAATCTTTCCTCATATGAAAGTCCTGACATCCCAGGAATCAGTCTGGTGAATCTTCTCTGTACCCCCTCTATGGCAAGGATGTCTTTCCTCAGATTTGGAGACCAAAACTGTACGCAGTACTCCAGGTGTGGCCTCACCAAAACCCTGTACAACTGCAGTAGAACCTCCCTGCTCCTATACTCAAATCCTTTCGCTATGAATGCTAACATACCATTTGGCCAGGACATCGCGGATACCTCCTGCATTTTGAGCAGTCATCGTCAGTGTAGCACTGGAGTGTTGGTTGAGATTTTGTACTCTCATAGCTGAAGTAGGAATTTACCCCACGATTTTCTAACAGAAGCAAGATTATTGAGCCTCAGTTCATACATTGAAATCTGAATGAGTTACTGCGGTCAACCTAACATTATGTAGTTTGATATTTGATGAAGAAGCAGCTTTTCGCACAATTGTATGAACAGTGAGTGTGGAAAAGAGTTGTAGGTGAAGTCCACATGGGCCAAACCAACAATAGATAGCTCAGTGGAACAAATGGCCTTGTTTGGATCTTGTTCCAAACAGTTCCTATGGTTAAATATGTACAGATAATTATTCAATTGAAGACCTGAGAATCACTGAATGTGAGTGTAAGAAAAAGTCCACTCAATGTGTGAAATTAGATGTGTGTTTGTATGAATGTGTAAATAGACAGATCTGTTAGTATGTTGATGCAGAGGTAAAGATAGTCAATCAGAGATAGTCTGCTACAGAGGCCATTTTAGTATTTAAAAAGTGAACTGTGTCCGATGATTTGCATATTGCTTGCATCAGTAGCTGTGATGGCACATCTGATGGTCTGATTTGAGCCTACTCATAGCAAACAGGAAGTTGCAAATGTTCAAACAATTTCCCTGCAGAAAATATCTCGTGAAGTAACAGTGACTGCTGTACCTTCTGAAGCTGGTGGCTAAATGTGCTTGCACTGGCCTGTTGCAGCTGGATACTTCAAACGATATCAAAGAAGCCAAATGCTGACATTTTCACCACCTTCAGCGGGATCCCATCATAAATGCTGAGCTTGGCGTTAACCAATGAAGAAACAAGTTTTAAATTGTCTTCTAATATATTGTGAATTGTAATCAGTATCCCTGCTTCAGAGAGATAATGCATCTAAATCTAACCCCAATGATTAGGCAAGATAATCTGCTCACATTTGGTTAGCAACATGTGAAAGCACTTTTCGAAAACTTTAGGTTTTCTAACAGGTTTCTACTTCCAACCCGAGGATCAATACTGAATATAAATTGATACTTGATTGAAGTTTATGTATCAGGCCTTCTAATGATAGAGCTAATAACATTTGGACAAAAAAAGCTGGAGAACTAGGGAAAAAGGTTGTTCGGCACGGACTGGAAGGGCCGAGATGGCCTGTTTCCGTGCTGCAATTGTTATATGGTTATATGTTATATGGTTAACGTGGATAGGTGACATTTCGGGTTGGGACAGTTTTTTAGACTGATGTTTCTGATCAGGACCTTTCTGATGAAGGCTCCTGACCCAAAACATAACCTATCCGTATTCTCCAGAAGTGCTGTTTGACCTGCTGAGTTGCTCCAGCACTTTGTGTCTTTTGTATATAAACCAGCATCTGCAGTTCCTTGTTTCTGATAACATTTGGGATATTCAAGAATTGTCTAATGGTCTTTCAAAGAGGAGTGGTTCCAAATCATCTGTCGAGAACAACATTGTGTCCTTCCCTCCAGCCTAAAATACAATTATTCTTCGGTATTCTTTCTTCATCTTAGCCAATCTTGTAATGGTGCAGTCATTGCATCTTTTTTTTGCTAACAAGTCTCTTAAGAATACTTAATTGAATGCTTTGTAAAGTCCAATACACAACGCCACATGTTAGTATTTTCAAATCAAAGCAAGATGTTCTTTATTGACATGTATTTGTTCAGATTATGATAGATGCTGACCTGGATTAAGTTTGCTCAAACCTTTCTCACTGCTGTCATTGCAGTGATTGTATTGCATTCATAGACCATTCTGCGAAGGAAGCTGTTTGCCCTCCTGTCCATGCAGATCAGATATGGACTTTTGCATAATCCTGTTTCCCATCTCTTAATCCATATATCTTGTTAGTTTAGTTTAGTTTATAGATACAGCGCAGAAACAGGCCCTTCAGCCCACTGAGTCCACGCCGACCAGCCATCCCCGCCTACACACACTAGGGACAACTTACACTTATACCAAGCCAATTTACCTACAAACCTGAACGTTTTTGGAGTGTGGGAGGGAACCGAAGATCTCGGAGCAAAAAAAACCCACATGGTCACAGGGAGAACGTACAAACTCCGTACAGACAGCACCCGTAGTCAGGATCGGACCTGGGTCTCCGGGGCTGCAAGCGCTGTAAGGCAGCAACTCTACCGCTGCGTCACAGTGCCGTCCAATTTTGACTATTAATTATATTAATTTTGGCTCGTGACGAAAATACGAAGTTGACATTTATCAAAACCATTTTCTTCTGCTTCATATCCAACTTGATGTGTTCAATGTCCGCTGGTTCTGGCTTTGAATTCCAATACACTTGCGAGGGGAATCAAGTCAGCTCCCTGAAATTAATTTTCTGCCTCCTGCAATAAATCCTCATGGTCCTTTTTGACAGCTGCTCTTGTTCTAATGATACTTGTCCAGATTTTGTGGGGACTACGCAAGTACTTCCATGCTCAACTCTTGGTATTTCTCAGTGTAGAAGTTCAGGAACCCCATGCATGTGTGTATGAACACAGATGTCCCAAACTCCCTGTCTGCTCTTCCCTGGGTATCTCCAACTGGGTATTTCCCTCATGGGAAATCTGCTGGATCTGGTGCAGAAAAATTATTTGAATGCAAAGGAAGAGTAGTGAGGAGCCCATGTAATAATTAATTTAGCCTTCTCTTTAATTACTTTAATTTATATAAAAGTCTAAAATTATTAAATTTGAACAATTTAAAAATAAATATTTTGAATACGTTTACGTTTTCAATTTTTTTTTGGCTGCATAGAAGGCAAATATTTGATAGTTTTGGTAGCTGGTCAAGGTATGAGGTAAATGTTTTCATTATTTTCATTGGACAGATAGTTCTTGGGAGATATGTACGGGGAAGAACAAATACTATGATGCATTGAGCAAATGGCTCATCATTATTCGCAAGTTATGGGCCATTCTGAGGACTTTCCTCAAATTCTCCCTCTGAAGTTTGCTTCACCACTCCTGCCTTCTTCCCATAAACTAATTCTGTCTGAAGAAGGATCTCGTCCCAAAACATCACCCATTCCTTCTCTTCAGAGATGCTGCCTGTCCTGCTGAGTTACTCCAGCTTTTTGTGTGTATCTTCTGTTTCTCTTTCACTATCAAGAAGGTTCCCTGCACACATTTCAGCTGACTGTCCGTCTTTACTTTGTCCTTTTCCTTATATAAGGCTGAACCAGAGCAATCTTTAATCCTAAAGCTCCAAGATTCCAAATCCATTCTCTCTCATTTCTTCAACCATGCCTTAACTGAATTTTCTATGCGGTACTTGGAGTAATTGCGTTTATGGAACCAATGGAGAATGTGGGGATTTGTGGGGATACTCTGAGGTTCCTTTTGGTGACCTAATCCTTCAATTTTACTTCCAGAATCCATGGTTCAAGGAATTTTCCAATCTTCCCTATTAATTCCATCTGGCTTTCTCCCTCCCACTCACTGAAAAATAAATCTGCATTTATCTAGCAATGCCCTATTCGACACCACAAAGGCAACATAGTAAGGCAGCAATGAAAGAAATGTCTTCCTATCTATGTGACTATTCTATATGTGTTATGACTGTCAGAGTGAGCATACACATCCAACCCACATGTGTAGTCATTCACTCCACAGTGCTGCGGTGTGCTCTGGATTGCAATCCCCTAAGGTAATTAGTATAAGACATAAAGAACAAGCACATCACCCAACTAAAGGATTTCTGATCTCCGTGCATCTGCCTACTTTACTGGAAGGCCATCCATCTGCAACTGTGCTAAAAGCAGAGATTGCATTTCAAAGTCATTTTGCAATTTGCAAAACACGTTAGGGGGTTTCTGGAGAAGCACAACAGGCACAAGATGAATACAACTCCTATCATTACTAATATAGGTAGTAATGGCTTCAATATTTAAAGGCAAATGTAGAATTCATTCGTAATGTTCCTTATCCGACAATATTCAATTAATAGCAAAAAAGCAACTTCAAAACCACAACAGTAGTATTTAATAATTACCATAGGGAATGAAACTCAAGTTAATGTAACAGTAATGTGAGCCTGCAAAGGTCATGAGTTTTGTTCATGTCCCAGGTTCACACCTCAGTCTGTGTCAATGTAAAACCCATTTACAAGAAATAGCTTCAAGAAAAATAATCTAATTATTTCCTGCATTAGTTCTCAAAGGCTGAAAATGTGACTTCATTCACCCATTCGTCTTCACCCAGGGACACAAACCACGCAGCCAAGATCCTTTGTTTTTGTAACATTTGTTTTCCATATTTGGCCTCAATGAACTACTCAAGAATTTGGGAATTCAGATTTCAGTGTGTTAATGCGGGTGAGATTTATCAGTTTAGTTTATTGTCACTTGAACCGATGTATAGTGAAAAGCTTTTGTTCCGTGCTATCCAGTCAGAAGAAAGACAATACATGATTACAATCGAGTCATTTACAGTGTATAGATACATGATAAGGGAATAACGTCCTTGATAATGCTGCTGGCATTGCCAAGGCAGCGTGTGGTATAAATGGTGTCAATAGCAGGGAGATCGGTTTGTGCGATTGTCTCGGTTGCGACCCAAAACAAAAACTATACCATAATAATCAGATCACAGCTTAGATTTATTAATGCATTGAATATTTAAAACATAAAATTCTAGTAAACTGCCGAGGAATTCTGGGGTACTCCACCAGATTCTTGATTGAAAGGCCAATGAACCAATGGTGGCTCTGGAGGGGAAGCTGGTGGAGATCAGGTCAGAGGTGGGAGGTTTGGGAGAGGGTGGAAATGGAGATGGAGTGATCACTGCTTTCTTGAGGGAATTCCATGCAATCAAAGGCAAATGTGAGACCTACCTTAATGAAGGCCCAATTTGATACTGTGTTAGGGAGACGTAGTCCCCAGAAAGTTTTGCACAGTAACTTGATCTAACTGCCCCTTACTTTCATGGGGAAATATGTTATTGTGTGTGACTAATGCAGAATTCTCATCGCATGAGCTGGGAAGATTTGTAAAGAGAAGTATCTGGTCATATTTCCACAGGGTGCCCGATTCAACCTGGAAGTGGTTGCAATGAGTGTAACTTGGGCGTACAAAAATATTACTTTTCTCTGAATTACTAAATTAAATAGCAGGGCTCATCCAAATTTCCAGGGCCATATTTGGGGTTTTCCTTAAAAGAAAGCAGAAACAGCTTCAATTATAAGCATCCGACGTCATGGGAAAGTCGTACACCAGGACTGACTGTTGAAACTCAAGGCCTCTGTAGAAATGATTCTCACTGCACAATTCCACATCAATTTCCGCAGGCCCGGTTCCATTCATCCAGCAGTCCTATGTGCTGAATAAATCTCATTTCCAGATTAGCTCAGAGTGTTAACAACAATTTCCAGCACAATTTATGAAATTGTTCAGATCATCTATGTTCTCTGAAGATAGACACAAAAAGTTGGAGTAACTCAGCGGGTCAGGCAGCATCTCTGGAGAAAAGGAATACAGTAGGTGACGTTTTAGGTTGAGACCCTTCTTCAGACTGAAGAAGGTGTCTCGACCTAAAACGTCACCTACTGTATTCCTTTCGAAACATCACTGATTCCTTTTCTTCAGTGATGCTGCCTGACCCACTTAGTTATTCAAGTTTTTTTGTGTCTATCTTCGGTTTAAAGCAGCAACTGCAGTTCCTCTCCACACATCTAAGTTCATTAGAGGAAAGGAGGAACTGCCAACTCATTGATTGTGGGACATTCAGAGTTTTAGGATAAGGCAAAAAAAAAAGAAAGCCTGTATCACAGTTAAACTGTCGATAAACTAATAGAGCAGAAAGGTTCTGGGTGTGAAACTAAACATGAAATTAGGAAGATGAAGAGTGTGTGTATGGAAAAATATCCATCGGTGATACCAAGGAAAATCCCAAGATGTTTTATAAAAGGTGCAAAGAGAAAGAGGATAATTAGGGAAAGAAAGGGCCCATTTGAAAAAACAGTGTGAACCTGGGGTTTAAAGACCTGCAGAGGTTTAAACAAATGCTTTGAGCCTCTCCTCTCAGAAAAGAACAATATAAACATGACTTTCAAGGGGAAGATTTACAAAGTATTGGAAATGTTACATATATAGAGAGAAGTTGATAAGAGGTTGAGCATATTCAATTGAAACATATAGCTTGGAAACAGGCCCTTCAGATTACCAAGTCCATGCTATCCATTGAGCACCTGCTCAAACTAGTTTTATGTTATCTCTTTTTTTGCATGCACTCCCTACACACTAGTAGCAATTTACAACATTCAATTTACCTACAAGCCCACACACCTTTGGGCTCTGAGATAAACTGGAGCACCCAGGGGAAACCCACACAGTTACAGGGAAAGCATGTAAACTCCACATAGACAGGACCTGTGGTCATGATTGTGCTGCCTAAAAGCAGATAAATTGCTCAGGACAGATCAAATGTACCTCTGACTCTTAAAAGAAACAAGGATGTAAACCACTGCATCACATAAGAATTCCCACTGTATAACGGTGTGGTTGTGGAAAAACCCTGACTTGGTTTTGACACTAAAAACAATGATAAACAAAAACAACTGGAGAATCTTTTGGGTCAACAATTGCAAAATAATCAGGCTTGGTATAAATGAACTTAGATTAAGCAAGAATATAATTGACGAACTTGAATTGTTTGAGGAGACAAAAAGAGAGTGTGTATGTCCATAACGACCTGCTTCTCACCATTGACTCCGGCGATTGTGCAATCCTGCTCCTTCTCGACCTCAGCGCAGCATTTGACACAGTCGACCACACCATCCTAATTGACCGTCTCCGGTACGGGGTTGGTATTGATGGCACTGCCCTGAGCTGGTTCATTTCCTACCGCAAAGGTAGGAGTTTCTCTACTAACATAAGCAACTCTTTCTCCTCCCCAGCTAGCCTCTGCTGCGGGGTTCCACAAGGTTCCATCCTTGGCCCCATTCTCTTCTCCCTCTATATGCTTCCCTTAGGCCAAGTCATTCAAAGGTACGACATTTCCTTCCATTGCTATGCAGACGATACACAACTGTACCTCCCCCTGAAGCCCAACAACTGATCAAATCTACTTAACCTTATCCACTGCCTCGAGGATATAAAGTGTTGGATGGCCCAGAACTTCCTCCAACTAAACGAGAGTAGGTCTGAGTTCATCCTTCTCGGCCCCTCGGACTCAAACAAAACGATAGCAGGCAGCCTTGGAAGCCTTACCCCATTACTCAAAGCTCGCGTCAAAAACCTTGACGTGTTATATGTGACTCAGCATTGAGACTTGACAAACAAGTCAATGCCGTGGTAAAAGCGAGCTTCTTCCAGCTTCGGACGATAGATAAAATAAAACAATTCCTCCAGTTTGACGACCTCGAAAAGATCATCCAGACATTTATCTCCTCCTGCCTCGATTACTGCAACTCCCTTTACACTGGCATCAGCCAATCTTCCCTGTCCTGCCTGCAACTGGTCCAAAACGCCGCAGCGAGACTCCTGACGGGCACCCGAAAAAGGGACCACACAACCTCGATTCTGGCGTCTCTCCACTGGCTCCCTGTGCGGTTCCGAATAAATTTCAAGATCCTTCTTCATGTCTACAAAGCCCTTAACGGGTTTGCCCCCGCCTACATCAAAAGTCTGCTTACCCACCACACCACCTCCAGGTCCCTCAGATCGGCCGACTTGGGGTTACTGAACATTCCGCGGTCCTGATTTAAGCTCAGGGGTGACCTAGACTGTGGAACAGCATTCCTCTTCCCATCAGAACTGCCCCCTCCATCGACTCTTTTAAGTTGAGACTTAAAACTCATCTTTACTCTCAAGCCTTTCTTGACGTCCTCTGAGGGAGGGCTATATGTATGTTTCTATGTATGTACTTAATCTATGAACCACTGTTGTATAACGTTAGTACCTCCACCAATGTAAAGCACTTTGGTCAACAAGAGTTGTTTTTTAAATGTGCTATAGAAATAAAAATGACTTGACTTGACTTGAGTTGACATTAGAGATTGGTTGTCAAAACCTTGCAAGGCAACCCGATCAAAAATGGAAAATCCATTGAGATTTGAGGAAAAGTGAATTAAAAATTGGACTAATGGGAGAAACCAAAATGGCATCATCAATACTTGTAGGAAGGAACTGCAGATGCTGGTTTAAACCAAAGATAGACACAAAATGTTGGAGTAACTCTGCAGGACGGGCAGCATTTCTGAACAGAAGGAATGAGCGATGTTTCGGATCGAGGCCCTTCTACAAACAGAAGAAGGGTCTCAACCCGAAACATCACCCATTCATTCTCTCCAGAGATGCTGCCTGCTAAATTGTGTCTATCTTTGGCATAATCAATAGGAGCTTCAGTAATCTGAGAGTAATAGATTGAAGAAGTCCAGGGAGTTTGATACTATCCTTTTCATGTTTAGCAATAATCTGGACAAATGTTGAGGAAGAGGTGAAGAGATTTGTCGATAATACTAAACTGGCAGTGTGGTTATTAGGTAAAGAAGAATGATGTAGGCTGAGAGGTGTACTTGTATGAATGTGTGAAAAGCAGCAGTTTCAAAACTGTACGTGAAAAGCGGGGAAGTGGGATTACATTTACTAGCTCAATCGCATGATGGATCAAATGGCCTGCTTCCTATGCTTCCTGTTTTAAAACGTACTTATTAGATTATGAAGAATACCACAACTGTTGGCTATGGGATTCAATGTGGGAAAATTAATACAAAATAAATATTAAATGACATATATTATTCAGTGGAGATTGGAAGCAATGTAGCAGTCAATAAATGTTGGAATATAAATCATAACATGCACATGACCCTCAAGTTTAATCAAGGCAGATTTATGTAAATGTCATTGTTTCATAGCAACGCATTAATTTGAATTTGAATGTAATATACATGATATACAAGACCTATCTCCCAACTCAAACCATATGCTGGAGACAGCTCTTAAATTGATCGAGTTTACTTATTCACATTAAATATCCAATAGACAAAAAGAGAGTCAGGAATGTTATTATAATTATTTTACTTAATGTTCATAATTACCCTAGCTGCTTTGTTTAATAGTAATAATATCACTAGCAGTTTTTTAGTTAATGGCACCATTATTTCCAATTGTGGTTTACTAAGTGACATTAACCATTTTTGAAGTAACGACAGAATCAATATATTATCCAATGGCAGTAATAGTACTGATGAACAACAATGATTTTAAAAATTACAGATAACAAGAATAATGATGCTAAGTATTTAATCTATTGGTAAGAATCATATTAGTCTACTAACATTTTTCCTATTAGAAACATAGAAAATAGGTGCAGGAGTAGGCCATTCGGCTTTTGGTTTATACTACTCGATTTCTGCAAGCTGCAGCTCCAACTCTCAAAGTGTTCATGAGTTTTGCAGAGTTTGTTACTGACACTGAAATCTCCAGGAGAAGTAAGGGTAATGATGGAGGATTTCTTCCCAGATGTTGGTACATTAATGGTTACTTGGAAATCACACTTGACTGGGAGAATATACGGAGGCTCACAGAGGAGGACATGCCACTAAAGGGCAGAGGAAAAATAGAGCTCTCTGCTTTTCCAGATCCTCTCAAGAAGGGCAAAAAACCCTTACCCATTAGGTTTCAATGGAATTAGAAATGATATCAGCAATGTTGCATGGTTTGCTATCCACTGGGCTGAATCATCCAATCGGGTGTCCATCCGTGACCAACCTATGTCATCTTCAATGAGCTTGTTGAATTACAGGCTGAGATCAACAGGCTGGCGTTGATGAACTTAGTGATGTACTCCAGAAAATACAAGAACCTAAAGACACGTACCATCAGGTTCAGGTACATCTTCTTCCCATCTAGGGTGTCGTCCCAATCTTCCAACCGACCTCATTGTGGACCTTACACTTTTTTTCTGTGACTGTAACGCTTTAATGTTGTAAAATGTAAATCTGCATTCTGGTACTTTTTCCCTGCACAAGCTGTTGTACTTGTGTATGGCTTGATTGTATTCATGTATGGAGCTTTTCACTGTATCTCGGTGCACATAATAAAACCATATCAAAGCCAAAGTCACTTGGAGCATCGTTGCTCAGAGGAGGCCGTGTGATGTGTACTGATCCTCCCAGATGACTGAGAGTGGAATCCCTGATGGCATTTACAGGTAATGGGGCGATTTCTAATAAGCACGCTCCCACCAGACTCCAAATAAAGACACAGCTGAGAAATGTCGCAAAGTGTTTCCTTCCCATTTCTTGAAAGGAAGGGTATATTTAATGTTTAAAATAAATTTATCAGTGTGTTACAATTCTTCTCAAATGTTTTATACCTAAGAAGAGACCAAAGTTCAATACTGTATTCCTCTCACCATCCCACCCATCGCTTCATCCTCAGATAGGGGTGGGATGGTGAGAGGAATACAGTATCAGGATCTTATCAGCTCCTTATCAGCCCCTTCACTCATCCTGAATGAAATCTACTCTTGCCCGTTGTCTCGCCTTATGCAGCTCCACTTTGAGGCAGCCTCTCTGTGTAGTGTCAGTACATGGCCGCGTGCTATAGGAGTGTGCAATCAAATGGTGGTCTTCCGCCATCAGCACACCAAGCTCGAGTTCTCAGATATTACATGGGAAGATAAACAAGTATAGGTTTTTGGTGAAACAACGGAGAAACTAAAAGTCCCTAATCTTCTATTGAATCTGCCTTTTTTCTTCTTTTCTTTCTCCCACAAATATATGTAATTACTGACTCTGTTCCATTCTGTTTTGTAGTTTTTTTGCACAATCTGCGAGCATTGCCACTTTTCATTTCACTGCACATCTCGTATGCGTATGTGACAAATAAACTGACTTGACTTGACTTGACTCCATTAATAAACGGCATCTCAATTCCTGAGGCGAAGAGAAGCAGCCCAACTTCTCCACTGCATATCCATTTCTGCCTTTTGCTGTGCACTGCCTTATTCTGCAAGAAAGAGGGAAGTGCATTGGAGACACCAGTCAGTGTTTGGCCTGTGTGGCCTGGTTAATGTGACGTGGCAAAATAGTTAGGAGTTAAACAAACTATGAGATGCGGGTGCGGAGCTCGCATGACCATTGAGCATGTGACCATTTAAGAGCAATCTAAATGTTTATTTCATACGGGTCCCGATTGAAAGATATTGGTGCTGGATAAGGAAAGGGGGTGGGGAGCTGTTAACAGCTGTGGTGCTCAGGGTTCAGTTAATTGGATATGATGTTTGACTGAATATTTGCTACACTGTATCCAGGACTTGCAGCTCGACACTCTGCATGGTTCACCATAATACATGGTGCCATGGGGTTTGGACAGTTTCAAGGACATTTTGGTCCCGCTAAGGATACAACACTACACTCTTTCTCTCAGTTTCTTACAATTCTAGTCAACCGCAAGACAGTTTGGAGCCCTGCAGTCTTAATACCATTATTATGACTCCTTTCGAATAGATGCCGGAATGATGGTAATCAGAATATAGCACTATTTTGGTGGTATGCCAATTAAATTACAAGTAACATGCATTATTCTTAACCTATGATCCATTTTGCTATGTAGTGTAGTCACCAAAATGTAATAGAGGAAAGTAGATTATATTTTAAAAGGAATCTAGGCTTCTTCAAGGCGACCACAGTGATAGGGAAGTGTGATTCAAGCAGAGGCACAAAATATCAATAGGTTAAGGAGGATTAAGAGTAGAGGCATTGTAAATTGGAATTTTTTAAAAGTAACATTAATAAAGCCAGGTCAAGATAACACTATAAAAATTAGTGTCAAATAGACATATACTAAGGTGCCATAAGCTGGAAAGGGATGAGAAAGAAAAATATTGTGTTAAATATATATCTCCTATTTGTGAAAAATGCCAGCACTCAGAGGGTAACTTCACGCACACATTTGTAAGTTGTATAAAAATTAATCATTTTTGGACGGACATTTTAAAGATAATTTCGGAACTTGTCAACATCCAATTTGACCCCGATTCAAAACTAATAATATTAGGAATACTAGAACAAAATCAAATATTTACAAGAAGCCAAAGAAACTTTATCAACTATAGTTTAATAACTGGGAAAAAATTAATATTACAATTTTGGAAAGGCCCTATAACCCCCACAATTAAAATGTGGACTATGGAAATGCCGGAGACCCTACATTTGGAAACATTAAGATTTGTCTTAATGGGCAAACAAGAACTATTTACTAGAATATGGTCTTCATTCATTGACTATTTGAAGGGGCAAACCGGTTTGGCACGAGAACCTGACTGAAACCCGAATCAAGGATTAGATGAAGAATTACATTTTATAATCCACGGACATATCTCCAATGATGTATAATTAGCTGATTATTTCATTCTCGTTTAATTTTTTGGTTTCTTTTCTCTCCCTCTATTATTTTCTATCTATATAAAAATTTAAAAAATATATAGAAGTACAATTATTATACAATTGATAATATAAACAATATTAATAATGTATGACTACTACAAACAAAATGGTTTTTATAATGTATTTAGTTCGAATAAAAATAAAAATTAAAAATAAAAAAAAATAACATTAATAAAGCCGGGTCAAGATAACACTATAAAAATTAGTGTCAAATAGACATATACTAAGGTGCCATAAGCTGGAAAGGGATGGAAATTACTGAGATGCCTTTGGATAGGGTTCTGTTAATAAAACACTGATAACAGTATGATGGGCAGCATGGTGGCGCAGCGGTAGAGTTGCTGCCTCACAGCACCAGGGACCCGGGTTTGAATCTGACTATGGGTGCTGTATGTACAGAGTTTGTACGTTCTCCCTGAGACCTGCATGGGCTTTCTCCGAGATCTTCAGTTTCCTCCCACACTCCAAAGACGTACAGGTTTGTAGGTTAATTGGCTTGGTGTAAATGTAAAAATGGCCCTAGTGCGTGTTGGATAGTGTTAATGTGTAGGGATCGCTAGTCGGTGCGGACACCGTGGGCCGAAGGGCCTGTTTCCGCGCTGTATCTCTAAACGGACCCTAAAATAACATTGACCTTATAAAGATCCATAAAACCAAGGGCCATGGATCATCGGGAAAGTCTAAAACTAGAGGGCATATGTTTAAGATGAGAGGATAAAGATTTAAAAGGGATCTGAGGGGCATGTTTTTAATGCAGAGGATGGTTGGCATGTGAAATAAACTGCCAGAGGAATTCGTAGAGGTGGATACAGTTGCAATTTAGACAGGTACTTTGACAGATAAGGTTTAGGGGGGAATGGATAAATGCAGGCAAAGAAAACTCTCAGTCAGGCACCTTGGTTGCCATAGTTGAAATGGTTTGAACGGCCTGTTTCCATACTGTATAAATCTATGACTCAAAATATACAAATGTGGTTTAAGTTGGCATAGATAGACATGGGTTCAGAGGTCAGTGAATACAAGTGTATGGAGAAGACTTGGTTGGAATTTGTTTGAATTGCTGTTTGGGTTGGGAGACATGGGTTGAGGGTGCAGAATATGCGTTTTCTGGTAAAATGACACACAACAGACAGGGATTAAGTAGCAATTGCTTGCATGTGCTTTTAGGTAGCAGAAGATGGATCCTGTTTCCTTCCAAAGCTAGACACAAAACGCTGGAGAAACTCAGCAGGTGAGGCAGCATCTATGGTGAAAAGGAATTGACGACATTTTGGGTCGAGACCCTTGTTCAGAAGGGTCTCGAAGGGTCGGAAGAAGGGTCTCGACCCGAAACTTTGCCAATTCATTCTCTCCATAGATACTGCTTCACCCGCTGAGTTTCTCCAGCATTTTGTGGCTACCTTCAATTTTACCAGCATCTGCAGTTCTTTCTTAAACAACAATTGTTTAAGAAAGAACTGCAGATGCTGGTAAAAGTCATGTTAGAAATGTGAGTTTTGCTAAGATGCTGACCAGCCCTTGGCATTAGGCATATTTTTGTTAAGGAATTGGATACATTCTAAAATAGCTTTCTCGGAAAACACATCTTAACTGAGGAGTTTGCATTTGTAAAGTGTTACCCTTCCCAGTTTTCTTAAAGTACTGAACATTTTACAAGTGTTGGTGTAACTCTTAGCTGAAAGCATTAGCTTCACAAACCACAGCCGGAACTCACTGATCTGGCCCAGAGAATTATTTTTTACTTGTCTCCAAGCAACCTAAACCTCAGTGGTCTAAATGTTGTGAAAGAAGGAAGTAGTGCATCAAGGTTCTCCATACCAAGACACGCACAGACACAACCCTTCTCATCTACTAAAATTCATTGTTCTTTCTTTAAAGGTCAATGCTTTTGTGTGACAGTTTACATCACACTTTCTTAGAAACAATGGTAATCCCTAATACTCTTGAACAGTGTGCTTACAATGCAGCTTCAATAACTCCTGAAAAATAATATAACCTGCTGGACAAGATCGCTCTATTCCTCCTAGCAGCAAGATTACGCACATTTTTGTGCAGGGAAGAACTACACAAGCTGGTTTAAATCGATGATAGACACAAAATGCTAGTGGTGTGTGGCAATTAATTCAGTGGGATATGAACAAGCTGAAACAATGGGCTTAATTATGCATATTTCTGTCCTAGCTGGGCTCTGGTAGGCTCCCGACCCAAAACATCACCCATCCATGTTCTCCTAAGATGCTGCCTGACCTGCTGAGCTACTCCAGCACTCTGTCTTCTCCGGTCTAGTAAAGGTAGATCTGCATTGATTTCTGCTGGCAGGGACAGAAAACTGCATTCAAGCCCAAAGTCCCAGTACCAGAGCACATTTTAAACTCATTCCCATCACATTTGTGCGATTCCTGTGACTTCAGAGGTGTCATTTTTTATGTGAAATATAAAACTGGAAAACTTGTGTGCTGAGATTTCACTGCAATATTCAAGGAGAAGCAGAGCAATTTGTCTCAGTCAATGTTTATCCCTCAGAATGGCTATCCTACATCTTATAACCATATAACAATAACATATAACAATTACAGCACGGAAACAGGCCTTCTCGGCCCTTCCAGTCCGTGCCGACCATTAATTTTCCCCTAGTCCCATCTACCTGCACTCAGACCATACCCCTCCATTCCCTTCCCATCCATATACCTATCCACTTTACTTTTAAATGTTAAAATCGATCCTGCCTCCACCACTTCTGCAGGAAGATCATTCCACACAGCCACCACTCTGAGTGAAGAAGTTCCCCCTCATGTTCCCCTAAACTTCTGTCCCTTAATTCTCATGTCATGCCCTCTTGTTTGAATCTTCCCTACCCTCAATGGGAAAAGCTTATCCACGTCAACTCTGTCTATCCCTTTCATCATTTTAAAGACCTCAATCAAGTCCCCCCTTAACCTTCTGCGCTCCAAAGAATAAAGACCTAACTTGTTCAACCTATGGTCTTCCAGCAAATCATTTACCTTTTGGAGTTGGTGACTCTTCTTGATACATGTGTAGTCAAAGACAGCCAGCACTAATGGCATGCATTACTGGCAAATCGCAGTGTGCAAAGTGAGGCAGCTGGAAAATGTGTCAGAGCACTGGGTCTTCTTCTTCTTTCGTGTGGCGTGCACAGCCTAAAGTTGTAGGATAGCTTGTTCTATTTGATCTTCCATTTGTGCACGTCGAGTTGATTGCATTAGTCGAAACAGGGCGGGCCACGTGAAGGTTGCAATCTTCCACCCCAGAGCACTGGTACGGCTGATAGGAAACACCCTGTGCTGAGGAATTTGAGAGTTGAAGTACATTTGCTCTTCCTGGAGAGAGTTGGCTTCATCACGGTTATCCTGTAAAATGTCACCTAACACAATGTTGACAGCCTTGGCAAAGTCTGTGCCAGCAAGTACAGTGCTCATCCAAGAGGTCCATGTATGGTGGAATAACTCCAATGATGATAGGTAACAAAGCTTTTCTCAGACGGGCATATTTGTGCCTCCTATCCTGAGACACAATAGCCAAAGCCATAACCATGCCTCTGCCAATGGAGTGCTGCCAACAGTGCCAACACTGAAGTATAACTGAATTAGTATCAGGGCATCTAATTCCTTGAAAAAGCATCCCATTAGTTGCAGCACATAACAGTATTTGGAAGATATTTGAGCAGAATTCTGAAGCTGCTGTCACCTCATAAGGTCATAAGTCATTGGAGCAGAATTAGGCCATTTAGCCTATCAAGTCTACTCTGCCATTCAATCATGGCTGATCTATCTCTCCCTCCTAACCCTATTCGCCTGCCTTCTCCCCATAACCCCTGACACTTCTCCTGATTTCAGGAGTTTCTCATTAAATACTGACAAATGCAGCAAATCAAGCACAAAATGCAATAAAAAGAAACTGCAGAGGTTGGCTTATGCCAAAGATAGACACAAGGTGCTGGTGTAACTCAGCGCGTCAGGCAGCATCTCTGGAGAGCATAGATGGGGGAAGTTTCAGGTCTGAGTCCCGACATGAAACATCACTTATCCGTTTTTTTCCAGAGGTGCTGCCTGAAGCACAAAATGCACCCTATTCAAGTGAGATTCTTTGGCAGTAGAAAATATTTTCTGGGTGGAAATGAGAGTAGAGTGAATTGCCATGTCATTAAGCACATACGTAACACTGGGAAGAAGTCAAGCACAGTAAAGAGGACCACGGCCAGAGAAAGCAAATGCAATTGTATCCAGAAGTGGTCATCAGTGTGATCTGCTCTGGGAAAAATCAAAGTTGGATTGTGTAGTGCCCAAGGGCAACATTTGATGCCGATTTCTTGACTTACAACTTCTAATGTAATCTGAATATAGAGGAATTCTCATTTCACCCTGCCCTTTCCACCCCAGCAGACAATTTCCGCGTTCTTGGTTGTGAAATACTTCAACGTTATTCACAGGGCTTTATTATGAACACACTTAATACCAATTTTGCATAAATGGATCTGATAATTGGCACCAAAACCTTTTTCCCAGAACACACAATCAATGTTAACTCAGATCAAACTGATAATGTATTCATTACTTCTTCCCAGAACTCACTGCCCAGTTTAGTATAGATCTGATTACACTCAAACTGGTATGTGCCTCTGTAATCATTACCAGACTGAAACTAACCATAAACTACAATCAACTTGACAATTCTCAGATTTAATGGCGACTGTTAAAAGACTGAGAGACATCTTAAAAATACACATGTAAGAAGGAACTGCAGATGCTGGTTTAAACCGAAGATAGACACAAATTGATGGAGTGGGACAGGCAGCATCTCTGGAGAGAAGCAATTGGTGATGTTTCAGGTCGGGACCCTTCTTCAGACGAGAGTCAGGGGAAAGGGAAATGAGAGATATAGACGATGTAGAGAGATATAGAACGAAGAATTAAAGATATGCAAAAAAGTAATGATTAGCTTAGACAATTACATAAACAAGGGTATGGAGGAGATTACCACAATGATTCCTGGATTAGAGGGTATTACCTACTTGAGATTTTGGACACTTAGAAACAAGGAACTGCAGATGCTGGTCATCCAAGGAAAGACACAAACTGCTGGAGTAACTCAGTGGGCCAGGAAGGATCCCTGGACAGCATGGATAGATGACATTTCATGTGACGGTCCTAACCCGAAACATTACCTATCCATGTTCTCCAGGGATGCTGCCTGGCCCTCTCAGTTACTCCAGTAACTTGTGTCTTTCCTTGGACGAACTTAGATTGTTTCCTCTGGAATGCCAGAGGTTGAGGGGGGATCTGATCGAAGTATATAAAATTATGTGAGGCATAGATAGGGTAGACAGTCAGAACCTTTTCCCCTGGATGGGAATATCAAATGCTAGAGGGAATGGCTTTAAAGCGAGCAAAGTTTTAAAGCAGAAGTTTGGGGCAAGTCTTTTTTACACAGTGTGGTGAGTGCTTGGAAGCACTGTCAAGGGTGGTTGTGGGGGAAGATATGAGAGTGAGATTGAACTTTTGCATAAGGCACATGGATATGCAGGGAATGGAGGGATATGGATTATGTTCAGGCAGGAAAGAGTTGGTTTTGGCATCATGTTTGGCACAGATATTGTGTGTCAAAGGGACTAGTAAGATTGAACGAGAACTTACCAGTTCGAAGGTTGATCTTTATTTTATGAGGAGTGGAAGTGAGGGATTTCGTGAAGAGCCCGCCGGCGCGCATGCTCGACATACTTCAAAGTAGCGGCGTGGAATCACAGAACCAACAATAGAAATGACTTTGCATAGTATGATTGAATTGACTAAGATTACCAGATGAAGGTGATTGAGGGTTGGGCGAGGAGGGCACGAAATCCCTCACTTCGACTCCTCATAAAATAAAGATCAACCTTCGAACTGGTAAGTTCTCGTTCAATCTTACTATTTCATTTCGGAGTCACGTGAGTGACTTCGTGAAGACTTCAAAGCTTCTGTGATTACACGCCCTGGACCACGTCCATGCTGACACACCACTACCAGGGATGGATGGGAGGAACAAACTTGCTCAATAGTTCATACTGCAAAACAAGAGCATATTTATTAATAACAAATCAAAACCCCTCATGCGGGGACATCTCCACGTTCTTGACCTGCATTCAGCACGGCTTCTGCGAACTGTAGAGGAGCAGCAACAGGCTTGTTATAAAAACGCTGGAACACAGCTTCATTCGCCCATCCTGCTGTGGCGAGAATTTGGTCCATGGGCACCTCCATGACCCTCGCCGCTGACGTCGATGCAGCCCTGGTGGAATGAGACTTGAACACATTAATGTCGATACCTGACTTACCCAAGACGACTCGAAGCCACCTGGATATCGTCTGGACTGTCACTCGATGATGAGGTCTCTTATGAGTGACAAGCAGGTATCTCTCCATTCCTCTGATGCGTGCCGTCACCTTGACATAGTGGCGAATAAGTGAGGCTAAACATAGCCTAGCATCTGCGGGGTATGCCGGGAACTTCAGCTGCAGCCCTGTGCACCCAGGTCTATGCTGCTTTAGTAGCTCGTCAATGAAAAAGACTACTTCTGTAGGGGTAGATGTCATTCTGTCGACACGAAGTTTGTGTAGTGTCTGTACCCTCTGAGCTGAAGTCAGCGCTAGTAACATCACCAGCTTCATGGTGAGTTGGTCCAGTTGGAGCCCTTCCATGGGAGACCACGTCCTGAGCAGGGTTAATACGTCCCTGACATCCCAGGTGATATTATAGCGTGGTGTAGGCGGATTCATATTGAATATACCCCGCATGAGTCTGGACACTAGCCTGTTGGATCCTACCCCAATCTTGAGGTAGAATGATAGCGCACTTCTGGCGCTGTTGATGGCACTGTAACTTAAGTGTTCATCATGGTGCAACCCCGCGAGGAATTCCAGGACGTCGGTTATTGTCACGTCATCGTACGTGATGCGAGAGCGGCTGCAGTAGGCTTCCCACTTCTTAATATGCGAGCGGTATCTTCGCCTTGTGGACTCTCGACACGACGCCCCGATGGTATCCATGGTCCGAGCCGAGAGGCCGTATTGGACTAACGGCCTGTTCAGAACCTGCAAGCCAACAAATTTAAATAGCCATGGCAGGGATGTGGCTCCCCTGAGACAGGGTGAGTAACCAATTGTGGGCAACCCTTCAAAAGGACCCAAGGTTCGTTGAGCATGTCAAAGACCACCGGATACCAAGGCTGTGTGGGCCAGTCGGGTATAATAAGGATGCCCTTGGCAGCATCTGCCTGAATCTTTCGCAATACCCGACTGATGAGGCAAAACGGAGGGAAGGCATAGAAAAACCAATTCCCCCAGTCCAGCGAGAATGCATCTAGCGCTATTGCCCCAGGATCTGGTTCCCATGAAACGTAGGCTGGTACCTGATGGTTCAACCGTGACGCAAAAAGGTCAATGTCCGGTTTACCAAATTTGGCTGTGACTTTAGAAAAAATCTCAGGATGCAACATCCATTCAATGTTGTCATTAAATTTGCGTGACCTGGTGTCCGCCACAGTATTAAGCTCACCTGGCAAATAGGTAGCTGAAATCCAAATGTCTCTTTGAATACACCAGAGCCAAATTGAGTTAGCCAATTTGTCACACGAAACTGACCTGGTACCACCCATATGGTTTAAATATGCCACAGCTGTGGTGTTGTCTATTTGGAGACGGACGTGTGCTCCAACAAGCTTGGAACAATATGCACGAAGTCCGTGGAATGCTGCCAGCAACTCCAAATAGTTAATCCCTTGAGTCAACAACATCGATGCCTCAAGGGTGTCCCATCTGCCCCCACAACTAGAGCAATTATCAGTAGCTCCCCAGCCATTGGAGCTTGCATCAGTCTGTAAATATACCACCGGATTAGCCTCCCTGACAGGCTTAAATGAGTTGCCAATGTGACACACCCACCATTGCAACTCAGTTATCGCTTCGGACGGCAGCTGCATTGATCGATCGTAATGACCAGCGTTCCGTTTTAACGCAGTAATTTTAGCTCTTTGCAAATTCTGATAATGCAAAGGTCCATATCGTGCTGCCGGAAACAAAGCCACTAGCTTGCCAATTACTGTGGCTGTATGCCGAATCGATGGTATATTGGTGCCAATTAAATCTCTGCACACCTTAGTGACTTCCTCAATTTTGTTAATTGGTATAGTTATCCTCATGCTCATTGAGTTCACCGTGAACCCTAGGTAATTAATTACCTGGGCAGGGCAGAACTTCGATTTCTCTGGATGGACAATGAATCCTAATTGTTGAAATATATTGACAGCAGCTGCAACACCCTGTTCAGCCAATTGCAGGGTGTGGCCCACAATAAAGACATCATCTAAATAGGCCATAACTATATGATGTCGTTGTCTCAAATAAGCCATGATTGGCTTCACCAATTTAGTGAACAATCTAGGGGCTGTAGTAAGCCCATTAGGCAAAGCCTTATACTGCCAAAGTTGCCCCATCCAGATAAATTTCAAAAACCTTCTATCATATTTCTGGATGGATACTGAATAATATGCATCCCTCAAATCAATGCATGCCATAAAGCAGCCATGAGAAATCAATGATTTGGCTGTTTCAAACGTATCCATTTTAAAATGAGTATATGTTACAAACATATTCAAACGGGTTAGATCAATAATGACACGACATCCTCCATCCTTCTTAGGTCTAGTAAATATGTTCGAAACAAATTCAATTGGCTCATGCACCGTTTTCTCAATCACACCCTTCTGTTCCAGACTTAAAATTTCCTTATAACCTGCTGCCTGTTCTGCAGCAGACAATTTGAACGTACGACCAGGCATGTGCTGGGATGGAGGAATGTCGCCATTAATAAACTCAATTTTATGCCCCTGAATATTCCGCAACACATACTCATCACCAGTAAAATTACCCCATGCATCCAAAAACAACCGTAAACGACCACCAACATGGGAAGTTAAACAGAGAGAAAAAAGAGAACCAGACCCCCTCACCTCCGTGGTTACCGGCGGTCCTTGACACGTGTGGGTGGCCGTGGAGGTGCTGGGTTGGCTTGAGGGCGCGGCGTCTTCGATTTCCACAAAGGTCTCTGCCGACCCTGTCCTAAAAAAGACCCTTGGTGCTGGTTCTGGTGCTGTTGTCGTTGTGGAGCTAGAGGGTAAGTCCTCGTCGAGGAATCGGCCGACCCTCGTGAGCGAATGTATGGAGCTTTTGAGCCTGACGGTGTGGGGGCACTCTGAGAGCGCATGATCCCCACCGTTTTGGCTTGTTCGTCAAGCTCTTTGACTCTCTTCGAGAGGTCCTCACCAAAGAGCTGACGGGGCGGCGGTGGTTTGCACAATCCTGCAAACTTCGGGTTGAGTGCTGGGCGGATGCTGTTTTTGCGAAACCCGTTGATTTCGTGCTGGGTCGCGCACAATAAGGCCAGAGCATCTTCCTGGTCCAAATTCAGTTCGTCCCTGTCCACCGACCGCGCAAAGGCGGTAATACCGGCCGTGAGGAGTTTCAGGATCCGCTGCAATTTTAGCTCCTGTTGACGGATAGCCGCACTAATGTTGCCCCATATTGGCGTATTGACCACAGGCACGTTGAGGGAGTTGCAGTTTGATGGAGCCTTGTGACGGCTCATAGCCTGGATGAGGACTTCTTCCTGCAGCACCTGATTATTAAGAAAGTCCACTGTGGCTGCCAGCTTTGTATTTAGAGGAAGACCAGCCGTATGTGGGGCCGCGAATTTGGTCGCCACATCCAAGAGTTCCTCCGCTGGCACCTCCAACGGAGTTGGTACAGGATCCACCAGAACCTCCTCCTCCTGCTGCTCCAGGCTGATAGTAGATGTTGGTGAAGACGCCCTGTGCCTGTTGCTGCCCTGCTGTTGTTGACGTTGAAGCAGGAGCTCCAGCAGCCGCTCCATACGGTCAATACGCCCTTCACCCTGAACACTCAGGTGGTCGGAGTCCTCCGGCTCTGAAAAGAAAACCGGGCTCCTGTCATCGGCCCGCACCTCGTCGAGGCCCTGCCGGTGCCGGTAGTTGTCGCTAACAGCCGCCGAGGCGAAACTGCGCGATTCCTGCGCGGGCGTGTTCAACCGCCTCCGTTTAGCGGGAGCTGAAGCCGCTGCCACTAAGGGCACTTGCGGCGAGGTGTCGGCACCAGCCGAAGCATGGCTGCCTGGGGCCCGCGCAGTCTTGCCGGCTGCCCACATCGTGGACGTTGCCGACGCATGGTCTCGCCCACCCATCCATGGGGGGCTCGGCGACCGTGACGAGACCCGACTCGACCGACCCGTCCCGGCGTCGAGAGTCGGGGTGTGCCGGCTGGACCTCACAGCCGCCCCGGGTCTCGCCCTGGAACCTGACCGCTCCTCCGCGATAGGCAATGCCTTAGCCCTAACAGGGTTAGGCTTCTGGGCTCCTGCCCTCCCCCTTCTCGGAGGGCTGAGTGGAACAGACCGTGCAACGGCACGTGCCCTGCTCGAGGTCGCCAGCGAGCCCGCTGACGACCTGACTGCCATGGCAGGGTCCCCCTGCTCTGGCGGCACACCACACTCCTCCTCGTCGAACTCCTCCGAGCTGTGGTGTGCTGGCGGATCTGGACCTGTAATCACAGGGCTTACCCACATCTCCGCCTGAGTCCCGGCCTGCGCTGCAGGTACTGCCGATGGTAAAGGCCCCGGAACTGTTGACCGGCGAACTCGTCCTGACGTCCTCCGGCCCTTCGAACTCCCATCCATGTCCTTGCTGCAAGACATAATCAGACAACAAGGACCACCAACTAAAGGTAGAATACTTACCTCAGTGGCCCCTTATGAAGGGCTGGCGAGGAGCGCGCTCCACCGCCAGCCGTCGCAGCAACGCGTTACGACGATATGTCGAGCATGCGTGCCGGCGGGCTCTTCACGAAGTCACTCACGTGACTCCGAAATGAAATGTTCCTGCTTCACTGTTCTATGTTCTAAATTGCAGGTAGTCAGTCATTGCAGAGGTGGAATACATTCATTAAAGGAATGACTCAATTCTGTGCATAATCTGCACATCAATTTACAATATAATAATGTGTATATAAGTAAGAACTATAGTTGGATTAGCATTCCTATGGAATAGAAACACCACACTACTTAATATCAAATCACACTAATTCAATAAGAAATATAAAATAATAGACTATTATATACAAAAAAAATGAGATACAACAGGATATGATTGGGGACGAAATAATCAAATAGGACATAATAAATATCAAAAAAAGTTACAACAGATTTACAAAATTTAATTTTATTATATAAAATACAGTCTAAAACTCTGGTTCATTTATTGCCCTATTATACATTTTCTTTTTGGAGCATGTCTACCGTTTCACCGCAGGTCTGATCCTGGTAAGGCATTGTGCACATAGTTACAATGTTGGTACTGACAATGTCCAGCTTAATTCTTTCTTCTTTGCCCCAGGGGATACAACAGAAAATGTAAAGTCCATGGCTGACAAAACAATACAGGGAGGCTCTCCATAAACCCAGCATCCTCCATACAGCTTGAAGTTTGGTTCTACTAAATATATTTAAATACATGGAACAAGATCAGCAAGAGACAATAGCCCAGAAGGTTTGAGCAAGTTGGATAACCACAACTATATGTTGGAAGTCATGAAGATACTAGATTCATGACCCAAAAAAGATTGCACTTCACCAGAAAATAAAATATGTATATGTTTACTATTGGAACCAGTTTTGTGGTTTTAGGTGAGGTGGGTTCTGAGGGTGATATTCCCACACAAAGTATGGTTGCTGTTTAGAACGAGCTGCCAGAGAAGGTAGTTGAGGCAGGTACCATCACAATGTTTAAGAAACATTTACAAAGGTAGATAAATAGGGCATGTTCAGAGGGATATGGGCCAAACTCAGGCAGGTGGAACTAGTGTAGTTGGGACGTGTTGGCATCCCATCTGGAAAATTGAGTTCTTCCAGGAGCTATGAGAACAGTCACATTGATTTATTGTGTGTCAATGTTCATATTAACTGTTGACAAAAAAATTATAATACCATTATAATGCATGCATCACAATCCAAGCATAAGTGCATAATGTGGAAGTCGGAAAGTAATTTTTTTCTCCTCAAATATAGATTAACCACTACAATTAAGATTAATAATGACAAAATAATAAGGCAAAGAGAAATTGGGGGAAAGATCTTGAAGACCTGGGAAGATTTACTGGAAACCTGACCTGGCATGTTCCAAAAAAGCAAATAACACAGTTCTTTCACAGTCGCCTGTCCTGAAGTTATGAATATTTATTCTTTGGAGTTGTACTTTTAACATTAGCACAGAGGTTGGTGTTGCAAGGGGATTTGGATTTTACCACGCAGCTGTTTAATAGAAATTGAATTTAAAAGGTATTTGGACAGGTACATGGAAAGAAAAGTTTAAAGGGATATGAGCCAAATGTGGGACTTGTGTAGATGGGGCTTCATGGTCGGTATGTGCGGATTGAGCCAAAAGGTCTGTTTCCATGTCGTATGACTCTATGACTCTATTTAAATCCCTTGCCAATCATGGAGGATGACTTTCCAAAGCACCCATTGATCATAAGTTTCTAATATATGTAGACATAAGAAACTGCAGATTCTGGAACATTGAGCAAAAAAGAAAGTGCTGGAGGAACTCAGCAGGTCAGGCAGCATCTGTGGAGGGAATGGATAGATGACATTTCAGGTTGGGACCCTTCTTCGGACGGATTGCATAGAAGAGAGAAAGCAGGATTCCCCAAGTCTCACATTATCCTTTTTAGCCCATCCCCTTCCACCCACAACCCTCCCTCCAGCTTTTCATTTCACTCCCTCTCTTCTTTCCACTTTTCCAGTTCATTTTACCTCATCCGCCTAGAATTACGCTGACGTTTCCATTTTGTCATTGCTTGTCAACTGATGCTAGTCAATCTGGGAGTGAATTCCATGTAATATTCACTTTTCACCATGAATAATGTTGAACAACTTGCCCGTGACGACCAAGAAGCCCCACCTACACCAGTTCCACCTGCCTGCATTTGACCCATATCCCTCTAAACATTTCCTATCCGTGTACCTGTCCAAATGTCTTTTAAATATTGTTATAATACCTGTCTCAACTGCCTCCTCTTGCTGCTCGTTCCATATACACTCCATTGCTTTTACTGTTCTAAACATGCTTGTCTACCTAACAACATGCAATTTAATTAAAATTAATGTAATAGATACACAATCATATATGCCTTCAAAAATTATCTCTTAGTTGGCTCCTGGTTCATAACTAAGAACCCCATGGTGGGATTGGGACTTTACCGCTCTCTTGTAAGGGCTTGAATGGCTCCTTTGTCATATTTGTGAACAGAACTAGACACAATACTCGATTTGTGGTTTAACCAGAGCACTGTAACGGTTTTATCATGACTTCCTCTGTTCTAAAATTGTTTCCAACTTTTAAGCCGCTTGACTTTACCTGACTGATTTCTTAGAATTGAAGCTCAAAGGGTTTTTTTAGTTACATTTTGTGAAATTGCTCACACAGAGATACAAATGGCATTTGTAGTATCCTTCATTGTAGCACCCTTCAATGTCAATTAGTAACAATGTATAATCACACTGGTGTAAGATATTTGAAAAAGATACGTGGTGTTTAGTTTCAGACGCAGTCTTCCTACATCCTTTATGAGCGCGTTGTCGGTGGGAATATTAGCTCAACTTTTAATTCAGAGCATGTATGCAAGAGTGGCAGGGTGAAGGGGATTAAGTAAAATGACACAAAGTGCTGGAGCAACTGAGCGGGTCAGACAGCAACTCTGGAGAACGTGGACCGGTGACATTTCAGGTTGGGACCTTTCTTCAGTCTGTAACATCATCTATCCATGTTTTACAGAGGTGCTGCTTGGCCCACTGAGTAAATCCAGCACTTTTCTGACTTCATTTTGTAAACCAGCATCTGCAATTTGTTGTTTCTCTATTAAAGGGAATAAGTGATAGGTTTACATAGCCAATACCTACCAGTTATGGACATTTTAATTACCTACCTTTAGTTACAAAATTCCAAGGCAAGCTTCTCTCCGAATCCTAAAAAGAACAATGAGACAGCTGGCAAGTCCAAGCAGATTATCATTGGGGATTCAAGAAAATTGATTTTGACTGTTTGGTAAGTGTGGCACAGAGTGACATACATTGGTGGGAAGGGAAGAATTGGGGCTGCAACCTTTTACATGTGCCCTCGAGATTTCCCCTGAATTCCCCATTGGATTTATTGATGATTGCCTTTCAATCCTAACATATGGTTTTGGGCTTTCCCAAAAAATCTTCTCCACTGCAAGCTTATTATAATTCTTGATCACTTTAAAGAACTTTTCAGAAAAAAAAGACCAGCTTCCTCATCTTTTCCAGATATGTATATGCTCAGTTTTGGGACCATGGGAAACGTAACATATTTTCTTACAACATGGAAGGGAATAGTCTGTTGCATCAAGTATGTGATGGCTCTCAGATCAATCCTGATGCCACATATCCTCGTGTGCCCATTACTTCCACCCTTGTTCTCCTGACATCTACCTATACTCAGGGTTAGTCACGGTAGCCAATTACTTATGATGACTTATGGTAATAAGCATATCTTTCAAGGTGTGTGATAAAACCAGAGCACCCAAGGAAACCCATGTATGAGTTTGTACGTTCTTCCCGTGACCTGGGTGAGTTTTTTCCAAGGTCTGCGGTTACCTCCCACACTCCAAAGATGTACAGTTTTGTAGGTTAGTTGGCTTGCTATAAATGTAAACTGTCACTAGTGTGCGTAGGATAGTTTTAATGTGCAGGGATCGCGGGTCGGTGCAGACTCGGTGGACCAAAGGGTCTGTTTCTGCGCTGTATCTGCAAACAAAATTAAACAGAACATGGTCACAAAACATGCAAACTCACACAAACAGCATCAGAGGTGAAGATCAAACCTAGCTCGTTGCCACTGTGAGGCAACAGCACTAACCACTGCATCACCTTTAATGCAACTGTGTTAATAATTGTGTATTTTCCTTAAATATAGCAGCCAAAACTGTGCCCTGTGCTCGAAGCATTATCCAAACAAGGTATGATACGTAAAGCATAATTTCTCTTCATTTTTCATTTTTTTCCTCTTTAAAAAAATGATCTCATTACTCGTTTTCCCTTTTCTATTGCATTATATCTGAATCATTAACTCTCGTGACTTGTTAGCTGTATCTCTATTGGTTATTCCTGGAAGCAAAAAGCAAGACACAATACAGTTAAAAAAAAGCAAATAAAATGGTAAAAAAATAGCTTTTCAACAATATGGGGCTGAATCTTATTATGTCAGCTGGAGTTGATTAACTTTCTAAATTATATTTTGTCCATTTCTCCAATACATATTCATTCAGTTTCAGCATCATTTTTTTTAAGTAGATCTCATCACTGCTCCGAATCCTCTGTTTCATTTCAGACCATTGGAATTCCTCAGGTAGAAGAGTTGAAACTTAGTTATTCGATCGTAACCATAGGAACCAGCTTTATAACTCAATATCTGCCATGGACATTGAGCTATATCCACAGAGCAAAAAAAACTTCACCAAAGACAATTGCTGAGCATGCTCCAAAGTGCTCCTTGGAGATGATGGACACTTCATGATCTGCATTTATTCATCTCTTTCAATGTAAATCATTTTTAATGATTAACAATAAGCATTTACTCAACTGTAATAACCAGAGACAACTGCCACTCTTATATCAATGATTTGGTTGAGAATAGTAAGATTGAACGAGAACTTACCAGTTCGAAGGTTGATCTTTATTTCATGAGGAGTCGAAGTGAGGGATTTCGTGAAGAGCCCGCGGGCGCGCATGCTCGACATACTTCAAAGTAGCGGCGTGGAATCACAGAACCAACAATAGAAATGACTTCGCATAGTATGATTGAATTGACTAAGATTACCAGATGAAGGTGATTGAGGGTTGGGCGAGGAGGGCACGAAATCCCTCACTTCGACTCCTCATGAAATAAAGATCAACCTTCGAACTGGTAAGTTCTCGTTCAATCTTACTATTTCATTTCGGAGTCACGTGAGTGACTTCGTGAAGACTTCAAAGCTTCTGTGATTACACGCCCTGGACCACGTCCATGCTGACACACCACTACCAGGGATGGATGGGAGGAACAAACTGGCTCAATAGCTCATACTGCAAAACAAAAGCATATTTATTAATAACAAATCAAAAACCCCTCATGCGGGGACATCTCCACGTTCTTGACCTGCATTCAGCACGGCTTCTGCGAACTGTAGAGGAGCAGCAACAGGCTTGTTATAAAAACGCTGGAACACAGCTTCATTCGCCCATCCTGCTGTGGCGAGAATTTGGTCCATGGGCACCTCCATGACCCTCGCCGCTGACGTCGATGCAGCCCTGGTGGAATGAGACTTGAACACATTAGTGTCGATACCTGACTTACCCAAGACGACTCGAAGCCACCTGGATATCGTCTGGACTGTCACTCGATGATGAGGTCTCTTATGAGTGACAAGCAGGTATCTCTCCATTCCTCTGATGCGTGCCGTCACCTTGACATAGTGGCGGATATGTGAGGCTAAACATAGCCTAGCATCTGCGGGGTATGCCGGGAACTTCAGCTGCAGCCCTGTGCACCCAGGTCTATGCTGCTTTAGTAGCTCGTCAACGAAAAAGACTACTTCTGTAGGGGTAGATGTCATTCTGTCAACACGCAGTTTGTGTAGTGTCTGTACCCTCTGAGCTGAAGTCAGCGCTAGTAACATCACCAGCTTCATGGTGAGTTGGTCCAGTTGGAGCCCTTCCATGGGAGACCACGTCCTGAGCAGGGTTAATACGTCCCTGACATCCCAGGTGATATTATAGCGTGGTGTAGGCGGATTCATACTGAATATACCCCGCATGAGTCTGGACACTAGCCTGTTGGATCCTACCCCAATCTTGAGGTAGAATGATAGCGCACTTCTGGCGCTGTTGATGGCACTGTAACTTAAGTGTTCATCATGGTGCAACCCCGCGAGGAATTCCAGGACGTCGGTTATTGTCACGTCATCGTACGTGATGCGAGAGCGGCTGCAGTAGGCTTCCCACTTCTTAATATGCGAGCGGTATCTTCGCCTTGTGGACTCTCGACACGACGCCCCGATGGTATCCATGGTCCGAGCCGAGAGGCCGTATTGGACTAACGGCCTGTTCAGAACCTGCAAGCCAACAAATTTAAATAGCCATGGCAGGGATGTGGCTCCCCTGACACAGGGTGAGTAACCAATTGTGGGCAACCCTTCAAAAGGACCCAAGGTTCGTTAAGCATGTCAAAGACCACCGGATACCAAGGCTGTGTGGGCCAGTCGGGTATAATAAGGATGCCCTTGGCAGCATCTGCCTGAATCTTTCGCAATACCCGACTGATGAGGCAAAACGGAGGGAAGGCATAGAAAACCCAATTCCCCCAGTCCAGCGAGAATGCATCTAGCGCTATTGCCCCAGGATCTGGTTCCCATGAAACGTAGGCTGGTACCTGATGGTTCAACCGTGACGCAAAAAGGTCAATGTCCGGTTTACCAAATTTGGCTGTGACTTTAGCAAAAATCTCAGGATGCAACATCCATTCAATGTTGTCATTAAATTTGCGTGACCTGGTGTCCGCCACAGTATTAAGCTCACCTGGCAAATAGGTAGCTGAAATCCAAATGTCTCTTTGAATACACCAGAGCCAAATTGAGTTAGCCAATTTGTCACACGAAACTGACCTGGTACCACCCATATGGTTTAAATATGCCACAGCTGTGGTGTTGTCTATTTGGAGACGGACGTGTGCTCCAACAAGCTTGGAACAATATGCACGAAGTCCGTGGAATGCTGCCAGCAACTCCAAATAGTTAATCCCTTGAGTCAACAACATCGATGCCTCAAGGGTGTCCCATCTACCCCCACAACTAGAGCAATTATCAGTAGCTCCCCAGCCATTGGAGCTTGCATCAGTCTGTAAATATACCACCGGATTAGCCTCCCTGACAGGCTTAAATGAGTTGCTAATGTGACACACCCACCATAGCAACTCAGTTATCGCTTCGGACGGCAGCTGCATAGATCGATCGTAATGACCAGCGTTCCATTTTAACGCAGTAATTTTAGCTCTTTGCAAATTCTGATAATGCAAAGGTCCATATCGTGCTGCCGGAAACAAAGCCACTAACTTGCCAATTACTGTGGCTGTATGCCGAATCGATGGTATATTGGTGCCAATTAAATCTCTGCACACCTTAGTGACTTCCTCAATTTTGTTAATTGGTATAGTTATCCTCATGCTCATTGAGTTCACCGTGAACCCTAGGTAATTAATTACCTGGGCAGGGCAGAACTTTGATTTCTCTGGATGGACAATGAATCCTAATTGTTGAAATATATTGACAGCAGCTGCAACACCCTGTTCAGCCAATTGCAGGGTGTGGCCCACAATAAAGACATCATCTAAATAGGCCATAACTATATGATGTCGTTGTCTCAAATAAGCCATGATTGGCTTCACCAATTTAGTGAACAATCTAGGGGCTGTAGTAAGCCCATTAGGCAAAGCCTTATACTGCCAAAGTTGCCCCATCCAGATAAATTTCAAAAACCTTCTATCATCTTTCTGGATGGATACTGAATAATATGCATCCCTCAAATCAATGCATGCCATAAAGCAGCCATGAGAAATCAATGATTTGGCTGTTTCAAACGTATCCATTTTAAAATGAGTATATGTTACAAACGTATTCAAACGGGTTAGATCAATAATGACACGACAGCCTCCATCCTTCTTAGGTCTAGTAAATATGTTCGAAACAAATTCAATTGGCTCATGCACTGTTTTCTCAATCACACCCTTCTGTTCCAAACTTAAAATTTCCTTGTAACCTGCTGCCTGTTCTGTAGCAGACAATTTGAACGTACGACCAGGCATGTGCTGGGATGGAGGAATGTCGCCATTAATAAACTCAATTTTATGCCCCTGAATATTCCGCAACACATACTCATCACCAGTAAAATTACCCCATGCATCCAAAAACAACCGTAAACGACCACCAACATGGGAAGTTAAACAGAGAGAAAAGAGAGAACCAGACCCCCTCACCTCCGTGGTTACCGGCGGTCCTTGACACGTGTGGGTGGCCGTGGAGGTGCTGGGTTGGCTTGAGGGTGCGGCGTCTTCGATTTCCAAAAAGGTCTCTGCCGACCCTGTCCTAAAAAAGACCCTTGGTGCTGGTTCTGGTGTTGTTGTCGTTGTGGAGCTAGAGGGTGAGTCCTCGTCGAGGCACTGGCCGACCCTCGTGAGCGAATGTATGGAGCTTTTGAGCCGGACGGTGTGGGGGCACTCTTAGAGCGCATGATCCCCACCGTTTTGGCTTGTTCGTCAAGCTCTTTGACTCTCTTCGAGAGGTCCTCACCAAAGAGCTGACGGGGCGGCGGCGGCGGCGGTGGTTTGCACAATCCTGCAAACTTCGGGTTGAGTGCTGGGCGGATGCTGTTTTTGCGAAACCCGTTGATTTCGTGCTGGGTCGCGCACAATAAGGCCAGAGCATCTTCCTGGTCCAAATTCAGCTCGTCCTCGTCCACCGACCGCGCAAAGGCGGTAATACCGGCCGTGAGGAGTTTCAGGATCCGCTGCAATTGTAGCTCTTGTTGACGGATAGCCGCACTGATGTTGCCCCATATTGGCGTATTGACCACAGGCACGTTGAGGGAGTTGCAGTTTGATGGAGCCTTGTGACGGCTCATAGCCTGGATGAGGACTTCTTCCTGCAGCACCTGATTATTAAGAAAGTCCACTGTGGCTGCCAGCTTTGAATTGAGAGGAAGACCAGCCGTATGTGGGGCCGCGAATTTGGTCGCCACATCCAAAAGTTCCTCCGCTGGCACCTCCACCGGAGGTGGTACGGGATCCACCAGAACCTCCTCCTCGTGCTGCTCCAGGCTGATAGTAGATGTTGGTGAAGACGCCCTGTGCCTGTTGCTGCCCTGCTGTTGTTGACGTTGAAGCAGGAGCTCCAGCAGCCGCTCCATACGGTCAATACGCCCTTCACCCTGAACACTCAGGTGGTCGGAGTCCTCCGGCTCTGAAAAGAAAACCGGGCTCCTGTCATCGGCCCGCACCTCGTCGAGGCCCTGCCGGTGCCGGTAGTTGTCGCTAACAGCCGCCGAGGCGAAACTGCGCGATTCCTGCGCGGGCGTGTTCAATCGCCTCCGTTTAGCGAGAGCTGAAGCCGCTGCCACTAAGGGCACATGCGGCGAGGTGTCGGCACCAGCCGAAGCATGGCTGCCTGGGGCCCGCGCAGTCTTGCCGGCTGCCCACATCGTGGACGTTGCCGACGCATGGTGCCGCCCACCCATCCATGGGGGGCTCGGCGACCGCGACGAGACCCGACTCAACCGACCCGTCCCGGCGTCGAGAGTCGGGGTGTGCCGGCTGGACCTCACAGCCGCCCCGGGTCTCGCCCTGGAACCTGACCGCTCCTCCGCGACAGGCAATGCCTTAGCCCTAACAGGGTTAGGCTTCTGGGCTCCTCCCCTCCCCCTTCTCGGAGGGCTGAGTGGAACAGGCCGTGCAACGGCACGCGCCCTGCTCGAGGTCGCCAGCGAGCCCGCTGACAACCTGACTGCCATGGCAGGGTCCCCCTGCTCTGGCGGCACACCACACTCCTCCTCGTCGAACTCCTCCGAGCTGTGGTGTGCTGGCGGATCTGGACCTGTGAACACAGGGCTTACCCACATCTCCGCCTGAGTCCCGGCCTGCGCTGCAGGTACTGCCGATGGTAAAGGCCCCGGAACTGTTGACCGGCGAACTCGTCCTGACGTCCTCCGGCCCTTCGAACTCCCATCCATGTCCTTGCTGCAAGACATAATCAGACAACAAGGACCACCAACTAAAGGTGGAATACTCACCTCCGTGGCCCCTTATGAAGGGCTGGCGAGGAGCGCGCTCCACCGCCAGCCGTCGCAGCAACGCGTTACGACGATATGTCGAGCATGCGCGCCGGCGGGCTCTTCACGAAGTCACTCACGTGACTCCGAAATGAAATATACAAGGCATCATGATTAAATTTGCAGATGACACTGAAGTAGATGGCATCTTAGACAGTAAAGATGGTTATAAATGATTACTGTGGCATCTTAAGTGGCCCAGTGAATGGATAATGCTGTTTAATTCAGATAAGTGTGAGGTGTTGCATTTTGGGAAGTTAACCCATGGCAAGACCTTCACAGTGAACGATAGAGCTCTGGGGAGAATTGTGGTGCAAAGGGATCTAGGAATACATGTATATAATTCCTTGAGAGTGTCATCACAGGTAGATCGTGTGGGGAAGAAAGTATTTGGCGCATTGACCTTCGTCAGTCACGGCAATGAGTAGAGAAGTTGGGACATATTGAAACAGTTGTAAAAGACCCTAAAGAATCATCAATACATTTTCACCATCTAATATTTTAGGTGCAATGAGTAAAATAACATGGAAGGGAAAACAGAGAAAGAGTTAAAAGAAATGGAAAAAGACAGGAAAGAGAAAGAAGAAATTATTGTTATGGGAAAGGGAACATACTTCAATAATGAAACTTCAACTTCAGCAGTTAGGAAATTTGGTTAACTAAAGGCCAGGACTAGCTACTCTTTTACTGGCATTTCACATGGACAAACAAAGTCATGAGTGCAGCCCTGCAAACTAACATGGGGCATCACAAGTATCGTATAAATCTTTTCATTTGTAGCGGTGTGTCACTTAGTTTCCTCAACCGAAAACCATGTGGCTTCTGGATCATGGCCAATATGGGCCAATAGCTTTTCATCGATTTTTGAGATTTAGACTCCTCAACAGACATCTGTACTGTCAGCATATCCAAGCTAAGCACCAATCCTCACATCAATCATCCAAAGTCCTTGATTAGATTCGACCCTTTAACCCTTTACGGTGACAGTTATTTCCAATATTAACCAGCCAAATCTTTTAAGTAGAATCCACTTTCAAATATTTATTATTATCTGAAAGATATCCAACGTCCTCGATCGGCTGCTGTGTGTTGCTCTTGGGAAAGGTATGCTTTATTTCTCATTAGAAACATACAGTCGGTGGAAGTTCAATGCAAGTTTTAATTTGGAGTCTGGTGAATTTCATCATGTGAAGAACTGAAACAATTGAAATAAAACTATTCATGGAAAGAGGAAGTTGTACTTGCCGAAACATTGCATCAGTCATATATCTTGAGTTGGGGGCTGGGTTTTCAGCAGTTTTATTGAGAGCCCATTTTTGACCTTGAGGCCACCTTGGCTGTATCTTTCCCCAAATGAGGAAGTTAGCTTGTAGAGCACAGGCATTGGACAACTAATGTGCACCAATGTGAAAGTGGCGAGGTTTAAGGGCTCCTGTGGGGTAGCAGATATTTCTTATCTGTTCTAACAGCAACTTCCCCTCCCCAGCCTGTGGTTGAGAGCTGACTGCATTTCCAAGCTGCAAACTCTACCACCCACGCCACCTCAGCTCATCCGCCTTCGCATTCTCTTGCTGTATGTGACGTTGCTGCATATTACCACCGCCTCATTGCAAAACTGAGGAATTAATCCAACTCAGCACAGCCCAGGCAACGGTTTCAGCCCAAAGCTGATCAATTTAGAAACTTCTGCAGCTGACAAAATCGGAGTGTAGAAATAAAAAAAGTTAACGTGTTGCAAATGAGCGTGCAGGTTTTTCTTTAAACGCTTTTTTTTCATCGAGCTGTTCGTGCCCATCTGAAATGATAATCACCATTTAAGGCAAAAAGCAAACTGTCATCCAATCAGTATTCAGCACTGTGTGACTAATACAGCTCTTCATAAAACTGGAACTTTGCCAGTTCATTTTCAAACTGACTGCAATAATTAATTTACCCCCAGTTGCTGTCGGGCAACATTTCTCAAAGATAATGAATGCTAAGCTATCTTTATTATTCTTAACTAAAGAGGGATTTTTGGCTCATTGCTGATTTTGTTGTCTCCTTGCTGTGCCAAAAGCTCACAAAATATTGTAAAATTATCAGATATGAAACAATTTCAGAAAGTAATATAAAATGGGCGGAAACGGCACCAAGTGAGTGTTTCTGGTGATTGCACTCATACTTTTCCCCAGTAATCTAGACTGACCTTCAGGCTAAATGAGTGTAGTGTTCTGAATTAGTTTGATGGTTTCTGAAGCAAAAGATACACATAACTAATATGGTTTATTGTGCAAGCAAAGAGATTGCTGGACCATGCAAAGAAGACATAAAAGATGAATGTAAAATGCTGGAGTAACCTAGCGGGTCAGGGAGCATTTCCGGAGAACATGTGGTAGGTCATGTTTCAGTTTAGGACCTTTACTCAGCCTGATTGTGGTGGGCGGGGGTGGGGGATTGGAAGAGAGGTGGGGGCAGAACAAAAGAAGTGTCCCAAACCAAAACATCACCTATCCATGTTCTCCAGAGTTGCTGCCTGACCAGCTGAGTTACTCCATCACTTTGTGTCTTTTCTTTTGTAAGGCAACCTCTGCAGTTCCTTGTGTCCACATATAAGATAACTCGTGTTAGGTTTAAGGTTCTTGACCAGCAAATTAAACAGAATGGAAAGGTCCAACGGGGATCAGAGGGGGCAATTTTTTGACACAGAGAATGGTGGGTATATGAAACAAGCTGCCAAAGGAAGTGGCAAGGGCAGGTACAATGACAGCACTTAAAAGACATTTAGAGTGGTTCATGGATAAGAAAGGTTTGGAGGGATATGGGCCAAATGCAGGTAAATGGGTACTAGTGCAGGAAGGTACTTTGATCAGCATGGACAAGTTGGGACGAAGGGCCTGCTTGTATATTCTATGACCGCATGTCTAATTGTGTTCTCACCTAATAATTTAGAACACAGACTTTGCTTTATGATGGTCTATCACCCACACGGTCAGAAACGACGAATACTAGATGAAGCCAGGCTGAGAATTTCTGCAATTCTCTAAGACCAAGGAATAGTTTACGTGGCAGCTCAAGAGAACCAATTAATTAATTTAGTGATTAGGTAGGGGGCAGGAGGGTGGTGGGAGGGGGTGATAGGAGATAGAGAGTGTGTATGAGAGAGACAGATACAGAGACAGAGACAGAGAGACAGAGACAGAGACAGAGACAGAGACAGAGAGAGAGAGAGAGAGAGAGAGGGGGTTGTGAGGAAGATTTTATGGGAAGGGCTAATTGGGAAGGAGAAGAAAGGAGTAAGAGGTGGTTTATAGGAAAAGAGGAGCGATGGCAGAAAGGAGAGTATAATTGTGAGAAAGGGTAAACGTTTGATGGGGAAATGAGGGGGGAGAGAAGGAGTAGGGAACAGGAGGGATCTGACGAGTGGGAGATGTAGTCGGAAGGGAGAGAGAGGAAGTTGAGGATTTGAGGAAAAAGGAATAAGGGAAGGAAATGGAAGGAGAGGACGTGAATTGGAGTCAGAAGAAATAACACTGGGACTGAGAAGGAGCTAGGAGAAGGAGGTAAATGAGAGATGGGGGATACAAAGTGTGGAGAGGCTGAGAGACGGGAAGAAATCAATAGATGTGCGGGAAGGAGGAACAGCCTCAGTATATTTAAAATAATGGAACATAAGTCCGATTAAATACAAGACAACACTGAACAAAACAGAAATTGTGAAAGACAGTATCCTTGCCATGGCTTACATTCATACTGACAAAGTGGTCCTTTCAGGTTCCATGCTGAAACTGAGTTGATGTACTTTCTTTAAAGATCTGCTTCTAATTGGATGAGGTTCTCCTGGAGTGTGTTGATGAGCTGTGGTGTTATCACTTTACAAGGTTCTTCCAGTGTTCCAATATCTGCTTCATCAAACAGACCACTGGTCTTCCTGTGATGCACTCCTTCTGATTGGTGATGCCCTCTTTGTTATAACCTCATGTCATCTAGGGTCTGGCATGCACCTTCCCTATCTTGTACTGATCTAAACTGGGTTTCACCCTCTCCATCTATCCATCCCTCAGTGGTGGCTGGTCCATTGTATCTCCATGGCAGTACTGTGTCTTATTTTGGCCATCACCACATACTCACCTCTACTTAATCTTCCTGCTCTCTCAAAAATGGCTGCTCATTTATCGGTGAGATACATAGCTGAAGTCATGGGTTGTGTTGGAGCTTTCTTCATGTTCTCGCCTATCTCCTTCGCCCCTTAGATGCTGCTGCACCCGCTGAGTTTCTCCAGCTTTTTGTGTAACCCTCATGTTCTCTCATTGTGTTTCTTTGCCAGTGCCATCTGCTGCATTGCAAGATTTCAAAGCATTGTTACAACATCTTACTAGTAAAATGAAATGCACATCTCAGATCTCAAAATTATTTTGGTCACCTCTTTCAAGAACGTCTTCCAGGAGATACCGGAGTGGACTTCACATCGATAGCACAAGTACACCGCATCAAGATTAATAGTTTGCATCACCATTATATGTTGTTCCTAGGTAAAGTTGAAGGATCACTAATCGCCTTTGCACGAATATCATGGGGTAGATACATCCAGCGGATGTTCATTTCATAGAAATAATCTCATTTAACACCAGATAGATTATGTTCAACTGATGCTCTGAAACTGATTCTATCTTTCCCTGCACAGTTAATCTTGTCCACTACATCGACTGTCAATGTCATCTTCAGTGTCTGTACAGATCATTTTCTAATCTACATCATATATTTATTTTCCAATACAGTGTAATTCCCTCGTAGCCACATATGTTGTCGTCCACAACACTATCAACATCACTTTGAGTATACTGATAATAGTTGGTGAAGTGCCACAGATGGTTAAAAAATATGTTAACATGAACATGTTAACTAGGCTCTCTTACTAGTGGAAACATCCTCTCCACAAAAGGCTTCGATAGAGCTGGATGTGGAGAGGATGTTTTCACTAGTGGGGGAGTCTAGGACTAGAGGTCATAGCGTCAGAATTAAAGGACGTTTTTTTGGGAAGGAGACATTCTTTAGTCAGAATGTGGTGAATCTGTGGAATTATTTGCCACAGAAGGCTGTGGAGGCTAAGTCAATGGATATTTTTAAGGCTGAGATAGATAGATTCTTGATTAGTACAGGTGTCAGAGGTTATGGGAAGAAGGCAGCAGAATGGGGTTAGGAGGGAGAGATAGATCAGCCATGATTGAATGTGGCACAGACTTGATGGGCCGAATGGTGTAATTCTACTATTCCTATGACATTATTGCAAGGGGCACTACACACCAGGGGCAATTTACAGAGGCCAATTAAGGTCAGGAGCCATCTTCAGACTTATTACGTGACTTTTCGAGTCGGAACCTTACTTCAGAGCAAAAAAGTGAAAATCAGATAGTTTTCAGTAGCAGGAAAAGTGGAGGAGGGATGGGTAGAACAAAAGTAGTGTCTCTGATGAGGTGTCACATGGTGCATTCAGGAATCAGTAGGATTTGCAGTTCGGATTAGATTAAGCTTCCTTGTGTAATGTGATGTTAACAGTAAATGGCCAGCCTTGGCCAGACTCTAGAAATAGAAAAGAAGAAAAACTGAATCAAAATGATGACATGTAGAAATGGCCAGTTCGGACACCAACATGAAGATGAGTTAGCTAACATTGGGTAATTTGGCATATATTCCTGGAGCTGCGATGTTCCCAGACAGCTGCTTTTACTCAAACTTGTGTTGGTTGTTTTTGTGACAGCCCTGGGTGTCACAGACAGAATGATCAGAATGGGAGCTGGCTGTGAATTAAAGTTTAATTACTGGGGCCTTAGGCTCTGCACCAACTGTCAACTCCAAAGATTTACGGGTTAAATTGTAATTGATTATGTTGCTTAGTTTAATTTAGTTTAGATATGTAGCATGGAAACAGCTCCTTTGGCCACTTGGGTCCACGTCGACCATTGACTATCCATACACTGGTTCTATGTTATCGCCTTTTTGCATCCTACACACTTGGGGCAATTTGCAGAAGCCAATTAATCTTCAAACCAGCACATCTTTGGAATGTGGGAGGAAACTGGAACACCCAGAGAAAACCCACACCGTCACAGGGAGAACCTACAAACACCGCACAGACAGCACCCATAGTCAGGATCAAACCCGGGTCTCTGTCACTGTGAGGCAGTAACTCTACTACTGCGCCACTGTGCTGCCCTTTTGAAAGATGTTGCTGGGAATTCGTATCAGAAATCAACCATGTAGATCCACAATATTCCATTTATTAATTTTAGGCAGAGTTCATGATACATACTTCCTGTTTACAAAAGTCATAGACTGTATAGATAATGAAGATGTGGCCTTCAATCTGGTACATTTACCATCTTAAAATTTCCACAAATATGTTTCTTCATATTTCTCTGAGTTGAACCGTATCTGTCACCAGTGTAGTCCCCCTCTCACCTTTCCTACTAATAATAAACAAAAATGATAGTGGCTTTGGACCCAGAGCACACAATTAATGTAGGTATGTTACAAAACTTACCTTGAGCAGCGCTGCAGTTCTGCCGCTTCCCGTGTGCGTGACTTTGGCGCCTTTCAGAGGGGGGCGGGCTTAAAGTGCCGTTTTTCTGCAGACTGGGAAAATCGATCCATGTCGGGCAATTTCATTGCGGAAGAAAAATCGCTCCGACATTTCATTCATGAAGGTATTTTTAAATTACGCTAGATTATTTATTAACTAGAGTAATTTAAAAATCACCTTCAAAAGCCGTGAGCGCCGACAACGGGAAGGATTTTGCGTAGGGGAGAAAAAAAGGTACACAGTTTATTTTTATATTAAAAGTTGGTTTTTAGGGAGGCTTTAATCACATTTTCATTTTGCGAAATGGGGTCCAAAAAAAATGTATGAACCAACAGTATTTTTCCTCCCGACTTCACCGCAAACCGCAACATTCTAATGCACCGCATTTCACTAAAACCCACTCGCTAGTTGATTTAAATGGCCATTAATTTACAGGAATCAAACACTAAATTCCTTCCATTTGGCCCAGAAATTCATGAAAATGAGATTAAAAAATTATGTTATATTGTGGATTATTGTGTGAATGTTATTTGGACACTTAGGCAATTTAAAAAAAGTTTATCTTTTCTTAAGAAATGGATAGATGTTTAGATCTACTCATTGAATTTTGTAATTAGCTACAATTAGATAACTAACTAATTATATGCTTTAATTTCAGGTCATCCAAGTAAGATTGTTTCATATTTCTTTCAGAATGCTTCAATCTATAATAACTGAAAATTTCATTGAGTTCTCTTAATTTTTAAGAAAGTTATAGGCTTTTAACGGTTCTAGATCACAGCTTTTGAGTTAAGTCAATTGAAAGGCAATGGGGAACAAGATGCTAATTTCCGAGTATGAAAATGGTCATATCTTTCTTAAAATTGAAGATATGAAAGTGAAAACGGTGTCAAATTAAACTTCTTTTTATGCTTTAACTGATGGGATAAATTGCAGACTTGATTTTTAAAATCTCAAAATTTTGTAACATTGCTAATTAATGTATCTGAATAATCTGAACAAAAAACAGACACTCTCCATCCAATCTGACTGTGCTTGAGCTATTTTGCAAAGAAGAATGAGCAAACATTTCAGTCTCTAGAAGTGCAAAGCTGGTAGAGACATACCCCAAAAGACTTGCAGCTGTAATTGCAGTGAAAGGTGGTTCTACAAAGTATTGACTCAGGGGGGCTGAATACTTTTGCACGCCACACTTTTCAGTTTTTTATTTGTAAAAAAATTTGAAAACCATGTACCATTTTCCTTCCACTTCACAATTATGCGCCACTTTGTGTTGGATTCACATAAAATCCCAATAAAATACATTTACGTTTGTGGTTGTAACGTGACAAAATGTGGAAAAGGGGTATGAAAACGTTTGCAAGCCACTGTAAAAAGTGGATTGAGCAACTAGATCTCCTCAACTTGGTCGAAAAAGGCCCACTTAACATATTTAATCACTACGCTACTCACTCCGACCTGCGCGAGATAGCCACTGATGAGGTGTTTGCGCAGTAATCAACCAAAACCAGAACCAGAACCTCCCCAGATATTGACCTCGAGAGTAAATGATACTAGTCCTTCTAACTGAAATTCTTACAACTTTATACATTCGAATTAAATTCCTCAACTCTGACTATACCATTGTAAATCACCTCTTCACTCTCTCTGGTACTATTGTATCATTTATTTAACGGAATGGTGAATAAGATTGTGTACAACGCTCCAGTTATGACCTAGCCAATGTTTATATAGTTTAAGCTTGATGTATCTATTCCACTATTCACTGTGTCATTCAATGAGGGCAAACATCTCATATACTCACCTTAACCACTTTTTTTTAATGTCCAATAATCTTCCGGGACCCATGGCAGTCTGATCTCTTTGTTTCTCTGCACGTCTCAGTATCCCATCATACATTATGCATTTCGTTGATTTGTTGCCTTCACAAATATATCAGTTAACATTGAATAAATTTCATTTATGATTAATTGGCGCATTTCATTATTTTAGGATTTTTAGAGATTTACAGCCAATGTCATGGAGTTGTACAGCACTGAAAATGACCTTTCAGCCCAACTTGTTCATGATGCCCCATATACGCTAGCCCCACTACTTCACGTTTGCCCCATATCCTATTAACCCTTAATAATCCATGCACCTGCTGAAATGTATTTTAATTCTTGTTATACTACCTGTCTCAACTACCTCTCCTTGGATATATCCTATCCCTCAGAATCCTCTCCATAACTTGCCCACCACAGATTTTAGGCTCGCTTGTCTACAGTTCCCAAACTTTTCCCTGCAGAGTATCTTAAATACAGGCACAACATTAGCTGCCCTCCAATCTTCTGGCATCACACCCATGTCGAATGATGATCCATATATCATTGCCAGGGCCCTTGCAATTTCTTCGTTAGCCTCTCACAGTGTCTGCAAATATATCTGATCAAACCTGGGAAATTCATTCACGTTTATATGCCTTGGGACATCTCCTCGACTGTCCTCAAGACTTCACCATGAACTGTCCTAAGATCTGCAGTCTTCCCGTCTTTCTCCACAGTAAAAACAGGAGAAATACTGATTGAGTCCTAAATTATTGCTTCAATTATCTTCCCCCTTCCAACCTCTAGACTGCATGCTTGCCATCTAGCCACAATGACCTTATTTCCTTCTGTACATTAGGATTTTAGAGTGATTAATTTCTAGCAGTGGTTTCTCCACATCCTCCGCAGGTGCTCCTACATTCCTCTGTGGTACTAAAATCATTGCTTCCCTCTCGAACACAACTTGGGCCTTGCATGTCTACTCATTACATTCCCTTAAGTATCTTTTTACATCAAAATATTCATGTAGAAATGTTTTATCATTTTGAATCAATATTCTCTTTCAATTTTCTCATATCTTCCTACTTTTCTTTAGCAATATATTTTGTCCTTATTTTAAAACATTTGATTTATCCATGAAATCCATTATTGCACTGTTCCACCGTTCTGTTTAATCAGCTGCCCATTAATAGACTATATCCTCCTTCTTACCACTGATTTTAACTTAATTGCAGTTCAACATTGTTTGAGTCCTTTAAATGTTTTTTTATATGTGACGCTTTATAACAAAATGAGACAACATTTGAAATTGACAACAGGGAATCATAAAAAAAATCAAAAATATGACTAGAAATAGTCTACATTTCCCCAGTTCTCACCTACTTCAAGCTATTCATTTATTCTCTTGTGATATCTATAATGGTTTTGCCACCACATGGATGGTCCAATGGTCCTTTCTCATCAGATTCATCTTTGCAATGAGCCAAGAGCCAAAGAAAACTAATCTACTCTATGGTAACACAACTTTTGTGAAATTCAGCAGCCCACTCATATTGGCCACCCTGTCATTCTGCTCTAGCTAGCCATCAAAATGGCTGCTTGTCTGATTCATTAATTCATTGCAAATTTGTTGCAAGAAGTGGCAAGTCTGAACCTTTAGCTAATTCACCATTTGCATTTATCTCTGGCATAACAGCTCACCACATGCTATGGGATAGACAGTAAGAGAAGAAATGATGCATTGTCAATTCCCTAGGCTGATGATACATGTCTACTGTTGTTCTTTGTATGTAAAAATCAATTAGATTGAAGAAGACCTTCACAGAAAAAGGAAATGGAATCCAAATGAGGGAACTCCAACATGGAGGCAGTAATAATGCAGGACTGATAGGCCTCATAAACTCTGTTTACATTTGTATCACTTAGTTTAATGTTGCAGAAGTGTGAAAGCCTGCTTGTGCAGAGCCAATGCTAAAAGCATCGCAACTGAAGCAAGTAAATATTGCACCTGGAACCAGCAGACGCTCTGCACTGTGGTCACAGATATATTAGCAATACACTAAAGAACAACACCTGCAGCAGGGTTACAGAAACCGCAGGGACAGCAATCTGCAACTTTTCATTGTGTCTGTTCACAAAAAAGGAGACCAAACCTTTATTTTCTTGAGTAATTATGTTTTTCCAAACCAAGTAGTTTCTCAATCATCAAAGCTGTGAGGTGGATCTTTCAATTACATTTGATACAAGGAGCTACATGTGGCTAGAAGAAAGTGTCCGTTGACATTAAATGCTGGCAGTTGCTGGTGAGCAGGGAAGAGAGAGAGAAAGAGAAATATGAAGAAAAGAGGCAACGAGAGTCGGGAGATAGAAAGGGAAATTCTTATTGGCAGAGAAACACCTGTTGCTCAACAGAAAAATAGACTGACATTGCCTTGAAGATTGGAGAGGGAGAAAGGCAGACATTTCACATTTGGATACATTGAAGGCAGAACAAGAGGCTTGTCTAGTCGGTGGGATTGCAAATGTGCACAGGGAGAGGGATATGTAATCATACACTAGACTGAATTCCACCAATATAGGTGAAAGAGAATGAGGAAGAGGGCATACGTAAGAATGGAACAAGAACAAGAGAAGCAGATGGAGATGAGGTGATGTAAGGTGAGGCAAGATGTAAACATGAGGTAGGCAAAGAAAGGAGAAAGTTTCTGCAAGGGATTGGGCGTAGATGAGGAATGATTGTCAGGCATATCAGCTGGTGAATTTGGAAGATACTTTGGAACTAGGCAAATGGCAACCATGCTAATGTTTATTAAACAATCCAATGCAGAGCGTCCATGATGGTTACCTAGTTTTTCTGTCCCAAGGTGAATATCAGCATTCAGGATTGACATGAAATCATTCATATTCCCAGATTGTACAAGCAGGAGGAAACTGAGAAAAATAATTTGCAAAGAACATGTTAATGTTTCCAAATGTTAATAACAATTATCTCCCCCCTCCTAAACATGGGGTGCCAACACCAACTGCTTTGCATTGTATGGTAGAGCACTTCCTGTTGACAGGAGAAAGCAGAGCTGAAACCCTTTATCTGTGCAGCAAGCGGAACCTTCAATGCTATTGGAGATAAGGCAGGCCTTTAGCTGTGATTAACATCTTGGGCTAAAGGCAGTGTGAATCAAGGGAGAAATCCCATGCTGGATTAATATCCCCATTGGATCACACTTTTATCAAGCTGGGTAGGTTCAAAATGCACAAAAGCAGCAGGGAGAAAGATTGCAAATCATGAGGAAGAGTTCACTGAAATAGATAAACATCTAATTTAGGAAACTGCACCCACTACGCTGTTTCAGAGGCTCAGCCCACAATAGTAACAGGCATCAAGTGCCCCCACCCTAACCCACACTCCACACCCAACGCTTTTCAATTTTAAAGACCATGCCATTCTCATGTAAGGATACACCAGAGGTTGGCATCCTGATCATGAGGTCATACGGTCATAAGTGATTGGAGTAGAATTAGGCCATTCGGCCCATCAAATCTACTCCGCCATTCAATCATGGCTGATATCTCTCCCTCCTAAGCCCATTCTCCTGCCTTCACCCTATAATCCCTCATACCTTTACTAATCAATAATCTGTCTGTCTCTGCCTTAAAGATCCTCTGTGGAAGTGGAATAGCCAGGGTATATTTTTATGAAGAGGCTAAACTTAGAAATGTCCTTTCTTCTACTGCTAAGGATCTTGAATCATCATTTGCTTTTACTCTTTCATGTGTTCATTCACACAACAACATTGGTGTTACAAAGCTGGCAATCATTGCCACTATTTTGAAAGGCCGCAGTCCTTGAGATGAACATGTCAGAGATTGGTAGGTATAATGTTGTGAGAATTACAGAGACATGGCTGCAATGTCTCTGTAATTCCCACTGGAACTGAATATTGAGGGTTATACGTCCTATCAAAAAGACAGAAGGGTGGGCAGAGCTGGCGGGGTAGCTCTGTCGGTAAGGGATGAAATTCAGTCCTTTGGGAGGGGTGACATAGAATCAGATGTAGCGTCATTGTGGATAGAACTGAGAAATTGAAAGGGCAAAAAGTCCCTAAGTGGAGTTATCTACAGGCCCCCAAACATAAGCCTGGATATAGGTTGCAAGTTGCACCAGGCGTTAAAATTGGCATGTAACAATGGTAATGCTATGGTGGTTATGGGAGATTTCAATATGCAGGTAGACTGGGAAAATCAGGTTTGTATTGGACACCAAGAAAGGGAGTTTGTAGAGTGCCTCCAAGATAGATTGAGATGGATTCTTAGAGCAGCTTGTAGCAATGTTACAAAATTTTGAGATTTTAAAAATCAAGTCTGCAATTTATCCCATCAGATAAAGCATAAAAAGAAGTTTAATTTGACACAGTTTTCACTTTCATATCTTCAGTATTAAGATCGTTATGGCCATTTTCATATTCGGAAATTAGCATCTTGTTCCCCATTGCCTTTCAATTGACTTAACTCAAAAGCTGTGATCTGGAACAGTTAAAAGCCCATAACTTTCTTAAAAAGTAAGAGAACTCAATGAAATTTTCAGTTATTATAGATTGAAGCATTCTGAAACAAATATGAAACAATCTTACTTGGATGGCCTGAAATTAAAGCATATAATTAGTTAGTTATCTAATTGTAGCTAATTACAAAATTCAATGAGTAGATCTAAACATCTATCCATTTCTTAAGAAAATATAAACTTTTTTTTAATTGCCTAAGTGTCCAAATAACATTCACACAATAATCCACAATATAACATAATTTTTTAATCTAATTTTCATGAATTTCTGGGCCAAATGGAAGGAATTTAGTGTTTTTGCCTGTAAATTAATGGCCATTTAAATCAACTTGCGAGTGGGTTTTAGTGGAATGCGGTGGATTAGAACGTTGCGGTCAGCGGTGAAGTCGGGAGGAAAAATACTGTTTGTTCATACATTTTTTTGGACCCCATTTCGCAACATGAAAATATTATTAAAGCCTCCCGAAAAACCAACTTTTAATATAAAAATAAACTATTTACCTTTTTTTCTCCCCTACGCAAAATCCTTCCCGTTGTCGGTGCTCACGGCTTTTGAAGGTGATTTTTAAATTACTCTAGTTAATAAATAATTTAGAGTAATTTAAAAATACCGTCCCCCTCTGAAAGGCGCCAAAGTTGCACACACGGGGAGCAGCAGAACTGCAGCGCTGCTCAAGGTAAGTTTTGTAACATACCTACAGCTTGTACTGGAACCTACCAGGGAGAAGGCAATTCGGGATTTAGTGTTGTGTAATGAACTGGATTTGATTAGGGAACTCGAGATAAAGGAACCATTAGGAGGTAGTGACATAATATGATAAGTTTTAATCTGCAATTTGAGAGGGAGAAGGTAAAATCAGAAGTGTCAATTGCAATTGAACAAAGGGAACTATGGAGGCGTGAGGGAGGAGCTGACCAAAATTTACTGGGAAGGGACCCCAGCAGGGATGATGGTGGAACAGCAATGGCAGGAATTTCTGGGAATAATCCAGAAGATGCAGGATCATTTCATTCCAAAGAGAAGGAAAGGGGAGTAAAAGGCAACCGTGGCTGACGAGGGAAGTCAAGGACAGTATAAAACTAAAAGAAAAGACGTATAACATAGCAAAGATGAGCGGGAAGCCAGAGGATTGGGCCACTTTTAAAGAACAACAGAAGGCAACTAAAAAAGCTGTACGGGGAGAAAAGTATGAAGGTAAGCTAGCCAAGAAAGTAAAGGAGGATGATAAAAGCTTCTTTAGATATGTGAAAATGAAAAGATTAGTTAACACAAATGTGGGTCCCTTGAAGACAGAATCAGGTGAATTTATTATTGGGAACAAGGAAATGGCAGACGAGTTGAACAGGTACTTTGGTTCTGTCTTCACTAAGGAAGAAATGAACAGTCTCCCAGATGTACTAGGGGACAGAGGATCTAGGGTGACGGTAGGAAATGAAGGAAATGCACATTACTCAGGAAATGGTGTTGGGTAGACTGATGGGACTGAAGGCTGATAAATCCCCAGGGCCTGATGGTCTGCATCCCAGGGTACTCAAGGAGGTGGCTCTTGAAATCGTGGACGCATTGGTGATCATTTTCCAATGTCTATAGATGCTGGAGCAGTTCCTGTGGATTGGAGCTAATGTAATCCCACTTTTTAAGAAAGGAGGGAGAGAGAAATCAGGGATTAATAGACCAGTTAACCTGACATCAGTGGTGGGGAAGATGCTAGAGTCAATTATTAAAGATGTAATAGAGGCACATTTGGATAGTGGTAACAGGATCGGTTCAAGTCAGCATGGATTTACGAAGGGGAAATCTTGCTTGACTAATCTTCTGGATTTTTTTGAGGATGTAACAAGTAAAATGGATAAGGGAGAACCAGTAGATGTAGTGCATCTGGACTTTCAGATTTAAAAGTAACATCAGCAAATTTGCAGATGACACAAAGCTGGGCGGCAGTGTGAACTGTGAAGAGGATGCTATGAGTATTCAAGGTGACTTGGACAGGCTGGGTAAGTGGGCAGATGCATGGCAAATGCAGTATAATGTGGATAAATGTGAACTTATCCACTTTGGTGGCAAGAACAAGAAGGCAGATTATTATCTGAATGCTGTCAGATTAGATTAAAAGGGGAAGTGCAACGAGACCTGGGTGTCCTTGTACATCAGTTACTGAAAGTAAGTATGCAGGTACAGCAAGCAGTGAAGAAAGCTAATGGCACGTTGGCCTTCATAACAAGAGTATTTGACTATAGGAGCAAAGAGGTCCTTCGCAGTTGTACAGGGCTCTGGTGAGACCACACCTAGAGTATTTCTGTGCAGTTTTGGTCTCCTAATTTGAGGAAGGACATTCTTGCTATTGAGAGAGTACAGCGTAGGTTCACGAGGTTAATTCCCAGGATGGCGGGACTGTCATATGATGCAAGAATGGAACGACTGAGCTTGTATTCACTGGAATTTAGACGGATGAGAGGGGATCTTATAGAAACATGTAAAATTATTAAGGGATTGGACACGTTATGTGTAGGAAACATGTTCACGATGTTGGGGGAGTCCAGAAGCAGGGGCCATAGTTTAAGAATAAGGGGTAGGCCATTTAGAACTGAGATGAGAAAAACCTTTTTCAGCCAGAGAGTTATGACTTTGTGGAATTCGCTGCTTCAGAAGGCAGTGGAGGCCAATTCACTGGATGAATTCAAAAGAGTTAGATCGAGCTCTTAGGGCTAGCAGAATCAAGAAATGTGGGGAGAAGACAGGAACGGGGTACTGATTGTGGATGATTAGCCATAATCACATTGAATAGCAGTGCTGGCTTGAAGGGCCGAATGGCCTACTCCTGCACTTATTTTCTATGTAGCAATATTTTTCTCAGTTAAAAATGAACCAAGGGCAGTGGATGCAGAATCTGAATGTTTTTAAGGCAGAGACAGATTGGGTACGATAAATAAGTGGATGAAGCCTACTGAAGGCCGAAGGAAATGAGGAGCTCAGGTACCAATCAGATTAGTACTGAGCTTCATCTTCTTATTCATATGTTTGTACAACTTTTTTAATCTGGGGTGGTGTAAAATGTTCATCGGTCTTCACAGCAACAGATAATTTTTTTTTCTACCAAAAGCACCCTTCCTCCCGCAGTAGTTTTATCTACGTTTAGTATATCTATATCTACATTTCACATACTGCACATACCCCCCTTCCTGTTTTCTGAATCTATGTGCAATCAATCCTTGCATATATTTAGATAACACTGCTAGTTACAGTTTCGTATTCTTCAAATTAGATTGTCAACGATACTGCTTTCATTTTACACAAACATTGTGCAATGGCTTTACTCATTTTTGGGGATCTGAGCATCATTGGCAAAGTTAGCATTTATTGCCACCCGTAATTGCTGTTCAGAAAGTGGTGTTGATGGACCATATTCTCAGACAAGGCAGCGGAAGCAGTAAAAGGAGAGGTTTGGCACTTCTGGTCAAAGATAGCATTGCAAGTAGTTGTGCTCTAATGCAATAGCTACATTGCAAAGAAACCTCATGTTATAGAAAATCATGTTAGAAAACCAATTGTAAAAATTGAGAAAAGGTGGTTAGGAGCTAGAGTGTTTCAGAATCACAATAACAATGTTTAGTTTCACTGCAGGATTTTCAAATCAAAGTCTTTTTTGAAAACTTTTTTTAAAATATTTATTTATTTATTTATTAGAAGCCGTGTAAAAAAGTATAAACCGCGGTATATGACATAATACATTTTGTTGTACAATTTTAATTTTTAGCTAAGATGAAATAGAAAAAGAGAGAAAAAAACAAGAAAAAGAGAAAGTGAATGTGTAAGAATAGAACCCCTAGACTACCAAATATGTGTAGTCGAAGAGTGAGTAAGTAGAAAAATAAAAAAAATAAAAAGACAAACAAGAAAGAAAAACAAAAAGTGATGATATACCTGCTTCTTATCTCTCCCCACCCATCACCCAACCCGTAAATCGGTTTAATTCCGAAGTTGCGTTGCACCATACTATCCTTGTAAGAAATCAATGAATGAAATCCGTCTTCGAAAATTGCTCTGGTTTTCCTGCTAAAACAAGTCTCATATTTTCAAGATGTAGTGTGTCAGACATGTTTGTAATCCACATTTTAAGAGTAGGGGCAGAATTGTTTTTCCAAAATTTAAGTATTACAATTTTCACCGTTATCAAGCCATAATTAAGGAAACCTCTTTGAAATATTGATAGCTCAGGGCAGTCTTCTGATGTTCCTAAAATAATCAGTTCCGTTTGGGGGTCCAGTTTTGTTTGTAATGCTTTTGAAAACATTTCAAAAATTCCTTTCCAAAAGTTACGTAGTTTTATGCAAGAGGCAAAGGAGTGTGTTATAGTTGCTTCTTGAAGGAGACATTTGTCACGAATAGGAGATACATTTGAAAAAATCTTATTTTGTTTAGTCTAGTCTGTTTAGTATAGTCTGTGCAGTGTTTTAAATTGGATTAAAATGTGTCTAACATTAATTGAACAATTATGTATATATAAAAGATTTTTTTCCCATCTGTCTTTGGAAATTATTAGACCTAGTTCCTCTTCCCAGTCTCTTCTAATTGTGTCTGATGATGGAATTTCTATTTTTAGGAGCGTATTATACAAGAATGATATTAAACTGTTTGACTCTGAGTTTCTATTCAAACCTTTGTCTAATATATCTGGCAGCAGAGTTTGATAGTCATGGGTATATCTTTTCAAATAATCTCGAATTTGAAGATATCTAAAATATTGATTACCTTTCAGATTGTATTTCGACTGTAATTTCTGAAATGACAGGAGATTTCCCATCTCGTAGAGATCTCCAAGTTTTTTAATTCCCAGTCTTTCCCAATAAGTAAACGTTTTATCTATAGTAGATGGCTTAAACGAAGGGTTATTAGCTATTGGTGAAAGAAGAGATACATTTCTTAGTTTAAAAGTTGCTTTTACTTCTCCAGATTCGTAAAGTGCTGTGTATAATTGGATTTTTATCATATAGTGTGTTCTTCAACTTTGTTGGAGAGAGAACGAATCGCTCCTATAATCAAAGTATTTTTAATAGCTATAAGTATATTTTTGTCGCCGCAAGCTAAATATACCAAAGGTTATGTGCTACATTGTTTAATAGAGTAACGTCGCACAAGTCTCAATAGAAGTGATTACTTGCCAATTTCAAACATCAAGGGGGTGAAAATGACAGACTGTGTTCTAAAGATACAATAGTGTCTGATAGCTGCAGGGATGCTACATGGAAACATTTTCTTTTCCATAGACTGTTTTATCTGGAAAGCAAGACAGCTTTTTTTCTGCTCATGAATTTCCAAAGTAACTTTAAGTGTTTCTCTAGTTCCTGATCACAATCACATGTAACAAATTCGGAACGCAGAATACAAATTGTGTATTTTTTCCTCAATAATTTCTCAATCGGGTTACATTCAATTTGCTGGTATAAAACATGCGTAATTGCAGAACGACATTCAGTTTTGAGGGATGATGTCATAGAAAACTCCTCAAACAAGGCCATATGGGTAGAAATTAGAAACATTAAGGGTGGTTTACTTTGCTGGACGTGTATAACAGACCTCCCAACTGTCAACAGGAGACAGAGGAACAGTAGGCAGATATCAGAGAGATGCAGATAAAGTAGGGTTATTGAACTGAGGATTTCAATTTTCACAAATATCACCTGAGATTGTCTCAGCATTAAAGGCTCAGAGAGGGACAGGATGTAATCAAAGAGTTATTTAATTCCGTATATAGACATGGGAAAGACCATTACTGGACGTTGGATATACTGTGCTTAGAGTATCATGTTCAGTTTTGTTCACCCTGCTATATGAAAGGTGACTTTAAGCTGGAAAGGGTATTGCCAGGACTCAAAGGAATAAGAGATTGGGCAGACTAAGATTTTATTTCTTGGAGCACAAAAGGCTGACGGGTGATCTTTCAAGTGGAACTTTCAGTTACATGTTGATTAGACTGCTATATGCTGACAGTCAGTCTATATGTGAAATTCAAATACATTTTAAATTTGCTTGAATACACAAGTTAGTGATTCAATCCCCTTTTGTCTCACCACTTGTCCTGGCTCTACTTCTTATTATGAACGGGATGTTTAGGAGTTTCCAAAATGGTAAAACAAATTCTAATTTTGAAAGTGGAAAACACATTTCTCTACCCATTTGAGTCTTCTGTAAAAGTTTTCAGATTTTCAGTGAGGTCAATGGCTTGCCAGTAACAAGCATTCCATCAAAGCCAGAACATCATGAGTTTGACCCCTACTTGTAGTTTGACAAGTAGTTTGACCCCTACTTGTTGGAGTGATCCTTAAGGTGACATTCTGGAAATGCAGCAGTCATAGGGATAAGATAGACACAAAAAGCTGGAGTAATTCAGCAGGACAGGCAGCATCTCTGGAGTGAAGGAATGGGTGACGTTTCGGGTCGAGACCCTTCTTCAGTCCCGCTGAATTACTCCTGCTTTTTGTGTCTATCTTATCCCTGAGACTGCTGCATTTCCAATTGTCACCTTAGTCTTCAGTCTGAAGAAGGGTCTCAACCAGAAACGTCACCCATTCTTTCTCTCCAGAGATGCTGCCTGTCCCGCTGAGGTACTCCAGCATTTTGTGCCTATCTTCAGTTTAAACCAGCATCTGCAGTTCCTTCCTACATATAAGGATAAGATAACACATTAAAGCAAGCCAGTTCTCAGATGGACCCTCACAAGGGATATATTAAAGCAAGAAAAATCTGCAAATGGCATTGAATACCCCTGCTTGGCGTTAACTTTATGATCATACTTGCAGGGATAAATGCATCTATGAATTTGATCACTGAGCCCCATTTATCCTTGTGCTTTACAGTTAAACTTTATATATTTCATAGTGAACAATGATAACAACAGTTTCCATATTGTTTTGCATCTTATAAAAATCAGCTGGTTGCATTTTTGTCGTAAGTCAAGGCGTCCAAGTGATTTCTCCACCTGGAATGTACGCAATGCCATAGTTTTCCTTTTCGGTATTGCATCTTGGTGTCATGTTACCCAAGAAACACCCATCCTTGCGTACTCCTAGCGCAAAGTGGTATTAAAACTGCACTGCAAGGCCTGTAGGAGAAGCTAATTTACCACATCCTTGCGATCTTCCCTCTGCAACTGAGCTGGCAACTCCCACGCATTGACCGTGAGAATCACACATTTCGCCCAATTCTCACGCTCTCATGCTGATTATAGAATTCCTCATGCTCTATCATGAGAAATTATGTGATCAACGAGAATTTCAAAACTAATATTAACTGCATGGGCTGCAGGTTGTTGGAGAGCTGGGGCGGAGGGAGGGAGGGAGGGATGGAAGCAGTAGCGGCAGCGGGGGTAGATGCGGACGGGGAGCCGGGGCTGGCGAGTGTTTGCCAAGCTGGCGAGTAGCTCGTTGCACCTCCGGACATGGAGCAGACTCAGTGCAAGAGGCCCGGGCCATCGGAGGCGTCGGAAGCGTTGCACCGCTGCCGTGAGAGTCTCTGCGCTGAATTTGCCCTTGTGACCGACATGGACAGGCTGCGGCTCGGTTCACCTATGGAGGACAACCAGTGGCTGCTGGAAGTGGGTACCAAGCACTGGGCAGAAACGGTGGTAGATAGTGGCATTCAAATGGGGATGGTTGGAGAAAGCATCCTCCTTGCCTGCTAGATTTGCACGTACTGTAACTGAGGAAAAATGTTCCCGACGTTGGGGGAGTTCAGAACCAGGGGTCACAGTTTAAAAATTAGGGGTAGGCCAGTTAGGACTGAGATGAGGACAAACTTTCTTCACCCAGAGAGTTGTGAATCTGTGGAATTCTCTGCCACAGAAGGCAGTGGAGGCCAATTCACTGGATGTTTTCAAGAGAGAGTTATATTTAGCTCTTGGGGCTTGCGAAATCAAGGGATATGGGGAAAAAACAGGAAAGAGGTACTGATTTTAGATGAACAGTCATGATCATATTGAATGGCAGTGCTGGCTCGAAGGGCTGAATGGCCTAATTCTGCACCTATTTTCTATGTTTCTATACGAGTATATGGCAAAAAAAACTCAATCACTTGATTTTTAAGTATTCATGCATGGTGGAGGTATAATATAGCCATGGAGTGATACAGTGTGAAAACAGGCCCTTCGTCCCAACTTGCCCACACCCGCCAACATGTCCCAGCTACACTACCTGCTTTTGGTCCACATCCCTCCAAACCTGTCCTATCCATGTATCAGTCTAACTGTTTCTTAAATATTGGGATAGTCCCTGCCTCAACTACCGCCTCTGGCAGCTTGTTCCATACAACCACCACCCTTTGTGTGGAAAAAGTTACCTCTTAAAAATACTTCAAAGAAAAAACATTGAAATCAAGCTTCTACAATGCACTAAAACATGATTTCAATACATCAAATTTCAAAACGTTTCTACCGTGGGAGAGGGAGCTCCCCCCTCCCACAACCTCCCCCCACTCGGTTACTCCACTCCCTCACTGGGTACCCTCAAGGCCAGTGATCAGTGATCGCTAGGCCCCCCAACTTTCAAAAACTCTCCGCGGCCCCTGGTTGAGACGGAGAACACTGCCTGATGTGAGCGGGGATCTGAGGCCAGTTGTCCGTGATGTCTGGATCCCAATGCTCAGCGCTTCGTGTTTTGGAGTTGGCGAATGTTATTAATTTGTAATTAGCCTGATTTGTAATTAGTTGACAAAACTTTAATTTATTAATCTGGAATATCCTGGGGGATGGAATAAGTGTAATTTTAAAATGACATGCATTTGGAATGTATGCAGGATAGTTTTCTAAACCAACATGTGGAGGAACCAACGAGAGAGCAGGCTATTCTAGACTGGGTACTGAGTAATGAGGAAGGGTTAGTTAGCAGTCTTGATGTGTGTGGCCCCTTGGGCAAGAGTGACCATAATATGGTTGAGTTCTTCATTAGGATGGAAAATGATATTGTTAATTCAGAAACAAGGGTTCTGAACTTAAAGAAAGGTAACTTTGCGGGTATGAGACGTGAATTGGCCTAGATAGACTGGCAAGTGATTCTTAAAGGGTTGATGGTGGATATGCAATGGAAGGCATTTAAAGACTGCATAGATTAACTACAACAATTGTTCATCCCAGTTTGGCAAAAGAATAAATCAGGGACAGTAGTGCATCCATGGATAACAAGGGAAATCAGGGATAGAATCCAAAACTAAAGATGAAGCATACAAATTAGCCAGAAAAAACAGCCTACCAGAGGACTGGGAGAAATTCAGAGTCCAGCAGAGGAGGACAAAGTGCTTAATTAGGAAAGGGAAAACAGATTATGAAAGAAAACTGGCAGGGAACATAAAAACGGACTGCAAAAGTTTTTATAGATATGTGAAGAGAAAAAGGTTAGTTAAAACAAATGTAGGTCCCTTGCAGTCAGAAACTGGTGAATTGATCATGGGGAACAAGGACATGGCAGATCAATTGAATAACTACTTTGGTTCTGTCTTCACTAAGGAAGACATAAATAAACTGCCGGAAATAGCAGGGAACCGGGGGTCAAATGAGATGGAGGAACTGAGTGAAATCCAGGTTAGCTGGGAAGTGGTGTTAGGTAAATTGAATGGATTAAAGGCCGATAAATCCCCAGGGCCAGATAGGCTGCATCCCAGAGTACTTAAGGAAGTAGCCCCAGAAATAGTGCATGCATTAGTGATAATTTTTCCAAACTCTTTAGATTCTGGAGTAGTTCCTGAGGATTGGAGGGTAGCTAATGTAACCCCACTTTTTAAAAATGGAGGGAGAGAGAAAAGGGGGAATTACAGACCAGTTAGTCTAACATCGGTAGTGGGGAAAATGCTAGAGTCAGTTATTAAAGATGGGATAGCAGCACATTTGGAAAGTGGTGAAATCATTGGACAAAGTCAGCATGGATTTATGAAAGGTAAACCATGTCTGACGAATTTATAGAATTTTTCGAGGATGTAACTAGTAGAGTGGATAAGGGAGAACCTGTGGATGTGTTGTATATGAACTTTCAGAAGGCTTTCAACAAGGTCTCACATAAGAGATTAGCATTCAAACTTAAAGCACACTGTATTGGGGGTTCAGTATTGATGTGGATAGAGAACTGGCTGGCAGACAGGAAGCAGAGGGTAGGAGTAAACGGGTCCTTTTCAGAATGGCAGGCAGTGACTAGTGGGGTACCACAAGGCTCAGTGCTGGGACCCCAGCTATTTACAAAATATATTAATGATCTGGATGAGGGAATTGAATGCAACATCTCCAAGTTTGCGGATGACACGAAGCTGGGGGGCAGTGTTAGCTGTGAGGAGGATGCTAGGAGGCTGCAAGGTGACTTGGATAGGTTGGGGGAGTGGGCAAATGCATGGCAGATGCAGTATAATGTGGATAAATGTGAGGTTATCCACTTTGGTGGTAAAAACAGGAGGGTAGACTATTATCTGAACGGTTGCCGATTAGGAAAGGGGGAGATGCAACGAGACCTGGGTGTCACGGTGCACCAGTCATTGAAAGTAGTCATGCAGGTGCAGCAGGCTGTGAAGAAAGCGAATGGTATGTTAGTATTCATAGCAAAAGGATTTGAGTACAAGAGCAGGGAGGTTCTACTGCTGTTGTACAGGGTTGTGGTGAGGCCACACCTGGAGTATTGCGTACAGTTTGGTCTTCTAATCTGAGGAAAGACATTCTTGCCATAGAGGGAGTACAGAGAAGGTTCACCAGACTGATTCCTGGGATGGCAGGACTTCCATATGAAGAAAGACTGGATAGACTCGGCTTGTACTCGCTGGAATTTAGAAGAGGGGGGATCTTATAGAGACTTACAAAATTCTTAAGGGGTTGAACAGGCTAGATGCAGGAAGATTGTTCCCGATGTTGGGGAACTCCAGAACAAGGGGTCATAGTTTTAGGATAAGGGGGAAGTCTTTTAGGACCGAGATTAGAAGATCATTTTTCACACAGAGAGTGGTGAGTCTGTGGAATTCTCTGCAACAGAAGGTAGTTGAGGCCAGTTCATTGGCTATATTTAAGAGGGAGTTAGATGTGGCCCTTGTAGCTAAAGGGATAAGGGGGTATGGAGGGAAGGCAGATACAGAATACTGATTTGGATGACCAGCCATGATCATATTGAATGGCGGTGCAGGCTCGAAGGGCATAAATGGCCTACTCCTGAAGCTATTTCCTATGATTCCATGATTCAGTTGCGATGTTTAAGAGCTTGTTCAAAGAAGGAGCATATTTTAAAGGGGTGACAGAGATACTTGCAGGGGAATGTGTGAGGAGGTTATTATTTGCCTTTAATTTTAGTTTGAACCAGGACATCTGAAGATTCAAAGTTTAATATTGTAATTGTGCTGATACTGACTCCAACCAACCACATAATGTATATCATCCATTCCGGAGGTTTTATTGTTTTGATGCCATTTAAATTTCACTTTGATTTCAATCACTTCAATGTAAAAGTAATTGAGAATGTGGAGCATTGGACCAAAAATTTGCCTTTGGTGCATATTAACAGCAATAAAATAATGTATGCATGTTGGTAGGTGCAATCAAAACAAAGATTTTTTTAATCATTGTTGTGTCATGAATACCACAGAAAATATGATGTACTCTCAAGATCACATTAAATAGAATATTATTGTTTAAATATATAGTTATTGGACTTTGCATTTCGAAAAAGTCACAGCTGAGAGGAAGACAGCAAAAATACTGAAAATATTGGGGGTGAAAATAACTTCAGGACAGTTTGTTAGGAAAATGAAGGAAATTATAACAGAATACATACAGCTGAGTGAGTATAATTTTATAGATTAGAAATTGTGTTCAACCAATTGATGACTTATTTGACATAGTAACTAGCATGTTAGATAACAAGGAAGCTAATGGATGTAGCAAATTTTGTAATACAAAATTTGGTCCATGATGTGCCCCATAAAAGATTACCGCATTAGATAAGCACCTGTGGACTTGAACGTAATAGGTTAAGTCCAGGGAGTCAGATATGGGGCTTTATGTGTGGGCCAGATATATTGTCAGTGTGGAGGGGCTAGGAGCAAGGCCAAGTGTGCATCCAGAGTCAAGGTCTGGAATAGTACTAGGTGTGCAGTCAAAGCTGGGACAATGGGAGTGTTCAGCACTGGGAACCTAACCAGGTAAGCAGCTATGATCAGGGTAGAATATGGAGCCAAGTGTAAGGCTGGACTCAGGGTCAGGAATGAGTGAAGGTATGCAACTGGAGTCAGGGTCAGGAGTAGTACCAGGTGTGCGGTGAGGCCCAGGTTGGTCAACATGGGCCAAATGCTTGATTATAATCTGATTTCCATACATGAATACACTAAGATCATTCATGTGCTGCACCTGTTGATCAGAGCCTGGCTCTACTGTGGAATGTAATTAGGAATAGAATTTAGCCTAACCTTATTCATAGCTAATCCAATTTAAAGCATAAATATTGCATTCAAGTGTAAATTAAAAGACTTGGAACAGTATGCACCAGATTGCACAATTTCAAGCTGGAAAATGCAAAACCTCTGCATCAATGGTAGGGGGGAACACCACCCTCCCACACCCTCCCCCACCCCCCTCGCTACGCTACACTCACTCGTCTCTCGCAATTTCACACTCCCAACTCTCACCCAGTGATGGCAGCCCTGCCCTGCAATAAAGCAGACCGTCCGTCACACACACAAAATTCCAAGCTGACTCTCATCTTCCACTCCCGAAGCCATAATATGCCCAACATCAAAGTGATTCCCTCCCCTCCTAGCTACCAGTTCCAATCCCCCAATGCTGGCATCATCTCCAACCCATTTCACCTCTTACCCTACCCCCCAACAATTCTCCACCGCATCGCCAATTCTACCGCTGCAGTAAAATTTAGATCCTTGATCTTCTAATTCCTATCCACAATGATTTCTCAGCAACCTCCACCCCCCAATATCATTTCCACTCTGGCCTCAAGAGGAAGGAATGGGCGGAAAATGTCATTGTTTCCACAGATGGAGGCATTAATCTCAGTCAGAACTGTTGGTGGCCTACATCTGCACCATTCAAGTTCACCTCAATGGACCCACTCAAACCTCAGGTCACAGTCATCGACCACAGGTCCATTTCTTAGACTTGTCAATAAAGCATTTTGCCTTTTGATGAGGAACCCTCTCGCTGGCATAGAATGACATGTAATTGATTATTTTTTATCACAGCAACTGAGATATCTTACTCCTTTATATGTGCTCCTAAAAATTATCATCACTTAAAATGACACCAATCCAAGATACTTCTCTACATACCACAGAACTCCCAAAACTGTGATCTGACCATTGAAAAGAACAAAGGTAGACAAAAATGCTGGAGACACTCAGCGGGTGAGGCAGCATCTATGGAGCGAAGGAATAGGTGACATTTCGGGTCGAGACCCTTCTTCACACTCGACCCGAAACGTCTCGACCCGAAACATCACCTATTCCTTCGCTCCATAGATGCTGCCTCACCCGCTGAGTTTCTCCAGCATTTTTGTCTACCTTCGATTTTTCCAGCATCTGCAGTTCTTTCTTAAACATTGAAAAGAACAAGACCACTATGCACATGTGACCACCAGCAATACCAGGTTCCCCTCCAGGGCACGCAATGTATTGGTGTGGAAAAATAACAGCAGTCTTTGGGATCTATATCATGAAACTTCCTCTTCAATGACCTTCATGAGACTTCCTCAAAGCAGTTCAACAATGTGGTTTACCGCCACCTTCTCAAGGGCAAATAAGGAAGGGCAATAGATGCTGGCCTTGATTGTGATATCTATATCCTGAAAAAATACTTACCTTTACGACAAAGGCTAAGCTTGGACAGTTGGATATTTAACCTAAAGGACCTCAGAACCCTCTGTGCCATCCCTTCATCTATGATATCACTTCATAATGCCCGGTCATGTGATTAGTTAAGCATAGATGGGTACTTCCGGCATTTTTTTGTACAGTGGGTCCTGTTATCTTGCACTATATTTAGGAGGTTTCATATGGTATTTTGTTTGTAGCACGTCATTCCTTAAACAGGTGAAAATAATGTGGTTCAGTCTTCTCCTTCTATTCCAATGGTTTTCACAGTCTAGAGATCACACTCCACCAATTTTTAATGTTTCCAGCATGATCCACCACTCATATTATCTGCTGACCCCTTTTATCAGTATCCTAAATGGACCATTCCCTTCCCTGACCTTGGCAAGTCATCCCCAACACCCCATTTTCTTCCTATAGCACCTTCCACTGCCAGCATAAAAAAATATCAACTACTTTATTTATTTCCAATTGAGTAAAGCTCTGACCATTCTTACCAGATGCCACAATGCTTTACTTATACTTATTTTGAGTTATTAATTGACTGCCTTCATGCTTGTGACATGATTACCTCTACACTGACAAGACCAAATGAGCGGCACATCTTTTCCCATTCCTCATTCATAACCCATGCATGTTGTCACCTGTTATTTGAAATCTCCATCGTTCTCCAATGTCGACTGTTCTACCCATCACCTCCCATACTGATGCATTGATGCTCCATGAAAGCTCATAGAACATCTCATTGCCTTTTAGTTTGGCTCTGTAATGGCCTCTGGACTCCACACCTATTTATACAATATCAGATTATAATCACTGCACCTTTATTTTTGGATCTATTCATATTTATTTCTTCAGCAAAAGAGAGAGCAAGGGGAACCCTATCTGTTTCTGATGGCACATTCATCGGCCTGCTGTGATCCAGGTAAATTGTACCCCAAGGTCACATGACACAAAAGAGTCCTTTGATTATTTATTTGACCCTTATCATTCATCCCTAACTGTCTATCATCATAATCTGCTCTCTGTTGCAACCCACCAAGGACCATCTGCATCTCTTCCCTTCTCTCTTCTTAAACCCTGTTACATCTCTGATTTTTTTTTTCCTTTTCCAATGTACTTTTGACAATGGGAAAGTTTAAAGCTGCTATTTTACAAAGTCTTGCCAAATTAGTTCAGGCTCCTCACTGGAAGTACAAGGTATCTCTCTTCAACAATATGACCAAGAATCACCTCACATTTTCTCACAAGAGAAAATGCTGAAAACATTCAGCAGGACAGGTAGCATATGTTGATGAAAAAACAGTCAATGTTTTAGGTTAAGGATCCTTATCAGAACTGGGAAAGGGAGTAGACGCCAAATTGGGAAGGAAGCATCTCTGATAGGGTGAGTCTAAACAGATTACCGGGGGAAGTTACTGGCGCATTCAAGTTTATTGTCAGTGTGATGTGTCTCATGGTCCACTCATCTGTCACCACCATCAACCCTTGCCTTACTGCTCTTTCCCCTGCAGCTGCAAGAGATGCAACACCTATCCATTCACCTCTTCCCTTCCCTTCCCACCCCAAGGACTCAAGCAGTCCTTGCAACTCGTTAAATTTAGTGTCATTTAATGTAGATGAGAATCTCCAGGGAAATCGAAGGTGGATTGGATGATTGCTTTGAGATACACCAGCATTCATTCACAAGACTAAGGCTGAGCTTCTGGCTTCCTACCAGTTTAACTCACCATTCCAATCTCAGTCTGATATTTTTGTCTGAATCCTCTTGCACTGGTACCCAACACAACCTTGAGGCACTACACTTCATCTTCCATTTAGTATTTAATAGCCTTCTGCACTCAATATCCATCTCTCCAAATGTAAGTAGCTCACTCATGTGTCTGTTTGCAAACTGGCAATTTCTGCCAATCATAACTTAGGCTCAGTTTTTCTAAATATGTTTGTATAGTATGGCCTCTTACTATTTACAATACAACCCAAAAGGAAGTGTAATTTTCTGCTAATTACTCTAGACCCATTTGGTCTTGTATTTTCAGAGATAGTCTCTTGTTCTTCACCCCCCCCCCCCTCATCCCCCCCCCCTCATCCCCCTCCCTCACCCCCCTCCATCACCCCCAGCTACCATCCGCCACCACCCACCACCAACCTCCAACCACCCTCCCCCTCCCTCCCACCTACCTCCACTCCCCTCTCCACCTCTCCTACTGAAAATCCACTTATTTTCTTTCTTTCCCCATTCTTCTGGACCTGAAGTGGTAACTGGGTCTCTTTACTTAGATGTTGCTTTATCTCTCGAGTGCTTTCAGCCTTTGTTCTTTTTCATAAAACACAGAACAGTGCTTCACAGCAAAAGGCCCTTTGTCCCACAATGTCTGTGCCGAACATGATGCCAAGATAAACTAATTCCATCTGCTTGCACATGATCCATATCCCTCTATTCTCTGCATATCCATGTGCCGATCTAAATGCCTCTTCAATGTTACCATTGTATCTGCCTCCAATACCAACCGTGGCAGCATGTTCCAAGTTGCCCCACACATCCCCTATAGACTTAACTCATCTCATCTTAAAGTTTGCACTGCAAGGGTGGTTATATTTCCCAGATGGTGTTGTGAATTGTTTCAGCTCAGCTTGTTAGCACTGATATTAAATCAAGATTAAACAAGGATTACTGTCACTGTCTTTCACCTCTGCATGCTTCCAATACAGATGCATGTGGCACCATGCTATCGAATTTGCAGATTAGCCAGAGACACGCCAAGCATACTGATAAAGTTAGCTCCAAGAAGATGTAAAACTGTTTGCAGATACAAACTTCGTAGTCAAATGCTATATAATTCTCATCTGAAGCTGGTGTCATATGGTGGACTTTCCTCACCCAGTTAATGTTCCAACTCATAAATTTTTCCAAGTACTTTCTGTTCTATATCATTTTCAAAAAATAAACAGCACCCGGAGTTCTGAATAACATGCATAGAATACTAGCTCAAACAATACCAAATATAATACAGTGATCAAGGGATGAAATTTGATATAATGTCTCAACAGATGATCTGCATGGTTAATATGTACCCCAAATCCAGAGGTAATATAAAATAGTGACGTGCATTGTATCCTCAACAGCAGCAATACAATGGAAAGATAACCACGCTCAGATGGAAAATGAGAAAGATCAATAACCACACATTCAATGTTTGTCCCCTACGAAATGGTTAAAAATCTTAAGGGATTTTCAGTATGGTTACAGCAAAATAACCTGTATTTTCATTTAATTAACTGAATTTCACAGTTCAGTGTAGGACTCAATGTGACTCATCAAGGCAGAGCTTTCATGCTCCACTCGGGGAATGATCAACAGTAAATAACATCCAAGCCAGCTACATGGTACAAAAAAAAAGCTATCAGATGTTGAACTTTAAATTTTGATGAAGCAATTCAATAAATTGGAACATTTGGTGCTGGAAACAGGAAGAAATTAATCTTCAGGCTGTTTGGTAGATTGGAGAACTATTGCAAGGAATCTGATTACAAGAATATTAACAAATTATGTGGACATTACATATGTAAAGTTCAGACAATGGTGAAACTGCAATGTCAAATCCAAAGGGCTCATGTAAGGAAATAATCTGAGTCCAAGCCATGCCAGCCATGGAGGCCCATTTTCAGCTGCAAAGAATGTGCTGCATTGCTTAGACTTTGTTGACTGATCACTACTACTTGATCAAATATTGTCTCAATAAATATCACAGGTCAGTTTCATTTGCATTACTTCAGATCATGCAATGGTCTGTGCGCACATGCAACATGACATGGACAACGTACTGTACCCAGATGAGAAATTGTAAGCATTATTCATGCCATACAGGTGCCAAGCACTGATGATTAGCAACAGTAAGAATCCAAGACATTCAACAATATTAACACAGCTCAATTCCTCTATTTACTAGCCTGCTTCGTGCACAGTGGCTATAATGTGTGTCATTGCTGCAGCTTGCCAAGTCCTCTTTGATAATGTTTCCCCAACCTACAATCTTTATCATTTAAAAAGACAAGAGTCATAGGCTCATAAGAATGGCATCAACTGCAATGGTAACAATGTTGACACCAGCCTGACTTTATATATCACACACGCTTTATAGTTTCCTTGGTTTTGGAAGTTCCAACTTAACAGCACCGTGGGAGTGTCTTCAGCATAGGCACCACAGCAAGACAAAAAAAAAAACAGGTTACCACTACTTTCTGAGTGCAATTAAGAATAAGCAATAAATGATGGCCTTGCCAGCGATACCTATATACTATGTAGAAATAATAAAGTGGTGTAATATTCTACATTGGACCATGTCACTTCTTTTTCAACATAGTGGTGTTTCCTGTAAAAGATTATTGCATTTTCATTGTGAAATTATTCTAATTTCATACAGCATCGGTGAAGTAATCCTCTTCTTCACATTTCCTGAGGTGATACCTTGACATATATATATATATATATATAGAGGTTGCTGCTGCGGAGGAGAAATGAAATTAGTCCATTGATGGTCATGTACGAGGTGAAAAGATTGCAATCTTCCACAAGCATGGACAACAAGTGTGTTGTCATGGAATATTACACCTCACCTAAAGAGAGAAATTGCTCACAGCACCACAGAAAGTTCACAAGCTACAGCACATAATAGTATCCTATCCACCCACATCAACCTACACCAACATTGGCAGACGAGTATAAAGTTCAATGTGGATTCAACTGCATGTACCATGTAAAGTACTGAGCAATAACAGAGCACATATGTTATACTGAGTAGCTCTTTCCAGTGGATATGCCATGCACACTTGTATCAAAACACCATTTTACTCTTCAGCAGACTTCCCACTTGAATCTTCACAGACATCTGAAAGCAATTGCAGTCTGATTCCTGCTTTAATATTTTAATGTTTGGTTTGGAAGAAATAACCATAAGCCAAAGGGTAATCTGAATAGTTATAATGGTCTGTGTTGTACTGTGAGATACATGCTCCTCTCGATCCAGGTCATCTCACTACATTGTTTATTATGGTATACCACTTACCTGTAGACCTCTCCCAACTTGGTGAATGCGCTGCTATCAGGTAGATTGAAAAAGGGACTTAAGTTGTAACAATATTTATTTTAAAGTTCTCATTCCTTGATGAATTCAGAACAGCTGTTAAAAAGAAAAAGACATCTGTAAAGCACAATAACCAAATCAAACCTGACTTTGGAAAGATTAAACTGTTAAAATTAAAATTTGTGCAGTTGGAGAAGTGAAGAAGTTACAATATATGCAAGGGGAAAAATTGAAGCAACACAATATTGAATGGATTACTCTTGATATGGTTAAATAAGGGCAACAACTGTGCCACATTAAACAGCTTAAAGCCTATGAGAATTAAAAATGGCTTCAAGTAAAAGAGTTACATTCATGTTTTCCTGTCTAGATATTAAATAGTGATAAAGTAGAAGAAATCAGGTATTTATGGATGAGTTGAATAACAACTGTGAGAGAGGACTTAAATGTGTCTATTACTGATGGCCAATAATGAAGATAATAGTGGGAAATTAATTGTTCATGAGGTGAAGATTTTGTGGCAATTAGAACTATGAAGAATGGTCCAATGCAGGACACTAAAAACTAGAATATGGGGGGGGGGGGGGGATAGAATTAAGTACACATTAGAGTTCCTAAGAGAATAGAAATAAATTACAAAAAAAAGTACATCAAGGGAAATAGAAGAACAACACAGCATTTGTTTGACAGCATTTTAACCCTTTAAAGCATTTACAGCATTTTGATTAGTACGGGTGTCAGGCGTTATGAGGAGAAGGCAAGGGAATGGGGTTAGCAGGGAGAACTATGATTGAATGGCGAAGTAGACTTGGTGGGCCGAATACCCTAATTCTGTTCCTATCACTTATGAACACAATAAAATGTCCCAAATGTTTAAAGGAAAATAATCCGACAGAAATTAGCAAAATAATGTTGTCTGGTGATCAAATGCTTGGCTAAAGAAGCATATTTTAAGGAACATCTTAGAGATGGGAGTTGTGGAGGAACAGAGGGATTAAATGAGTTTACAGAACCTGGAACCCAGGCATCTGAAGGCTGATAGTAGTGCAAATAATGCACACGGTGAGCATTGGAGGAATGCTTCCAGAGGGCCAGCAAGTTCAAGGGGAAGGAAAAAGGGATTGGTGAGGCCAGGCTGAACGATACCAAAAGAATAAGCATTTTAAATTTGAGGCTTAATGTTAATCAGCAAGCACAGGTTGAAGGAGATTCCAGGCATCTTGCTTCAAATATGTATCTCTTCTTCCAATAGACCAGTAACGAGTCTGATGGACTTTGTGCATTAGGAAGGAGCAAAGATTTTGCCACAATACAAGTAACTTGTCAGCATGTTCGGTGGTTGCAAGGGTATAGTGTATTTTACACAAAATATTTTTGTATCCTTTCCAGAAATTTTACTTCAGCCACTGCTGAAGTGTGTTGAGGTGGCAACTATGGAAACACAAAAAAAATACAATCATTCAATTTTACATAAAATGGCTAGCAGGGAGGGAAGATAAAATTGAACAGTGGCAAATAAAATACAGCACTGCAAAATGTATTTAGTACTGAAATTGCAAACGCAAAAATAAATACCAGGAACTTTGGAAAACATTCTCATTCAAAAGAAGGAAGGACATTAGCTTGGAGGATATGGAATCGATATGGGTAGAGCTGCGAAACTCTAAGGGGCAGAAAACGCTAGTGGCAGTTGTGTACAGGCCACCTAACAGTAGTATTGGAGTTGGGGATGGCATCAAACAGGAAATTAGAAATGCGTGCAACAAGGGTAACACGGTTATAATGGGTGACTTTAATCTGCATGTAGATTGGGTGAATCAAATTGGCAGGGGTGCTGAGGAAGAGGATTTCTTGGAATGTATGCGGGATAGTTTTCTCAACCAACATGTGGAGGAACCAACGAGAGAGCAGGCTATTCTAGACTGGCTATTGAGTAATGAGGAAGGGTTAGTTAGCAGTCTTGTTATGCGTGGCCCCTTGGGCAAGAGTGACCATAATATGGTTGAGTTCTTCATTAGGATGGAGAGTGACAAAATTAAGTCAGAAACAAGGGTTCTGAACTTGAACAAAGGTAACTTTGAAGGTATGAAATGTAAATTGGCGAAGATAGACTGGCAGGTGATTCTTAAAGGGTTGACAGTGGATGTGCAATGGAAGGTATTTAAAGACTGCATGGATGAAGTACAAAAATTGTTCATACCAGTTTGGCAAAAGAATAAATCACGGAAGGTGGTGCATCCATGGATAACAAGGGAAATCAGGGATAGTATAAAAACAAAAGATGAGGCATACAAATTGGCCAGAAAAAGCAGCCTACCGGAGGACTGGGAGAAATTCAGAATCCAGCAGAGGAGGACAAAGGGCTTAATTAGGAAAGGGAAAATAGATTATGAAAGGAAACTGGCAGGGAACATAAAAGCTAACTGCAAAAGTTTTTATAGATATGTGAAGAGAAAGAGACTAGTTAAAACAAATGTTGGTCCCTTGCAGTCAGAAACAGGTAAATTGATCATGGGGAACAAGGACATGGCAGACCAATTGAATAACTACTTTGGTTCTGTCTTCACTAAGGAAGACATAAATAATCTGCTGGAAATAGCAGTGGAACGGGGGTCAAATAAGATGGAGGAACTGTGTGAAATCCAGGTTAGCCGGGAGGTGGTGTTGGGTAAATTGAACGGATTGAAGGCTGATAAATCCCCAGGGCCAGATAGTCTGCATCCCAGAGTACTCAAGGAGGTAGCCCCAGAAATAGTGGATGCATTAGTGATAATTTTTCAAAATTCCTTAGACTCTGGAGTAGTTCCTGAGGATTGGAGGGTAGCTAATGTAATCACACTTTTTAAAAAAGGATGGAGAGAGAAAGCGGGGAATTACAGACCAGTTAGTCTAACATCGGTAGTGGCGAAACTGCTAGAATCAGTTATTAAAGATGGGATAGCAGCGCATTTGGAAAGTGGTGAAATCATTGGACAAACTCAGCATGGACTTACGAAAGGTAAATCATGTCTGACAAATCTGATAGAATTTTTTGAGGATGTAACTAGTAGAGTGGATAAGGGAGAACCAGTGGATGTGTTATATCTAGACTTTCAGAAGGCTTTCGACAAGGTCCCGCATAAGAGATTAGCATTCAAACTTAAAGCACACGGTATTGGGGGTTCAGTATTGATATGGATAGAGAACCGGCTAGCAGACAGGAAGCAAAGGGTAGGAGTAAACAGGTCCTTTTCAGAATGGCAGGCAGTGACTAGTGGGGTACCGCAAGGCTCAGTGTTGGGACCCCAGCTATTTACAATATATATTAATGATTTGGACGAGGGAATTCAATGCAACATCTCCAAATTTGCAAATGACACCAAGCTGGGGGGGTATCGTTAGGTGCGAGGAGGATGCCTAGGGGCTGCAGGGTGATTTGGATAGGCTGAGTGAATGGGCAGATGCATGGCAGATGCAGTATAATGTGGATAAATGTGAGGTTATCCACTGGGGTGGCAAAAAAATGAGGGTAGACTATTATCTGAATGGTTGCAGATTAGGAAAAGGGGAGATGTAACGAGACCTGGGTGTCATGGTACACCAGTCATTGAAAGTAGGTATGCAGGTGCAGCAGGCAGTGAAGAAAGCAAATGGTATGTTAGCATTCATAGCAAAAGGATTTGAGTATAGGAGCAGGGAGGTTCTACTGCAGTTGTACATGGTTTTGGTGAAGCCACACCTGGAGTATTGTGTACAGTTTTGGCCTCCAAATCTGAGGAAAGACATTCTTGCCATAGAGGTGGTACAGAGAAGATTCACCATTCCTGGGATGTCAGGACTTTCACATGAGGAAAGACTGGATAGACTCGGCTTGTACTCGCTGGAATTTAGAAGATTGAGGGGGGATCTTATAGAAACTTACAAAATTCTTAAGGGGTTGGACAAGCTAGATACTGGAAGATTGTTCCCGATGTTGGGGGAGTCCATAACAAGGGGTCGCAGTCTAAGGATAAGGGGGAATTCCTTTAGGACCGAGATGAGGAAAACATTCTTTACACAGAGAATGGTGAGTCTCTGGAATTCCTTGTCACAGAAGGTAGTTGAGGCCAGTTCATTGGCTATATTTAAGAGGGCGTTAGATGTGGCACTTGCGGCTAAAGAGATCAGGGGGTATGGAGAGAAGGCAGGTACGGGATACTAAATTGGATGATCAGCCATGATCACATTGAATGGCGGCGCAGGCTCAAAGGGCCGAATGGCCTACTCCTCCACCTAATTTTCTATGTTTCTATGTTTCTAAGTCAGCATATCAGTGCATTGAATTTTATGATAAAAGTGCAGCAGTGAAGCAAATCCTTGCCAGCATCAAAACATTGAAATGTTCCTGTGAGTGTGGTGAACCAGCCCATTACTTGTGAGCAGTTATTGGCTGAGCCAATGCCTGAATACTGCTTTTCAGCAGTTTGTGGTATTTTTGCAAATTTTCCACTGACATAGGTGAGATGCGTTATCTACCCACAGCATCAAGGTCAGTCTATAAGTGGTGGTAGCACCTAAGACTACAGCAGCGTTAAGACCACAGCCCCAACCTTCATGATCGTTCATTGTAGAGAAAGAACCCCTATTTGCATTTTTTTTTAAAGATTTAAAATATTTTTCAGATGAAGCAATTGCGCGATTCTACTTCCCAAGAGCCTCTAGGCGTTAACTGCTTGTGTTAGGGTGTTAAAGCCAGGGGCCTGGGTGCTGATGTGGAAATGGATATTCGGCAACTTACTTCCTTTTGTAAGCTCTGCAAGAAGGTTTTTTTAAGTAATTTATTACCTTTTTTTAAAATAGCTGAAGGACTATACAAAATTGCATGATGAAGCAACTTGGTGCTAATGGTTGGTAGAGCAAGAGGAAATGCACCGTAGGTTTAGTTTATTGTGAACATAGCATTCCTCAGGATGCTCTTCCATAACTTTGGTAATATAACCAACACGGGGTGCAACAGTGTACTGGTCAGAACTTTGGTAATCTAATGAACATAGTGAGGTGAGATGCTGAGCCATTCTTTGATTATGTAATCAGAAAACAGTACTAAGAGGGTCCACAAATTTGAACAACCCTCTTCATTGATTTAACCAAGATGTCAATTGTTAGCACATGTTTATTGTTTGAACATCCTTATTAGGAACCTCAATTGGATGAACAGCAGTCCCTGACCACATTCATTAATTACATTATTGGCAGGCTCAGAAAATCATTGGCAGACATCTAGAAACCAAAACTCTTGACTGCCATCAGTGCATCAGAGGGAGGACTGAAGATACCCCAGAACATGGAAACTCCTTCCCTGGATTATTTACAGTGCATAAAGAGTAGACAAAGAACACACCAGATCGCTTCTAGATCAAGGAAATCAAACCTACAGGCTTTGGACTAAAAATGAACATGCAAGTTGTTTTCCCAGTTGGGTTCTTAAGCCAAGTTTTAGTCTAACTAATCAAGCAGAGTAATCTTCCCATCATAAAAAATGTAATGTTCGATCAAATAATAAACTTCTTCAGTAAATCAATGCATTATTCATTGGCTAATCATAAACATCAGTGGAAAGTGAGGAACATAAGAAACAGAATTGGCAACATATCATTTAGATCCAGGTCCACAATTCAATTCAAAAGCACTCAAATTAATTCCACCACAGTGTAAATGTGGTATCTGTAGTGGGTCATGTGCTGCGGAAATTGAACGTGGTATGGTCAAAACAATAAGTAGAACGGTTATTTTGTTTTTGTCTTCTTAAATATAAATTACAAGACCCTGCTTTAAAAACTGAGGATTGAATATGAAACTCATCGGAGCTTGATGATTAGATTTTACTTCTCACAATACCCTCTATCAATTGATTGCATGAGATAATATTGGTCAATTTCATTCCAGAGTACTTTTTCCATGTTGACTGTGATTGATATCATTAATCTTCCTTGCAGCCGTAAAATAAATTGACAACTAAGGCCCATGCAATGTGAGGAAATAGATTTATTTGGAATAAATGTGCCTTCGAGCACCAGTGAGTGGCAGCAAGTTATTAAATATTGTTATTTAAGTCAAAATATAATAATTTCCTGTGTTCTTTAATAGATCCACTATAATCATTTTCCAAACAATGCAGTGCAGTATTGGATAATATTCAAATATTGAAACACAGTTTGAATATGTCAGTGCCAAATCTATTGAAGTTATGCCATTTAGTTTAGAGAACCATCATGGAAACAGGTCCTTTAGACCAAGCTGACCAATGATCAGCCATTCACATTAGTTCTGTCTTATTCCATTTTCGTATCCACTCCCTGCACACTAGGGGTGATTTACAGAGGCCAATTAACCTACAAAGCCAGCATGTCTTTGGGAGGTGGAGGAAACTGGAGCACCTGCAGAAAACCCATACAGTCACAGAGAGAACATAGAAACTCCACACAGAGAGCACCCCAGGTCAGAATCAAACCTGGATCTCTGGAGCTACGAGGCAACAATACCAACTGCACAACACTATATTCCAGCCTGCCCTACACATCTTCCTTCCCACTGCCGAGTACACTTTGTCAGACCACATTAACATTCTGGAAATGGCCACTATTTCAACATATTAAGTAATTAAGAGAAGAAATCAGAACAATAAAATAGATTGCAAAGTATAAAGCATGAACTGTGGTAAATACTTTGAAAAGCTAATGCTATATGGAACAGGTAAGAATAGTTCTTCTTTTTCTTCTTTTGTGTGGCGTGCACAGCCTAAAGTTGTTGGACAACTTGTTCTATTTGATCTTCCGTTTGTGCACGTCGAGTTGATTGCATTAGTCGAAACAGGGCGGACCACGTGAAGGTTGCAATATTCCACCCCGAAAGATAGTTGAAGGCACAAGAGAAAACACATGCTGGAATCTGGAGAAAAAAATATATATAATTGCTGGAGCAATTCAGTGGGTCAGCAGCATTTATTTGGGAGGAAAGGATTTATCAATTATTCTGGTCAAGACCCTGCATCAGTGCATGGAGAGGGATGATGGTCAGCATAATAATCAAACATGCTCACAAGCAATAAATGCAGCACTGAAGTACTAGATAGTGACCATTTCACACAAAATATCCTCAAACATGGGTATATGGAGTCAGATAATTATACAGTAGAAGACAGTTATGGGCTAAATGACCTTTTCTGATCCCATATTCCTTTGTTCCCTATTGCGTCAGTCCAACATCAACACTGATGTATTCCAAAACTACTTTTAAAACTCATTTTGTTCTAAAGATAAAGAATAAAGACAGAGAGTGAGGAAGGAGGGTTGGTTTACACTGCACATATTTTAATGGAAGCAGCCTGACGGGTAAGGCAGATGAGCTTTGGGCATGGATAGGTACGAACGACTGGGACATTGTAGCCAAGACTGAAACCTGGTTAAGGGAGGAGCGGGACTGGCAGCTCAATGTTCCTGGGTACAGGAGGGTGAGGGAAAGAGGAGTGGAGGTTGCATTGTTGGTTAAGGAGGATGTCAAGGCAGTGATCGGAGGTGACATTATGGACGGTTCGTCTAGTGAGGCTATATGGGTGGAGGTGTGGAGCATGAAAGGGATGGTCACCTTGTTGGGGGTGTATTACAGACCCCCGAATAGTCAACAGGAATTAGATGAACAAATATGCCAGGAGATTGCAGACAGCTGCAGGTCAAATAACGTTGTTGTAGTATGTTTAACTGGTGATTTTAACTTTCCCAATATAGACTGGGTGAAGGGTTTAAATGGGATGAAATTCCTCAAAAGTATTCAGGAGAGTTTTCTCAAGCAGTATGTGGTGGCCCCCACACATGAGAAGGCAACACTGTCTCTAGTATTGGGAAATTGGGAAGGGCAAGTTAATGAAGTGTTTGTGGAGGAGCCTTTTGGGAACAGTGACCACAGTTCGATTAGTGCAAGATAGTTATGGATAGGGACAGAGAGGGCCCATGTGTTAAAATGCTTAACTGGGGTAAGATCAACTTTGAGGGTATGAGAGAAGGTCTCGCTCAAGTTGACTGGAGCAGGTTATTTGAGGGGAAAGAAACATTGGCCAAGTGGGATGTTTTTAAAAGGGTGCTGATGAAAGCTCAGGATATGTACGTTCCAATTAGAGTGAAGGGCAAAGCAGGCAAACGTAAGGAAGCTTGGCTGATGAGGGAAATTGAGACATTAGTCAAAAACAAGAAGAACGCATGGGACAGGTATAGGCAGCTGCGATCAAGTGCATCCCTGGAGGAGTTTCGTGAACTAATGAGTAAACTGAAAGAAGAGATCAGAAGGGCAAAAAGGGGCCAGGAGATAGCTCTGATGGGTAACATTAAGGACAATCCCAAAAGATGTTATAAATACATAAAGGCGAAAAGGGTAACAGAAGACCTCTCAGGAATCAAAGTGGTCACATCTGTGCAGAGCCACAGGAGATGGGCAAGGTCCTCAATGAGTATTTCTCCTCTGGATTTACGAGGAGAAAGACAATAGGACGGAGGAACTTGGGGCAGTCAATGGAAGTGTCTCGAGAGCAGTCACTGTTACCGTCGACGCAGTACTGAAGGCACTGTCGTGTATGAAGGTAGACAAATCTCCACGGCCTGATCAGATATATCCGAGGACATTGTGGGAAACTAGAGAAGAAATTGGTTGAAACTACAGAGTCCTGGTTGAAATTTTACGATGGGCAATGGGCTGACGTGTAGTTCGCAACGGAACGGAACGTGGGCCTTTCTTTCATCCATTTCCGTAACCGGACCTGACCCAATCCAACCCGACTCGCAGTGTAATCAACATTGCGGGGGAACAGTTTGTGTTAATAAATTAAAATTCTGAACATGAGAAGATTTTTACCAAATAACTTTTATTTTTACGAGGATGTTTCCGTAACCGGCTTCCGTCCCTGCACTATTATCCTATGGGATCTTTGGTGTGGAGACAGAAGACGGTTATGGAATTGGGGCCTTAAATTACCCATGAATCGGCGCATGACCGTACTACGTCTTTTTCGTCGAGTGGACTAGCTTGCTCGCGATAGGATCTTTGCTTATATCTGGTATGTTGTTTGGTCCTGTGAGCTTTGCTTTATCTAGTACTCTGATTCCTCCTATTAAGCTATCAACTCTTCAATTAATTTGCTATATCACACCCACAATTTCTAATAGCTATTAATCACAATGGCCTAATTACCCAGAGTTTATTTACCCTTTAGAGGAAAAAGAGAGAGAAAAAACTGAAAAGTCATGGTCACTCAACCGTACATTTCTGGCCACCACCTCATAGTTTTGAGACTCAGATGGAAGGCATGCAGTAAGATACCAGGTGTACATGACAGAAGAAGCCCACTGCCTCACAAACAATTCATCAATCACCTCAGAACCCATAGAACTGGAACGGTGCAAGTCATCCTCGATCTAAAGGACCACTTAGAAGATTGAAAAAGTATATTTGGCAGTAACCATGGGCAATGTTTAAAGAATAGTTCAGGTCCTGGAGGGACTGCTCAGTTTACCTCAAGTACAGAGGACGTATATAAAAATGTTGATGATCTAGCCTTGACAAGAGGACAACAGATAGGTGCTTACATAAGGCTGCCCATAAGCCTTGCATGGTCAAGGGGCACAGAGGTTTGCAGCTGTAACTTGGTTCATTTATTCTGACATAGACTGGTAGGCCATCATCAGGAGTACATCTGTGGAAGGCACCGTAAGGTCACAGCTTCCAATACCGTAAAATCAATGTCATTAAAAGTCTGAATTACCCAATGGGTTCCCCAATCTGCAGCCTGGCAAGCTCAATCTGGTGCATCACTGTGCAAAGATATTTTCAATGGTTTATAGCAATCTGTCATCCCATTCTCCACCAAAGCACCCACATTACTGAGGAGGTGCCATGACCAAGGACATGCTGACCTCTCTCAGAATGACAGCAGTTATGCTCTCACCCTAGAACAGCGCACTGCTGATCCCAGTCAGCCAAGGCTGCAGTAGTCTCAGAGAGGAATTGTAGTTAATGCTTGTTTTTCCAGGTCAGCTGCTCAAAGTCAATGCCGTCTAAACCAGGACCACATAGGAACAGAAAGGAAATGGCATGCAAAGACAGGCACAAAAATAGTGTGAAGAATATATATATTTTTTTATACAGATTTTATCATGACTGATGATATAAAACTAGATTTGGATGTGTTCTTACTGTTTTCATTTCAGTTAATGTGATGTTTAGTGAGAGGGATGTTGGCAGTGCAGGATTTTTTGTGAACGGGAGATGTTTTTTAATTTACTGATGTTTGCATAATCTGATAATGCAGAGGCCTGGCACAAAATGGGCGTCTCTGTAGTTTCACTACCACTTCCTTTCCACTACTCTTGCTTTTCTCTCGCAGGGTGGGTCCAGGTGAGGGGAAATTTACAAATTTAGAAAATAAAGCGCAGCGAGTTAGATGGGTAATGGTAAGCAAGTATTGCGTGACAGAACGCAATAGACCACACAATGATAACTGCACAGCAACAGGGTTAAAGTAGAGAAATTAATCTGACTGCTTGAAGAATTCATTTAAACTAGATGAACACAGAACGTAGAAGTGTACAGCACAGGAACAGGCCATTCAACCTGCAATGTCTATGCCGAACATACCAAGTGAAACTAATCTTCTCTGCCTGCATACGATCCGGATCCCTCCATTCCTTGCATATACTAGTACCTATCCAAAAGCTCCTTAAATTGAAGAGGTCAAAAACATTGTGGAACAAATAGAAATAGATTGAATTGATCAAATGGTCATTACTGAAACTGAATCGCAATGTGTCCAAGAGTGTGAACAGAATTGTCCAGGTCACGTAAGATTTTGAAAAGATTGGCAGAATATAATAGTAGAGGAAACACTGACAATACGGCATTAAGACAAGAAAAAGGTTCTGAGCTCGGTATATCAGGATGTATATTCAGTTTGGATGATGAAAAGGAACAATAAAGGGCAGAAAACATTGGTACGAGTGGTCTTGAAGCCCCGAAGTACAGAACATCCATATATAAAATTAAATTTCCATAGTCTTGTGATACATGCCATGATCACAATGAATGGTGCTGGCTCAAAGGGCCGAATGGCCTCCTCCTGCACCTATTTTCTATTTTTTCTATGTTTCTATATCAAGATATTTGCCAAAACAGTGTTACAAATGTAACCAGGTTATAAACTATTTTCGTACCCGACATACAACAGTATATCAGTAATCTCATAGTAAAATATCCAGTAATGCTCAGAATCAGGCATATAGATACTAAAACCAGGAACTGCCTTAACTATCAGCTACACAGAATGATGTTTTGGGTAATGATGCCCCATTGTGGATAAACACAATACTGCATGTACTTTTGACATTTGACAACATCTATTTCAGTAGGCCTTGGAGGAAACTGAGCTTTACTATTCAGCTTTTACTCTATAACTGCACTGTCAACAGTTCCCGAAATCTGTGTCTTTCTTGTATTAGAATCTTAGGTTTTGTTATAAACAGAACTGCCGACAGAAGGAAGACATACAGTCAAGTGCTGAAAGTATGCACTATCAAAAACACGTGCCAAATGTAAAATAGCACCCCCATTGTACAAAATCATTGAAATGCTTAAAATGGATTAACGTGCAGATTTGTTACATTTTCTCATGCAAGTTCCTTGAGTGGCATAGGAATTATATCTCTGAATGCATATTACATAGTATCTGGAGGCACTTCATTTTTTAGCTTACTAAGTAACAATAGAGTTATCAACAAAGTATCCTTTTTTGAAAGCAATAAATTCCAAATTGATGGCAATGTCTGTGCACTAATGTATCAAAAATCATACCGCATAGAACACCACTTCTTTTTACACTTAATGTTACCCTTAATGTACTACAAATATGTGAGTGTCAAGAGTCCTGGATCACAATTCATCCTTCCTAGAACTGGAATGTCTACCCCTTGGAGGCCGAGCATTTATCCCACTCCACCTCCATCTGTTCATTTTATAGTATTAAACCAACAAAACATTCAGATCTTGATTTAACAAAGGGATTAATGGCTAGCAAGAGATACAAATTGTTGTCAGGCTTTCCCAGTGAAATACTTGGGATAACAAATAATCTATGTCCATGCTCTCATTGAATGTTCTTAACTATAAAAAAGTATGACCAACGCTGGCCAATTTTCAACAGCATTTTTTCTTTTTTTATCAGATAAAAACTTGTTTTTTTTTAAATATTAATCTCCAAATCTGGTTTTCAAACGTGGACTTGGCGAGCTGAAGGGCCGGCTTCTGTACTGTATCTCTAAAGTCCATGAAACATGTTGGAGACTAAATTTCCAAAACGACTTCAGATAAATGATGAACTTATATGAAAAACATTACAATTATAAATTTATACTCCGCAGAAAGGCATAAACAGCAATTTTTTTTTTCTGGTTTCTTTGTAATTCAAAGTTTTAAATGCAATGTTTTGGTTAATCAAAAAGTGAATCATTTAAGCTTCAATAACAATGAATCACTGAAAATTAAATCTGTTTCAAGAAAACATTTATTAAGTCATGTAATATGGAACGCTTTAACTTTCAGATGTGATTTGAAACCTGTTATCCTGTGTTTTTTTGCATCGTTGAATTTATGGTGTGAGAATATTGGTAGCTGAGCAATTCATTTTGTGCTTTACAGTACAACTGTCAAATAAATTGCTTTGCACGCTGCTACTTTCTCACCATTTCACCAGAGTCCGGAAAAATCTCTGCTCACTATCATTTGACTTTCATCCATCTAATGAATCGGCACAATTCAATGTCAAACCAGTAGTAGAGGTACAGAACATAATGTCCATTACCAAGACCTGTTTTGTAACACCAACTTGAGCAAATCAGGATAGATTCTGAAGGGCATAACTACCATAGAAATTTGAAGAAGGGTCTCGACCCGAATCACCCATTCCTTCTCTCCAGAGATACTAGAGTTACTTCAGCTTTTTGTCTATCTTTGTGAATACCAAAGAAAGACTGATTGTGCAATGCCACATTTCCATTCACTGTGCAATAAAAGATAAATCAATTGAAAATTGGTGATTTTATGGAGGTTGCAATTAAAATCAGTAGTTTGTGTTCCACGTATTTTAAATACAATCAGATCCAGTGGTCTGTACATCTGGATGTCAGTTCTGTAATTTTCAACCATACCTTTATTGCCTCCAGCATTATAGACCGCTCAGAGAAGCAGGTTTGCACATCACAGAAAACCCGGCGTCGGTATGCAGGGAGCCTAGCCTGTCAAATCTGATCCTTATTGGTGCTGGAAACTTAATAGTTAACTAGTCTTTGGGACTCCCAACACAGACTCCACTCTAGAAATACTCGCACCCATTCAGGACCCCAATAACTAAAATATAAAAATCTCATATTGTGTCTCCAGAGATACACAATCAAAGAGATACCTCCAACCAAAGTTATTGCCAATCTCAACACCAAGGGTAATCGGACAAGCTCTTCTGACAATACTGCCAAGGCAACATGTATATTAAATCTAATTACCACAACCAGCAGTGTCAACCCCTCCCATACTACAATACATCTACCCCCTCCATACTAACTGCTGACAAGCAATATTGCCCCTCGAGCAAGTCTAACCTTGACTAGCAACCCTGGTCCATCTCAACTATCAAGCCTATCCTCATTCGCTGATACTCCCCAAATACCCTAGATACTTTCAGCACCATCCCCACTGATTTAACATAAACTGAAGTAGAAGCAAGTTATCATCAATCCTTAGAAACCACTTCAGACAAAAGAAAATGTAACATTAAAAATTCTGAATACCATTAATACTGGCTGTTCTGATAGCTTAAAAAAAATTCCTGGATGTTTCATTTTTTCCTCCCCCCCCCCCCCCCCCAAAGAAAAAGTGTCTTACACGTAATTATCCAAATATTCCATTAATACTTGGATAGTATATAACTAGTACTTTATTCTAATATTCACAAAAGTTACATTAACGTATTCCTGCTGTATTTTATTATTTATCTTTAGATAAAAGTTCACCTTAACAAAGGAGAATTATGTTTGCAGAATTCAGACTCTGCAACGTTGCTGGCATACGACCATGAATGTAACTGATTTAGATACTACATTACAGGATACATAACATTTTGAGATCAGTACAAATGATTCGTTACAAAGAGCAGAATCCTGTTGTAGAGATCATCATTCCGATAGGAAGTACAAATTGGCCTATTAAGATTTGATAGCAGTGTCTCTCGATTTGTAGATAACACCTCGACTTTTCAGTTCCCTCACAATACCTGTAAAACAGATCAGTAAATATTAGCTGCTTTTCCACACAAGTGCTAGCAACCTCAGGATTTCTACACCCTCTTATGCCAACCTTTGAATACAAGGTTTCAGTAATTCCACAACATTTACACTATGGAATATGCATGAAGAGCTTCACCAAATTGCAGTTGCAGATCCAGCATCGTCATTCATATCGAAGATGAATGCTTGGAGGACTAACAATTAACAAATTTACATTTTAAAATCAAATTTAAATCTTTTATAATTCTTTATATGGCTATGTTTTTTCTATTTTCTCATTTTGATTATGTTGTTTAGAATTTGTTCAGTTTTAATAGTTTTTTCAACGGTTCAGAATATCAGAAATAGTCAAATCAAAGCGCTTTAAGAGCCAACTAAATAAGAGGACAATTTAGCTTTGTGAATGGGGATTGTTCGAACTGGCACCCAAACTCGCAATAGATTTATTGCATAGATGCTCCGTTGCAGCATGGGTTCCAAGAGTTTCAAAGCCACACTCATATAAATGCACATTAGGTACATGCAAACATAGCTCATAGGTCAATATTACTAACCGGAAAACTTAAACCTAATTAATTTTGATTTGCAATGGAATCTACAAGAAACGAAGAGGCATATTTACTCTAGGATGTACTTTTCTTCTTAAGCCCTTGTTTCAGCCAAGCCCCGGACTAAGAGATTGTAGCGCATCATTTGGTTGGCAATTGTGGCAGCCTTGCAAGCCTGGAACATGGTTCGGATGTTCCATGTCCCCACAAGGATGGATTTCTTTGGCATCAGAAGGCGTGTCAACTTCCCAGCGCCCTTGCGGGTTTGGCTGGGAAGCGTCATGTTCCCCATCACTGGGGCATCTTCTTCAACAAGTGTGTAATTTGGTTTTCATTCGTCAACGTTTTTGTAGCTTACACTTTTTTCCAGGGTGGGATAGTTAACCCCACACCCAACCCCAAACTGGAGAACCAGGGACTGCTTTGTTTGCCTTCTCACCCGAGACCTGTCCGGTTTGGTTGAACCTGCAGGGATATGAAACCCCATCCGGCATAGCTCTCGGGATCATTGGAGTACACAAGCCTCTCCTCCATGTCAAGGTTGCAGTCCAGGAGAGGTCTAGGATGTACTGCAACCTTTGAAATGAAGCAGATTTAGATATACTTCTAGAGCAAGTAGATGCAACCAACCCATGGTACCTTTCAATAAATTAAAATATGTAATCCACATTGCTCAATGAGCACTTTTGTCCAAATTGCAGAGTAGTTGACAGCAAATAAATATGTGAAGAATCTTCCTTCTAATCAAGCTCAAAATGAGTAATCTATTGATCTCCTATTTCTATCTTCAGGGATATTTTTTCAATCCGTTATGCATACATTGCACAAAATAATTTGTCTGAAGAAGGGTCTCGACCCGAAACGTCGCCTATTTCCTTCTCTCCAGAGATGCTGCCTGACCCGCTGAGTTACTCCAGCATTTTTGTCTACCTTCGAATTTCCAGCATCTGCAGTTCCTTCTTTTTACCCTCAGTTACTCCAGCATTTTGTGTCTACCTTGCACAAAAGAATTGTTCCTCTGGCTGTCTCCTTGATGAATGTTTATTACTAATACCCATGAAATTAGTATTTTATTGTTCTCTCATGCTTTCACAAACAACTATTTCACTGTCAATTTTGAAATTCACACCCACATACGAAATAGTGCATCAGTGAATAAGTGAATTGTAGTTATAGCCTGCAAGAAATATATGTTGACTGCAAAAATGATTGAGGGACAATAAAGTTTAATGCACTGCCAATGTTAACATTTGGCCTTTATCACATGGTTGGTGAGAAACTCATCAACTTTCTAACTTACATTTTATACATTGAAATCATTTCTGTGACTGTCTCAATATCTGAAATGTAACTTTACGGCTATAATATCTTACCTTGGGGTAACCGTCCTGTCACTGATACTGCGTAGATACCTGGCTTGAAGTTACCTGAGAAAGTACAAAACAATAGTCAGCAACAGATTCAGATTCTAATCAGGTAAACGCACAGTTAAGCAAAAGGTCAATAAAATAGGAGTATGTGTTTAAAATGGGAATTAGGGCAAATTTACAAGGAAATTATTTGGCAAAAAACGACTGCAAACAGCTAGTTGATGACAAAATTCAGCCTTGAACCAATGGGGTGCATTTCAGGACAAGATTCAAACAGCAACTACAGATTACGTAACTACAAAACGCAAAGCTCTGCGAATGACAAATTGCAGGACAAGGCAGATAATGTTATGGACTCAGAGTAGAAACAGGCCCTTCGCCCCATCTTGCCCACACCAACCAACATGCCCCATCTACACTAGTCTACCTGCCTGTGTTTGGCCCATGTCCTTTTAAACCTATCCTATCCATGTTACTGTCCAAATACCTTTTGAACATTGTGATAATAACTGTCTCAACCATCTTCTCTGGCAGATTGTTCCATATATCCACCACCGTTTGTGTAAAAAAGTTGCCTCTCAGGCTATTACATCTTTCCCCCCTTAAACCCATATCCTCTGGTTCTTGATCCCTCTTCCTCCTGCGCTACAAGGAATAAAGTCCTAGCCTGCTCAACCTCCCCCTATAGGTCAGACTATCGAGTCTGGCAACATCCTTGTAAATCTTCTCTGCACCCTTTCCAGCTAAACAACATATTTCCTATAACAGGGTGACCAAAACTGAACACAATATTCAAAATATGGCCAAACCAATGTCATGAACAACTGTGACATAACTTCCCAACTTCTACACTCAATATTCAGAGTAATGTAGGCCAACGTGACCACCCTATCTAACTGTTGCACCACTTTCAAGGAACTATGTACCTGCAGTTCCAGATCCTTTTGCTCCACAACGTTCCCTAGAGCCCTGCCATTCACTGTGTAGGTCCTGCGCTAGTTTCTTCCCAAAATGCAACACATTGCACGTACCTGTATTAAAATGCACAAACTATTCCGCAGCCCACCTACCCAATCGATTGAAGTTCTGCTGCAATTTCTGATAACTATCTTTGCTATGTACATTGCCACCCACTTTTGTGAGATCTGCAAGCTTGCTAATCATGACTTTTACATTCACATCTAAATGATTGATTTATACCACAAACATAAAAGCATCCAGCACTGATCCCAGAGACACACCATGAATCACAGGGGTACTATAATGACATAACCTATTGTGTCAGATATGCAAGCTCCTCTGCAGAAATGTAGGAGCAAAATTAAATGGAAATTTAGAAAAATAGAGGGGATATGAAATTATTGATAAAAAATAGATTTTTATGAGTACAAAAATAATAATACAATAAAGAAAAAGTAGGGAATATTCAGGACGCAAAATCTGTATGCAGCAAGAAAGCTCAAAGGCAAGATTCTGACTATTTGGCCACTATCGTTGTAAAAGATGGGGATGTTGCCAATGTTGTAGTTATGAAAATATAAGATAGGACAAGCATGGCAAGAGATAAAGCGTTGTTTAGCATTTATGACATTTCCAAAGCTGTTAAAAGTGGCACACTAGGAAGCTGCATAAGTTACGATTACAATGTTCCAATTCTCCCAGGCTGAATGACTAGTACCAGCATATTGGGGGACTCCTATTGTGGTATAAAAATAACCGCAGAATCTACAATAAAAATCAGAAAATGCCAAGAAACCTTATGTAGAGAGAGAATGGGAAATAAATGAAACAAAACATCCTTCATTTTAAGTTCCAATGGCTAGACTTACAGCCATGAAGATCGACATCTCTAATATCTAGCATGAACAGCCACATAATTATCAGTGAGTGCTGAAGATTGGAATCATAAAATAAGTTTTACAGGGTTTCTATGGATAATGTTTTAAATTACCTCATTTTAGAGATTATACCATGAAATAGTTTCAGTTTTCACAAAATATTGCAGCATTTTGATAGGCTCCAGAAGATCTTTATTTTTGACTCTGAATGGGCTGACGAGTTAAAGCAAATACTACCCAGTCTGAAGAAGTAGGTATGTTGCAAAACTTACCTTGAGCAGCGCTGCAGTTCTGCCGCTCCCCGTGTGCGCGACTTTGGCGCCTTTCAGAGGGGGGGCGGGCTTAAAGTGCCGTTTTTCAAATCGATCAATGCCGGGCGATTTTGTTGCGGAAGAAAAATCGCTCCCACATTTCATGAATGAAGGTATTTTTAAATTACTCTAAATTATTTATTAACTAGAGTAATTTAAAAATCACCTTCAAAAGCCGTGAGCACCGACAACCGGAAGGATTTTGCGTACGGGAGAAGAAAAGGTAAATAGTTTATTTTTATATGAAAAGTTGGTTTTTCGAGAGTATTTAATAACATTTTCATGTTCCGAAATGGGGTCCCAAAAAAATGTATGAACAAACAGTATTTTTCCTCCCGACTTCACCGCTAACCGCAACGTTCCAATCCACCGCATTCCACTAAAACCCACTCGCTAGTTGATTTAAATGGCCATTAATTTACAGGAATCAAACACTAAATTCCTTCCATTTGGCCCAGAAATTCATGAAAATGAGATTTAAAAATTATGTTATATTGTGGATTATTGTGTGAATGTTATTTGGACACTTAGGCAATTTAAAAAAAGTTTATCTTTTCTTAAGAAATTGATAGATGTTTAGATCTACTCATTGAATTTTGTAATTAGCTACAATTAGATAACTAATTACATGCTTTAATTTCAGGTCATCCAAGTAAGATTGTTTCATATTTGTTTCAGAATGCTTCAATCTATAATAACTGAAAATTTAATTGAGTTCTCTTAATTTTTAAGAAAGTTATGGGCTTTTAACTTTTCCAGATCACAGCTTTTGAGTTAAGTCAATTGAAAGGCAATGGGGAACAAGATGCAAATTTCCGAGTATGAAAATGGCCATAACTTTCTTAATACTGAAGATATGAAAGTAAATTAGGTGTCAAATTAAACTTCTTTTTATGCTTTATCTGATGGGATAAATTGCAGACTTGATTTTTTAAATCTCAAAATTTTGTAACATTGCTAGAAGAAGGGTCCTGAAACATTCTCTGTCCATTTCCCTCCACAAATGCTGCCTAACCTGGTACATTTTTCCAGCAGTATTTTGCTTAAGATACCAGCAACTGCAGTCTCGTATCTCCAAATATTATATTAGACTGATAAGTCAATAATGTGTGTATCTCGATAAAATCAAATTTAATATTTCAGTAATTACATAATACAAGATAACCAAAATGGACAATTTTGTGTTGACCTGCTGCACCAATATTCCCATCTGAAATGGTCCAAATACAAACTTGGAATGCAGAAATATTACAACATGAACCAAAACAACTTTTAACTTACTGATCCGCTGCCACTTAGAGACCCAACTGTCTTCAGGACTCATCATTGCTATGATCCTGAAAAGGAAACATTTACAGTCATGAACAGTTTCTTCCCCTCTTATCAGACTCCTAAATGGTATTCCCATAAGCTCGGGTACAATCCCGATTTTCCAAACTACCTCATTGCTGGCATTGGACTTTTTCTCTGGAACTGTTACACTACAATGCTGACTATTCTGCACTCTGGTATTTTTCTCTTTCTTGTACCTGCTATATTTGCGTTTGGCTTGGTTGTATTCATGTATAGTATTTGATTGGATACCTAGCAAGCAAAAGCTTTTCACTGTATCTCAGTGAACACAACTATAATAAATGGTTTATCGCTCTTGTATCAACTTCATTTCTAAATCATTGTACTTTCACATCGTTTGACCCTACAACACCCCCACCAATGCTGTGTGCATCAAGAGTCAAGAGTGCTTTATTGTCATATCTCCCGAAACAGAACAATCCATTTCTTAGAGAATAAATCTGCTAGAGACATCAGCCTAACCTTAGGATTGCCAAAATCAACTGTTTGGAACATCTAAGAAGAAAGAATGCACTGGTGTGAGCTTACTAATCACAAGGGCACTGACAGGCCAAGGAAGACCTCCACTCTATAATAAAGAAAAATCCCCAAACGCCTGTCCAACAGATCAGAAACACTCTTCAGGAGTCAGGTGTGGATTTGTCAATGACCAGTGTCCGCGAAAGACCATGAACTGAAATACAGAGGCTACATTGCAAGATGCAAACCACTGGTTAGCCGCAAAAATAGGATGGCCAGGTTATAGTTTGCCAAGAAGTACTTAAATGAGCAACCACAGTTCTGGAAAAAGGTCTTGTGGACAGATGAGATGAAGATTAACATATCAGAGTGATGGCAAGAGCAAAGTATAGAGAGAAGGAACTGCCCAAGATCCAAAGGATACCACTTCATCTGTGAAACATGGTGGTGTGGTGTTATGGCCTGAGCATGTATGGCTGCTGAAGGTACTGGCTAACTTATCTTTATTGATGATACAACTGCTGATGGTAGCTTAATGAATTCTGAAGTGTATAGACATCCTATCTGCTCAAGTTCAAGCAAATGCCTCAAACTCATTGGCCGGCACTTCATTCTACAGCAAATGATCCCAAACATATTGCTAAAGCAACAAATAAGTTTTTCCAAGCTAAAAAAATGTTAATTCTTGAGTGGCCAAGTCAATCACCCGACCTGAACCCAATTGAGCATGCCTTTTATATGCTGAAGAGAAAACTGAAGGGTACTAGCCCCCAAAACAGGCTTAAGCTAAAGATGGCTGAATTACAGTCCTGGCAGATATTCACCAGAGAAGCCACCCAGCAATTGTGATGTCCATGAATCACAGACATCAAGTAGTCATTGCATGCAAAGGATATGCAACAAAATTCTAAACATTATTACTTTCATTTACATTACATTGCTGTGTCCCAAACATGATGGTGCCCTGAAATGGATGGACTATGTGTAAACACTGCTGTAATTTCTACACGGTGAAACCAAAATGTATAAAAATGGCCTATATTAAAATCTCACAATGTACACTTTAACCACATGTGATTTTTTTCTATCAAATTGTGGAGTACAGAGGCAAATAAATAAATGATGGGTCTTTGTCCCAAACATTATGGAGGGCACTGTACTGTTGTTAACTCACCCATCAAAAGAAGAACTCGTGCAGTCATACACCATCTCTCGATTCCCCTTCATTTGTAGATAGGCATCGCAGTTATCACAACCATCATATTCAAACTGGTCTATGGTCTTCAAGGGAGTTGGGAGTAGGAGTTAAAGTAAAAAGACAAACACAAGCATTAGGTTTTGAAATTAAACATGTTTTTTGACTTGAAAATTAATGCAAATTGGATTTAAATGGATATAAAGCAGAGGGAGATGAAGAGCAGTCGGGATCATATTTTCTTTGAGAGAGGGAGGGAAGAGAAGTCCATTCCAGTGGGTGAAGGTGAGGGTGCAGAAGGATGAAACAAGAGGAGGGGATGAAAATGAGGTGTTAAAAATGAGAGGAGCGAAAGCAGATGAGGAGGGAGAGGTGAACACAGGAGGCAAGGGCGACCTGAAATTGGAAAATTCATTGTTGATATTAGGTTGTAGACAGTCCATGCAGAATACAGGGTGTAGATTCTTCAATTTATGTTGGTCCTCACCCTGGCAATGGAGAAGCCAAGGACAGACATGTCAGTGCAGGAATGGAGAGGGCAGTTGAAATGGCATGCAACCAGGAATTCAGAATGGTCATTCTGGACAGGACTTAAGCGCCCTGCAAAGCAGTCACCAAGTCAAGGTTATCCATGCCAACCAAGATATCTTTCTGAGCTGGTGCCATCTGCCTATATTTGCTTGATGTCTCTCTCAACTTTTCCTATCCACATTTATTTAGTTTAGTTTAGAGATACAGCACAGAAGCAGGCCTTTGGCACCGAGTCTGCACTGACTAGTAATTCCTGCACATGAGCACTATCCCACACACTAGGGACACTTTACAAACTTACCAAAGTCAATTAACCTACAAACCTGTACATCGTTGGAGTGTGGGAGGAAACCGAAGCACCCAGGGAAAGGCCACGTGGTCACGGGAAGAACGTACAGACTCCTTACAGATAGCACCCGTAGTCAGGATCAAACCCGGACGAGAATGGAGCGGCTGGGCTTGTGCACTCTGGAGTTTAGAAGGATGAGAGGATATCTCATTGAAACATATAAGATTGTTAAGGGTTTGGAAATGCTAGAGGCAGGAAACATGTTCCCGATATTGGGGGAGTCCAGAACCAGGGGCCACAGTTTAAGAATAAGGAGTAAGCCATTTAGAATGGAGACGAGGAACCACTTTTTCTCACAGAGAGTTGTGAGTCTGTGCAATTCTCTGCCTCAGGACAGTGGAGGCAGATTCTCTGGATGCTTTCAAGAGAGAGCTAGATAGGGCTCTTAAAAATAGCAGTGTCAGGGGATATGGGGAGAAGGCAGGAACGGCGTACTGATGGGGATGATCAGCCATGATCATAATAAATGGTGGTGCTGGCTTGAATGGCCCACTCCTGCACCTATTGTCTATTGTCTCTGGCACTGTAAGGCAGCGACACTAACGCTGCACCAATGTGTCACCCTTACCTGTCCAAATGTCTTTCAAAATATCATAGCTGTATCTGCCTCTGCCACTTTCTCTGACATTTCATTCCAGATAACACCACCCTCTGCGCAGATAATGCCTCCCATGTCCTCTTTAAAATACAGTATTGGGGGAGAGGTGCATGCAAATCATTGGTTCACCTAGAAAAGCTTCTTAGGTGGCTGGATGGTAGCAAGAGACACTGGACCAAGTGTGGTTGTAGGGGAATGCACTGGGGAGGATGAATGAACCAAAGAGTCATGGAGCAATCAGCCCCTTCAGAAGACAAAGGGATAGGAAGTGGAAGATGCTGCTGGTGCTGGATCCAATTACACTTGGTGGAAATGACAAGGATGGTGTCATAAGTGATAGGAGCACTTAGGCCATTCGGCCCATTAAGTCAACTCTGCCATTCAATCATGACTGGTCAATCTCTCCCTCCTAACCCCATTCTCTTGCTTTCTCTCCATGACCCCCAATACCCTGGGTGTAGTTAGTAAAGTAAAAATGAGGACTAGGGGGAAACTTTCTCTTTCTTGGCTGTCAATGCCATTTCTGTCAGGAGGAAGACGACTAAACTTTATTGCCTTCCCTCACTGTGGGAAACGTTGATTCCGCTGTGGGATATGTTCATGTTAAATGTTATAGTGTCGTGTTCATTTTATTTTATTTATTGCATGGTAACTCAAATTTCACTGCACCAATTGGTGTATGTGACAATAAATGTAACTTGAACAAATACGTGATAAAATAATGCCAATTGTATGCTGTCATTTTCAGGATGAAAACACGAACTCTGCAGAATCAGAGAAGAGAAACATTTTAGCTTTTTTTGTAGTGTTACAGTGACTACATCACATTCCATGCAAATTGAAATTTAGAAAAAAAAACAAAACGGAGTGCTCTCGCCAGTCAGAACAACTGGAACAAAGCCGCATCGGCCTTTAGACTCCGCCGTGTAACGCGGAATCAGGCCATAATTATCTCAAAATAAAGTGAACACAACCTCGATGCGGCAACCTCCTAAGACACATATCCGTATACTTACTTACCTTCACTAATGCACACAGAAGACAAGCTCGTAAATGCCTTAGATCCTTCGGTACCGTCTCCAGCGCCGCCATGATGAGAAAATACTCCAGCAACAAAACTTCCGTCCGACGTTTGAACGTCACTTCCGTAGAAGAGTAACGTACTGCCCAAAGATCCTAGAGGAGCGCTCCTCTAGCATCTTTGGTACTGCCCAAAGCAAACATACTAGAGGAACCTTTGGTGCCAAAGATCATAGAGCCCTATGATCTTTGTTTGGTACTACCCAATAAAGCCCCATTACCTTAAACATTTACTGATAATCCAAACGATAATACAATTAGTCAGTGCATGAAGGAACTGCAGATGCTGGTTTTAACCAAAGATACTAGAGCTGTGTGATCTTTGATTTAAACCATGATCTTTGGTTTAAACCGAAGATACGCAGACACAAAAAGCTGGAGAATAAAAAAAAAGTTCAGCCAGCCTGAACCTACCAACTCTCCCGGTTGCTGGACACTTTAATTCTGCTTCCCATTTCTACACAGACTTTTCTGTCCAATGCCTCCTCTATTGTCAGAGTGAGGCGAAAAGCAAATTGGAGGAACAGCATCTCAAATTTTGCTTGGGCAGTTTACAGTCCAGTGGTATGAATATTGATTTCTATCACTTCATATAGCCATGACATTCCCCTCTCTCAATCCCTCCTCCACGCATGTCGCACTGTTTTGATTCTTGTTTTTACTTTACAAACTCAAGCTTTTTGTGTCTATACAATTAGGCAGTGGTATCCGAAAAGTCACCTATTCATGTTCTCCAGAGAAACTGTCTGACCCGCTGCCTTATTCCGGCACCTTGGGGCTTTTTTGTTGTTGTAAAAGTAGCATTTGCAGTTTCCTCTTTGTAATGTTTATACATTTAGCAAAGTCTATTTGGGTGTAGTTTTTCTATTGTCATATTGGCTTAATTGGACAACTCAGAACCCACATACTGAAGAAGAAGCCAGTTGTTTTAAATTCCAATGGATTACCTCAGAAAATGATTTCCGATGGGAAAGAATAGCAGATATTCTACATTCATTTAAATTTAGTTTATTTCCTCTTACATTTTCAATTTAATCTGTAGTACACAAATAACAGTGCTAAAGTAGATTACCTGGTCATTACCAAAGTTATTTAAAATGATTCTGCTCTGGGCAATACAGTTTATGAAACATTCAGTGGTTGTAAAGTTCTTTAGTACCTAATGCAATGAATGTCGACATAACTGGTACTTTTTATTTCAAACCAAATATATTTTGACAAACAATTGGTATAACTGAAGCAAAGTTATGGCCGATCCTCTCATCTGACAATACAATAAATAGGCATTTTACTGTAGTCCATGTAACTATCACAGAACAAAGAGATCTAGTACAGCAGCATTTTCCCCTAAAAGTGATGTCAGATGGACAGTTTAGTGAAATAGATGTATGGCACGCTTGCGTTCATTGGGAAGGGTACTGAGTACAAAATTAGGTACATTGTCATGCAACTGTGCAATTCGTTGGTGAGACCACACTTGGAGTACTGTGTGCAGTTTTAGTTGCCCAGATATAGGAAGATGTCATTAAGTTGGGAAGGTTGCAGAATAACTTCACCAGGATTTCACCTGGGTTTGCATTATATGGAGTGATTGGACAGGCTTGGATATTTTTCTTTGGAGTGTATGAAACCAAGGAGAGATTTATTGATGTATACAAAATTAAGAGGGGCATGGATAAAGTGAATGCTCAGGGGATTCTAAAACTAGAGGGCTTAGGCTTAAGATGAGAGGCAAGATATATAAGAGGGACTCCAGGAGGAATGTTTTCGTAAAGAGGGTAGTCCGTATGTGGAAGATCAGCAAAGATGAACGGGTTGAAGTGGTAGAATGGACCAGTCCTATTCCTGTAATAATCTTAAATTTAGGGTGTTCTGTTTAATACTAATCAACAGCTTTGGTTGCTGGAGGATTTAGTGACTATAATGCAGTTGAATGTGGTTAGATCTTCTATTGCCTACAATAGTTTTTGGATTGAAAAAAAACTAAATTGGATTTTATCTAAGGATCTCTTAGCCGGTATAACTGAGCAAAGTAGCCTGAAACTCTTAATTGAAACGTGTAAAGGTTTATATTGATTTTCCAGTTATGCCAACAAATAGGGAAAATCCACAAGAAGTGAAAGAACAAGAGTAAAGTTACTCTGTCATTTAATTGTAGCGCACATAAGCTTCAAAACCATCTATCTGTCTTTACACATATCAAGAATAAATGTAATAGTACTCATGGAATAAACAGATCATGGGAAGAAAAGTGTTTATTTAGAGGGGTTTTTCTATGATCATATTGAATAGCAGAACTGGCTCAAGGGAACAAGATTTTCCTTTTGAATATTATAAGTAAATCCAACACCAAAACGTTTTGGCAAAGTGGTGCATATTTCTACTAAGATCTTTGTTTTTAAGGGATTTTACTCCTTAATAAGAAAACTAACACAGCAAATGCTGGAAACAAATTCTGATGAAGGGTCCCCACCTGAAATGTTGCCTGTCCATTTCCTCCAAATAAACTACCTGACCTACTGATTTACTACAGCCCTTTTTTGTGTGTTGCCACAAATACTGAAAATCTGAAATGCAAATAGATAATTCTGGAAATACTTAGCAAGTCAACCAGTATCTGATGAAAGAGAAATAAAATTGATGTTTCATGTTAAAGACCTTTCTTCCAAGCCATTCACTCGGGATCAATGTTTGGAAGATCAAAGATGCAGTGAAAAAGCAGTAAAATGTTAAAAACCAGTAAACAGATATGGACAATAGACAATAGCTGCAGAAGTATTTAAAGTTGTTTTGATCACCTGAACATTAACTCTGTTTCTCAATCCACAAGTCACCAGCAGACCCTCAAATATTTCCAGAATTTTCTGTTTTATTTCAATTCTAACCATGCTTCAACATAGAGAACACTGATGTGCCTTCTCTGTACCCCGTAGTCCGATGGCTTTGTAATCTCAGTTACCGAGCCAACGTCATAAGATCCTTCAGGAGGGTGAACCCTCAGAAAGTGTCTGGAGTTGATGGTGTACCTGGTAGCATTCTCAAAACCAATGTGGACCAACTGGCTGGAGTTTCACAGATATCTTCAACCTCTCGCTACTGAGGTCTGAGGTTCCCACCTGCTTTAAAATGGTTTTAATAATACCAGAGCCCAAGTAGAGTAAGGGAGGTGCCTCAATAACCATTGATCGGTAGCACTAATATCCGTGGTAATGAAGTACTTTGCGAGGTTGGTTATGGTGCATATCAACTCCTACCGTCGCAATCATTTGGACGCACATCAATTACTGCCATAATAGATCAAATGGAGATGTGATCTTGCTAGGTCCCCACACTTCACTGGATCACTTGGGCAATAAACACACATACATCGACTACAGCTCAGTGTTCCCCTCCAAACTTGTTACCAAGCTCACGGAACTGGGACTCTGCACATCCCTTTGCAACTGGAACCTCGACTTTCTCATCAACAGAACATAATTAGAAAAAATAGGCAACAACACATCCTCAATAACCATCAGCACAGGGCACTTCAAGGCTGACAAATTAACGCTGTTGAACCAAAGGACGATTATTGTATTATATTGGGATTGAAAGGGTGGATTTGGAATAAACAGGAATAAATTAGGATTTTATATATATATCCTAATATATATATTATATATATATATATAAAATCCTAATTATTATTGTTATTATATTAGAAATAAACATAGAAACATAGAAAATAGGTGCAGGAGGAGGCCATTCGGCCTTTCGAGCCAGCACCGCCATTCATTGTGATCATGGCTGATCGTCCCCTATTAATAACCCGTGCCTGCCTTCTCCCCATATCCCTTGACTGCACTAGCCCCTAGAGCTCTAACTAACTCCCTCTTAAATCCATCCAGTGATTTGGCCTCCACTGTAGGTATGTTACCAACTTACCTTTAGTGGCACTGCAGTTCTGCCACTGGCCGTGTGCGCGACTTTAGCGCCTTTGGGGGGGGGGGGGGTTTAAAATGCGGGTTTCCCTTGCCTTCCGGAGTTTTATTTTCTCGGGGTGCTAGCTTTTGCTGAAGATTTGTTCCGATTGCCGGTATGTGACATTTTTTTTTAATCAGCGCTGGAGAAAATTAGCTTCTAATGCCGTGAACGCCGACAATGGTGACGGATTTCACGTAGGGGACAAGGTAAAGGAAAGCAGTTTATTTTACATATAAAAGTGCTTTTTAAAATGCCTTTAATCCACATTTTACGTTGCGAAACTGTGATTTATTCCCCATATGAACTGGCAGTATTTTTGCTGCCGATATGGGGTTTACTTTCACCACAACCGCAACATTCCAATCGATCGATATTGTTCCACAAAATCCCACTCGCAAGCTGATTTAAATGCCCATTAATTTACGTGAATTAAACATTAAATTCCTTCCATTTGGCCTATAAATGCATGACAATAAAATTTAAAAATCATGCTCTTGTGTGAATGTTATTTGAACACTTAGGCTATTTAAAATGTTATTTTATTCTTAAGAAATAGATCTAGTAATTGAATTTTGTAATTAGCTACAATTGGGTAACTAACTAATTATATGCTTTAATTTCAAGTCATCCAAGTAAGATTGTTTCATATTTGTTTCAGAATGCTTCAATCTATAATAACTGAAAATTTATTTCACTTCTTGTAAATTTTAAGAAAGTTATGGGCTTTTGACTATCCTCGATTACAACTTTTGTGTTAAGTCAATGGAAAAGCAATAGGGAACAAGGTGCTAATTTCCGAGTATGAAAATGGCCATACCTTTTTTAATACTGAAGATATGAAAGTGAATTGGGTGTCAAATTAAACTTCATTTTATGTTTCATCTGATGGGATAAATTGCAGACTTGATTTTTAAAATCTCAAAATTTTGTAACATTAAAGCTACTTAAAGGCTGACAAATTAACAAAGGACGATTATTGTATAATATTGGGATTGAAAGGGTGAATTTGGAATAAACAGGGTGAATCCTATTTATTATTATTTTAATATTATAAATTATTATGCTATAGTATATACATATAATACACACACGCAATAGTAATAATCATTACGATTATATATATATGTATTATTTACATATATATATATATAATGTGTGTATTATAAGTATATAATATAACATGATTTATAATATAATAACAATAATAATAATTATGATTATTTATATATCTGTATAATATAATATAATAACAATAATAATTACGATTATATATATATGTATGTATTATTTACATATATATTATGTGTGTATTATAAGTATATAATATAACATGATTTATAATATGATTTATAATATAACAATAATAATAATTACGGATCGTAATTATTATTATATACATAAATAATCGTAATTATTATTATTGTTATTACATTATTAATATATATATATAAATAATCGTAATTATTATTATCGTTATTATATTATAAATCATATTATAAATCATGTTACATTATATACTTATAATACACACATAATATATATATGTAAATAATACATAATAATTACGATTATATATATAATAATAATAATTACGATTCTTTATATATAATAATAATTACGATTCGTAATTATTATAATATATATAAATAATCGGAAATATTATTATTGTTATTACATTATTAATATATATATAAATAATCGGAATTATTATTATTGTTATTACATTATTAATATATATATAAATAATCGGAATTATTATTATTGTTATTACATTATAAATCATGTTATATTATATACTTATAATACACACATAATAATAATAATAATAATAGAGTGGCGGAGGGAAATCCTTCGGGTCGCAGCGCCGTGGAGGTGCGAAGTGCAGCCTTGCCCTCCACAAGCGTGTGCTTCCCCCCCCCCCCCCCCCCCCCGGGGCGGGCGTGTGTGGCCGCGAGGCGGCAGCGGGCGCCGCGCCCTCGTGCTGCGGGCGTTTACTCGCGTGGCGCTGGGCGCTGGGCGCGAGCCCGAGCTCACAAACTGATTGGCCGGGATTGGAATTTAAACGGCAGTTCGGGAACGCGGACCAACGGTTCCATCGAAGGATCGATCGGCATCGGAACCCGGCCGGGTGATCGATAGCTGTCAGGAGGAGCGCTCTGTTCCACGCCGCCCTCCTTTTCCCAGCCACACTTTATGCTTCGTCAATCAGTTGGATCAATCCCTCCGATGAGCCCCGTCGTGAGCCATGAAATGGAGGAGTTCCTTCTCTCCACCCCGATCAATCCCAATAACTTCCCGGCCAAGCTGTGGCGCATCGTCAACAGCCCCCGGTACCGCTCGATCCGCTGGGACCCCCGCGGAGAAGGGCTGATCGTCGACCAGCAACTCTTCGAATCCGAGCTCCTCACCCCGATCAAGAACGTCAACAATGGTGCCAACCTGGAGCCTGACACCGACCTGCTCTTCAAAACCACCAACTTCACCAGCTTCATCCGTCAGCTCAACCTCTATGGCTTCAGAAAGATGGGCCAAGGGAGCGGCGAGCACCCAGTGCCCGGCGAGCTGGGGGCAGGGGACGGGCTCCTTCATCACTTCCACAACCCCAGCTTCAAACAGGATCATCCGGAGCTTCTCATTAACATGAAAAGACTAACCAGTGCTAACAAAGCCAAGTTGGCGGCTGGGCTCCAGGTCAACACCAGACCACCCAACCGTTTTCAAAGATATCTCACCAATTCCATGGACTCCATTGGCCAGAACAAAGGAGACCGACATGGTAGGGATGGAGTTACAGTTAGAGACTCAAATGGGTAGTAGGGAGAGAGAAAATGAATGCCAGGCATAACAACATGAAACTCTTTCCATGATGCAAACACAAGACACTGCAGATGCTGGTTTACAAAATCAGAAGACACAAAGTGTTGGAGTAACTCAGTGGGTAATTCAGCATCCCTCATAACACGTATGGGTGATGTTTTGGGTCGAGATCCTTCTTCAAACTGACGCTTTGGGTTAGGAAGAGCCCTGACCGAATATGTTTCCCATACATGTTGCCTGACCCACTGAGTTCTCTTTACATGATGTTTAGTGTATAAATCGTGTCATTTTGGAGACAATATTTTGATAATTTTGGTAGTGCTATCTTGAATTCTTTTTTATTCGCTCATGCAAATGGATTGTTTAGCTAGGAAAATATTCCCTATCACAAATAACCCTTGAGAAAGTTTTGATTAGCCAGCTTCTTGAGCCACTGTGATCCCTTGATCCTCTTCCATTCTTTGTCATTCACCCATCAAGCCAATAGACAATAGGTGCAGAGGAGTAGGACATTCGACCCTTCGAGCCAGCACTGCCATTCAATATGATCATGGCTGATCACCACAATCAGTACCCCGTTCCTGCCTTCTCCCCATATCCCCTGACTATGCTATCTTTAAGAGCCCTATCAAGCTCTCTCTTGAAAGTATCCACCACCCTCTGAGGCAGAGAGTTCGACAGATTCAAATTCTGTGTGAAAAAATGTTTCCTCATCTCCGTTCTAAATGCCTTACCCCTTATGCTTAAACTGTGGCCCCTAGTTCTGGACTCCCCCAACATTGGGAACGTTTCCTGCCTCTAGCGTGTCTAAACCCTTAATAATCTTATATGTTTCAATAAGATTCCATCTCATCCTTCTAAATTCCAGAGTATACAAGCCCAGCCGCTCCATTCTCTCAGCATATGACAGTCCTGCCATCCCGGAAATTAATCTTGCGCACGAGCATCAATTCCATTCCCAGATCTTTCCTGCAGATGATAGACACAAATTACTGGATACCGCAGATCAGGCAGCATCTCTGGAGAAAAGGAATAGGCGATGTTTTGGGTTGAGACCCTGCTTCTGTCTGAAATCTGCAGAAGGGTCTCGACCAAAAACTTCGCCTATTTTCTCCAGAATTTCTGTCTGACCTGCTGAGTTACTCCAGCATTTTGTATCTACCTTCGGTGTAAACCAGCGTCTGCTGTTCCTTCCTACACATCTCCTGCAGATTTTATTTTCTCCAAGAAACAATGGATTTCACCTTTGAAAGGAAAAGATGAATCTTCTATTAACACTGATCCAGGATTTCATTTTTGAATTTTGACCACTCACGGGTATAATTTTTTTTTAAATGTGTTGCTCCTTTTTACTTAAGCATCCTCTAATTGTAACATTTTGACCTACAATAAATGAAGGACAAGCCTAATATCTACAGGTCAAAATGGTATATGGAATTGGAAGTTGATAAAGATCCCACGCACCTTCTGCTCATAGCAACAGAGTGGTAGGCATCATGGGATTTCAGAAATGCACAAGGCGCCTTGCAAAATATACATGTCGCAGCTAAAAATGCATTGGTAACAGATTGAATAGTGTGAATTTCCTTCCCCTTGCCATTACCACAGGAATGGACTCAGCTGGAAGTCAGGGTGAACAATGAGCAATGTTCAACGATGAACAACAAGAGAGAGATGCAGCTTTGAAAGAGACCCTTGGGCCCTCAAAATCCACATGGAACATCTAGCACCCAATATTACACTAATTCTACATGAACCCATTTTATTCTACATTCCCATCCACGCCACCCCCAAATATCAAATTGCTTATCTACAGGAGCAATTTAGAGTGGCCAATTAAACCACACATTATTGGGTTGTGGAAGAATACCTATGTAGGAACAGGGACAACATGCAAGCACCATCCAGACAGCACCTAGTTTGTTGGAACTGTGAGGCAGCATCTTTCCATGAAGTTCTCATTCCTCTCTCCTCGACCATGATTAATGATACCCTCCATTTTCCACACATCTAGTCTCATAGTGCCGAGCCCCTTCCCCGCACCCCCAGGATGAGAGAATAGAGAGAGAGTCTCCTTAGAGCTTATCCTTCTCCCCACGCCTTCGCATCGAACACAGCATTCTTCAACATTTCCATCAGCTGCAAGATCACACCACCTGGTACATCTACCCCTCCCTTCATTTCTGCTTTCCGTGGGGACCATTCTCACCATGACTCCCCAGTAGGGTGGGGGGGCGGGGGTGATAGGAAGGGGGAAGGGGAGGGAGGTGATTGTAGAAATTAACTAAAATTGGAGAATTCAATGTTTATACCATCGGGTTACAAACAAAAGGCGCCATGGAGATGCAGCGGTAGAGTTGCTGCCTTACAGTGCAGCGCCAGAGACCCAGGTTCGATCCCGACTACGGGTGCTGTCTGTACAGAGTTTGTATGTTCTCCCCATGAGATCTTCGGTTTTCTCCCACACTCCAAAGATGTACAGGTATGTAGTTAAATTGGCTTGATGTGAAGTAAAAATTGTCCCTGGTGTGTGTAGGGTGGTATTAATATGTGAAGATCGCTGGTCAGCATGGACCCGGTTGGCCGAATGGCCTGTTTCCACGGTATACCTCTAAACTAATCTAAATATATACGGTGCTGTTCCTCCAGTTTGCATGTGGCCTCAGCCTGGAAATGTAGGATGCAAAGGACAGAAAGGTCAGCGTGGGAAGGGGAGTTAAAATGGTCAGCAACTGGGAGATCCAGTAGCGTTTGGCAGACCGAGTGCAAATGTTCAGCCAAACGGTAGCCAAATCTATGTTTTAAATGTACCCATGAATTTATTTAAAATAGGATGAAAATTGCAGTCTGTATAGGGAAAGTACTTGGTTCAATGGCAAGGAGTTTTAAGATAATTGGAGGTCAGGTTCTACTGTACTTGCCTAGCGTAGATATGTATTTCAACTCACAGATATTTTAAACATGCAGACATGTTCTGGTAACACATTAATACATGTATATAGATGCATGATACTGCCAATATCCTTTTCCTGCACCCGCTACTCCCTTACCTCCTTCAGTTCCCCCCCATTCAGCTTCCCTGCCTTTCACCACATTACTCTAACTGGCCCCTCCATCTCAGCTCCTTCCACCTTTATGTCCCTCTTGATTTACCTTTTTCTTCCATATATGGCCCATGCCATATATGGCCCATTCCATATATGGCCCAATGACCCCAGCTTTTCACCCTTTCTCAAGCTGATTGATCTCTTGAAATATGAAGGTCACTGCTGCTGTTTGCTCTCTTAATAGCCGCTTTCCAATTGCCCATCATACTTAATTTTCATTCAAAATTAAAGTGATTGCATGTAGGCATTTAGTAGAAATGCATTTATAGTACTGGAAAACAAATCATCAGTTCTGTTGTAACTGAAAATTGATTAAATTCTTCCAGGTAGACATTTCATCATTGAAGATATAACCAACAATAATTCACTGCAGGAAAATACATGGCTCTTACGTAATCATGTACAGATTAATTATCTTAACTTATTTACATCATTGAAGTGTCTCCTGATATCAAGATAAAATATAATGTTTGTCTTTTCAGGACTCTCACAAATGGCTAAGTAAACAAAGGCCCTCTGTCATTTAGTACTTAAGGCCACATTCTCCTCCAGGTGTGTTCTTGCAGTTATTAATGCAGGTAGAAATGTCAAACTTTGCATGCTCACCTGCAGATAAACACATCTTAACCCAATAGTAAATTTGAAAGTCATGGCAAAAGTATTCTTTTCATTCATAAGTTTTACTCAGAATCTAAGAATGAATATTGGTCAATCCTTCCAAGTTTCCATACCTGAGGAAACCATCCTTGGCAATAAAGTTTATAAAATCAGTCCCAACTTCTGGAGCAGTGTAGGCGTCACAAATGAAATGAGAAGAAAGCTTGAGGATGAGGACAAAGTCACTCATGAATTTGTCCTACCAATAGAAATCCAGGACCATAGTGAGTTATGTGGATTTAACCTTCTCATGAGTCATTTTGCAAAACAGCCTCAGAATTGAAAACTCTCTCATGTGCCGCAATTTAAACAAATGTTTGCCAAATGTTCATTGAAATGATTTGCAAAGTATGAGATACTTGGAGATTCGGTGACAAGAAAACTGTTTATGTTCTCTGACAAAAATAAAAGATAGATGGAAAATATAGACGGCAAGTTGGAAATTGTGTAAGTACACAATTCCCATGCTCTAGCAACATTAAGTGGTGAAGATCTCAACACTTTCAGAAAGTCATGCACACATATTTGCAAACTACATAGCAACGTTTTTCTATGCCTTGAAATATACCATGAATTTTTCAAAGCTTTTCACTGTACCTTGGTATGAGTGATAATAACCTAATTTAGATATAGATGCCTGCTCTTTTTTAGACAGCATGACGAAGGCTGCCCTAACTCTGCTTCTTTTAGGTGGCTTTCATCGTTCACCCTCATTCCTTTTATTTTGCCATCTTAAACTTACAATAAAGAACATAATCCATTTGATTGAAGAAATTGAAAGTATAGAAAGTGAATCAACCAATATTAAATCGATTTTCCTATTATAGTGAGAATTAAAACTGCACTCAATACAAATTTGAAGGAGGATTCAGTAGCTATGGGCCTCAGGTTTGTGTTCTATTTCACTTCCAACCATTCAACATTTATGAAAGATTTGAAGCATCTTTCAATTTTCAGACAATTGATTTTAAGTTAACCCTAATTCTGACAACAAAATTGCAGTTTTAATAGCTTGAACAGACTTTAATACATTTACCTGATACAATATTTTGTTTTGAATTCTGAAATCAACATTCTACAAAGTGCTAAAGTGGAAATATGGTGATAAATGTTGGCACTACCTGGAATGCTGAAAATGGTCCCACAGTACTGGTGCAAATAGCAGTGGATGGAGGTGTCATGCTGAGTTACATGGGAACTTGACATCACAGCAAAGATCGCAGCAGAACTAGAGAGCTGAGATTATTTTCGTGTTGCAAAGAAACTCAAGAAGTGATTTAATAGAGTTGTCCAAGATCATGATTGGTTTAGATAGGGTATAGAGAGGGAAGCTGTTTTCAGTCATGGATTGTTGTGGGATTTGAGATATTGTTTATTTCAAGAAGAGCACTGTTGTGATCTGAAATTCACTGTCGGTAAAAAGGGCGAAAATTGGATCAATTGAATGTACATGGTATAGGTACTTTAAAGTGAATAATTCATACAATGGAAAAAGATGGGATAGCAAGGATTGTTATAGTAGGATGTTACATAGATTTAAAGGGTCAATGACTAGTTAGTGTGGCATAACCATTAGTGCTGTAATTTCGCAAACTTTAATGACTAAGAATTTAGAAAACACAGAATAAGATATTTTTCAAGTTTGGTATAGCCACAAAAATGGACTTCTCTATCCACAACTTCTCTCAAAAAAATATTTCCCTTTTAAAACCCATTTATTTAAATTTAAAATTTAGTAAAGCTTTGATGATGTCAGGAATTTACTCATATGAATTAGTGGATTGAAATAATATTTATTTCACTATGAAAAGTAGTGAACTAAGATTATAGACAAGAGCTGGAAATTAAAGTGATGATATTAGCAGAAAATGCTACATCAGTGCCAATTATATTATTGAAAGCATTAATATTAATATCTCCATTGAAATAGTGAATAAGTAATGCTGTGCAGATGTTTAATATGTTTATTCTTTGATATCAATAGCAAATTTTAGCTTTTTATTATAAGCTAGTACTTCTTGTGTATGTATAAAGGACACGCCATGTAATATTGTCTCCACTACTGTGTTTTGTGCAGGACCTGTGACAGTTGGTCAACTTCAACGGACTTTCCGCAGAGATAACCTGTCACCATATCCATTTATATCATCTACCCACAATCAAAGTCCTTTACATACAGTGTCCATTAAAAATTTATCTGGGTCTAATCCTGGTGGCCTAGATCGAACTCCGATTCCCCCACGTACATGGCACAGTTCTATTGGACTAGTGGCTGGACAAATTGATACCACCTCTTCATCACCATTTTCAGACAAAGCTATTCCATTTTCTGTCATACAACGATTTCCGACTGAGGTCACCTATACTCTACAACCAAATCCTAATAATGTGCATGTCCAACAAGGATCTCAAGAGATAGGAAGTGCTGGCCAGAAATATACCAGTTATCTTACTTCTCCTTCACAGTATCATCAGGCCTTCTATCCAACAGGTATAATTTCATTACATTTTTAGTTATTGCTATACGCTAAGTTGTTTTCTCTCAAACTGATTGTATGAAATGCATTTTTCAATTGCTCAAAAGCACACAATCTATCAAATATGTTATCCCAGGTCTCGACTGTATAAGGAACTGTGACAAAATTAATGATTTGGCATAAAGTTATTTAAGGGCAATATGTGCTAAAGAGGTATGGTATTTATCCCTTTGTGCTGAGAGAAATTATATTTAAACAGCATTGGTGAGCAATAGAGGAAATTGCACCAGGAGAGTGTGGTGCACTTATTGTTAAATCATTCAACAAAAAAAATTTAACCTAAATTCCAAATGAATAATGGAATCACTTCGGAGGAATAAACAAATATTTTGTAAGCAATATTAGTAAAAGGAGAGGAGAGATAAAGGGGCTGAGTCAAGTCTGCTTCCACTGTGCTGCCACAGAACATCCTGGAGTTTCCAAAATTACACCCAAACTTGTAATCAGATATCTTTTGACATGCTTTTTGGGCTAACGGTATATTTTTGCTCAAATATCATGCTTCAACCTAGTTATTTTTATTTACATTTTTATTTTATTTTTTCCATGTCACACATTATTTTTCTCTTTAGCCCTTCCAATGATTCCATCCGATAACTTATATCATCTTTGTTATATATTCTGTTTGCTCAGTGTGCTTGAATTTCAACTTATTGCTAAAATATAGGAAAGTCACAAGGCTGGAGTTATGTTTTGGACAATAGGCAACATATCGTGCAGAAACCCTTCTCCAGCATTTTTGTCTACCTTCGATTTTCCAGCATCTGCAGTTCCTTCTTAAACTATTATTCTTATCGTAGTTTAATGTTGCAGAAGTAGGCAAATTTCCAAAAAATAAAAAATAAAACATAAAAAACTGAGCAAAAAGAATAATGATAAACATAACAATGATATAACAATGATATTGATACATAGGGATCAGGATTACATTAATAACAGGTAAACCCAATATGAGACCAGTGTCAAAATACACATTGAATATAGACCTCCCGGTCTCTATGTAAATATAGTTAAATCTTTAAAAGAAAACTTATAAATGTAGGAAAAAAACACAAAAATAAAAAGACAAAAAGAAAAGGAAAAAGGGAAATACAAAACCCCCTAAACTAAAAAAAAATTTAAAAATTAATAATAATAAAATAAGAATAAAATAAAATAAACAAATAAAAACTAAGCAAAGCAAAACAGAATCTGAACGAAAAATTGCAACAATAGTCTATTGTCTATTGACAATAAAAACACTTTCGTCAGGCTGTTGTTTATAGACTGCTATAGACTTATTGCTCGGCGTTCAATACCATCATCCCCCTCCAAGCTGGTTATGAAACTCACAGAACTGGGTCTCTGCGCATCCCTCTGCAATTGGATCCTTGACTTCCTCATCCACAGTCCACAGTCTGTTTGAATTGGCAGAAACACTTCATCCTCAGTGATAATCAGTACAGGAGCACCTCAAGGCTGCGTGCTCAGCCCCCTGGTCTACTCACTCAATACTCACGACTGTATAGTCAGCACAACAACCTGGCTCTCAATATCGGCAAAACCAAAGAACTGATTGTGGACTTTGGAAGAGGAAGGATGATGACCCACAATCCTGTTTACATCAAAGGGACGATGGTGGAGAGAGTCAAAAACTTCAAATTCCTGGGTGTGCATATTTCCGACGATCTTTCCTGGACCTAGCACACTGATGCAATCATAAAGAGAGCACGTCGGCGCATCTACTTCCTGAGAAGATTACAGAGATTTGGTATGTCATAGAGGATTCTCTTGAACTTCTAAAGGAGCACAGTAGAGAGCATACTGACTGGTTGCATCGTGGCCTGGTTCGGCAACTTGAAAGTCCAGGAGCGGAAAAGACTGCAAAAAGTTGTAAACACTTCCCAGGCCATCACCTCCGCACCATCAAAGGGATCTATTGTAGTCGCTGCCTCAAAAAGGCAGCCAACATCATCAAAGACCCACGCCATCCTGGCCACACACTCATCTCACCACTGCCATCGGGAAGAAGGTACAGGAGCCTGAGAACTGGAATGTACAGGTTCAGGAACAACTTCTTCTCTACAGCCATCAGGCTATTAAACACTACAACCACATAAGCTATGAAATACAATAGATTATTATTATTATTGCACTGTTATTGTTTGTTCTTTTTTTCCAGAGTTTTTTAAATATTATTTATTATGATTACATATTCTGTTGTGCTGCAGCAAGTAGGAATTTCATTGTTCTATCTGGGACATATGACAATAAAACACTCTTGACTTGACCTGACCCACCATTATAGTGCTTAGATACATTTTCCCCATTGTATGTGAAGATTATAATGTTATGATATAAAGATATAAAAGGAGGGGAACCAACTTTGTGAGCTCGACATTAGACCAGAATCCATAAGATCTCTAAGGTAACCTGATTTCTATCAACCATCCTCTTTCAACTGATGGATCTGCAATCCTCCATGTTAAATGATTCTGGAAAGCAGCACTGTGAGTAGAAATAGCTACAAGGGGAACCTTAATGTTCATCATCAAGAGTGCCTCATTAGCACCACCACAGAATGAGGTGACCATATCCCAAATGACAGTTGCTAGCTGGCTCTGGCAGGTGGGAAGCGAATAAACATAAAACTACTTTACTTACTTCTCGCAAATCTACCATGGCAGGAAGGTAAAAGCAAGAATCGCATGGTTCTTTAGACATAAATCCCATATCTTCACACAGAGAACACATATATTGTTTTGGGTGCCACTATCTTTGTGTTAGATTGAATAGACTTGAGCAGCTCCAGCAACTCAAAACTAGGCATCCTTGAGGCTCTGCGGGCCAACAACTGCAGTAGAATTGTATTCCACTACAATATCTAACCCGGTAGTCCAGCACATTCCTCAGACAGGCACTATAGTTATGTGCAGGGCCCAACAATACTTTAAAAAAGCATGCAGCAGGACAGCAGGCATAAGCATCAGGTCTACTTAAAAAGAAGATGTCAATCTTAGAATATGATAACAGGAATGAAATGTTGGGGCTTTATAGGGCATTGGTCAGACTGCATTCGGAGTATTGTGAGCAGTTTTGGGCCCAATATCTGAGGAGGATGTGCTGACAATGGAGAAGGTCCAGAGCAGGTTTACGAGAATGATTCCCAGGGTTTGTTGGGTTTACATATGATGCACGTTTGACGACACTGGGCCTGTATTCAAAGGAGTTTAGAAGTACGAGGGAGGACCTCATTGAAACTTACAGAATAGTGAAAGGCCAGGATAGAATGGATGCAGAGTGAAAGTTCCCATTAGTGGGAGAGTCTAGAACCAGAGGGCATTATCTCAGAATAAAAGGGCGCATCTTTAAAAAGATGAGAAATTTATTTAGTTAGTGGGTGGTGAATCTGTGGAATTCTTAGACACAGATGGCCTTGAAGGCCAAGTCATTAGGTATTTTTAAGGCGGAGATTGACTTGATTGGTAAGGGTGTCAAGGGTTAAGGGGAGAAGGCAAGAGCATGAGGTTGAGAGGGAAAGATAGATCAGTTATGATTGAATACAGAGTAGACTTGATGGGCCGAATAGCCTACATCTGCTCTTATGAACTTGTGAATTGAGAATCTGATATAACTAAAATAAAATTATGTGCATGCTTATTTACAATAAATAAACAGGATGCAGTGGACAAATCTGTGTTATCCAAAACGAATGGATCATATCAAAGCTCTGCTTTGTCACATCTTGTTATGCACAATGAAACAGCTAACAGAAACAGGAGACACCAAGCACGTCTATATCGTGATGGAGTAGTCCTGAATATGTGTTACTGAAATGGTGCAGACATTTTCATTCATCACTCAGCATTCCCCACAATCCCAGGAGCCATATGAAATCGCCATGTGACTACAAGAAACAGCTCAAGGACCTGAAACAGTACGGGCAAATTGGACCAGTCAACATTCTGACTATAGTACCGAAGACTTGGGCTGCAGAACTAGCTATGAGTCATGTGAAATTTTTGTAAAGCAGTTACAATACTGGCATCCATCCAACAATATAGAACATTGGCCAGGGATGTTCTGTCCACACATACTATGGCAAATCCAAGTAGACAATTGCTCCCCAAACAGTTATAACCTCTATCATCAGCAAAGAAATGGAAGGTGTAATTGATAGTTCAATTAGTTGACATTTACTCCTCGTCAACCTGTTGATTGATATTTGGTTTGGTTTTAATGAAGACTACTCAGTTTCAAACTTCATCGCAAACTTGATTTAAATTTAGACCAAATACCTAAATTCTATAGTTGCCATAGTAGCTTTTGACTGAGTATGGCATTAAGGACCCTTGGTATATCTGATGTTAATGGTCACCAAGGGTAAAGCACTCAAGTAATTCAAGACCACTAAAAATTGCAGAGAGTCGAGCACACAGCCCAGTCCATCACACAAACCAACCTCCCTTCCATGCACTCCATCTACACTTCACGCTACCTCGGCAAAGACACCAACATGATCAAGGACCAGTCTCACCCTGGTCACTCCCTCTTCTCCCATCAGGCAAGACATACAGATGTTTGAAAACACCTACCTCCAGATTCAGGGTCAGTGTCTTTCCAGCTGCCGTCAGACAACTGAACTGTCCTCTCACCACTAGAGAGCGATCCTGGATTCCAATCTATCTAATTGAAGATCTTCAAACTATCTTTAATAGGACTTTATCTTGCACTAAATATTATACCTGTTATACTGTATCAGTACACTGTGGATGGCTTAATTATAATCATATATAGTCTTTTCGTTGCGTGGATAGCACAAAACAAAAAGCCTTTCAGTGGACCTCGGTACACATGACAATAATGATCTAAGCTAAAAATCCAGGCCAATGATCTTTAGAATGGAATAGAAAACATTAGAAATAAGCTAGAGCTAGAGTAAATTGAATCTCAAAGCAAGGGAAGTAATGGAATTTTCACCTTTCCTACTCCAACATGAATGATGACATGTTGCTTGATTAACTAACTAACCAATCCCTGTCAATTCCACTTCATGTAAGTCATTCCCAGTGTAGAACACTTGTGCTCTTTCTTTCCATTAACTGTAAGTGGTTGGATTTTCTGAGGCTATGAGAGGGGCTAGGATTATTTTCTTCTTGTATACCTACCAGATCGCTTCATAATATTAAGGATTAGAGCAGGCCTAAGTTTATTCTTTTCTGAATAATCAACTGTTCAGACAACTTCTACCGTTGCAGTTCTATGCTATGTTAATAATCATCTAGGCAGTTTCAGGAATTTTAGTATCCATGAAGTAATTCTCCAACCTTAACTTTGGTAAGGAACAATCTACTAATATTCCCTGTAAGCAATAGATGCCCAAATGGTTACCAGTTAACTTATAGAAACATAGCAAAATAGGTGCAGGAGTAGGCCATTCGGCCTTTGGAGCCAGCACCGCCATTCAATGTGATCATGGCTGATCATCCAACTCAGTATCCCGTACCTGCCTTCTCTCCCCTGATCCCTTTAGCCACAAGTGCCACATCTAACGCCCTCTTAACTATAGCCAATGAACTGGCCTCAACTACCTTCTGTGGCAGAGAATTCCAGAGACTCACCACTCTCTGTGTAAAGAATGTTTTCCTCATCTCGGTCCTAAAGGAATTCCCCCTCATCTTTAGACTGTGACCCCTTGTTCTGGACTCCCCCAACATCGGGAACAATCTTCCAGCATCTAGCTTGTCCAACCCCTTAAGAATTGTGTAAGTTTCTATAAGATTCCCCCTCAATCTTCTAATTTCCAACTTACAATCTATTATTAATACTTTGGCAATGCCTTCAAATCTCATGACAGCAGTTGTGGAAATTGAATTCACTTAAATAAATATTGGAATATTTTTCAACAAAAGCTATTCTTTGTTATAATGATGAGGAAACTACTCGATTGTCATGAAACCAATTCGGTTACATTAAGCCATTTAGGGGAGCAAATATCTTTGCTTAGCTGAAATGTGACTCCAGGGCCACAGCCAATTGGTAAGTCTTAAATTCTCTCTAAAGCAGCTTAGCAAGACCTTCAGTGTATCAGAACCTATTACATGAAACTGGAAATGAATCGTTATTACTGTTGAGTAAGGTAACTACAGGGCCCACGAGGGAGGAACTGGCTAAATTGATTGGAAGGGGACCCAAGCAGAATTGATGATGGCGCAACAGTGCCAAGAATTTCTGGAAGTAATTCAGAAGACATAGGATCTTTTCATCCCAAAGAGGAAACAATATACTAAGCGGAGATATAAGCCACCGTGGCTGACATAGGAAGTCAAAGACAGCATAAAAGCAAAATAATGCATACAATATGGCAAAGATTAGTAGGTAGCTAGAGGATTGGGAAGCTTTTAAAAACCAACAGAAGGCAACTAAATAAGCAATAAGGGGAGAAATTATGAAATATAAAGGTAAGCTGGCCAATAATATAAAAGTGGATACCAAAAGTTTGATTGGATTATATAAAGAATCAAAGGGAAGCAAGAATGGACATTGGATTATTGAAAGATAAAGGGGGGGGGGGGGATCAAAGAAATGGGAGATGAACTGAATACATTTTGCACGAGTCTTCATAATGGAACACACTGGCAATATGCCAGAAATTCAAGTGACTTTAGGTGCAGAAGTAAGTGCAAGATGCTATTACTGAGGAGAAGGTGCTTTGGAAGCTGAAAGGTCTGATGATGGATAGGTCACCTGGACCAGATGGACTACACCCTTGGATTCTGAAAGAATTAGGTATAGAAATTGTGGAGGCTTTAGTAGTAATCAGTCAGCATTGGTTCCAGAGGACCAAGCTGATGTTGAGCCTGCTACTTTTCACATTGAATGCTAATGATCTGGATGATGAAATTGATGGCTTTGTGGCCAGGTTTGTGGATGCTACGAAGATACGTGGTGGGGCAGGTGGTATTGAGGAAGCAGAGAGTCTGCAGAAAAACCTGGACAGGTTTGGAGAGTGGCAAATAGAATACAGTGTAGAAAAAGTCTGGTCATGCACTTGGGTTGAAAGAATAAGAATACACCGTTTTCTAAATGGGGAGAAGATTCAAAAGTCGGTGGTGCAAAGGAACTTAGAAGTGCTCGAGCACAATTCCTAAAAGTTTAATTTGCAGGTTGAGTCAATTGTAAAGTAGGCAAATGCAATGTTAGCATTCATTTAGAGAAGACAAGAATATTGAAACAAGGGTGTAATACTCAGTGATCATACTGACTGATTGCATCATGGTCTGGTTCGGCAACTCAAACACAGAGGAACAAAGGAGATGACAGCAAGAGATTGACACTTGACACTGCCTCCATCACCAGGTGCCATCACCATCACCAGGTACAATCTGCCCACCTGACACTTCAGTTACTTGCCCTACCTAGTTCCCTGAGAGGAGGTCTAGAGTTGCGCTCTCTATAATGATTAATGGAGCTTTCTTGGACATGTTTAACAAATTCCATCCTGTACACATCCTTTTCATAATGAACGACCCATTCAATATTACGGAAGTTAAAATTTCCCACTAATACTTCTCTATTGGTCTTACATCTTATAGCAATGTTACAAAATTTTGAGATTTTAAAAATCAAGTCTGCAATTTATCCTATCAGATAAAGCATAAAAAGAAGTTTAATTTGGCACCTAATTTACTTTCAAATCTTCAGTATTAAGAAAGTTATGGCCATTTTCATACTCGGAAATGAGCGTCTTGCTTCCCATTGCCTTTCAATTGACTTAACTCAAAAGCTGTGATCTGGAAAAGTTAAAAGCCCATAACTTTCTTAAAAATTAAGAGAACTCAATGAAATTTTCAGTTATTATAGATTGAAGCATTCTGAAACAAATATTAAACAATCTTACTTGGATTACCTGAAATTAAAGCATATAATTAGTTAGTTATCTAATTGTAGCTAATTACAAAATTCAATGAGTAGATCTAAACATCTATCAATTTCTTAAGAAAAGATAAACTTTTTTAAAATTGCCTAAGTGTCCAAATAACATTCACACAATAATCCACAATATAACATAATTTTTAAATCTCATTTTCATGAATTTCTGGGCCAAATGGAAGGAATTTAGTGTTTTATGCCTGAAAATTAATGGCCATTTAAATCAACTAGCGAGTGGGTTTTAGTGGAATGCGGTGGTTTGGAATGTTGCGGTTAGCGGTGAAGTCGGGAGGAAAAATACTGTTTGTTCATAGATTTTTTGGGAACCCATTTCGCAACATAAAAATATTATTAAAGCCTCCCGAAAAACCAACTTTTAATATAAAAATAAACTATTTACCTTTTTTTCTCCCCTACGGAAAATCCTTCCGGTTGTCAGTGCTCACGGCTTTTGAAGGTGATTTTTAAATTACTCTAGTTAACAAATAATTTAGAGTAATTTAAAAATACCTTCATTGATGAAATGTCGGAGCGATTTTTCTTCCGCAACGAAATCGCCCGACATTCATCGATTATCCAGGTCTGTGGAAAAACGGCACTTTAAGCCCGCCCCCCTCTGAAAGGCGCTAAAGTCGCGCACACCGGGAGCGGCAGATGTGCAGCGCCGCTAAAGGTAAGTTTTGCAACATACCTATATCTTATAAGCCCCATAATATAATCCTGCCAAAGTAATCATTCCTTTCCTGTTTCTGTGTTTTACCCATATAACCTTAGCAGATAATCACCCAAGACTATCTGCTCGAAGTACTGTAGTTATGTCCTTGCTAAAAAAAAAAGGTTATCACCCCCCCCTCCCATATCTGCATCTACAGTATATCACGCCTTATTGTATCTGTAGAAGCTGCCCATTTTGCCCTTCCCTCAGATATGTTTTTGGTATGCCCATAATATCCCAGTCCCCTGAGCCAATTCATGCCCTGAGACTGTTCACCTTATCTTTTAAGTTGCTGGCATTGAAATAAATGCAGGTTAACCGTTGGTCCTGACCATCTTTAAGGTGTATGATATACTTGCCTTCATTGGTTGGGGCATTAAGCATAAAAGCCAGGAAGTCATGCAGCAGATCTTGCTGATTACAGTGTATGGGTCAGAAAGTGAAGGATTGAATTTCAGAGGTGGGTCCTAGGTCCAGAAATTTGGAGATGTGTTCAATTGAATTATCATATTGAAGGTGCAGCTACAATGAAAAAAATAGGAGTCTGGCATAAGTGTTCTTGTTATCTATGTATGGGCAGTGGGCAGGTGCTATAGACCTGCACGGGAAGATAGACGCTCCCGCCCCCAAGAGTCTCGGGTAGATGGTCCTCGTTAGCCCGGGAAGGCAGTCCATCTAGGAGAGGGAAAACTCTCATTTAAACCTCCACTGCCTTGTGGCCATATCCAGTTATGGAAAAGGCTGCTGGAGTAAACCTCAAGAAGAGTCGGAGCGCCTAAGGTAGTTCGTCATTGTTTACAACCTCGCTCTGGCAGCTCCTGCGAAGTTGCTGGTGCCAAACTAGCGGCCCTGCTGTTCCTTTGAATCGATCAGTGACGTGAAGAGCGGGAACGTGCTGCATGGGCAACAGCCTGTCCTCCATATGACATCGCCCAGGCTTGCATCCGACCACACATCATTGTAAGTCACGCTGTTCGAGCCGAGGTTTGGAGCAAGCAGCGAACAGCTAGGATGCATCACCCATGGTCAGTCATAACCGAGGGGGGCCTACGAATATCTAGATGTACCAGGGATGAGTATGTGGCCAGGGAGATGGTGTCTGCCATGGACCTGTTGCGGCGGTAGGCAAATGGCAATGGATCAAGGCTTTCTGGGAGGCTGGAGCTGATGAATGCTATGATCAACCTCAAAGCACTTCATGGTGGTGGTTGCCTGAGCCACGGGACAGCATCATTAAGTCTTGAAATCAATATTTTATTTTTGAATAATTTAGCAATTTTATCAGTCTTTTCATATTCATGACATTTCAAAGCTTTTGTAAAGCCTTGACAACCTTTGAGGCTCCTAGTGCAGCCTCGTTTCCTATGAAAGATTGGCAAGGTGTTCCAGGGTGGAGTCTCAGCGGTAAGTCGTCTATATTCTACATCTCTTCAAGTCTCGGTACACATTTCTGGCTACCATGTTCTGCATTCAGATCAAGTAAGTATATCCAGACAATGACTGCAGGTCGAGAATCTATGTAGCAGGATAAATCTAGCTTGATTTTGCCCAACTGTAAATCTTTCCCAGTTTGTTAAACATATCCAATCTTTTTGGTTAATTATTGCATCATTTACCTGAATGGTTTAATAAAAAATTAGGTACATTATACTGACTGGATCCTCTCCAAGGAGAAATCTAATTATTTAATGGTTTATCGTGAAAATGTTGTTCCTTCAAAAATGATTTAATTGTGTTGATCCCAAAATAGCACCAGATAATTTCCTCCTTCGCTGTCTATGTTGCTAAGTTTTGTGGCCTCCCTCACTCGAACATGAAATTCTGATTCAGCATATTAAACTTAGTTTTCATAAACAGACTTCTCAGATGTTTTCTGTTTCAAATGAATTCAGTTTGAGAGGATCTACATATTCGCATGTGGTTATTATTGTGTTTATGTAAATTTGTTTCTAAGTGTTTGCAATCACATCAGAAAATAACTAATAAATCTGAACTTTTTAAAATTTTCATGCGATCATATTGCTTAAATTCTCCACTGGAAAGCAAAGTACCAAGCAAATCACCCAAAAAAAAGTTGTAATTGGGCCAAACGTTTGTATTCACATTCAAGGCCAGAATATAAAATTGCATGATTTCTCAGTCCTACTGTTGAGTCCTACTTAGTCCTACAGTCCTATCTGTTTCTATTCTTAGTTAGATGTGGGGGCAAAAATAGCAAGCAGATTCACTTCAATGGGGAAGAACAATGGTAAACACAAGAACTAAGTGTAAAATTTTATTTTATTTCTTTACTTGAGTTAATTTATATTTATTGTTTCATAGTGTCAGAAACTATCACAAACGTTCAATCGCTTTGATAGTTTTGACAGCCAGTATGCTTGAAGTTATGGCTTACCAACTGATACCCATTCTCTGGCTGGGGCTTGTTGTTTATGAAAATAAAGGCCCTATGTTACTCAGTGTTGTTCATCAGTTCGGAGCCAGGTTACCCAAGGAATTTCACACTATGGGGGTACTGCTCAAGGTAAGAATGGGTTCTGCATGCAGCAGACTGGAAAGCATTGGTATTAATGGTTTGCAGGTGGTTAGGGCCAATATGCCCTTGTAAAATTTGTCACGTGGCATTTTAAAGACATTTTACTGACAAGGATTTTCTTTTTCTAGCTGTCTTGCAGTGTTGTCCTCCGAACTCCCACCTGGATCCAATGACAGGTTGTCCCAATACAAACACTTCTTCTTATCCTAACTACAATTATTATCAGGTGCGTTCATATGACATAGAACATAGAGCATAGAACATAGAATATAGAACAGTACAGCATAGGAGCAGACGGTTCAGACAACCATGTTTGCACTGGCAATGAATTTAATCTAACTAATCCCTTATGCCTATACATGGTCAATATGCTTCTATTTTCTTCATTTTTATGGGTTGTCGAAAGGCCCCTTAAATGTTGATATTTTATATGCTTCTACCACCTTCCTAGGCAGGGCATTCCTGGCATCTATCATTCTCTGATTAAAAGGTTTACCTCACATAACTTCTTTAAATGTTGCCACTCTCTCCTTAAGCCTATGTCCTCTAGTATTTAACATTTCCACCCTGGGAAAAAGGTTCTGTCTATCTACCATATCCATGCCTTTCATAATTTTAAATGCTTCTATCAGGTTGCCCCTCAGCTTCTGATGTGTCAGAGAAAACAAGCCAAGTTTGTCAAACTTTTCCTTACAAATAATACACTTCAATCCAGTCAGCATCCTGGTGAACCTGTCCTACACCCACTCCAAAGCCTCCACACCCTTCCTAATTTGCGGCGACCAGAACAGAACATAATTCTCCTAACGTGGCCAGACCAAAGGTTTTGTACAATTACAACGCAATTTGCCAATGTTTATACTCAATACCCTGATCAATGATGGGAAGCATGCCATACGTTCTTTACCACACTATCTGCAGGTACATTGACTACATTTCTCCCATCTTGCCTCTTGCAAAGATGCCATCCTTAACACTCAATATCTCCGTCTCCACTGCATCAGCTCCAAGATGAGGCTTTTCATTCCAAGACGTCTGAGATGTTTACTTTCTTTAGCAAATCTGGTTTCCCCTGCTGCTATGGGTGGAGACCTCAGCTGCATCTCCTGGGTCCTGTAGTTCTTCTTTTGCTACCCCTCCCTACAGACAGAATAAGGATAGCATTCCCCCATTCCTCACCTTTCACCACAGTTTTCTCACCAGTTTTCGCATCCATCATATTTGACTTATCCACCACCTTCAACATGATCCCACTATCAGTCACATCATCCCATCTCTGCTTCTTGCCCCACAGCTACCTTGATCGCAAATATCTACTGGTAAATTAGCTGGAGCTCCTGCCCTGTCTCTCTAAGGCCTCCATCCCTTATTCTCAATTCTGCTCTTGGACTGCCAATACATCCTCTTTAGTCCCATATCTCTGCTCTTGTTCTTCCTTCTCCCAGGTGGAACAATAATGAAGTTTACTGCTCTTCACCTTTCATCTCACCAGTCTCCTCATTCAAAACATATCTCTCCTACATTTTTACCATTTCAACGTGATCCCCACCAGTCACATCTTCCCTTCCCCACCCCTTTCTGTGGAGTCTCTTCTTTCTGTAACTCCTTGGTTCGCTTATCCTTTCCCACTCAATCCAATGAAATTTCCCCTGCAATTGCAGGAAATGTAACACCTGTTCCTACAACTCCTCGCTCACGTCATTTCAGGAATCCCAGCAGCCCTTCCTTGTGAGACACTGGTTCATATAAACCTGTCCCAACCTTGTTTAATGCTCCAGATATAGCTTCCTTTAATCGCTGAAGCCAAGTGTAAACTAGGCGACCATTTCACTGTGCTCTGTCCACTGGGAGCTATTGGAGCTCCCAGCTGCTAACTATTTTAACTCACCTCCCCATTCCCATGCCAACCTTTCTGTCCTTGGCCTCCTCCATTGCCAGAATGAGGTCACACACAAACTGGAAGAACAACACCTTGGATAGCTTACAACCCAACAGCATGAACATTGAATTCTCCAATTTCAAGTAATAGCAACCCCCCCCCCCCCCCCACCTTTTCCTCTGCCTCCACCCCAGTCCACACACAATTTTCTCATTATCATCCACTGCCCGTCACCATATTTCCTTTGCCCTGTCCACTTTTCTCCCATCTCCAGTCACATATTTTCCATTCTCTATAATCTATATAGAATCAAAGTACTGTCAATTTGAACAGTGCAGATCCAAAAGCAAGATGCTGAAAATCTGAAATAAAACATAAAATGCACAAAATGCTCCATGGGACAAACAGCATCTGTAGAAAGAAAAATACAGTTAACGTTTTAGGTTTATAAACGCAATTGATCAGAAACGTTAGCTTCTGTTTTACATACCTAGCTGTCCAAATATATAATTTTGTTCCAATTGAAATAAAAAATATTCATCATCCAAATAAAAATTGTTTAAATTCTGAGAGATATACCTTTTTGCTTTAATTAAATGTTAAATGGAATTTGACTTATCTGATCATTTAAATTATCTCCTTCCATTAGCTCTTGATATCTCCAGTAATGAAATAGTTTCCATAAACAATCTCCACCGTACCTGTGCAATGTATGCCACTACAAACACTAACAGCTCAAATAAGATGAGAAACTGCCCCATACTTCATCCATTATTGAAGATAAATAAAACAATTGAAGTTGTAAAAGTGTAGCAACTGGCCTTTCTGTTATATCCAAACGGAAATTTACATATTTACATTGTCTTTTGCAGTCTTTGTTTTACTGTGAAAGGTGTAGTCACTTGTAGGAAACACAGCAAACAATTTGAACACAGCAAAGTCCCACAAAAAGCATGGGCTTGTGACCAGATCATGTGTTTTTACTGGAGGGGAAAGTATTTGTCAGAATGGCAGGAGAACTGTCTTATTCTTGCATAATGTCATATTACATCTGCTCAAAATGCTAGAAGGGCTTCACTATAATATCATATAAAAAAGAATGCATGGTCCATTATGAGTGTTAGAAACAGTGCAGCACTATTTTTTTACAAGGTGAATGGATTGTCTCACTCCAATGCCTGCCTTCACAGGGCTCTCACTTAACTGTTTTCCCATGTTGCCAGCCGGGCCAGCTCAGCAGCTTTTTCGTTTGCCAAATGACAGTTTAGGTGGTCATTTAAGACGGCTTGCATGACGCATGCGATAATGTGCTTGAACGAAGTGCGTAGTATCAGTCGGAATTATGGTCAATGATACATTCACATATTATTTCTGCTTCAAATAAAGTCACAAACTAAACATATTCACCAATCAAGACATGATATATACCACAATGACAGGCAGTAAAATTACAATACAGTATCTCATCTCTTTTTACATGTTGCAATGAATGCAATTTCTATTATTTCTTTCCACTTCCAAACAAAAATCTGGTTGGATTATTCAGCGTATGATCAACCTTGGTGAGACCAAGTGCAGGCTCGGTGATCACTTCACACAACACCTACACTCAGTTCACAATAACCAACCTGATCTCCCGGTGGCTCAGCACTTCAACTCCCCCTCCCATTCTGAAACCGACCTTTCTGTCCTGGGCCTCCTCCATGGCCAGTGAGGCCCACCGTAAATTGGAGAAGCAGCACCTCATATTTCGCTTGGGCAGTTTACACCCCAGCGGTATGAACATTGACCTCCAATTTCAGGTAGTCCCTGCTTTCTCCTCCGCTTCCCAGCTCTCCCTCAGCCCACCGTGTCCGCCTCTTCCTTTCTTCGTCCCCCTCCCCCCACCTCACATCAGTCTGAAGAAGGGTCTTGACCCGAAACTTCGCCTATTTCCTTCGCTCCATAGATGCTACCACACCCGCTGAGTTTCTCCAGAATTTTTGTCTACCCCATTCACACAAGTTCTGTTATTCCACAATCCTCACCCACTCCCTACACATTAAAGGCAATTTTACAGAGACAAGTTAACCTACAAAGCCAATGCGTCTTTGGGATGTGGGAGGAAACCCACACGCTTGCAGGGAGAATATGCAAATTCAATTAATTTCGAGCCCTGCTTCAATTACCTTGGCCCATTTTCTACCATTCTACTTCCTCCCCTTTCTTAAATCCTTCCATATTCCTTTCAAATCAATTTGATTTTAAGTTTATTTATTTTGACACCTCTTTACAATTTAATCCAAGATGACAGTAATAATTTTAAATCAAAGTTTCGGTGACACATTTTTAGAAATTGCCTCCTTTTATTTGCAAATAAAATTGCCATAAGGTCATAAGTGATAGGAGTAGAATTAAGCCATTCGGCCCATCAAATCTACTCCGCCATTCAATCATAGCTGATCTATCTCTCCCTACTAACCCCATTCTTCTGCCTTATCCCCTTAACGTGTACTAATCAAGAAAGTCAAACTCTTCTGATGATGTCACGTTTCAAATGGCAAGTTCAGTTGGAGGACCTATTATTTCTGTTATTGTTGTAGCAATTAACATTCTTGGTTCATTACATCTAACATTATTATAAACTAAGACCAATATTGCCTTTGTTCATAAGCACCAACATATATTCCTGAAAGTACGTGTGGAGAACAGAGAACAGAGATGCCTGAGGTTTTAATCAAAAAAAGAGGGAAAAAAATGACTTTTTCACCCTGTGAATTAAATAGCAACCGCAAGGTTGGTTTAGAAATTAATCTGAATATTCAAAGACACATTAATTAATAATTGAACAACATACCAGTGACTACTTGGTTGTGGGTTGGCAACTGAAGTTCACCAGTGCAAAAAACTGGCAAATGACCATTTGCATGGTTGGAGCCAGGCAAGAGGGGAAAAGCAAGCCAAAATTCCTACAAGCAAAGTGGTGCTGAATGTGAGAGGGGTTTCTTCCATTCATCTTTCTTTGATTTGGGGAATTTGAACATTGCTGCCAATACCATCAATGTTATCCAAACATTGTTGTCCCTAAAAGTCGGTGATGAGGCACCTAATTGAACCACTGTATTGAAGGTAATCCTTTCTGAGGAAGATATACCTACAATGTTGTTCAGTAGGAATTTTGGGACATATTAATGATTTAGACTAAGTGATAATGTAGGAAAAATAATATGCTTCCAAATCAGGATGTGTAACTAACAGAGAAACCTTCAGGTGATGATGTTTCTGCTGGCTCTTTGTGTCAATGTCACTCGCCAGCCTATATCCATAGAGTCAATAGGACTGCTGCATGCAAGCATGCACTAGTTTATTCCCGGAGATGTTCCATACGGAACTGAATATTTGGCAAACATTAACAAGTGTCCGTAATTAATTTGATTGAAATAGAGCTGTCATTCATTTAAAACAGTGGATCGGATTTATTGTGTTGCACAGGGAGCCAAATGCAACGTAATTTCATTTGGAACTGCATATATCAATGTATTTCTAAATGACAATAAAGTTTGTTTGACTTTGACTTGAGTTTGACTTTGGAAGAACAGAAGCAACAATAACAAAATAAGCCCAATCATAATTTGTAATAATTGCGGAAGCGACTCAAGTTTGCACAATTAACATGGAAAACAAGCACAAAAGGAATGGGGAAAGTCTAACTTGTCTATGAATGTGTTTTGTCCTAAAACATATTCAGTTGTGCAAAGTTAGGACAGAGGTTGTAGGATTGTGCTTGCAAATGCCTGCATTGTCGTCAACACCAACAGCTAAACTATGGTAGTAACAACAAATATATATTTTGTGCAATTCTGTCAGTTTAGGGGCTCTATTGATGAAAAGGTTTTCTGAAGCGCACTATTGACACTATGCTGAAGTGACTATTGGCATGGTGCAAAATTAACAAAATATTAGAACAATCAAATGTGTGATACTAAATTGACACAATGTTTGCCATTTTGAAATGCCACTCCACAACCTGTAATGCACAGGAGAAATCCAAGATCAAATCAGAGACTGCCTACTTTACAATGTTTACAGACTGCAGCTCAGTTTCCTTTAATTCTTAGAAAAACAACGATTCTGCAGGATGTGTTTGCAACATTAAATGATAATTGCTCATAGCTCATAGTGATAGACGTAATGTCTGTTTAAATGTCATTTAGACATATGACTGCATGTAGCATAATTTCCCTATTTTCTACTTCTTTGCTCCAGAGACCTTTGGAAAGCTTTTCACATTTGTCGTCACATAAATGCAGAAGGCAGATGATGTATGGATTGTTTGCCTCAACAGGGTACGAAGTAAATTTGCCCAGTACCGATCATAGCGAGTACAATATACAGGCACTCAGATTCACCTCTCTAATTTGATTCCTAGAGGTACAAAGTACCATCATGGGAATGGGAACTACAAGATTAGTTAACTACAAGAAAGGGTTCATGCAGATATGTGTTAAAATTCCTACAATCTGCTATAAGATTTTTATATGCAGGCAACCCAGTATTGGATACACTTCTGTTCTAAGAAGATATAGGAAGCAAGAAATACCCATGGCAGACTTGGCTTATAACACATGTGAAGATCTACAGTGTAGGATAGTAGAGCAGTAACCTGAGCCACATGACGATGAGGTGTGTCATTTCATAAGCCATCAAAATAGAAAAGAAACATTACAGATACATAGTTAGATTTGGAGCTTTTTGTTAGTTTCGCCCACAAGGATGCCAAAAAGAATATAGGAATGATATCAGTCTGCTGCACCTTCCACAACATAGCAAATTAGAGAAGATTGCAGCAGAAAGTGGAATAATGAGAAGCAGGGGAAGGCTGAAGAATGGAACACAGCACTTCCAAATCGTCACATGCAATACTTCCTGAGGTACAAAGGACAAAATTGTTTTAAAATTTACAGCATTTGGTTCATTGCAAGAATATAAGAAATAAAAACAGGAATAGGCTATTCAGCCCCTCATGCATGCTCAACTATTCCACAATATATTATTATAATTATTTTACCTCAGGGTCCCTTTCCTCCATGAACTATATATCCCCTAATTACCTGACAATTTAAATACATATTGATCTCTGCCTTGTGTATAGTCGGCAAGTGAGCCTTCATAATCCTCGGTTAGGGAATTGTAAAAATTTATCACATATGAGTGAAAACATTATTTTTATCTCTGTTCTGAGTAGTTGACCCTTAATTTTGACATTGAAACCCCAGCTTCTAAGCTATCCAGCCTGGGGAAATGTCCACTTTGTATCTACCATGCTCTATGCTTTAATGAGAACACTTACAATTTTCTAAACTCAACCTTTACGGGCCAGTTTTCTAAAGTCTGTTTGTATAACAAACCCACCATCCTAGGAGATAATCTAGACTTTAGAGACACTAGGGACAATTTACAATTTTATCAAAGCCAATTAACCTACAAACCTGTACGTCTTTAGAGTGTGGAAGGAAACCGGAGCACCTGGGGAAACCCCACATAGTCACAGGCAAAATGTATAAACGCATACTGACAACTCCCATAGTCAGGATCGAACCTGGGTCTCTGGTGCTGTAAGGCAACAGCTCTACTGCTACACCACTGTTCCACCCCAAATCTAGTAAGCCTTCATTACACTCTTTATTTTGTAAGTATATCTTTCCTTTTGTCGAGAGACCAGACATTACACAATATAACATTATAGCAAAACCAGTCTTGTTTTCATTCTTAATGTGGTCTGAAGAATGGCCCCAACCCAAAACATCAACTAACAATTCTCTCCATAGATGCGGAGATTCATGGAGTTACTCCAGCACTTTGTGCTTTGTTCATGTTAACTTTGTTTTTCTTTCCAGAGGTGTTGTCTAACTTGTGTTTCTGGGATTTTCTGCTTGTTCAGATTTCCAGATTCTATATTCTTGATTGTTTTTGTTTGCTTTGTTAGGCTGTAGACTAATTCTATAGCATTCCATATACTCATTCAATCTGTTGATGGTTTTTGCCTCCACCATTCTTGACCCCATCATTTTCTGAATGAGATTATTCTCCCTCGATTCCTCTCCTTCCTTCAACCAATTAACCTAAACCCATGAAAATTAGATTTGTATTTCTCCCTGTTATGAGAAATAAGTGTTCTGGTTCTGCCTGCCCGACTTCAATTCTGTACACCTGAATTAAATTCACTGTCAGCAATTTTTGTTTCTAATAAAAATTATCCCTGCTCAGAACTAAATTCTTAAGAATCTCTTTCTTGAGGTGACTAGAAGGTGACCAGAACTTTCAGCAGTACTTCAGTTATGGTCTAACTAGTGCTTGGTATAGGTACAGCAAAACATAATTACCCTCATGTTGTATATCTCAGTCAATTAAGCTAAGTATCCCACACCATTTTATCTACTGGCTTGTTATACTCGGGGAACTGTGTAGATGCACACCAAGATTCTCTGTTATTCAAGTTCAAGTTCACATTCATCGTCACATGCACCAATTACAGTGATATTTGAGTTACCATACGGCCATACAAATAAAAAAAGAACGCCAAACACGATAATAATTTTAACATAAACATCCACCACAGTGGAATCAACATTCCTCACTGGGATGGAAGGCAATAAAGTTCAGTCGGCTTGAACTTGAACGGGGCCTTGAACCCCTAGCACTGCCTCTGCCGATGGCCCGATGTTAAAGCCTACTCTACACTGTTCAGTATTTTTCTCCATATTGTCTATTTCCACACTTTGAACTCTGCAATGCATTATCATGCAATTCTCTGAATTAAATTCCATTTGCCATTCTTTTATTCAAATTATCATTCCTACAGAGATAGTTTTGATATCATCTCCAACCTTTTAATCATAGCCCCTAAGTAGAGTAAGAGTAAGTTTTAAGTTTAGTTTCTTTAAAAGTGGATGTGCCTCCAAGTAAAATGGGTAAGGAAGAAAATAGCAGAGTCTCTGAACATGATTTTGCAATCCTCTTTGGTTACAGGCTGGAGGACTGTACTTTTAAGAAGAAAGGGATATGAAAGGAATAGACCAAGTAATAAAATGTCAATCAGCTTAACATCAATGGTGAGCTTTGTGCTGATCCCTAAATTTTAGTGGCATACATTTCAATTATTTGGAATTCAATTTAGATGCTATATCAGTCAACAAACTACTGGATCATCATAAAGTCCCATCTCCCATTCAGAGGATGAAAACTATTTTTTAATCTGACCGTGCCAATATGTGATTCCAGACCCATAGCAATGTGACTCATCTCTAACTCTTAACCAAACTATGAATAGCTCCCTAAACCATCCAGTTAAGAAGGTTATTCACCATCAAAGTTGTTATCTCAAGAGTAATTAGTCTTAGAACCTTCTAGAAACATGAACTTCTCAAAAATCTGATTTGAATCTTGTCTCTTCCTTGAAAGCTTCTACTCTTCTGAAACAGATTTACTCCAATTAGTTGTTTCCAAAAAACATTTCAGAAATCATCTCAGCCTCGTAAAATAGCCTTTACTCCAATTTAGAGCATTTACTACAGGCGTGCCTTTACTCTAAATACAATTTAATTATGATCACTATCTCCAAAATACCCATTACTGTTAATTTTCCTAACAAGGATCATTGCCTAAAACTAAGTCCAGAGTTACTCTCTTGTTGGGAAGCACATATTGCTTAATAATTCTTTATGAGAATTCTGCATGTATTATCTTTTTACACTGACTCTGTCTCAGTTTATGTTAGACCACTAGAATTCACCTGTGATAAAAAAAAATATTTGCAACCCAGATACTTAAATATATATGGACCTGCATTTTCGAGAGTGCAAATGAGGGAGAAGTAATCTAATTGAGATATACAGATTTGCAATTAATTTAGGGTTGATGCTCAGTTGCTGATAGGTAGCCGGACACAGTGTGAACTCCATCTTCAAGTTCGCCAATGACTCCACCATTGTTGGACGAATTACAGATGGTGATGATTCAGAGTATAGAAGTGAGATCGACCGATTGACCAAGTTGTACCAACACAACAACCTGGCTCTCAATATCAGTAAAACCAATGAACTGATTGTGGACTTTGGAAGAGGTATATAATCCTGTTTATATCAATGGGATGATGGTGGAGAGTGCCAGAAAACTTCAAATTCCTGGGCGTGCATATTTCCGAAGATCTTTCCTGGACCCAGCACACTGCTACAATTATAAATAAAGCAGATCAATGCCTCTACTTCCAGAGAAAATTACAGAGATTCGGTATGTCAGAGAGGATTCCCTTAAACCTCTACAGGGGTACAATATATAGCATATTGACTGGTTGCATCATGGCCTGGTTCGGCAACTTGAACACCCAGGAGCAGAAAAGACTCCAAAAGTTGTGAACACTGCCCAGTCCATCACCGGCTCTGACCTCCCCACCATCGAAGGGATTTATCGGAGTCGCTGCCTCAAAAAGGCAGCCAGCATCATCAGAGACCCACACCATCCTGGCCACACACTCATTTATCTATCTGGGACATTTGACAATAAAACACTCTTGACTCTTGACTCTTGACTCTTAAGAGAGATGAGATTAAATGTTTTCTCCAGAGGATAATGAAAAATTGAAATTCTCAACCCAAACTGAGTGTGGTGGCTAAGTTACTGATCATATTTAGGGCAGGGATTGATAAATTTGTGTCATATGTTACGGGAATCAAGCTTATTGGGTTAATGTAGGCAGTGATGTTAATGTAAAAGATCAGCCATGCTCTTATTAATTATCAAAGCAGACACAGAAGAGATAAATGTTCTACACCTGTTTTTATTTATTTTATTCTTAGAGTTTTACATTAATTCTTCCATCACTCTCTAACTATATTTGCATTAAAGTAAAGTATACCCCCATGTTGGTGAAATAGCTTCACGGCTGGCTGCGTTTACTACTGTTGGGAATTTCACTTCAATTGATAAAAATACATATATTGATGCTCCTGAACACATCATCAGTGATGTAACCTGGGGTCATTGGGTGTTTCAGGTCTTTCAACACCAGACACCTACACCTAGCCGACCCAGCTGCAGTTGATCAGATGGCATTCGCTCCTCCCCATGAACCTCCTCTCCTGATCCTGAGCCATCTCAAGGCTTTCTCCACTGCCTCTGTAGTGTTCTTGATGGCTGTTCCCCTCTCCATTCCGTTGATGCCCAGTGCATTCAAGGCTTTGTAGAGCGATTGCCCTGCAAAACCTCTGCAGCCAATCTCGAAGGGTACACAACTTGCCTACAGTTAAATTACACTTCATGTGATATATCCATGTGACTCAGTGTGTCTTTATATAGACAACCTATTTTGCTGCTCCTCTCTATCCCATGTAGTTAGGTGTATCTTCTTAATCTTGTTTGTTTTAAGTCCATGAATTGATTGATTTTGTTACATACCGTATCTGTTGTATTAAAGATCATTCTGTTTGAAATATGACCATTATCAGAACAATATTATTTTGATGGGGATAAGTTTAATTTATGAAAGTTATGTAAGATCATTGAATGAGATTTCTCTGCTGATGAATTTAATGTAAAAAAATTCAAAGGCTGTGGAGGCAAAATCCAGACCTGGTGGAATCATGATTGTTATTTACATGAAATGAACATACTGGAGAAACCAAATGTAGAATAAGCGACTACAATAAAGCACTTGCACTCCTTGAGCTTGTGGTTGCATGCCATTTTAATTCTCATTCCCTTTCTTGATATGTCTGTGCTCAGCTTTTCCATTGCTATGGACAGGCCAAATACAAATTAGTAGAACAACATTGAATATTTTGCTTGAGTAGCTTACAATCCAACAGTATGGACATTGAATTTTCTAATTTACACTTAACCTTTTACTCCTATAATATACTCAGTCCGCTGAGTTTTCTGCTCTCTTTTGTTGTCTACACCATCCACTTACCCCTGCCCCACCTGCTTTCATCTGAATTATGAACCAGGGCCTGGAATTTCAGGAATCTGGAATTTCTGATGGAATAATATTTACATAAAATTAACAGAGAGGATATCAACAAAATGTCCAGTTGTGCAAAAAGGAAGTACACAATTGTTAACATTTTAAGTTATATAGAGTACTGCAGAGACAATGTAAGAATTCTTCAGTGTTTTAAACAAATACAAAAATAGTTTTTTCAAGGCCAATTTATATTGCAATATGCACATTGAAATTTCAACTTTCTTACCCTTAGAATGCTGCCATGCAGTCTTCATATCCTGTTGATGTACTACACAACAATGCAGCAGCCTGGCACTGCACAGCTACAGACGAATCCAAAAAGTCTGAAGTTAACTTGGAAACTGTCTTTCAGATAGTGGATGAATTAAGAGCTTCTCCAAAGATTCAGCTGGTGAAAATGGATACCACTGAGAATTCATCACCAATGCAACAATCACGGAACACCCAGCAGACCCCGAGCACTCCAACATTTACTGACAATGCTGGAGCCAATGTACAAGCAATGAAAATTCAGTCTCTCACTTCTGCAGTCTCAGAGATTAAGTCTTTTATGGTAGCAGCCACAGCAGACCAGCCACTCTCATGTTCACTGCCAGTAGTTGCTGACAGCATGCGCACAGCTACTTCACAGCCACCTGAGAATGCAACCATTGTAAGCATTGTACCAGAATCAATACCTCCTGATCAGTGTCTACCACAAGGCAAGGTGTCTAAGCTGTGCCATAATGCATCTCTGCACCCAATAGTGTTCGTTGAGGATGGACCAGATGCCAGCACTGAAAGAGTAAGTTATAAGAGAAACATTGTTAACCCAGTATGTGAAAAAGTTATATATTGTAAGCAAACTGATTAATGCATTTGTTTAGGAGCAGTTATTATTCTTACAATAATAGACCATATCATCATTAGAAAAACAAAAGAAAGCCAGTTTTACAAGCTTTACAATGCTATCTCCAATTGTATTAATATTCAGCTTTATAGCTGTAAAGAAATACATATATTCTGCACATCAAGTCTGGATAAAATTCTATGAAATTCTTCAACAGGAATTTTTTTCATCATTCTATTAAAATGTGAAAGGCCATGACTAACCTGGATTTGTTAGTATGTAATAGTGGTAGATACTAGCTTTGACCTCATATAAATCAATGAAATTCTGACAGAAACAAAGTTATCATTTAAACATTTTTGTTTTCATTTTCTGATCAGATATGAATATCTCCCATTTAAAAAAAATAAAATGTTAATAACTCTATTGAATTAGCAGATGGAGCACAGAGTTGTTTTTATTTACCATCATACTTTCTCGAAAAAATGGAAAAAGGACAAATGCTGAAAACTTGGAACAAATATCGATAGTAGTACAAATCTTAAAGTGGAAAGGTCGTCAAGTATTTCAAGGATCCACCTAAATTGGAAATGAGTAAAGAAAATAATCCAGAAAAATTATTGTCCTTTACCTTGCAGACGTTGAATCACTTGCTGTGTTATTCATGATATTCTCTGTCACTTAACTGTTTTCAAGAGTCAAGTGTATCTCAATAACCTGAACAATATGGTTACGGATTGAAGTCCTTCAGTCCATCTAGTCTATCCATTGCGGTATTTACTAATGCATTTCCAATAGCATGCAATCCCATTTGTTGATAGAAATTGTCCAGTTTATTTTAGAGAACTACAAATAGGTGCAGCACGGAAACAAACAAAAAGATGCTGGAAATCTGAAATAAAAACAGAATGTGTGAGTAGCACTCAGCAAGTCAGGCAGCATATGCGTAGAGAGAAACAGTTAATATTTCAGATAGATAATTTTTCATCATTTATAAAAGAAGCATATTTCAAGTTTCACAGAAGGTGAAAGAAGAAGAGAATCTCGCTGAAAAAGTGGAAACTAAGAGACTGGAATGCAAACAGAGAAATGCATATATAAGAAAATGAATGAAAACAGAGGTGGTAGCATAACAGAAATCAGGCTGATGCTGTAAGATACTGTGAGGTAATTGCTGGAAATGTGAAATAATAGAGAATTATGAAAATAGCAGCAAGACAGCCAGTGTCTGTTTGGAGAGAAAAACGAAGTTAACATTACAAATCATTATCTTTCATTGGGTTGGCCAGGTCGGAGACAAACTGTAAAGGCTGATTATCTGCTATTGTTGAATTCAAAGTTGAGATTTGATGACTGCAACATGTCTCGTTAGATAATTGTAAAATGCCAAAATAAGAGAGATCAAAGTAGGATCATGATGGAACATCAGAGTTACTTATTTGAACTGAATACATGCTTTTCACAAAGCAATCACCAAATCTGTATTAGGTTACTCCAAAGCAGAGGAAATCACAGAACATCCCATTGAGTATGTGGATTGTTTTCAGGTCTTTTGAAGAGCAAGAATAACTCTATTCAGTCCCAAAACCCTGTTCTCTCCTCATGTCCTTAATTTTTTCTTCAAGCATTTTATCGGTATGTGGCTCGAAGGAGGAATTGTGAATTAAGTCACTGGGAATCAGAACTAGAGTCATACACCTGAGATAGTTGTCGTTGCTATAGATGAATTATTCTGTTCTAAGGTATCTTTCAGTGCCTGCTAATCATTTTCTGTTTCTGTTGAAGACCTTCCCCTGAGTGAGCTAAGCATAAAAACGTTTTGGTCTATTATCATTCCATTTATCATTGAAGCAGCCATGCTTGTATACAAAAAAAACAGGTATATTTAGATTTTAACAGCTACATTGCACTTGCACATGCACCTGATAAAGGCTATCTCCAGTTAGAGAGAGTGTAATTAACTTCCTGCAAATTTCAATCACATTGCCAAGTATCTCCAAAAGGTTCTAACTATATTTTATACTGGGATTCTGCAAGAGACCCACAACCACAGTTTACAGTAGATAACCAGCTTTGTGCTTGCTTCAGTTAGGTGGGTTTCTTTAACATTTACAGGCCTAGAGTATAATATCACCAGAATATAACGTCAGGCAGCTCTTAGGTGTTTATGGGTTGCTATGCATAGTAACTGCAAACATGTACTTACACAAATACATTTTTACAGACTAAAGTTCCAGGGATGTCAGGCTATCCCTCCAACAGGTGGTGACCAACTCATGGCATTGAGGCTGACTCGCATGGAAGAGCATGCGAATCCAATAGAAAACTATGTGACTCCCATTGGTGGCATAACGTGTGCCAGATACAAATCTTAATAGTTACCAGGTTCATTTCCATATAACATTATTCATTTCTACTGGCCCTACCTCAGCTGACCACATTTCTGCTTCTTATTATTTTGTGACATCCTTCATGTACAAATTGATATGTTTCTCATCTCTTTAACTATTATTTGCAGCAAGACCAACTTTAGAAAAATACAAGATGATATAGCACTGTCACAAGAGCAAGTGGGGGATTTGTCAGAGCTGGAATCGCACAGCTTTGAAATTTTGTTTTTACTTTTACGATGTAAAGAATAGGTTTGGTATAATAGGAATATTAATAATTTTGTGTGAGAACACCTTACATGTAGAACCACACATCTAAGTGATATCAGAAAGATAGAGCAAACAGTGTCTGTAGATATGAAGTGGAAGGCATCTTGGTGGAATCTTAAACTATAATGGCCATTACATGAAGAAAAATAAGAGACATCAGAGAAAGTAGTTTTCCTGAAAGCTCTTCTTTTATGCCTTGCTGCAAAGGAACTTTCTGAAGAAGGGTCTCAACCCTAACCTTTACCCATTCCTTCTCTCAAAAGATGCTGCCTGTCCCACTGAGTTACTCCAGCATTTTGTGTCTACAGCACTAGATCAGGCCTGCTTGTGACACTCCATGACTTTGTTTTCAATGTTGGGTATGGATAGAGTCATCCATGTTCTTACACTTGAGTGCAGTGAAGTGTTCCAGATAATATTGTGGCAGGGTCTTCAGGTCAATTCTTGAGGTTAAGTTGCTGGAGTAACAACCAAAGTTTTAAGTGTCCAGAGGTTAAGAGACGTTAATCATCATATGCAGAATGACGTGGAACAGAACATTCAAATTTTAAACTGTTGAGCCAGAGGTATGAGTTTGAATTCAATCATGGCAGCTATGAAATTTCTGGATAAGGATCTAGCAGACAGCATTCTTTGGTGATATTTTCCAATATTTAATCTCAGTTGCAGCATTCACAATTAGGAAGATTTGAGCTTTTGTCAGCGTAAAAAGTTTTTTACCAGTCTATTCCAGGCACATATTTATTGGGTTGGTGACAGAGTCTTTGATTGAGACTTTGTTATAGTTGTATCAGGACCTCTATTGTTTCTCATAAATGCATGGTATGCCGCTCGTCCATTGAGAGCCAGTTGACATACTGCATTACAGCATGGTACGGCAGCTGCACCATGGCAGACAGGGAGAGGCTTCAGAGGGTAGTTAGGGCAGCACAGAAGATCATCGGCTGCCCTCTCCCCTCTCTGATGGACATTTACACCTCCCGCTGCCTCAGCAGGGCGAAGAACATCATCAAGGACAGCTTCCATCCTGCATTTGGCCTGTTCGACCTGCTGCCCTCAGGGAGGCACTATAGGTGCATCAGCAAAAGGACAAATACACTCAAGAACAGTTTCTTTCCAAAATCCATTATCTCCCTTAACTCACACATGCACTGACTTCACAGCCTAACCTCCGGACTTCCATCTATCCACCTACTGTAATTTGTACTGTAACTGTAATTTCCAATATGTGCAATAACCCATACTGGATATAGGAATCCTATTTATTCATTCTATTTATCCATTGTCTTTTTATAGATATGTATATAGCGCCACAGAACTGTGCACCTTATCCCCCCCCCTTTTGTTTTGCACTGAGTAAGAGCAGCTTTTAATCTCATTGTACATGTGTATAGTGACAATAAAAGGCATTCTGATTCTGGGGTATATAATTTGAGTCACTTTTAGAGTGGTTTAGTTGTTTTGAGCCATATTCTTGGCATATTTCCATTTCTGTAGTGGATCAGTGTGATGCAAAGGTCAATCTGTGATAGACAAAGCAGATGACAGGGACCAGGCTTCCGATTTCAGAGGAGCAATGTTCACCAGTTTTGGTAGCCGGTTGATGGGTGTTACAGTTCTTGGATACTTCAAAGGAGAAATGAGTTAGGATGTACTGAGGATTGAGCATGAATGCAGGAAGTGCATGTTTATACAATTTGCACTTTCTAATTCAGAAGAGGTGGAGTGAGTAGGTCATGGGATATAAGAAAGAGGATTAGGTTCACCTATAGGACTTAAATGAATCAAAATGGCAACACACCACCATCTTCTCAATGGCAATTAAAAGCACACAATGTATATTGATAATTCCAATGCCGCCCATAAACTGCAAACAAATATATAAAATGTAACATCATCTTCTGCAGTCTTTGGCAATAGCTGTCCCAATGATGGCAAGCTTTGTCTACTCCATCCAGGTAAGATCACGTAACATTGGTTGTACCACATAATTAGTTGTTATCTCCTCTACTTGTGTATCGCCTTGTTTACAAAAGAGGAATAAATATTTGTATAATCTGCAGAGAGAAATCAACTTGAATAATCCAATTCCATGAAGAAAACAGTGGCATAAATGAACATTCCTTTAATCTGGCATTCGTGAATACAATTGAAAGAATTTTACAATTTTTCTTCTGTAACTTTTTCTACATACGTCTTTCAAATAGATTGTATTGTTGCATTTTAATATCTTGATATAAGACTAAGTCGGTGGTGCCCGACCCCTTGCACCTCAGGCATTTCTAAATGTTCAATAGTGGACCCACAAAGAAATAGTTTAATGGTGTGCCGCTCCTGACAGATTAAAACACTTGTATAGATGCCAAGAAATCTCTGAACTAGTATTCCTAAGTCAGTCCAAAGTAGTGTGGATCAAAACGGTTTCAAATAAAATATTTGCTTTACTTTGCATCTTTCAAGCCAAAGGCCTTAAATCAATTCAGTTAATTTAAATTGTAACAATGTAATTGGTTTATGCTTTCTAAATTGATGTAAATCTTCATTCCCGCAGACGGTACATGGCACTGACTATCAAACTGGCTCCTTGGATTCCATTCAGACCACTGATCGATCAAGAACCATTATTTCAGCGCTGCTATCTGACTTTGACATACCAAAAGACGCAGTTGCAGCTAACACTACTGCATCTACTCCTATCAAATCAAGACGACAAAACAGTAGCCAGCAGGCTAAGTCTCCTGGTAAGAAAATCTAAATTAAATATAAGCTTGAACCTATGCATGGGCATGTCATGCCTCTGTATTTTTTTACTTCTCCATAATTTAAAAAAAAGGTTAAGTATGAATTAAAAAATATTGTTACTGAAGTCATAAAGTCTTGTTTCTGTAAGTTTTAGGAATAAGGATAGGAAGAAGAACTATTTATCATAAAACTAGCAAAGACATTTATAACTTTAATACATTTTGCTCAATTGATAGACAACATGTTGTTTGACTATTATTGTATTTATGTATTGACATCCATAATCTTTTCTCAATATTTTTTAAATGTTTTTGGTAAAAGTTACAGATGCTTCCAACAAAAGTCCAAGTTTTTATTATGTTGCTATTGGGTTAAAATGTAATTTGGTTTACTGTTGGCGAGCACATGTTGGATTATAAAATTTATACTTAGAGTAGAGAGTTCCTGATTTCACCAGATTATTGTAAAATAAGCATGTTTTGTTTAATCAAATAGACATCCAAGACAAGCACAACTATACAATGATCATTATTAAATACTGATAAGCATACATACTTAGTTTCCTGTTAGTGCCAGGTGCGTTCCTGGGATGGGCACAAACGTTTGAACTTCTTCCATGAAAGATTTGGCCAATAGGCAACCATCCATGGTTCACGTACTGATATTTAGTTTACAAGTTTACAACAGTTCTCAACGCAATGAGCAAGTTCGATTTTCTAACAAACCGCAAGGAATCATGGGATTTGTCAAAGGTTATTCACCATAAAGAAAAAGTGAACGAAGCGCTGGCTGAATAAACTGGTTATGAATTCTTATCTTTATTCAAAATTTATGTGTAAAAATATATTTAATCTGAGGAACGGGGGTGCCAGGCGGGAGAGCGGGGTATAACAGCGAGCGAGAGGGGGCAGATGCGAGTGGAGGACAGGGGAGAGCGCGCACACAAACCTGCGCCTCATCCGCAGACAGGATCGCACCCTGGTCACCGGTGCCGCAAGCGTTGCCGAACCACCATTGGACCGTTCCCCCCCGAGTGTCCCATCCTCATCCCATCCCCACAAGCCCACAGCCAGTGTGGAGAAGAAGCGCCAACTCTAGCCCAATCCCACTGTAACTCCCGAGGAACCCGCCAGGTCGGGTTCGGGTGCGAGTCTCCGGCGCTGTGGGCGCTGTTGAGTTGCTGCTGGGCCATCCCCGTCCCCTCCCGGGTGTCCCATCCCTGTACGGGAGCAGCGGCGGGTGTCGTCCCGGGCTTGCAGCCGGTGCAGGGCTCCTTCAGCTGCACCTCTCTCATTGTCCAGTCCTCCCCGCACCGGCTGCAATCCCGGGCCGACACCCCCAGTCGCCCCCGGACAGGGACAGGACACCCAGGAAGTGACGGGGACGGCCCAGCAACAACTCAACAGCGCCCGCAGCGCCAGAGACCAACGCCCGACCACGACCATGGACCCCGACCCCACGCAGCAGCACGAAGCATAAAGCACTCATCTAAGCATAAAGCAATAAAAACGACAAAATCATCGTAGATTTATACAAAGGAACAATAAATACAAATAATTCATAGTTTGAAAGCAGTATTTTCATACCTAGAAGAATCAAAGCTCAAAAATATGGCTGAAACAAAGCCCTGTTCACATACAGCAGCTCAGTACCGCTCTGCAGCAGCCACGATATTTATAGCGTGTGACGTATGACCTGGGTATGCGCAGTCGGAATACCAAACTCTCTTATTCCATCCAACCACTTATTTTCGTTTATCTCACGTGCCCTTTAACTCCCCATCCACCTGCACTGGAGGTAATTTGAGAAAGATACGGTGGTAGAGAAATGTGATGGTGATGAAAAGCACGTGTCATTGCAAGATCGCATATGCATAGGGGCATCTTAGATATTGATACAACAAGGGGAAATGAAAGTAGGTCAGATGAGTGCATGCATGGGATGGAACACTTTGAATAAATTGACATCAGCGAGGCAGGAGCTCACCAGATGATCACTACACAAAATATGATCCTGGGGGCAACAGATAGGACAATAATTAGAAAACATTACCAAGAGGTCTCTGCACTGAAATTGATGGTGTGTTGTCAGCTGACTAAATACAGATGATGGCAAGCAGTGCCGAGCAGTCCATCTCCCAATTTTCATATGAGGTCTGTGAAGCAATGAGAGCATCATGGCTAATTTGGAGGAGACATTCACCTCTGTACAATGGGACACCAATAATCACTTCATAAAGTGGTTTGGAATGATGAGACAGCTTCCATGAAGATTTAGGCCTAACACCCTCATGCATACAACCTAAAAAGTGCTTTGAATGCTGCCAGCTGGGTTATTAGATTATAAGAACAGGAACAGGATAGACCTTTGGACCACTCAAGCTAGATTACTGTTTAATAAGATAATAAAACTGATTTGAACTCAAACATAATTTTCCCAGCTAAACCCCATATTGCATGATTCCTTCAATGTCTAGAAATTTTGTTTTTGGATGTAATCAGTCTGAGCCTTCACAGACCTTAGAGCCAAGAAAATTGCACTACCCTTTGAGTGAAAAAACTTCTAATTTTATTCCCAAATACCTAACCATGTAAATAGGAGAAATATTCTCCCTGTATATGCCTTATTTACTCTGTGAGCTCTAAGAATGTTGTGTATTTCATTGAGCTTGCTGCTCATTCTTTTAACACCAGAGATTAGGAAGCCTACTCATCTATCTATATACTATTAAAAGTCTCATCTTGTATGTATATATATGTGTGTGTGTGCCTTTTTCTGTATATGTTCTTCTACCTTCGTCAAAATCTACGCGGTACAGTTGAAATTTTGCATCACATTAACACGAAAGATGCAATAAACAGGTTCCTTTCACATTTCATGCTATATTTCACAAGTTATTGACAGTTCAAGTTTAAAAAAAAGACAAAATGCGGTTCTCACACACAGCCTTTTTCCAGGGCTTTCCAATGACAATCCCACTCACAGAGCACCAATCACAATGGGCTCTCAAGCTGCCGACTGCCACAATGACATTACAATGGGACTTTGCCAATGGTAACCGCAGCTTCTCACAGAGTCTTTTTACCAGGAGCTTCTAGTGATGATAATCACAATGGGCTCTCAAGCTACTGAGTGCAACACCCCCCAGATTATTCACAATCCCCGCCCCCCCCCGGATATTCATACCCCTGCCCAGTCCCCCCCACGGGTTATTCATACCGCTCCGCCCCTTCCCCCCCAGGGTTATTCACATCCGCAACGACACAGTGAAACAGAATATTCCACCACCTTCCAGTGACATCAGGGAAGGGCCTCATTTAATAACAGCTTCATCAGCTCCCCAATGCACACCGGGTCTGCACTAAATCTATATAATATTAAAAGTCTCATCTTGTATGTATGTGTGTCTGTATTTTCAGCGGTAACGCTTAAAATTTTCAACATTCTTACTCACATTTTTCCTGTACACGCCGTAATCAGGTTCCCTTCAGAAATGAATGCTATATTTTGTACAAGTTATTGATGATTAAAGTTCTTTAAAGAAGCCAAAAATATCTTCTGAGAGTGAGACTTTTGTAGCAGCTTCCAGTGATAATGTCACCATGCCACACAGTCCCATCAATCACAATGGGCTCCCATTTACATAAGCTGCCGTGAAGATTCTGGAAAAAAAATGACATCATAATGGCATCTCAGGCTGCAGTGAACATTCCAAAAACCGAAAATTACATCACAATGTGACCTCTGCTGCTCTCTGTTGCTGATCTCTGTTGTAAGGAGAGGGACATAGTGGGGGAGATTTAAAAGTTGAATTTCTTCAAATCTGCACTGGCAGTTAGGCAGTTAAGATGTCACAACACCCTACTAAGTTTAAAATGACTTGCACAGTGAGTGAGTGGTGGAAACGGGTTGCGTTGGGGGAACTGGTGAGTGGTTGAAACGGGTTTTGTTGGGGGAATGGGAGATGGGGGTTATTGGCTCCAGGGGGCACGGATCTCCGGGGTGAGTGCAGACGCTACATTCGGGGACCAGCCTTCCCATGTGACGTCACCCCCATGCTCTGTGTTGGGGGACAGGGCCCAACTGGTCTAGTTTGCTCCTTAAATTACAAATGTGCTATCCCAGGAACTAGTCTGGCAATTATTTTCTTCGTTGTCATGATAGCAAGGTAAAGCCCGGGAACTAAGACCAATGAGCTGAACATCTGTGGTAGGCAAGTTGTCGGAGACCATTGTAAGGAGTAAGATAATATATGCATTTGGTTAGACGGAGCTGATTAGGGATAGTCAGGTTTTGTACATGGGTGATCATGACTTACAAATCCGATTGCGTTTTCTGAATAAGTAATCAAAAAGGTTGATGAGGGCAAAGTAGTCTACATTGTCAATGTGCATTTCAGCAAGGCGTTTGATAAGTTTCTACATGGTAGGCTGCTCTGGGAGATTAGATTGCATGGGATCCAGGGAGAGCTAGCTGACTGGATAGAGAATTGGTTTCATGGAAGGAAGCAGAGAGTGATGGTGGAAGGTCGTTTTTGGACTGGAGGTCCGTGACTAGTGGTGTGCCTCAGGGATTGGTGCTGGATCCATTGCCGTTTGTGGTTTATATCAACAATTTGGATGAAAATGTAGAAGGCATGATTAGTAATTTTGCAATGATAATTTGCAATGGCTACCTAACAGTCATGGACGATCACGGTGCCTTACAGCGAATTGAGCACCGGAGACCTAGGATGAATCCTGACTACGGGTCTGTACAGAGTTTGTACGTTCTCCCCGTGACCTGCGTGGCTTTTCTCCGAGATCTTCGGTTTCTTCCCACACTCCAAAGACGTACAGGTTTGCAGGTTAATTGACTTGGTAAATGTAAAAATTGTCCCTAGTGGGTGTATGATAGTGTTATTGTGCGGGGATCGCTGGTCCGCGTGGACCCGGTGGGCTGAAGGGCGTGTTTCCGCACTGTATCTCAAAAACTAAAACAGGAGAAAGAGAGTGGACAATAGTGCACTTTTATTTTTGATTGGTAGGGTGTGACCAGAGATTCCTACAGGGATCAGTGCTATGGCCTGAACATTTTACAATTTGTATAAATAACTTGGATGAAAGCATTAAAACAATGGTGATACATTTAAAGTCACAAAGACAGGAACAAAACTATGTTGCGAAGAGGGCATAAGAGGCTATGTAGAAATATGGGGAGATTAAGTGAATGATCCAAGATTTGGCAAATAAGGCGTAAAGAAGAAAAATATGGAATAGTCCATTTTGGCAGGAAAAAGAAAGGAGCATTTATATAGATGATAAAGATTTCATCCCTTAGAGATGCAGAGCACCTTTAGTGCATAGGTTGCAAAAGGCTAATATACAGCTACAGCAAATGATTAAGGAAACCCTCATAATGTTGTTGTTTATTAAATGGAGGATTAAGTACAAAAGTACAAAGGCCAATAGTGAGTCAACATATTGACTGTTGTCAGCAGTATTAGTCTTTTTTATTTATGGAAGGATGATAAGAAAGAAGCATTATTTACAAAATTCAAAAGTTTAATTTCTGGAATGGGTGGATTGACTTATAAGGAACGGTTAGACTTGCTTAACCTTTAGCTGCTGGAGGTTAGAGAAATGAGAGGAACCTAACTTTAAACATAACATCCAGATGGGTCCATGACAGATGTAGAAAGAATGTTTCCACTCTTCAGCGAATCTCAAACTAGTGTTGATTTTTTAAGAATAATGGGCACCCATTTAAAATAGAGATGATGCATTTTTTTCTCTCACAGGATCCTAGGTCTTTGGAAAAGTCTTCCTCAAAGAATAGTGTAAGCAGAGCCTTAAAATATTTTTTATGCAGATATACAGAGATATTTCAGTAAGGGATTAAAGGTTATTGTGGGCAGACAAGTATGCAAAGTTAAGGCTGTAATCAGATCAGCCATGATCTTATTAAATGCGAGAGCAGTCTTGAGGTGCTGTATCAACTATTCCTCCTAATTTATATGTTTGTACATTCCATGTTCCATGTTTTCATCCATACATTTAATTTTTCCATATCCCCTTGAAGCCTGCCTGTATCTTCATCACTACTCATATTCTCACAGCAACTTTGGCAATATTACATTTGGCTCTTTTAATCACATAGAGTATACAGCTTGGAAACAGGCTCTTCGGCCCAACGCATCCATGCCAATTAACATGCCCCCATCTATGCTAGAACTATTTGCCCGCCTCTGACCCATATCCAGGTTTTTTAGGGTCCTCTACCTTCTTCCCTATGGCAGAAGTGAAATTAAAGCATGGCCATGGTAGTGTGGGTCCTTGATGATGCTGACTGCCTCTTTGAGACAATGCCTCCTTTGCGTTCCTTAGATGGTGAGGAGGTCAGTACCGATGATGGATGGAACAGTATCTACCACTTTTTGTAATGTCCTTCATTCCTGGGTGCTCAAGTTACTGCACCAGGCCACAATGCAGCCAGTCAATATGCTCTCTTCCGTACACCTGTAGAAGTTCAAGAGAATATTTGTCGATGTTATACACCTCTCTAAGATTACTCCCTAGCCCCCTAATCCCCAAGGGATAAAGTCTTAGCCTGTCCAACCTCTCCCTTTAGCTCAGCCCCTCAAGTCCTGGCAACATCAACATACATTTTCTCTGCACTCTTTCCAGCTTAATTACTTCCTGGCCTCACCAACATTTTGTCCTAACTTTTATACTCAGTACCCTGACTGATGATGGCCAATGTTGCACCACCCTATCCGCACATTATGCCTCTTTTGGGGAACTGTGTACTTGTACTCCTAGATCCCTCTGCTCTACAATACTTCCCAGGGACTTATCTTTCACTATGAAGATCCTGCCCTTTTTTGATTTCCCAAAATGCAACACCTCACACTTATCTGCACTATACTCCATTAGCTATTCCTCAGCCAACTTACCCAGCAGGTCAAGAGCCTACTGTAATTGTTGATAACAATCTTTACTATCTAAGACACCACCCACTTAGCACCTACAGTACAGTGCTGACGATCTGAATGCATATATATATATATATATATATATATATATTAACCCTCGGAATCCTCTCTTGTAACTCACATACTACATATGTTAGGCTCAATGGTCTAGTTCCCTGGCTTTACCTTATAGCCGTTCTTATATTGATGCTGACCATTTGCCACACTCCAGTCATCTGGTAACTCACCCATGTCTAATGATGATTCATATGTTTGAGCCAGGACTCCCACAATTACTTCTCTAACTTCCCTCAGCATCCTTGAATATCAACCTGCGTACACCCTAGGACAACCAGGTCTCCTTGACCATAGTACGATCTGTCATCAAGACATTTCCATTAACTGTACCAACTTTCCTAGCCTTCATGCTTTTCTCCACGGTAAAATCAGAGGAGAAATATTGAGGACCTTATCCATTTCCTGCAGCTCCACACATAGAAAACTGCTTTGGTTTCCAAGCAGCACTATTGTCACTCCAGTTCGCCTTAGTGATGTTCATTGATGGAGCTGCTGAAACTAGTTGAGCATAGAACATTGCACTGAAGGAACATTTTCTTTGAAACTATTTGAAACAAAATGGTACTAGCAATCTATTCAATATTAACACTAGCAAAATGGCATAGACAAATCGCTAGCATTTCCTCAAATTGTTTAGAATTTTGGATTATCATCTATGAAGTACATTCATCTGGTTAAATCCTTTCCCTATCAGCAGACTTTTTAAAATTATATATAAACCCTAAAATGGATTAAGGAAGCAAAATTAATGGGGCTGAAAAGATGCTTTTTCCCTTCTGTTATTGATCTATCTGTCTGCTATAATGGTGAAAAAGCCATTTTATTTCATGACCACAATATATTGAAATGTTTTTTGAATTTACTTTGCAATTGGATATTTAGTTTTTCCTGGTAGACGTTCTACAACACCTACTTGTCCGTGGAATTGACCAAGTATTGACTAAGTTTGAGCGTGCTTAGCTCAAGAGACTACATTGCTCCCCAGAAAGCCAGCAACATTTGATTCCAGGAGACCTATAAAATAGTCAAATATCACTTAACTATGAAGGAGTGCTAAAATGGATGGATCATTCATCTCAGTCTAAGACACTACAAGAAATACAAACTTAACAAGCAGATATAATTCAATTATTGCCATTATGCTTCTCTATCCAGGACCAAAGTTAAGAAAATGGGTTATTGTACTTGAGTATTTAACGATGCAAAAAAGTTATTTCATCATAATATAACAATGTGGCGTGCCGCTACAATATCATTGCTATGAAAGTAAATTATACAACTAAACTGTTTCTAAACCAATGTAAAAATATTGTATTAAAAATAGATGTACAAGCTTCATACAGCATTTTGACAATTCTAAACAGTTTAATAATTAGATCGTGTTTCAATTAGATCTTCATCTTCTTGTGGATGTGGCCTGTAACCAGGATCACTTTCAAAAAGAGGAGGATATTTGCGTTTGGGAGACAGAAGCCAGCCATTCTCCCCAGCTCTCACCTTAGCCATCTAACAACTACAAGTAGCCTGAAAGTTATACTTTCTACATTAAATTATTAGTATTTAATATTCTGCTTTCTAATTTGCTTTAGTTTCTTGTATTATTTCAGAAAACTTAAGTTTTATATTTTAAGCTAATACTTGAAATGGTGCAGAAATCATATTTAGTTAAACTCTTCAAGTACAATATTTTAATATTGCATTAATTCAATTATTCTTTGTAGTTTCTGTTGAAAAACAATGTCTAATTTCTGTAGTAAATGTCCTGCTTTCTTGAATCCATCATTATAGTCATGTAAAGTATATGCAGAAACTGAAAGGAGAATATGATTTGTGGACACTTTTGCTATCAATGTAAAATACTATACTGTAACTCTGGATTCCATCACATAAAATAATTTTACACAAATTTCTTTGTGTATCTTAAAAATGAATTAATGTTGCAATATTGCATCTTCTAATGGGCATAACAGTGATTGCAACCAATGTACTAATAGGTTAACCTCCCTCAGGCCAAAATAGACTGTGTGAAATATATTTATTTTGCTTTTCTTAATTTCTTAATTATATTTGTTATGTTTCATTGGCTTTTTGAATATTATGCATCTTGCATTATCAGAGGTTCATTACAAAATGTAATTACATCATCATTAGGGAAACTTTATCACTAACAAAGCAGCCAACAGAATATTTGTTTAAGTGTTGGTGGGCAAAGCAACTTCTCGCTTTGAGTTTATAATTTGATGGACCTTCATAGACATTAAAAAGTGGAGAAATAAAATTATTTTTGAAAACTTCTTTAAAAACATTTTCCATGAATACTTTTTACCAAAACTGTACATTTTCAAATTTCCTTTGAAGTTATCCTGCTCCAGGTTTTGCTGTAAAGTGAGGTTTGTTATTAGAAATGACTTTAATGTTTTAAATGTACTTGAATTATATCAATTGCTGTCTGGATAAGTAAAGGAAGCACAACTTGCACATACTAATATTTTTAGCTATGAGTTTTAAGAGACTGCAGAATATTCCTTATTTAAATGAATTTATTGGTACAAAGCAGGGTACCCCCTCAGCAGCAACATCATTATCATGTAATAACATTTTGTATAAATAATTTCTGGTTTGAGAAGTTTGAAATATAGAAGCAATAAATTGCTTACATTCTGAACCACAAACAAAAGTGGAAACCCATAGTTGGCTACATGAAAATATCACCACTATAGATATTTAACCATATTGTTCACTCATTTATTGAGAACATGTGGCCATATGTATCTATTATTATCACTGGGAGCATAGATTAAAGATACCAGGCAGTTCACTTGCAAGAAGGATTAATTAAACAAATATGATGACTGCTTTTTCTATGAACAGTAATGATGAAGAATAGAACCATCCAGATTGGGCATTACCACTTCAATTTGTTTTGTTTTATATAATTGTTTGTTTTATTTTCATCTATTTAATATAAAGTATGTATCTAATAGGTTAAATTTAGAATGCTGTTTTATTACGTACTCCGCATGATATATATTCTGTAATTAACAGCATATTAAAAATGTTTTGTTTCTTCATCTTGTACCTCTTTGGGATTTTTAATATATATTCATCAGATCATATGATAACAAACACCACTTACTTGTCCTGAATGGCATGTACTTTGATATATACCATCATATTTTACACATTTTCTTAGGCTGGGGAGAGTAGTTCATAGAGAATAATCAAACATGCTATTTAGAATAATATAATAGTTCAAGATATTTGACCTGTTGTGTCTGCAATGGACACTTAAATTGCTGTTGAGTTTAGCCAAAGTCTTTCTTTAAATATTTGCAAATTGACTCTAATTACTGTTGTTACAAAATTCTATTTCAAAAACTACCATTATTATTAGACATAGAAACACAGAAACATAGATTTTATTAGACAACAAATTCCAAATTGTAACTTTCTGAATTAAAAAAAAATGTATTTTGCCAATCATTAATCTGTACTTTCTAGTTATTAACAATAAAGATAAACTAAACTATTAATGATTTAAGCTGATAAAATAATTTCTAAACTAATAATCACATTATCAAATCTCTACTTAGCCTCCATTTACCATTACAATGAATGATCATCTCTTGGTGAAATAATGGTTCAAGTAAATCTCTTATGCGCCCACCATGAGTCCATATATCCTTTGTGAAACATGTAATGCCAGAAATAAGATACTAAATAGCAAATTGCAGCTGGGCTTGTATATTTAGAATCTTCAGCCTCGGGTATTAAAATTCATGATCACTTATTCATCTCTAAATACCTTGATTTCAAACATTTATTTAAACTGGTTGTGAAATAATATACTTTGGGTTTTTTTCTTCATATAAATTTAATTGCAGAAATATTAAAAATAAACTATGCAAGGTATCACAAAATCAGTGCATTCTAATTACTTCAAAATTCTTAATATTAGATTGATTAAGAATAAATCCAAAATTTTGGTTCCTGTTTTCACTTTACTTTGTCGCCTGTTGATTGACAATCTCCAACTGGAAAAGCAGGTGAGTTAGTTATTTTTTAATTATTAATTCATAGAATGTAGAATTTATGTCCATCCTAGAAGACCCTTAGGAATGCACTAATGATTCACGTTCGTAAACTATAGCAGTCCGTGTGGAGAGGTTAGTGTGATTATGAATAAATTTCAAGAATAATGATCCATGATGGTAAATAAATCAATTTCTTGTCAAGATAGTGTTTGACATAGGGAACTTTAAAATATTGATGTTCTCATGCATGTGTTGTCCATGTCTTTTTAAGTTTTAAGTAGAAAATGGTTACTTTAGGAAGTGATTTTGAAAACGCCTTTGGTAATTGTTGCATCTAGTTGATTGTAGACACTGCAGCAGAAGTGCACGAGGTTGGAATGAGCAACATTATGAATAGGATGACCAATACGGCAGATTTGTCCTGCATGGTATTAGGATTTTGACCCCTATTGGAAATGCCACATTCAGGAAAGTAAAATGTATTGCATCGCACTCCTAATTTGTACCTTGGAAGTGATAGAAAGTAGTTTGTGAAGCTAAGTATTGAACACAAAGCCTGTAAAAGTCATTGCATTTGTGACACTAGTCATTGATAATTTGCAGGCTGTTGAGAGTGGAGAAATTAACAGTGGTTGCCATTGGAAAATCATTTGACTTTGGTAGCATGATTATTATTTGTGACATATCAATCAAATAATTATCGACGTCCTGCTGATTGCAGGAATGGACTGGTTCGTTTTCAGGTTTTGTGTTGAATTGAATATGTTAATAATGAAGGAACATCTTCACATGAGGAACTAATTTTTTGGTGATATGAGAAGGAAGGAGTTTACAAATTGGACTGAATTTTACTGGACTAGCTTGGTGCTACACTTTCTCAAAGCTTTACACTTTAACTTAAAGTCAATCTTTCTCACCTCACCGCTGCCCTTCAGCTTCTCCACATCTCTGACCATGGTTTCTTGTGCAGTTCCACTCACTTTGTTCCAATATTGATAGCCATACCTTCAGCTGCCAAGGCCCCAAACTGTGCAATTACTACTTCCTTCTCATCCTTTCACAATAATGACTTGCATTTTGTATCACCTTTAACATAAACTATCCCGAGGTGTTTCACAGTAGTCCTAACAAACGGATCAAACAAAATTTGTCACAAAGCCACATAAGGAGATTATAGAGGCAATGGATAAAAAATACCAAACGGAACACTTTGAAGAAACCATTGCCTCTATAATTACTTAAGATTGGAGAATTCAGCTTCTGGAAGCAGCAAACATTTCTTCATTGATTTCCTAAATAGTACACAGCACGTTCAATTATCTGGTGCCCGTTTGCTGCTGCATTCCATCAGATTTATCCAGATATTTGAAATGCATCTTGAAAGTGTCTTGTTTTTTTGTTTCTTGGGGTGAAAGGGATTCTATTACTTTTCTGTGTTTCTGCCTTTGATCTGACTAATCATAAACCAAACTTCTCAAGCTAGTCTGAACAATTTTGATGCATGACAATCTGTCATCAGACATATTACCAAAGTAGATTATTGGGATTGTACACTAATTTGCACCATAATGGAATTGAAATCTATTATGAAATAAGGTGATATCTCCTAAAGATTTTTAATCAAACATGCTCCCTCATTCCACTCACAGTGATCCTGCAGGTCTACGGAATTAGATACCTTTCTTTATTTTCCAATTCCATGAGGAAGAAAAGTGAGCAGCCTAACTAAGGTGAGAATTAGTGGCCACATATGTACAATCATATTCCCAACAAACGTGATTGGGGACTTAAGTAAACTTGCACTAATGTGAGCAATTTGTTAAGCCCACTGATGCTCATGTAGCCTCTGCGTCAAAGTTCCTATGTGGTCTTAACGTTGAATAATAATTTACGTGTGTGCAATAGCATCTGCATTTCTGACTTATGTAACATTCAACTTACACAAGGATTTGTGGGGCATAACCTTTATGTAAACCAGGGGCCACCGAAACAGGGGCCACAGTCTTAGCATAAAGGGGAGGTCATTTAAGACTGAGGTGAGAAAAAACCTTTTCACCCAGAGAGTTGTGAATTTATGGAATTCCCTGCCGCAGAGGGCAGTGGAGCCAAGTCACTGGATGGATTTAAGAGAGAGTTAGATAGAGCTCTAGGGGCTAGTGGAGTCAAGGGATATGGGAAGAAGGCAAGCACGGGTTATTGATAGGGGACGATCAGCCATGATCACAATGAATGCCGGTGCTGGCTCAAAGGGCTGAATGGCCTCCTCCTGTACCTATTTTCTATGTTTATATGTAAGTAGGGGTATCATTAATATTTGTCTGCCATTAATATTTATTTAAAGGAGCCCAGGGAAACTGTGCTATTCATATAATGGGCTCCAGCTCGTCATACAGAATTTGCTAAATCTCCACAGTTGTCATGAAGACAAGACTGATACAAAATGCTGGAGTAACTCTGCAGGACAGGTGGCATCTGTGGAGGGAAAGAATAGGTGATGTTTTAGGTCGAGATCCTTCTTCAGACTGACAATGCAGGCAGTCAACAGCTGCTCACTGTCAAACATAGATTGCCACTAAGTAACATCCCCTTTGTCAGTGCTGTATTGACTGCATGTAATGAAAAGATATCTTCTCTAAATCCAACCCGCAAACACATGTAATCATTATATATCAGTATTTATATCGTATTTAAAAACATTAAGAATTATTCCTGTTGCAAAATCATGTCTCCAATCCATAAGATTATTTTTTGATTAAATAGGATGTGACATGTTGACAGACTGTCAAGTAATAAACAGGTAAAATTAATATGTGGGGAAAGAAAGAGATATCTTTAGCACAGAAAACAAAATCAATGTTTAAGATAGATGAGATATCACTGTGGTGCTCTGGTCACCATGTATTTGGTATTAATTCATTGTTATTTGGGTCAGCTGCTATCAAAACTAGAACAATGGGATTGGTCAAGAGATAATATTGCAAGACAGAATTCAGCTAGGTCAGCTGGTTCGCTAGGTGTTTAATGCATTTATGTTTACAGATTTTTGGCCAAAGGGCTTCCTTTGTTTAAGGCAGTCATCACAAAACAAAGAGCAGTGGCTGTTTGTGTCAAAGAATGTTAAAGAATGTATCACTTGGAACACTTCATATTAAAAGATTTCTTAAAAATGTAATACAATCATGTGAACAATATACAGATACTGGAATAATACAATCAAATGCTTATTTGCAGAAGCACAGTTATAAATCTAATCATGTGTGTATTTATTCATCTCTTCATCTTCTTGGCTACACTATAAATTCTTAATTCCTGATTTACTTAACATTTCTGAAGTAACCATTGCAAGCTACAGGAAATTACACTGGAGATCACTATTCCAGGTAGTTTTCATATGCAGCTAATTTCACGTGTTATACTATAATTATTAACTTAAACACAATTGTCTCCATAATCATACATGACCATGAACACATTGTATTCGATTTTTTTTAAACATCAGTTGTTTACATTATACTGAACATGGATTAATAACTTTTATCATCAAATAGTTGCAACTGTGCATAGTATCCAATAATGTACCAAATAAAATGATTTAAGTTGCAACAATTTTGACTTTAATGGGATCAACGGTACTTTATTGTAAGTACACTACTGTAAGGGGCACCAGTGTTGAGGGTCAGGGTGCAGGAAATGTTATGACCAATTCTAAAGGGCCTGTCTCACGGTGCGAGTTGACCCACGAGGTACCCCGTGTGAAAGACTCGTGGTTATGTACGAGACTTCAAGTGTGTGAACAAGAGTTTAACCGATTTCCCACGGGTATGACTAAGTTTGCCGTTTATGCGATGTTCCAAGTTCCCCTCCCGAATTACCAAGTTCCTCTCACGGGTACTCTTTAGTCAACCGTGAATGAAAGCCTGTTTTAAAAAGTATCAAATAGAGGAGCTGGACAGAGTATATTATTCAATTTCAGAACTTAAAAAAACTAGGCATGATCTTGGCCCCGCACTCGCTGCCATTGTGCAGCAAGGAGGAGGTGGCGGCAATGCAACAGTGTAAAAAGAAGACAACTCCATCCTGTGACTTTGAGTTAAAAATAGAATTCAGCGCGGCCGCGCCTATTGATGTGACCTACAAAGGGGAAATGCGCACCGTCCAGTGCCAGAGCTAGGCTGGGATCATTCTCTGCTCTCATCTCTCTCTTTCTGTGTGTGCATTAGCAGGGGGAAGAGCGGTCTACCTCGCTGGGGCACAAGACCACTGCCGCCTGCCCCTTGCAGCCATCAACTTGTTTGTTCCTTTGGTGCGCCTCATCTGCCCTGCTCCCATCCTAGCGCTGCCCCAGCTCTCTGCCCCATTCTCTTGGTAATGTCGCATCCGCTGCTGTAACGAGCAGGGGTCCGGCTGGCTGGCTTGGTGGGTGGGTGGGTGGGTGAGCAGGGAGGAGGAGTGGGTACAAACCACCGAATCCATTCTCAAACGTCAGGCAGAGCCGTGTAGAACTCACGTTTCTCTCTTCTTCATATACGTGGGAATTCCCTCAGTGTGGTCATTCAGCGGGCAGGCAGTATCTCTGGAGAGAAGGAATGGGTGACGGGATGATGTTTCAAATTTAAATCATGGGCAAACCATCTTGCCCGAGGCTGCTTTACATTATTTATTGTGTTGAGTTGTTTGTGAGGCTGGGACTTCTCTGAGGGTCGCCACCTTATAGTGGAGACATATGCGTGTGCCTTAGATCCTGTAAGCTGGCCTCATGGCAGGAAGGTCGAGGGGGAGGTCCCTGACAAAGCACAAGAGAAGATAACCTCAGTGGAACTGGCCGAGGATGGTGTTTGGCCGGCGGCTGAGAAGCTGGAAGCAGGCTGCAGCAGGGAGAGACTCCCAACCGTGGTCGAGCCCATATCATTGGACCCGGGACTGTCAGTGAATGTTGTTCGAAAAGTGTTACCAATCTCTTTTGTTGGAGATGGTCATTGCCTGATAATAGAATTACAGAGTCAAACAGCACAGAACCATCCCTTCACATCCTTTTTACCCATCCAAACTAATCGCATTTGCTCAAATTAGGTCCTTATCCTTTCCCTGCCTTGTCTATTTAAATACTTTAGAGAATACAGCACGGAAACAGGCCCTTTAGCCCACCGGGTCTGTGCCGACCAATGATCCCTGCACATTAACACCATCCTACCCACACTAGGGACAACTTTTACAAGCCAATTAACCTGCAAACCTGAACATCTTTGGAGTGTGGGAGGAAGAGGAAGATCTCGGAGAAAACCCACGCAGGTCACGGGGAGACATACACAAAAAGTCATTCACATCAAGATCCTTTTTATTTTGATGCTCGTTTTTTGAGCTGATGAAACTGCAACGTTACTGGAATCACTGGAAGCACAGAACACATTGTGATCTTTCCAAACCTTGCTACAACAAACAATGTGAAATCAAGAGGGTAATACAGAGAGTGACAGTAATAATTCCAATCAGCACAATCTAAATCAAGACAGGATCAGCCTCCACACAGGGACTTTCCCACAGTCTGTGTCTGCCCATCACCACCACACCCGTGCCCCTTACGCTTTCTTGTCTACCTGTGTGTGTCAGAGAGATGGCACCAAATGCCCTGGACTCAAGCTCCAGAGATGCTGCTTGTCCCGCTGAGATAAAGAGTGTAAACTCACGAATCACAAAGGTAAATGCACGGGCCACTACGTTATTACAACGAGTTTAAATGTTTCAATTTTAAACTTGAACACAAAATTTGACTTGTGGAAAAAATCAAACATGTTTGACTTTTTTCACGAGTTCACAAGTTTCATGGGTACCTGCCGTTAGTGCCACGAGTGGACAAGTTGATCGCGCGAGTTCCGACGTTCCCGCTACGTTGGTTGTACGTGATCACCACGAGTGAAAACTCGGGGTCACTCGTAGGCCAACTCGCACCGTGAGACGGGTTTAACCAACTGAGGTCTGTCTGAATTCCTGAAGCCAATTGCAGATGGAGGTCCAAAGGCCAAAGCTAAGGACCAGAAGTTTAGAAATGAGCTTATTTGGAATTATATGTTCAAGACTGAGTTATAGTCAATGATAGCATCCTGACTTATGAAGAAAGGGAGAGAAGAGCAAGGGAGCCGGGCGGGCAAGCGGGCTGCAGCTGAGCGGGCTGCTGGGCCCCCTGTGAGCGGGCTGCGGAGCCCACGTCGAGCGGGCGGTGGAGACTCGAGGGAGGCCGCGGGCGGGCGCGATCTGAGGACGGTCAACAGCAGCGGAGGGCCGGCCGATCGTGGCTCCCTCAAGGTGAAACACGCCCATCCACATTGCAGACAATCGGGTGAGGGAGACGGAGAGGAGGTCGTCCCCCGTGACGGCCAGAGATCGCCAGTTGAGATCGGGATCATCAGCGAGGAAAAGGTATCATGATTCCCCGAGGGTGTGAAGGTTGGGAAGGAGTAGGTATGTTACAAAACTTACCTTGAGCAGCGCTGCAGTTCTGCCGCTCCCCGTGTGCGCGACGTTGGCACCTTTCAGAGGGGGGCGGGCTTAAAGTGCTGTTTTTCCACAGGCACGGAAAATCGATCAATGTCGGGCGATTTCGTTGCGGAAGAAAAATCGCTCCGACATTTCATGAATGAAGGTATTTTTAAATTACTCTAAATTATTTATTAACTAGAGTAATTTAAAAATCACCTTCAAAAGCCGTGAGCACCGACAACGGGAAGGATTTTGCGTAGGGGAGAAAAAAAGGTAAATAGTTTATTTTTATATTAAAAGTTGGTTTTTCAGGAGGCTTTAATAACATTTTCATGTTGCGAAATGGGGTCCAAAAAAATGTATGAACAAACAGTATTTTTCCTCCCGACTTCACCGCTAACCGCAACGTTCCAATCCACCGCATTCCACTAAAACCCACTCGCTAGTTGATTTAAATGGTCATTAATTTACAGGAATCAAACACTAAATGCCTTCCATTTGGCCCAGAAATTCATGAAAATGAGATTTTAAAATTATGTTATATTGTGGATTATTGTGTGAATGTTATTTGGACACTTAGGCAATTTTAAAAAAGTTTATCTTTTCTTAAGAAATGGATAGATGTTTAGATCTACTCATTGAATTTTGTAATTAGCTACAATTAGATAACTAACTAATTATATGCTTTAATTTCAGGCCATCCAAGTAAGATTGTTTCATATTTCTTTCAGAATGCTTCAATCTATAATAACTGAAAATTTAATTGAGTTCTCTTAATTTTTAAGAAAGTTATGGGCTTTTAACTGTTCCAGATCACAGCTTTTGAGTTAAGTCAATTGAAAGGCAATGGGGAACAAGATGCTAATTTCTGAGTATGAAAATGGCCATAACTTTCTTAATACGGAAGATATGAAAGTGAATTAGGTGTCAAATTAAACTTCTTTTTATGCTTTATCTGATGGGATAAATTGCAGACTTGATTTTTTAAATCTCAAAATTTTGTAACATTGCTAGAAGGAGTGCCTCATTTGTGATGCATGGCCAGAAGTTGGACAGGACCACCCGCTGCGCGATGGTCACCAAAGGTTCGACCTGCAGGAATGTTCCCGCCAGTGAGATCCCTTTACTCACGGCCACATTCACCCCCTCAACGGCCTTCCCAAACATCCTGCCCGCATACAGAACGCCTGCGTGCTTGGCCGCCACGGTCCTCCAGGTTCATTTGGGGGGGGGGGGGGCAAGTAGCACCTTGTCCCATGCCCGAAAGACAGCTTCCTCATGGGGAACCGCCCCCCCAAGAGGAGCAGCCGAAGCAGGATTAAATTTCAGAAGAACATCTGTGTGGAAGAAAAGCCGCATCAGACACTTGGCAAACTGCCATGAGTTGCAGGCAGCTAAGGATTGATACAGCAAAGGAAAACATAAGAAAATCATTATTTTGCATGAGCTTGACAAAGCATTTTATAAATTAACATTGTATTTAATATCAAGAGATTGATATTCACTTCAATATCTTCACACCTATCTTCAGGAAATAACCACCTCTACTGCCATCTTGTGGCTCTGTGATGCATCTGATGTGCTGATTTTATCAGTTCCCGTGAAACATCATTGATCCAAAATATGCTCCCTCTTTCAATAAATTGTGTTTGACCCGCTGAGTGTTTACTGCATTTTCTACCTACTTAGAATTTTCAATATCCATAGTAATTTTCTTTTGCAGACGCAAAATGCTGGAGAAACTCAGTGGGACACACAGCATCTCTGGAGAGAAGGAATGGGTGACGTTTCGGGTCGAGTCCCTTCTTCAATAATTTTCTTCTAATTTTATGTATGGATGCTGAAGTATGCTATTACTAATCGGCAGCTCACCCTATTTGTAAAATCATTTACCTCGAGATATAATGATGATAGCATTTACAGACATTGCCAATAAACACTGACACGCTATGAAATCTTTGCTGAGATGATAGCATTTCCCAATGTAATGAATAAAAATATTATAATTCATTCAAATGTTTAAAATTAAATTAAAGATTCTGATTGAATGAACAAAAGAGAATGATCATAATGGGATGAATGATTGCAGCACATTGGCTCAATATTATTTCCATGCAGGCAATCCATCTAGTCACACCCAATTCTCTTCCCATTCGGCTCTCTTGTGAATGCTATCAGTGAATCTATTTCCATTCCCACTTACCAGGGTATTCCAGAGCCAAAATATTTGCTCCATAGAAAAGTTGCCCTGACACCACTTTCTGTTCTTTTGACAATTCCTTTAATTCTAGGTTCTGGGTTCCTGGCAAATGGAGGAGGTTTCTGTCCCTCTACTCTGGCATTATCTTAACTACCTCTGTCAAACCCCCTTGCAATGGCATTATCTAAATCACTTATGTTCCAGGAGGAACAACCAAAACTTCTACAGTGTACCCACATAATAAAGTCTCTAACCCTTGGAATAATGTTAGTAAATCTCTCTGTATACTGTTTTTGTGGAGGATTCACATCTTTCCTAAAAAGTGACACCCAGAGATGGGCACATTCACCTGGTTGTGGGCGAACTAGTGAATAAATAAAATTGAATAAAACTCACCAAAACCCAGGATAGAAAGAGAACAGTTGGCAATTTGAGATGAGAATTCAGAGTTTAAAGAAGAGGAAATTTTGAACCCAGATTAGGTTATCAAACCCGCCGACAAGGGAGGTGCCGTGGTAGTCTGGCGCATCGATCTCTACAAAGCGGAGGCCACGCGCCAACTCTCAGACACCTCCTCCTACTTACCCCTGGACCATGACCCCACTGACGAGCACCAGGCCACCATCTCGAGAACCGTAACCTACTACATCAACTCCGGTTCCCTACCCCCCCAAGCCTCCAACCTCATCGTTTCCCAGCCCCGCACAGCCCGATTTTACCTTCTCCCCAAAATCCACAAACCCGACTGCCCCGGCAGACCCATTGTCTCTGCCTGTTCGTGCCCCACCGAATACATTTCCACAAACCTTGACTCCATCCTATCCCCCTTTGTTAAATCCCTCCCCACCTATGTTCAAGACACTTCAGACACTCTCCGTCAGCTCCACACATTCCATTCCCCAGGTCCCCATCCTCTCATCTTCACCATGGACGTCCAGTCTCTGTACACCTCCATCCCCCACCAGGATGGTCTCAAAGCCCTCCGGTACTTCCTCGACCAGAGGAGCAACCCATACCCGTCCACTGACACCCTCCTCCGCCTAGCGGAGTTGGTTCTTACCCTCAATAACTTCTCTTTTGACTCCTCCCATTTCCTCCAAACACAAGGCATGGCTATGGGCACACGCATGGGCGCTAGCTACGCTTGCCTCTTTGTCGGGCACGTCGAACAATCTTTGTTCTCGACATACCAGGGCCCCACCCCCGACCTTTACCTCCGTTACATTGACGACTGCTTTGGTGTTACCTCCTGCACCCACACACAACTGACTGACTTCATCCATTTCACCACCAACTTCCATCTGGCATTCAAATACACTTGGACCATTTCCGACATTTCCCTACCATTCCTTGACCTCACCATCTCTATTGCAGGTGATACACTCCTGACCGACATCCACTACAAACCAACTGACTCCCACAGCTACCCGGACTACTCTTCCTCCCACCCTGCTTCCTGTAAGGACTCCATCCCCTATTCCCAATTCCTCCGTCTATGCCGCATCTGCTCCCAGGATGAGGTGTTCCACACCAGGTCATCACAAATGTCCTCATTCTTCAGAGAACGGGGTTTCCCCTCCCCCACTATAGATGAGGCTTGCACCAGGGTCTCCTCCATACCCCGCAACACTGCCCTCTCTCCCCATTCCCCCACTCACAACAAGGGCAGAGTCCCCCTGGTCCTCACCTTTCACCCCACCAGCCGGCGCATACAACAGATAGTCCTCTGCCAGTTTCGCCACCTCCAACGTGACCCCTCCACTCGCCACATCTTCCCATCTCCCCCCCGTCTGCCTTCCGCAAAGACCGCTCCCTCCGCAACTCCCTTGTCAATTCTTCCCTTCCCTCCCGCTCCACCCCTTCCCCGGGCACTTTCCCTTGCAACCGCAAGAGATGCTACACTTGTCCCTTCACCTCCCCCATCCACTCCTTTCAGGGACCCAAGCAGTCCTTCCAAGTCCGACAGAGGTTCACCTGCACCTCCTCCAACCTCATCTACTGCAACCGTTGCTCCAGCTGATCTACATCGACCAAGCGGAGGCTGGGCGATCGTTTCGCCAAACACCTCCGCTCGGTCCGCAATAACCAACCCGACCTCCCGGTGGCTCAGCACTTCAACTCCCCATTCCGTATCCGACCTCTCGGTCCTGAGCCTCCTCCACGGCCAGAGTGAGCAACACCGCAAGTTGGAGGAACAGCACCTCATATTCCGCTTGGGGAGTCTGCATCCTCTGGGCTTAAACATTGAATTTTCTCAATTCTGTTAACCCAGGCTGCCTCCTCCCCTTCCCACCTCTCCCGCAGCCCTCGAACCTTGGCATTCCTTCGCTCTCTATCTCCCCCCCACCCAAGTCGCACTAGCTTCTCATTTTCACACTACAAACAGCTTACAATGGCCTGTTTCCTTTATCATCGATACTTTTTTGCATATCTTTCATTCATTGTTCTTTATCTCTCCACATCACCGTCTATATCTCTCGTTTCCCTGATCCCTGACCAGTCTGAAGAAGACTCTCGACCCGAAACGTCGCCTATCTCCTTCGCTCCTTAGATGCTGCTGCACCCGCTGAGTTTCTCCAGCTTTTTGTGTAACCCCCGTAATTTTGAATATGCCTTGAAAAGGTCAATAAATATCCATAGTTTGGATCCATGCATCCTCAGAGATGTATTGATCACTTACCACTTGCAGAGTATGAACATTAACAAAGACAAAAGGTTAATTAAGTGCTCAAGGAACATAGAACTGCAGATGTTGGTTTACAAAAAAAGACACAAAGTGCTGGAGTTACTCAGTAAGTGCTCCAGCGTCTCTGGAGAACATGAACAGGTGATGTTTCTGGATGAGGGGTATTGAATCCGAAGAAGTGAATCCACTCTGATCTGGTTACACAATCTGAAGAAGTGTCTGAACCCGAAATGTCACCCATGTTTTCCAGGAATGCAGCTTGACTCACAGAGTTACAGCAGCACTTTGTGTTTTTTTCTTTGTACAGAAATTAAATTGTGCATTGAACTGTATAAAACTTGGGTCACTTGTCTCTGCACCAGGGATGTTTATTTCTATTTATGTGGATAATCAGCAATATCTAAGATATTGCTGTCATTAAACCCGAATGAAATGTAGTTATTTTATTTATATTTTAGGTCATGGATAGTGCTGGAAAGGCCAGTACATACTGTCAGTCCCTAATTGCCCTTGAAAAGTTGGTAGTGAACCACTTTCTTTTAGTGCTGCTGTCCTTTAAGATTAAGGTACTTCTCCAATGCTGGTGTGAAGAGAATTCCAGGATTTAGATCCTGCGATGATATTTCATGGATGTATTTCCAGGGGAAAATGGTGTGCAATTCCATGGGGAACCTGTAGGTGGTGGTGTTTCCATGTACCCTTGTTCTTGATGGCAGATATATCAGTTTTGGGAGATGCTGTTAGATAGTTTGTGTGAGTGAATACATTACATTTTGCAGATGCCTCATACTGCAGCAAAGATGTTAGAGGCAGTGACTGCTTAGAGTGGTGGCTAATCAAGCAAGCAGCATGAAGGTTGATGCAGCTGCTTTAATCCAAGAACATGGAGAGTTCTCGACCTGTACAAACGGTGAAAAGGCATTAGAGTGTCAAGTGCAGGTTTACACTGCTAACCAAGATTATCTGCAGCAATGTCTGGAGCATGATCATATTGAATGGCGGTGCTGGCTCGAAGTCCACTCCTGCACCTATTATCTATTGTCTATTATGCCCTTTAATTGTAAACTCCACTACCCTAGGGAAAAGACAATGGATATTCACCAATCTACACAGTTCGTGATTTCATAAACTTCTATAAGGTCACCCCTCGGTCTCCTACACTCCAGGGTAAAAACACCCAGCTTATCGAGCTTATCCAAAGAACTTAAACTTTCCAGACCCAGTAACAACATTGTATAGGTAGACACAAAATCCTGGAGTAACTCAGCGGGACAGGCAGCATCTCTGGAGAGAAGGAATGGGTGACGTTTCGGGTCAAGACCCTTCTTCAGACTCATTGTATATTTGGCCCCCTTTCCAGTTTAATGACAACCGTCTTATAGGAAGGGAATCAGGATCACACATAGTACTCCATGGTGGCCTTACCAGCACAGTTGCAACATGACATTGCAACTCCTGTACTCAATATCCTGACCGGTGAAGGCAGCCACACCTAATGGCTTCTTTATCAACCTCGCTACCTTTCGTGGAACTGTGTACCTGCACCCCTTGGTCTCTCTGTTCTACAGGGCCAGGGCCCTACTGTTTACTGCATGTCTTGCAGATTTGTCTGTGCAAAAGAGGCAGGGCCTAGAGGAAGCAATGCAAACAGCAGCACTGGTAATATCGATATACAAAAAGAAAGGCAAGTGCAGTGGGAGCTGCAAACCCACTGGAGTTCCCGTGTCCCGTAGTTCTGCTCTTGTTCCCCCTCCTCCCAGCGCAACATGGACAGAGTTACCCTGGTCCTCACCTTTCACCTCACCAGCCTCCGCACCCAACACATTATCATCTGATATTATTTCTTTCACCTCCTTGTGATCCCACCACTAATCACATCTTGCCATCTCCACCCATTTCCGCCTTCCACAGGGACCATTCTCTCCGTAACTCCTTGGTTCATTCATCCTTTCCAACCCAAACCATTGCCCCCCCCAGGTACTTTCCCTTGCAACCGCAGGAGATGCAACCCTATCCTTATACCTCCTCCCTCGACAGTCCTTTCAGGTTAAACAGAGGTTCACATGTACCCCATCTAAACTCATCTACTGCATCAGTGTTCCCGATGTGGGCTCTTGTACATCAGTGAAATTGTACAACAATTTCAACTCCCCTTCCCATACTGACCTTTCTGTCCTGGGCCTCCTCCGTTGCCAGAGTGAGGTCACACACAAATTTCTTAAGTAACGTCTACTTACTTCCCTCCCCTCCCTTGCCCCTTTCCTCCACCCAAGTTGTTTTACCAGATTACATGATCCTCCATATTGTTTTCCCCGAGATCATCCCTTCCCTAGCCAAAGATGGGCCTACCAGGCCCTGCCTGAGATCTACTGTGGCTGTGTCCTGATTAGTCCTGGTGTTTTCTCACCTCCAGTTCTTCACCCCATCCGCCACTTTCAGTCTGAAGGAGGGTCCAGACATGAAACATCACCTGTCCCGAGGAGAGGGCCTGGATATCGAACCGTCGGCAGCGGCGAACTGCGGAGGGTTCAAGGCCCCCACCACGGTGAACAAAGAGGAAGATGACTGAACTTTATTGCCTTCCATCACAGTGAGGAATGTTGTTTCTACTGTGGTGGATGTTTATGTTACATTATATTGTATTGTGTTGCTTTTCACTTACTATGGCTGTATGGTAACTCAAATTTCACTGCACCTTAGTTGGTTAAGTGACAATAAAAGCAAACCTGAACTTGAATCGCACATTAAAGATAAAGGCAGCGTTGCAGACCCAAAAAATGCAGGGGCATATTCATATCTCTCTCACTTAAACTGGCATAGAGATCAGTGCAGTTAATCATGCAGCAAAGGTGTAGAATACTTACTTTGTGAATTCTAAAGAAAAACATTTCATCAGCTTTGACTTAGCAGAATTTAAAAAGGAGTGAAGAGTAATTTTTGAACCATTTCCCCAAAGTTCTCGATTTCTTTAAATTTGTCGGGCGGTTAGATGAGAAAAGAGCCCTGCGTTCTACATTGGCTGCGATGCGCCAGCACGAACAGGCCCTTGCTCTGACTCTCCCGCAGCTCCGGGCCTCACACAGACCTGGAACGGACCCCAACTGCATTTCATCCAACGCCAGATCCAGGCCCTCAACAAACGCTTCCTTTCCGACATGTACTCCACAAAGGATTGCAAACTTGCTCGCCTCCAGACCGGTCCTTCCACCGACACTCCTCGACTCGACCGCCCGCAGGCCCGGGGCTCCACCGTTGGCCCGCGCCGCCTGCCCGAGCACCACGAGGCCCAGTCCCACGACGCCATTGCTGCCGCAAGGAGCAGCACCAACACTCACCACCTTCCAGGCCGATCTCAGGCCCGGTCCACCAAAGATGCCGCCATCGTCGATCTTCACCACCTTCTCAGCCCACTCCGGACCCCGAGTTCACGGCCTCCTCGGGACCACTGCTACCGACCTTCACCACCTCACCGGGACCGCTTACTTTAGCGCCTCACCGATGACGCCGACCCTCGCTGCCTCCCCGGCCATCCGCTGACCGGGGCAACCGACGCATCGCCCGCTGACACGGACCCTACTCCCCGCGGGCCTCCACCAGCGACTCTGCCGACCCGTGTCACTCTACTGTTCACCAGCGGGCCGCAGCCGTCCCCTTACCCAAGTCCCAGTCTCATCACCGGGCCCACAGTCTCCACGATGCAGACTCCCACACCACGATGCAGACTCCCACACCTGACCGAGCTGGGCCTTACTGCTTCCCCCCCCCCCCCCCCCCCCCATACAGGGAATCTCAGTGGGGGCTGCACTGGATCTTTCCCTTCCCCTTTTAGCCAGGTGACCCCAGCTACTCCCCACCCATACAATAGTCCTCATGCCCCCGCCTTTCCGAACACCCACCCTCCCCCCACCAGACATTGCCTCGGCCTCCATCTACTCACCTGCCTTCCTCCGACCCCAACCCCACCCTTGCCGTGTGTTCACCAACGCCCCTGACCTCCCCCTTTCTGATATGGAACGCTCTGTACTGAGCAGAGGTCTCACCTTTGCTCCCCCACCTCAACGAGTTCAGGGTGCTCCATGATGTAGAGCTCTTCTTCCGTCGCTTCCGCCTCCGGGCCTTTTTCTATGGGAAGGAGTCCTCACCACCCAGTGATGACCCCTTCTCCCATCTCCAACAGACTCCATCCTCTTGGACTCCCCCGGATGGCGCTCTCCCTTCTTTAGACCTTTTCTTTTCCAACTGCCGGCGGGACACCAACCCTCTCAAATTTCCCACTCCCATTACTCACTCTAACCTCTTCCCCCTCCCCCCCCGCCGCCGCCAAACGGATAATCAAACCCGCCAACAAGGGAGGTGCCATGGTAGTCTTGCGTGCTGACCTCTACCGGAATGAGGCCAGGCGACAAATCTCAGACACCTCCTACTTTTCCTTGGACCATTACTGATGTCATCACTTCCTGCTCTCTGCCCTCTAAAGCAGGGAGATGCAACCTACGTCCCCCTGTGCCGAATGTGGCCCATAACGCGGAATCATCCGGCCCGCAGACAGATTTTTTTTTCCCGTAATCATCTGGCCCGCTGAGCGCTCCAAGCTCCCCAAGCACGGTCAAGCTGTGGATGTGCCGCATCCTGTGCAAAGCCGCCGGCACGACCCCGCACCTTCTGTGAACACATTTAATAAAGAACTACAGATGCTAGAACAATTGAAGGTAAACAAAAATGCGGGAGAAACTCAGCGGGTGAGATATGCAAGGATTGCATGATTCTGCCTCACCCGCTGAGTTACTCCAGCATTTTTGTCTACCTTCTGTGAACACGTGATCTCATGCCTGCCATCAGGGGCGGGATCCAAGTGTACACGTGATAGATGTGGCCCACCATCCTCTCACAGACATGCGTCCCGGCCCCTATGCAGAACAAGGATCCCGACCCCTGCTCTAAAGCCTCCAACCTTATCATTCCTCAGCCGCACACGGCCCGATTTTATCTTCTCCCCAACATCCACAAACAGAACGTCCTAGCAGACCTATTGTTTCTGCTTGTTCATGTCCCACCAAATTAATCTCCACATACCTCAAACACATCCTATGCCCCCTGGTCCAATCCCTCCCTACCTATGTCCAACACCTCACATGCTCTTTGTCTCCTCAATGACTTCCGTTTTCCAGGTCCCAACTCCCTCATCTTTACCATGGATGTCCAGTCACTCTACACCTCCATCGCCCATCAGGAGGGTATTAAAGCCCTCTGTTTCTTCGTCGGCCGCAGTACCAGGCAATTTCCACCTACTCTCCTCCACCTCGCAGAGCTGGTCCTTACCCTCAACAACTTCTCCTTCGACTTTTCCCAATAACCTCCAAATCCAAGGCGTAGCAATGGGCATTCACATGGGCCCTAGCTATGCCTGTCTCTTTGTAGGGTACGTCGAACAATTGCTGTTCCAGGCATACACTGGCCCTATCCCCAAATGCTATCTCCTCTACATTAACGACTGCATTGGTGCTACCTCCTGCACCCATGCAGAACTCATTGACTTCATCAACTTCACCACTAATTTCCATCCTGCACTCAAATTCATTTGGACCATCTACGACATCTCCCTACCATTTCTAAATCTCACAGTCTACATCACAGGAAACAGACTATTGACCGACATCTATTACAAACCTACTGAATCCCATAACTATCTAGACTACACTTCTTCCCACCCTACTTCCCGTAAAGTCTCTATCCCCATCTCCCAATTCCTCCGTCTACGCCCAGGATGAGGTGTTCCATATCAGTTCATCAGAGATGTCCTCATTCTTTAGGAAACGGGGTTTCCCCTCTTCCATTATAGATGAGGCTCTCACTAGGGTCACCTTGATATGCCTATGCTCCGCTCTTACTCCCTCTTCCCCCATTCATAACAAGGACAAAGTCCCCCTTATCCTCACCTTCCACTCCATCAGCTGTCGCATACAGCATATAATCCTCCAACATGTTCGCCACCTTCAACGGGAACCCACTACTGGCCACATCTTCCCATCTCCACCCCGTTCTGTTTTCCGCCGAGACCGTTCCCTCTGAAACTCCATGGTCAACTCGTCCCTTCCCACCCAAACTACCCCTCCCCAGGTACAACACCTGTCCCTTTACCTCCCCCCTCGACTCCATCCAAGGGCCCAAACAGTCTTTCCAGGTGAGGCAGAGGTTCACTTGCACCTTCTCCAACCTCATCTACTGTATCCGCTGTTCCAGGAGTCAACTTCTCTACATCGGCGAGACCAAGCGCAGGCTCGGCGATCGTTTCACTGAACAACTCAGTTCAGTCAGTCTTAACCCACCTGATCTCCTGCTGGCTCAACACTTCAACTCCCTCTCTCATTCCCAATCTGACCTTCCTATCCTGGGCCTCCTCCAGAGGCAAAGTGAGGCCCAGCGCAAATTGGAGGTACAGCACCTCATATTTCGCTTGGGAAGTTTACACCCCAGCGGTATGAACATTGACTTCTCTAACTTCAGATAGCCCTTGCTTTCTCTCTCCACCCCCTCCCCTTCCCCAGTTCTCTCATCTGTCTTAAGGGCCTGTCCCACCAGCATCCGACTCCATGCGGTGATCAAACTAGAAGCGGGGGCCGCGCGGAATAAGGGTGATCCCTGTACAGGGCCGTTCCCAACAGCATGCGCCTGCATGCAAAGAGCGCGACCAAACCGGCAGCGAGGGCCGCGTGGAGGTTAGGTGAGTGGCGCTACGCGGCGCAAAGTGAGGCGAACTTGGAGCGAAGTCTTAAAGGTAAGTTCGCCAGGACAGTGAGGGACACACAGAGAGGGGCACAGAGGCACACAAAGAGAGGGCCACGGAGCCACACACAGAGAGGGTGATGGAGGCACCTACAGATAGGGTCATGGAGGCACGGCGTCAAGGCGGTGTGTAATGCGTCGAGGCGACTGCGAGCCGACAAGCTGTTGCCGCGCGGAAATTTTGAACATGGTCAGATTTTCGGAGCACCGCACGATGTCGTGACGAACTCCACACAATTCTGCACGGCTCCGGCGATCGAAGTGGGACCGGCCCCGCGACGCCGGACGGCTCAAGCGACCACGTTAGGTTGCGCTCGTCGCATGGAGTTGCATGCTGGTGGGACAGGCCCTTTACTGTCTCCACCTACATTCTATCTTTGTCCCGGCCGCTCCCCTGACAACAGTCTGAAGAAGGGTCTCAACCCGAAACGTCGCCCATTCCTTCTCTCCAGAGATGCTGCCTCACCCGCTGAGTTTTTGTGTCCAGCATTTTGTGTCTACCTTTGATTTACACCAACATCTGCAGTTCTTTCTTACACAGAAAAGGACAAGTGTTGGAAGTACAAGTGTTAGTAAAATAATTGCTTGATAATAGAGGGTTGGCTGCAAAAATTGCTTGCAATTAGTTATGACAAATAGCATCCCATTCAGTGACATGATTTGCCAATTAGTAAATTCCTTTCTTCCTGCTGGTTTTCATTGTAAACAAGAGCTAAACAATGCTCTAACACCAAGCGAGTCGAGCAGCATTTGTGGCGAGAGAAACAGATCCTGCATTTCAAGTCAAGGTTTCCAGAACTGTAAAAGTGAGAAAGCAAATCTGTGAGAGGGGGCAGACCAAGATCGACACGGACACAAGTGACGGTTGATGCTGGAGCAAGTTGAGCAGTGGAGGGCAAGGAAGCTGGGGAACTATTATCATTTCAAACCACGACCCTGCATCAGAGCTGAGAATGGAGAGAGAATGTAGCCAGCATAAAGATGAGCGGGTGAAGGGTATGGCAGCGGGTTGTTAGGTGGTATGGAGGCACAAGAAACTGCAGGTGCTGGAATCTTGAGCGAAACACACATTGTTGGAGGAACCCAGCAAGTCAGGCAGCAGCAGTGAAGGGAATGGAGAGATGATGTTTCGGGTTGGGACCCTTCTTCAGACTAATGACGTTGAGTCAGGAGTCAAGTCAAGAGAGTTTTATTGTCATGTGTCCCAGATAGGACAATGAAATTCTTGCTTGCTGCAGCACAATAGATTATGTAAACATAATACAGAACAGGAGATAAAAGTTCAGTGTGTCTATATACCATAGACCAAATATATACACATTAAATAAACAGATAAAGTGCAATAGGCTGTCATTGTTCAGAGTTTGTTTGATGTCGCGTTTAATAGTCTGATGGCTGTGGGGAAGTAGCTATTCCTGATCCTGGATGTTCCATATTTCAAGCTCCTGCACCTTCTTCCCAATGGCAACGGAGAGATGAGTTTGTGGCCAGGATGGTGTGGGTCTTTGATGATGTTGGCAGCCCTTTTGAAGCAGCGACTGCGATAGATCCCTTCGATGGTGGGGAGGTCAGAGCCGATGATGGACTGGGCAGTGGTCACAACTTTCTGCATTCTTTTCTGCTCCTGGACGTTCAAGTTGCCGAACCAAGCCACGATGCAACCAGTCAGTATGCTCTCTACTGTGCATCTGTAGAAGTTCGAGAGAGTCCTCCTTGACATACCGACTCTCCGTAATCTTCTCAGGAAGTAGAGTCGCTGATGTGCCTTCTTTATAATTGCATCAGTGTGCTGGGACCAGGAAAGATCTTCGGAAATATGCACGCCCAGGAATTTGAAGTTCTTGACCCTTTCCACCATCGTTCCGTTGATATAAACGGGATTGTGGGTCCCTATCCTACCCCTTCCAAAGTCCACAATCAGTTCCTTGGTTTTGCAGGAGTTGAGAGCCAGGTTGTTGAGCTAGCACCATTTGGTCAATCGGTTGATCTCACTTCTATACTCTGACTCATCACCATCAGTGATTTGTCCCACAACAGTGGTGTCATCGGCGAACTTGATGATGAAGTTTGCACTATATCTGGCTTAGCAGTCATGAGTATAGAGTGAGTACAGCAGGGGGCTGAGCATGCAGCCTTGAGGTGCTCCCGTGCTGATTGTTATCGAGGATAACACATTTCCACCAATACCGACAGACTGTGGTCTGTGGATGAAGAAGTCGAGGATCCAATTGCGGAGGAATGCGCAGAGACCCAGATCTGAGAGCTTGGTAACCAGCTCGGAGGGGATGATGGTATTAAATGCCGAGCTGTAGTCTATGAATAACAGCCTGACATATGAGTTTTTGTTCTCCAAGTGTTCCAGAGCGGAGTGGAGAGCCAGCGAGCCAGCGAGGTCACCGTGTGGCGGGAAGCGAACTGCAGTGGGTCCAGGTCCTTGTCGAGGTAGGAGTTGATATGTGCCATAATCAACCTCATCGCCACAGACGCTAGTGCCACTGGTCGATAGTCATTGAGGCACGTCACCTTGTTCTTCTTGGGCACCGGTATTATTGATGCCCTTTTAAAGCAGGTGGGAACCTCAATCCTCAGACGTGAGAGGTTGAAAATGTCCGCAAAAACTCCAGCCAGTTGGTCCGCACAGGTTTTTAGAACACGACCGGGTATACCATCAGGTCCAGGCACTTTCCAAGGGTTCACCCCCTTGAAGGATCTTCTGACGTCAACCTCTGTGACTGTGACTGAAATACCATCACAGCAATGGGGGCTTGGGAAGGCACGTCAGTGTTTTTCCTACCAAAGAGAGCGTGGAACGCATTGAGCTCATCAGGGAGTGATGCTTTGCTGACATTAGAGCTGCCTCGTGATTTCTCCTTGTAGGAGGTGATATCATTCAAGCCCCGCCACAGTTGCTGAACATCCGTCTCATCCCCCAACTTGGAGCAGAAGTCCCTTTTGGCCTTTTTGATGGCCTTAGAAAGGTCGTATCTGGACTTCTTGTAGACCTCTGTATCTCCAGACCTGAATGCCCGATATCTGGTCTGCAGAAGAATGCGGATCTCATGGTTCATCCAAGGCTTCTGGTTAGGAAACACTCGGAAGGATTTTGTTGGGATGCAGTCCTCCACACATTTCTTTATGAAGTCTGTAACGACTGTGGCGTATTCATTCAGGTCCGTTGCAGAGTCTCTGGACATTGCCCAGTCTACAGACTCCAAACAGTCCTGGAGTTGATCCACTGCCCCCCACCCAGCTGTGTACAGTCCTCACCTCTAGGGGTGCGCTCTTCAATTGCTGCCTGTAGGCAGGAAGAAGCAGCACCGCGGTATGGTCGGATTTATCAAAATGTGGGCGACGGATAGAGCGGTAGGCATTCTTGATGGTCATGTCGCAGTGGTTGCGGGTGTTTGGTCCTCTGGTGCTGCAGGCGACATGTTGGTGGAAGTTAGGGTGCAATTTCTTAAGGTTGGCGTTGTTGGAGTCCCCGGCTATGGTGGTAAATGCCTCGGGGTAAGCCGTCTGGTGCTTGTTGACCATGGCGTGCAACTCCCCCAGTGCCAGTTGGACATCAGCCTGGGGTGGGATGTAGACCACGGTCAGGATGATGGAGGTGAATTCCCTCGGTAGGTAGAAGGGACGGCACTTCACAGCCAGGTATTCGAGGTGTGGAGAGCAGGAGAAAAAAGCTGGAAAAGGTTGGGTAAAGTCTGGCAAGTGATCGATGGATATAGGTGAGGAGGGGTGGGCTTGATTGGAAGATGGATGAAAAGGACATAAAAGGCTGTCAGATAAGGAAAGGAGAGGAGTGAAATATAAAGCTGAAGGAGGGATGTAGGTGGAAGGGGACGGTGTGTGGAAGGGGACAGGAGGGGCAGATCTCTTCAAAACACGGAAAGGTGTGGGGTTGGAGGTTTATGTGAACTCGCCAACCCCGTTCATTGCATTGAGTGCTCCTGGTGTGGCATCTTTTACATGAGTGAGACCAAGTTCAGACAAGGCAAACGTTCCACTGAGCACCTGCGTTCTGTCTGTCAATTTTAAAGTACTCGCTAGAATTTAGAAGATTGAGGGGGGATCTTATAGAAACGTACAAAATTCTTAAGTGGTTGAACAGGCTGGATGCAGGAAGATTGTTCCCAATGTTGGGGAAGTCCAGAACAAGGGGTCACAGTTTAAGGATAAGGGGGAAGTCTTTTAGGACCGAGATGAGAAAAACATTTTTCACGCAGAGAGTGGTGAATCTGTGGAATTCTCTGCCACAGAAGGTAGTTGAGGCCAGTTCATTGACTATATTTAAGAGGGAGTTAGATGTTGTGGCTAAGGGGGTCAGGGGTATGGAGAGAAGGCATGCACAGGATACTGAGTTGGATGATCAGCCATGATCATATTGAATGGCGGTGCAGGCTCGAAGGGCCGAATGGCCTACTCCTGCACCTATTTTCTATGTTTATAAGGTCTGCTGCATGTCACCATTTTAATACCCCTTCCCATTCTGAACTTTGTGTCCTGGGCCTCCTCCATTGTCAGAGCGAAGGGCACATGCAAACGGAAAGAACAGCACCTCATGTTCCCCTTGGGTAGCTTACACCCCAATGGTACGAACGTTGAATTCTCCAATTACATGTTATATTGCCCTAACATCTCTATTTTGCCTCTCCTTTCACCGTATTTAAGGACTTTCAACACGCCATCTCTGAAACTTTCTATAAACATTGTTGAAACTCAGAGAGCAGATGGCCACATTGCCTCTTTTAAAAGGATAGCAGCGTTAAAATAGCACTGTTCACCATGAATATGTTGTGGACAACATCTTGTAATTCCTCAACCATCTTATCATTTGACTCCTTTGCTGAAGTGAATCTGAGAATCTGGACAGGCAAAGTGTCAAACATCATGACTGAATGAAACTGGACCTCAGCAAACCAAATACCCATTTTTTTGTGAATGGATACAACAAGCATGTCAAGTTGCCCATCATAGTGAGAGGATTTGATTATAGGAGCAAGGAGGTCCTACTGCAGTTGTACAGGGCCCTGCTGTGACCACACCTGGAGTATTGTGTACAGTTTTGGTCTCATAATTTGAGGAAGGACATCCTTGCTATTGAGGGGGAGCAGCATAGATTCACTGGGTTAATTCCCGGGATGGCGGAACTGACATATGATAAAAGAATGGATCGACTGGGCTTATATTCACTGGAATTTAGAAGGGTGAGAGGGGATCTTATAGAAACATATAAAATTCTTAAGCCCCTGTCCCACTTTCCCGAGTTACTCACAAAATTTCCCGAGATTTCCCCTTGATTCAAACTTGGAGAATGTCCGTAGCGGGTCCTTAGGAGTCCGTGGGAGTCCATAGATATTTCGTAGCGGCTCGTAATGCCAGCCGTCGGTACTCGGCGCATCAGGTAAGTCGGGACGTTTATTCAGCATGTTGAAAAATGTCCATGAGTAAAAAAAAATAGCCTCGAGTACCTACGGCTGGCATCTCCGTGTTTGAATCAAGGGGAAAACTCGGGTGTATTCGTGAGTAACTCGGGAAAGTGGGACAGGGGCTTTAAGAGATTGGAAAGGTTAGATGCAGGGATTCTTTTCCTGGTGATGGGCGTGACCACTTCCAGGGGTCACAGGTTAAGAATAAGGGGTAGGCCATTTAGGACTGAGATGAGGAAAAACGTTTTCACCCAGAGAGTTGTGAATCCGTGGAATTCTCTGCCACAGAAGGCAGTGGAGATTCACTGAATGTATTCAAGAGAGAGTTAGATATAGCTCTTAGGGCTATCAGAATCAAGGCATATGGGGAGAAAGCAGAAATTTTAGATGATCAGCCATGATCATATTGAATAGCTGGCTCGAACGGCTGAATGGCTTCTTCCTGCATCAATTTTCTATGTTTCTTTTTTTGTAAGTATGACCAAAAGAGGACTACAGCAGAGCTAGTGAATGTCATCCAAAGGAATCGATTAATAACCTGATTTACCCAAGGTGCTAGAGAACAAGACCTGTTAAGCTGCTGCAAGTAAGAAGTCCATTGTCCCACTGTCGATACATGTGACAATTATACATCCTGACTCATGACTCTTGACTTTAAGATAATTAATTGAATCGGTCTGTAATTAAGTGCTTGACCATATCCCAATCAAATTATGGTGAAACCCACGAAAGATTGCAGATACAAGAAATCAAATTAAAAACAGAAAATGCTGGAGGTATTCAGTCAGTCAGGCATCAGGCAATATCTTGGTCAGGGAAACAGCGTTAACACTAGGGATTGATGAACTTTCACCCGAACCAGGAAAACTTACCAAAACCTGTGCGATTGAAAATGCCGAGAAGGAAGGGAGTGTGAAGGATCGATAGGAGGCCGGATTGAATTGTACAAATAGTGATGGTCCTGCTGCCTGTGAAGATTTGTTAGTCACATTTGTCTGCAAATGCAAACTGAGCAGTGGAGGAGAAACAAGAAACACAATGCTGGAAGAGTGAGACTCCAGACACTGCGCTTACAGACACAAGACTCTGTGCTTTTAAGGTAAAGGGGAAAAGATTTAATAGGAATCTGAGGGCTAACTTTTTCACCCAAAGGGTGGTGGGTGTATGGAACAAGCTGCCAGAGGAGGAAGTTGAGGCAGGGACTATCCCAAAATTTAAGAAACAGTTAGACGATTACATGGATAGGACAGGTTTGGAGGGATATGGGCAGTTGGGACTAGTGTAGCTGGGACTTTTTGGCCGTTGTGGGTAAGTTGGGCCGAAGGGCCCGTTTCCACACTGTGTCACTCTATGACAGAAAATTGAAATATTCAGATAGCCATGAAGACTTAACAAGCCAGGCAGCATCTGTGGAGAGAGAAAAACAGTTCTGAGTTCACTGGTTCTCAGTTGAAATGACCTGGTAAGATGCTCGTCAATGGCAAGTAGGGATGGACAATAAATGCTGCCCGTTCTAATCGCATTAACTGTAATAAAAAGTATGTCCTAGCAATTATGCCTGCGGTATCAAGGTTGGAAACTAAATGGGCTTGTGGGAGTTGAATTTTGAACAAATGGCATCAGTTTTTCCTATCTCTCAATTTCCCACGGTTTTGCTGAAATCTGCCAATATTTAGAACATTGTAAACTTTGGGGTGGAAATCCAAACCCTTCTCAAAGCCCTCCCCCCACCCACCACCCCTCCCCCCACACAACCATCCGCTTACAGACTTTGACCACACACGCACAAACAAACAGAGTCAGGAATCTCAGAACCTCTGCTTTGCAGACATGACATAATAGAAAAAGGAGCAGAGTTTTATAAAGGAAACTTGATACTAAGCTGTATTTTCCATTGTCCCTTCAATAACCCAACCAATCTGTAACACTAGAGGTTTTGAAATTGAAGAAGGCACTTTCACAAACATATTTCAAATGACTGTATTTCCTGGGACCTTTACAAGTTTTCATATTCCCTTTCAGTTCTGAATCCACTGCCGAAGAATCATTCACATCCTTCAGTGAATTGCCGCGGCATGTCCTCTGATCTTTCCCCTACAGAATAAACAGGAACTTCATACATTTATGTAATGTGTAATGTTACCTTCCTGAATAAATAAATGCTTGTACAAGTCCACAGTGAATGACCATGGCCCTCAAAAGTACACAGGAATTCAACAGTTGCACAGTGAGCGACCCTTGACCTTGCCGGATAAAACAGAACTTTATAATAGTTGCACAGTGAATAACCCTAAAGCTACAAAAAAGATCAAGAGCACTCCATTGGTACACAGTGATTGACCCTTACTCTGAAGAATAAATAAAACTTAATTATCAACAACCAAAGCATCTTTTTCCAAGCTTTACACAGCACTTTCTCCACATGAAGATGGCAGCATAGAAGCGCAGCAGATGGAGCTGCTGCCTCACTGTTCCAGTGACATATGGTCTTGGTGCTGTCTGTGTGGACACTGCACATTCTCCTTGTGACGGTTGTAGGTTTTCGCTGGATACTCCCATTTCCTCCCACATGCAAAAAGATGTCCTGGTCGGTGAGTTTATCAGCTAACATACATTACCCCTTGTTTAGGGAGCGAGAATAGATTACAGGGAAATGGGATCAGTAGAACTGTTTTGCGAGACAACATATACTCAATGGGTCAAATTGTTTTTCAGACAGCACAGCTCTGGAATAGGGCTTTGGGCCCACAATGTCTGTATCAAGCACGATACCAAATTAAACATCACTGCCATATCTGCTTCCACCGCAGCCCCTGGCAGCACATTTAAGGTACCCACCACTCCAGGCAGCCACTACTCTCTGTGCAAATATTTTGCCATGCACAGCTCATTTAAACTCTCTCCCTTCAGCCTCTGCCATCTAGTATTTGACTTTCATGGGAAAGGATTCCAACTATACTATGTGTAGGAAAGAACTGCACATGCTGGTTTAAATCAAAGATAGACAGAAAATGCTGGAGTAACTCAGCCGGCCAGGCAACATCACTGGAGAGAAGGAATGTGTGACGTTTCAGATCGAGACCCTTCTTCTTCCAACTATCTACCATTTCTATGTTTCCCACATCAATGCTGTTAAGGGTCTTGCCATTAACCATGTACTTTCCCTTTACATGCAACCTCCTAACTGCAGCACCTCACATTTGTCTACACTAAACTCCATAAGCCATTTCTCCGCCCATATCTATAACTGATTTATATCCAGATGTATATTTTGACAGCCTTCTTCGCTGTCCACAACTCCACCATTTTTGGTGTCATATGCAAACTTTCTAACCAATCCATCTACATTTTTGTCTAAGTCATTTATCACATATATCATATATATCTCAAATAACATCTCAAGTCCAAGCAACAATCCTTGCAGAATACTACTGGTCACAGACCTCCAGCTAGATATAATGCCCTTCCAACACTCGTCTCCCTTCTAATGAGTAAGCCAGCTCTGAATCCAAACTTCCAAATGACCATGGATTCCATGCATCTTAACCTTCAAGATCAGCAAAGTATGAGAGACCTTGGCAAATACCTTACTGAAGTCCATGTAGACAATATTCACTGCCCTACCTTTTGGTATATCCTCAAAACACAGTCGTTCGTAAGCCACGACCTGGTTCCGACCAAGCCATGTTGACTGGGCTTAAGCACCTCATTCTCTTTCAAAATGTAAGTAAAGCCCACCCCTACGAATCTTCTCCAAAGCTTCAAGAGATGCAACAGATGCTGTTTTGCATTATGTCTTCCCACCATGCAACGCCCCAAACCATCCTTCCAGATGAAGCGGTGATTCTATCAATACATTGGGTGCTCCAGATGTGATTTCCTTTCCAATGAAGGAACTAAATGCTTTGTTAAGTGCCTTCATTAGGTATGTCCCTGAGTTTCCAGTTGCCTATCGGTTTAATTTTCCATCCCACACAGATCTGTCTGTCTGCATTGATCTAACAAGACCCAATGTAAGTCAGTCTGAGGAAGGGTCTCCATGTTCTCCAGAGACGCTGCCTGGCTTACTGATTTACTCCAGCATTTTGTGTCCTTTTTAGACTCAATGTAATCTCGAGGAACCTCATCTTCCATTCGGGGACATATCCGTCTGCCAGTCTCATTACCAAATTCAATGATTTCAGGTAAATAATTTTCTCTGTGTCAGAATGGACCAGTCCTTGACATTTTTTCCTCTCTCTCCACGGACACTGCCTGGTCTGCTAGGCATCTCCAAAATTCTCCTTCTCCTTTTAATTTTATGCAACAGTTGTGAACTGAATTTCACCAGCTTTTGCAAGCCCCTTTGTTATCTACCTGCCCTCATTAATCCATCAACTGACGGGCTGTGTAAACAGCGTATCGCCATGGTAACCCTTACCTCCCCTTTCAGAGAAATGTCTTTATTTACTCTATCTATCCCTCGCCACCCTTTAACTTTCTTGAACACTTCTCCATTACTGACAAAGGGTCTCAATCTGAAACATTAACATTGTTTCTCTTTCTGCCATAGTTGCATGGACTGCAGAACATTTGATCGTTTTCTATCGTCATTCTTATGAATCCTGCCTAAAATTCAGGAGTGTAGAGCGGCATCCCTCGACATATCCCCCAAGTCAGCCCCAGGATTCACACATGCAGCCCCTGAAGTTTAATTTGAACAAACACTTCAAGTGACACCAGGAGAAGAAAGCAACCTGCTCCCCAGACACCGTTTGATTTTTCTGCCCGGATGTATACCAGGATGTGCCAAGGTGCTAGATCGGTGCAATTTTGTTTTGTCCTTTCACTAAGGCCAAAGATACAAAGCCTTGATCTTGATTTTGTGGATAAAAGGCACATTTTTAATCGCTTGTTTGCAATATCATATCTTTAATTTAGTTGCTGCTTTGACTATAATGGGTTATTTTCTCTGCTAGACTTTGGCCTGGCAACAATGTCTTTATGCAGAAAGAACTAGTCTGAGGTGATTGCAGTAATTTCAACCACAGATGGAGGTTTTGCACTGAATTGCAAATTTAGTTCACAAGATTACGTGTTTCTGTGCTTCTCACAAAGTTTCATCCAAGAAATGGGCTGTGTGACAGTCTCAGCTTCTATGCAGTGGTTGGGAACATGTTAATATTTTGGCTTTCTTTTTCATACAGCCCGACAAAATATCAATCTCACAGCAGGTTAGACAGTAACTTTTCCAACAACTCATGAGAACGAAAGCCGGGAGTGACTTTCAGGATTAGGTAGCCATATTTATACAGGACAAGTCACTGATGCAAACCAACACAGATCCAGGGTCCAATCTAGCAAAATAATTATGGCCTGTGGATGTCAAGTCTTAGGAATCCGGTCTTGACCTCCTCAAAGTACCAGAGGAGGTGGAAGCTCCGGCATAAACTCTGGAAAAACCTCCTGCAGCAACTCAATAAAGGGCAAGCTGATGGGAAAATGAATGGATACAATCCTATGAGCTTTTTGTAGCATAGGAATGGCCTCTCCTAATACTATCTTCAATGTGAAATACAGGATTTGAAAGGTTGGCACATTGAGACACCCAGGTCATCTTGGCTCTCTCACCACTGGCCTGCATCAATCCAAAACCCATCCCATGGCTCCATTCTTTTTGCACAGCTCTGTATCAATCCCATACTGATCCCACAACCCCGTATCAATCCCCAAACCAATCACGCTGACCTCCTCTCTCCATAAACCCTGTATAAATCCCAAATTAATCCCAACGCCCCACTCTCTCCTCTCTCCCTGTATCAATCAGCAAACAGTTAAAAGCCCAATTTAAAATAATTGTATTAAAAAAAAATAGTGCGCTTATGCAGTTCCTAATTATTCACAGAGTCTGTAGATATAAAATAAAGAGTTCACTTATTTAGTGCCGCTCCCATTGCATCATGCAGCTCAAGTTTATAATGCAATAGATATTATCATCATTCAAAAATGAAGTGTGCTTACCTATTACCACACAGTCTGTTTGAAGTTTCCAATGCTTTAGTAAATAATGAACTGAACTTTGTACTTCACTGCCGTTGGCACGGTCCCCAGTACAAGCGCAAAGCAGCTGCCTGTAGTCTTTGCTGGAGAGTAGAAAGGTATCCATGTCTCCCTGCCCTCTCAACCCCCATTTATGTGAGCAATTTAAATACATTCACATGGTCACAGCCTCGTACACAGTGAAGGCGTTTAAGCCTTTGAAAGACAAGTCACCAGCAAATAAAAACCCAACCGAGTAACCACTGATAACATGGAAAGGTGCCTGTTCACATTGCCCTCCTTTTCACCAAGAGTGCCACATTTCTCATGTTGGGAACTATTTCTGGATTCTAACACTCTAAATGACTCCACCTGAGACTGTAAACCGGATGCTAAAGGCAGCGAGCTGTTTGATCATGCCCACCCGACTGCGAAGTGCTCACAGACATTTTCCATGTGCTCGCTCGTTTGAGCAGAAGACTGGAAGACCTGTGTGATTTTTCTGTTCGTTCAAGTGTTGCAGAGCTGATACTCAAGAGCGGTAAATTCAGAGTAGTTAACTCACCAACATTTCTGGGCAACCCAGACTCATCTGGTCTTAAGGGGGATTCCGACCCAAAACGTCACCCATCCTTTTTCACCAGAGATGCTGCCTGACCCGCCGAGTTACTCCGGCACTTCGTGTCTGTCTTCTTTTTGGTCTTCATTGTTCAGTTAAAGATATTGTTTACTGAGCCCAAAGTCCCAGAAAGAATATCTGTAACCAGAGAATTAGCTAAAGAACAGTTTCAAAGCAGCCACTTGCTGCTTTGTTATTTATTGATTTAGTTTAACATCCTGCAAGCAAGCTACAGTTTCATCCATTCAAACTATCGGAAGTGATTTTCAGCTACAGGTTTCTTTTCAATCTCCTTTGGCAATGCTGTACAATACATTCTACCGGTCCATTAGATTTATTTGGCAATTCTTTTGCACGAACATAACTGAATAAGTTCTCCTCAGGAACCTAAACATACTGTTGATAATTGTCAGTATAGACCCCACTTCATCCTTATGGTCCAACTTCTAATTCCCACTCAAATTTTGGCAAAAAAATGTCTCTCCTTTCTGTTTGTTTCTTGAGGTTATTTCTTGTCCTCGTCCAGGTTTCCATCAAATTCACGTCCATTATAAAATACAAACAGAAAATGCTGGAAATACTCAACAGTTCAGGCAATATCTGCAGTGAGACAGAGGCACAGTGATGACCTTTCAGCAGAACCCCGCTATCACTGTGAGATTTTACTTTAAGTGTTAGAGCAGCAATAGTCTGAAGATGGGTCTTGACCCAAAACATCACCGTTTCTTCAGAGATGCTGCCTGACCCGCTGAGTTAACCCAGCATTTTGTGTCTATCTTCGGCGTAAACCAGCTTCAGCACTTCCTTCCTACACAATACTTTTTAATACTTTGCTTTCAATATATTTCAATTTCAATTAATATCTTGATATATTTAAGCTATCTTTGTAGAGTTTGACACTTGAATGTAGAGAATTGATTGCAAGAAATGGCATAATCAATGTGGTCTTAAAGGAAGAAAGGCGAGAGATTTAAAGTTAAAATTCTAGAAAAGATTGATATAGACGCAACAAAGAAATTCATATGTTTAAGAAGGAACTGCAGTTGCTAGAAAATCGAAGGTAGACAAAAATGCTGTCAGCTCAGCGAGTGAGGCAGTACCTATGGAGCAAAGTCTGAAGAAGCGTTTCGGCACGAAACGTTGTCTATTTCCTTCACTCCATAGATGAGTTTCTCCAGCATTTTTGTCTACCAAAGAAATTCATATTCTAGTCAGTAATTTGAAAAACAGTCTTTGATTGTTCTTACACTTAAACGCCGCAACATAATTGTTTATAGCCGCCTCTCTAGGGTGGCAGTAGCAAATGCAATTAGTGATGATTCCAACACAAACGAGCACATTCATGCATATCTGACTTCCCTTGGTGTCTGCAGATGAAGGGACTGCAGATGCTGGGGTAACTCAGCGGGAGAGTAGGAATGGGTGGCCTTTCGGGTCGAGACCCTTCTTCAAATGCAAATTGGAGGAACACCATCTCATATTTTGCGTGGGCAGCTTGCAGCCCAGTGGTATGAATATTGATTTCTCTCACTTCTGGTAGTCTCGGCATTCCCTCTCTCTCTATCCCTTCCCCACCCAAGTCACACTAGCTTCTCATTTTCACCCTACAAACAGCTTCCTTTATCATCATTACTTTTTTGCATATCTTTCTTTCATTGTTCTTTATCTCTCCACATCACTGTCTATGTCTCTTTTCCCCATTATCCCCAACCAGTCTGAAGAAGGGTCTCATAGAAACATAGAAAATAGGTGCAGGAGTAGGCCATTCGGCCCTTCGAGCCTGCACCGCCATTCAATATGATCATGGCTGATCATCCAACTCACTATCCTGTACCTGCCTGCTCTCCATTGCCCCTGATCCATTTAGCCACAAGGGCCACATCTAACTCCCTCTTAAATATAGCCAATGAACTGGCCTCAACTACCTTCTGTGGCAGAGAATTCCACACATTCACCACTCTCTGTGTGAAAAATGTTTTTCTCATCTCGGTCTTAAAAGACTTCCTCCTTATCCTTAAACTGTGACCCCTTGTTCTGGATTTCCCCAACATCGGGAACAATCTTCCTGCATCTAGCCTGTCCAACCCCTTAATAATTTTGTAAGTCTCTATAAGATCCCCCCTCAATCTTCTAAATTCTAGCGAGTACAAGCCGAGTCTATCCAGTCTTTCTTCATATGAAAGTCCTGCCATCCCAGGAATCAGTCTGGTGAACCTTCTCTGTACTCCCTCTATGGCAAGAATGTCTTTCCTCAGATTAGGAGACCAAAACTGTATGCAATACTCCAGGCGTGGCCTCACCAAGACCCTGTACAACTGCAGTAGAACCTCCCTGCTCTTATACTCAAATCCTTTTGCTATGATGTCTTGACCCGAAACATCACCAATTCCTTCTCTCCAGAGATGCTGCCTATCCTGTTCAGTTACACCAGCTTTTTGTGTAGCCTTCCCTTGATGTTCAACTCCTCAGGCAAGGAAATCACAGCTGTTCTAAGACATGCTGTTATAGTCTAGTGATGTCTTTGCTACGTTACTCACAGTTCAGCCAACATCTTTTAAAATATATTTGACTCCTGGAGCTCATACTTTCTAAAATCCATGGAATCCCTTTGGGATCAAATTTCCAGTTGGCACCAAGCTTCCTGGCCTATTGATGTTGGTTGGGATGTGGCCATTACCAGCGCGTCAATTTTCTGTTCCAAAAAAACCTTTATTGAAACTTAGAAAGGATAGTCAGGAATTATTACCTTCATTTCAAAGATAAAATCTGAGCATGTTTCCTTTTTCTATTTTATTGAGAAAATGCTCCCAATTGTCAGTTGCAACAGTCGGGACGAGAGGGTATCCAGTTCTCCTATGAACAACAATTTAAATTTGTATATGCCAAATTGCCAGACTTGGAGCGTTCTCAGACAGGTAAGAGGCTCTCGTTTCATGATTCCTAATTACTTCCCGAGTAGCGCTTGAAAGGGCGAGAGGGTGAGGTTCCCAGAAATTGGGCCCCAGTCGGTTGAAGGCATGCCACGGCAAGGCAGACGAAGGATCTTGACCCGAAACGTCACCCATTCCTTCTCTCCAGAGATGCTGCCTGTCCCGCTGAGTCACTCCATCATTTTTGTGTCTGTCTTCAAGACTTAAGGGAATTCCCCAGCTTAGAGAGGTGCAGAACTCTCGGATTGCAGAATTGGGATGAAACATGCCCAGTCCAAACGCAAAGATCAGAATGTTAAAGTCAAGGCAGGACTAGGCAGCTACGATGAGTTTATTGCTCTAAATTGGACATGGCGAGACACGTTCACACAGCAGCTTGGTAACATTGTCCCTGCCTGGTGGGCACAACTCCACAAGGAGCAGTTATTAAATCAATGCCAACTCTTCATTCCTACTGCTCCGATGCCTCACACCAAGTCAGGTGAATTAAATGTGATTTTGTCTTTCCCTGCCAGAGTTTATTGTAATTAGGTAACTGAAAATGTGATAATTTTAGGATACAGGTAGTTGTATTTGCTGGTTTACAAAAAAAAGAGAACATTCTGGACTAACTCAGCAAGTCAGGGGCATCTCTGGAGAACATGGATAAGTGGTGTTTTGGGTCGGGTCCCTTCCTCGGTCTGAAGATGTTTAGGGTCCCTGAAAAGGCGTCCCAACTCAAAATGTCATATAGCCATGTTCTCCAGAGATGCTGCCAGTCCTGCTGAATAACTCCAACACTTGGTGTAATATGTTACTTGTTTCTTTCTGTCACTCCCTTCAATTACTTCCCATCTCAAAAAAACCCTCTGAAAGTCTTATCAAGTGTTCTCCTGGAGAACTTCTCCCCGTTAGGATGACATGCCTTTGACAAGTACACCGCCTTCGCTGACCACCCCGACACTGCTCTTCGCGCTTGCACTTTCGCGGTTCCCCCAGGAGGTGGCAGCCCCGAGCCCCCCACATCTGCCACACAGCCCAACACAGGCTGCCGCAGGAAACAACGTTACTTTGCCTTGATTGTCTAGATATATATATATAGACAGGATATTCAATATTTCCTCAATAAACGGAAACCATTAGCAAATTAAGTGCATTTAATCTTTTGCTTTCAAATGCTACGTTCCTTATGCACCCTTGGAATGATAATACGCTTAATTAATTTGCAACTTTCAAAACTTAATCACAAGTCGTTCTTGCAGAATGTCCACTCACTGCCTGGCTGACTTGTTTGCCACGGGCCTAATTAAAAGTCAGGAAACGAATCCGAACATTACTTCGTCTAAAGTTCCTATTAGAAGAAGCGGATCAATTGTTTTACTGGTGATTTACGGCGAGGAAGGAGCCGTGCAAGGAAGAACGAGTCAGCCTCCCGTGTAAAAAGCCTTTAAAACGTACCTGCATGAAAGCCTGACTGCATCCGAGCTAAGTCTGCATCCAGTGTAGTGATGCACAGACCTCTCCCGTGTGCAACTAATAACGTCTCAAATTTACCCAGGGAAGGGGCGCTGGAGACGGACGCGCGAACCGGGCACTAACGAACGGCCAACCCATTTCACAACTCGTAGACACTAAATGCTGGAGGAACTCAGCGGGTCAGGCAGCATCTCCAGAGAGAAAGAACGGGTGACGCCTGTCCCACTGGGTTATACCAGCATTTTGTGTCCATCTTCGGTCTAAACCAAAAACCAGCATCTGCAGTTCGTTCCCAACCATTACACAACTCGCCAGCTTTGATTTTCTGTCTTGGGCAGAACGGAAAACCAGTTTTCGTGAAATGGCTAATTGAAAATTAGACCAAAATATGAATAATCGAATTTCAACTATAGGGCAGCGAGCAGAGTTTGCACTCAATGTATTGCAGCGGGACGAGTTTGGCTGGATCAGAACAAGTGTGAATTTGGTATTATTTTCAATCTTTAGGCTGACACAAACCCACCCCGTCAACTCCTGCCGCTCCTCGTGTACAAGCACCAATCTGCAACTTCCTCTTCGCACATCGCTTTTCTTTTCAAGCTCCCGTAGCAGCCACCCCCTTATCAACCAGGGACGATAAAAACATGTGTAGGAAGGAGCTGCAGATGCTGGTTTAAACCGAGGATGGACGCAACATGCTGGAGTTACTCAGCGGGTCAAGCAGCATCTCTGGAGAAAAGGAATGGGAGAGACCCTACTTCGGACTGAGAGTCAGGGGAGGGAGACACAGAGATGAGGAAGTGTGAAGGTGTGAAAACGAGACATTTAAAGGGGATGGTCGAGACCCTCCATAGCTAGTTGTTAGTGACCCGATTTCCCAATGCTACATGTTAGTTTCATAAAGTCTCATGTTCTCATTTATGTCCGATCTTCTGGGGCGGTTCAATCTTGCCGGCGGTGTGCCAACAGTTCCTCAGTTCCTTGGCCAAGTAGCCCATTTTCCAGAACAGATCAAAGGAGGGCACAACATGATGTCTCCAAACAGCCTTCATCAAACCATGTTCTTTGAGTGATCAGACACTGGGACTTTTCTTCTCCTGACTCCGGGTGCTGGGTCCCGTGGCATCCACGTTGCTCCAGGTCAACCTTCTCACACAGTCTGGGGATCCGGCGTGTGATTCAGACCTGCATCCCTCACTAATCACCGGGGAAATCCAGTCGATGTTTTCGGTGCACTCCGTTGCCTTGTTCAATGCACCAGGAACTGCCGATGCTGGTTTTACATGAACAAGGCGCAAAGTGCTAAAGTAACCCAGCCTGGCGCAAAGTGACCAGTTTGAAGAGGGACATGAAACATCACTTACCCATGTTCTCCAGAGATGCTGCCTGACTCGCTGAGTTACCCCACTACTCTGTGTCTTAATTTGCTTGCTACTCGTTTTCTTTAACAAACCTATTGTTACTTTTACTAACCCGAGCTCCATTTATTTTACTTCTATACGGTATAAAAATAAGGCACTAAGGGGAGAGGGGTAGGTATGAATTATTAACTTATTTCCATATTGCTAACATGTATAACTCTGAAATATTGTGGATAACGTAATTGGTTATGACATGTGTTGAAATGCTCAGTGTCAGAGTTGAATCACCCCCAGTATTTGTCAAATCCCCCCCAAAAGCTGGGCCCTTGAATGAATATTCAATATATCAGCCGTGGCAAGTTCTAATAAAGCCAATCACGGAATGGGCAATAGCTGGCTGGCATTGAGTTGCAAGACGTTAATTAAATCAGTGATAGACACAAAATGCTAGAGTAACTCAGCGGGTCAGGCAGCATCTCTGGAGCGAAGGAATGGGTGACGTTTCGGGTCGAGACCCTCCTTCAGACTCAGTGACCCAGCAGGGAATCCGATTGAGGCCACTGAATCACAGAGGGCAGTCAGTTAGATAGTCAACCATCTATCACACTAAAATATTTCATTTAGTTAGTGATATAGCACGGATACAGGCCCTTTGGTCCATCAAGTCCATGCCAACCACAAATCTCTGTTCACACTAGTTCTATGTTATCCCACTTTCTCATCCACTTCCTATACACCAGGCACCCGAGGTCAAGATGGAACTTGGGTTTCTGACATTGTGAGGGAGCACCTCTACCAGTTGTGCCACCGTGCTCCCCAATTACTTTGTAAGCTTCTCTTTTTTTTTGGTGATCCATCAGAAATTTCATTTCTTAATTTTATTCACATGTCCTTACACTGTGCACATTCTCACAGCTACCATTGTACACTTACGAAGAATGTTCAGTATGCCATTGCACAGTACAGGGACTGGAATAGACCATTCTGAGTAGACCAACTAAGTCTGTTCCATCATTCAATTATATCATGGCCGCTCTGTACCTTAGCTCCACTCACCTGCCATGGTTCAGTAACCCTTCGTATCCTTGCCAAATACGAATCAAGTTAAGGGACACAAGAGACTGCAGGTGCTGACATTTGGTAAAACAAACAAACTGCTGGAGGAATTCAGCAGTTTGAACAGCATTTGTGGGATGGGTAGGTGGTGGGGGGGGGGGGGGGGGGGGGGCTGAGCAGAAATTATGGAGGTTTCAGGTTGAAATCGTCCATCAGAACTAAGAATGGAAATGCAAGATAGAGAGTAAAGAGAAGGAGAGTGGTGAGATGGCAGCCAATGTGTGATTGGTGGACTGAAGAGGGGAGAAGGATGAGAGGCAGATAGAGCCAGTAGGGAAGGGGTTGAGTTGGAAGACTGAGGCAGATGAATGGTAGATGGAGGCAGAAGAATAAAAGAAAGTCAGATGGAGCCAGGTGAGAGGAATGGTGAAGGTGGAGAGAGAGCTGCCAGAGGCTGATAAGTGGGAACACATATGTGACCAAGTTTCAAAAACCAATTTGAATTTTGCAATTCAAGTAGTCTCAGTGTTAGGGGAGGGAGATGCAGATTTCCTTTACCTTTTACACTTCCCGGAATCTCGTCGCCCATATCTAATTTTGTACCTCGGTACACGAGACAATAATAAACAAGATTAAAACTAAACTAAAATCATTTTAATTCTACAACTCACCCACTCCCTTCTAACCCCCACATCGTTTTTTTTGGGCTGCCCTGCTAGAGAAAATTGTTTCTATCACTTTTTTTAATGATTACAAATATCAACCTTTAATATTCCTGGATTAATTTATGACTAGTTTGTGCGACCTAACTTTTTTTTAAGTCACCACCTTTGGTGCAAGGAGCAGCTTGGCGATCGTGTGCTCCACTGCATCCAAAGCCAAAATGCATCCTTTCTGCAGCCCAGAACCCAGCAGTGAATGCAATACTCACAGTGCAGTCTTAGCAGAGCTTTATTTGACTGTAGCTTGACCTCTGCCCCTTTGTGTTGCAGCCGCCTTGAGTTAATGATCAACATTCCATTAGACTTTTTAATTACTTTTTTGTACCTAGGCTCCAACTTAGGGTCCTTAAACCTTTCTATATCAGCACCCTCAAACAATGACTCATGGCCTCCTCAAGATGTTTGAGCTGGATGAGTTTCTCAGCCCCGTCTCAGCAAGCTTCTGAAACTAGTGGTAGCATTCCAGATTTTCAGTGAGCACACTCATTAATTGCACTAATAATGTAAGCAATCAATAGATATTTTAAGTTGTGTTTTGCCCTCATCTGTTGCAGACAGAGGGTGGCTCGGTGGAGTAGCGGTAGAGTTGCTGCATTACAGCCCGAGAGACCCAGGTTCGATCCTGACTATGGGTGCTGTCTGTATGGAGTCTATACGTTTTCCACGTGACCGCGTGAGTTTTCTCTGGGATAGACACAAATGCTGGAGTAACTCAGTGGGACAGGCAACATCTCTGGATAGAAGGAATGGGGTCCAGACCCTTCTTCAGACTGACAGCCAGGGTAGAGGGAGACACAGTGATAAGGAACTGTAAGGTGTGAACATGAGACATCAAAGGGGATGGAGATCAAGGAAAACGTAGAATAGATCCTTGTTAGCTGGGGGAAAGTGTCAACGAAGCGGACAGAGATAACATTTAATCAGGGAGACAGTCAGACTGGTTGGAGAACTGGGAAGGGGTGGGGATGGAGAGAGAGGGAAAGCAAGGGTTTCCGGAAGTTAGAGAAGTCAATATTCATACCGATGGGATGTAAGCTGCACAAACAAAATATGAGGTGCTGTGATGATGATAACAGGGGAGGAAGCCCAGGACAGAAATGTCAGTATGGGAATGGGAGGGGGAACTTAAAGTGTTTAGCAACTGTGAGATCTTTTTTAGAAGAAAGAATGAGAAAAAAGGATTAAAGAGTTGTGAATTGTGAAGCCAGAGGGAGGAATATTGCTGGAGTGCAAGGAAGAAATAGTTGTAAGTCTAGGTGAGGCATGGGGGGTGGGGGGAGGGGGAGAAGAGGCTGTTATAGGTTACCTAAAATTGGAGAATCCAAGTCTGGCTATTGGAACCACATGAAGAGGAATTACCTTTTGAAGACGGCAAACAGAAATATGTCCACCCCAAATTGAGCCTACCATTGGGAGAATGTTCAATCAGCAGCTATCAGTTCAAATTACGAGCTTTGGGAATAACTTTACCATTCAGGAAATCCAGGTTCAGCTTCCTGAGTAGGGTTCACTTCCGAAGCAAGGTTAGATGGCATTTAAAGAGCTCACAGCAATGTCTTTAAAGGGAATTTTCTAGTAAATTCCAAATGACCTTTAGGAATAGCTTCGTATTTGGCTTTATTTGTAATGAAGCAAAGGGATCAGGGATGAGTTTAACTACGTTGAAGAAATGTGAGGAGCACCCAAGATTAAACTGTCTTCATCAACTAAAATTTGTTTCCCACTAAAATACGTAAGGGACTTTAATCTATTATAGGTAAATGATTAGTTTAGTTCAGAGACATAATGTGGCCCTTCGGCTCAGCGAGTCTGTGGCAACCAGCGATCACCCATAGACTAGTTCTATCTTACACACTAGGGGTAATTTACAGAAGCCAATTAACTACAAACCTGGACATTTTTGGAGTGTTGGAGGAAACCAGAGCACCCTGAGAAATCCCAGGCAGTTACAGTGGGAACGTACAAATTCCATATAGACAGCATCCATAGTTGTGATCAAACCCGGGTCTTTGGCGCTGTAAGACAGCAACTCTACCGCTGCACCACCATGCCGCATGATTTTCCAACTCTCCCTCTTCACTTAGCCAACGGTTTAACTTCTCAATAAATTTGGAAAGATGGAACTGCCATGGACTGAGGAACTACATGATATTGGTTAGACAAGACACATCACAAAAACTACTTGTTGCTCATAGGTTAACAGTATTAACACCAATGAAGCAATGCTTAAGAAACATATACATTACTGAATAAATATATTCATCCTTTCTTATCACTGCCAGCAAAAATGTAAATTAGGCCATGATATTCTGCACTAACATATATTAATATCATTCGAATAATTAGATTACCTTTGGTAGTATTTAGCATTAAACAATAACAGCATACAGGGAACTGAATACACATTAATCTCACAGGTCTCAAATCAGTAAGCCATACATTATAACTGCAACTGTATGCTTTATTTATAAGAGAGTACACAATTTTTAGAAGCAAAATACCACAGATAAGGGACATCAAATTAAAACAGAAAAATGTAGAAATACACAGCAGATCAGCCAATATTTGTATAGAAAGAAATGTTGTGTAAGAAGGAACTGCAGATGCTGGCTTAAACCGAAGATAGACACAAAAAGCTGGAGTAACTCAGCATCTCTGGAGAGAAGGAATGGGTGACGTTTCGGGTGGAGACCCTTCTTCAGACTGAAAGTCACGGGAAAGGGAAACGAGAGATATAGAAGATGATTTAAAGAGATAATGAACAATGAATACAAAATTACAATAACAATATAGCAAAAAAATAATGAAGATGAAGGAAACAGGCCATTGTTAGCTCTTTGTTGGGTGAGAATGAGAAGCTGGTGCGACTTGGGTGTTTAGCAACCGCGAGATCAGGTAGGTTCAGGCGGACTGTGCGAAGGTGTTCAGCGAAATGATCGCCTAGTCTACATTTGTTCCCGCTGAGGTATAAGAGTCCACATCTTGAACAATAGATACAGTAGATGAGGTTGGAAGAGGTGCAAGAGAACCTCTGCCTAACCTGAAAGGACTGTCGGGGTCCCAGACAGGGTCGAGGGAGGAGGTACGGGGACAGGTGTTGCACCTTCAGGGAAACGGTGTTACTGTTTTAATTTGTCGACCTTCCACTGGTAAACGATCATTAACTTGAAGCATTAACCCTGTTTCCCTGCTGCCAGACCTGTTGAGTAGTTCCTGCATTTTCCACTTTGTTCAGGGTTTGTTTAGATGTGACAGTTGGAGCGGACAGTTTGGCAGCCTTAAATGATGACTTATGAGTCAGGGTAGTGGAGTTGGCAGTCCTGGTTTCCTCTGTCATGGTTAGATTATTGCTCAGATCCTGGCATAATAAACCTCAGCCTGACTCCAATTTGTCTTTATTGTCAGGATTGTAATATTTACATGAACGTGTGCAAGAAGCAACACATACTCTTTCATCTGTACACTTTATAACCCTTTGGATATATTACAAGATTTAATAACTTTGAATCATAAGCACCTTTGCTTATGCAATCTTTGGACTAGCTGTTCTTTGGACTAGCAATCTTTGGCCTAGCAATCTTTGGACTAGCTGCTACTGATAACGATTCTGCTGTCTCTGTTTGCACGTTCTCTGAAAATATATAGAGTCACTAGACTAAGTGGGACTCGTTGGGTCCCATGTTCACACGGGAGGGCTGGTCCCCCAACGAAATATTTAAACTCTCCCCCAATTCCTATATTGCTGGCCAGTGGGGGGAGGGGGCTTTGTGATGCAATCATCCAAACAGCTGATTGCATTTTCACTTTATTTACATTGCCATTGCACTTTCAAGCACAGGGCAGGCTCAAGCCAAACAGCTGATTGCATTTTCACTTCATTCCCACTGCCATTGCACTTTCAAGCACAGGGCAGGCTCAAGCTAAATTAACTGATTGCATTTTCACTTCATTTCCATTGCCATTGCAGTTTCAAGCACAGGGCAGGCCAAACAACTAATTTTCATTAAGGGCTATCAAATCGTTTATTCAAGTACATTGCATACTCACAGTGTTCTGTTATTTCCCAGCTCAGGCAGAGAGTCGTGACTTCTCTCTCGCCATCTTGCAGACAGACTGAGCCACGCCCACACTTCCGGGTTTTATAGTCCCTCCCCCTCCCACCGGAAGGAGCGTGGCCTTCATGGTGGTGATTGACAGGAGAGAGAATCTCAAGACTTTTTAAACACTAATAACTCTTTTATTTTTCATAGATGGGTAAAATCCTCAGGGCCTGCACAGCGGAGGAGGGCTCCGAGTTAGATGGCCAAAAAAAATCACAGACATGTGTGGTAGTGTTTTTTCTAAAATCAATGCACAGTGCAAACAGGAAGTGGTCAAGATGAGACTTTTAATTATATAGATAATCTTGTACAGCATGGAAACTGATCCTTTGACCCAATTCATCCATGCCAAGATGCCCATCTATACTAGCCCTATTTGCCCAGGTTTGACCCATATTTTTCTAAACATTTTTTATCCATGTATCTGTGTTTTTAAATATTAGAAGGAGACAACAGACACAAAAAAAGCTTTGGGAAACTTCCAAACATACTATTATAATTATTGTTGTGTAATTAACTAATCTCTTTCATATTTTAGTTTAAAAAAGAACTGCAGATGCTGTTAAAATCGAAGATAGACACAAAATAAGGGACCCAGAAGGATCACGTCCCAAAACATTGCCAATTCCTTCTCTCCATAGATGTTGCCTCACCCGCTGAATTCCTCCAGCATTTTGTGTCTACCTAGTCTCTTTCATATTTCCTTACAACATAGAAGGAGGTAATTTGACCCATCTCTGCTGGCTCTCAGAGCATTCTCATCCCCCCCCACTTATTTTCCTACTTCCCTTCATATGCATATCCAGTGCCTAAGAAGAGTAAAATGACATGTGACTGGTGGCATTCCTGTCCATGGCAATGAAGTGCTTTGAGAGGTTGGTTATGACACATATAAACTACACCCAGGACAATTTGTCTGCCTCCACAATAGATCACAAACCACCTTGCTTGTTCTCCACGGTTACACAAAAAGCTGGAGACACTCAGCGGGTGCAGCAGCATCTAAGGAGCGAAGGAGATAGGCGACGTTTCGGGTCGAGACCCTTCTTCCTTGTTCTCCAATCTGCACTGGACCACCTGGGTAATGAGAACACACCACCAAGCCTTCACTGCTGGCAGTGAGAGGGTGCCACCCAGTCAGATTCTTCCTGTACCATCAGAGTCTTACTGCCAATGCACACTGCCCTCGGGACTGCTGCTAAGGAGAAGAGATGGTTGGCCACTAGTTTGCAGAGTGTGGAATTGTAATGAGGGTCTGAAGAAGGATACACGGTTCTTTGTCACGGTTCATCTTGAACAGCTTCGTAACAGAAGACTCTCTGATTTACGGGCTGTTCCGAGGGACAAGTTTGGAGACAGATATCAAGTGCTGCTGGTAGTCCATCACTAGGTGAAAGACACTCATTGGACTCATATTTTGCTTGGGCAGCTTACAACCCAGTGGTATGAATATTGATTTCTCTAACTTCAAGTAACCCATGCATTCCCCCTCTCTCCACCCCTCCCCCACCCAAGTCACACCAGCATTTCGTTCTCACCTAGCAAACAGCTAGCAAACAATGGCCTTCTTTTATCATCACTTTTTGCATATGCTTCATTCATTTGTTCTGTATCTCTCTACACCATCGTCTATATCTCTCGTTTCCCTTTCCCATGACTCTCAGTCTGAAGAAGGGTATTGACCCAAAACGTTACCCATTCCTCCTCTCCAGAGTTGCTGCCTGTCCCGCTGTCCGAGCAACCTGCCACAGCCCCGTCCATCACAGTCACTCACATAGCCCCATCCATTACACCTCCTCCCACAGCTCTCCATCCATTACACACCCACCCACAGCCATTGCAGAACCTTAGCCTCATCCATTACACCCCCTCCCACAGCCTCGTCCATTACACCTCCACCCAGAGCCCTGTCCATTACACCCTATCCCACGGCCCCGTCCATTGTAACTCTGTCTAACACAGCCTTTCTCATCCATCCATCACTGCCACTCCCACAGCAGTCACTCACATCCCCTCCCACTGTCCTGTCCATTACAACCCTGTCCCAGTGCCCAGTCCATTACAACCCTGTCCCTCACATCCCCTCCCATTGCTACAGCCCCACTCCAGGTTGCACTCCCTGAACACTGACACAAAGTGCAGGAGCTACCCGCTACCCCACTCTAGTCTGAAGTAGGATCTTGACAAGAAACGTCACCTATTCCTCCTCTCCAGAGATGCTGTCTGTCCCGCTGAGTTACTCCAGCTTTTTGTGTCTATCTTCAATTTAAACCAGCATCTGCAGCTCCTTCCTAAACATATATTTTGGTTTCCTTTCACTACTTTCAAGACCAAAATGTGTTCTGATTAATCAATGCATCAGTTATGAACCCGAGTAATCAATATTCTGGTCACTTCCCCGATTCTGGGACTATGCTGCATCTGTGTTGAACATAGAACAGTATACCACAGAAGTATCCATATCCCTCCATTCCCTGTATATACATGTGCGTTTCCAAAAGCCTTTTAAATGCCACTTTCTTATCTGCCTCCACCACCACCCCCAGCAGTCGTTCCAGGCACTTACCATCCTCTGTGTAAAAAGCATTGGCTTATACATCTCCTTTAATCTTTGCCCCCACATCTAAAAGCTATGCCCTCTAATCTTTGACATTTCCACCCTGGGGAAAAAAGGGCGATGTTACAGTTCTATACAAGACAACAATGATGACTTCATTTCAGAAATACATAATCAGTTGTGAACCACTTTGAAAAAAGCCATATAAAATCACGAGTACCAAGTGATCACAGTGTGATAAATTTAGTTTTACATCTTGCACCATATGACATAAATAAAAACATTTGGAACTTTATGCAAAGAATTTTGGAAAAAAATATTTTTACTTAAATTTACCCTCAGAAGATTTTCCAGTCATAAACTTACAAAGTTTAAAAGTTTTTGGTTTTGGATTTTTTTTTCAATTCAGGATTTTCCGGGACATTCACAATATATGTATAAAAGCAACGTTACTAAAGCAGCAGCAGCATCAAGCAGCGGGCTTCCGCGCCTCTCCTAGAAACCTGCCACAGCCCTGTCCATTGCAACCCTATCTATCACAGCCTTTCTCATCCGTCCATCACTGCCACTCCTTCAGCAATATCCCTCACCTTGCCCTGTCCATTACAACCCTGTCCCACTGTCCTGCCCATTACAACCCTGACCCTCACAACCCCTCCCATTGCTACAGCCCCACTCCAGGCTGCGTTCCCTGGACACAGACACAAAGAGCAGGAGCTACCCGCTGCCCCGCTCTAGTTCGAAGTAGGATCTCGACCAGAAACGCCACCCATTCCTTCTCTCCAAAGATGCTACCTGACTGACCCGCTGAGTTACTCCAGCATTTTGTGTCTATCATCTGCATCTGCAGTTCCTTCCTACACGCCCCGCCCTTTGTGCTCACCTGCCAATCATAGTGCGTCGCCCCCGCCCCTTAGCCCCAGGACTCATTGCTATTGGCTGTGTCGTCCAGCGCCCCGCCCCTCGGGCTGCTGATTTGCATTCCCTGCCCCGCCCTGTGCAGCGCCCCGCCCCTCGGGCTGCTGATTTGCATTCACCGCCCCGCCCCGTCCAGCGCCCCGCCCCTCGGGCTGCTGATTTGCATCCTCCTTCGCATCGACCCGAGCTGTCACTCTCCCTGGCCCCGCCCCCACTGACAGCGCTCCACTGCGACCCCCGCCGGCCTCCTGTGGAACTGCGGGCCGCTGCACCTGGCCCCGCCCCCCCCGGGCTGCCAGTCAGCGCGGCCGCCCCACCTCTGTGCACCGAGTGAGTAAGTGAGTGGGTGAGAGTCCCGGGCGGGTGGGCGGCCAGTCAGTGCGGTAGCGCAGCGCATGAGAGGCGCTGTGTGATACAGGCATCGCCAGCGGCCCCCTCCATCCCATCCAAGCAGGGGGGAGTCGGATTGCGGGCCGGCGGGGCTGCGGGGCTGCGGGGCTGTCAGCTCGCCAGGTAACCCGGTGCGGGCGAGAGTGTGTGTCTCCTCCCCCGGGCTGCGGGGTGCAGCATGCCCGCAGCGGGGCCCCCGCTCCAGCACCAGCCCACATCATGAGGAGCGCAGCGCTGCTGCTGCTGGCTGCGCAATGGCTATGGACCGCGGCGCTGGCGGCGGCGGCGACGAGCCACGACTCGGAGTCGTTGCCCGCGGCGGAGACGGAGGCGGTGATCGAGGTGGTTCAGTATCGGCACAGTCGGGACGGCATGGTGGCGACCAACAGTACCCTCCGCCTCCAGGGCCACTTCGCTGGGGCCGGCATGAGAGTGGCAGCCGAGGGCAAGCTCCTGCAGGTAAATAAGAGGCGGCACTTTGTAGCAGAGAACGTGGTGCAGGTAACAGAGGCACAGAGGAAGAACCGCGGAGAAAGAGAGATTCCCAGTGAAGAGGATGGGAAGAAAGTGGCAGAACGGGTGGAGAAGAGGCAGAGTAAATGAACAGTGTGACTCTAAAATACTGGCAATGTACTGTAGATTGGGCAGCATAGGACGAAGGCAAAATACAATGTTTCAACTCGAAGATCGCGCATTTGAACCTTTATGAAAGAATACGAAAGAGGGGGGGGGGGGGGGTATAAAACTTAAAGAGCCAGTATAAACTAAATAGTGTCGTTTTAATAGATTTAAAAGCAGAAACTGGACGTACATGTGCATAAAGCTTTGAAACGGGCAGGGTGCGTTGTGGGGCTAGTTAATAAAGCATATGGGATCACCGACTTCGCAGGGAGGAGAGAATAATGCTAACATAAATGAAATTGGTAGACGCAAGCGACCGCAGATGCTGGAATCTGGAGCAAACCGATACCCCGCTAGAATAACTCGGCAGATCGAGCAGCATCTGTGGAGGTGAAGGATTGTTTGACATTTCGTTGGGACTAGACCCGGCATCAGTGAGGTTACGTTGGGGAGTTCAGTCTGAAGAAGGGTCTCGACCCGAAACGTCACCCTTCAGAGATGCTGCCTGTCCCGCAGAATTACTCCAGCTTTATGTGTCTATCTGAGGTTACGTTGAATGTATCCAAAAGAATAGTTGGGCCATAGTTGCCGTAATGTTTCCAACATCAGTCATCTATCCAGGAGGGATGCATTGGTCCTAGATGGGGGTTGAGATGAACGTGGGTAGGGATCTGCAAGACGATGGCTGCTTTAGGTAGGACAAACAGTGGCATGCGAAACCCATTGGCAGATGGATCTAGGACCGTGGATTAAAAGATGCAAAAACATATCTAACTTAGAACTATTTTACTCAGAGCAATTATCACCAGAAATTTACTGCCTTTAGGGCTGTTAGAAACAAAATAATTGAGTGCCTTCAAAAGTAAATTCAATAGGCGCTTGAGAAAGAATAATTTGCAGGGCTATGGGGATTGAAGGAACATTCATAGATAATGGGTCAAATGGCCTACTCTTGCCATAACAATTTTGTGCTTTTTATAAAAATGCTACGGCTGAAAGGAGAGACAAAGAGAGAGACTGGCAGTGTTTTCCACATAATGAAGGCATTGAGTTCTTCCTGGGTCCAGATGACACCAGAAATTCACAGTTCAGAGTGTGTATCATGTGTAAGCCAGGCAAGGAACGATTCATTCACAGGCTACCAAAGCTGAACTGACTCTTGTACTCCGACATACGCATGCACTCACCCACACGGACACTGACAAGACAAGGGCACACACATTTGAGCTTGGAATATATGAGCCTGGGGGAGAGCTGCAATGAATTGGGGGGGGGGGGGGGGGGGAGAGATAGAGCGCGCTGCGGGGACAAGTGAGACTGGGGCAGAGCTGCAATGAATGGGGAGACGTAGGGGGATCAATAGTGAAAGGAGACCGAGGGAGAGTGGAGGGTGAAGTGCAGAGCGAAGGAGTGCTGCAGATGAATGGGAAGGCTGTGGATACCTGTTTATGCCTTGTTGAATGTACTGTTACTTTCACTGGAGAGAAGTGCATACTGCATATGTGGAGTACCTTGAATAGTGTTATTTGTGCTTGATACTGACGATGACACTGGTGATTCTTGTTCTCACTTGCTGTTGATGGTGTGTTGTAGCCACCATCTAATAAAGCAACGTCAGTGGGATTTCTATATTCCAAGCTCAAATGTGTGTGCCCTTGTCTTGTCAGTGTCCGTGTGGGTGAGTGCATGCGTATGTCGGAGTACAAGAGTCAGTTCAGCTTTGGTAGCCTGTGAATGAATCGTTCCTTGCCTGGCTTACACATGATACACACTCTGAACTGTGAATTTCTGGTGTCATCTGGACCCAGGAAGAACTCAATGCCTTCATTATGTGGAAAACACTGCCTGGTCGGTGCACAAAGCAAATGTATATAGGGTGACTCTTGGTGGTTGATTGGGAACAGTTGTCTATTTAGTGAAGTAGTTGTCATATTCCATAAACTTGGATAGCAGTTACATTTGAGGAGCTATAATTGTTGCCATTTAGCAGATGTTTCATCTGACCTTGGTCAATAAGTCTTTCATTCTTTCTGTAGAATGAGGTGATGAAATTTTAAATAATTAGTTCTGATGCGGATATGCTGCCCGCAGGCACCCATCTTCCCGATAATGATTGCTTTCTTACTGATGTTTATTCATTGGGTCTGTCAGGGAATTAGATTTATTTTTGGATCATGGGTATTCTGATTACTTGCCGAGCTTTCCCTCTTGGGCCATTCTTTAACTCTTAATGCCTTATGTAATTCTTTGCTAGTCTAAATTAGATATCTTACTGTTTACCAGTGTAGGCAGTTGCATTACACTACAGGTAACTCTCAACACATGAACCATGGCACTTTCAGTCAGTAGCCTCTCAGTACGCCTGGGAATGTTGTTGGGTATCTGTTTTGTCAGGGGATGCCGTATTAGTGCGTTATGGACCAAGAACTGCTCAAAGGCAATCATGAGCTCTTCGTGGTTTGCAGAGACAATTGATACTTCATTTGGGCTCAACTAATTTACCGCAGCCCTAGATGTAGACAGAAAGTTTGGTGCTTTGTGCGGTTCTATTACTGGACCATGGGTTGTTTGTACTCAGAGAACTCTGTCAAGCCTTTCATTTATACAGTTTAGTGACTGAAGATCCTTTATCCTACAGCTCTGGGTCATTCAGAAACTATGGAAATGTGAATTGTTTATCAAAACAAGTTTTTGTTGGAAAATTAGTTCTTAATTATGCTATAAAATGCACTGCAAAGAGGTAAGTCGTTAAATATCACCATGCCATGTACTTTGACTCATTGGGCAGTGTTGTAAAAGGTAAATTGTCAGGCTGGCTCTTTGAAATGCACTCTATTGCAACTGCAGCAAATTCTATTTTTTTTACATCCTCTGGTTGTATGGGGGAAGTGTCAAGCACAACATTCAAACTAAACATACAGTATCTAACATAGAGAAAATGTCCACAAACCAGTTGGCTGAATTACTTTTGCATCAACCGCAGCAGATTAAGTGGTTATTTGGTTAAACCATTTGATGTTTATGGTGGTGAATGTGCGAACCTCAAAACACTGCACATAAAAATGATATATTTGTTGTGGGGCACTTTGAGATATTCTGCGGGTGTAAAGTCTTTGTCAAGTTTTTTACTGGGTGACCTGTGCACATTGGCAAATGATTGGCTGTAGTAGTCACTCCACAGGCTGAATACAGAAGATGCATAACTACCCACCGCATTACACATTCATATCGTGTATATTTTAATACATTTTTAGAGTGGTGTACCGGTAGTTCAGTCGACCAACCACTGGTGTTTGGATTCTGTAAACCAGGTTCTTCTTCTTGCATATGGCATGCACAGCCTAAAGGTTAAAATAGCTCCCAAACTACCAGGATAACATTCTGCAAGCTGTAGAAATCTATTATGAAATTATTTTCAGTTGGTTATGTTCAATCTAATTTCTAGTGGGTCTGAGCTTGCCATGCTAAACTGTCCATGTTTCCCACTACCTGGTAAACTGGCTGAGACCTTGAAAGGACAGCTAGTATATGGACTCAAGAAACTGTCAGCGGTGATGCGAGGTGTTGTGAGTAGCATGCTCTTCTGAGGCCAGGGTAGATGCTATATTTGGATCTTATTCTGCTTGAACTCGCCTGAGAATGCCAAGCGTTGGCATTAAATCACTGAAATAGGAAGAGATTCGCTCCACATCCTTTACCCGAAAGGGCAAAACATAGTTGCTCTTGAACAGGGTCTGGTTTTTTTTTTGCATTGAGGATGCATACTTGTGAAATGTTACATGTACAAGGAGTCGAGTTCTCAAAGCCTGAGTGATTTGAATTGCTCAGATAAAGATTGAAAGTTTACACCATTTATACGCACAATGCACCCTGATTGTAACTTGTTGAGGCAGCATGATAAATCGATGCGAGTTTCGTACACAAGCCCACATAAGATCGTAGAGGGCTCTCCATCTCGCGTTACCATCTTTGTAAAGAGTCGCATACAGTTGCAATATTTCATGCCGAGTACTTTTCAATTTTGTTTCATCCAAGTGGATGTTGATTTACAGCTTGCTCTCTTGGGAATGGAATTCTCTCATATCTGTGACATGATAATGTATAAACTGAACACTGTGCTGGGCTTAACCTCATCTTTTTGAGGCACATCAGGCATTTTTGGGAATGCTAACATCTTTGAGAAAATGTGTCTTTTCTGTGTACAGTAAGTATAACTCTAGTGGCTCTAGTAGGATTACTGCTGCGCTTTGCTGTGTTAAGACTGTGCATCTGTGTGTACATTGTCTCTACATAGCCCCATGAGGCATGATTGTACCTTCCAGAAGCATGACACTTTGTTTCCTAACCCCTTTCTGTATCTGTTTGTCTTTTTAAATGAATGTCAACACCAACTGATTAAAATTATAATCTGATGGAAACTCAAGCATTAGTGTAAGAATTGGGAAGAGCTGCTTCCTCGCTACTCGAGTTTCAATCCTCAACTCGGGTGTTGGCTGTGTGGAGTTTGCATGTTCCCGTGACTAGGTGGGATTCCTCTGGGTTTTCCAATTTCCTCCCATGTCGCAAAGTCCCAAAGATGTGTGCATTAGTCGCTTAATTAGCCCTTGATTGTCTCTGGAATGCTGTCACAATTGAAAGTGGCTGATGAGAATGTGCACAGAATAAAATGGAATCAGTGTGAAATGGGTGTTCAGTGTAGTCTTGTATCACAAGGAACTGCAGATGCTGATTTACACCAAAGATGGGCACAAAATGCTGGAGTAACTCAGCGGGACAGGCAGCATTTCTGGAGAGAAGAAATGGGTGACGTTTTGGGTCGACACCCTTCTTCAGTCTGAAGAATGGTCTCAACCCCAAAAGGTCACCCATTCCTTCTCTCCAGAGATGTTGCCTGTCCAGCTGAGTTACTCCAGCATTTTGTGTCTATCATCGGTGTAGTCTTGTTGTTTCACAGGACCTGTTTCAGTGTGGCAACTCTGTACAATTCCATGACTCTAATTCCTTGTTTTGCTTCATGATGCAATGAACTATAAACTAATATTACCTGAAATGTAAAATGTACATTTTATGAAATGCAATGAAATCCTAATTTGCACACATAGTTATTGTAAACACTGTGATAAAGATGGCTGTACTCATTCGTTATACATTTTCTCTGCTTCGTTGGGAGTTTTCTGAAGGATGATGAAGGAACATTGGATAGGCGGTTAGGGTGCAGTATGTGAGCGTGATGTGTGAGGTACATTGGAACTCGTCTGGAGGTTATTGTTGCTAGAATTCATCAAGATGGTTTATGAAGGGGTAGAGTGGGTGGGGGTGGGGGTAAGGTAGGGTGTGTTAGGGAGTAGGGTGGGGGGGGAGAGCTATGCCATGTCACTCATGACTTCTTTGGAACAAGCCACTGAGAACCCGTAGGAAGGAACTGCAGGTGCTGGTTTAAACCAAAGATAGAGACAAAATGCTGGAGTAACACAGTGGGACAGGCAGCATCAATTCTTTCTCTCCAGAGATGCTGTCTGTCCCGCTGAGTTACTCCAGCTTTTTGTGTCTTCCTTCACATTGAGAACCTGTTTGATTTCTCAGGATTGTATCTCGTCAAGTGGGATTTTCCTGGAGGCTGTGGACAGTTGACGCTGAACAGTAGGAAATTGGAACCTATTGATAGATGGGCGATTGCTTGGAATTGTGTAAAGTGCCTTTTGCAGGGTTGGTTAACAGATAGGAGTTTGGCCCAGGTTCTGTCCACCCGGTGGAACTTTGAGGAGATGTAATGTTGGTATATCAATTCAGACAAAGCACAACCTGCCCAATGGGAGTTTGGTGTGGCTTATATCCAGTGCTCTCCATACTCATCATTTATTTATTTGCCTCTGTATTCCACAATTTGAGATTTGTAATAGAAAAAAAAATCACATGTGGTTAAAGTGCACTTTGTCAGATTTTAATAAAGGCCATTTTTATACATTTTGGTTTCAGCATATAAAAGGCATGCTCAATTGGCTTCAGTCAGGTGATTGACTTGGCCACTCAAGAATTTAGCTTTGAAAAACTCATTTGTTGCTTTAGAATATGTTTGGGATCATTCTCTTGCTGTAGAATGAACTCACGGCCAATGAGTTTTGAGGCTGATTTACCAATGAGATTTGTTTGAACTTGAGCAGATAGGATGTGTCTACACTTCAGAATGAATTATCTTACTACCATCAACAGTTGTATCATCAATAAAGATAAGTGAGCCAGTACCTTCAGCAGCCATACATGCCCAGGCCATAACAACCCCACCACCGTGTTTCACAGATGAGGTGGTACACTTTGGATCTTGGGCAGTTCCTTCTCTCCTCAATACTTTGCTCTTGCCATCACTCTGATACAAGTTAATCTTAATCTCATTTGTCCACAAGCCCATTTTCCAGACCTGTGGTTGCTCTTTTAAGTACTTCTTGGCAAACTGTAAACTGTAAACATCCTATTTTTTCAGCCAACCAGTGGTTTGCATCTTGCTGTGTAGCCTCTGTATTTCAGATCATGAAGTCTTCTGCGGACAGTGGTCATTGACAAATCCACACCTGACTTCTGAAGAGTTTTTCTGATCCGTCAGACAGGTGCTTTGGGATTTTTCTTTATTATAGAGAAAATTCTTCTGTCATCAGTTGTGGAGGTCGTCTTTGGCCTGCCAATCCTTTTGCGATTAGTGAACTCACCAGTGCTCTCTTTCTTCTTAATGATGTTCCAAACAGTTGATTTTGGTAAGCCTAAGATTTGGCTGATGTCTCTAACTGTTTTATTCTTGTTTCCAAGTCTCATAATGGCTTCTTTAACTTTCATTGTCATAACTTTGGTCCTCATGTTGATTCCAACGGTAATGGAAAGACTGGAGGAAAGACTAGGTGCTGAGAGCTCTCTTATACCTGCATTAAGGAGACAACTAAACACACCGGAACAATTACAAACACCTGTGAAGTCATGTGTCCCAAACATTATGTGCCCTGAAATGGGGGGACTATGTATAAACACTGCTGTAATTTCTACATGGTGAAACCAAAATGTATAAAAATGGATTAAAATCTGACAACGTACACTTTAAACACATGTGATTTTTTTTCTATTACAAATCTCAAATTGTGGTGTACAAAGGCAAATAAATAAATGATGGGTCTCTGATAACCCCAAACATTATGGAGGGCACTGTATTGGGGTTGATAGCAAGCTGTCATGTGTTGTATATTGGATGAGCGTGAAGGGGACTTGCTTTGTAATTCTTTTGGAGATTAGTGAAAGGATAAACATTGTATATTGGATCAGTGAGAGCATAGACTGGGTTAAATGGTGGGCCATTGAGACGTTGGTAGGGGTTATATATTGGTCTGGTGTACTTCAGGCCAGTGAGAGGAATGCTGATGAAAAAGCTGGCAAAAAATTTGTATTTGTGACCGTGATGACAGTGACACTGAATGCTATTTTTCCACAAGAGAAGAGTAAATCTTGTATAATAATTGTATTCAATAAGTGGAGGCTGTATTTTCTTCACCGTTCTTAAATGTCTGTTTTGGACTGAATTGTTTTGACTAGACTGGTCACAGCTGGTAGGGCAGAGAGAATCATTAAAGAGTCAAATTCTTCTGAATTTATCAATTCAAGTGCCTTGCTAATTTGTACTTAGTACAGTAAATGTCTTTGTGGCAGTGCCATCAATGTATACTGAGTTATTTGTTGCAAAGTTTCCAATGTCTTGCCACTATTGGGTTAGTGAATAGTTTTACGTGATGTTTGATCTCCATCTAAAAGCAATGCTTTTGTTTCTACCCACACACCCCAAAAACAACCTCCCCCCCCAACCCCCCACCACCAACCACATACTTGGTTAAGGAGGAATTTATCTTCATGGTGTTAACACTTCCATTACCAGATATCTCCTTTGGTCACCATGCTAGCACTTGTCTTTGTGTTGGCAGAACCTACAACGGAACAGATGATGTTGTTGAAACAAGGAGTTGGTGTTTTAATTTGAAGTATTTTCGCGTCAATGGATAGTAGTTGGGCTCTTTATTCAATGGTTGTTCAAGCAGATCAGGATCAAAACCCTCCTGTATGAATGCCTGTAATTCATTTCCAGTGTAGGGGTTAACCCAGCCTGTTTCTTAAAAGAGCATTTATCTCTGGAAATCTGTTACTTTAATGGAATGCATTGGACAGAGCGGGAGCAGTGAAATTGATAGGGATCTGCTGTATTTTTAATTCTTTTTAATCTTCATGGCTGACGAAATGAATACATTAAGTAGATGAAAGGCTGGGTTCTGACTGAGGAGGTGTTTATTGAGTAGAGAATTGTAGCCCTGCCCTGAGTACAGCTAAAACAAGCCAAATGCAAACATGAGAGATTTGTTTATCAGAGTACTTCAAAGCATTTTCTTTACTCAGATCACCTGATAACTAGTCCTAAAGTCACACTGACTCTAATAAAGTTGAAGATAAAGAATTCTCTATCACTGCGCCACATCTTTGTAGCCTTGTCTACAGCGTGGAGCCTGACTTGGACAACAGTTTGCAACTCGTTAAATGTGTCTAAAAAGAGAATTTAAAGGATTTCCACCTGTGTATCATATTAAGTTTAGCTTGTGTGCCGGTCATTCTGGGTTGTTAATGGGCCCCTGTTTGATTCTGACCAAGTCACCTTAGCTCCAGGTGCATGCATTGGCATGATACAAGAGCAATGGTAATGCTTTCTTTTTGCAAAAGCATTGACCCACATGATTTGATTTCCCATGCATGCACCAAATGTCATTCTTTCCATTTGATCCAGATACTGTGTCAGGGAGAGTTACGAGACAATTAAAAATGGTATTTAATGGACGTACATATTCTGCTGTGATAGAGGAGTCTCGCTCCATTTCTGATCCTGCCTTTTGTTGGTGACCACACACTTTTGGAGTCAGTGGAGGGATCTTGACTGAGGACAGCAATCTCAGTTGATATTTATGTTTCCAAGCCCAAAGGCACTGTCATACCACCACTCCGCTGAGATCTGTAAACAATGATCTCGAGAGCTCTCAAAATAAAGCCTTTTTGCTGTGTGTGTGTATGTGCACACAAGATTATGCTAGCCAACCAACTCTTTAACTGAGCCAACATGAATTTCGGAGTTCGGTATTTTCTTCTTGCTGCTCCTTTACCTTCAATAAGTTTTAAAAATAGTTTTCTGATTCGTTTTCTAGAACATTTTTTTATTGGAAGGCCACAAAGTGCTGGAGTAACTCGGTGGGTTAAGCAGCATCTCTGGATAACATGGATAGGTGGCGTTTCAGGTCGGAATCCTTTAGACTGAGGAGAAAAGTAGGCGTACTTTGAAGATATTTTGCAGAGGAGTAGTCAAAGTGTAGAAACAAGGAACTGCAGATGCTGGATTACACAAAAGGACATACACTGCTGGAGTAACGGAATGTGTCAGGCAACATTATGTTTTAATGCTGCTTTGTTCTCTATTGTTTAGCAATCTAGATGTACTTTCAGCCTTTGATTTACAAAGCAGTATCATTGATTAAAATTGGTTGAAGTTTATTGTGCGGTGGAGACTGATAGATTGACCTGCCAAATACATTTAGAAGTCAAATGCATCTGCATTACCTTTGTGAAGCTAGCTAGTTGACAGGAGTATTTGAGTGCACTATTTTCACAGGTTGAATTTCAGGTCTGTTTAACTGGACTGATTTCAGCTGGTGCAGCAAGATACAAAGAAGGGTCTCAACCCAAAAATCCACCTATTCTTTTTCTCCAGAGATGCTGCCTGACCCGCTGAGTTACTTCAGCTTTTTGTGTCCATCTTCGCAGCAAGATATGGATGGTTACTATTGACCACCGAACCTCCGACCAAGATTATCTGCCAATCAATTCCCCCTGCCCACCTGTAGCAACCTATCACTTGCTACGCACTACTCCAAAGGATCTTCGGCCGGTGCTCGCAGGTATCGCACCCGCCAAGCTTCACAGAGAATACTTCACTCACAGGCTGGTGTGCAAGGCCCCATCGGACGCCAAATATCCTTTGCATCACCTCGCCCAGGACTCGCAGCAACTGGGACCTCAACGCCTGTCATCTCGTCGCCCCTTCTACCGTCACGCAGCGACTCTCTGTGGCTCCGGTTTCAACACACGAGGAGCATGGAGAACTAGCTGGGAACAGACTTCACGACCTCCGCCATTCACCGTTGCACTATACACCACAGGCCCCACCTGGCTCGGACCTGCCCTGCAAAGAGTGGGTCCCGCCGAAGCTGAAGTTCTGGCCGGTCCTGGCAGGAAACGCCGCTCCAGTCCTGGTGGTAGGCCGCGAGGAAGGGGCGAAGAAAAGGCTCGGAGAAAAGCTGCATCTCCGACCAGATAGGGACTGAGAAAATTAGTTCCCGCTCCCCCACCCCCCACATTAAAAGTTTGACCTCCAAACTAACTTTTAACATACTAAAAATGTTTTAAAAGAGTGAAAGGACAGACAGCTGCAGGCGGGGCTGCCATACTCGACGGTGCCCCCTTGTATTTATTCCAGCATTTTATCATTATTTTTGTAAACCAGCAACCAGTTCCTTGTGTCTGCTGAATCATCATTCATAGTCTTCCTGTTTGTCCTGAATGTGAGTAGGAGACTGTATCAAGCTTCTTTGTGCAGACGTTGGGACAAGATCTGACCTACACGGGTCCTTGGTTGTTCAGCCTGAAGACTATGCATTAAACTCCTGTCCCACGGTACGAGTTCATTCCAAGAGTTCTCCCGAGTTTGCCCGATTCGAACTCGGAGATTTATGGTAATGGCCACTCGTCGGTACTCGGGGCGCTCGTGGACATTTTTCATCATGTTGAAAAATCTTCACGAGTATTCCCATGCTTACCTGCCATTAGCGAGTCTTCCCGAGTACCTGCCGTTAGCGCTAAGAGACATCCCCGAGCTCCGACGTACCCTCTACGCTCATTCTCCATGCTTACCACGAGTTTGATTTTTTTTTAACTCGGGAGAGCTCTTGGAATGAACTCGTACCGTGGGACAGGGCTATTAGGATGAGGAACTTCAGACTAAAGACCTTCATTGGTAAGGACATTGAATACAGGAGTTGGAATGCCATGTTACAGCTGCACAAGTCATTGGTGAGACCACACCTCGAATATCGCAGGCAGTTCTGAATGCCCAGCTGTAGGAGGGTTGTCACTAAGCTGGAAATGGTGCAGAAAAGATTTGTAAGGATGTTACTAGGTCCAGAGGGCTTGAGTTATAGGGCAAGGCTGGACAGGCTGGGTCTTTTTTTCCTGGAGTGTGGGAGGCTGAGGGGTGACCTCATCGGGGAATACAAAATTATGAAGAGCATAGATAAGTTGAATGGTCACAGTTTTTTTTTCCAGGGTAGGGGAGCCTTAAACTAAAGGGCAAAGGTTTAAGAAAAGTGGAGTAAGATTTAAAATGTACACGAGGGGCAATGTTTTCACACGGAGTGTGGTGGGTACAGGGAACGAATGTAGAGGCGGGTGCAATTAAAATGTTTGAAAGTCTTTGGCTCAGGTACATGAATAGAAACGGTTCAGTGGATTATAGAACAAATGCAGGTTCAGGTGGACAACAGTTGGCATGGAAGAGTGTAGGAAGGAACTGCAGATGCTGGTTTACACCAAAGATAGACATAAAATGCTGGAGTAGCTCAGCGGGACAGGCAGCATCTCTGGAGAGAAGGAATAGGTGATGTTTTCGGTTGAGACAGAGAAGGAATGGGTTCTGTTTTGGGTCAAGACGGAAGGAATGGGTGACATTTCCCATTCCTTCTCTCCAGTGATGCTGCTTGTTACTCCAGCATTTTGCGTCTATCTTCGGTTGGCACAGAGGAGTTGGGTTGAAGGGCCTGTTTCTGTGCTATAAAGTTCTAAGACTATGGCATCACCATAATCAAATAAAAAGTAGGCAGGCATTGACTTGACAAAATAAAAGCAAGACTTCACCATGCAGTGCATCATCTAAATGTATTTGCATATTTTATCAATTTCAATTTATGTAACCAACAATAAAATGTAATCAAACTGAATTGGAGAGAGAAGATGAAAGTGTTTAGTTTATATTTGTCCAAAACACGTGCAAGGAGCAGACTAATCTGCCAGATACTTGGGGAAGGAGCTGTTAAATAGCAGGCAGGTTTGGGACAGTGTTGTTGACTTTTCTTTCAAAGCACCGACGAGGAATGTGCCAAGGTTCTATTTTTGTTTGTAGGGAAATGCTGGGTCCCTCCATTACCAGTAGCAATAGTTCGCCAGGCACTAACTTGAGTTGAGTGAACTTCCTGAGACGTTGGGATCAATATACGTCAAAAAAGAACAAAGATCTACTCCTGCTTGGAAATCATCTGTTATCAGATGTGGCTAAAAGATAGCTAAACATTGCAATTTACCTCAAAGGCAGCTTATTGTAACTGATTCATGGAATCAAGCTGGGTTTTTGCGAAGGAGGTTATTAATTTACAACCTTATTGTTTTATTATGGGTCCTAAAGCGGTTGCTTATGCCAGTTTTGAATGATGCATTCTGCATTTTGGACACAACCTTCTCAATCTCACATGACTGCATTTGCTGAATTGCCGATATACCGTTTGCATTGCTATACGTGATGACAGATGTGTAGTATTTCCACAGACGTGAATGCTTTGAAACTTATTTAATCTGATTTTTATCTTATTTTGTTTGAAGAAGGGTCTCGATCCGAAACATCAACTTTTCTCCAGAGATGCTGCCTGACCCGTTGAGTTACTCCAGCTTTCCGTGCCTGACTTGTGTAAAATAACCGGTCTGTTACCATCTGTGGAAAAAGAAACAAGAGTTAATGTTTCAAGTTGAAGACTGATTAGAATCTTCCATCTGTCTGATGAATCAATCAGTAATTTGATTTTCATTTACTGGAAGATTGGATCAAGAAAGTTGCAATTTAAAGTTATGGTAATTGAATGAAAGATGATGTTGGCAACATTTACTTTCAATCAAAGGGTAAAATTATGAAGTAAATTCTCAGGACACAAACACATAACAGGATTTTTTTTAAAGTATGGATAAATTCCTTTTGAAGAATGCAACTCAATCTTAATTTAAAGTCATACTCGGGAAACTGGGAAGTCATAAGAGCAGAATTTGGCCATTCGGCCCATCAAGTCTACTTCGCCATTCAATCATGGCTGATTTATCTCTCCCTCCTAACTCCATTCTCCTGCCTTCTCCCCACAATAATCGACACCTGTACTAATCAAGAATCTATCTATCTCTGCCTTGAAAATATCCATTGGTGTGGCCTATACAGTCTTCTGTGGCAAAGAATTCCACAGATTCACCACCCTTTGGAAAGTGTGGATCAATAAGATAAGGGCCTGTCCCACTTTCACGACCTAATTCACGACCTCTGCCGAGTTTGCCCTTGACTCATACTCGCAGCATGGTCGTAGGTAGGTCGTGATGCTAGTCGTAGGTACTCGTGGCATCAAGTAGGTCGGGGCGTTTTTCTAGCCTGATGAAAAATGTCGACAAGTAAAAAAGGTCGTGAAAGTGGGACAGGTCCTATAGATTAACCAGTCACTTTAAAATGTTCACTAAATATGACTGCATCATTGTAAACCAGTCTAATATTGAGCTCTGGAAACCCCAAGAAAAAGATAAAGAATGAAAAAGCATGACTCAAGGAAGAACAGCCAAGTTATGTTGAGGTGCGCAAGAACTCTTGAGAAAGGAGGACTGCAGATTGAAAAAACGTTGTCCCTTTTTATATTACGTTTAATTTGATGTATATCTCAGGATGTATTTGAGTATCAAATTAAAATATTTTATTGCCCAGCGTTTAGCATTCGAATGATGAGTATTAATTTGTGACTGAATTGAACGTTATTCCTGAATTGAACCTCAGGACTTTATTCCTTGGAGCGTAGGTGGATGAAGTGTGAATTTATAGAGGTGTATAAGTTCAAGAGGGGAATTGATAGGGTCGATGCATTGTCTTTTACTCAGAGTAGGGGAATCAAGGACCAGAGGTCATGGGTTTAAGGTGAGAGGGAAAAGATTTAATAGGAATCTGAGGGGCAACATTTTCACGCAGAGGGTGGTGGGTACATGGAATGAGCTGCCTGAGGAGGTGGTTGTGGCAGGCACTGTAACAACATTTAAAATACATTTGGACAGATCGGAACGGTTTAGAGGGATATGAGCCAAAAGCAGGTAGATGGGACTTGTGTAGATGGGGCAGCATGGGGAAGTTGGGCTGTAGGGCCTGTTTCCATGCTTTATGACTAAGTGGCCTGAAAAGATATCCTCAAAATCTGTGTCAATGCAAGGTCAGAATGGCCTCCATCTGTCCTTTAGTTGATGAAGACATCGTTTTCCTTTATCTACTTTGTATTTGGAAGTGATGAGATTCAGATTTCTTGCCATAAGATGTTCACTGAGTCTGCAGCTTTTTGCATTTGGAGTGATCCAGGGTCTCCTTTCTTGATTAATATCCCTGTGATGTGATTAAACGTTGGGATGTGAAGGAATTGTGATACGTAGAGACAATATTATTCAGATGGTTGTGAAAATTGTTAGTTACTGAAGGGAATAGACTTCCTTTCGAAGATAATTTGAGAAACGTTTGGGGAATTATCCTGAGAGCGAGTGGAACAGTTTTCTTCTATGGAAATGTGTTTAGTGTTCTTATCTTACTGCCAAAATGCTTGGTTGCTGTAACTTGCTAGTTTCCTTTGATGTGCAAAGTATATAAAACCCTCAAATTTAAAACATTTTACAGCTATAAAATCACAGATTTGAAGCAGATGAAATTGTACAATTGTAAACATTTTAGTTCACAGCAGCACAAATAAGCAAACATGACCCATGTCGGATGCCATAAAAAAACACCCTGTTGTCGGTAGGAATCTGGGTGTTTGGTGGAGATTGAATGGAAAGGAAGTAATGTTGTCTTTGGAATTCAAGGACCAGAGGACATAGATTTAAGGTGAAAGGGAAAAGATTCAATAGGAATCAGAGGGGTAATTTTTTCACACTAAAAGTGGTGGATGTATGGAGCTAGCTGCCAGAGGAGGTGGTTGAGGCTGGGACCATCCCGACGTTTAAGGAATAGTTAGACAGGTAGATGGATAGGACAGGTTTGGAGGGATATGGACCAAACGCAGGGCTAGCGTAGCTGGGACATGTTGGCCGGTGTGGGCAAGTTGGGCCGAAAGGCCTGTTTCAAAACTGTATCACTCTATGACTAAGTGTTGGTGAGAAATCTAATGCAGAGTGAATTAAATGGAAGACTATGTGTCTTTGTCATCATATCTAAACTTAACTTTTCCCAGTTGGACAGGATTTCAAATTCTGTATCTATTATTGTTGTTTTGTCATTATCACCTGCATTCACTCAGCTATTGAAAGGGGAAAAAACATATATACAAGAGGAGGAATACATATCCAAAAAGACCTTTAGCATTAGATAAAGTCTACCGTAGTTGGCTGATCCAGAAGTTTAAGATGCATAGGATTAACAGTGACGTAATCGTATAGATTCAGAATGTGCTTACTGATAAAAGACAGAGGGTTGTGGTGGAAGGACAATATTCAGGCTGGAGGACTGACCAGTGGAGTTCCTTGGGGATCTGTGCTGGGACCTCTGCTGTTTGTGATATATAATAAATTACTTGGACAAAGGTAGATGGGCTAGCTAGTAAGTTTGCAGATCACACCAAGATTACTGGGGCCGTGGACTTTGAGGAAAGCTGTCAAAAGTAAATAGCGGCATGTCCAGTGCTCTCCATAATGTTTGGGACAAAGACCCATCATTTTTTTGCCTCTGTACTCCACAATTTGAGATTTGTAATAGAAAAAAATGTGGTTAGAGTGCACATTGTCAGATTTTATTAAATTTTGGTTTCACCATGTAGAAATTACAGCAGTGTTTATACATAGTCCCCCCATTTCAGGGTACCATAACGTTTGGGACACATGGTTTCTCGGGTATTTGTAATTGCTCAGGTGTGTTTAATTACCTCCTTCATGCAGGTATAAGAGAGCTCTCAGCACCTAGTCTTTCCTCCAGTCTTTCCATCACTTTGGAAACTTTTATTGCTGTTTATCAACATGAGGACCAAAGTTGTGCCAATGAAAGTTAAAGAAGCTGTTATGAGACTGAGAGACAAGAATAAAACTGTTAGAGACATCAGCCAAACCTTAGGCTTAACAAAATCAACTATTTTGAACATCTTTAAGAAGAAAGAGAGCACTGGTGAGCTTACTAATCGCAAAGGGACTGACAGGCCAAGGAAGACCTCCACAGCTGATGACAAAATAATTCTCTCTAATAAAGAAAATTCACCAAACACCTGTCCGACAGATCAGAAACACTCTTCAGGAGTCAGTTGTGGATTTGTCAATGACCACTGTCTGCAGAAGGCTTCATGTGCAGAAATACAGAGGTTACACTGCAAGATGCAAGCCACTGGTTAACTACAAAAATAGGATGGCCAGTTTACAGTTTGCCAAGAAGTACTTAAAAGAGCAACCACAGTTCTGGAAAATGGTCTTGTGGACTGATGAGATGAAGATTAACTTATATCAGAGTGATGGCAAGTGCAAAGTATTGAGGAGAGAAGGAACTGCCAAAGATCCAAAGCACACCACCTCATCTGTGAAACACGATGGTGGGGGTGTTATGGCCTGGGCATGTTGAGGGTACTGGCTCACTTATCTTCATTGATGATACAACTGCTGATGGTAGTAGCATAACGAATTGTATAGACACATCCTATTTGCTGGAGTTCAAAAAAATGCCTCAAAACTCATTGGCCGGCGGTTCATTCTACAACAAGACAATGATCCCAAACATATTGTTAAGGCAACAAAGGAGTATTTCAAAGCTAAGAAATGTTCAATTCTTGAGTGGCCAAGTCAATCACCCGATCTGAACCCAATTGAGCATGCCTTTTATATGCTGAAGAGAAAGCTGAAGGGGATGAGCCCCCAAAACAAGCATAAGCTAAAGATGGCTGCAATAAAAGCCTGGCAGAGCATCACCAGAGAAGACAGCCAGCAACTGATGATGTCCATGAATCACAGACTTCAAGCAGTCATTGCATGCAAAGGATATGCAACAAAATACTAAACATGACTACTTTAATTTACATGGCATTGCTGTGTCCCAAAGATTATGGTGCCCTGAAATGGGGGGACTATGTATAAACACTGCTGTAATTTCTACATGTTGAAACCAAAATGTATAAAAATGGCCTTTATTAAAATCTGACAATGTGCACTTTAATCACGTGATTTTTTTTCCTATTACAAACCTCAAATTGTGGAGTACAGAGGCAAATAAATAAATGATGGGTCTTTGGCCCAAACATTATGGAGGGCACTGTAGATCAGCTACAGAAATGGGCAGAGAAACGGCAGATGGAGATTAATCTGAGCTGCAAGTGTAAGATGTGCACTTTGGGAGGCCAAATGTAAAGGGAAAATATGCAATTAATGGCATGACCCTCCACAGCATTGATATACAGAGGGATCTTGGGATCCCAGTACATAACTCCATGAAAGTAGCAACATAAATTGATAAAGTGGTGGAAAAAAGGCACATGGTATGCTTGCTTTCGTAGGTCTGGGAATTTGGTATACGAGTCAGGAAGTCATGATTCAGATTTATAGGACTCCAATTACAGATATCGATTAACCCCATACATAACAGACATTTCCCTAACCCAATAATACAGCAGCTCAATACATTGTATTAAAACCGGACTTCGTAAGGATGCTAACTTAGAAACATTTACCCTGATCTGCAAGAAACCCAGATAAAGGCTCAATACCTCATCCAATCACCACTCGGCAAAGTTGAACTCTGCAACATTATTTACAATTATTTACAAGGTGTATCTGGTTTGCAGCCATTCAATCCATTCTATGCATTTTGCACCTAATTGACAGGGTCTGCAGATGTAATTATTCTTTCCTTGCAAATTGTATCTAGGCTCTAGACATGCTGGCACCTCTCTGCAGCTTGTCCCAGCTCTGCAGAGAGTAATTCCAAATTGACCCAATCTCCCAGCAGCCCCAAAGCTTTTACCCAATTTTAAAGTCCGAGCCTCCCCAATTTAGCCAGGAGTAACATTCACGTCATTCGAATCTGTGGGGACCTCTTCCACATAGTGCTTCATGCAAGCTTGATCTGTTACCTTGATTGATTCTTTCACTGCCTGTCAGACAGCTTGCCCTTTGTACATGTACAAGCAAAGAAATGCAGATGCTGGGTAATGCACAAAAGAACACAAGTAGGCAGGCAGCATCTCAGGATTGATGGTAATGTTTCGGGTTAGGACCATTCTTAAGGCAGAAAGAGAGCAAAGCATCACCTATCCATGTTCTTCAGAGATGCTGCCTGACCTGCTAAGTTACCACAGCACATTGTGTCCTGTTGCCTTTTGTGCATTCCTGTAGCAAAGGATTTGGCTGAATGAAGCTATCATCTCAGGCTGAAACCTTGACCAGTGACTATCCACTCCTGCAGTCTCTCTCACCCATCATAAACATCAGCTCCATCAAAATCTTGTTGCTCATGTTCTGTTCCACACCAAATGTCAATTGCAGCCATTCTCGGAATCTTGGTTAACTCCTGGATATCGAAAGTATAAAATTAAAATATTCTTCCTGTACCTAAATATCCCTCAGACGTTGCCCGATGCAAACTGTTTGACCCATTACTGCCCACCTACTGCTCCGTGGCCTGTTCTGTCTTCCTCTGACTTCAGCTTCTTGTGTACTTGTGCTTGTTTCCCTATTCCCCAACGTCCCATTATTGTGAAGTGTCATGGTGAAAGATGCTGTTTAAATTCAACTATGCTTTTCCTTCTAAGTTTGTATGTGCTAATCTTACATATGACGAATACAACAGATTTGCAGTACTTTACTTAAATTGATATGTATTCTGTGAATGAACATGTCTATTTGCCTCGTGACCGTGTTCAGAAACCCTGAGCATCTGAACCACTGATTTATATAAGATTTACATAAGATTGTTTCTGTGTCATGACACAGAGCATTGCTTGTCTATGTCCCTAATATTTAACATTTCTTGAATAAGAGGCTATCCTTTGGGAAAAAGGTTTCTCATCACCATCATCTCTCAGTTGCACCATTCCTTATTTGTCATGTACTTTGTAGCAGGCTCATTTGAAACATTGCTGACTACATCGTCCCATTCAGTTCTGTCACAGCAAATCCCATTCAGTTATTACATCTATGGCTTACTGGCATATGTGGAGAGTGAATATTCGAATAGTGAAAGGCGTGGAGAGGGTGTTTCCATTAGTTTCCATTAACCTCAGAATAAAAGGACGTACCTTTTGAAAGGAGATGAGGAGGAATTTCTTTCATCAGAGGGTGGTGAATCTGTGAAATTCATTGATGCAGATGGCTGTGGAGGTCTAGTCAATGGATATTTTTTAAAGCGGCGATTGACAGATTCTTGATTCGTAAGGGTGTCAGGGCTGTGGTAAAAAGGCAGGAGAATGGAGTTGAGAGGGAAAGATAGATCAGCCATGATTGAATGGCGGAGTAGACTTGATGGGCCGAATGACCTAATCCTGTTCCTAAAAATTTAAGAACATCTGCCATTCAGGGAGAAGATTAGATTTAAATTTATATTTTTTTATTTAAATGCGGTTTTATTTTCTCAAATCTGTGGCCTTGCAACCATTATATTTGGCGATCTCGGTTCTCCACCAATTTTGGTCTGTAGTTCGTCTTTTATTCTTTTTACAATTAACAGCTGTGCTTTTATCTTTCTGGGTTCTAGGCTCCAGAATTTTCTCAGCAAACCTTTCCCTTTTATTGGCCACTCTTCCTTTTTTAAGATGATTTTTCAAGCTTCTTTCTCATCAAGCTCTTGATGTGCTGATGACTTGATGACTGATGTGCTCCCAAGAGGCACCTTGGAATATTGCACTATAATCCGTAGATCTTCACTGATTACTGGATGGCAAAGTCAAGACATACATTATTGATCAATCTGACCTTGTTTACCCTGGGTACCCAGCCCCTTCCAAAAATCTTCATTCTTTTCCATGTTCCAATCTTCTTTAACCGTGCTGATTATACTCAAAGGATTGCACAGATCAAAGGCAACTCTTTTGCAAATTGCAAGCATGCAGTGCTCAGATAGAGAGGCTATCTGTGGTCCAGTCACAGTAAATACAATCCAACCAGTACATAAGCCATTTACATGAGCATAACTGAATAACATCTATTCTCCAGGGTTTCTGCTTTTAACAAATCTTGTGCTTTTCATGGTTTGGGGCCGAACATCAAAAGGGGATTTGAAATTTTGGCCATTATTATTATCTGCTCCGGATCAAAGATTCCACATCTCTCCTGGTTGATCTTGAATGACAATAAGAAAGAAGTTGGCAATGCCATTGGTTCCATCAACCTTCTCCTGCTGTGCAGACTCTGCAGAATCTACCTCCACGTGTATTCAAAAGGGTTCTGTCATGACTTTGCCTATCTTTCAATCTTTTCTTAATATGGACAGTTTTTTGTTATCATTTGCTACCTTGCAGCCTCCATGAAGAAGTGTGCACAGTAAGCCGTGAAGCACTTCAGTTTTCGGTTTGTTTCGCCCCTGTCCTCGGTGGTGGGTAATCATTGTGTTCTGTGATGACCACATTGAATACCCTCAGTGTGGTTTCCTTGCAGCATGGTTTTGTACAGAGGCAACGTTGTGTGTGGGGTGGTAGGCTGTTTGTAGTTGCGCACTAACCCCATGTAACTGACTAATAATGAGTCTGTTTGGATTATGTTTTCCTGTTCCAGAAATCCCCAGTCTTGGTTTCCTGCCATCTCTGAAAGCCTGTTTATACTTAAAATACCAACTTAATTCACATCTAGATGATCCAAATAAAATCTTCAAATTTCGATGAAGTTACTATTTAAAGGATGACTGATCTTTGGCTTTGGTTGTTTATACCTTTGCAAAATGATTTCCATTAACATGCATTTCCAATAATATATGTCCAGTTAGCCACAGAAGTAATCTGATCGACTGCTGCAGATGCTCAACACAGCATTATTTTCTAGCGTTGTTATAACTGGAGATTTTTGCATTGTGGTCATGTTTTGGTTTGGATATGGGCAATACTTGATTTCTAACTGGAAGGCAACAGTCAATATGAGAATGCAATATTCTTGCAGCGTTTTCATTTAAATTACATTCTCAATTCATACTTTCTGAATTGCATCACCGACTTCAATTCAAAAATACTTCATTGAATGCAAGGTGTTTTGTGATGCCCTGAAAGGAAAATGAATGGGGCACATAGTTGATATTTTTCTCTCCAGTTACTGAATGCACAGAGGAGACTATTGGAGCAACCAGGTTCTACCCAGTGTTGTGCTTCAATTGGCATCATTTTGTCTCCAATTCAATCTGTGCAACATTTAGAGATCTGTTTGTGCAGCCTCTGAAAATCTTAAATAAAGTTGAATCATTTAATTGAGCGCATGCGCATTGAGCAAGCATTGAGGGAGATTCACACTGGAACCTATGTCCAAAAGAAATGCCACGGCATGGATTTGGATGATAAAAGAAGATTGAGAAAGTGAAGGGATTTGGTGAGCTTCTGGAGAATATCGAAACGTCACATATTCTGGAGAGGTTGGGAATGCAGAGTTTGTGGTCTGGGAGGTGCTTGAAGGGATGCAGGACATTGCGACTGTTGTTATGTAGATAAAGGTCATGATAGGTTTCGAGGACTAAAGCAAAGTGCAAAATGACACCAACGGTGTCTTGCACGATTTGTTGATGACCATGAGTCAAGATGGAATCTGAGGCTAGATGATGAAATTTAAGGTTTAGGTAGTGCACAAGGAAAGTTGGAGGTAGATGTGGCTCATCCGTGATGGAGAGGCAGAGCTAAGTGTCAACAGAATTAAGTAGTGGATCCCATTTTCAGGGGTGTGTAGCTGCCCGACATGAAAATATAGATGAGGAAAGTGATCGGAGCTGGTGGGACCAAGGTAATACCCTTAGAATCCCACCACAGTAAACTTAAGGCTCAGAGTGGATGTACTACTAGTCTGGAGAACGTGCAGGTAAAGCATGCAGCGACACTGTCTTTGGGCTTGACAATGGAAACGAGCCAGTGAGGGAGAATGATGAAATCCACGGTTGATTGTTGCAAAGAACAACATGTTGATAATTATGAAAGTGGTGAGGCCATCTTAATGCCAAAGAACACAAATGGAAGGTTTTGAATAGTTAACGAACGTGTTCGTTGAAACATGAGTCTGAAGAAGGGTCTGGACCCAACACGTAACCCATTCCTTCTCTCCAGAGATGCTGCCTATCCCGCTGAGTTACTCCAGCATTTTGTGTCTATCTGACGTGCTAGTTAGCAGCAGAATCAGAATCAGAATCGTTTATTGACATTTGAACATAAGTTCAAACGAAATTACGTTTCTGCAGTCATAACCACAAACAAAAAAACCCAAACACACAATTAACACAATTCCACACAAAACATTCATCACAGTGAATCCCCAAACACCTCCTCACTGTGATGGAAGGCAAAAGTCTTATCTCTTCCCTGTTCTCTGTGCCCATTCCTCTCCCGCAGTCAAGCAGCCAAACTGCTGCATCGAATCGATCGAGGCTCCTGGTGTTAGATGTTAGAGCCCCCCCGGCGTGCGATGGTAAGTCCCACGGCCGTTTAAGCCACGGCGGGCGATGTAAGGGACTGCGCCGGGTCGATTTAAAACCTTCGATTCGGGCAGGCAAAGTTTGCCGTTGCGGGAGCTCAGGAAAGCGGTCCCCCACCAGGGACCCGGGAGCTCCCGATGTTAACGTCCACAATGCCTGCAGCCGAAGCCTCAGAAGCTCTGAAGGACTCGACAAGGAAAAAGTCGGGTCCCCGTACAGGGAAGAGATTTAAACATTCCCCCCCCCCCCCCCCTCTCCCCACATATACACAGCTAAAAATAATATAAAAACTAAAACCAAGACATCCACTTAACAGGTCAAAAAGAAAAAAAGACAGACGGACTGCAGAGGCCGCGGCCGACAGACGCCGCCATCTTGACAGCAGTGATAAGCCTTGCAATTTCTTGAGCCTTCACCACCTCTTATTAAGGTAGTGGCCTCTGTTTCATTCCTAACTACCTGTTGTAATCTTTCACCTTTTAAAAAAAAAAATCAAGAATCTATCTTCCACTGCTTTAAAGATATAGAAAGATCCGGTTTCTATTTCTTTTTGAGAAAGCTAGTTCTAAAGGCTTATTACCCACAAAAGAAAAAATATCTTTGTCTGAAATTGGTGATCTTTTATTTATTTTTTAAACACTGGGCCCTGATTCTAGATTTTTCCTTCCAAAGTGGCCAATTTTATGCACTGTTCATATTTCTGTCCACTCACTTAACATATTATACCCCATATCAAGTCAAGTCAAGAGAGTTTATTGTCACGTGTCCCAGATAGAACAATGAGATTCTTGCTTGAAATTCATATTATACCCCTCTGGGTCTCCCTGTGTTCTGTTGGGAACTAGAAGAACTAACTGGAGAACTAACTTTCTCATCTATCTTTGTGTCAACAGCAAATTCGGCAACAATCTCCCTGTTGCCTTCATTCATCATTTGTGTTAATTGTAAAACATTCAGGCCTTTGCCTCATTCTGTAAGGTGCAATGTTTATTACGCCTAGAACCAGAGAAAAATACTGCTCAGAAAAAAGAAGCCTATGCCTGAAAAGGACACAAAGTGGTGGAGTAACTCAGTGGGTCAGGCAGTATCTCTGGAGAACATGGATACAGGACGTTTCTGGTTGAGACTTTTCTTCATTCTGAATGCTGTGTGTACTTAGTAGATCCTGTGTGATGCTTCTTCCCCAGAGCCCACTTCACATTTTAAAACAGTTTTTATCCACGAGTAGTTGCTCTACTCAACAGCCAAAAATCTGTCGCCTCCCTTTGATCTGGTATTTTGTTGGTTCACATGCTTAATCAATGGTGTTTTATCATTAATGTTTTATTATTAATGTTTAGTGTTTTCTGAGTCATTCGTAACTGTCACTGTATGTCATGTTGTTACTTGTGGGCAGAGCACCAAGGCAAATTCCTTGTATGTGAATACTTGGCCAATAAACCTACTTACTTAAATAAAGATGTACAAATATCTAAGATTTCAGATGATATTTTCCAGTGATGTTGCTGAGGGTTGGGGTTTTCTAATTGGCAGTGCATAATCAAATGGGTTTGATGCTATACTTGTATCTGTTCAGCCCCTGCCCCACTTAGGCGATTTTTTTCGGCGACTACAGGCGACAAGGCTGTCGCCACATGGTCGCGGGGTGACGCCTGTATGGTCGTGAATAGTCTCCTCAAGTCGCCTAAAGAGTTGTAACGTTTTTCTGGTCAACGCTGGATTTTGAAATGTTCAAAACTTTTCGGCGACTGTGGGCTTGACGTAACATGTCTTCTCCTGTCGTGGGTGTTGTCGTAGGTTGTCGCCAGGATGATGCAGGTTGTCACCAGGTGACGTTGGTTGTCAGTGGGTGCTGACTTTGGTGAATTCCATTGGCGACTACCTACGTCAACCGGCGACTGAATTGTCATTGTAAGGGACAGAAGTTTAGGGGTAACATGAGGGGGAACTTCTTTACTCAGAGAGTGGTGGCTGTGTGGAATGATCTTCCAGCAGAAGTGGTGGAGGCGGGATCGATTGTAACATTTAAAAGTAAAGTGGATAGGTATATGGACGGGAAGGGAACTGACGAATATGGTCTGAGTGCAGGTAGATGGGACTAGGGGAAAATAAATGGTCGGCACGGACTGGAAGGGCCGAGAAGGCCTGTTTCCGTGTTGTAATTGTTATATGGTTATTATATGGTCATCCGATGTCTTCAGTTGTCGCTGAATGCTTGTCATAGCTTGTCGTGGGTGGACCTAGGTTGACTTTGGTTGTCGTAGGTTGTCGCCTGTATGGTTGTAGGTGGAGGTTCTAATTGGTCGCCAGTTGTCGGTAGCATGCCGTAGCTTGACGTTGTCCTTTTTGTCAGGCAGTTTCTGCCATTTCATAGCTAGGCTCAGCATGGGAAATAGACTCCAGACCAAAGTAGCTTGCTCCAGAGAGACTCTGCTACCATTCAGTACTCAGCGCCTCCACTGGTTTGGTCCCTTGCCTACCAAACACTCCGACAGATTACATTACTCCCTTGCCTTTGGTAGAACTCTGTGGCCTGGTTCTGTCAATATTGGAGCAATGCTGTGGGCTTGCCTTGTTACTGAAGTTATTCATTAACTTTGCAGTGTCATTTAGAGCTGGTTTTCAACACAAACACCACCAGCTATCTCAGCCCCCCACAGCCCATAGTAATGTGGAAATAACACCGTCAGGGAACACGAGACATGTGAATTCTCTTTCGACCCTACCCTACCTCGGAGTTTTAAGCTTCCTCCAGCATAACCGTGATCCATCCACTTTCAGAAGCTGTGTACAATTTTGAACTCTCGTTACCCCAGCAGCACACGCCTCCATAGCACACCTTCTCCAACTGTGGCAAAAATCTGCTCCATTTTTGCTTCATTATTCTTGCACTCTTTTACACATTCCCTCTTGCATGCTGCCCCCTGCACATTCGCCCTCACTCACTTTCACTTGCACATATGCAGACTCTGCTCAAGAATCTGATGGCAGCTACTTCCTTTCTTGCCAAATCAAACAGAAGTTACTGTTTGCTCTCTAGATTCTGTACGAGGCTCAGAATTGGCAGCATTGTTTCCATGTGATGGTTGAGGCAGTAAATGCAGTGCTGCTTTAGGCTCTTATTTTTGATGATCTTGACATTTGGGATATCCAGGTGACTTTTTTTTAAAAACAAACTTTGGAGTGAATGGGAAACGGGCTGATTATCTGCTGTTTCTAGTCTGCTATCTAACACTTTGCATCACTTCAGGCATTGGAAATCCCATCCTTTGTGTTTCTCATCACTCAAATCCAATGTTAAAGTTGTCCGTGTATCCATTGCAAGGACATTGCGTGTGAAAATGTGTATATATTTCCAAAGAAAAACCAATAAAAAGGATTTGCCGCAACACTAGCTTTATCAGTTTGGACCGTCATTGCTGATTTACAGACGATAAACCTTCAGTCCAAGGTTGTAAGATATACTTCAGTCAGTCATAATCCGCTTTTCAAATTATTGTTGTTGATGTAGAAATGATTTGTATTCTGGATGGTTCTGGCTGAAGAGCTGCTCCCTGAATCATAGTGATGTTTCTATATCTGTAGAGGCACAGTGGACATGGTCTTCACGGGTTACAGCTCCTAGAAAAGTGCACTGAGCAGTATACCACAAACCACTACATGTGTTTCTTTGACCTCACTGAAACCATTGGCTCCATCAATCAGGAAGGTGGCGGAACATCCTCCGCATATTTCGATGCCCACTGAAATACTGTTCCATTATATATTTGCTCTATGATAGCATGCAAACTTTGATATTAATTATGGGGCCCGCAACACAAATGATATCAATGAGAAGTAGGGTCTCGAGCAGAAGTTTGGAAGTAAATGCAAGTTTGGAAGTAAATGCCAACCTAGGCAGCTATGCCCAACTGCTGCAAAATAAAGATGAACAATAAATGCCACCTCAATATGCATATATTGGCACAATAGCTCCTCACAAGCTCCAAGAAACCTAGATTAATTATTTTGTTCCACAATTCAGCACCGATTCTTTGTGTGCAAAATAAAGTGTGGCTGAAGACCTTTTATGTGTAAAACCTAGCCAAAACCGAAGATAGGCACAAAAACCTGGAGTAACTCAGCCGGACATGCAGCATCACTGGAGAGAAGGAATGGGTGACCTTTCAGGTTGAGACTGCTTAGGGATAAGGGAAAGGAGATATATAGACGGTGATGTGGAGAGATAAAGAACAATGAATGAAAGATATGCAAAAAAGTAACAATGATAAAGGAAACAGGCAATTGTAAGCTGTTGTAAGGTGAAAATGAGATGCCAGTGCGACTTGGGTGGGGGAGGGGGAGGGAGTGCTGGAGCTACCTGAAGTGATAGAAATCTATATTTTACCACTGGACTGTGAGCTGCCCAAGCGAGATATGAGATGCTGTTCCTCCAATTTGAGTTTAGTCTCACTCTAACAATGGGGGAGACTGAGGACAGAAAGGTCTGTGTTGGAATGGGAAGGAGAATTAAAGTGTTCAGCAACTGGAAGATCAGGTAGGTTCAGGTGGGCTGAGCGAAGGTGTTTCGCAAAACGATCGCCCAGCCTGCGTTTGGTCTCGCCAATGAACAAGAGTCCACATCTTGAACAATGGATATAGTAGATGAGGTTGGAGGAGATGCAAGTGAACCTCTGCCTAACCTTAAAGGACTGTCGGGGTCCCCGGATAGAGTTGATGGAGGGGGTATAGCGACAGGTGTTGCATCTTCTGCGGTTGTAGGGGAAGGTACCTGTTTTCTTCCAGGTGAGAGAAGCTTGAGACCCTATTTACAGTGGTTGTTCTGTTAAGCGACCCATGCTATCATACTCCTGAAGCAAACAATCTTCCCATATAGCTCTATTGTGGGACCGGGAATACCAGGCCGACAGGGAAAATGATTAATGTGTATTTTTAAAACATCCTGGACGAAATGCAACATTCCTAATGACTTGTGGGAATCTATAGCCCATGAGTGTTCAAAATGGAGAAGGAATATTTGGGATGGCATTGATCACTTTGAGCCCATGTGTTGGGTGCACATGGAAGTCCTGTGTTAATGGTGGAATGCACCACCTCTGTAACTATCCATTTACTTGTCAGACATCATCTACTCCATCTTTGACAGAGTCTGCGGCACCCAAATAGGCCTTGTCCAACTTGGGGCCCACAGATCTAGAGTGGAAAGTAAGTAAAACAATGATTTTTTCATTTGTATTGGCATGCAAAATTTGGGTGCCATAATTTGTGGTATGATGTGTCATGATACACATTGTTTTAGTATATTAAAAGATGAGCATCTTTGTATTTGTTACTAGTTCACCTCCAAAAGTTGTCCTTGAAATTTTGATTGGAAATTCCTAAAAACATTGCATTGCCAACTCCACACACTCCTAGGAAGACTTACCAAATGAACCATACGCTAAATGAGATGGTGGGGAATCCTAGTTTTTGTCTCATGTCACTGAGCAGTGCTATGCAATGACTGATGAGTAAGTGTCCATATTCCTCAGTGTTGTATTTAGTTAGTCAAATCTCAAAACCTCCAACATACATTGGAGGATCTGGCTTATCTTGATGCCTCATGCAGTCCCGTTGGAATTGGTTCTATGAATGATTTGTTTTATTCCTGAAAATGGTTGGAAAGAAAGTGAAAGATGCAGAGCAGAGAATTTGTGTGTTTTCTCTAGCCGAGTGCTGGCCATCTTTGAGGTGCAAAGCTTGCCATCACTAGAGGGAAAATAAATTGCATTTATAGCCTCAGAACATCACAATGTACTGCACAGTCAGTTATTTGCTATTGAGGTGTAGTAAAGGACCAGTCCCACTTTCCAGAGTCCTCTGCTTAGTTGAAAGGACGTTAAAAAAAAAAATCATGATTTCGTGATCTACGGACTCCTTTTCCCGACTATCTTTTTACTTGTGGACTTTTTTGTCATGCTGGAAAAAACGTCCCGACTTACCTGATGCCCCGAGTACCTACGGCTGACATAACCAGCCGCTACGATATATTTACGGATTCGATACGGACTCCTACAGACTCGCTACAGGGTTGAATCAAGGGGAAAACTCTGGAGAATTTGTGAGTAACTCGGGAAAGTGGGACAGGCCCTTAACTGTTCAGGAGACTTTCTCCAGTGAATTTGCACACAGCAGGGTCACAGACAATAAATCAGATAAATGAAAGATAGATGCAAAATAATGGAGAAAACTCAGCGGGACGGGCAGCATCTCTGGAGAGAAGGAATGGGTGACGTTTTGTGTCGCGACCCTTCTTCAGTCTGAGTTACTCCAGCAATTTAGTGTCTATTTTTGGTGCAAACCAGCATCTACAGTTCCTTCACAATCAGATAAATGTTGTTGGTCCCATTTGCTGGTGTTGGTTGTGAAGTAGTGTTGGCCACGACTGCTGCTCGGCACTGATAACACCCACCTTTTCAATTCCCCAAATACATAGGCAGAGACATCCACCAACCAGGCCAACAGGCACCTGGCAAAAGGTAGCACCTGGGCCTCCATCATTCCATCTGCACTGCACTGAAGAATCAGCCAAAATTAGAAGATTCCGAAATGGAGACTGATTGCTTCATGTTCCAGCTCAGAATTCCCAGAGTCATCGCGGCATCAATTCAGATGGGAATTTAACTTTGGTTCCCGGAGGAGAAAATATATTTAATGTCTGAAGTCCCAGAACGTTACACTTGGAGAAGATGCAGTGACATAAATATTTGAAGGTGTAATTAGTGCTTGTTATGGCTGGTGTATTCCTTGAAAGCTTTTATGTGAAAGTCATGCTGTTAAAGAACTATGATGTATTGCCATGTTGCAATGAAACAAAGCCAACAACTAATATCATCAAAGAAATCTGTTGGAACTTTTTTCAGAATATCCATTACTCTACTGTTAGTGTGGTGCTTAAGTTATATAGAACTACATACATGCAGGGAATTATTAGAGGCATATAGGATAGACAGTCAGTACTCTTTTCCCAGGATGGAGAAATCAAATAATAGAGGGCATAGCTTTAAAGTGAGAGGGGTAAAGGGGTCAAGGAGATGTATGGGGCAAGTTTTTTTTTGGGGGGGGGGGTTTGCACAGACGGTGGTGAGTGCCTGGAACATGCTGCTAGGGATGGTGGTTGAGGCAGATAGGATAGTGTCATTGAAGAGACTTTTGGATAGGCACATGGATATACAGGGATTGGAGGGACATTTGGTTATGTGCAGGCAGATGAGGATTGGACGGCATCATGTTCAGTAATAAAAATTGTGGACTAAAGGGCCTGTTCTTGTGCTGTACTGGTCTATGAGTCGATAGTCCACCAATTTGACTGTTTCAAAGTAGGCTCTGCTGTGCTATCTGGCACGCAGAAACACGTCAGGGCAAGCATGGATCAAGGTTTCCCTCTTCTATTCCAGCAGACGAGAATTACATCACTAAGTACATCCACGTAGAGCATTGTTGGAGATAGCCCGTCACTTTAATTCTCCTTCCCATTCCTACACAGACCTCTCTGTCCTCGGTCTGTTCCATTGTCAAGAGTGAGGCTGAACGCAAATTGGAGGAACAGCATCTCATATTTTGCTTGGGCAGCTTACAGCCTAGTGGTAGGAATATTGATTTTTCTCACTTCAGGTAGCCCCGGTTCCAACTCCAGAGGAGCACATCTGCCCGAGTCTGGTGTTTGGGATTTTCCTCCTTAGTGCCAAAGTGAATTAGTGAGACTAGGTGCAAACTAGAGTGAGTTCAATCTCTCTCGGTTCATTGTGAACTATCCAGGCAGTCAGAAGCTCGTCTTTCTGTATTGGAATGTGAATGTGAACCCAAAATAATTTTTACACACATACACACACTTATATGCAGACACACACAAATACAGATACAGATAGACACACTTGTCTACAGACACACGTATAGACATGTAGGCATACACATGTACGCACACACATGTATAACAGGGGGAGGGGGAGTTGCGTTGTGCAAAAAAGATTGGATGGTGGAGTGAGGAGGTATTCCATAGAACGTTTGGTTACTCTGACCTGTTCTTTGCTGCTGGCCTTGATATAAGTGCTTTCTCATTCTGGCAGTCTGGAATGCATTTAGTCTGCAGATAAAGCAGGAATCCTGGCACAGGGAATCTGACCTTCTATCTATCTCTTATTCAGTCCTTGCACTAAATTCCAGGAAGCACTGCCACCCTTTGGTTTAATCATTGGCCATTAACCAGGGAATTGACTCGCAGCAGTCCTGGTTTCACATTGAATTTACGAGTTTTGTAATTTAGTTGTTCACAGTTGAATGAAATCGGGTCACTTGTTCACACATTTGCTCCTCTAATGAAAAGCCGGTGTCTTTGAATAGTTTTGTTCATGTCGCACGCTTGATGTACCAGTCGTCCGAAAGGGGAAGTATGTTTTCACTTCAGATGACTAGCCATCTTGCTGAAAATAAATTCACCCGATGTCTGACCATAGTAAAGTGATGTGGAACTGTGGGTATCCCAGGAGGCATATTAAACTTGTTTGGTAAATAATCATTGAACAACATTTCACAAACTATTTCCTGATGCTTGCGTTTGGAAAAGCACCAGTTCGTGGAGTTTGAAGCCAAATGCACCAGATGGTTGCTCCGTCATTCCTGCTGTTCTGTTTATTCTCTCCCGATGGAAAGTTTATGTGTATTCATGCCAGCTGGAAAAAAGATTGAGATTAATGGTGATGCTTTCCCATTTGAAAATACCTGACGTGGGGAGAACTATTTGGTATGTAAAACCTTATCCTCAATGTAAAACCTTATCCTCAAAGCCCATTGCTAACTTTTGAAGAGCTGCTATTGTAAGAGAGCAAATGCAATTCATGCAGAGCAAGATTTTGCAGGCAAGAAACAAGTAACCTAGCTGTCAATATCGGTTTGATGTTGTTTGAAGGATATGTCGAATGGCGTATCGTCGAAAGCCCTTCTTTGAATAGTTTAGTCGAACCTTTTAGCATTTACCTGGAGGTGGTTAACATGAACATCAAATTTGATTTGCTGACCTCTCATTACTCCACTAAAAGTGAACAAGTTCCTATGGCTGAGTCAAATGGACGTATGACCACTTGGGATCCAAGGCCATTTCAAGTACTTTCCTGTAAATGTTTGGTTTTAATCTTTAAGGACCATTGTGTAGGAGTTTATCACAAGATCTTTATTGAAAATAAATGATACCATTTCTTGAAAACGAGTTGGCCATTATTCTAAACGCTGGGAAGAATGCACTGTATATGAGACATTGCCTTATCAATTGCTTTAATCTGTATTACACTAGGGTACATGAAGTTGGACAATCGATCACACTTCTGAGTAGTTCAGTTTGGATGAAATCTTTAAGGGGACCTTGCATTCTCACTAGTCCAGAGTGCATCTTTTGCATTGGCAACAGCGAGATATTTCAGCAAGCACAGCCCAGGGTTATAACAGCGCTCTTGCTCTGGTATTTAATGGACTATGTGCTGTCGGGTGGATTCTCCTCTGAATGACTTTTTGGATAATCAAGTTGAGACAGGCCCTTCAAACCAATGATTGCTCTCGCTTATTGCAGAATCCATTACCGATTTATGCCAATTTTTTTTTTCCCTATCTGCTCTAATTTATAAAATGAAAGGAGCTACATTTATGAGAGCAGAATTATCGAGAGTATTGTTCTTTCCGTTTTTTGAGCTTTCCATTTACTCCTGCGCTTTGTTCCTGCCAGGTTATTGGGAAATGTCAGCATAATTATGGGAACACTGTGTACGAATGAAAGAATGGATGCGTTCCTGAAATGATTCCTGGTGTGTGGCACTGACTCGCTGTGATGTACCTGCCAAAATTGGGATCATACCACCGCCGACTTATTTCTGATACCAAGCGAGTTTCAGTCTTGTTGATGGCGGTGAATATCATTTTGCTCAGATGGCATGCACACCATTTCACATTGATTCAATAATGTCAGTGGGGCATAGAGAGGTAGTGGGAAAGAGCCTTTGTACTGTGTCCCTTCAGTAATAAAGTTCTTGTTGCTCTCACTCATAGTTTTAACCAAAAAGATTTATAGCAGATACATGATTCTTATCAGAAATTGCATTGAACAAATGACCTTGGAGACTTCAAAATAGTAATTCCTTCATATATGATGAGGGCTGTTGTAATTTTTTTTCAGACTGTTTTAATGTGGCTGCTCGGATATAAAGCTTGTCACTGCAGTAAGTGTTGGAGCCCAAGGCCATGTCATAAACCAAGGCTGTGCTGTGGAAGACAGTTAATTATCAAATTGGGTGGAATGTGTAGGATGGCTGCATATTTGTCAAATAGATCAAACATGGCTAAGACACAACTTGTATTGCTCAGCTATATTACTGTCCCGGCCTGAGGCAATGAACAGCCCGACATACTGCTCAGTTTCTGTCCTTTTACAGGATACGTTTTGAATCTTAAGCCGCCTTTTGTTTTGTTTTCCACCCTTCAGTCCTTCAAATAGTCAAGATTCCAGTTGCAATGTTTAGTGAGTAGGGTTAGAAAAGAAATTTCCTAGTTTTATCTACTTGAGGGAAAAACAGGATTTCTGATTGAAAATGTATTCTGCATGTTCAGTGGGATTACTGTTGGTACTTTGATCTTTTATGGTGGTTGCATTTGTTATGGTGAGGTTGAAAGGAGAAAAACTTGCCAGCGACCACTTTAGCACAGTCAAGTCTGTGTGTTAAAAAGAGACCCTTTTAAATGTACTTTGCTCTTTGGTGCCAGTGCCTCCAGGCAACTAGACCGAGTAAGTGACCATTTCTCCTGGACACGAGAAAGTCCAGTCTACCATTGGCAGGTCACCAGCACAAACTCTGACCGATTTATCCTGACCTCAGGAATGCTGAGACCAGTTAAGGACATAAGCATTTAAGAAGGAGGAGCATAAATAGCCCATGTGGCGCCTTCAGACTGTTCCATGATTTAATAATTGTAGCTGATCTGATCTTGGTATAAACCACTTTCCTGCCTGTGCCTCATCACTCTTGATTTCTCCGCAGGCCAAAATATCTTTCTCAGTCTTAAATATGTTCAGTGATTCAGTGTCCAAAGCTCTCTGAGGTAAAGCCCTCCAAAGATTCATGATTTTCCAAGAGGAAGAAAACAAAACAATCTCTGTATTCAACGATCATCCCTTTATTCTGAAGCAATGTCTCTCTTATTCTCCATTCCCAAATGAGGGGGAAGTCCTCTCCATATTTGCCCTTTTACGTTTCAATAAGATCATCTCCCATTCTTCTAAACGACTATGAGTTCAGCCCCAACAAACTTAACCCGAAGAAAGTCCACACTTCAGAAATCAGCCATAGGGTGACTACTTAATTGAATTTTGATTTTCTGTTTGATGAAGGGTCTCGGCCCGAAACGTCACCTATTCCTTTTCGCCAAAGATGCTGCCTGAATTGCCTCCAGCATTTTGTGTCTATCTTTTATGTTTTTCTGAATCTGCTACAACTTTGTTAATAATGGATTCCAGCATATTCCCCAATATTTATGAAAAATGCACATATTTTCAGTCGCCAATCCTTCATGAGTTACATTTACGATTTTCCAAGTTGCTGGGACCGTTCCAGATTCCAGACTATTTTGGATCACAATGACTGTATCAGTTATAGTTGCTGATGCTGTCGCCATGGACTAAATCAACCCAGGATCCTCCCAGTTGTATTGTGTATGTCTTGCATTGCATTTGTTCTCTGAGTAATAAGCCCTGTTAAGTAAGCAATCCAGTCTCCGTGTCATGGGAGCCTCTTCTTGACGAAGTAATCTTGATGTTTGCAGCCGGCACTGGCCCTGTCAGCTCACTCATGCAGAGCAGCAAGGTTTCAATGGACCAGCAAGATCATAAAATTAACTTTGTGCGTTCTCATTTACTTAGTTCAGTATTGTCACATTCCTAGTATAATGCGATGATGAGAAGCTACTGGACACATTACAAAACTAATTAAGTAACTTGAAGAAATAGAAAATGCTTCGTCTCCTGACTCAAGATCACGGTGTCACAAATGTATTCTGTTCCTTCCGTGTTGTATTTTTATGCCTTTGATTAACAGTAAGAACAATTGTTTTAGGAGTTTTGAAGGACAGTTTGTTATTTTACTCCGTATGCCTGCAGTCTTACTGACTATCAGTTCATTGGTGATCACTGATCAGACATTAAAATGGAGGCTTGGGCGACTGCTTGCTTTTGTCATCTGATCTTGATACTGACGTGATATTGCTTTATTATTGTTATATGTCATGGCGATCTAATCCATTTATTTGGTATAAAGGTGATAAATACCTACCTTTTTATGGTAAAGTGTACAATATTAAATTTATTCATGAAATGCCGACTGAAAGTTTAATGTCAGATTTATCTAAAATAAATAATGTTTTCTATAAACATGAAGTTCAATACAGTGCAAAATATACGAAGTTTGCTTTTATAGTTTATTCAAATGGAAAAAGCCAGAATGTTCCTTTGGAATTTGCTGGAACAGAGCTTCTTCTTGTGAAAGAATGTCACATGTAATTCCTTGTAGCTTTGCAGAAATGAGTTAAGTGTGAATTTACAGAGTGATACTTTGTGGTCTCATGAAAATAAAAATCAAAATGACATAAACCTGTTTCCTTTGCTGGATTTACTTATGTGAATGATAATGTGCTGGCAATTTCTGCTTCTTTTCCATTCAGCAGTTCTTCATAAGTTTCATAAATCCTACTGAAGGTATAACACTACCTGAAAATGACTGGTTTCAGACCCTTGCACTGAATACTTATGGGCATTGCTGAACATTTTTTATTTGATAGAAAACGAATGAAGTTTGGAGGCAAACTCATACCATGAGTGGGAACTTTAGCTGCAGTGCGCTGCTCCTCTCTGGACTGGCCCAGCCTTGCGTACAATGTGTTTGAGTGCAGGTGCACAAATCCTGCCCTGCCTGATCTTGCTTAACCCCTTTGGCTATCTTCTATCTGAAGGCCAGGCAGCCTTTAACATGAAGGGGTGCAGCTGGGATGTTGGGGGTGAATGCACGGTGCTGCATGTCAGAGGCATCACACAGCCAGAATACCACAGCTTCTCATCTCTTTGCTGAGTTGGTGTGAGACTGATTGATTGTTAAACCGGTGGGGTTGGATATGAAGCCTTTGCATCCTGCAGCAACATCCCACCTTCCTCTATACTGTCAACGCTGGGCAGATGGTGACCATGCCCACTATGGACTGAAAGTGAAGGGGTGAACATGTCTTCCACAGTTGAAAAGGCAGCTTCACTCTGTTTAGATTGTGGATGTGCTCCACCGTGAACCAGCGTTTACATTTGAATTAATCTGACAAGAGAACAAACATAAATTAATTAAAAATAAGGCGTAGAAACAAAGAACTGCAAATGTCGAATAATACACGAAAGGACAAAGGGCTGGTGTTTTCTTTTTAATGGGTGCCTAAAAATGGAAAGTTATTAAAGAGTTGAAGGGCTTATGAGGCTTCTCGGACATAGGTGGGAAGGAACTGGACAAAGGGGGAGAGGATGGAATCGAGATATGTATAGGGGCCTAGATTGATGTTTGAAGAAGGGTCGCGACCTGAAATGTCACCTATCCGTGTCCTCCAGAGATGCTGCCTGTCCCGCTGAGTTACTCCAGCACTTTGTGTCCTTTTGTTAATTAAAAGCAATTTGTTTGAACTATCCCTGAACAGAAATTGATGTGACAATTGTCCTGTGCATAGCTATACAAGTTTTGTCTTTTTTTAAAGGGTCCTGCATGTGTGGATTATTCTCATCAGAATGAATGAAGAATCCAAATGTGCAATAACTTTTCTTTTTGCATGCTGATGCGAAAGGACTACCTGATGAAAGATTTATTGTCTGGTCCTTTCTAGGTCAATTTGGCATCCGGCAGAAATACAGTCTACTAGCAAACTGGTCGTTTGTGGATGGAGAGAGGAGAGAGTAGCCAAAACCATGGACAATATTCCATGTAATTAGGAGAGGAGGAAATAAAGGAAAATAGAGGTGGAAAAATAACAGTTTAATGTGGGGTAATTGCTGGATGGTAAACTCATCTGAGTTTTGTTCACAGAGCAGACCTTGAGCAGCGCACAGCAATCACCTGAGCTTGCCTATTGAATTACTGCAGTCTCTTTTAATGGAGTTGGTTTTACCTGCAGGGGTTTTTGGTTTGTTTCAGCAGCTGTCGGTGTTGACATCTGTTGTCCATCTACTTGGTGTCACTGACCCAAGGGGATCAGTGAATGTGACGGAATTACCAATGATACACAATGCCGACCGGCTAACAGCAACCATTCGTCTGCAGTACAAACTGCTGTTCTTTGGGTCCCGCTGCCGTAACCTTCAAGTAGTCTGGGATCGATTTTGCAGGGTGTCTTTCCAAGTTTGATTTGTGTTCAATTTTCATTGGTAGTCTGCGGAATATTAGGGAAAGGGGGAAAGAGCGGCTTGCCACCAGATTGCACCAGGGAACAACATATTGAGAGCAGAAGGGTGCATGAGGTGCAAGTTATCCCTGAGCGTTGGGATTCCAATACAAATAGCTGTGGTGGAAAAGTTTTGTCACATTGTGATCTGAGAATAATCTTCTTTGGCCCTTGGGGGACGGGGATGACTTGCTTTCACTCTAGTTTGGTGGTGATGGAAGAAGAGTCTTAGGCGGGATTGCCATTTCTGCCACAGTTGGGGCTGGTGATGCTTCAACGGATGCTTGGGACTTTGTGCAATCCTGTACCGATGGTGCAAATTATCTACCTGCTCTCTCTAATGCATATAGGTGAAAGGATTTCTGGAATGGAGGCATGATGTTCTATATTCTGGACCAACAGTACTAATGGAAAGCTGGATGGAGCCAGTACACTGCTGGAGATCCAGTTTACCTTGTTTTACTAAAGATTATCCTTTTGAATAGCAGTAATGCCGCAAGAACCTGACAATTAATCGCTCATCGCCTGAGTAAAAGCAGTTTCGGATCAAAGTGTATTCGAGATTTGATGTTCTCTGTTCTTTTGTTTGTTGCTTCTCTCTACCTCTTCTCTGAGTGACAATCATGTAAGATATATCTTTATTTCAGAACTCGCACACCGAATATGTGATTTAAAAAAAGAAAATTTTTGGTTCTATTACCTATAAAATCAGTTAAATCTCATTATTTACTGACATTGTTGATGCATGCAATTATGGTTGTTTGGAGGGTCATGAATGCACTGGGATTTAGTTAGAGAGCCATGCAGATACCAGGAGTTGGTGAGATGGTCATGCATGTATCGAGATTTGTTTAGAAGGCAATGTGTAGGTTAGGTTTTAGTTAGAATGCCGTGCATGCATTGGTGTTTGGTTGAACGGATCATTTTCTGTATGCAAAGAACGACTGCGTGCACAGGTTCGGTTTGTAGCTTGAATGTGTGTGTGTGCAAGTGTTGACTTTGTGAGGCAGTCCTTCAGATTAAACCGTGGCTCTGATTTTATCGTGCCTTGATGTGAATGAGCTGTCGACTGGCTTTCATTCTTCCAGAGGGTGGTATGAACCTTTTAACTCAAAGGAGAATGATAGACAATGCATGTGCATATTTCTTTATATTCTGCTTGAATATACATTTCACGGATAACTTCAGGGAGTCAAAATATGTGTCACTAAAAGCAGTGTGAATCTTGCCAAACAATATCCCTGCACCCTGTAGCAGGGAACTGGTTAGCTGCTGCTGTGGTTAATCAGCTATGTTAACAAATGCACTCTAGTTTTGAGAATCAGATAACTTCTGAGTGTTTATGTTTGTGCTGTTGTAACAAAGCACTTATCAGTTATATTGAAAGGGATAAAAGTTACAAATCTGCCGAGCGTCGAATTCAAACAGCGCTGAGAGCGGCTGCAAGCTTCAACTGGGATTTCTGAAGCTCTGGCGAAGTTTAGGTGTGGCCTGCACCGTTGATTAGGGATTGCAAATATTGTTTCACGCCCTGGGACTATCAGCATTAAACGCACATCCAGAAATGTCCCAGTAAATCCCTCACCCTCTCTGGTACCAAGTAAATACAGAAACATGGGGCTACCCCTTGCACTCAGTCCAAGGACAGTTGTGAAACATCTTGGGTTAACTCCTTGTTAGCTTTTACTCGGATCAAGAATTATATTTGAGCCAAGAAACTGTGATCCTGAAGACGTGCAAATTTGTAGGTTAATTGGCTTCTGTAAATTAACTCCAGTGCATAGGGAGTCGATGTGAAAATGGGATAACATAAAACTAATGCGAATGCATGATCACTAGTCAAGATTCAAGAAAGTTTATTGTCATGTGTCCCAGATAGGACAATGAAATTCTTGTTTTGCTTCAGCACAACAGAATATAGTAGCAATGTTACAGAATTTTGAGATTTTAAAAATCAAGTCTGCAATTTATCCCATCAGATAAAGCATAAAAAGAAGTTTAATTTGACACCTAATTCACTTTCATATCTGCAGTATTAAGAAAATTATGACCATTTTCATACTCGGAAATTAGCATCTTGTTCCCCATTGCCTTTCAATTGACTTAACTCAAAAGCTGTGATCTAGAACAGTTAAAAGCCCATAACTTTCTTAAAAATTAAGAGAACAATGAAATTTTCAATTATTATAGATTGAAGCATTCTGAAACAAATATGAAACAATCTTACTTGGATGACCTGAAATTAAAGCATATAATTAGTTAGTTATCTAATTGTAGCTAATTACAAAATTCAATGAGTAGATCTAAACATTTATCCATTTCTTAAGAAAAGATAAACTTTTTTTAAATTGCCTAAGTGTCCAAATAACATTCACATAATAATCCACAATATAACATAATTTTTAAATCTCATTTTCATGAATTTCTAGGCCAAATGGTAGGAATTTAGTGTTAAATGCCTGTAAATTAATGGCCATTTAAATCAACTAGCGAGTGGGTTTTAGTGGAATGCAGTGGATTGGGACGTTGCGGTTTGCGGTGAAGTTGGGAGGAAAAATACTGTTGGTTCATACATTTTTCCGGACCCCATTTTGCAACATGAAAATGTGATTAAAGCCTCCCTAAAAACCAACTTTTAATATAAAAATAAACTGTGTATCTTTTTTTCTCCCCTACGCAAAATCCTTCCCGTTGTTGGCGCTCATGGCTTTTGAAGGTGATTTTTAAATTACTCTAGTTAATAAATAATCTAGCGTAATTTAAAAATACCTTCATGAATGAAATGTCGGAGCGATTTTTCTTCCGCAACGAAATCGCCCGACATGGATCGATTTTCCCAGTCTGCAGAAAAACGGCACTTTAAGCCCGCCCCCCCTCTGAAAGGCGCCAAAGTCACGCACACGGGGAGCGGCAGAACTGCAGCGCTGCTCAAGGTAAGTTTTGTAACATACCTAAATATAGTAGGCATGAATACAGAACAGATCAGTGTGTCCATATACCATTATATAAATATATACACACATGAATTAAATAAACAGATAAAGTGCAAATAAACAGATAATGGTCTATTAATGTTCAGAGTTTTGTTTCGGTTGAGTTTAATAGCCTGATAGCTGTGGGGAAGTAGCTATTCCTGAACTTGGACGTTGGACATGAGTCCTCAGGCTCATGTACCTTCTACCTGAAGGTAGCAGGGAGATGAGTGTGTGGCCAGGATGGTGTGGGTCCTTGATGATGCTGCCAGAATTTTTGAGGCAGCGAGTGCGATAGATCCCCTCGATGGTAGGGACGTCAGAGCCGATGATGGACTGGGCAGTGTTTACTACTTTTTGTAGCCTTTTCCGCTCCTGGGCGCTCAAGTTGCCGAACCAAGCCACGATGCAACCGGTCAGCATGCTCTCTACTGTGCACCTGTAGAAGTTAGAGAGAGTCCTCCTTGACATACCGACTCTCCTTAATCTTCTTAGGAAGTAGAGGCGCTGATGTGCTTTCTTTATAATTGCATCTGTGTTCTCGGTCCAGGAGAGATCTTCAGAAATATGCACGCCCAGGAATTTGAAGCTCTTGACCCTCTCCACCATCGACCCATTGATATAAACGGGACTGTGGGTCCCCATCCTACCCTTTCCAAAGTCCACAATCAGTTGCTTGGTTTTGTTGGTGTTGAGGGCCAGGTTATTGTGCTGACACCATTTGGTCAGTCGCTCGATCTCTCTTCTGTACTCTGACTCGTCCCCGCCAGTGATACGTCCCACAACAGTGGTGTCGTCAGCGAACTTGATGATGGAGTTCGCACTATGACTGGCTACGCAGTCATAAGTATAGAGTGAGTACAGCAGGGGGCTGAGCGCGCAGCCTTGAGGTGCTCCCGTGCTGATTGTTATCGAGGCTGACACATTTCCACCAATACGAACAGTCTGTGGTTTGTGGAAGTCGAGGATCCAATTGCAGAGCGATGCGCAGAGACCCGGTTCTGAGAGCTCGGTAACCAACTTGGAGGGGATGATTGTATTAAATGCCGAGCTGTAATCAATGAATAACAAACAACCTGACGTATGAGTTGTTGTTGTGCAAGTGGTCCAGAGCGGAGTGGAGAGCCAGCGAGATCGCATCCAACATTGATCCATTGTGGCGGTAGGCAAACTGCAGTGGGTCCAGGTTTTTGTCGAGGTAGGAGTTGATTTGCGCCATCATCAACCTCTCAAAGCACTTCATCACCACCGACGTTAGTGCCACTGGTATATAGTTGTTGAGGCACATCACCTTGCTCTTCTTGGGCACCGGTATAATTGATGCCCTTTTAAAGCAGGTGGGAAACTCAGACCTCAGAAGTGAGAGGTTGAAAATGTCCGTAAAAACTCCAGCCAGTTGGTCCGCATAGGCTTTTAGAACACGACCAGATTTGCCATCAGGTCCAGGCGCTTTTCGAGGGTTCACCCATCTTAAGGATTTTCTGATGTCGGCCTCTGTGACTGAGACTAGTCTGTGTGGACTCGGTGGCAATTGCCATGCTGTATCTCGAAACTAATTACCGTATTTCCCGGCAATGAAGACGCACCTGCGTCGAAGATGCACCCCCAATTTAAGAAGGCTCTGAAGAAGGGTCTCGACCCGAAACGTCGCCTATCTCCTTCGGTCCTTAGATGCTGCTGCACCCGCTGAGTTTCTCCAGCCTTTTGTGCACCCCCAATTTAAGTTGCTTCCTGTTTTCCAGCCGCTTCCCACTTTACAGCCGCTTCCCATCAGCTGCCAGCATTGAGGGATAGACTTAGCTATCCCTCAGTACAGCAACATCTTTCTTGATGTTGCTCTACTGAGGGATAGTCAAGTCTATCTTTCTTGGCTAATAGACGCAGGTAAATTTTCGTGCCGGGTAAAAAATATCGTCTTCATTGCCGGGAAATACGGTAATTTTTAAATGTTACCGTAGGAACCTACTGGCTTTTAAACATCTTATGAGTGGAATAAGGTAAATGAGAAGGTAGACACAAAATGCTGGAGAAACTCAGCAGGTGAGGCAGCATCCATGGAAAGAAGGAATGGGATTTTGGTCTAGCTGTATTTTGAGCAATGAGGCACCTTATGATCTTCCAAGATAAAATGAGGTTTGTTGTTCCACACAAACATTTATCCACCTCTGACACCATCTTCAGCTCATCCTTTGTGCTACAAAATAGGACTGTTGGTGTCATAAATAAACAAAGCTGAGAGGAAGTGGAAGGAGAATTAGAGGAAAGTGTTCCTACTCTGCTACCCCTCCAAGCCCCATCTATCATCATCGAAAGGCAGTCTATAATTGAGCAAAACACAAAATACTGGAGGAATTCAAGTCAGGTGGAATCTGGGGAGGGAATGGACAGATACCGTTTTAGGTCGGGACCCTTCAGACTAATTGGAGCTGGAAAATGGGTGGGGTTGGGACAAAGCCTGGCAAGTGATAGGTGGATGTTGGTGAGGCGAGGAGTGTCAGATTTGAAGAGTGAGTGGAGTAAAGTGACAAAGTTCCTCCAGCATTTTGTGTTTTGCTCAAGATTCCAGCATCGGCTATCTTCTGTGTCTCGACAACTAAGCAACACAGACTTGGGGCACATGGTTCAATTTGCTGATCTCTTGTGTGATAATGCATTATGCGCTCCAATTAGATCTGGTACTCCTATCCTCCAATGGAGAATTAACCTGCTTTACTGATTGACATTGTCCCTTGTTTTGATTTTGATTTTTGATTTTATTATTTGTCATTCGAACCTCAGAGAGGCTCGAACGAAACTCCGTTTCTACAAGCCATACACAATTCATAAAAAAAAACCAGACAATTCAATTCACACAAACATCCATCACAGTGAATCTCTTCCTCACTGTGATGGAAGGCAAAGTCTTCTCTCTCCCCCGCACCAACTCTCTCCCGAGGTCGAAGCTGCAGGCGGGCGGTGTTTAGTCCCACGGCCTTTGAGGTAGCGCCGGGCGATGTACGGCCCCGCTCTAGGCCCAAAGGTCACAGTTGGAGCCCCCGGCGGGCGCTGGAATGTCCCGCGGCCATGAAAGCCGCGCCGGGCGATGTACGGCCCCGCTCAAGACCCAAAGGTCACAGTCACAGTTGGAGCCCCCGGCGGGCGCTGGAATGTCCCGCGGCCATTAAAGCCGCGCCGGGCGATGTATGGCCCCGCTCCAGGTCGCTCCAACCCCGCGACATGGGCTGGAGAAGCTGTGTTGCGGGAGCTCCGGAGAGCGGTCTCTCACCCGGACCCGCGAGCTCCCGATAGTCCACTGGTCTGCGGCTGGAGCTCAGGGGTCGAGCCGCAGCGGCGAGCCACCACCGATCCCCACGCTCCGAGGCCAGCCAGCCCCATGACGGTGAGTCCGCAGCTCCGTGACTGGAGCCCCCAGGTCGTCCCGGTCGGAGGCCGCTCCACGGTGCTAGGCCCCAACGACAACGGAGACCCGACAGGGAAAAGGTCGGGTCGCCCGTGCAGGGAAGAGATTTAAAAGTTTCCCCCTCTTCCCCCCCCCACCCCCCACATATACACAGTTACAAACAATACAAAAAAAACACGAACAACTACATTTAACTAGACAAAAAATAAAAAAAAAGACAGACAGGCTGTAGGGGCCGCTGCAACGTGAGTCGCGCCCGCCCACTGTCCGTTGTTAATCAGTAGTTGCTTTCCCAGCGTGCCACGTGCAAGTATCTCCATAGCAAGGTAATTTGGGAGGCACTGCTAAAATGTATCATTGTGCCTCTATGTTGTATTTAACATTGTGATGCTCTTTCAAATACTGTTGTGTAGCGGGTCTAAGGGCATTGGCTGCAAGCCATGTATGGACTAGTGGTTACAATGATGCAGTTGAGATGATCTTGGTGTAAACTATTCCTATTAAATCTTTCCCCTCTCATCCATCACCTCCCATTCACATCACTGCCTGGGTGCTGGGTCAGACCAGTGGGACCTCCCGCACCACTTGGAGTGCAGTGGCCCCAGAAGACCGCCCGGCGCCACCCTGTCCAGCGCAGCTTGGGAACAGCAATAACCACTGCCCCTGTTGCTGATTCCTGCATCCAGAGAATGAGAGCAAAATGTGAGGTCTGGGGCATCCAGGTGTCACGCAGAGGAAACCCTGTCCTCAAAAGGAGACTTGCTCGACCAACTGCCCGCCCAGACGGAGTTCGGGGGAAAGGACATCGACCATAAATGTTAACTCTGTTTCTCCTTACAAAGATGCTGCCCAACCTGCTGAGTGCTTCTGGATGTTTCTTGTTTTAGTTCAGGGTCAGCTCAGCTTCTCCGACTCTGGGATTGTGCGGCCCCAGTCTGTATTGGGATGCACTGATCACATCCCATGGAGAGTGTCCTTCTTCGACCCCGCTGTTGAAAGCGAAGTTAGAACAGATTTTTTCCGCTATATCTGAAATCTGTAATAAAGAGATCCCTCAACATCAAGGGTGGACTGTACCTGCATCTTCGTTGCATGTGGTCAGTGCTAGTGGATGGGATTGCTGGTTGGCACAGACTCGGTGGCTGAAGTGCTTGTTGCCGCACTGTATCTCCAAACTAAAGCTGAATAAAATGTTTAAAATTACAACCTGACGATATGAACATTGAATTCTCCAATTTTAGGTAACGAACCTACAACCAACCATTTTCCCTCCTCCTTGCTGCGTCCCACCTGGACTCGCACCCATTACTCCCCTTCCACCTACATTCCTTCCTTTGGCTTCATAATTCACTCAACTATCCTTATCTCACACCTTTTTGCCTTTTCATCTCTGGCCTTTGACCACCCATATGCCTATCAAAACCCACCACACCTGTATCCACCTATCACTCGCCAGGCTTTGCCCTCCCCCCTACTTTCTTCCCGTTCCCCCTCACACCCCACTCCCCCCCCCCCCCCCCCAACCCCTCTATTATAATCAATTTGAAGAAGGGTTGGGAATCAAAATGGGACCTATCCATGATCGATAGATGCAGTCTGATCCGCTGAGCACTCCAGCACTTTGTGTCTTTAAAAATAAAATCATAATCCAGTACTTGGCTTAGATTTTGTAAAACCGAACAATCTAATACAAGTATTGTGGCCGAATAGATATAGAGCCCTTTTCTGTGGAGGAGAACTGTTTGATGCCTCCCAGCGCAAGCTACTACATTGTGTGCAGTGCAAAGCAGCGGACAAAATCCACAACTGAAGGCACCATTATGCTTTAAAAGAGAAACTGATGTGATGTAGATATTGCATTCATCTCGTTGACATTGTGACCCACAGAAAATGAAAGGATTGGAAAGGGTAGAGCTCTGATGTATGGACTGATCCCATTGGGATTGGATGGTTGGGTGGAAGGGCTCACAGCCATTGCACAGCAGTCAGGCTCATGATACAGACATTTGCTCTCAGCTTTCAGAGAGGTGGGAACCTGGCATTCCTTCAAAATCACAGGAACTAAGTGTGTAATCTAATCCACTACATCTCTTTCTACCGAAGCTTAAATATCAAAAAGTAGTCGCAGGAACAATGATGTCTAACTGAACTGTGCCAGTGTGAAACTGAGATTCCTCCACTCGTTCATTGTGTTTGGAGAGTTGTGTTTCCCCTTAGTGTTCCTTTAAAATAAAAAGTAAGCAAGATTCAGTTCTGCAGCTTTCCCTCCAGTGGGAGTAGGAGTGCTGAGCTGGATTTGACCATTCAGATGTTCCACCTCCTGTTGTTATTTCTCTTTAACGCTTCTTCCGACTGCCCTATTCCATTGGCTCACATTGAAATAGTTCTTGCACTTTTGGTTGTGCACACAAGTAGTAATACTGCTCGAGTAATACTATGTTACTCTAGTACGGTAAGTAATACTAAAAGGGGCAGCACGGTGGCACAACAGTAGCGTTGCTGCCCTACAGTGCCAAAGACCCGGGTTCGATCCTGACAACCGGTGCTGTCTGTACACAGTTTGTACGATCTCCCCGTAACCTGCATTGGTTATCTCCGAGTGCGCCGGTTTGCTCCCACACTCCAAAGACATACAGGTTTGTAGGTTAATTGGCTTTGATAAAAGTGTAAATTGGACCTCGTGTGTAGGATGTTAGTGTACAGGGATCACTGGTCAGTGCGGTCTTGGTGGGCCGAAGGGCCTATTTCCGCGCTGTGTCTCCAAACTAAATTACTGTTTTCCAGTTTCGGTAGTTTTGAATTTAAACTCGAGAGTGCACATTCGTTAAAGGAAAACTGATGGGAACGACAACTTTCATTTATACTCCACCTGGATTATAGTAAAAACATCATTCTGACTTGTAACCCTTAACAACACACTCAATTGCCAAGTGCAGGTTTTTGGGATGTTGCGAGACTTTCTCCAATCTGAGCCATTTCAGCTGGGACCGTGTGCCAGCCACAATGTGCACCTGCCATTGATATTTTCCCTTCAATCCTGTGCTGGACAGCTCCCTGTAAACAAAAGCGCAACCAAATTCCAAATGGGAATTCCTCACTTAGTAAAGGTTACAAACTTTTATAAGAGGAGAGGCTTGATATAGAATCTGAAAAATTATAGATATATTTACAATGCAGACCAAAGCCATTCACCCATTGCATCTGTGGTGGAAGCTAAAGAGCCAGCTAATAGTCCAGTAGCCCAGTCTTTAATCTGTAGCCCAGTCAGTCACAGCTGTTAAGTTACAATCCAAGAACCATTCAACTGTGATGAGGGTAGTTTTATCTTCCCTTCACTATCCTTTCAGACAGTAAGATCGAGACCTCTACCAACCTTTGGATAGAAAAAATATTTTCTCATTTCCCTTCTAATCTTTCAACTAATCACTTTAAATCTATATCCTCTTGTTTTTAACCTCTAAATGAAATTAGCCTATTTACTCAGATACTGCGCCTCATAACTTTATAGATCACAATTGAGACTCCCTTCAGCCTCCTCTGCACCAGAGAAAATAACCTTTGATTATCCAATCTTTCCATTTAATTGCAATTTTCCAGTCCTGGAAAGGTTTTCGCCCATTCTCTCCAAAGCATTTAGATCTTGCCTGTCATATGGTAGCCAGAAGTGTACATGTTACTCAATTTGTGGTCCGAGTTGTATCATGTAAAATTCTGATACAACTTCCCTGCTCTACTTCCGTTATTAATGGGAAATGTCCTGAATGCATTATTTACCTCTCACAAACTTGCCTCCAAAAATAAAATATCTTCAAGTAGCCATTTCCAATTTTGCTCAGCAAAGTCTGTCTTTACTTTGAATTGAATTGTATTAAATTGAAATGAATTGAATACATTTTATTAGCCAAGCATGAATACATACAAGTAATTTTCCCTGGAGCTTTGCTCGCAAGTAACAACACGATATACAGTAGACAATTAAAAATAAAACATTATAATTTAAACATGTGAAGAATGAAATAAAATACCAGAGCGAAAGAATGCTACAAACTTTGGGCTGTTGAGTAGAGCTTGAAGCCTTTTTTTAAATCTCTTCCTCCATACTCACAAACTAGTTTAATCTGCAAACTTAGAAAATAAAATGTTGGTACCCCAGGTATTTGTTAATATCATTTTTTTCTGTACGGTTGGCCCAAGCACTGATCTCAGTCTGATATCCTGAAAAGGAACCATTTTTGTTCCCTTTATTTGCTTTCTCAATATCTCACCATCAGTACCATGTACTCGAACATTATTGATCAACTTCCTGCATGGAACATTTTCAATAGCCTACAAAGAACCCAAACACATGAAATTAATTGATCTCCCCCATGCAATTAACATCCTCAGTGAACGCCAATAGAATTGAATTGAATGCTTTATTGTCACATGTCACCAGTCACAGTGAAATTCTTTGCTTGCATACCCAAGGTATGCAATTGTTGCCACATAAAGGGAGCTGACAAAGATTAGTCAAACTTGATTTTTCCTTTCATAAATGGTTCTACACAGCACGCTGTGTTGCCGCACCTCTCCCTCGGCACGGTCCAGCCCTGGCTCGCCCACCGCGGAGCCGAGAAACCCATCTCCGAGCCGACAAATCTTGCCTTGCTCTTCCCCAAGGGCCAGAGAGGAGGGTGAAGGGATTCAAGATGGTGGCGGCATCGGATGCAAGGGAACAAAGAGCAGGTAAGCAGACCCCGAGGCCTCAACGCGCTCTGGATGCTATGAGGTCGGCAGCAAGGGACGCCACTGGGGCACGAAGGCTGAATGGCGACCAATTGAGGTAAGGGACGACGGTTCGTTGGCCGATCGAGGCAACGGTGGAATGGACTGCTGGAGGCCCTGCAGCAGCCTGGGGCTCGACTGGATCAGGCGCTGCACCAAAAGACCAAGCTAGTGGACCAGACATATGTCACTACAGTCTATCTGCATTGTTTATTTCACTAATGGACACAGAGCTTCACTCTCACTTTCATCGATACTGATCAGTTTATTACACAAAAAATAGTTAAAATTAACACACTGCCTTATTCCGCTTTATTATGTCATCAGTGTACACAAAATGAAGCCTTTTGATCAGTGTTCAACTTTGGTGTTAAAGTGAAAACGTATTTCCTCTGAAGAAAGATCTCGACCCGAAACGTCACCCAGAGATGCTGCCAGTCCTGCTGAGTTGCTCCAGCATTTTGTGTCAATCTGAAATTCTTTATAACTGGTTTGATTGCCATTTTGAAAACTTACTTTGGGAATGACTGCCTTGTTATTACAATGCTCCTGCTTTGGCTGCATTCTGTGAGGAAACTAGGAAGCAATTGCTGTTGATGTGAGAAATACAATTCCCATAATGTAACGTATAACTCGCTATCCACTGGTTTGCAAACTGTTTTACTCGCCAGGCCCCGTCCTAATTTAAAATAATAAATATATCTTGTATACCTTTATATGTTATGGAACCAATCATTGTCTGTAGAAATACATTGATCATTTGTGTCAAGTGATTTTCTGCTGTGTGCCTTTGGAATAGAGAGCGGTGTTTGTTTATGCAACTGATTTCTGATTTCAAAACCAAGGAAGTAGCTTGTTCCCTAATATTTCCTTTAAGTGTTTAAATCTTTTAATCTGTTGATAAATTTGTGTAATAGCTTTTAGAACGTTATAGGGAATATTTACATTTATTTGGAATGTCTGGGGTACATTGGAAGGGCCTTAGTGGTATCCACATCGTAAAGTTATCCATTGAAAATCTATGCCCTTTTCCCTCATGGATAGTGTGTTCTTGAGATAGAAGGTTATGGAAAAAACAATGCACTGTGGCACTATGAAAAGAAAACTGGCTAAGTAACAGCAAAATTAAAGTGGCATCAAAAGATATTTCTGATTCAAGGCATGTGTCCTAATCATAGTTGCAGACTCGTAAAGCATGGAAACAGGCTCTTCAGCTCAACGTGCCCACATCAACCAAGATGCGCCATCTACGATAGTACTACCTGTTTGCATTTGGCTCACATCGCTCTAAGCCTTTAGCATGTAGCTGTCCAGATGTCTTTTAAATTTGTGATAGTACCTGCCTCAACTACCCCCTCTGGCAGCTCGTTCCATATACCCACCATCCTTTGTGTGAAAAGGTTGCCTCTCAGGTTCCTATTAAATCTTTCCCCTCTCACCTCAAACCTGTCCTCTGGTTCTTGATTCCCCTTCTCTGGGTCACAGACTGTTCATTTATTCTATCTATTCCCCTCATGATCTTATACACCTACCTATGTGATCACCTCTCATCGTCCTGCATTCCAAGGAATAAAGTCCAAGCCTGCTCAACCTCTATCTACAGCTCAGGCTCTCAAATCATGGACACATCCTCGTAAATCTCTGTACCCTGTGTGGATGAAGTTTCCTTGACATCAGTAATGGGGCCACTGGTTTTCTTAATAGGTATTCATGCTGTGAACTTGGAACTTGGGTGTATAGCTGTAATTTCCTGAAGCAAAACTGAGCATGGGGAGGATGATAACAAAAAAAGCAAGAAGATTGAGAAGAATAAATAATTGACAGCTGTGAGAATTGTGTTGTTTGTTTGCCAGGAGAATGGAATGTGAAAGTAGAGGTTCTGATTTATTTATATGGGGCATTGTTGACACCACATCTGTACGACTGTGCAGAATATTGATCTCCTTATTTAAGGAAACATGTCAATACACTGGGAGCTGTTTAGTTTAGAGATACAACGCGGAAACAGGCCCTTCGGCCCACCAGGTCCGTGCCGACCAGCAATCCCTGCACATTAATACTATCCTTCACCCACTAGGGACAATTTTTACATTTACCAAGCCAATTAACCACCAAACCTGTACGTCTTTGGAGTGTGGGAGGAAACCGAAGATCTCGGAGAAAACCCACGCAGGTCACGGGGAGAACGTACAAACTCCGTATACACAGCACCCGTAGTCGGGATCGAAACCAGGATTCCGGTGCTACATTCGCTGTAAGGCAGCAGCTTTACGGCTGCGCCACCGTGACTGCCCCGTGTAGAGATGATTAATACCCGAAATGCATAGAGGGTCTAGTGAGGTTGGGTATGTATTGGCTGCAAGTTAGTGCAGGGAGAGGGACTTGATTGATCTATGATCCTGAGAGGTCTTGACAAGAGTGGATGTGGAGAGGAAGTTTTCTCGTGTGGAGAATCTAGATCTACGGGGGGTCATTGTTTAAAAATGAGGGTCACCTGAAGAAGACAGATATTCCGTGATTTTTTTTTTCCTCGTTTTTCTTGGAAGCTCTCTTTAAAGGGCACTGGAAGCCAAATTTCTGATTCTGTTTAGGCAGAGTTAGGCAAAGGCATAATAAAGCAAGGAGGTGAAAAAAGTACTGTGGTTAGACTAAAATGCAGAATTGAAGTTGCTGTCAGATTAGGCCTTGGGGGCCATGGTCAGCCTTTTGTTTCTAACCTTGATGTTCATTATAAAGAAGAGGACATAATTTTAAGTGGGATACAACGGCACATAGATTTGGGGCATAGGTTTGTTGAAAGTGGCTGGACTGGTTGGGAAAGTGATGAAACTAAAATATTGTACCCCGGAATTTGTAAATGGAGACAGAGGAAAAAGAGCAAGAAGGCCTTAAAAGTTTATTCAACATTTATTGGACCACCGTGTTCCTTTCTGAGTGGCATACCTTTAAAAAAAAAAAGATTTAAGGGCTTAAAAGAAGGTAGTAAAATGAATTTTGCTAATGAGAATAAACTGGAGAACTTGGGATTGTTCCCCTTGGTACAGAGATCGTCCTAAAGGGATATGATAGAGGTCTTTAAAATAAAGGGTATAGGCAAAGCAGGTTTTTTTTTTAAACTCATTGGCAGAGGCGTCAATAGTGAGGGTATACAGCAAAAAGATGATTAGCAAAAATGCTAACATGAAAGGTAACATTAGGAATATATCAGTTGTGCAGCAGCTCAAAGTTCTGGAATACAATGCTATGGGTAATTGTTGAGGTTATTTGAACAGGGAGTTGGCAGAGTATCTGAAAATTGAGACTTTGCAAGGATATAGGAGAGTTTGAAAAAGTAGAAATGGCAGGATTACTGTTACATAGAACCAGTATGGACCCGATGGGCTAAATGGTCTTCAATCAGGCTGCTATCAATTCTGTGTTTTAGGTTCTGTGTTCAATTTTAGATTTCTTATTGCTTTTTGTATAACATTGTCTTTTTAGGAGATAAGTGATAAGTTAATGAATGAATTAATAAGTTTATTGGCCAAGTATGTACACATACAAGGAATTTGCCTTGGTGCTTCGCTCGCAAGTAACAACACGACATACAGAAACAATTAAGAATGACACATAAAACATTAAACATTAATGGCAATGACTAGTTGTGTTCCTGTAGCTGCCTCCCTGTGCATTGTGATTGTGTCACATTTAAGTTTGATAGCCGTGACCGAGTGGTTACATCTTGGCAGGAAATCAAAATAGGACGTACATGGTAAATGGTAGGGAATTGAGGATTGCTGTGGAACAGAGGGATCTAGGAATAATGGTGCATAGTTTCCTGAAGGTGGAATCGCATGTAGATAGGGTGGTATAGAAAGCTTTTGGTGTGCTGGCCTTTATAAATCAGAGCATTGAATATAGGAGATAGGAGTAGGGAAGTAATGTTAAAATTGTACAAGGCATTGGTGAGACCAATTCTGGAGTATGGTGTACAATTTTGGTCGCCTAGTTATAGGATGGATGTCAACAAAATAGAGAGAGTACAGAGGAGATTTACTAGAATGTTGCCTGGGTTCCAGCAACTAAGTTACAGAGAAAAGTTGAACAAGTTGGGTCTTTATTCTTTGGAGCGCAGAAGGTTAAGGGGGGACTTGATTGAGGTCTTTAAAATGATGAAAGGGATAGACAGAGTTGACGTGGATAAGCTTTTCCCATTGAGGGTAGGGAAGATTCAAACAAGAGGGCATGACTTGAGAATTAAGGGACAGAAGTTTAGGGGTAACATGAGGGGGACCTTCTTTACTCAGAGAGTGGTGGCTGTGTGGAATGATCTTCCAGCAGAAGTGGTGGAGACAGGATTGATTTTAACATTTAAAAGTAAAGTGGATAGGTATATGGACGGGAAGGGAATGGAGAGGTATGGTCTGAGTGCAGGTAGATGGGACTAGGGGAAAATAAATGGTCGGCACGGACTGGAAGGGCCAAGAAGGCCTGTTTCCGTGCTGTAATTGTTATATGGTTATATGGTTTCTTTAAAAGTGCACGATGGGTGGTATGAACCTGAAAATAAAATTGTTAATATTGATATTAAAATGGAACTGCCTGTACTTTTTCTATCTTCCTGGTGGAGTGGATGTCATTATTAAAGGTGTCGTTGCCCAGTCTCACCACTTCCCCTTGTGCATTTACTGTATCATGTCTACCGCCTAACTTGGCAGTCCATGATCTAGATCAGTGCCCTCCATAATGTTTGGGACAAAGGCCCAACATTTATTTATTTGTACTCCACAAATTATTTATTTATTTATTTGTACTCCACAATTTGAGATTTGTAACAGAGAAAAAGCACATGAGGTTAAAGTGGGCATTGTCAGATATGAATAAAGGCCATTTTTATACATTTTGGTTTCACCATGCAGAAATTACAACAGTGTTTATACATAGTCCCCTCATTTCACGGCACCAAAATGTTTGCGACACAGCAATGTCATGTAAATTAAAGTAGTCATGTTTAGTATTTTGTTGCATATCTTTGTATGCAATGACTGCTTGAAGTTTGCGATTCATGGACATCACCAGTTGCTGGGTATCTTCTCTGGTGATGCTCTGCCAGGCCTATATTGCAGCCATCTTTAGCTTATGCTTGTTTTGGGGGCTAGTCCCCTTCAGTTTTCTCTTCAGCATATAAAAGGCATGCTCAATTGGGTTCAGATCGGGTGATTGACTTGGCCACTCAAGAATTGACCATTCTTTATCTTTGAGAAACACTTTTGTTGCTTTTACAGTGTGTTTGGGATCATTGTCTTGTTGTAGAATGAACCGCCGGCCAATGAGTTTTGAGGCATTTCTTTGAACTTAAGCAGATAGGATGTGTCTTTACACTTCAGAATTCATTATGTGACTCCAATCAGTAATTGTATCCTCAATGAAGATAAGTGAGCCAGTACCTTCAGCAGCCATCCATGCCCAGGCCATACCTCCCCCACCACCACAGAGGAGGCGGTATGCTTTGGATGCAATTCCTTCTTCCTTCTCATACTTTACTCTTACCATCACTCTGATATGTTAATCTTCGGCTCATCTGTCCACAAGACCTTTTTCCAGTACTGTGGTTGCTCTTTTAAGTACTTCTTGGCAAACTGTAACCTGCCCATCCTATTTTTGTGGCTAACCAGTGGTATGCACTTGCAGTGTAGCCTCTGTATTTCTGTTCATGAAGTCTTCTGCAGACAGTGGTCATTAACAAATCCACACCTGACTCCTGAAGAGTGTTTCTGATCTGTTGTACAGGTGTTTGGGGATTTTTCTTTATTATAGAGAATTCTTCTGTCATCAGCTGTGGAGGTCTTCCTTGGCCTGTCTCTTTGCGATTAGTAAGCTCACCAGAGCTCTCTTTCTTCATGTTGATGCCATGAAATGGGGGGGGTATAAACACAGCTATAATTTCTACATGGTAAAACCAAAATGTATAAAAATACCCTTTAATAAAATTGGACAATGTGCACTTTAACTACATGTGATTTTTTTCTGTTACAAATCTCAAATTGTGGAGTACAGAGGCAAATAAATAAATGGTAGACAATGTTGGAGTAACTCAGCGAATGAAGCAGCATCTATGGAGCGAAGGAAATAGGCAATGTTTCAGGTCGAAACCCTTCAGCGTTTCAAACCAAAACGTTGCCTATTTCCTTCGCTCTATAGATGCTGCCTCTCCTGCTGAGTTTCTCCAGCATTTTTGTCTACCTTTGATTTTCCAGCATCTGCAGTTCCTTCTTAAGCAAATAAATAAATGATGGGTCTTTGTCCCAAACATTATAGAGGGCACTGTATTTAAAAAATAAAATTTAAAAAAACTGCAAATGTTGATTTGGACTAAAGATGGACACAGAATGCTTGAGTAACTCAGCGGGTCAGGCAACATCTCTGGAGAAAAGGGATAGTTGATGTTTCGGGTCGGGACACTTCTTCAGACTTGATTTAGGTAGCTCGTCTGGTTTACGATTCACCGCGTGGTCAATGCTTCATTGAAGATTAATTGACCATGACTCGCGCACTATTTTGACTGCAGTCAGTGCAGGGGCTGGTTTTCTGCCTGCTACAAATTTCACTGGACCCTTTAGCTGCAATCTGTTCAGTGAGCCCATAACGTGCATAAGTGAAGGCCAAACATGCAGTCACATGGCATTTCCATGTTTGTTGCTTGCAGTGAGCAGAAGTAAATTAAAGTGTGAATTGCAGCTGGTGGAATAATCTTTAATAAGATTAATAATCTTTCTCGAGCCTTTGATTAGGTATTTTTGTAGATAGGAATAACTTAACGTGGGTTTGTTTTTTTGTATTTTTTACACGACCTTAGACTTCTTTAAAGTTGATCTGAGCTCTGGAAACCTATGGGAACATTTGATCCTGAGCCACAGTGGGAGCACAGGTAGGCATTCTCATAATACGTCATTACAAGGGGAGGAGGAGCAATGCAGGAAAGGACGGTGAAATAACCCAACAGATATTTGCCTCCTGATTCAACTTTTGCTTGGCACTTGCATGTGTAGATATTGGGTGATATCTTGAAAAACATTGTTATTCCAATTGTAATATTTGCTGTAACTAGTGACAATATATCCATTAAGCGTAAAATATACCCCCATTGACAACTTCATGGAAGAAAATCATGTCAGTGTATATTATATGGGTCTTTGGTCGAATCTTGTCCCTGCATTGTCAGTAAAGAAATTGGTCAACTTGAGGGACATATATGAATGATCACACTACTAGGAAGCTTGCGATATCAGGTTCAAAGGTAGATTGTATGAAAGAGAGCAACATGTTTTGTTTATTTAGATTATTATTTTTAATGTTACGTGTACCGAAGTGCAGTAAAAAGCTTTTATTATTGTGTGCTGTACAGTCATTGAAAAGGCTATATATGATTACTATCAAACCGTCCACAGTGTACCGATATAGGATAAAGGGTATAACGTTTAGTGCAAGATAAAGTTCTGTAGAATCTTTTGCTGAATGCAGGAAGAGATTACTGATCTTTGATCTGTTACTGAAATGAGCTGGCTTTCTCAAGTCCGTTTAATTATTTCACAGTTATTTTATTCCCAATTTCCATTAAATACACGTGTTTGGAAATTCATGTGTGGTAGGTGGTTGGGGATTCTGAGTTATCACTGATGGTTGTTGTCTTTTAGTGCCAAATACCCAGCTATCTTGGTGTTCGACCTCATGAAGTTCACCTGCATAATCAAGTATGTGTCGCACCCTGGCCACTCCCTCTTCTCCCCTCTTCCATCATGCAAAAGGTATAGAAGTGTGAAAACGCACACCTCCAGTTTCAGGGATGTTTCTTCCCAATGGTTATCGGGCAACTGAACCATCCTACCAACTAGACCGCATTCCTGAGCTACTATCTACCTCATTGGAGACCCTCTGATTATTTTTGATCGGACTTTACTGGCTTTATCTTGCACTAAACGTTATTCAGGTTATTCCCTTTATCATGTATCTGTACACTGAGTGGCTCGATTGTAATCATGCATTGTCTATCCGCTGACTGGTTTGCACGCAACATTGTACCTCGGTACACATGACAATAAACTAAACTAATCTCAACTCAGAAGTGGTCCATTTTTTTCAAATACAAAACAGCAAATTGCTTTCTTAGATTCCAGTAGGTGTCTGCACTAATTCAGAGGTAAAGAGAAAAGTGCCAACAATACAAGATGCAAAGGGCCCAAGAATAACGTGCCTCTGGTCAAGTCCACACCTTGTTTACAGGCATCGTGAAACACAACTGTTTGAAAATCCTGTCCCGGATTCCCTGGCTGGCTCATTCAACCGTGATTTCTGTAATCCTCAAGGAAGCCACCGGCTAAATTGAAATGATTAACTTTCTCCTGTGCTATTGTTTTGAGTGCTGAAGCTCTAATGTGTGTGTTTAGTGTTCAAAGTCAGATTGATCCAAACAGGCCTTCTGCACAATGATTACTGAGCATCTGATTAAAAAAAAAATAATGTATTGAGAGTAAAGAGATTTCCATCTTGTACTGACCACTTCCTCCACCCTTGGTTGCTCATGTGTACGTTTTGGTCTCTGATATTTCCACTTTAGTTGAGTCTTTTGTTCTGTTTGCATCTTTTATCTTTTTCTGGAAAATATCTGCATAGCCAATTGCCTAACATTTCTCTGCACATATCCTGGGCAGAATTTTTACATTAACATTGGCAAAACTGGCAGTAGTTTGTTACATATTTCAACTCGTGGAGTCACATGGTTAATGGAAGTTGAGTGTTTAAATTCTCAGTGCCTGATAGAAAGCTTTAACTGTTCCCCTACCTTTTGCATATGTTACATATTGACAGAGGGAAACTCCAAAAAGGGAAGAATGGATTTCTACAATGTAATTGATTTTTATAATACTTCAAAATAACGTGTTTAACTACACATTTTCTGCAAGTTCAACAGCTACCTAGCTCCTAACAGTTTTGTGCTGCTGAATTGCTGTGTATTCCAGTACTTGGTTCATTTATCCCTAGCTGGCAGTTTTTGTGACATTATTACATCCCTCTATAGTACTGTATATTCTTTGAGTACTGTGTTACTTGAAAAACCTTGTGACTCTAGTTTGCACCCCTCAGTTATCCTACTAACGTCAGATTTAAACCTACAATTGAACCAAGCTTCCATCCATGAGGAATTGCAAGGTGTTCAGAAACAGACAGTCCCGGAGTAATTCAGTGGGTCAGGCAGCATGTCTGGAGAACATGGGTACGTGACGCTTCAGTTTGGGATAACTGGAAGCGAAGAGAAGAGGGAAAAGGAGCAGGATAATAGCTGGATACAGGTGAGGGAGGGTTTTCTTAGGCAGGTGGTGGGACAAAGGCCAGAGATGCAAAGACAGATGGTGCGACAAAAAAGGGCTGAAGAGTTGTGTTTTGTGTAGAGGTAGGAATATGGGTGGAAGGGGAGGGGAGAAATGGGTGTGAGTCCAGGATTGGCACAGGGAAGAGGGGGGGGGGGGGGGGGGGGAGGGGGGGGGGGGAGGGGGGGGAGGGAGTTGTAGATACCCAAAATTGGAGAATTCAATGTTCGTACCATTGGGTCGTAAACTACCAAGCAGAATATGAGATGCTTAGTTCTCAAATTCATTCTTTCACCACCAACCTTTTGCCCCTTGTCCTTGGGGAATCACTTCTGCCCTGCCCTAAGAAGCAGGCAAGCAACTCTGTTTGGGTTCTTAATTTTGATCTGAGGCATAGAGGGAAGAGATGGAACCGTTGCCCGTTTGAGCAGTATCTTGAATCATCTCCACTAAACAGGGCAGTGTGTGCTTTAGATTTATACACATGGGCGCTGCTTTCATTGGTGAGCTATTTCAGTGGCTCCAGTTTTTATCTCTCAAATATTGCCAACAAGGTGTGTCCTGAATAATTGTTGGAGTTCAGTTGGAGCCGCGCTGCAGACAATATCAAAGGACTACAAGGAGTGACTCTGATTGGCTGGAGTTGTTTTAATCATAGGCATGTTTCTACCTTATCATAAAGGGAGGGTGTAAAATGCTGCCTAGTCATTAAAGAAGTGTGCTGACAATGGAACCTTGTTCTTTGACATTGGGGAGCAGGGAGCTGATTAAAATGTAACATACAGCACACAGATAAGGTCAAATTGGAACTCGACGTTGGATTTGAGAATATGCCGTTAACCCCTCGTCTTTTAATCCTGGTAACTGACATTGTCTTTTATTTTTCAGTTTGGGATGTTATCTATCAGCTCCCTTGTTGGCACCAGCTGCCATTGCTGTACAGTTGTCCAGGTACCTCCACAAATAATGAGATATTAGGTACCTGAAGGATATTCAGTCATTTAGAATTATTTTTTTTCTTCACTTGCGTGTTAATCGCCGGGAAGGCCGCCATTTCTTACCCTTGCACGCCTGGGATAGTGAACCATTTTCCTGAACCAATACTGTGGTGCCTGTTCTGCAGGCAATACTGCAGGGTCTGATTCCATGCTGTATAACGTTAATTCTATGAATTTGTGATTGCACATGACATGAAGGCAGTATTATGGAAAACTAAAAATAAATCAATGGGAACTGGAATGAAAAATCTCAAATATAGTCGTATCTGACAGAAGGATAATTGTAGTTGTTGGAGACCAATAATCTCATTCCAGGAAGTTGTTGTAGAAATTCCTTGGAGAATGTAGTGGGCTCGGCTATCCTTAGCTATCTCATTAGTAACTTGAGATCAAAGTAAAGATATAAATTGATAATTGTTTACTTAACTGCTATTTGCAGCTCTTCATATGACAAAGTAGTCTGAACTCTCATACAGCAAGATGAACATCAGATTATGACTGATAAATGATAAACAAGGTTTATGATAGTTGTGCCAGATAGTGATTGCCTCCAACATGAGAGGTTTTTACTGCATTTTGCCACACATTCCCCATAACCAATCCTGCTCTAAATATCTCGACCCGAAACGCCCCTATTCCTTCTCTCCATAGATGCCGCCTCACCCGCTGAGTTTCTCCAGCATTTTTGTCTACCTGCTCTAAATGTATCTAATTTAACACAATAGTACCATACAATGTAATAATTATCATCCATGTTATTCCCACCAAAACAACCAGGAATATGTATCTGTAGCAGGGAGGCAAATTTGATCACGCATCTCTCACAGGGACAGTTTGGTTGCAGTGTCCCACAGTTCAAGCGGTTATCAAAGCATTCAAATGACTCGTTCAGAGTTCATTCTGTGCCCTTGTTATCTATCATCAGTGCTTGATCATTTGGTGTTGAGGAGGAGTACTAAGTTACCATGTGCGGGAGAGCACTAGGTGGAACCACACTTGGACCCTAGAAACAATATATTTCTGAAACCTTTTTTATTTCTTCCCTCTCCCAAGACTGATGCTTTTTGCAAGACAAGTTAACTCAACACAGATCAAGGGAATAAAGCTAGAAATATTCCAGTTCTGCACAGAATACTGTTTTGTCATTTAATTTAAGAATGTAGATTATGAGAGGTATCGATAGCACAGGTAGTCTATCTTTTGTCTCGTGGTAGGAGTATCTAAACGGAGAGGATCTAGATTTAAGATTAGAAGAGGGAGTTTGCAGAGGGATCGGAGGGGTATGTTTTTCTGTGCACTGGTTGATGTCTGGAATGTGCTATCAGAGGAGATGGTTGAATCAGGTAGAATTACTACTTTTAAGGGGCATTTAGGCAGACAAGGTATAGGATATATGCATGCAAATGATATTAGTGTCGATGGGTAAAAAGGTTGGCGTGGGCTACAGAGTCTGGTTCTGTGCTATATGGCTGGATGATTAGTATAATACCAGACTTTGTCACTCATATGTTTAATCCTTGTATTTGTGAGAGAAACATCTCCTTGAGATTTGACTCTTATTTGCAGTCTTTGCGAAATTGAAATACCACCTCCAACTTCATTATGCTGTGTCTGCATTTCATTTTCAGTCTGTAGGCATTCTTTAATTGGCCTCATTGCCCCCTCCCCCCACCCTCCCCCCCCCTTCAATTTCCTGTAACAGCTGACGACTAATTCAGTCCATTCTATGAACCTTCTTTTCCACGTCTGCATGCACAGAACATATTCTCGCCATCACTTGGTCTTTCCTTCTGGAATTCCCACCCAAGGTGCGATGCTGGCCATTTTCCTCAATGGTTTTTAAATTGTTTTAATAAAAGAAAAGAGTTCTTCACATCATCAGCTCATTCAAACAGTTTTGAAAATTCTTTACACCAAAATTGATAACGGTATCAAATTTCGTTTGCCATCTGTTTACCCATTTCCGAATATGTCTGTGACCTCTCAAATATTGTGTCTTGTACAAACTTCGAAATTATGTCTTGTATTTTCTCGTCGGTTCATTGATGTGAATCAAATATAAGCTGATTGAAATACTGCCCCTGAAGAAAACTACTGTACAGTTTCCACCAGTCAGAAAGACAGCCAACCACTGGCACTACTTTCAACATCTCACTCTTAAAACCTGTTATTTTAATTTTTGACATGTGCTATTTTATCTAACAGTTTCCATAGTATCCACAAAACTAACCTAACCCATCCTTCCTTAAAGTATTCGGTTAAGGTAGTCAAATAAAAATTCTCTCCAGTAAATCTGTGTTGCCCTTCAATTTTATTGGATTTTTTTTGTTCTGTAAATTCTTGTGTCAAATTATCGTCTTTGAAAAAAAAATGTGATTATAGCTCAGAACTTAAATAACATTTTCTGTAACTTGGTGGGTTTGTAACAGGTAATTTTTAAATGAAAATTTCTCTTCATGGCTTAATAAAAATATGAAATTAGTAAAGCAGTAGAAAGAGGTGCACAATTAAGATGATAGTGAAAATATTTTGTGCTAATGTAGTATTCTTGACATCGGGAGGGTAGATCACCAAATAGTTTATAATTGAAACACATGTTTGCTGTTCCTCGAAACTCAAGTTTCCAGCTAAACCTGTACTTGATAATGTAGAAGTGTTGGAACGTTAGGATCGAACTTGTTTTCAGGTGCATCAGTTTGTGCATGAAACCTGCTGACCATCTTATGCATATTGAGATGCCTCTTATACTTTATAGCTGGGGTCTTGGTGCTGGCAGTGCCAGGCTTTGACTGCTTGGTGGAGTGTTAAGCAAATATTGAACAATACGCCGGAGGAGACTTTTCACAAGAGATGGTTGTAAATCTTGATGTGCTGCAAATGCAATTAGAATTTATGTAGTTTGGTAAAAGTCCACATGACAGCATTTAAAGACCTGAATTCGCCTGAATTCGATTCATATCAAATTTCTAGTCTGTTGAGTTTAGTTTATTGTCACGTGTACAGTGAAAAGCTTTTGTTTCATGCTAACCAGTCAGTAGAAAGACAATACGTGATTATTATCGAGCCATCCACCAGTTGGGTTTAGTTTGAACTAATGCAGTTCAGTCTGGAATTGAGGGAGCTCCCCTTTGCATATAACCTGTGAATGAATGGCACAGCTTGATACACACTGTGCACATGCCAGTAAAAGTTGCATCGCACTGAAACTTTACATGGTATCGCTGAATACAAAATTTCAATAAAATTTCAATTTGACTAGATACTCTGATCCAAAGCTACTCTGTGTTATCAGTAACTGATTTGACAGAATTCTGATTGCACTGTAATGTTAGTGTAGCTGACTTGGAGAGTTAATAAGTTGAGAACCGAAAGGTTGCTGCTGAAATGAAGCTGGACTGTATAATTACAAGTGTAATTACTGAACTCGCCTGTTTGAGAGGACCCCTGACACTGGTGTACACACTCCAGATTCCAGAAGCCCTACAACAGGGGCGATATCTTTGTTCCATGCAGAATAAATACATTTTTAATATCTTTCCCTTTTGGTTTTACTGGTATTTTCAGCTTCAGACCAATTCAGAATTAGGAGTAAGCATTTAGGACTGAGATGAGGAAAAACCTTTTCACCCAGAGAGTTGTAACTGTTGAATTCTCTGCCACAGAAGGCAGTGGAGGCCAATTCACTGGATGATTTCAAGAGGGAGTTAGGTTTAGCTCTTGGGGCTAAGGGAATCAAGGGATTTTGGGGAAAAAGCCGTAACGGGGTACTGATTGTGGATGATCAGCCATGACCATATTGAATGGTGGTGCTGGTTCGAAGGGCCAAATGGCCTACTCTTGTACCTATTTTCTACATGACTACTATCACTCAGTAGTGGCAGGAAACGCATGTACTTGAGCCTTGTCACCTATAATATTGATGAGTTGAGCAAAGGAATAGTTAACCCTTAATGGCCCTCTGCTGTCGTTCAATGTAACACTACATTGGTACCTGCCCCACAATCACTTCAACTGTTCTTATGAATATTGTTTCTGGCTGCTATCCGTTGCTTGAAATGAACTTTCGCATTTGAATGTAATCAAATACAATTCTGGTCTTAATGTATGAAGTAGAAGTGTACCTCCAACTCTCCTACATTGCACCCCACCCCCACCTCCCAGTGGAGTCTGCAATAAATGCTAAAGTTCATCGGCTGGTATTTCATTGGATCAACATTACAGTGACATATGAACATTAGATTTCCTAAGTTTAGGTTGAACATTGAATTCTCCAATTCTAGGTCAACGTTGAAATATCCACTTCTGGGTAGTCATCCTGGAACCCATGATCCTATTTTTCCCATTCCCCTCTCTTCCCAGTGCCCCATTTCTCCTACTATCGCACCCCCATTTCCCCTCCCTGCATCCCCTTCTACCTATATCTCTCCACTGGCCTTGCGAATCCCACCATTTCTTTCCCTTTTCTCAATCCTTTGTCCCCTCTTCATCTCTCGCCTTTGTCCACCCATCTGCCAATTAATCCCCCTCTCCTGTTTGCATCTATCACGTAACTAGCTTTGCCTCACCCCCACCTCTCTTCCAGCTTCCACCCCTCTCACTACAAATAATCTGAAGAAGAGTCCCCACCCAAAACGGCACTTATCCATGTTCTTCAGCGATGTTGCCCGACCCGCTGAGTTACTCCAGCACTTTGCTTTTTGCTCAAGATTCCTGCGTCTGCAGTTCCTTGTGCCTACTGGTTGCAGAAGTATGACTTTCTTTCATCAGAGTGTGAGTTATGGAGGTTGTCAATGTAAAATCCTCACAGCAAAAATTCTCTTTGCATGTAGAATTATTGAGGCACAAAATATATTCTTAAACAGCATACTACTAAGGCCAGTGGATCTTTTATTGCAACACTATAAAAATAATTAAATCAGATAATTCAAGATTATGTGAAAAGAGCAGGACAATGAAGTATGTTGTGGAAGCACAAGTGTTAATCTGGGAGGTTTACAGGCATAATAGCCACTTTCTTTAGCAACAAGGAAATGCAGATGCTGGTTTATACCATAGATGGATGCGTGTCAGGCAGCATCTCTGGAGAGAAAAAGGATGGTGACGTTTTTTGGTTGGAACCTTTCTTCCGATGACTTAGTTATTTAACCCGCTGAGTTACTCCAGCACTTTATCTAACCACTTTTTATGTTGTACTTCTTTGAAATTTAAAGCACTTTATTCGTTTAATATATGTCTGAAATACTTTGCCTCAGCGACCTCATGACAAAAGTTGTTTGGGGACAGAAGCGAGAAAGCTTCATTAGATGGTATTTCTGGCCTACTTAAATTGAAACCAATCTAAATTTCGGTGCACAGATTGTCAAAATGGCCTCGGCAAAAGTTCCCAACTTTTCAGGAGCAACGCAGAATTAAGAACAGCTGGTGATGAGTCAGTCACTCTGCCATTTCACTGGGCACCTCAGAATGAGAATGCAGTTGGACTTCATCAGATGGATGAATTGCCACACTTTTTTCAACTGTTCTCACATGAAAGTTCAAAGAAAGGTGTGGGAAAGGGGAGTGAACCTGGTGATTCTTCAGTGGAAATTTGGCAAAGTCATAAAAATGTTACTTAATGCTGCTAACACTATCCCTAATTTCCCAAGCTCGTGGCATATGGCAGTGTAAGAGTTAAAACTTGTTTGTGTTCCCAGTACTAACTTTGTGTTTAGTTTACTGTGAAGTGTGCTTAAATGATCCCAGCTTTGACTTTGTGTTGAAAGAATTTGGGCTGCAGCACCACTTGCATGATGCACAAGGGTGACCTTGGTCAGACCAAGGCTTTGTTTACTCTCAGTTACACTTCAGCTAACTGAGAGCAGCTCGGCACACAAAACAGCACCAGAAAAGAGCCGCCAAGCTAAAAATGTCCTGTAACAAAGTGTGGAATCTGAACAGTAAATCTGAGTGCCGTAAATTGCAGTTATTTTGCTCTCTTTGCATTTGTTTTCCTTTCTTCCTATCAGGTAGTTATAGCGGCAGCTTTTTTCAAAAATTCAGTGTTACCTTTGTGTAAATATCCCAGCTCATTGGAATCAAAGGGAATTGAAGATGCGCCTATGTTTAGTGCATTGAAACTGGAAAAGTAAGGCATTGAGAATGGGACCTGGGAAAAAAAAAAACTGGAGGATCAATATTGGAAGGGTCTTGGTTGCTTAAGTAGCAGCTAGAATGTGGGCAGGTAAGTTTGTAGATGGTGAAGAGACCAGAACTGGAGGTGTGCATTCTCTCTGAGGTTAAGGGGCTGGGGGGGGAGCATTACAACAACAGGAATTTAAATACAAGGATAAGATTTTTATATAACTGGGATAATGTATCCAAGTATAATCAAAGCAAACAATGATTTTGTCTTTGATTCTTTATTTGAAGTCACACATGGGTAGAAACAAAAGTCGTCATGCTAATATGCTGGTCATATATATTTTTCCAGCCCTATCTTCACATCCTTGATAGTTTTATTAAGATCCCAAAGTCTGTCAGCCTCTGTTCGAATGCTATGAATGACAGAGTCTCCATGCTCTCTGATAGAGAGTTTCTAAGATAGCTCACACGCTAAGTGAAGGAATTTCCCTCATGTTGGTACTCTGCCTGCCTGCTGCTGCTGCAGCCAAAATCATCAAAGATCCACACCACCCTGGGCATGCTCTCATTTTGCTTTTACGATCGGGAAGAAGTTATAGGAGTTATAACGGATGTCTTCAAGAATGGTTTCTTTCCAGCAACCACCGGGCTCGTGAACAGTGCACAACATGAACATCAGCAACAATGAACCTCTATGGGCTGCACCTTCGGTTATGAGGCTAGATATTCGCAACCATGCACAGCTAAAAAAGTTGAAATGAATGATCCATCCTGACTTGCTCTGAAGGTGCAGAACCCACTCTCTAGTCATTTAATTCATTTTACGTAATATTCTTAAAACAGTTGCAATTCCTAGATAGAGAAAAGGCCATGGGATGAGCAATATCCAATCTGTAGTTCAGAGGACCTGTATTCCAAAACAATTAGCTCTCAAGTGACATTGTTGAAAATAACCCAGTATGTCTGACAGGAGTCAGGTCAAATTCATCTCTCCTCTCCTGGTTCAATGAGGAGTGCAGTTGCAAGGCAGCCAGTCAGTCTAATCTCCATCACCAGCAGAGTAATGGAAGATATCATGTACAGTGGTATCAAGCAGCACTTACCAAGAACCTACTCATTGGGCTTTGAAAGGAATACTGCTCTTTTAGGCAAGAACTCAAGTGGGTGATTAGCAGGGCCAAAAGTGGCCACCAAAAGGCTATAGCAAGTCAGATTAACAAAAATTCCATTACTTTTTATACGTACATTATAAACAAAAGGATAATTAGGGAGAAGGTAAAACGCTCAAGGATAAAGGAGGGTACTTGTGGTTGAAATCCTAGGATGTATTCGAGATACTAAAGGTGTACTTTGAATGTGTATTCATTGAGGAGAAGGACATGACCCTTTTCTGCTGCAGCCTTCACCTGCTTTCCCAGCCGTTGTGACGCTCCACTAAAGTCAGCCATCGTCTTCCGCCTGTTCCACTGTTGTGGTCTTGGTTGTCTCTTTGTCAGAAACATCCCCCTCGACCTTACCGTCATGATGAACCTACCAGGAGCACAGCTCCTGACGGCATCACTCTCAGGATCTCAGGTCCACACCAGCTTCTCCGCCACGACAAGGTGACAATCCACGGAGACACCAGTGTGGAGAATACAAATATGCAAAAGAAGTTAGGGATTAAGAAGGAGGTGAGGCTGGGGCTCTTGAAATGCATTGGTGGATACATCTTCAAGGCCTGATGGGATCTATCCCAAGTTATTAAAAGAGGCAAGAGAGGAGATTATAGGAGTCTTGATGGAGATCTTTATATCTTCTTCGACCACATTTGTGATCCAGATGGACTGGAGAATAGCCAATGTTGTTCCTTTGTTTAAGAAGGTAAGAAGAGGGAATCCAAGGAATTTTAGGCTGTTGAGCCTCAAATCATAGAATCATAGAAATTAGGTGCAGGAGTAGGCCATTTGGCCCTTCGAGCTTGCACCGCCATTCAATATGATCATGGCTGATCATCCAACTCAGTATCCCGTACCTGCCTTCTCTCCATACCCTCTGATCCCCTTAGCCACAAGGGCCACATCTAACTCCCTCTTAAATATAGCCAATGAACTGGCCTCAACTACCCTCTGTGGCAGAGAGTTCCAGAGACCCACCACTCTCTGTGTGAAAAAAGTCCTGAAAAAAATAGTGGTAGGGAAGCTATTGGAGAGAATTCTTGGTGACAGATTTCCTCCCATTAGGGACAGTCACATGGCTTTGTACGTATATTGCTAACAATTAGATTTTTTGATGATGTGAAAAAGGTGGTTGATATGGGAAGGGCAGTGGGTGTTGTCAATATGGAGTTTAGTAAGGCATTTTATAAAGTTCCCCATGGTAGGCTTATCCAAAAGATTAAGATGCACGGATTCACAGTGACTTGGTCGTATGGATACAAAACTGGCTTACTGATCGAAGCCAGTGGGTTGTGGTGGAAGGGTACCATTCAAACTGGAGATAAGAGACAATAGGTGCAGGAGTAGGCCATTTGGCTCCTCGAGCCTGCACCGCCATTCAATGTGATCATGGCTGATCATCCTCAATCATTACCCCGTACCTGCCTTCTCCCCATATCCCTTGACTGCTATCTTTAAGAGCTCTGTCTAGCTCTCTCTTGAAAACATCCAGAGAACCAGCCTCCACCGCCCTTTGAGGCAGAGAATTCCACAAGTTGAATTGAAAAAGTTTTTCTTCATCTCCGTTCTAAATGGCTTACCCCTTATTCTTATCTGTGGCCAGTGGAATTTGTGGGGATTTGTGTTGGGATCTGTTACTTGTGATGTATATAAATGAATTGGAAGTAAATGTAGACTGATAAGTGAGTCATTTTGCAGAGGACACCAAGATTACTGGAGTTGAGAGGAGAGGGACGTTGGTTTGCGGGAACTGCTTCAGTATACCAAGTGCACGGCCAACCGGGCTTTGGACTCTGAATAATGGTACCAATAATGGCAGCGCCTGCATGGGTAATTTATGTAGAAAGAAGTTCACTGTGTAGTTTCAAATGTGACAAATAAAATTGTAGCACATCAGTTCCACAGATGGAGATGAATGTCTGGAGTGGGGTAGAATCTGAGAGCACCATAGTTTATGGAACGGCGATTCAGAAGCCACATACAGAGGGGGAGAAAAACTATTCCGGTGTCTGGTGGAGAGCACTTGCCAGCTTTTGTACCTACTTTGATTATGTTGACTGCTTTTCCGCGGCAGCCTGATGCGTAGATGGAGTAAATGGGGGAAAGCCCGGTTAATGTGATATAGATCAGTTACAAAAATGGGCGGAGAAAGGCAGGTGAAGTTTAATCGAAGCAAGTGTGAGGTGTTGCACTCTGGGCAGTCAAATAAAAGGAAAATATACAATTCATGGCAAAACCCTTAACAGCATTGATGAACAGAAGGATCTTCGTGTCCAAGTCCATAGGTTTAGGTTTGTTATTGTCCTGTGAACTGAGGTAAAGTGAAAAGATTTGTTTTGCACATTATTGAAACAGATAAGATATACTACACATAAATACAATCGTCAAACTCAAGTACAATGGATGGAGCAAAGGAGAAGATACAGGGTACAGAATATAGTTCTCAACATTTGTAGTGCATCAGTTCCATAGACAAAAATCCATTATCCCCAATGGGGGAGAGGTGAATCGGGCAGTACCCTAGCTTAGGGAAGGACGTTCAGAAGCCTGATAACAGAGGGGAAGAAGCTGTTCCTGTATTTGGTGTTGTATGCTTTCAAGCTACTGTACTTTCTGCCGGTTGGGGCGGGGACCTGGATGGGGCAAGTCTTTGATTAAAGCTCCTTGAAAGTTGCAACACAAGTAGAGTTGTAACAAAAACATATCGACATTGATCAGGGCATTGAATATAAGCATCAGGAAGTCATGATGATGTTTTGTACGACTTTGGATAATGTGTTGGACACACATTTGGATAATTGTGTGTGGTTCTGCTTCACCATTACAGGAAGGATGTGGAGCTTTGGAGAGGGGGCATAAGTTTGCCAGAATGCTGCCTAGATTATAATGTATTAGCCATAAAGAAAGTTTGAATATTCTTGAGATTATTTTATCTGAAATGGCAGGGGTTGAAGGGAGACCTAACCCAAGTATATATGATGAGAAGCATTGATAAGATAGTTCTTTTTTCCATGAGTGGCAATATCAAATATCTTAATCCATTCATAGTCTCTATACATCTAATAATGCTCACGTTATAGCCAGTTAGGCTAGCATTATCTTTACACATAGCACCATTGCCACTCACAATGCCCCTTCTCTTGTTTTGAGAGGTGGCCCCACCAGATTTCTGCCCCTCATTGTCCAGGAATGGATGGACCCTAGACGATGGTCCTCCTCCACAGAGCCTCTGCATTGATTGCACCAAGCTGCATTGTGTCCGTCACCATGTACTCCTCCAGTCTGGAATGGGCCTGTCGGCAACATTCCCGGACAGACATCTCGCTGCGCTGTAAGTCCCAACGTGTTTTGGGTAGACCAACGAGCATCTTTCACCGTGTCGATGGACTTCCAACAGCACTTGTTACCCGTCTCCCAAGTGCGTCCCTGGGAACTGCCAGGAAATCAGCGAGTCCTCAGTTACTAAGCTGCTCGGGATGAAACGTGACTCGGACCCTTGCACCCTTCTTCAGAGCCTCTTCGCAAAATTCACACTCTGTGAAGACGTGGAAAACCTCAAAAAGGCTGGCAGCATTATCAAGGACCCAAACTATCCTGGCCACACACTCATCTCCACACTCCCTTCAGGTAGAAGATACAGGAGCCTGAAGACTGCAACGTCCAGGTTCAGGATTGGCTCTTCCCCACAGCCATCAGGCTATTAAACTCAAATGAAACAAAACTCTGAACATTAATCGACCATTATCTGTTTATTTGCACCTTATCTGTTTATTTATTCATGTGTGTATATATTTATACAATGGTATATGGACACACTGATCTGTTCTGTTGTGCTGAAGCAAAATAAGAATTTCAGTGTCCTATCTGGGACACATGACAATAAACTCTCTTGAATCTTGAATATTCAGTAATGAAACAATCTGCCTGACCTCAGAAAATGGGGAAATGCCAATGTCACCAGTTAACAATTCATGAGCCCAGCCATCAAAGTGATAGAAGCGCTGGCTCACAAAGCTGTTAAGTAGTTCTTTCTTGTGCTCATCGGTGGTTTATTTAGTTTTCACCTGGACTGTTCGGCTTCTGACATAATGATAGCATTGGCCCAAATGTGAACAGCAAGATCAGAATTTCATGTGCGAATAATTGCTCTCGACATCATAGCAGCATTTGATTAAGCGTGGCATCAAATAGCCCTTAATAAAGTTTTGTATGGCTCAGCTGTTCACTGCATAAACACAGTGATTCATTAAGGCAGAATTTACAAAGCACAACTTGGAGCTGAGTTGCAGACGTTTTACAGTAACTTCAGTTCTCCAGCATAAATATAGCCTTTCAGTGTTTTTTGTTTAATTCCACAAGCTGAAACAGAGAGAGAGCGAGGGAGAGTAAGCAACCGCCTCAAGCGAAATGCTTTGATGTCAGTATCAGCTCATTCTTTGTCAAAGGCGACTTGTTTCTTTAATTACCTAACAGGCACATTATCCTAACAATGATGGTGTTCAAATCCAGGAATGAAATGCTTTCTTGTATGAATTCAACTTCCCACTATTGAGGGTGGGTGCAAATGTTTCCCTGCTAACGTGGGCACAGCAGAGCATATCAGCAATGCGGTGGTGTATAAGCACACAATCGATCGAAGGTGCATGTATGGAATGCTTGAAGCCTGGTTGTCACGCAGCAGCCAGGCAGATGTTAAAGAGCTACTAAGCTTTGTAACTTTTTCCGAATTGAAAATAAATTGGGCATGCATTGGAAAAGCGGGAATGAGTGGGAGTTGGGAGGGAAGATTGGCAAGTCATCTCCGTCAAATACAGATAGAAACATTCTCTCCTCGGATGTTGATTGATCTGCTTAATGTGTTGTTGGAAATAGTTTTTATCTGCAGCACTTCACCTTTGTGTTGATGCTTATCGCTGATGGATGATACTGTTTATATAATTTTTTTTTTTGATTATAACAGGGAGTGGTGGTTTATAAAATGACATTTCCGATCGGGCTCCGAACAAAGAATTCTAAACTTAAAGGGCTTTAATGTAGTAAAATGTCCCAAGGCGCTTCTACTAGTGATGCAGGCAGGATCTGCATATCCTACCCTTCCATTATGTACAGCAGCGGTGGCAAGAGAAGCAAGATGTTATCTGCCTGGCCCTGGCAATGTGTTAGTTATGCAACATAAACCATAGACAGACGTGAACATTTCCTGATACCATCTGTGAGAAAAAAAATGTCCCGGATTCTGAAATTCCCTCTGCTCGTGACTATACGGAAATTACAACACTTTTATTGCCTGAACGCGAATGGTACAACAGGAAGGGATGCAAAGGAATCAAATTATGAAAGCTTGTTTAAGAAGGAACTGCAGATGCTGGAAAATCGAAGGTAGACAAAAATGCTGGGGAAACTCAGTGGGTGAGGCAGCATCTTTGGAACGAAGGAAATAGGCAACCTTTCGGGTTGAAACACTTCATCAGTCTGAAGAAGGGTTTCGACCCGAAACGGTGCCTATTACCTTCACTCCATAGTTGCTGCCGCATCCGCTGAGTTTTGATTGAGATGATGGATAGTTGTATCCCAGTAGATCTGTCCCCATTCCTCTACGAACCAGGGTGGATCTCTTGTTTACTTGACCTGTATTCGCTAGAGTGCAGAGGTATAGAGGGACCTCACTGAAATGTAAGAAATTCTAACAATGTTTGACAGATTGGACGAGGGGAGATGTCCTTATTGGAGATGCCTGAAATCAAGTATCGTGTTAACAAAATAAAGAGGGGAACACTGTGAGGAGGAGAATTTCTTCACTTGCGATGATGAGGACGGCTATGGCAGCTAAGTTACTGAATACATTTAAGAAGGAAATTGATGCATTTCTGGACCTCAAAGGCAGCAAGAGGGTTGAGGAGAGGGTGGGAATGTAATATCTAGATTGAGGATCAACCATGATTGTATTGAGCAGAGAGGCAAGAAGGAATGGCCAATTGGCCTGTAGCTTCTGTTTTGCTATGCATCTATCAGAAAAATATCCCAAGGTTCCTGACACTTACCAGTGAGGGGTAGTTTTACCTCTTTTCAGACATCAGAAATGTTTTTGTACTTGGGCTTTATCAACTTTAATTGCAGTTTGTGGCTGAGTTGCTGCATGCACAGGCATGGGGAGTTAATTGTATAAACCGCCGAATGTATGTACGGTAAAGGTGCAGCTGCAGCACCAAGCTGTCTGAAAGTTTTGTTCAAGTTTAATTGTCTAATTTGGGAGATTTTTGAATTATGGATTTGATTGAGACATTTGAGACAGATATTCAACATTTAATTTAGGATTATTCGTTGAGAATGCGCCATTCTTTGAGGGGTTAGTTTCAAGAGATAACAGCTCCTCACTACAGACAGTGTGGCTATGTTGTGCAGAGCCAAATCAGATCTGGTTATTTGTGCATCAGGACTCGTAGTAATGATCAGTGTTATTCTTGTTCTTGCCTCCTGGACTGACTATACCAATCTGGGGCTAGAAATTAATGCATTATGCCACTGGTTACAGTAAGTACTCAGATTTACTAAATCAGATATTATCGTTGAATTTTTTTTAAACGATAAAATACAGGGGATGCAGTTCTTGGGTTATGTTTGTGGCTGAATCAGATATTCTGTATCATGAGAGGTTTTGTGATCATAATTGTGAATAGTAATAAAGTAAGAGGCTGCTTGAATTCCTGAGAACACATGAGAAGTTCAGTAATTCTGCAAGGTTATTTGGGAGATGTGTTGAATGTCGACTATACTAACTGCAGTTTGGGACCTTGCTACTTGTGCCTAATCCTATAAATAGAGCAAGAAATCAAATATGTTTCTTCATAAATTCCTCCTTGTCAGACCCATTTCTGAGCACGTTTTAAATGCCACAGCGTAGAACTAAACCAGGGTGAGTATGAAGGAATCAGCCCATTTGTTCATTTTTCATTCTTCTTATTTCCTATTCCCAGGTTTTGACACCATTTGGGGGTGCAGATTGCCAAGAATTGTCATGTCTGTGTTTCGTGGTGTTCTGTCCATGCACCAGTTAGATGGCGCACAAAGACTTGAGATCAGATAGTGGTTGTGCATTGACCAGAACTCAATCTACACATGCACACTTCCAGGAGCAGGAAAGATCCTGCATGAATTTTTATTTCTTCCTTGTCCCTCGTAGATGAGCCCTACTAACTCCTCCATTCCAGGCTAAAACAAGAAATGTGACTGAAAGATATCTTGCTGTGTTGTAATACAGAATACTAGGCTGGGAAAATGACTCTATGTCCCTTTGAACCAACCATTTATGCACTTTGCCTAAGAGCTACTTTTACACTTGTGCTTAATGCCCACATCAGCTGGATGTTACTTTAGGATGGTGGTCCATACATGTTAACCCATCCTCAAGGAGTCAGTATGTAGTGGGTGGGCAGAGTACCAACAAAACAAATTAAATCCATTAACCAGCAAATAATCCTGTGACTTCTCTCCACATTTACATAATCAGAGTAAGGTAGAATCAGAGCCAATAATCCTCTTTCTAAAATTCTAAATATTTTTTTTTATTCCACTGCAGCTCTGAAACTGGCATTGCAGATTTTTTTCTTGGGATAAAGTCTGGAGGATTGTTATTTTCCCCACCCCAGCTCTGTGTCTTGATGTTCATCATTGTGCAGGCCTGGACTAGGCTAGCTTTTCTTCCCTTCAGATTTTCTTGTTCATTATCATGTTTAACAACTGTAATTATAGATAAATATATATATAATTACAGTATATACTTTTAAATAGTGTGGGTTTGGGAGATTAGAAATGTCTTTGTAGATGTGAGGCTCGAGCTTCCAGCCTCCCGAGCTGCGTCTTGTCATGAGCTTTGTTCCACTGAAATATTGGATATGAGTTCAAATCATAGTATGTTGGTGAATTTCTTGTAAATGCATCTCATCTAGGCACTATTACACTGAAGGAATATATGGGCCTTGGAGGAACTAAAAAGCTGGGTAAACAAAATGATTAATATAAAGAAGAATGATGTACAAATATATTGGAGAAATGGTTTGTGGACACTCATGCTGGGGTAAGATAAAGACTGGATTGCAATCCTGTTAAATTATTGATTTTGGGGAATCTCAGAATCTGTTGCCCATCCCAAATTGTCCTGTGAAAAAGGGTAGTGATGTGCTGCCTTGAATTACTTCAGTCCTTGTGTTGTAGGAACTTATGCAGTTTTTGTGTTGAAGGACCTTTTTAGTTTTTAGAGATAAAGCGTGGAAACAGGCCCTTTGGCACACCGCGTCCGTGCCGACCAGCGATCCCCACTCATTAACACTATCCTACATGTACTAGGGATAATTTAGAGTGATACCAAGCCAATTAAACTACAAACCTGTACCTCTTTGGAGTGTGGAAGAAAACCGGAGATCCTGGAGAAAACACACTCAAGTCACAGGAAGAACTCCATACAAACTCTTTAAAGGCAAGCACCGTTAAGGGCCTGTCCCACTTGGGCGTCATTTGAGTGCCATTTAGGCGACAGCCGAAAAAAAGGTTGTCGCGTTGTGACGCGTTGTGTCGCTTGCGGTGAGCGCGGTCATGCACGGTGCTTCCCTGTCGCCCCCGGATTTTGGAGTGTCCAAAATCCTGGGGCGACATTTTGACCCACCAACAATGAAGCATTCAAAGTAAGGATAGTGCGCAATTAGAACTTACTGGTGGATCCTATATGCTGCTGTCTGTCAACCTAGCTAGAAGTTGTGGATTTGGGAGATGCTAAACCTTAGTAAGTTACCGCAGTGCATTATTTTGATAATAGAGTGCAGCCACATTGGCGTAGTTGATGGACTGAATGTTTGGAGTGATGCATGTCGTGCCAGTAATGTGGAATACTTTTTCCTGAATGACAATCAGTATCTTGGGTGTTTTTTGTGCTGCTCACAAGGTACATTGAGTTTGCTTTCTTTACTACCGATTCAACATGCAGATTGACTTTTTGGGAATCCTGCGCCAGCACTCCCAAATCCTCTTACACCTCTGATTTCTGGGTTCTCTCCCCACTTAGAAAACAGTCCACACCTTTATTCCTACTACCAAAATGCATGACTCCACACTTTGCTGCACTGTATTCCATCTGACACTTCTCAGCACACTCTCCCAACCTGTCCAAGTCCTTCTGCAGAGTGCCTTCTTTCTCTGCACTACCTGCCCTTCCACCTATTTCCGTATCATCCGCAAACTTGGCCACAAAGCCTTCATTCCCTCGTCCAAATCATTAATAGACAAAGTGAGGAGTAGCGGCCCCAGCACCGACCCCTGCGGAACTCCGCCAGTCTTTACAGTTTACACTACTCCTAGCTCCCTTGTCCCTTGTTCACTTGTTCCTCTGAAGCTGATGACGCTTAAGCTAATGATGGTATTGCTCATACTATTTCCACTCCCTCACCTCCAGTATGCTGACCTTTGCATGTTTTTAAGTTGCATGAACAACTTAAGTGGCCAATCTTTTTCTTGTAAATTAAGATGCTGAACATGTCTTGTTCTGGTCCGCTCCATCACCCATGTGATGGCTGCACACATGGTGGCAATGGATCTCACAGAGGAATGGGAACCACATAGTCCATTTACACCTGCCTACTCGTATCTGTTGCATCCTTTGTGCTGCAGTAGTTGAAACCCATTGCAACAACATAAAATTGTTTTATAAGTCGAGGGATTTGTAGAGCAGTTGGTTTAGCCATGTGTGGATTTTATTCAGTCAAGGATCAATTGTGAACGAGAATGGTGGGGGGACTTTAACCAAGTAGATTGGTTGATAGTTCATGTCTTTGTTTCTCAATGTTCATTTTAAAGGAACCTCAACTTTTTTTCCATGGTACTTTGTTCTTGAACGTTTCTGCAAAAGAAATAGTGTTTGCTACACAATAAAAGGTGGTTACCAAGTAACCAGACTTTTGACTTCAGATGTTCAATTAGCAATGTGTTCATAATTGAGGCAGAGTGATATTACGTCAATCTGCATGTGCTCACGTTCCATTGCTTCGCCTCAACTTTGATAATGTCCCATCCACTAAATAGTTTAATTCCTCTATTCTTTTGGACATTTAGAAAAGTGATAATTGATACCAAGGGCAACAGGGACTTTTTTTTCCAACTTGCAAGGTGTTTTGCAGACACGTGCTGAAGGGGAAAGGTGGGTGGGGGGAGAATGGTAACTAATTCCACAAATGGAATTTAAGAACTATTAACTAAATTGAATCTTTGATGAAGTTCATAGGAAGCTCAAGGTCTTGTGGAGAAATTAATGTAATATGTAAAGAGCAAATGTTTGGAGAAAGGGTTGCTCTCCCGGTGACGACAAATGGTGTCGGGAGGAGTGAGATCATGAAAAGAGTTTTGAACACAGAGATAAGTAATTTAAACAGATATTGGGAGCAGGCTGGATCTGGGATGGCAGGTAAGAGAGAGGTGAGCTGGATGTAGTGTTCGGTTTTTGAATGTGCAGTTACTATTTCCTTTTCTGTTTCAGTTTGCTGTACTGCAATCAATCATCTCAGAAAGGTCATCTTAATAATGTATACAAATCTACTTAGCATGGCATTATCCTGATGCTTGGTCATCTCCACGTTATATATTGAGGACTCTCCCTTTTATACATAATGTCTGCTTTGTCCGCTTGCATCCGGCATTTAGTTTGTCTAGGACTTGTGGCTCAGGGGTTAACCTCCCAATGTGCATGTTAAATATGACAAAACCTTTGGTGTGTATACTTACAGCCAAAGGTCCTTACCAATTTTTTCAGATTTGTTAGTGGCAATATTCCAAGTGCATTCTTTATTAAAAGTGCCAGTTTATTTTAAGTGAATTGTACTTTGGCTGATGATGATCCACTAGGAAAAGTTGAAGTATGATCTACTTTCACTGACTCTATCTGATGATCTGTAAGGACCTAACATCTCCTGTAAGACTAGCTTCCACTACATTTGTAATGCAATCAGTATATTTGCTTAACAACTCAAATGGGTAGTAGTATTGTACTAAGTCTAAATTAGTGGCCGATTAGGAAAAGGGGAGATTCAACGAGACCTGGGTGTCATGGTACACCAATCATTGAAAGTAGGCATGCAGGTGCAGCAGACAATGAAGAAAGCAAATGGTATGTTGCCATTCATAGCAAAAGGATTTGAGCACAAGAGCAGGGAGGTTCTACTGCAGTTGTACAGGGTCTTGGTGAGGCCACACCTGGAGTATTGCGTACAGTTTTGGTCTCCTAATCTGAGGAAAGACATTCTTGCCATAGAGGGAGTACAGAGAAGGCTCACCAGACTGATTCCTGGGATGGCAGGACTTCCATATGAAGAAAGACTGGATAGACTCGGCTTGTACTCGCTGGAATTTAGAAGATTGAGGGGGGAATCTTATAGAGACTTACAAAATTCTTAAGGGGTTGGACAGGCTAGATGCAGAAAGATTGTTCCCGATGTTGGGGAAGTCCAGAACAAGGGGTCACAGTATAAAGATAAGGGGGAAGTCTTTTAGGACCGAGATGAGAAAATCATTTTTCACACAGAGTGGTGAATCTGTGGAATTTTCTGCCACAGAAGGTAGTTGAGGCCAGTTTATTGGCTATATTTAAGAGGGAGTTAGATGTGGCCCTTGTGGCTAAAGGGATCAGGGGATATGATGAGAAGACAGGTACAGGATACTGAGTTGGATGATCAGCCATGATCATATTAAATGGCGGTGCAGGCTCGAAGGGCCGAATGACCTACTCCTGCACCCATTATCTATCTTTCTATGTTTCTAATACTAACCCTAACAGTGGAAGAACTCTGTTTAGTTTAGTTTGGAGATACAGCGCAAAAACAGTCCACTGAGTCCGCACCGACCAGCGATCCCTGCACATTAACAGGATCCTACACACACTAGGGAAATTTACATTTATACCAAGCCAATTAATTTACAAACCTGGGCGTCTTTGGAGTGTAGGGGGAAACCGAAGATCTTGGAGAAAACACATGTGGTCACAGTACAAATTCCATACAGACAGCACCCGTAGTCAGGATTGAACCCGGGTCTCTGAGTGCAAGAGCTGTAAGGCAGCAACTCTACCGCTGCGCCAAAGTGCCCCCTGGTTTTCTCAAAATTGACACTGAAGAAAGCTCTCACTATTCCCCAATTATTGAAGGTATTTATTATCCACGTCTGGTGTTCATCTCACTTGAACAGGTATTTGCAGAGTAAATCGAATTTGCTGAATTTAAACATTGCTCGATGCTACTACTGTTGTGCCGATCATAATGCTAACACCATCAATTATTTATCTGCACACAACCTGTATCCTTCCATTCCTTGCATATCCATATGCCTATCCAAAAGTATTTTAAAATACCACTAAGGTATCGGCTCAAAAAAAAATGTCCTTGCACATGTCTTTTAAACTTCGTGCCTCTCATTTTAAAGCAATTCACTCTAGTATTTGACTTTACCATCCTGTGACAACATTCTGATTGCCCACCACATATGTACCTCATAATTTTATATACCATGCCCATGGAATGTCAATACCGCGTTCTCGATGAAATGAAATCATGGCCCTGTAATTTGTCATCTATAGCTTTACAGGAAGATGATGGGAACTGCCCCATTCCAGAAACAAATGACCATTCGGGGCGACACAGTGGCGCAGCAGTAGAGTTGTTGTCTTACAATGGCAGAGACCCGCATTCAATCCTGATCTACGGGTGCTGTTTGTACGGAGATTGAACGTTCTCCCTGTGACTGCATGGGTTTTCTCCGGGTGCTCCGGTTTCCTCTAATATTCCAGAGACGTGCAGGGTGGTAGGTTAATTGATTTATGTAATTTGTCCCTAGTGTGTGGGACAGAACTAGTGTATGGGTGATCGCTGGTCGGCATGAACTTGGTGGGCCAAATTATATCTCTAAACTAAACTAAACTAAAATGTGCATTCGTGGATGAATCAACCAGTGGCATGTGAAGACAATGTTGTACAGTCCTGTTTCCTTCAACAAGAATACTACTTTAAAAACAAAACCAATCCTCTCCATGTAGAATTTCATGATTCTTAATTTTCAAATTTGCATTTTCTGTATCCTGATAATGTGTTCACGGAGAGCGTTCTGGAACCCGTGCCAATTAGGCTTTTGTTTGCTTGTTCTTTCTGAGGAAGTATGGATGTGCTCCTGATCTGAAATTCAGCTCTATTCAATCATTGAGTCGAGGATCTCTCTCCTCTCCCTCTCACTCTCTCAGGCTTCCACTTCTGATGAATGGGAGTTACTTCCTACCCCTTCTGATTATATTCCTTCCTCTATCTTCACAATTTACACTTCTTCTATCCTTATCTCACACCTTTTGTCTTTTCATCTCGGGCTTTGTCCACCCATCTGCCTGTGACCCCACCCCCCCCACCTGTATCCACCTATTACTTGCCAGGCTTTGTCCTGGCACCACCTCTCTTCTCTTCCACAATCGGTCTGAAAACGGGTCCCAACCCAAAACGCCACCTATCCATGTTCTTCAGAGGTGATGCCTGACAAGCTGAATTACTCTAGCAGTCTGTCTGTTTGTGTTGACCAGCGTCTGCAGTACCATGTGTTTCCAACTTATATTTTGTAGTTGTCATTGGTGGATTTGAACCCACAGCCTTGTTCCTCAGGCGCAATGTTATTGTTGAGACATGGATGAAGGCTTCCCGACGGGCCACGCCGCCAGAAGGCTTCCCGACAAGCCGCGGTTGTGGTCTGGGAACGCGGCCGGAGGCCTTTATCGAGGCGCCGTGGCCTCGATGCCTCCCGGATCGCCGCGCAGAAGCCCGAGTCGGGGCCCGGCAGTGGCCTCGTCTGTAGAAGCCCGGGTTGGCAAAGCGGCCGATGGAGCCCGGGTCGGGAACCGGCCAGGGCCTCGTGGGTAGAAGCTCGGGTAGGCGAAGCAGCTGACGGAGCCCACGGACAAAGTTCAATGGGGACCCTTTGGGGAACCGCTGGGGAGGGGGGAAGACCCAAAACGAGGTACCGGCATGCTTTGTAACTTTGTCAGCGCTATAGGTGGCTGCTATTTGAATACATTGGGTATGCAAGCAAAGAATCTCTCTGTGCCTAGTCACATGCAAAGATTATAGAGGAGCAAGATGCGCCACTCAGTGGAAAAGGCGTAGTATCACGTGTGTGATTGTCGACGCCATATTAGCGGACCAGAGATTTGTGTCGACTATGGTGTCCACTGGGAAACTGAGCTTCTCTATGATCTTTGTCTCTCGATCTGCCACTGTGTAATCCGCTCCAAAGCTACAGATGAGTTGCAAGCAAAGATTATAGAGGAGCAAGATGCATTAGAAAGTTATTAGATTTATTTGTAATAGATCTTTACTTACCTCTCGATCCCTCTCTATCCCCACTCTTCTCTCGATCACCCTCTCTTCTTTCTATCGCTCTCTCTCCCCTGTCGATCTCTTTCTCTCCCCTCTCGATCTCTTTCTCTCCCCTCTCGAACTCTTTCTCTCCCCTCTCGAACTCTTTCTCTCCCCTCTCGATCTCTTTCTCTCCCCTCTCAAACTCTTTCTCTCCCCTCTCTTCCCGATTTCCCTCTCTCCCTCCCTTCCCTCTGTGTGAGAGTTGGCAGCCCTGCTTTGCCTTCGGCCCAAAAGATGATAGAAATAAATTACATAATGGTCTTTGTAGGAAGATTTTAATAAGCTCTTCTATCCAAAGATTTGCTTCTATCTGTCCCACCATATATTTATATGAATGTGTGTTTGTGTGTGCCTGTAATTTTGTGCACAGTGTGTGTTAAAGCAATACAAGGGAAGCTGTACAATGCAATGCAAGGGAAACTACGCAAAGGAGGGGCTGGGGAGGAAAGATGCGAGGGAAATGGGGGAACAGGGGGAAAAGGGAGGGGGAGAGAGAGAGGGAAGGAGAGGGGAGGAGATGGAGGGAGATCGAGAGAAGATCGGGGAGAGAGGGATCGAGGGGAGATAGAGAAGAGAGGGAGGGGGAGAGAAAGATCGAGAGGGGGAGAGAGAGGGATCGAGAGGTAAGTAAAGATCTATTACAAATAAATCTAATAACTTTCTAATGCATCTTGCTCCTCTATAATCTTTGCTTACAACTGCTCTGTAGCTTTGGAGCGGATTACACATGGGGAGGCAATCCGCCAAAATGGCGGCCGTGACGTTCCGTTACTTACTACACACCAGTCCATTGGATTTCCACTGAGTGGCGCATCTTGCTCCTCTATAATCTTTGGTCACATGTGACAATAAAATATTCCTATTCCTATGTAATTCGTCTGATGTCCTGATGCAGGTCCTTGACCTGAAGCTGAAGCTTCACAGATGCTGCCTGACCCGCTGAGTTCCTTCAGCAGTTTGCCTTTTGCTCCAGATTACAGCATCTGCAGCTGCCTGTCTCCCCATAATTAATCTCCGCTCTGGCTAATGATGTGGGGTATTTGATTTGAGCGTGGAAAATTATTTTAACAGAACATAGGATCAACTTTGTGTACTGAAATGGCCCAAGTCTGTTCATATGTCCGTTCAAACATTATTGAAACCCAAGCATTGATTCATAATGTGCACAAACTCCTCAGTTATCCGAGCGGATTTGATCAACAAAGGGATTGTATAGTCGAAATATTTGAAGCTGAAGATCTTGAGTTATGGGTGTTTGTATCAAGTTAGTTGATCTCAGCCCTGGGCAAGAGAGTTGAAAGCAAAATTAATCAACCAATATCCATGCTTGAAAATGCCTTCCAGTGACAAACTCTCTGCCTCCCAGTCGAAAGTCTTATGAATGTTGAGGGAATACATGATAGGAACTTCAATCAATATCCGCTATTTTTCGAAGTTTAATCTGTGTGATGTAACTTGATGATAGAGATTGGAGTGTCTTTGGTTCTGTAATTTGGTTCTGGAGTGCAGACTTTGAAGGTTAAAACAGTGCTGCCCTTGTTCTGTGGATGAACTATACTCCAGCTGAAATCATGTTGAGGTGAAGTGTAACAGTGTAGCCAGGAAGATTTAAGAAACTTGAAGCAACAATATAGCCTTGCTTTTGCCTCAATCTGTCTTAGGACTGTATCTGTGAAGGTCCTGCTGGTTAGGATTGTAACATACCTGACATTGTGTAACAGATACGGAATGATAACAAATTTCTGGGAATAGTCATATTTAAGAAGGATTCACCATGATCCCTTTTGTTTGTCAGAGCTCAAGGCTTTTGTAAAATGGATTGAGACCACATACAATATTTAGTACTTTGTGCTTGAATGAGTTTGAGTTTAGTTTATTGTCGCGTGTAAAGCTTTTGGTGCATGCTAACCAGTCGGCGGTAAGACAATATGTGATTACATTCGAGCCATCCACTGTGTACAGATCTATGATGAAGGGAATAATGTTTAGTCCAAGATAAAGCCAGTAAAGTCTGATCAAAGATAGGCTGAGGGGCTCCAAAAAGGTAGATAGTAGTTCAGGACTGTTCTCTAGTTGGTAGGATAGTTCCATTGCCTGATAACAGCTGAGGTGAAACTGGGAAGAAGATTTTCAAGACAATGCAGGTCCTGATGACTGGAAATACACATTAAATATTTGGAACAAGCTCTGGGGGTGAGGAGGTGAGGAGGATTCTTGCTAAGACTTTCCCTGCAGAAAGACCTCTCTGCAATTATGTTACGAACATCTCCTTGAGATGAACGTTGAGGGAATACATGATAGGAACTTCAATCAATATCCGCTATTTTTCTAAGTTTAATCTGTGTGATGTAACTTGATGATAGAGATTGGAGTGTCTTTGGTTCTGTAATTTGGTTCTGGAGTGCAGACTTTGAAGGTTAAAACAGTGCTGCCCTTGTTCTGTGGATGAACTATACTCCAGCTGAAAGCATGTTGAGGTGAAGTCATGATAAAGACATCTTTAAGATCTCCTGATGTGTTCTTAAATGGGATTATGGAATGAAATACTGTTATTAAACATATGATTTCATTGATTTCGAACTGGTTAGGTAAGTGACTGGAAAAAAGAGGAATAAAAGTATATAAGTACAGAAAATAGCATTAAAGTGGTGGATCGTGCAGAAGATAAGCATCAACATAGACTGGTCGGGCTAGACATCCTGGTATATTTCTTTTATGTAAGTCTATGATATAACGCTCACCGAAATTCTCAACCCCACCCCTTTCATGCACATGCAAACACCTCCCGAGCAAATTGAATACTAATTTGGACACGAGCCCTGGAGATTTTTTTCCCTGTGCAGTATTTTGGCAGATGCTAAGGGCACTGTTGGAGGTTATGGAGTCATAGAGTAATACAGTGTAGAAACAGGCCCTTTCACCCAATTCGCCCACACCGGCCAACAGTGTCTCAGCTACCCTAGTCCCATTTGCCTGTACTTGGTCCATAACTCTCCAAACCTGTCCTATCCATGTACCTGTCCAACTGTCTTGGACAGGTATACTAAACGATGGGATAGTCCCAGCCTCAACTACCTCCTCTGGCAGCCTGTTCCATACACCCACCACCCTCTGTGTGGAAAAGGTTACCCCTCGGATTCCTATTAAATCTTTTCCCCTTCACCTTGAACCTATGTCCTCTGGTCCTCGATCCCCCTACTCTGGGTAAAAGACTGTGCATCTACCCTATCACTCTCATGATTTTTTACACCTCTATAAGATCTCCCCTCATCCTCCTACGCTCCATGGAATAGAGACCCAGCCGACTCAACCTCTCCGTTTAGCTCTCACCCTCTAGTCCTAGCAACATCCTCATAAATCTTTTCTGAACCCTTTCAAGCTTGACAATATCTTTCCTATAACATGGTGCCCAGAACTGAACACAATATTCTAAATGCAGTCTCACCAACATCTTATACAACTGCAACATGACCTCCCAACTACTATACTCAATACTCTGACTGATGAAGGCCAAAGAGCCAAAAGCCTTTCTGACCACCTTATCTGCTTGTACCATGCACTTGTACTCCTAGATCCGCCTGCTCTACAACACCACCCGGAGGCCTACCATTTACTGTGTAGGTCCTGCACTTGTTCGATGTCCGATACCTCACACTTCTCTGTATTAAATTCCTCCGCCCACCTGGCCAATCGACCCAGATCCTGCTGCAACCGTTCACAACCATCTTCACAATCTGCAAAACCATTAACTTCCAACAAAATCATCAGCAAACTTGTTAATCTTGCCGTGTATGTTCTCATCCAAATCATTGATGTAGATGACAAACAGTAACGGACCCAGCACCGAACCCTGTGGCGCACCACTGGTCACAGGCATCCATTCTGAGAAGGTTCTGGATTTATTTTTAAGGAAAGGAGATTTTTCAGCCCAGAACAGCCATATTTTCAACTGCCGTGCTGTGGGGGAGAGGTAGTCCACTTAAACACTTGGATCTGGATCGTCTGTTTAATTGTGGTAATCATTCCGTGCAATTCATTAAAAGTTAGTGTAACTAAAGCAAAATATCTTCAAATGCTTGGTATGAATCATGTTCAGTGCATGCAGTTCTGCAGTTACTTGCACCAATTTTAAAAGCTTTGCCCCAGAACTAGACCCCACCTACAACCCTAATCACATAGCCAGATGATTTAATCCTCTTTGGGAGGCTCTGTTTTAATAGCGCCTATTTATGGGCTTTTGAAGTTTAATCTTTTGGTCATAAGGTTGTGTGAAATGAAAAAGAAAATTATGTTTACAAAGGAGCTGACTATTCCGATCTAATTGGAAAATATTTTTTATTCTTTTACAGTACTTGAAAATTGTTTGAGGCACAGAATATGGATTGGCATTGTGCTTTCAAATACATTGCAATATACCTATTTATTCAAGACAAAAAATCTTTATGTATATTGTAAGAAGTGTATGTTAAGACAATACCTAATTCCACTGCATCATGGCACATATTTAATTTCCCCAAAAAATTAGCTTGTGCTGAAATTTGCTCCAGGATCTAAATGAAAAGATCTGAAACTCTACCCCGCGATGCTTTCAGCAACAGCACAAACTCCTGAGTAGCTTCGAGTTTGCTGCATAATAATTTGTTCCAACCTTGTGGCGTATCATATCCTTGGGGAGGAATTTTCATATTCTTGCCAGAAATAAGGAACTGTTTGCAGATGAGAACTGTTCACATTTCCTATGTCCATCCCTGATGCATCCTAGATTTTAGCTAGTTGCATTGATGCATACCAAAAGCACTGGACAATTTTAGGTTTGGGGATGCATGCAACTCGCACATAAAATAAAGCAAATTCACTGTTTGCTTTAATACCATTAAACTATTGTTATTGTGGTGAGTAAGTGGAAAAATAAAGCATGAAGAGCAGGTTGTGTTAATGAGGCGTTGAGATTTGTTTTAAAAAAACGTATTGAATGGAATGCTTTCCCTTACATAAAGTTTTATCTCATGAAATATCTTAGTGGATCATGCAAAAAATTCCCTTTGAAATGTGGTAATGGTTATATAATAGACCAGGTTGCCATTCTGCCATTCACCACAAACAGCGAGATGAACAACCAGTTAATCAGCTTTTTAAGCATTGATTATGGGAGAAATTATACTGAGAGTGAGACAATTCCCAAGCAAAGTCAAAACTTTGCAGGTAATATGATATTGTTGCTTGTGCAGTGTGAATGCATTTGGTCTTTTGCTATACCTGCTATGTGTATGATCTACCTGGTATCCCACCAAGCATATGCTATTTATACTTGAACATAAAAGGAGCTTGGCAAGTAGGGGCAAGCCTGTCGAATAACAGGCACAACAATGGGAGATAACCCAAGACAGGATGGTGTTGTTTTGTAGATGAGACCAAGATGTTTTTATCCCACACTGTAAAGTGGAGGTCAGTGCTGGGTAAGGGCACTTGTTTTGTTCTCCCTACAGTTTGTATTGAATGACAAAGCAGTCTCTAATGGCTAACTGGCATATTTCTCTGCATTAATCTTATGTTCACATTAGAAGCCATAGTGTGTGCTGAATAGATCTCTGGCCTGCAATCTAACACAATTTTTATTTGTTAAAGAAGGAACTGCAGATGCTGGAGAATCGAGGGTTACACAAAAAGCTGGGGAACAATTTTTATTTGTTTGGTTTTGAGATATAGCGTGGTAACGGGCCCTTCGGCCCATCGAGTCTGAGTTAACCAATGATCATCTGTACACTGGTTCCATGTTATCCCAATTTAGCATCCTACACACTAGGGACATTTTACAGAGGTCAATTAACCTACAAACCTGCACATCTTTGGGATGTGGGAGAAAACCAGAGGACCCTGAGAAATCGAGTTTAACTGTACCTTCATTGGTACACGTGTTAATAAACAGACCTTTGAAAACCCATGCAGTCACAGGGAGAACGTACAAACTCCGTACAGACAGAACCCGGATTCAGGATCGAACCCGGGTCTGATTCCTGGGATGTCAGGACTTTCATATGAAGAAAGACTGAATAGACTCGGCTTGTTCTCGCTAGAATTTAAAAGATTGAGGGGGGATCTTATAGAAACTTTCAAAATTCTTAAGGGGTTGGACAGGCTGGATATAGGAAGATTATTCCTGATGTTGAGGAAGTTCAGAATAAGGGGTCACGGTCTAAGGATAAGGGGGAAGGCTTTTAGGACCGAGATGAGAAAAACATTTTTCACACAGAGAGTGGTGAATCTCTGGAATTCTCTGCCACAGAAGGTAGTTGAGGCCAGTTCATTGGCTATATTTAAGAGGGAGTTAGATGTGGCCCTTGTGGCTAAGGGGATCAGGGGATATGGAGAGAAGGCAGGTACGGGATACTGAGTTGGGTTATCAGTCATGGTCATATTGAATGGCGGTGCAGGCTCGAAGGGCCGAATGGCCTACTCCTGCACCTATTTTCTATGTTTCTATGTCTCTGGCGCTGGAAGGTAGCAGGTTTACCGCTGAACCACTCCGTGGAAAAACTGATTTGGAATTTAACGTTAAGAACAAATGGCCAACGCCTGGCCTTAAGTTTTGGCCTTCATATCCATTAATTCAGAATAAAGACATTTCCTCCGATCTGATCACGGGCTATTGCCAGGTTTTAAACGGCTCACTATTCAACTTGGATTGATGTCCAATGAATTATTGAATTAGAGCATATATATGCATATGTGTCTGTCTAAAATAAACCTTGCTGCCCAAGATGTTCAGTAACTTTAGTATATTATTTAATATTAAACATATTCTACATTTTTTGACGGTCCCGACCTGAAACATAATCTATTCATGTTCTTCAGAGATGCCGCTGAGTTACTCCAGCACTTTGTGTCCTTCTACATTTTTATGTTCCTGTGGGTGACTCACTAATGACTCTGAGATAGTTTTGATTTAAAAAAAGCTTTATACAATGCAGTAAAGTGGAATCGTAAAGAAGCTTTCTCATCTGGCATGATGGGTCTTGATATGTCCAGCTGCTTCAAGATTAGCAGATTGTTTTACACTTTTTACTTGGTATGTTGGTTATTTTCTTGGCAGTTTTCTCCATGGTATAATGTGAGCACTTCCTGAACAGCTCATGACCTACAGTTAAGATTATTGCCATTGTATCCCATTCGTTAATCGTGGAGGTGCCAAATGTACACTTCAGCGTTTTAAAGAGCAGAGTGGATATGATATAGATTTGCAATTACAACTTCAGGTTCTGCCTGGTTCCTGTCTCTCTTTGGAGCAGCTATGCTGGTGTGCTTGTCTGGATTATTGTGAAGTAGATTGGTAGTGATAATGATGTCATATTTGTGATGACCCATACAACTTCAGCACACAAGCTTACAGGACCTGATTATTTAAATGTTAGTTCGTTTAGTTTATTGTCACATGTACCGAGGTACATTGAAAAGCTTTTGTTGAGCCATTTACAGTGTATAGATCCATGATAAGGGATTAACGTTTAGTGCAAGGTAAAGCCAGCAAAGTCCGAGGGACACCAACGAGGAAGATGGTAGTTCAGGACTGGTTGTGGTATGATGTGTTTCTAGATGTGGATGGGTTTTGATAGTGTTGTAACACTATCAATAGAGTCCTACCAGGTATCAGCATGACACCAGCCTTCATAAGTCTTTATCTTTGCAAGACTTCTATTTGGAAGATTGAGTAGGAAGAATCTCATTAGAAAAGTCAGTTATACCATCTATGTTAATACGACAAAGGTTCATGAATGCTGGTAACATATCATTTTTTTTCACATGATTCATGCTGTTGGACTAGAGTGGATTGTAGTTGAGGCTGATTCTATCATCAGTTACCATCACAATCTGATTTCCAGAAAAAAATCCAACATGTTGGGACCCTGGGCTAAAATCTCTCTTTCTCTTTGTATTGCTGAGGTGAGATCAGTTTAACTCCTCATAAACCACGTATCAAACTTGGAGCCTTGCAAGTTCAGTAAATCTTTATGAAAGTGGATTCTGAGAGGCTCCAGCTTCCATCATCAACAGAATATCCTTTGTAATGTCCATCACTTTGAAGGTTACATCACTACCAGGCACATCTTTCCCTCCTCTCTCCTTTCAGCATCCCATGTGTTTATTCCCCCCCCCCCCCAGGAATCTTTGACCTCTGTCAGCATCCACTCCCCCATCTCACAACACTTTCCCATGCAACCCACAGGAGTCACAACATATTATTTACACCTTACCCCACCTACCAAGGATCAGTACTTCTTAAAGGCGAACCAGCATTTCGCTTGGTTGACTGGATGTGGTGCCCACAACATGGTCCCTTCTACAATGGATAACCTGAACGCATATAGAGTGACAACTTTATGGAACACTTCTCTCAGTTTGCAAAGACGATGCTTTGGGCCGTACCCTTCTTCAGACTGTTGGAGTGAAGGGAGATAGAAAGAGGTGGAGCAAAAGCTGGCAAGTGAAAGGTAGATGCAGGTAAGGAGATATTGACTGACCGTTGAGTCAGCTGGGGGAGACTCATCACGAGATGATTTGAAATAGCTGCATATTGTTTAGGCATTTCCCTTTTTATATTATTCTCTTTGCAGATGTCATGGCCCTGGATTGCAGGTTACAGAATGGGGACACAATTACAGGCAGCTTCTTGATTTACTTTCAAAAATTGAGTAACTTATGCATGTTGAAAATAATTGCATTTATGAAGTGTATTGTAAAAATCCACGAAGACTATATACTTTGAGGAACTGCATTTTGTGCATAGGGTTTTGAGGCAGAAATGTTGACCTGTTCACTACGGAGGAAAAGTGAAGAGGTCTTTGACATCAACTTGAATGGATTAGTAGAACTGCAGTTTAAACGATACCCCTCACAATTGAATCAATTGATCAACCCAGGTAATGTGGTCCACTTTTACTTCAGATGATACGAACTGAGCCAAGCCAACACTTCAAAATACATTGGAATGATTTATTTTTAGTTACCCCTTTCCAGAATTTGCAGTGAGACATAAAGTTACTAATAACTGTGTTGAGCAGCCTTTAAATACAGTTGAAAATAGAATTCTTGTAGATCGCACCAACATTTAGTGTTCTGGAACAATATTTACCTGAGATGAAAAGAAAGAAAGGCAAACGCTGAAAATACAAGGCACTTGGGGTTTTTTTTTTAACTGATCAACATTTAGAAAATGAAAGAGCAGAGTCCCGAGATAATCCCAGGGCAGTTTACAGTCTAACAGCAAGCACAAAGAGATCTTGTTTTCTTCAAACGTTTTGAAGTCTTTGAAGAAGACTGTTAATTGTTAAAAGCAGACTATGTTCTTGAATTGATTCTTTTTCAATTGACTACGTACACTGTGGTTTTCTTGTGAAGCTAAACCAAGATTGTATCTTGAATTTATTTTTGTATTTACAATATTAAGAAGCTTTGATTTTTTTTACCCTTCCAGATGGCCGTCAGCTAGTTTGCTCTTGTTATTGGTATTTGCAACGCGTTGCTTCACCCCGAAAGAAGCGTACTGTACAGGGGATTGGGTTTTGTGCATCTACAGCATGGAGTTCATCTGTTTGCTGGCTCCTTTTGTTTTACCTTTCACCACGTTTTTCTTTATTTCAGGAAAGCTGATCCAATTTTCTTGCCTTTTAAGGATTTTCCTCTCTGATAACAGTCATTCTGAGGGTATCTTTCCTACATCCCAGGCAACAACAGTCACCCCATTCCCATTATTTTTATTTTATTTGTCATCTGGGTGTTTGCCACATACAAAATACACCATCTTTTTATCCGGTGGCGCTGTTTATGGCTGCCTCCGCCTACAGTCTGGTTATCATTTTTTTTGTTATGTTTAAAGTATGTTCTTGTTTTTTGTTTTGTATTTTATGTTTGGGGGGAAAGGGGGAAACCGTCATTCAGTCACTTCCTGGTGAGGATGCGACTAATATCCGAGTCGCGCCCTCGCCCCCCTCCTCGCGGCCTACCAACTCGGTTGGCGCGGCCTTGCCTGTCGGGACCAGACCTGAGTTTCAGCAGTGGCGGCGCAGCGCTGGATACATGGCGGAGTGGGCAAGGCCTTACCTGGGATCACCGCTTGGAGCTCCGGAGTGTTGGGCTGCTGCATCGACATCGCGGAGCTGTGGTTGCGGAACTCCCATCACGGGCGGCGCTGACTTCAAGATCGCGGAGTCCTGGCATCCTTTGTCGGGGGTTGCCAGCGTGAATCTCCATCCAGCATGGCCTGTAGACTTCGGGAGCCACGGACTCCGGTGGGAGGCTCCATCGTTCCCGGCGAGAGGGCCTGAACATCGGGCCGCCCGTAGCGGTGACTGCCTTGTAGCGACAACGGGTGAACATTGGGGAACATCAGTGAGGAGGTTGACTGGACTTTGATTCCTTCCCTCACAGTGGGGAACTTTTGTGCCGCTGTGGGGATGTGTGTATTGTGGACTACTGTGTTCTGTGTTTTTGTGTTTTTTTATTTGTATGACTGTAGGGGAAATAGCATTTTGTTGTCTCTTAATTGAAGCCAATGACAATAAATTGAATCAAATCAAATCGGGTCTCGACAGCAGTCAGGTGGAAAGTCTGCTTGAAAATTGATGCAAAGTGCCAGAGTAACTCAACAGCTCAGGCAGCATCCCTGGAGAACAATGATGGGTGACGTTTTGTGTCCAGAGCATTCTTCAGCGTCTGTAGCTAAAGAAGGGCTCCGACCTGAAATATCGCCTATCCCTGTTCTCCAGGGAAGCTGCCTGACCCACGGAGTTACTCCAGCACTCTGAACATTTTTGGTAAACCAGCATCTACTTGGAAAAAAATGTTTACCTCATTGAGGTCCACAGATGCTTTTCACGGGGAGGTACCGTGGTCAGCCCAGGCAAAGAGAGCATCGTCACAGGTCAAAGAATCCCAACTTTGGATCCTGCAGAATGATCAATGTTGGTATTTAACCAGCTGACTGAGTATCTTTCTGGTGAAAAGCACTGGATATTTTCCTATTGCTGTACAAACAGAAACACCCTACAGTTTAAGACTTTGGTCTTGGCGACTTGCAGCGTCCAGTTACTTCTCTGCCCCACCATATTTCTTTGGTGACCCAGGGTGATACCCTGACTACAATGGATTTGTCTATTCAAGTGTCAGAAGCATGTTGTTATTGTTATTATGGGGTATCACTTGGAGTTACTTCAACCAGACATAATCCCGTTCAGCCCAGTCCAAAACACTAAGTCGCCAATTAGTTTTTCGACAGCTATATTTATGGATTTACCCAAGTCTTATACTTTGCAATGAAACACACTGCAAAGCAACAACCTTTGTTTATATACTTTAAATTTACAAATTAAAGCAAATGATATTTATCTAGATTTGGAGCGTATTGTAAATCACAGAAATTGATATGTGGTCCAAAAAAATGGAAAACCTTTTTACTTAGATAATTAGCCTTGTTATTTGTATTAAGTATCTATCTCGGTGAACTGATTTTGGTATAACCTCGTGAATTCCAAAGTTAAATCAAATACAAATAGACAAATCAAATAGTTGAGTGAATAAATACTGTGTTTCAAACCATTAATGCTGATCTCTGATGCCTTTTGGTGAAGTTGCTTCCACACACCTTGGACTAGCTGCCATTGTTGCTTTTGGAACAGAATGCCACTCAGTTGCCAATCCTTCAGTTTTGTGCATTGTTTCGCTCATCTAAAGGTTTGAATGTCTTTCTGAGTGTAACTCCAGCAGCAAGGAAGGCACCACAGGATGATGTAAAGCAATTTGCAGCTACCAGAACAAGAATGAGGGGCAAGGCATAGCTCTGTTATAACTGTCCCATCACTATAATGGTATCTATTACATATTTTGGTGCTGTTGAATAGAATGTGCAGAATGCCACATTGAATATCCAGAAACTAACACTTCCATATATCTGTCAGTCATGGTGTCCAAGTAGAATACATCCAATCTTGCACATCAAAGGGACAGTATGGTGATTAAATCAGGAGAATGAAACTCCTTTGATCTTTTAAGTAATTGAAACCAGCAATTCATGCTGCTTTTGCTCTGTTGCTTAGCTCTCAGGAGAGGTCTGATTGAGCTGCTCTTCCATGCTTAGATCGTCGGAGAATGAACTTGCACTTGTATGTGTAGCACAACCCCACACATCCCAAAGCATTTCACTGCTAATGGATTTATTTTAAACTGTAGTTATGAAGGTAATGTTGGGAATCAAGTCAAGAGTTTTATTGTCATGTGTCCCAAATAGGACAATGAAATTCTTACTTGCCGCAGTGCAACAGAATATGTAAACATAATACAAAAAGGAAGATAAAAGTTCAGTGTGTCTATAGACCATTTATACACAATAAATAAACAGATATAGTTCAGAGCTTATTTGATGTTGTGTTTAACCTGATGGCTGTGGGGAAGAGGCTGTTCCTGAACCTGCATGTTACAGGTACAGCACAAAACACAGTGCACAGCAACGGATAAGACCTAAATATTGGCTAAAATTCCAGAGAAAGTGCCAGCTTCTGCTTCATTTTGAAATAGTACAAATGGGTGTACAATAGTACAAAAAGAGTCTGAAGAGGTGTCTTGACCCGAAATGTCACCAATTCCTTCTCTCCAGAGATGTGCCCGTCCCTTTAAGATATTTTGTGTCTATCTAGGATGTTTTCAAATCCACACAAGGCCAGATGCAGCTTCTATTTAGAGTTTTTTTTTTAAAGACCTCTGACACCTTTTGTGTTAGCTTAATTTTTTTAACTTTCAGTATAGTTTCGAGATGCTGCGCAGAAACAGGCCCTCCAGCCCACCAAGTCCTCACCGACCAGCGATCCCCGTACACTAGCACTATCGTACACACTATAGACAACTTACGATTTGTACCAAAGCCAATTAATCCGTAATTTAAAATTTGGGAGGAAACCGGAGCACCTGTGGAAAACCCATGCGGTCACGGGGAAAATGTACCAACTCCATAGAGACAGCAATCGTAGTGAGGATCGTACCCTGATCTATGGCTCTGTAAGGCAGCAACTCTACTGCTGTGCCCATCGTGCCACCCGTTAGTGTTTGGGGTCTGTTAAACAGTGGCTATGATAGTATGTACAGTGCCCTCATAATATTTGGGACAAAGACCCATCATTTGTTTATCTGCCTCTGTACTCCGCAATTTAAGATTTATAATTGAAAAAAAATCACGTGGTTAAAGTGCATAGTCAGATTTTAATAATAGCCATTTTTATACATTTTGTTTTCACCATGTAGAAATTACAGCAGTGTTTATACATAGTCCCTCCCCATTTCAGGGCACCATAATGTTTGGGACACAGCTATGTCATGTAAATGAAAGTAGACATGTTTAGTAATTTGCAGCATATCCTTTGTACGCAATGACTGCTTGAAGCCTGCGATTCATGGACTTGACCAGTTGCTGGGTGTTTTTTCAGGTGAAATTCTGCCAGGCCTGTATTGCAGCCATCTTTAGCTTATGCTTGTTTTGGGGGCTAGTCCACTTCAGTTTTCTCTTCAGCATATAAAGGGCATGCTCAACTGGGTTCAGATTGGGTCAAGAATTGACCATTTTTTAACTTTGAAAAACTCCTTTGTTGCTTTAGCTATATGTTTGGGATAATTGTCTTGCTGTAGAATGAATTGCCGACCAATGAGTTTTGAGGCATTTGGTTAAACTTGAGCAGATAGGAAGTGTCTATATACTTCAGAATTAATTATGCTACTACCATCAGCAGTTGTATCATCAATGAAGATAAGTGAGCCAGTACCTTCAGCAGCCATCCATGCCCAGGCCATAACACCCCCCGTGTTTCACAGATGAGGTGGTATGCTTTGAATGATGGGCAGTTCCTTCTCTCCTCCATACTTTGCGCTTGCCATCACTCTGATATAAGTTAATCTTTGTCTCATCTGTACAAGACCTTTTACCAGAACTGGGGTTGCTCATTTTAAGTACTTCTTGGCAAACTGTAACCCGACCATCCTATTTCTGCGGCTAACCAGTGGTTTGCAGCTTGCAGTGTAGCCTCTGTATTTCTGTTCATGAAGTCTTCTGCGGACAGTGGTCATTGATAAATCCGCACCTGACTCCTGAAGAGTGTTTATGATCTGTCGGACAGGTGTTTGGGAAATTGTCTTTATTATAGAGAGATTTCTTCTGTCATCAGTTGTGGAGGTCTTCCTTGGCCTGCCAGTCCATTTGCGATTAGTAAGCTCACCAGTGCTCTCTTATTAATGATGTTGCAAACAGTTGACACAAACAGTAAGCCTAAGGTTTGGCTGATATCTCAAACACTTTTATTCTTGTTTCTCAGTCTCATAATGGCTTCTTTGACTTTCATTGGCACAACTTTGGTCCTCGTTGATAAACAGCATTAAAATGTGATGGAAAGACTGGAGGAAAGACCAGGTGCTGAGAACTCTCTTATGGTTTGCGTGAAGGAGGCAATTAAACACACCTGAGCAATTACAAACCCCTGTGAAACCATGTGTCCCAAACATTATGGTGCCCTGAAATGGGGGGACTATGTATAAACACAGCTGTAATTTGTACATGGTGAAACCAAAATGTATAAAAATGGCCTTTAATAAAATCTGACAATGTGCACTTTAGTCACATGTGATTTTTTCTGTTTCAAATCTGAAATTGTGGAGTACAGAGTCAAATAAATAAATGATGTGCCTTTGTCCCAAACATTATGGAAGGCACCGTTTCTAGTTTCAGGCTAGGTTGGGCATTCCTGCAAGTAATCAGTGGCCGAATATCATGATCCCAGCATGTTAATGGGAACCATTTTAGGTTGTGATGCTGTGACACGGTCTCTGAAAACTACTTGAACTAGAAATGCCCATAATCTAGAAATAAGTGTCTTTAAAAAAAGTCCAGTGGTTCATTTTGATGTTACTACAGTATTTGGTGTAAGAGTAGCAGCTATGTATTTTGCTTCAACCAACAGTGCTTCCCTGTCAATAACATCGGCTTCGACTCTGGGGCTCAATGGGCATTAATTACCCTGAGTTAGAGGCAAGTTTGGAGGGAGTTGGCTGCCAAGCATTGTGTGAGCTTGATACAGAGGTAGTACCCTGGTGTTTGTACACGGACTGAAAACGAGGTCTAAGGCTGTGTTGTTGCTTGATTTATTTAAACTAAAACATCCTGCATGGATTGGTTCACAGACTTTAACTAAAATAAAACCTGTCAGTGGTTATAAATTAGACTCTTTGATAATTATATAATTTACATTTTTTAATTTTCATGGCTAACCAGCAATCTGTGAAGTGCAAAAATGCAGTTAAACACCTCTGTGTCCTTGAGTTGGGGAGAGAAAAATCCACTTAGTGCTTGCTGATCCTTGTTCTTTGAACCCTGGTAGAAAGTGCACCTGATGCTGTATCCTTGAGCGACTGACTGTAGGGTCATTTGCCATTGAACTGAACGGTAGAAGCCTGACTACTTGGACAGGGTACTGGGTGACTGCAGTTTCCCGCAGAACCAAACCCAGCAAGGGACAGCACTTCTGGGAAGAGCCAATATGGCATGTGTTGTCGGAAGGAATTGCACATGCTGGTTTAAACCGAAGACTTCTGAAGAAGGGCCTCGACCCAAAACATCACCCATTCCTTCTATCCAGAGATGCTGCCTGTCCCACTGAGTTACTCCAGCATTTTGTGTCTAAATATGGCATGTTAGTGGATACACGTGTGATTGCGTGGAAGGTAACAGCAGCACAACTTGTGCTACAGTGTGTGGTCTAGTACCTTAGTGACACTTCACTATGGGCCTGGCTAATGTCCTGCCTATTATATTTGTGTTCAGACAGTGGACACTAATTTTAGTTGTTAAAGAAGGAACTGCAGATGCTGGAGAATCGAGGGTTACACAAAAAGCTGGAGAAACTCAGCGGGTGCAGCAGCATCTAAGGAGTGAAGGAGAAAGGTGACGTTTTGGGTCGAGACCCTAATTTTAGTTGGATGTGATGGCCCTTTTCCCTTTTTGTTAAATGCCAGCAAAAGAAGGAATGAACTTTATTGGAGGCAGAGATTTCCAGCTTCCAAGCAAATGCACGGAACCTGTTGAAATGTTGTTGTTTATTTGAACAATTTATCTGTTGAGGATTTTGCCACTTTCCTTTTCTGACAAATAGGAGAGTTGGACCATGGTCAAGGTCAAATGCGATCAAAGGTTTGGGTTGGTACTTTTCCACAAGATGGGTCTGTCAGGCAAGGATACTTGATGCCTACTCCATACCCTAGAGAAAAGCTTACGCCAGGATACAGAAAGTTGTTCATACACCAGGGCAGTGTGTACATCCATCGGAAACTTCAAAGGAATCCTAGCTGAACTGACTTGCTCTTATGATGTTAAGTTTGCTGCATTACAAGGAGAAGTGTTGGTGCTAGTTTTTAGCAATCTACAATATTTCTACTATAAAACACCGGAGAGTACGATCAGCAGGGAGATATACTGAGCACCAGAGGGAGTGAGAGGGATCGTAATGTGGGAATGGAACGGTTGACAACAGCAAAAAGGATGAGGAATTTGGGAGAGCCAAGTGTCGATTGATTCTGTGTCGGCAATCGCTTGAAATATTCGAGTCCGAAATGGAGGTTTATAATATGACTCCAGTACATTCAACTGAAACTGAATTATGTTAATAAACACCATTTTGATATGTGTTGATGTTGGCATTATTTCCATGATGTGGTAGTTGAGAGTGGGGGAAAGGTTATTGAAAATCTGAAATAATGAGGAAATTATATGCATTATGTCAAAATATGTATTGTATCAGAGACATGTCTCTGTATGTATTTTAGTGCTTTTATGCTCTCATACTGGTTGATGGATATATTTACCCACGTACATCTATAAATGTATTTGCCCGAGTGTGGTAGCGTAATATCTGCCTCCAATAAATACAGCACAAACAAGGTATCAAAGGTGTGGCATTGTGGCTGTTTACTCAGTATCTGGCCACATGGTGTTTGTACTAGCAAGGTTATTAAACATTCGCAGTGAAGCAGATTAATGTCCTCTCTAGAACGAATCAACCTCAAAAAGCATGCATGTGTACACAGAACGGACAGAGTACTGAGAACCCTGACATTTGCAGTCTCACGCACATGCAGCTGGTAGCAGAGACGCAGGAAAGAAGATTTTGCGCAGAGGTCTTTGGGCTACTTTGGCACCCTGTCCTAAAGCCCTTTGATCTTCATTCTCTTTGATCTGCGGCTGCATGCTGCTGGGTATTTGCCAGTGCGGTTACAGACATTTCCCCAGAATAGAGACTCCAATTGTCAATTCCTTTTCAGGAAAGGTTGGGGATATGGAGATTTTAAGAGGATTCTTTTGTCGTCACCGTCCTCATGACACACACTGCTTTTTCGTCTTGGTCTTGAGGTCTTCTGTTGTTTATTATTACATAGAGGAACATTTTGTCCGGAGCTTTTTCGATCAGAAAGTTCAAAGGAGCTTTTTGCCATTTGTATTGGGCTGGCTGCTTTCTGTCGCAATGGAATTAAGAAACATCCTCCAGTATTGATTCTGTCCAGTCACTTAAAAAGGATATGTACATAAGCATTGATCATTGAGTCCATGCTGATTGGGTCCATGCTAACTGTTTAGATGGCACAGACCAGTTATATGGAAAAAAACAATTCTAAAATAATGTAAAACATCTGA